>OY992516.1:24122258-26573099 GCA_963921215.1 Scoparia ambigualis
AACCCTAATGTAAAAATATGTTCCTGAATAAAGAACGGGGGTACAAAAAACCGTCAACGCCTGTGCGGCGACAGCTCGCTGGCAGCAGGTGGCCGCTGGTGCCCCGAAGAGGCAGGTCTCGCGTCCAGGCTTTAGGGCCCAGCTCTAAATCCTGGCGGCGAGACGGGCCTCTCGAAGCATCTGAAATTATCAACACGGGGCCTATTTATAACACTACACGCCTAGTTCAGAACTGTTACATAAATTAGGGTCCCGCAGTCTGCTATCTGTGTATCTGGGGCTGCAACCTATCATAACCAGGGTCTCGCAGCGCCATGGGTTATCAAAAGCTTCCCAACGCTGTTGCACAACTAAAAACTCACACTCCAACACTAACATTTAACACCATGTTTTAATTTTAGCTTTGTTTCACATTTAACTAGTACACAAGGCACTACACGGCTACGATATTCCAATAAACATAACTAAACAATGCCAGACTACTGTTGGATGGGGCAATATCCACTTAATAAAGGGGTTTGACACGTCTGCCACATGGCCAAGAGCCTTGCGTCGCCTGGCGACAAGGCAGGATTCAGACACCATGAAATATCGATTTGCTTTCCTAGTATGACGGCTTATTATATTTAAACAATGCTATTGAGATACTCACGCGTTGGGATATCCTAGATTTACGCGTGGCTGCCAGCGGTGTCACGACCGGTTGGTTGTGGCACGGATTCCTGTAAATAAACCACACACTTGTTGACTATATTCTCAAGCTAATGACGCTTCAAATCCACTACATTATTACGACCTCAGATTAACACAAAAGGTGACTACGACGGCTCATGCCTACCTGAGTGCATTGATCTCAACTCCTCGCACCACGTCACACCAGAGATTGAACTCGTTTCGGCGTCGCAACTCGGCAGCTCTCCTTTCGCCGGAAACACTTATAAATCGAAGGCCAGCTTATGATTTATACTCCCATTGTCGGGTAATTCATAAGAAATTGTTCTTTTAAAATTTTCCTTCAAACTAACAAAACATCAAATATGACGTCTGTCACAACTCGCCCTCTGCTAACAGAACTTGCCAACAATAACAACACACGACCTAAAAAAAAAATTAACGTTTAGCAATGGGAAATGCATTTTTCTTTAATTTAAAATTGTGTTTTGTGATATTTAACTCACTAATTACCCTGCCTTAATATTAAGGAGTATTAGTTTCCTCTCTGGTAACCCCTACGGGCAGAGACAATATCCATATAAAAAATATTACTCCCGTTCGAATGTTCTAGATAAAAGTCCTTATAGAAAAAATTAGTTCTATTTCCGGATTTGCTTGAATTAAATTTAATTACTTAAAGTAATTATTATACATATTAATTTATTATGTAATTTATTATTAGAACTGTTTCGACTATTTTTTAAAATTGAATCTTTTATGTGAAATTAAAAGCTGACAGCTACTTCGCCCCGCTACCGCTAGGCGTCGCTACGGTGGCTGTCATTTTGTCTATGGTGTTATGTCAAATACAAAACGTAAACACGGAATAAAATCTCTTTAGATGTAAGTTTAAGTCTTACTAAAACTGATTTAGAAATATGTTTTAATTGAAAATGCAAGAAAAGTGTGTCTTGTAATGTGTCAGCCAAGGCTCCATGTCTTTAATGTGAAGAAAAATGGATTTAATTCAAACAAGCTACACGGACTAATGTTTTTGGACATTTGATCATTCTAAAGCAATTATTTCAGGTAAGTACTATTCAACCATTGCGAACTTCTTTTGTAGATAAGTAAAGGCAGACAGGGCCCTGAATTTACAACGTAACAGTTCCTTTTTTTTTTTTTTTTTTTTTTTTAAATAGTCAAAAGTGAATCAGAAAAAGACATGGATAAATCAAATCATGAAGTTATTAAAAGTTTTATACTACAGAGTATCAGCATCATCCGGTAATGACATGTCGGCTGCTTGCGGCATAACTGGAGCAGTAGCTCGGTGTCTCAAACTATAATGCGGAATAGATATGAGCTGGTCTATGAAGGCATTATCAACAGGATTCATATTCAGACCACGTGGTTGGTGCTCACTAAAATACTTGTCACTTTCTTCACCCAGCCACAATTTAAAGTCATGTTTCAAATCATCACTGACTGCGTTGTATGGAGGTTGGAATTGTGTGTATAACGAAGTCTTAAAGAACGCTGATGATTGCAAGCCTGTTGCACTGAAGGCTGTCGCAATATTTCTAAACGCCTTCATTAGAGGCGATTCCTGGGTGCGGAGGATCTCAGAGAGGAATTCGAACCCAACTTTCTTGTAAAACTTATTGGATTTTCTCAACTCAGTCGGCAGTGACATTTTTGGTATTGCACCCTCCGGTAAAACTTCTAACTCCTGTTGATCTGATAACCCCGATCCTTGCAATTCAATATAAATTGCATCCTCACCCCCAAATTCAAATACCCCAGCAGATTGAGGTATGTACTGCCTAACCAAGGCTTCCATAGACACCTGTTTCGTCATTATGCCAGCGGACATCTCGATAATGCCCGTTGCGACAGTATCAAGATCGTGCTTGTTCTTGGTGAGATACGGACCATATTCCCCTGCATAGTCGCTCAGGGAGTTCTTGTCAACACCTCGTGCATTCTTTTTTGTAATGGCTAGGCACAAATATGCCAGATCAGCGTATTCTTTGACCGTTATTGGAGGCTCAATGAGTGTACAGAACCTGTCCACAATAACATATTGAGCTAGTCTCACTATGGCTTGGAATTGGGTCCTAGGAATAACCACATTAATAAGACGGTCCAAAGGGAAGATCTGCATTTTAGTCACTGTGTCTACTATGTTCATAGCACTCGTCACATTAGAGGCTGCAGCCTGTTCTATTATCCAACACAGTGACGATGCAGGTGTCTCTTCCAAACACTTGTATGAGGCCGCCAATGCTGAAAACACTTGATCACTCGTTAGTTTCATATTTGAATGCAGCTTGCTGAACTCCTGCACAACTGTAGGATCTAAGTCAGGGAGTCCAGCTATCCCTTCTTGGACCCGACGGAAGCGGCTGCTGATCCAAGAGGCTGTTTTATTTTGCCCCTTGGTCAATTGAGACAGGCATGTAAACAATGCATGCACTGACTCCTTCTCCACATCTAATTGATGGTGAATGGTTGCCGCTTCGAAATATGTGCATAGATTCTCAAGTGTGGAGTTTTTCCATGCTTCTAACACTACTTCAGCATGCAATTGGAGGGCAGCAAGTTGGTCATTTGGAACATGGAACATAGTTGGGGCCACATTAGCGTATTCTTGTGATAGATCTAGAACTTGTCCCCAAGCTTCAGAGAGTACAGGGTCAGTTAACCATTCTGGAGCAAAGAAGTGGCCCCCATTGACCCAAACCTTGTACTTTAATGCGTTGATCTCAGATTCTGGTTGCAGGCGCAAACGTTCTGCCAACCCCTCTACTGATGCCACTCGGATAGACATCTCAGATGAGGTTGTCATACAAGTTTTCCATAATTTCTGGAATACAACTTCCATCTCAGATCTACTAGGAGGGTGGGATCTCAATATCTGGTGTAATTTGCGACGAGCACTGTGCATTTCAATACTTGTGTCCCCGTCAGTTCCTAGGACACTCATGGTCATCTCTGAATACATGAGAGCTTTTGCCTGAGTCCCACCAATATTCGGGTTGACTTCTTTATGATGCTCCATTACTACCTTGGCCAAGAGGGCACGAATTTTGGCTGAACCTAAAGGCACTAAATCGTGCCCGGTGTATAGATCCCCTAAGGCTACAGTAAGTAATGGTGCCGCATGATTTGATGGGGACCCCAAAATTTGGGTCCACACAGTGTCACCCACCTCAAATTCTAAGGGCCTCCTCCTATTGTTATAATGACGAGCACTACGGTCATGTGATTTAATAAGCGCGCCTTTCACTTTATTAAAAATTTCCTCTAAGACGCCTAACTGGTCCGCATATACACCGCGAGAAGCGCACGCCAGGGTGAGCGGTCCATCGGTATTATTGCCGAAAACCTCTCCGCAACTAACTGCCTCCCTACCATGTACTAGGAAGAATGGGGTAAAACGTGTTACTTCATTAGTGGAAGTGTTTATTGCATACTGAATTTTCGAAATATTAACATCCCACGATCTATGGTCATCTTCCACAAGAATTGATACGGCGGTCATAATCGTACGGTTATAACGTTCAACTGTGTTCACGCTGGGGCAATAGCGAGGTGTAAAGTGAACCTGAGGTACCTTGTACCTCTCCAACAAAGATTTAATTTCATTGCCCGTGAACTGCGTTCCGTTGTCCGCTATCACCGTACGGGGTATGCCGTGAACCAAGAAAACGCCATCTTCAAGTTTCTGCGCTATAGCCTTACCCACAGCTCTTCGTAAAGGAAAGAGCAAACAATATTTCGTAAAACAGCATACGACCACAAAGAGATATGTGAAGCCCGCTCTAGACCGTGGCAAGGGACCAACGAGGTCAAAACTTATTGTTTCAAACGGTTTAGAGCAGTCTTTCGCGCTACCTAAGAGACCAGGGGTTGGCAATTGTGAGTGTTTATATGCGGCGCACGTATCACATTTCCCCACGTAGTTAGTTACATCCTTATACATGTTAGGCCAGTAGTAACGTAGTGCAAGTCGTTTATAAGTTTTAAATACTCCAAAATGTGGAGATAATTCACCACTATGGTGATTCTTTAAAAGTTCCAGACGATTTCCCTCCGGTACTACTTGTTTCCAATCATAATCACTCGCCACACCGAATTTATTTTTTGAAAAACGAAAAAGTTTATTGTCTCTAATAATAAAGTTAGGACACGACCTAGGAGTACTAACACACTTGTCCCACAACTTTTGGAACCAAGTGTCTGCGTCAGGCACCTTTATTTCGAGCACCGGAACGGCACGCGATAGTGCATCTGGAACTACGTTGTCCTTGCCCTTGCGGTGCTCAATAACAAAGTTGTAAGGCGATAACCGACAACCCCAACGAGCTAATCGACCCGTAGGATTGGTTAAATTAAAGAACCACTTCAGGCTCGAGTGGTCGGTTATCACCCTAAACGCAGGACCTCCCTCCACATAAGGACGAAAGTGTTCTACAGCAAAAACCACCGCTAGGGCCTCTCGCTCCGTCGCCGAATAATTGCGTTCTGCCGAATTCAGTGAACGACTACAATATGCTATTGGATGCTCCTCTCCCTTTATAAACTGAGTCAGAGTGCCCGCTATCCCAAAACTGGATGCGTCACAATGAATCTCAAATGGCTGGGAAAAATCGGGACAAGCCAATACTGGTGCAGAGACCAACGCTGTTTTTAAAGTAGTAAACGCGGTTTCTGCCTCAGCAGTCCACTTAAAAGGCGGGGCTTTTTTGCTAGTACTCGTAAGTGCATTTAAAGGTGCCGCTATAGAACTGAAATTTTTAATGAAACGTCTATAATACGACGCTGTTCCAAGGAACATTTTCACCTCCTTCCGGGTGGTAGGTGTGGGAAAGTTGACTATTGACTGAACTTTCGACGGATCAGTGTGTAAACCATGTTCATCTACCCTGTAACCTAGATATTTTAACTCCCGACGAAAGAAACAGGATTTTTGTAAGTTAATTGTTAACTTAGCCTGTCGTAACTTTTCTAAAACCCGTTTAAGAAGCGAAATGTGTTCCTCGAATGTCGATGAGCATATTATAATGTCATCCAAGTAAACAAACACTTTATTATTAAACTCAGGACCAAACAGTATGTCCATTAACCGTTGCTGGGTGGCTGGTGCCCCCGTCAACCCAAAGCACATAACCTTAAAATGGAAAAGACCTCGTCCGGGAACCGTGAATGCGGTTTTTTCCTTAGATGAAGCGGAGTCAAGCTCAATTTGCCAAAATGCAGATTTTAAATCAATTGACGAAAGGTATCGAGCGTCACGTAACTGATCTAAGATGTGAGAGACGTAGGGAAGCGGATAAGCATCTTGTTTGCTGACTGCATTCAATTTTCGGCTGTCAAGGCAAAATCGCCATTCTCCGTTTGGTTTAGGAGCTAATAGGACTGGGTTATTCCACGCGCTATTGCTAGGCTCTACTACTCCCATCTCTAACATCTCATCCAGCTGGCGGTTAAGTTCCTTAAGGCGTTCAGGTGATAGTGGATAATAACGCTGTTTGATAGGAGAAACATCACCCGTGTCTATCTTATGACGCAACAGTTGGGTAAGACCTAACCCTTTAACCTCAAAAGACACCTTCTTAAATTCATTTATTAATGACTCCGCTTTCAACCTCTGAACGGGTGTTAATTCATCAAACGGCTGCAAATGCCTAACCTCCGATACGCAAGTACGGTGTTTAGAGTTTTGAAAATACTTAAAAGGCAATCTATTAAAAATTTCAGGAGCTAAATTAAAAGCCTTCCAAAAATCAACGCCAAAAATTAACGGTGTGGTGATATCAGGAATAATATAAAATTTAATAACTTGAGTCACTCCCATAAGAGTAACTGGTAAATATAAATAACCCTTCACGGTTGCACGCGAGTCATTGGCTGTTACGATGTTGCCCAAGCACCCATCATAGTGTAAGGTTGCAACAGCTTTTATGAACTGTTGGCCAACATCGGAACCCAATACTGAAATGCATGAACCCGAGTCAAGTAAACCGTAATAATCCGCATTATATATAGAAACGGTTAAATGCGGCCGACCATCCTCCCTAGTCTTATAACGTACTGAATCTACTCTTAAAGAGTTTAAAAAAACTTGTAACCATTTTAAATAGTTGTCCCAATCGGACTTAATAAAATTATGGCTGTAGTTCCGGGAAATTAATTTTTTGAATTGCAGTTCTGACAGGATTGACCTTTAGTCCCGACTGCTCTTTTATTGCAGTTGGGGCACGAAGGTGTCCTCACACCCTTCTTACCGCAACGAAAACAAACTACTTCTGTGGATTTGCAAGTAGATAATGAGTGGCTTCTTACCCTACAACGAACACAATACATAGCAGGATCAGCTTGCACGGCCTCGATTCTCAAAGAACCCCTCGGAGCTTGGTAAGCCAAGTCTGGTGCAACAAAAGAAGCGGTAGGTTTCGGCGGTTCGCGGAACTGTGCCTTGCTAACAAAACCTAGCTCGAGTTGCCTACACTTCTCCTTTAATTCCTCCAGGGTATTGACCGCCAACATTGACAACGCCGTCGCGTATTCCGGCCGCATGTTGAACTTAATCCGTGCCAAACGCTCAGGTTCCGCTACTCTATAAGAGAGCCTGTTGAAGAGGTTCTCCATGACCGCTATGTAAATACAGGACAATTCAGTTTGCCCCTGAGTCCTATTAGTAATTTCTGAAATGAGACGCATATCGTAGTCTGGCGGAGCGAACGCTGTGAGTAAATGTCTTTTTAGTTCCGACCAACTACCAACCGACGCTTTTATACCACGGTACCACAACAAAGCACCATCAGAAAACAAGTCCAGAGCTGATTTATGTAACGAAGATTCGCTTATACCCCTAGCTTCGCAAAGTTCCTCGAGACGCTCTATGAAAGCTTTCACGCAACCGGTACCATTAAATTTACAGTCGAGAGATCTGACTGTTGCATCCTTCTTACTATAATATACGACTTCGGGCGTAGGTTCAACTTCAAGGACGTTCGGTGTCTCTGGTGCCGATGTAAACGACGCATGGAAACTCGCGTTAATATTATCAACTTTTGACAAATAACCGTTAAGCTCTTTGTCAATAGTCTGATATACGGGATCAAGTTCAGGAGGGGGAGTAACCCTGCCCAAGCGATGAAAAAGGTGGGAACTTAAAGCCTTTATACGGTTAAATTTTTTAAAATTTGAAGGATCTTTTCCTATTACTTCGGCGACCTCTGCCAATTTGGCTTTAATAATTTGTAATTCTACTTTAGGATCCCGAGTAGTCTCTACGATATCGTCTGAGCAAACTAGTTTACTAAGTTCCCTAATCTGAACTCGTAATCCCTCTACCGTTGTCGCCGGTGCTGCGTCTCGAATCTCCACCTCATACGTAAGCTCGTCTTTATGAAGCAAATTAAACGAAATTGGGCGTTCCATTTTGGATTTAAAAAAAACTACTAAAATATAAGCTGGCTTTTTAGTTACAGCATAAGACATAACCACTATCCCTAACCAAAACACACGTTGAGTGCGCCACTGTTACATTTGGGATTTTGTCCCTTTTGGGGAAAAGGAAGAAAATCCCAAATGCAAGCTTCAGTGGGTTGTTATCAAATAAAACCATAAAATGTTCAACAGCTAGGCAGTATATTGTAAAAGAACACACAAATATTTTGTCCAACAACAATAAAATAAAATTATAAATTTTATTTCATTCTTATTATTTAAAAGAGGGGGGTTAGTCACAATTTTGTCTTATATTATGTTAGGTACAATTCATCTACGTTACTCCTTTTAATTTATTTAGCCGAAAATCACAAATAAAAACTATCAGTCGAAATTGACCCTAGGGTCAATCTCAAATGAAAGTTCAACAAACTTTCTATTAATTTTGCCAACTATAATTTACTGTTTAAAGTAATCTAAACCTTATTCCAAAGCTATATCACCCCCTAAAACACACTAAAATCCTAAGAGTCAAAAGTGACCAAGCGGGTCGGTGATAATTTTAATTTAAAATAAATTTTATAATACTGTTCCTACTACTGCCTAACCAGCCAGCTAATATCTCAGTCGTACGAGCTATGGTCGTGAGTGGGGGTCGGGATAAAGCCAATACCGTTCGGAGTATGAAGTTGAAATTAAAATTAAATTACTCCGTCTATAAAAATATTAAATTAAATGTTTTAAACCGTTTAACCGTATCAAAACTCTCACACGTTTAAAGCCGATACTCTAGAGAACCGTGGGGTTATACCGATATTAAATAAATATTTATGGACGCCAGGATCGTATAGTCGATCCGAATCTGGAGACGATGTCACCATACAACTTCACACAGGTCGAACTCACAGATCCTCAAAGGTTTCACAACTTCACCAACGCTTGGTGTAGTTGGATATAAAAGAAAATACTATGTTAAGGTTTCGAAACCCTAATGTAAAAATATGTTCCTGAATAAAGAACGGGGGTACAAAAAACCGTCAACGCCTGTGCGGCGACAGCTCGCTGGCAGCAGGTGGCCGCTGGTGCCCCGAAGAGGCAGGTCTCGCGTCCAGGCTTTAGGGCCCAGCTCTAAATCCTGGCGGCGAGACGGGCCTCTCGAAGCATCTGAAATTATCAACACGGGGCCTATTTATAACACTACACGCCTAGTTCAGAACTGTTACATAAATTAGGGTCCCGCAGTCTGCTATCTGTGTATCTGGGGCTGCAACCTATCATAACCAGGGTCTCGCAGCGCCATGGGTTATCAAAAGCTTCCCAACGCTGTTGCACAACTAAAAACTCACACTCCAACACTAACATTTAACACCATGTTTTAATTTTAGCTTTGTTTCACATTTAACTAGTACACAAGGCACTACACGGCTACGATATTCCAATAAACATAACTAAACAATGCCAGACTACTGTTGGATGGGGCAATATCCACTTAATAAAGGGGTTTGACACGTCTGCCACATGGCCAAGAGCCTTGCGTCGCCTGGCGACAAGGCAGGATTCAGACACCATGAAATATCGATTTGCTTTCCTAGTATGACGGCTTATTATATTTAAACAATGCTATTGAGATACTCACGCGTTGGGATATCCTAGATTTACGCGTGGCTGCCAGCGGTGTCACGACCGGTTGGTTGTGGCACGGATTCCTGTAAATAAACCACACACTTGTTGACTATATTCTCAAGCTAATGACGCTTCAAATCCACTACATTATTACGACCTCAGATTAACACAAAAGGTGACTACGACGGCTCATGCCTACCTGAGTGCATTGATCTCAACTCCTCGCACCACGTCACACCAGAGATTGAACTCGTTTCGGCGTCGCAACTCGGCAGCTCTCCTTTCGCCGGAAACACTTATAAATCGAAGGCCAGCTTATGATTTATACTCCCATTGTCGGGTAATTCATAAGAAATTGTTCTTTTAAAATTTTCCTTCAAACTAACAAAACATCAAATATGACGTCTGTCACAACTCGCCCTCTGCTAACAGAACTTGCCAACAATAACAACACACGACCTAAAAAAAAAATTAACGTTTAGCAATGGGAAATGCATTTTTCTTTAATTTAAAATTGTGTTTTGTGATATTTAACTCACTAATTACCCTGCCTTAATATTAAGGAGTATTAGTTTCCTCTCTGGTAACCCCTACGGGCAGAGACAATATCCATATAAAAAATATTACTCCCGTTCGAATGTTCTAGATAAAAGTCCTTATAGAAAAAATTAGTTCTATTTCCGGATTTGCTTGAATTAAATTTAATTACTTAAAGTAATTATTATACATATTAATTTATTATGTAATTTATTATTAGAACTGTTTCGACTATTTTTTAAAATTGAATCTTTTATGTGAAATTAAAAGCTGACAGCTACTTCGCCCCGCTACCGCTAGGCGTCGCTACGGTGGCTGTCATTTTGTCTATGGTGTTATGTCAAATACAAAACGTAAACACGGAATAAAATCTCTTTAGATGTAAGTTTAAGTCTTACTAAAACTGATTTAGAAATATGTTTTAATTGAAAATGCAAGAAAAGTGTGTCTTGTAATGTGTCAGCCAAGGCTCCATGTCTTTAATGTGAAGAAAAATGGATTTAATTCAAACAAGCTACACGGACTAATGTTTTTGGACATTTGATCATTCTAAAGCAATTATTTCAGGTAAGTACTATTCAACCATTGCGAACTTCTTTTGTAGATAAGTAAAGGCAGACAGGGCCCTGAATTTACAACGTAACAGTTCCTTTTTTTTTTTTTTTTTTTTTTTTAAATAGTCAAAAGTGAATCAGAAAAAGACATGGATAAATCAAATCATGAAGTTATTAAAAGTTTTATACTACAGAGTATCAGCATCATCCGGTAATGACATGTCGGCTGCTTGCGGCATAACTGGAGCAGTAGCTCGGTGTCTCAAACTATAATGCGGAATAGATATGAGCTGGTCTATGAAGGCATTATCAACAGGATTCATATTCAGACCACGTGGTTGGTGCTCACTAAAATACTTGTCACTTTCTTCACCCAGCCACAATTTAAAGTCATGTTTCAAATCATCACTGACTGCGTTGTATGGAGGTTGGAATTGTGTGTATAACGAAGTCTTAAAGAACGCTGATGATTGCAAGCCTGTTGCACTGAAGGCTGTCGCAATATTTCTAAACGCCTTCATTAGAGGCGATTCCTGGGTGCGGAGGATCTCAGAGAGGAATTCGAACCCAACTTTCTTGTAAAACTTATTGGATTTTCTCAACTCAGTCGGCAGTGACATTTTTGGTATTGCACCCTCCGGTAAAACTTCTAACTCCTGTTGATCTGATAACCCCGATCCTTGCAATTCAATATAAATTGCATCCTCACCCCCAAATTCAAATACCCCAGCAGATTGAGGTATGTACTGCCTAACCAAGGCTTCCATAGACACCTGTTTCGTCATTATGCCAGCGGACATCTCGATAATGCCCGTTGCGACAGTATCAAGATCGTGCTTGTTCTTGGTGAGATACGGACCATATTCCCCTGCATAGTCGCTCAGGGAGTTCTTGTCAACACCTCGTGCATTCTTTTTTGTAATGGCTAGGCACAAATATGCCAGATCAGCGTATTCTTTGACCGTTATTGGAGGCTCAATGAGTGTACAGAACCTGTCCACAATAACATATTGAGCTAGTCTCACTATGGCTTGGAATTGGGTCCTAGGAATAACCACATTAATAAGACGGTCCAAAGGGAAGATCTGCATTTTAGTCACTGTGTCTACTATGTTCATAGCACTCGTCACATTAGAGGCTGCAGCCTGTTCTATTATCCAACACAGTGACGATGCAGGTGTCTCTTCCAAACACTTGTATGAGGCCGCCAATGCTGAAAACACTTGATCACTCGTTAGTTTCATATTTGAATGCAGCTTGCTGAACTCCTGCACAACTGTAGGATCTAAGTCAGGGAGTCCAGCTATCCCTTCTTGGACCCGACGGAAGCGGCTGCTGATCCAAGAGGCTGTTTTATTTTGCCCCTTGGTCAATTGAGACAGGCATGTAAACAATGCATGCACTGACTCCTTCTCCACATCTAATTGATGGTGAATGGTTGCCGCTTCGAAATATGTGCATAGATTCTCAAGTGTGGAGTTTTTCCATGCTTCTAACACTACTTCAGCATGCAATTGGAGGGCAGCAAGTTGGTCATTTGGAACATGGAACATAGTTGGGGCCACATTAGCGTATTCTTGTGATAGATCTAGAACTTGTCCCCAAGCTTCAGAGAGTACAGGGTCAGTTAACCATTCTGGAGCAAAGAAGTGGCCCCCATTGACCCAAACCTTGTACTTTAATGCGTTGATCTCAGATTCTGGTTGCAGGCGCAAACGTTCTGCCAACCCCTCTACTGATGCCACTCGGATAGACATCTCAGATGAGGTTGTCATACAAGTTTTCCATAATTTCTGGAATACAACTTCCATCTCAGATCTACTAGGAGGGTGGGATCTCAATATCTGGTGTAATTTGCGACGAGCACTGTGCATTTCAATACTTGTGTCCCCGTCAGTTCCTAGGACACTCATGGTCATCTCTGAATACATGAGAGCTTTTGCCTGAGTCCCACCAATATTCGGGTTGACTTCTTTATGATGCTCCATTACTACCTTGGCCAAGAGGGCACGAATTTTGGCTGAACCTAAAGGCACTAAATCGTGCCCGGTGTATAGATCCCCTAAGGCTACAGTAAGTAATGGTGCCGCATGATTTGATGGGGACCCCAAAATTTGGGTCCACACATTGTCACCCACCTCAAATTCTAAGGGCCTCCTCCTATTGTTATAATGACGAGCACTACGGTCATGTGATTTAATAAGCGCGCCTTTCACTTTATTAAAAATTTCCTCTAAGACGCCTAACTGGTCCGCATATACACCGCGAGAAGCGCACGCCAGGGTGAGCGGTCCATCGGTATTATTGCCGAAAACCTCTCCGCAACTAACTGCCTCCCTACCATGTACTAGGAAGAATGGGGTAAAACGTGTTACTTCATTAGTGGAAGTGTTTATTGCATACTGAATTTTCGAAATATTAACATCCCACGATCTATGGTCATCTTCCACAAGAATTGATACGGCGGTCATAATCGTACGGTTATAACGTTCAACTGTGTTCACGCTGGGGCAATAGCGAGGTGTAAAGTGAACCTGAGGTACCTTGTACCTCTCCAACAAAGATTTAATTTCATTGCCCGTGAACTGCGTTCCGTTGTCCGCTATCACCGTACGGGGTATGCCGTGAACCAAGAAAACGCCATCTTCAAGTTTCTGCGCTATAGCCTTACCCACAGCTCTTCGTAAAGGAAAGAGCAAACAATATTTCGTAAAACAGCATACGACCACAAAGAGATATGTGAAGCCCGCTCTAGACCGTGGCAAGGGACCAACGAGGTCAAAACTTATTGTTTCAAACGGTTTAGAGCAGTCTTTCGCGCTACCTAAGAGACCAGGGGTTGGCAATTGTGAGTGTTTATATGCGGCGCACGTATCACATTTCCCCACGTAGTTAGTTACATCCTTATACATGTTAGGCCAGTAGTAACGTAGTGCAAGTCGTTTATAAGTTTTAAATACTCCAAAATGTGGAGATAATTCACCACTATGGTGATTCTTTAAAAGTTCCAGACGATTTCCCTCCGGTACTACTTGTTTCCAATCATAATCACTCGCCACACCGAATTTATTTTTTGAAAAACGAAAAAGTTTATTGTCTCTAATAATAAAGTTAGGACACGACCTAGGAGTACTAACACACTTGTCCCACAACTTTTGGAACCAAGTGTCTGCGTCAGGCACCTTTATTTCGAGCACCGGAACGGCACGCGATAGTGCATCTGGAACTACGTTGTCCTTGCCCTTGCGGTGCTCAATAACAAAGTTGTAAGGCGATAACCGACAACCCCAACGAGCTAATCGACCCGTAGGATTGGTTAAATTAAAGAACCACTTCAGGCTCGAGTGGTCGGTTATCACCCTAAACGCAGGACCTCCCTCCACATAAGGACGAAAGTGTTCTACAGCAAAAACCACCGCTAGGGCCTCTCGCTCCGTCGCCGAATAATTGCGTTCTGCCGAATTCAGTGAACGACTACAATATGCTATTGGATGCTCCTCTCCCTTTATAAACTGAGTCAGAGTGCCCGCTATCCCAAAACTGGATGCGTCACAATGAATCTCAAATGGCTGGGAAAAATCGGGACAAGCCAATACTGGTGCAGAGACCAACGCTGTTTTTAAAGTAGTAAACGCGGTTTCTGCCTCAGCAGTCCACTTAAAAGGCGGGGCTTTTTTGCTAGTACTCGTAAGTGCATTTAAAGGTGCCGCTATAGAACTGAAATTTTTAATGAAACGTCTATAATACGACGCTGTTCCAAGGAACATTTTCACCTCCTTCCGGGTGGTAGGTGTGGGAAAGTTGACTATTGACTGAACTTTCGACGGATCAGTGTGTAAACCATGTTCATCTACCCTGTAACCTAGATATTTTAACTCCCGACGAAAGAAACAGGATTTTTGTAAGTTAATTGTTAACTTAGCCTGTCGTAACTTTTCTAAAACCCGTTTAAGAAGCGAAATGTGTTCCTCGAATGTCGATGAGCATATTATAATGTCATCCAAGTAAACAAACACTTTATTATTAAACTCAGGACCAAACAGTATGTCCATTAACCGTTGCTGGGTGGCTGGTGCCCCCGTCAACCCAAAGCACATAACCTTAAAATGGAAAAGACCTCGTCCGGGAACCGTGAATGCGGTTTTTTCCTTAGATGAAGCGGAGTCAAGCTCAATTTGCCAAAATGCAGATTTTAAATCAATTGACGAAAGGTATCGAGCGTCACGTAACTGATCTAAGATGTGAGAGACGTAGGGAAGCGGATAAGCATCTTGTTTGCTGACTGCATTCAATTTTCGGCTGTCAAGGCAAAATCGCCATTCTCCGTTTGGTTTAGGAGCTAATAGGACTGGGTTATTCCACGCGCTATTGCTAGGCTCTACTACTCCCATCTCTAACATCTCATCCAGCTGGCGGTTAAGTTCCTTAAGGCGTTCAGGTGATAGTGGATAATAACGCTGTTTGATAGGAGAAACATCACCCGTGTCTATCTTATGACGCAACAGTTGGGTAAGACCTAACCCTTTAACCTCAAAAGACACCTTCTTAAATTCATTTATTAATGACTCCGCTTTCAACCTCTGAACGGGTGTTAATTCATCAAACGGCTGCAAATGCCTAACCTCCGATACGCAAGTACGGTGTTTAGAGTTTTGAAAATACTTAAAAGGCAATCTATTAAAAATTTCAGGAGCTAAATTAAAAGCCTTCCAAAAATCAACGCCAAAAATTAACGGTGTGGTGATATCAGGAATAATATAAAATTTAATAACTTGAGTCACTCCCATAAGAGTAACTGGTAAATATAAATAACCCTTCACGGTTGCACGCGAGTCATTGGCTGTTACGATGTTGCCCAAGCACCCATCATAGTGTAAGGTTGCAACAGCTTTTATGAACTGTTGGCCAACATCGGAACCCAATACTGAAATGCATGAACCCGAGTCAAGTAAACCGTAATAATCCGCATTATATATAGAAACGGTTAAATGCGGCCGACCATCCTCCCTAGTCTTATAACGTACTGAATCTACTCTTAAAGAGTTTAAAAAAACTTGTAACCATTTTAAATAGTTGTCCCAATCGGACTTAATAAAATTATGGCTGTAGTTCCGGGAAATTAATTTTTTGAATTGCAGTTCTGACAGGATTGACCTTTAGTCCCGACTGCTCTTTTATTGCAGTTGGGGCACGAAGGTGTCCTCACACCCTTCTTACCGCAACGAAAACAAACTACTTCTGTGGATTTGCAAGTAGATAATGAGTGGCTTCTTACCCTACAACGAACACAATACATAGCAGGATCAGCTTGCACGGCCTCGATTCTCAAAGAACCCCTCGGAGCTTGGTAAGCCAAGTCTGGTGCAACAAAAGAAGCGGTAGGTTTCGGCGGTTCGCGGAACTGTGCCTTGCTAACAAAACCTAGCTCGAGTTGCCTACACTTCTCCTTTAATTCCTCCAGGGTATTGACCGCCAACATTGACAACGCCGTCGCGTATTCCGGCCGCATGTTGAACTTAATCCGTGCCAAACGCTCAGGTTCCGCTACTCTATAAGAGAGCCTGTTGAAGAGGTTCTCCATGACCGCTATGTAAATACAGGACAATTCAGTTTGCCCCTGAGTCCTATTAGTAATTTCTGAAATGAGACGCATATCGTAGTCTGGCGGAGCGAACGCTGTGAGTAAATGTCTTTTTAGTTCCGACCAACTACCAACCGACGCTTTTATACCACGGTACCACAACAAAGCACCATCAGAAAACAAGTCCAGAGCTGATTTATGTAACGAAGATTCGCTTATACCCCTAGCTTCGCAAAGTTCCTCGAGACGCTCTATGAAAGCTTTCACGCAACCGGTACCATTAAATTTACAGTCGAGAGATCTGACTGTTGCATCCTTCTTACTATAATATACGACTTCGGGCGTAGGTTCAACTTCAAGGACGTTCGGTGTCTCTGGTGCCGATGTAAACGACGCATGGAAACTCGCGTTAATATTATCAACTTTTGACAAATAACCGTTAAGCTCTTTGTCAATAGTCTGATATACGGGATCAAGTTCAGGAGGGGGAGTAACCCTGCCCAAGCGATGAAAAAGGTGGGAACTTAAAGCCTTTATACGGTTAAATTTTTTAAAATTTGAAGGATCTTTTCCTATTACTTCGGCGACCTCTGCCAATTTGGCTTTAATAATTTGTAATTCTACTTTAGGATCCCGAGTAGTCTCTACGATATCGTCTGAGCAAACTAGTTTACTAAGTTCCCTAATCTGAACTCGTAATCCCTCTACCGTTGTCGCCGGTGCTGCGTCTCGAATCTCCACCTCATACGTAAGCTCGTCTTTATGAAGCAAATTAAACGAAATTGGGCGTTCCATTTTGGATTTAAAAAAAACTACTAAAATATAAGCTGGCTTTTTAGTTACAGCATAAGACATAACCACTATCCCTAACCAAAACACACGTTGAGTGCGCCACTGTTACATTTGGGATTTTGTCCCTTTTGGGGAAAAGGAAGAAAATCCCAAATGCAAGCTTCAGTGGGTTGTTATCAAATAAAACCATAAAATGTTCAACAGCTAGGCAGTATATTGTAAAAGAACACACAAATATTTTGTCCAACAACAATAAAATAAAATTATAAATTTTATTTCATTCTTATTATTTAAAAGAGGGGGGTTAGTCACAATTTTGTCTTATATTATGTTAGGTACAATTCATCTACGTTACTCCTTTTAATTTATTTAGCCGAAAATCACAAATAAAAACTATCAGTCGAAATTGACCCTAGGGTCAATCTCAAATGAAAGTTCAACAAACTTTCTATTAATTTTGCCAACTATAATTTACTGTTTAAAGTAATCTAAACCTTATTCCAAAGCTATATCACCCCCTAAAACACACTAAAATCCTAAGAGTCAAAAGTGACCAAGCGGGTCGGTGATAATTTTAATTTAAAATAAATTTTATAATACTGTTCCTACTACTGCCTAACCAGCCAGCTAATATCTCAGTCGTACGAGCTATGGTCGTGAGTGGGGGTCGGGATAAAGCCAATACCGTTCGGAGTATGAAGTTGAAATTAAAATTAAATTACTCCGTCTATAAAAATATTAAATTAAATGTTTTAAACCGTTTAACCGTATCAAAACTCTCACACGTTTAAAGCCGATACTCTAGAGAACCGTGGGGTTATACCGATATTAAATAAATATTTATGGACGCCAGGATCGTATAGTCGATCCGAATCTGGAGACGATGTCACCATACAACTTCACACAGGTCGAACTCGCAGATCCTCAAAGGTTTCACAACTTCACCAACGCTTGGTGTAGTTGGATATAAAAGAAAATACTATGTTAAGGTTTCGAAACCCTAATGTAAAAATATGTTCCTGAATAAAGAACGGGGGTACAAAAAACCGTCAACGCCTGTGCGGCGACAGCTCGCTGGCAGCAGGTGGCCGCTGGTGCCCCGAAGAGGCAGGTCTCGCGTCCAGGCTTTAGGGCCCAGCTCTAAATCCTGGCGGCGAGACGGGCCTCTCGAAGCATCTGAAATTATCAACACAGGGCCTATTTATAACACTACACGCCTAGTTCAGAACTGTTACATAAATTAGGGTCCCGCAGTCTGCTATCTGTGTATCTGGGGCTGCAACCTATCATAACCAGGGTCTCGCAGCGCCATGGGTTATCAAAAGCTTCCCAACGCTGTTGCACAACTAAAAACTCACACTCCAACACTAACATTTAACACCATGTTTTAATTTTAGCTTTGTTTCACATTTAACTAGTACACAAGGCACTACACGGCTACGATATTCCAATAAACATAACTAAACAATGCCAGACTACTGTTGGATGGGGCAATATCCACTTAATAAAGGGGTTTGACACGTCTGCCACATGGCCAAGAGCCTTGCGTCGCCTGGCGACAAGGCAGGATTCAGACACCATGAAATATCGATTTGCTTTCCTAGTATGACGGCTTATTATATTTAAACAATGCTATTGAGATACTCACGCGTTGGGATATCCTAGATTTACGCGTGGCTGCCAGCGGTGTCACGACCGGTTGGTTGTGGCACGGATTCCTGTAAATAAACCACACACTTGTTGACTATATTCTCAAGCTAATGACGCTTCAAATCCACTACATTATTACGACCTCAGATTAACACAAAAGGTGACTACGACGGCTCATGCCTACCTGAGTGCATTGATCTCAACTCCTCGCACCACGTCACACCAGAGATTGAACTCGTTTCGGCGTCGCAACTCGGCAGCTCTCCTTTCGCCGGAAACACTTATAAATCGAAGGCCAGCTTATGATTTATACTCCCATTGTCGGGTAATTCATAAGAAATTGTTCTTTTAAAATTTTCCTTCAAACTAACAAAACATCAAATATGACGTCTGTCACAACTCGCCCTCTGCTAACAGAACTTGCCAACAATAACAACACACGACCTAAAAAAAAAATTAACGTTTAGCAATGGGAAATGCATTTTTCTTTAATTTAAAATTGTGTTTTGTGATATTTAACTCACTAATTACCCTGCCTTAATATTAAGGAGTATTAGTTTCCTCTCTGGTAACCCCTACGGGCAGAGACAATATCCATATAAAAAATATTACTCCCGTTCGAATGTTCTAGATAAAAGTCCTTATAGAAAAAATTAGTTCTATTTCCGGATTTGCTTGAATTAAATTTAATTACTTAAAGTAATTATTATACATATTAATTTATTATGTAATTTATTATTAGAACTGTTTCGACTATTTTTTAAAATTGAATCTTTTATGTGAAATTAAAAGCTGACAGCTACTTCGCCCCGCTACCGCTAGGCGTCGCTACGGTGGCTGTCATTTTGTCTATGGTGTTATGTCAAATACAAAACGTAAACACGGAATAAAATCTCTTTAGATGTAAGTTTAAGTCTTACTAAAACTGATTTAGAAATATGTTTTAATTGAAAATGCAAGAAAAGTGTGTCTTGTAATGTGTCAGCCAAGGCTCCATGTCTTTAATGTGAAGAAAAATGGATTTAATTCAAACAAGCTACACGGACTAATGTTTTTGGACATTTGATCATTCTAAAGCAATTATTTCAGGTAAGTACTATTCAACCATTGCGAACTTCTTTTGTAGATAAGTAAAGGCAGACAGGGCCCTGAATTTACAACGTAACAGTTCCTTTTTTTTTTTTTTTTTTTTTTTTAAATAGTCAAAAGTGAATCAGAAAAAGACATGGATAAATCAAATCATGAAGTTATTAAAAGTTTTATACTACAGAGTATCAGCATCATCCGGTAATGACATGTCGGCTGCTTGCGGCATAACTGGAGCAGTAGCTCGGTGTCTCAAACTATAATGCGGAATAGATATGAGCTGGTCTATGAAGGCATTATCAACAGGATTCATATTCAGACCACGTGGTTGGTGCTCACTAAAATACTTGTCACTTTCTTCACCCAGCCACAATTTAAAGTCATGTTTCAAATCATCACTGACTGCGTTGTATGGAGGTTGGAATTGTGTGTATAACGAAGTCTTAAAGAACGCTGATGATTGCAAGCCTGTTGCACTGAAGGCTGTCGCAATATTTCTAAACGCCTTCATTAGAGGCGATTCCTGGGTGCGGAGGATCTCAGAGAGGAATTCGAACCCAACTTTCTTGTAAAACTTATTGGATTTTCTCAACTCAGTCGGCAGTGACATTTTTGGTATTGCACCCTCCGGTAAAACTTCTAACTCCTGTTGATCTGATAACCCCGATCCTTGCAATTCAATATAAATTGCATCCTCACCCCCAAATTCAAATACCCCAGCAGATTGAGGTATGTACTGCCTAACCAAGGCTTCCATAGACACCTGTTTCGTCATTATGCCAGCGGACATCTCGATAATGCCCGTTGCGACAGTATCAAGATCGTGCTTGTTCTTGGTGAGATACGGACCATATTCCCCTGCATAGTCGCTCAGGGAGTTCTTGTCAACACCTCGTGCATTCTTTTTTGTAATGGCTAGGCACAAATATGCCAGATCAGCGTATTCTTTGACCGTTATTGGAGGCTCAATGAGTGTACAGAACCTGTCCACAATAACATATTGAGCTAGTCTCACTATGGCTTGGAATTGGGTCCTAGGAATAACCACATTAATAAGACGGTCCAAAGGGAAGATCTGCATTTTAGTCACTGTGTCTACTATGTTCATAGCACTCGTCACATTAGAGGCTGCAGCCTGTTCTATTATCCAACACAGTGACGATGCAGGTGTCTCTTCCAAACACTTGTATGAGGCCGCCAATGCTGAAAACACTTGATCACTCGTTAGTTTCATATTTGAATGCAGCTTGCTGAACTCCTGCACAACTGTAGGATCTAAGTCAGGGAGTCCAGCTATCCCTTCTTGGACCCGACGGAAGCGGCTGCTGATCCAAGAGGCTGTTTTATTTTGCCCCTTGGTCAATTGAGACAGGCATGTAAACAATGCATGCACTGACTCTTTCTCCACATCTAATTGATGGTGAATGGTTGCCGCTTCGAAATATGTGCATAGATTCTCAAGTGTGGAGTTTTTCCATGCTTCTAACACTACTTCAGCATGCAATTGGAGGGCAGCAAGTTGGTCATTTGGAACATGGAACATAGTTGGGGCCACATTAGCGTATTCTTGTGATAGATCTAGAACTTGTCCCCAAGCTTCAGAGAGTACAGGGTCAGTTAACCATTCTGGAGCAAAGAAGTGGCCCCCATTGACCCAAACCTTGTACTTTAATGCGTTGATCTCAGATTCTGGTTGCAGGCGCAAACGTTCTGCCAACCCCTCTACTGATGCCACTCGGATAGACATCTCAGATGAGGTTGTCATACAAGTTTTCCATAATTTCTGGAATACAACTTCCATCTCAGATCTACTAGGAGGGTGGGATCTCAATATCTGGTGTAATTTGCGACGAGCACTGTGCATTTCAATACTTGTGTCCCCGTCAGTTCCTAGGACACTCATGGTCATCTCTGAATACATGAGAGCTTTTGCCTGAGTCCCACCAATATTCGGGTTGACTTCTTTATGATGCTCCATTACTACCTTGGCCAAGAGGGCACGAATTTTGGCTGAACCTAAAGGCACTAAATCGTGCCCGGTGTATAGATCCCCTAAGGCTACAGTAAGTAATGGTGCCGCATGATTTGATGGGGACCCCAAAATTTGGGTCCACACAGTGTCACCCACCTCAAATTCTAAGGGCCTCCTCCTATTGTTATAATGACGAGCACTACGGTCATGTGATTTAATAAGCGCGCCTTTCACTTTATTAAAAATTTCCTCTAAGACGCCTAACTGGTCCGCATATACACCGCGAGAAGCGCACGCCAGGGTGAGCGGTCCATCGGTATTATTGCCGAAAACCTCTCCGCAACTAACTGCCTCCCTACCATGTACTAGGAAGAATGGGGTAAAACGTGTTACTTCATTAGTGGAAGTGTTTATTGCATACTGAATTTTCGAAATATTAACATCCCACGATCTATGGTCATCTTCCACAAGAATTGATACGGCGGTCATAATCGTACGGTTATAACGTTCAACTGTGTTCACGCTGGGGCAATAGCGAGGTGTAAAGTGAACCTGAGGTACCTTGTACCTCTCCAACAAAGATTTAATTTCATTGCCCGTGAACTGCGTTCCGTTGTCCGCTATCACCGTACGGGGTATGCCGTGAACCAAGAAAACGCCATCTTCAAGTTTCTGCGCTATAGCCTTACCCACAGCTCTTCGTAAAGGAAAGAGCAAACAATATTTCGTAAAACAGCATACGACCACAAAGAGATATGTGAAGCCCGCTCTAGACCGTGGCAAGGGACCAACGAGGTCAAAACTTATTGTTTCAAACGGTTTAGAGCAGTCTTTCGCGCTACCTAAGAGACCAGGGGTTGGCAATTGTGAGTGTTTATATGCGGCGCACGTATCACATTTCCCCACGTAGTTAGTTACATCCTTATACATGTTAGGCCAGTAGTAACGTAGTGCAAGTCGTTTATAAGTTTTAAATACTCCAAAATGTGGAGATAATTCACCACTATGGTGATTCTTTAAAAGTTCCAGACGATTTCCCTCCGGTACTACTTGTTTCCAATCATAATCACTCGCCACACCGAATTTATTTTTTGAAAAACGAAAAAGTTTATTGTCTCTAATAATAAAGTTAGGACACGACCTAGGAGTACTAACACACTTGTCCCACAACTTTTGGAACCAAGTGTCTGCGTCAGGCACCTTTATTTCGAGCACCGGAACGGCACGCGATAGTGCATCTGGAACTACGTTGTCCTTGCCCTTGCGGTGCTCAATAACAAAGTTGTAAGGCGATAACCGACAACCCCAACGAGCTAATCGACCCGTAGGATTGGTTAAATTAAAGAACCACTTCAGGCTCGAGTGGTCGGTTATCACCCTAAACGCAGGACCTCCCTCCACATAAGGACGAAAGTGTTCTACAGCAAAAACCACCGCTAGGGCCTCTCGCTCCGTCGCCGAATAATTGCGTTCTGCCGAATTCAGTGAACGACTACAATATGCTATTGGATGCTCCTCTCCCTTTATAAACTGAGTCAGAGTGCCCGCTATCCCAAAACTGGATGCGTCACAATGAATCTCAAATGGCTGGGAAAAATCGGGACAAGCCAATACTGGTGCAGAGACCAACGCTGTTTTTAAAGTAGTAAACGCGGTTTCTGCCTCAGCAGTCCACTTAAAAGGCGGGGCTTTTTTGCTAGTACTCGTAAGTGCATTTAAAGGTGCCGCTATAGAACTGAAATTTTTAATGAAACGTCTATAATACGACGCTGTTCCAAGGAACATTTTCACCTCCTTCCGGGTGGTAGGTGTGGGAAAGTTGACTATTGACTGAACTTTCGACGGATCAGTGTGTAAACCATGTTCATCTACCCTGTAACCTAGATATTTTAACTCCCGACGAAAGAAACAGGATTTTTGTAAGTTAATTGTTAACTTAGCCTGTCGTAACTTTTCTAAAACCCGTTTAAGAAGCGAAATGTGTTCCTCGAATGTCGATGAGCATATTATAATGTCATCCAAGTAAACAAACACTTTATTATTAAACTCAGGACCAAACAGTATGTCCATTAACCGTTGCTGGGTGGCTGGTGCCCCCGTCAACCCAAAGCACATAACCTTAAAATGGAAAAGACCTCGTCCGGGAACCGTGAATGCGGTTTTTTCCTTAGATGAAGCGGAGTCAAGCTCAATTTGCCAAAATGCAGATTTTAAATCAATTGACGAAAGGTATCGAGCGTCACGTAACTGATCTAAGATGTGAGAGACGTAGGGAAGCGGATAAGCATCTTGTTTGCTGACTGCATTCAATTTTCGGCTGTCAAGGCAAAATCGCCATTCTCCGTTTGGTTTAGGAGCTAATAGGACTGGGTTATTCCACGCGCTATTGCTAGGCTCTACTACTCCCATCTCTAACATCTCATCCAGCTGGCGGTTAAGTTCCTTAAGGCGTTCAGGTGATAGTGGATAATAACGCTGTTTGATAGGAGAAACATCACCCGTGTCTATCTTATGACGCAACAGTTGGGTAAGACCTAACCCTTTAACCTCAAAAGACACCTTCTTAAATTCATTTATTAATGACTCCGCTTTCAACCTCTGAACGGGTGTTAATTCATCAAACGGCTGCAAATGCCTAACCTCCGATACGCAAGTACGGTGTTTAGAGTTTTGAAAATACTTAAAAGGCAATCTATTAAAAATTTCAGGAGCTAAATTAAAAGCCTTCCAAAAATCAACGCCAAAAATTAACGGTGTGGTGATATCAGGAATAATATAAAATTTAATAACTTGAGTCACTCCCATAAGAGTAACTGGTAAATATAAATAACCCTTCACGGTTGCACGCGAGTCATTGGCTGTTACGATGTTGCCCAAGCACCCATCATAGTGTAAGGTTGCAACAGCTTTTATGAACTGTTGGCCAACATCGGAACCCAATACTGAAATGCATGAACCCGAGTCAAGTAAACCGTAATAATCCGCATTATATATAGAAACGGTTAAATGCGGCCGACCATCCTCCCTAGTCTTATAACGTACTGAATCTACTCTTAAAGAGTTTAAAAAAACTTGTAACCATTTTAAATAGTTGTCCCAATCGGACTTAATAAAATTATGGCTGTAGTTCCGGGAAATTAATTTTTTGAATTGCAGTTCTGACAGGATTGACCTTTAGTCCCGACTGCTCTTTTATTGCAGTTGGGGCACGAAGGTGTCCTCACACCCTTCTTACCGCAACGAAAACAAACTACTTCTGTGGATTTGCAAGTAGATAATGAGTGGCTTCTTACCCTACAACGAACACAATACATAGCAGGATCAGCTTGCACGGCCTCGATTCTCAAAGAACCCCTCGGAGCTTGGTAAGCCAAGTCTGGTGCAACAAAAGAAGCGGTAGGTTTCGGCGGTTCGCGGAACTGTGCCTTGCTAACAAAACCTAGCTCGAGTTGCCTACACTTCTCCTTTAATTCCTCCAGGGTATTGACCGCCAACATTGACAACGCCGTCGCGTATTCCGGCCGCATGTTGAACTTAATCCGTGCCAAACGCTCAGGTTCCGCTACTCTATAAGAGAGCCTGTTGAAGAGGTTCTCCATGACCGCTATGTAAATACAGGACAATTCAGTTTGCCCCTGAGTCCTATTAGTAATTTCTGAAATGAGACGCATATCGTAGTCTGGCGGAGCGAACGCTGTGAGTAAATGTCTTTTTAGTTCCGACCAACTACCAACCGACGCTTTTATACCACGGTACCACAACAAAGCACCATCAGAAAACAAGTCCAGAGCTGATTTATGTAACGAAGATTCGCTTATACCCCTAGCTTCGCAAAGTTCCTCGAGACGCTCTATGAAAGCTTTCACGCAACCGGTACCATTAAATTTACAGTCGAGAGATCTGACTGTTGCATCCTTCTTACTATAATATACGACTTCGGGCGTAGGTTCAACTTCAAGGACGTTCGGTGTCTCTGGTGCCGATGTAAACGACGCATGGAAACTCGCGTTAATATTATCAACTTTTGACAAATAACCGTTAAGCTCTTTGTCAATAGTCTGATATACGGGATCAAGTTCAGGAGGGGGAGTAACCCTGCCCAAGCGATGAAAAAGGTGGGAACTTAAAGCCTTTATACGGTTAAATTTTTTAAAATTTGAAGGATCTTTTCCTATTACTTCGGCGACCTCTGCCAATTTGGCTTTAATAATTTGTAATTCTACTTTAGGATCCCGAGTAGTCTCTACGATATCGTCTGAGCAAACTAGTTTACTAAGTTCCCTAATCTGAACTCGTAATCCCTCTACCGTTGTCGCCGGTGCTGCGTCTCGAATCTCCACCTCATACGTAAGCTCGTCTTTATGAAGCAAATTAAACGAAATTGGGCGTTCCATTTTGGATTTAAAAAAAACTACTAAAATATAAGCTGGCTTTTTAGTTACAGCATAAGACATAACCACTATCCCTAACCAAAACACACGTTGAGTGCGCCACTGTTACATTTGGGATTTTGTCCCTTTTGGGGAAAAGGAAGAAAATCCCAAATGCAAGCTTCAGTGGGTTGTTATCAAATAAAACCATAAAATGTTCAACAGCTAGGCAGTATATTGTAAAAGAACACACAAATATTTTGTCCAACAACAATAAAATAAAATTATAAATTTTATTTCATTCTTATTATTTAAAAGAGGGGGGTTAGTCACAATTTTGTCTTATATTATGTTAGGTACAATTCATCTACGTTACTCCTTTTAATTTATTTAGCCGAAAATCACAAATAAAAACTATCAGTCGAAATTGACCCTAGGGTCAATCTCAAATGAAAGTTCAACAAACTTTCTATTAATTTTGCCAACTATAATTTACTGTTTAAAGTAATCTAAACCTTATTCCAAAGCTATATCACCCCCTAAAACACACTAAAATCCTAAGAGTCAAAAGTGACCAAGCGGGTCGGTGATAATTTTAATTTAAAATAAATTTTATAATACTGTTCCTACTACTGCCTAACCAGCCAGCTAATATCTCAGTCGTACGAGCTATGGTCGTGAGTGGGGGTCGGGATAAAGCCAATACCGTTCGGAGTATGAAGTTGAAATTAAAATTAAATTACTCCGTCTATAAAAATATTAAATTAAATGTTTTAAACCGTTTAACCGTATCAAAACTCTCACACGTTTAAAGCCGATACTCTAGAGAACCGTGGGGTTATACCGATATTAAATAAATATTTATGGACGCCAGGATCGTATAGTCGATCCGAATCTGGAGACGATGTCACCATACAACTTCACACAGGTCGAACTCGCAGATCCTCAAAGGTTTCACAACTTCACCAACGCTTGGTGTAGTTGGATATAAAAGAAAATACTATGTTAAGGTTTCGAAACCCTAATGTAAAAATATGTTCCTGAATAAAGAACGGGGGTACAAAAAACCGTCAACGCCTGTGCGGCGACAGCTCGCTGGCAGCAGGTGGCCGCTGGTGCCCCGAAGAGGCAGGTCTCGCGTCCAGGCTTTAGGGCCCAGCTCTAAATCCTGGCGGCGAGACGGGCCTCTCGAAGCATCTGAAATTATCAACACGGGGCCTATTTATAACACTACACGCCTAGTTCAGAACTGTTACATAAATTAGGGTCCCGCAGTCTGCTATCTGTGTATCTGGGGCTGCAACCTATCATAACCAGGGTCTCGCAGCGCCATGGGTTATCAAAAGCTTCCCAACGCTGTTGCACAACTAAAAACTCACACTCCAACACTAACATTTAACACCATGTTTTAATTTTAGCTTTGTTTCACATTTAACTAGTACACAAGGCACTACACGGCTACGATATTCCAATAAACATAACTAAACAATGCCAGACTACTGTTGGATGGGGCAATATCCACTTAATAAAGGGGTTTGACACGTCTGCCACATGGCCAAGAGCCTTGCGTCGCCTGGCGACAAGGCAGGATTCAGACACCATGAAATATCGATTTGCTTTCCTAGTATGACGGCTTATTATATTTAAACAATGCTATTGAGATACTCACGCGTTGGGATATCCTAGATTTACGCGTGGCTGCCAGCGGTGTCACGACCGGTTGGTTGTGGCACGGATTCCTGTAAATAAACCACACACTTGTTGACTATATTCTCAAGCTAATGACGCTTCAAATCCACTACATTATTACGACCTCAGATTAACACAAAAGGTGACTACGACGGCTCATGCCTACCTGAGTGCATTGATCTCAACTCCTCGCACCACGTCACACCAGAGATTGAACTCGTTTCGGCGTCGCAACTCGGCAGCTCTCCTTTCGCCGGAAACACTTATAAATCGAAGGCCAGCTTATGATTTATACTCCCATTGTCGGGTAATTCATAAGAAATTGTTCTTTTAAAATTTTCCTTCAAACTAACAAAACATCAAATATGACGTCTGTCACAACTCGCCCTCTGCTAACAGAACTTGCCAACAATAACAACACACGACCTAAAAAAAAAATTAACGTTTAGCAATGGGAAATGCATTTTTCTTTAATTTAAAATTGTGTTTTGTGATATTTAACTCACTAATTACCCTGCCTTAATATTAAGGAGTATTAGTTTCCTCTCTGGTAACCCCTACGGGCAGAGACAATATCCATATAAAAAATATTACTCCCGTTCGAATGTTCTAGATAAAAGTCCTTATAGAAAAAATTAGTTCTATTTCCGGATTTGCTTGAATTAAATTTAATTACTTAAAGTAATTATTATACATATTAATTTATTATGTAATTTATTATTAGAACTGTTTCGACTATTTTTTAAAATTGAATCTTTTATGTGAAATTAAAAGCTGACAGCTACTTCGCCCCGCTACCGCTAGGCGTCGCTACGGTGGCTGTCATTTTGTCTATGGTGTTATGTCAAATACAAAACGTAAACACGGAATAAAATCTCTTTAGATGTAAGTTTAAGTCTTACTAAAACTGATTTAGAAATATGTTTTAATTGAAAATGCAAGAAAAGTGTGTCTTGTAATGTGTCAGCCAAGGCTCCATGTCTTTAATGTGAAGAAAAATGGATTTAATTCAAACAAGCTACACGGACTAATGTTTTTGGACATTTGATCATTCTAAAGCAATTATTTCAGGTAAGTACTATTCAACCATTGCGAACTTCTTTTGTAGATAAGTAAAGGCAGACAGGGCCCTGAATTTACAACGTAACAGTTCCTTTTTTTTTTTTTTTTTTTTTAAATAGTCAAAAGTGAATCAGAAAAAGACATGGATAAATCAAATCATGAAGTTATTAAAAGTTTTATACTACAGAGTATCAGCATCATCCGGTAATGACATGTCGGCTGCTTGCGGCATAACTGGAGCAGTAGCTCGGTGTCTCAAACTATAATGCGGAATAGATATGAGCTGGTCTATGAAGGCATTATCAACAGGATTCATATTCAGACCACGTGGTTGGTGCTCACTAAAATACTTGTCACTTTCTTCACCCAGCCACAATTTAAAGTCATGTTTCAAATCATCACTGACTGCGTTGTATGGAGGTTGGAATTGTGTGTATAACGAAGTCTTAAAGAACGCTGATGATTGCAAGCCTGTTGCACTGAAGGCTGTCGCAATATTTCTAAACGCCTTCATTAGAGGCGATTCCTGGGTGCGGAGGATCTCAGAGAGGAATTCGAACCCAACTTTCTTGTAAAACTTATTGGATTTTCTCAACTCAGTCGGCAGTGACATTTTTGGTATTGCACCCTCCGGTAAAACTTCTAACTCCTGTTGATCTGATAACCCCGATCCTTGCAATTCAATATAAATTGCATCCTCACCCCCAAATTCAAATACCCCAGCAGATTGAGGTATGTACTGCCTAACCAAGGCTTCCATAGACACCTGTTTCGTCATTATGCCAGCGGACATCTCGATAATGCCCGTTGCGACAGTATCAAGATCGTGCTTGTTCTTGGTGAGATACGGACCATATTCCCCTGCATAGTCGCTCAGGGAGTTCTTGTCAACACCTCGTGCATTCTGTTTTGTAATGGCTAGGCACAAATATGCCAGATCAGCGTATTCTTTGACCGTTATTGGAGGCTCAATGAGTGTACAGAACCTGTCCACAATAACATATTGAGCTAGTCTCACTATGGCTTGGAATTGGGTCCTAGGAATAACCACATTAATAAGACGGTCCAAAGGGAAGATCTGCATTTTAGTCACTGTGTCTACTATGTTCATAGCACTCGTCACATTAGAGGCTGCAGCCTGTTCTATTATCCAACACAGTGACGATGCAGGTGTCTCTTCCAAACACTTGTATGAGGCCGCCAATGCTGAAAACACTTGATCACTCGTTAGTTTCATATTTGAATGCAGCTTGCTGAACTCCTGCACAACTGTAGGATCTAAGTCAGGGAGTCCAGCTATCCCTTCTTGGACCCGACGGAAGCGGCTGCTGATCCAAGAGGCTGTTTTATTTTGCCCCTTGGTCAATTGAGACAGGCATGTAAACAATGCATGCACTGACTCCTTCTCCACATCTAATTGATGGTGAATGGTTGCCGCTTCGAAATATGTGCATAGATTCTCAAGTGTGGAGTTTTTCCATGCTTCTAACACTACTTCAGCATGCAATTGGAGGGCAGCAAGTTGGTCATTTGGAACATGGAACATAGTTGGGGCCACATTAGCGTATTCTTGTGATAGATCTAGAACTTGTCCCCAAGCTTCAGAGAGTACAGGGTCAGTTAACCATTCTGGAGCAAAGAAGTGGCCCCCATTGACCCAAACCTTGTACTTTAATGCGTTGATCTCAGATTCTGGTTGCAGGCGCAAACGTTCTGCCAACCCCTCTACTGATGCCACTCGGATAGACATCTCAGATGAGGTTGTCATACAAGTTTTCCATAATTTCTGGAATACAACTTCCATCTCAGATCTACTAGGAGGGTGGGATCTCAATATCTGGTGTAATTTGCGACGAGCACTGTGCATTTCAATACTTGTGTCCCCGTCAGTTCCTAGGACACTCATGGTCATCTCTGAATACATGAGAGCTTTTGCCTGAGTCCCACCAATATTCGGGTTGACTTCTTTATGATGCTCCATTACTACCTTGGCCAAGAGGGCACGAATTTTGGCTGAACCTAAAGGCACTAAATCGTGCCCGGTGTATAGATCCCCTAAGGCTACAGTAAGTAATGGTGCCGCATGATTTGATGGGGACCCCAAAATTTGGGTCCACACAGTGTCACCCACCTCAAATTCTAAGGGCCTCCTCCTATTGTTATAATGACGAGCACTACGGTCATGTGATTTAATAAGCGCGCCTTTCACTTTATTAAAAATTTCCTCTAAGACGCCTAACTGGTCCGCATATACACCGCGAGAAGCGCACGCCAGGGTGAGCGGTCCATCGGTATTATTGCCGAAAACCTCTCCGCAACTAACTGCCTCCCTACCATGTACTAGGAAGAATGGGGTAAAACGTGTTACTTCATTAGTGGAAGTGTTTATTGCATACTGAATTTTCGAAATATTAACATCCCACGATCTATGGTCATCTTCCACAAGAATTGATACGGCGGTCATAATCGTACGGTTATAACGTTCAACTGTGTTCACGCTGGGGCAATAGCGAGGTGTAAAGTGAACCTGAGGTACCTTGTACCTCTCCAACAAAGATTTAATTTCATTGCCCGTGAACTGCGTTCCGTTGTCCGCTATCACCGTACGGGGTATGCCGTGAACCAAGAAAACGCCATCTTCAAGTTTCTGCGCTATAGCCTTACCCACAGCTCTTCGTAAAGGAAAGAGCAAACAATATTTCGTAAAACAGCATACGACCACAAAGAGATATGTGAAGCCCGCTCTAGACCGTGGCAAGGGACCAACGAGGTCAAAACTTATTGTTTCAAACGGTTTAGAGCAGTCTTTCGCGCTACCTAAGAGACCAGGGGTTGGCAATTGTGAGTGTTTATATGCGGCGCACGTATCACATTTCCCCACGTAGTTAGTTACATCCTTATACATGTTAGGCCAGTAGTAACGTAGTGCAAGTCGTTTATAAGTTTTAAATACTCCAAAATGTGGAGATAATTCACCACTATGGTGATTCTTTAAAAGTTCCAGACGATTTCCCTCCGGTACTACTTGTTTCCAATCATAATCACTCGCCACACCGAATTTATTTTTTGAAAAACGAAAAAGTTTATTGTCTCTAATAATAAAGTTAGGACACGACCTAGGAGTACTAACACACTTGTCCCACAACTTTTGGAACCAAGTGTCTGCGTCAGGCACCTTTATTTCGAGCACCGGAACGGCACGCGATAGTGCATCTGGAACTACGTTGTCCTTGCCCTTGCGGTGCTCAATAACAAAGTTGTAAGGCGATAACCGACAACCCCAACGAGCTAATCGACCCGTAGGATTGGTTAAATTAAAGAACCACTTCAGGCTCGAGTGGTCGGTTATCACCCTAAACGCAGGACCTCCCTCCACATAAGGACGAAAGTGTTCTACAGCAAAAACCACCGCTAGGGCCTCTCGCTCCGTCGCCGAATAATTGCGTTCTGCCGAATTCAGTGAACGACTACAATATGCTATTGGATGCTCCTCTCCCTTTATAAACTGAGTCAGAGTGCCCGCTATCCCAAAACTGGATGCGTCACAATGAATCTCAAATGGCTGGGAAAAATCGGGACAAGCCAATACTGGTGCAGAGACCAACGCTGTTTTTAAAGTAGTAAACGCGGTTTCTGCCTCAGCAGTCCACTTAAAAGGCGGGGCTTTTTTGCTAGTACTCGTAAGTGCATTTAAAGGTGCCGCTATAGAACTGAAATTTTTAATGAAACGTCTATAATACGACGCTGTTCCAAGGAACATTTTCACCTCCTTCCGGGTGGTAGGTGTGGGAAAGTTGACTATTGACTGAACTTTCGACGGATCAGTGTGTAAACCATGTTCATCTACCCTGTAACCTAGATATTTTAACTCCCGACGAAAGAAACAGGATTTTTGTAAGTTAATTGTTAACTTAGCCTGTCGTAACTTTTCTAAAACCCGTTTAAGAAGCGAAATGTGTTCCTCGAATGTCGATGAGCATATTATAATGTCATCCAAGTAAACAAACACTTTATTATTAAACTCAGGACCAAACAGTATGTCCATTAACCGTTGCTGGGTGGCTGGTGCCCCCGTCAACCCAAAGCACATAACCTTAAAATGGAAAAGACCTCGTCCGGGAACCGTGAATGCGGTTTTTTCCTTAGATGAAGCGGAGTCAAGCTCAATTTGCCAAAATGCAGATTTTAAATCAATTGACGAAAGGTATCGAGCGTCACGTAACTGATCTAAGATGTGAGAGACGTAGGGAAGCGGATAAGCATCTTGTTTGCTGACTGCATTCAATTTTCGGCTGTCAAGGCAAAATCGCCATTCTCCGTTTGGTTTAGGAGCTAATAGGACTGGGTTATTCCACGCGCTATTGCTAGGCTCTACTACTCCCATCTCTAACATCTCATCCAGCTGGCGGTTAAGTTCCTTAAGGCGTTCAGGTGATAGTGGATAATAACGCTGTTTGATAGGAGAAACATCACCCGTGTCTATCTTATGACGCAACAGTTGGGTAAGACCTAACCCTTTAACCTCAAAAGACACCTTCTTAAATTCATTTATTAATGACTCCGCTTTCAACCTCTGAACGGGTGTTAATTCATCAAACGGCTGCAAATGCCTAACCTCCGATACGCAAGTACGGTGTTTAGAGTTTTGAAAATACTTAAAAGGCAATCTATTAAAAATTTCAGGAGCTAAATTAAAAGCCTTCCAAAAATCAACGCCAAAAATTAACGGTGTGGTGATATCAGGAATAATATAAAATTTAATAACTTGAGTCACTCCCATAAGAGTAACTGGTAAATATAAATAACCCTTCACGGTTGCACGCGAGTCATTGGCTGTTACGATGTTGCCCAAGCACCCATCATAGTGTAAGGTTGCAACAGCTTTTATGAACTGTTGGCCAACATCGGAACCCAATACTGAAATGCATGAACCCGAGTCAAGTAAACCGTAATAATCCGCATTATATATAGAAACGGTTAAATGCGGCCGACCATCCTCCCTAGTCTTATAACGTACTGAATCTACTCTTAAAGAGTTTAAAAAAACTTGTAACCATTTTAAATAGTTGTCCCAATCGGACTTAATAAAATTATGGCTGTAGTTCCGGGAAATTAATTTTTTGAATTGCAGTTCTGACAGGATTGACCTTTAGTCCCGACTGCTCTTTTATTGCAGTTGGGGCACGAAGGTGTCCTCACACCCTTCTTACCGCAACGAAAACAAACTACTTCTGTGGATTTGCAAGTAGATAATGAGTGGCTTCTTACCCTACAACGAACACAATACATAGCAGGATCAGCTTGCACGGCCTCGATTCTCAAAGAACCCCTCGGAGCTTGGTAAGCCAAGTCTGGTGCAACAAAAGAAGCGGTAGGTTTCGGCGGTTCGCGGAACTGTGCCTTGCTAACAAAACCTAGCTCGAGTTGCCTACACTTCTCCTTTAATTCCTCCAGGGTATTGACCGCCAACATTGACAACGCCGTCGCGTATTCCGGCCGCATGTTGAACTTAATCCGTGCCAAACGCTCAGGTTCCGCTACTCTATAAGAGAGCCTGTTGAAGAGGTTCTCCATGACCGCTATGTAAATACAGGACAATTCAGTTTGCCCCTGAGTCCTATTAGTAATTTCTGAAATGAGACGCATATCGTAGTCTGGCGGAGCGAACGCTGTGAGTAAATGTCTTTTTAGTTCCGACCAACTACCAACCGACGCTTTTATACCACGGTACCACAACAAAGCACCATCAGAAAACAAGTCCAGAGCTGATTTATGTAACGAAGATTCGCTTATACCCCTAGCTTCGCAAAGTTCCTCGAGACGCTCTATGAAAGCTTTCACGCAACCGGTACCATTAAATTTACAGTCGAGAGATCTGACTGTTGCATCCTTCTTACTATAATATACGACTTCGGGCGTAGGTTCAACTTCAAGGACGTTCGGTGTCTCTGGTGCCGATGTAAACGACGCATGGAAACTCGCGTTAATATTATCAACTTTTGACAAATAACCGTTAAGCTCTTTGTCAATAGTCTGATATACGGGATCAAGTTCAGGAGGGGGAGTAACCCTGCCCAAGCGATGAAAAAGGTGGGAACTTAAAGCCTTTATACGGTTAAATTTTTTAAAATTTGAAGGATCTTTTCCTATTACTTCGGCGACCTCTGCCAATTTGGCTTTAATAATTTGTAATTCTACTTTAGGATCCCGAGTAGTCTCTACGATATCGTCTGAGCAAACTAGTTTACTAAGTTCCCTAATCTGAACTCGTAATCCCTCTACCGTTGTCGCCGGTGCTGCGTCTCGAATCTCCACCTCATACGTAAGCTCGTCTTTATGAAGCAAATTAAACGAAATTGGGCGTTCCATTTTGGATTTAAAAAAAACTACTAAAATATAAGCTGGCTTTTTAGTTACAGCATAAGACATAACCACTATCCCTAACCAAAACACACGTTGAGTGCGCCACTGTTACATTTGGGATTTTGTCCCTTTTGGGGAAAAGGAAGAAAATCCCAAATGCAAGCTTCAGTGGGTTGTTATCAAATAAAACCATAAAATGTTCAACAGCTAGGCAGTATATTGTAAAAGAACACACAAATATTTTGTCCAACAACAATAAAATAAAATTATAAATTTTATTTCATTCTTATTATTTAAAAGAGGGGGGTTAGTCACAATTTTGTCTTATATTATGTTAGGTACAATTCATCTACGTTACTCCTTTTAATTTATTTAGCCGAAAATCACAAATAAAAACTATCAGTCGAAATTGACCCTAGGGTCAATCTCAAATGAAAGTTCAACAAACTTTCTATTAATTTTGCCAACTATAATTTACTGTTTAAAGTAATCTAAACCTTATTCCAAAGCTATATCACCCCCTAAAACACACTAAAATCCTAAGAGTCAAAAGTGACCAAGCGGGTCGGTGATAATTTTAATTTAAAATAAATTTTATAATACTGTTCCTACTACTGCCTAACCAGCCAGCTAATATCTCAGTCGTACGAGCTATGGTCGTGAGTGGGGGTCGGGATAAAGCCAATACCGTTCGGAGTATGAAGTTGAAATTAAAATTAAATTACTCCGTCTATAAAAATATTAAATTAAATGTTTTAAACCGTTTAACCGTATCAAAACTCTCACACGTTTAAAGCCGATACTCTAGAGAACCGTGGGGTTATACCGATATTAAATAAATATTTATGGACGCCAGGATCGTATAGTCGATCCGAATCTGGAGACGATGTCACCATACAACTTCACACAGGTCGAACTCGCAGATCCTCAAAGGTTTCACAACTTCACCAACGCTTGGTGTAGTTGGATATAAAAGAAAATACTATGTTAAGGTTTCGAAACCCTAATGTAAAAATATGTTCCTGAATAAAGAACGGGGGTACAAAAAACCGTCAACGCCTGTGCGGCGACAGCTCGCTGGCAGCAGGTGGCCGCTGGTGCCCCGAAGAGGCAGGTCTCGCGTCCAGGCTTTAGGGCCCAGCTCTAAATCCTGGCGGCGAGACGGGCCTCTCGAAGCATCTGAAATTATCAACACGGGGCCTATTTATAACACTACACGCCTAGTTCAGAACTGTTACATAAATTAGGGTCCCGCAGTCTGCTATCTGTGTATCTGGGGCTGCAACCTATCATAACCAGGGTCTCGCAGCGCCATGGGTTATCAAAAGCTTCCCAACGCTGTTGCACAACTAAAAACTCACACTCCAACACTAACATTTAACACCATGTTTTAATTTTAGCTTTGTTTCACATTTAACTAGTACACAAGGCACTACACGGCTACGATATTCCAATAAACATAACTAAACAATGCCAGACTACTGTTGGATGGGGCAATATCCACTTAATAAAGGGGTTTGACACGTCTGCCACATGGCCAAGAGCCTTGCGTCGCCTGGCGACAAGGCAGGATTCAGACACCATGAAATATCGATTTGCTTTCCTAGTATGACGGCTTATTATATTTAAACAATGCTATTGAGATACTCACGCGTTGGGATATCCTAGATTTACGCGTGGCTGCCAGCGGTGTCACGACCGGTTGGTTGTGGCACGGATTCCTGTAAATAAACCACACACTTGTTGACTATATTCTCAAGCTAATGACGCTTCAAATCCACTACATTATTACGACCTCAGATTAACACAAAAGGTGACTACGACGGCTCATGCCTACCTGAGTGCATTGATCTCAACTCCTCGCACCACGTCACACCAGAGATTGAACTCGTTTCGGCGTCGCAACTCGGCAGCTCTCCTTTCGCCGGAAACACTTATAAATCGAAGGCCAGCTTATGATTTATACTCCCATTGTCGGGTAATTCATAAGAAATTGTTCTTTTAAAATTTTCCTTCAAACTAACAAAACATCAAATATGACGTCTGTCACAACTCGCCCTCTGCTAACAGAACTTGCCAACAATAACAACACACGACCTAAAAAAAAAATTAACGTTTAGCAATGGGAAATGCATTTTTCTTTAATTTAAAATTGTGTTTTGTGATATTTAACTCACTAATTACCCTGCCTTAATATTAAGGAGTATTAGTTTCCTCTCTGGTAACCCCTACGGGCAGAGACAATATCCATATAAAAAATATTACTCCCGTTCGAATGTTCTAGATAAAAGTCCTTATAGAAAAAATTAGTTCTATTTCCGGATTTGCTTGAATTAAATTTAATTACTTAAAGTAATTATTATACATATTAATTTATTATGTAATTTATTATTAGAACTGTTTCGACTATTTTTTAAAATTGAATCTTTTATGTGAAATTAAAAGCTGACAGCTACTTCGCCCCGCTACCGCTAGGCGTCGCTACGGTGGCTGTCATTTTGTCTATGGTGTTATGTCAAATACAAAACGTAAACACGGAATAAAATCTCTTTAGATGTAAGTTTAAGTCTTACTAAAACTGATTTAGAAATATGTTTTAATTGAAAATGCAAGAAAAGTGTGTCTTGTAATGTGTCAGCCAAGGCTCCATGTCTTTAATGTGAAGAAAAATGGATTTAATTCAAACAAGCTACACGGACTAATGTTTTTGGACATTTGATCATTCTAAAGCAATTATTTCAGGTAAGTACTATTCAACCATTGCGAACTTCTTTTGTAGATAAGTAAAGGCAGACAGGGCCCTGAATTTACAACGTAACAGTTCCTTTTTTTTTTTTTTTTTTTTTTTTAAATAGTCAAAAGTGAATCAGAAAAAGACATGGATAAATCAAATCATGAAGTTATTAAAAGTTTTATACTACAGAGTATCAGCATCATCCGGTAATGACATGTCGGCTGCTTGCGGCATAACTGGAGCAGTAGCTCGGTGTCTCAAACTATAATGCGGAATAGATATGAGCTGGTCTATGAAGGCATTATCAACAGGATTCATATTCAGACCACGTGGTTGGTGCTCACTAAAATACTTGTCACTTTCTTCACCCAGCCACAATTTAAAGTCATGTTTCAAATCATCACTGACTGCGTTGTATGGAGGTTGGAATTGTGTGTATAACGAAGTCTTAAAGAACGCTGATGATTGCAAGCCTGTTGCACTGAAGGCTGTCGCAATATTTCTAAACGCCTTCATTAGAGGCGATTCCTGGGTGCGGAGGATCTCAGAGAGGAATTCGAACCCAACTTTCTTGTAAAACTTATTGGATTTTCTCAACTCAGTCGGCAGTGACATTTTTGGTATTGCACCCTCCGGTAAAACTTCTAACTCCTGTTGATCTGATAACCCCGATCCTTGCAATTCAATATAAATTGCATCCTCACCCCCAAATTCAAATACCCCAGCAGATTGAGGTATGTACTGCCTAACCAAGGCTTCCATAGACACCTGTTTCGTCATTATGCCAGCGGACATCTCGATAATGCCCGTTGCGACAGTATCAAGATCGTGCTTGTTCTTGGTGAGATACGGACCATATTCCCCTGCATAGTCGCTCAGGGAGTTCTTGTCAACACCTCGTGCATTCTTTTTTGTAATGGCTAGGCACAAATATGCCAGATCAGCGTATTCTTTGACCGTTATTGGAGGCTCAATGAGTGTACAGAACCTGTCCACAATAACATATTGAGCTAGTCTCACTATGGCTTGGAATTGGGTCCTAGGAATAACCACATTAATAAGACGGTCCAAAGGGAAGATCTGCATTTTAGTCACTGTGTCTACTATGTTCATAGCACTCGTCACATTAGAGGCTGCAGCCTGTTCTATTATCCAACACAGTGACGATGCAGGTGTCTCTTCCAAACACTTGTATGAGGCCGCCAATGCTGAAAACACTTGATCACTCGTTAGTTTCATATTTGAATGCAGCTTGCTGAACTCCTGCACAACTGTAGGATCTAAGTCAGGGAGTCCAGCTATCCCTTCTTGGACCCGACGGAAGCGGCTGCTGATCCAAGAGGCTGTTTTATTTTGCCCCTTGGTCAATTGAGACAGGCATGTAAACAATGCATGCACTGACTCCTTCTCCACATCTAATTGATGGTGAATGGTTGCCGCTTCGAAATATGTGCATAGATTCTCAAGTGTGGAGTTTTTCCATGCTTCTAACACTACTTCAGCATGCAATTGGAGGGCAGCAAGTTGGTCATTTGGAACATGGAACATAGTTGGGGCCACATTAGCGTATTCTTGTGATAGATCTAGAACTTGTCCCCAAGCTTCAGAGAGTACAGGGTCAGTTAACCATTCTGGAGCAAAGAAGTGGCCCCCATTGACCCAAACCTTGTACTTTAATGCGTTGATCTCAGATTCTGGTTGCAGGCGCAAACGTTCTGCCAACCCCTCTACTGATGCCACTCGGATAGACATCTCAGATGAGGTTGTCATACAAGTTTTCCATAATTTCTGGAATACAACTTCCATCTCAGATCTACTAGGAGGGTGGGATCTCAATATCTGGTGTAATTTGCGACGAGCACTGTGCATTTCAATACTTGTGTCCCCGTCAGTTCCTAGGACACTCATGGTCATCTCTGAATACATGAGAGCTTTTGCCTGAGTCCCACCAATATTCGGGTTGACTTCTTTATGATGCTCCATTACTACCTTGGCCAAGAGGGCACGAATTTTGGCTGAACCTAAAGGCACTAAATCGTGCCCGGTGTATAGATCCCCTAAGGCTACAGTAAGTAATGGTGCCGCATGATTTGATGGGGACCCCAAAATTTGGGTCCACACAGTGTCACCCACCTCAAATTCTAAGGGCCTCCTCCTATTGTTATAATGACGAGCACTACGGTCATGTGATTTAATAAGCGCGCCTTTCACTTTATTAAAAATTTCCTCTAAGACGCCTAACTGGTCCGCATATACACCGCGAGAAGCGCACGCCAGGGTGAGCGGTCCATCGGTATTATTGCCGAAAACCTCTCCGCAACTAACTGCCTCCCTACCATGTACTAGGAAGAATGGGGTAAAACGTGTTACTTCATTAGTGGAAGTGTTTATTGCATACTGAATTTTCGAAATATTAACATCCCACGATCTATGGTCATCTTCCACAAGAATTGATACGGCGGTCATAATCGTACGGTTATAACGTTCAACTGTGTTCACGCTGGGGCAATAGCGAGGTGTAAAGTGAACCTGAGGTACCTTGTACCTCTCCAACAAAGATTTAATTTCATTGCCCGTGAACTGCGTTCCGTTGTCCGCTATCACCGTACGGGGTATGCCGTGAACCAAGAAAACGCCATCTTCAAGTTTCTGCGCTATAGCCTTACCCACAGCTCTTCGTAAAGGAAAGAGCAAACAATATTTCGTAAAACAGCATACGACCACAAAGAGATATGTGAAGCCCGCTCTAGACCGTGGCAAGGGACCAACGAGGTCAAAACTTATTGTTTCAAACGGTTTAGAGCAGTCTTTCGCGCTACCTAAGAGACCAGGGGTTGGCAATTGTGAGTGTTTATATGCGGCGCACGTATCACATTTCCCCACGTAGTTAGTTACATCCTTATACATGTTAGGCCAGTAGTAACGTAGTGCAAGTCGTTTATAAGTTTTAAATACTCCAAAATGTGGAGATAATTCACCACTATGGTGATTCTTTAAAAGTTCCAGACGATTTCCCTCCGGTACTACTTGTTTCCAATCATAATCACTCGCCACACCGAATTTATTTTTTGAAAAACGAAAAAGTTTATTGTCTCTAATAATAAAGTTAGGACACGACCTAGGAGTACTAACACACTTGTCCCACAACTTTTGGAACCAAGTGTCTGCGTCAGGCACCTTTATTTCGAGCACCGGAACGGCACGCGATAGTGCATCTGGAACTACGTTGTCCTTGCCCTTGCGGTGCTCAATAACAAAGTTGTAAGGCGATAACCGACAACCCCAACGAGCTAATCGACCCGTAGGATTGGTTAAATTAAAGAACCACTTCAGGCTCGAGTGGTCGGTTATCACCCTAAACGCAGGACCTCCCTCCACATAAGGACGAAAGTGTTCTACAGCAAAAACCACCGCTAGGGCCTCTCGCTCCGTCGCCGAATAATTGCGTTCTGCCGAATTCAGTGAACGACTACAATATGCTATTGGATGCTCCTCTCCCTTTATAAACTGAGTCAGAGTGCCCGCTATCCCAAAACTGGATGCGTCACAATGAATCTCAAATGGCTGGGAAAAATCGGGACAAGCCAATACTGGTGCAGAGACCAACGCTGTTTTTAAAGTAGTAAACGCGGTTTCTGCCTCAGCAGTCCACTTAAAAGGCGGGGCTTTTTTGCTAGTACTCGTAAGTGCATTTAAAGGTGCCGCTATAGAACTGAAATTTTTAATGAAACGTCTATAATACGACGCTGTTCCAAGGAACATTTTCACCTCCTTCCGGGTGGTAGGTGTGGGAAAGTTGACTATTGACTGAACTTTCGACGGATCAGTGTGTAAACCATGTTCATCTACCCTGTAACCTAGATATTTTAACTCCCGACGAAAGAAACAGGATTTTTGTAAGTTAATTGTTAACTTAGCCTGTCGTAACTTTTCTAAAACCCGTTTAAGAAGCGAAATGTGTTCCTCGAATGTCGATGAGCATATTATAATGTCATCCAAGTAAACAAACACTTTATTATTAAACTCAGGACCAAACAGTATGTCCATTAACCGTTGCTGGGTGGCTGGTGCCCCCGTCAACCCAAAGCACATAACCTTAAAATGGAAAAGACCTCGTCCGGGAACCGTGAATGCGGTTTTTTCCTTAGATGAAGCGGAGTCAAGCTCAATTTGCCAAAATGCAGATTTTAAATCAATTGACGAAAGGTATCGAGCGTCACGTAACTGATCTAAGATGTGAGAGACGTAGGGAAGCGGATAAGCATCTTGTTTGCTGACTGCATTCAATTTTCGGCTGTCAAGGCAAAATCGCCATTCTCCGTTTGGTTTAGGAGCTAATAGGACTGGGTTATTCCACGCGCTATTGCTAGGCTCTACTACTCCCATCTCTAACATCTCATCCAGCTGGCGGTTAAGTTCCTTAAGGCGTTCAGGTGATAGTGGATAATAACGCTGTTTGATAGGAGAAACATCACCCGTGTCTATCTTATGACGCAACAGTTGGGTAAGACCTAACCCTTTAACCTCAAAAGACACCTTCTTAAATTCATTTATTAATGACTCCGCTTTCAACCTCTGAACGGGTGTTAATTCATCAAACGGCTGCAAATGCCTAACCTCCGATACGCAAGTACGGTGTTTAGAGTTTTGAAAATACTTAAAAGGCAATCTATTAAAAATTTCAGGAGCTAAATTAAAAGCCTTCCAAAAATCAACGCCAAAAATTAACGGTGTGGTGATATCAGGAATAATATAAAATTTAATAACTTGAGTCACTCCCATAAGAGTAACTGGTAAATATAAATAACCCTTCACGGTTGCACGCGAGTCATTGGCTGTTACGATGTTGCCCAAGCACCCATCATAGTGTAAGGTTGCAACAGCTTTTATGAACTGTTGGCCAACATCGGAACCCAATACTGAAATGCATGAACCCGAGTCAAGTAAACCGTAATAATCCGCATTATATATAGAAACGGTTAAATGCGGCCGACCATCCTCCCTAGTCTTATAACGTACTGAATCTACTCTTAAAGAGTTTAAAAAAACTTGTAACCATTTTAAATAGTTGTCCCAATCGGACTTAATAAAATTATGGCTGTAGTTCCGGGAAATTAATTTTTTGAATTGCAGTTCTGACAGGATTGACCTTTAGTCCCGACTGCTCTTTTATTGCAGTTGGGGCACGAAGGTGTCCTCACACCCTTCTTACCGCAACGAAAACAAACTACTTCTGTGGATTTGCAAGTAGATAATGAGTGGCTTCTTACCCTACAACGAACACAATACATAGCAGGATCAGCTTGCACGGCCTCGATTCTCAAAGAACCCCTCGGAGCTTGGTAAGCCAAGTCTGGTGCAACAAAAGAAGCGGTAGGTTTCGGCGGTTCGCGGAACTGTGCCTTGCTAACAAAACCTAGCTCGAGTTGCCTACACTTCTCCTTTAATTCCTCCAGGGTATTGACCGCCAACATTGACAACGCCGTCGCGTATTCCGGCCGCATGTTGAACTTAATCCGTGCCAAACGCTCAGGTTCCGCTACTCTATAAGAGAGCCTGTTGAAGAGGTTCTCCATGACCGCTATGTAAATACAGGACAATTCAGTTTGCCCCTGAGTCCTATTAGTAATTTCTGAAATGAGACGCATATCGTAGTCTGGCGGAGCGAACGCTGTGAGTAAATGTCTTTTTAGTTCCGACCAACTACCAACCGACGCTTTTATACCACGGTACCACAACAAAGCACCATCAGAAAACAAGTCCAGAGCTGATTTATGTAACGAAGATTCGCTTATACCCCTAGCTTCGCAAAGTTCCTCGAGACGCTCTATGAAAGCTTTCACGCAACCGGTACCATTAAATTTACAGTCGAGAGATCTGACTGTTGCATCCTTCTTACTATAATATACGACTTCGGGCGTAGGTTCAACTTCAAGGACGTTCGGTGTCTCTGGTGCCGATGTAAACGACGCATGGAAACTCGCGTTAATATTATCAACTTTTGACAAATAACCGTTAAGCTCTTTGTCAATAGTCTGATATACGGGATCAAGTTCAGGAGGGGGAGTAACCCTGCCCAAGCGATGAAAAAGGTGGGAACTTAAAGCCTTTATACGGTTAAATTTTTTAAAATTTGAAGGATCTTTTCCTATTACTTCGGCGACCTCTGCCAATTTGGCTTTAATAATTTGTAATTCTACTTTAGGATCCCGAGTAGTCTCTACGATATCGTCTGAGCAAACTAGTTTACTAAGTTCCCTAATCTGAACTCGTAATCCCTCTACCGTTGTCGCCGGTGCTGCGTCTCGAATCTCCACCTCATACGTAAGCTCGTCTTTATGAAGCAAATTAAACGAAATTGGGCGTTCCATTTTGGATTTAAAAAAAACTACTAAAATATAAGCTGGCTTTTTAGTTACAGCATAAGACATAACCACTATCCCTAACCAAAACACACGTTGAGTGCGCCACTGTTACATTTGGGATTTTGTCCCTTTTGGGGAAAAGGAAGAAAATCCCAAATGCAAGCTTCAGTGGGTTGTTATCAAATAAAACCATAAAATGTTCAACAGCTAGGCAGTATATTGTAAAAGAACACACAAATATTTTGTCCAACAACAATAAAATAAAATTATAAATTTTATTTCATTCTTATTATTTAAAAGAGGGGGGTTAGTCACAATTTTGTCTTATATTATGTTAGGTACAATTCATCTACGTTACTCCTTTTAATTTATTTAGCCGAAAATCACAAATAAAAACTATCAGTCGAAATTGACCCTAGGGTCAATCTCAAATGAAAGTTCAACAAACTTTCTATTAATTTTGCCAACTATAATTTACTGTTTAAAGTAATCTAAACCTTATTCCAAAGCTATATCACCCCCTAAAACACACTAAAATCCTAAGAGTCAAAAGTGACCAAGCGGGTCGGTGATAATTTTAATTTAAAATAAATTTTATAATACTGTTCCTACTACTGCCTAACCAGCCAGCTAATATCTCAGTCGTACGAGCTATGGTCGTGAGTGGGGGTCGGGATAAAGCCAATACCGTTCGGAGTATGAAGTTGAAATTAAAATTAAATTACTCCGTCTATAAAAATATTAAATTAAATGTTTTAAACCGTTTAACCGTATCAAAACTCTCACACGTTTAAAGCCGATACTCTAGAGAACCGTGGGGTTATACCGATATTAAATAAATATTTATGGACGCCAGGATCGTATAGTCGATCCGAATCTGGAGACGATGTCACCATACAACTTCACACAGGTCGAACTCGCAGATCCTCAAAGGTTTCACAACTTCACCAACGCTTGGTGTAGTTGGATATAAAAGAAAATACTATGTTAAGGTTTCGAAACCCTAATGTAAAAATATGTTCCTGAATAAAGAACGGGGGTACAAAAAACCGTCAACGCCTGTGCGGCGACAGCTCGCTGGCAGCAGGTGGCCGCTGGTGCCCCGAAGAGGCAGGTCTCGCGTCCAGGCTTTAGGGCCCAGCTCTAAATCCTGGCGGCGAGACGGGCCTCTCGAAGCATCTGAAATTATCAACACGGGGCCTATTTATAACACTACACGCCTAGTTCAGAACTGTTACATAAATTAGGGTCCCGCAGTCTGCTATCTGTGTATCTGGGGCTGCAACCTATCATAACCAGGGTCTCGCAGCGCCATGGGTTATCAAAAGCTTCCCAACGCTGTTGCACAACTAAAAACTCACACTCCAACACTAACATTTAACACCATGTTTTAATTTTAGCTTTGTTTCACATTTAACTAGTACACAAGGCACTACACGGCTACGATATTCCAATAAACATAACTAAACAATGCCAGACTACTGTTGGATGGGGCAATATCCACTTAATAAAGGGGTTTGACACGTCTGCCACATGGCCAAGAGCCTTGCGTCGCCTGGCGACAAGGCAGGATTCAGACACCATGAAATATCGATTTGCTTTCCTAGTATGACGGCTTATTATATTTAAACAATGCTATTGAGATACTCACGCGTTGGGATATCCTAGATTTACGCGTGGCTGCCAGCGGTGTCACGACCGGTTGGTTGTGGCACGGATTCCTGTAAATAAACCACACACTTGTTGACTATATTCTCAAGCTAATGACGCTTCAAATCCACTACATTATTACGACCTCAGATTAACACAAAAGGTGACTACGACGGCTCATGCCTACCTGAGTGCATTGATCTCAACTCCTCGCACCACGTCACACCAGAGATTGAACTCGTTTCGGCGTCGCAACTCGGCAGCTCTCCTTTCGCCGGAAACACTTATAAATCGAAGGCCAGCTTATGATTTATACTCCCATTGTCGGGTAATTCATAAGAAATTGTTCTTTTAAAATTTTCCTTCAAACTAACAAAACATCAAATATGACGTCTGTCACAACTCGCCCTCTGCTAACAGAACTTGCCAACAATAACAACACACGACCTAAAAAAAAAATTAACGTTTAGCAATGGGAAATGCATTTTTCTTTAATTTAAAATTGTGTTTTGTGATATTTAACTCACTAATTACCCTGCCTTAATATTAAGGAGTATTAGTTTCCTCTCTGGTAACCCCTACGGGCAGAGACAATATCCATATAAAAAATATTACTCCCGTTCGAATGTTCTAGATAAAAGTCCTTATAGAAAAAATTAGTTCTATTTCCGGATTTGCTTGAATTAAATTTAATTACTTAAAGTAATTATTATACATATTAATTTATTATGTAATTTATTATTAGAACTGTTTCGACTATTTTTTAAAATTGAATCTTTTATGTGAAATTAAAAGCTGACAGCTACTTCGCCCCGCTACCGCTAGGCGTCGCTACGGTGGCTGTCATTTTGTCTATGGTGTTATGTCAAATACAAAACGTAAACACGGAATAAAATCTCTTTAGATGTAAGTTTAAGTCTTACTAAAACTGATTTAGAAATATGTTTTAATTGAAAATGCAAGAAAAGTGTGTCTTGTAATGTGTCAGCCAAGGCTCCATGTCTTTAATGTGAAGAAAAATGGATTTAATTCAAACAAGCTACACGGACTAATGTTTTTGGACATTTGATCATTCTAAAGCAATTATTTCAGGTAAGTACTATTCAACCATTGCGAACTTCTTTTGTAGATAAGTAAAGGCAGACAGGGCCCTGAATTTACAACGTAACAGTTCCTTTTTTTTTTTTTTTTTTTTTTTTAAATAGTCAAAAGTGAATCAGAAAAAGACATGGATAAATCAAATCATGAAGTTATTAAAAGTTTTATACTACAGAGTATCAGCATCATCCGGTAATGACATGTCGGCTGCTTGCGGCATAACTGGAGCAGTAGCTCGGTGTCTCAAACTATAATGCGGAATAGATATGAGCTGGTCTATGAAGGCATTATCAACAGGATTCATATTCAGACCACGTGGTTGGTGCTCACTAAAATACTTGTCACTTTCTTCACCCAGCCACAATTTAAAGTCATGTTTCAAATCATCACTGACTGCGTTGTATGGAGGTTGGAATTGTGTGTATAACGAAGTCTTAAAGAACGCTGATGATTGCAAGCCTGTTGCACTGAAGGCTGTCGCAATATTTCTAAACGCCTTCATTAGAGGCGATTCCTGGGTGCGGAGGATCTCAGAGAGGAATTCGAACCCAACTTTCTTGTAAAACTTATTGGATTTTCTCAACTCAGTCGGCAGTGACATTTTTGGTATTGCACCCTCCGGTAAAACTTCTAACTCCTGTTGATCTGATAACCCCGATCCTTGCAATTCAATATAAATTGCATCCTCACCCCCAAATTCAAATACCCCAGCAGATTGAGGTATGTACTGCCTAACCAAGGCTTCCATAGACACCTGTTTCGTCATTATGCCAGCGGACATCTCGATAATGCCCGTTGCGACAGTATCAAGATCGTGCTTGTTCTTGGTGAGATACGGACCATATTCCCCTGCATAGTCGCTCAGGGAGTTCTTGTCAACACCTCGTGCATTCTTTTTTGTAATGGCTAGGCACAAATATGCCAGATCAGCGTATTCTTTGACCGTTATTGGAGGCTCAATGAGTGTACAGAACCTGTCCACAATAACATATTGAGCTAGTCTCACTATGGCTTGGAATTGGGTCCTAGGAATAACCACATTAATAAGACGGTCCAAAGGGAAGATCTGCATTTTAGTCACTGTGTCTACTATGTTCATAGCACTCGTCACATTAGAGGCTGCAGCCTGTTCTATTATCCAACACAGTGACGATGCAGGTGTCTCTTCCAAACACTTGTATGAGGCCGCCAATGCTGAAAACACTTGATCACTCGTTAGTTTCATATTTGAATGCAGCTTGCTGAACTCCTGCACAACTGTAGGATCTAAGTCAGGGAGTCCAGCTATCCCTTCTTGGACCCGACGGAAGCGGCTGCTGATCCAAGAGGCTGTTTTATTTTGCCCCTTGGTCAATTGAGACAGGCATGTAAACAATGCATGCACTGACTCCTTCTCCACATCTAATTGATGGTGAATGGTTGCCGCTTCGAAATATGTGCATAGATTCTCAAGTGTGGAGTTTTTCCATGCTTCTAACACTACTTCAGCATGCAATTGGAGGGCAGCAAGTTGGTCATTTGGAACATGGAACATAGTTGGGGCCACATTAGCGTATTCTTGTGATAGATCTAGAACTTGTCCCCAAGCTTCAGAGAGTACAGGGTCAGTTAACCATTCTGGAGCAAAGAAGTGGCCCCCATTGACCCAAACCTTGTACTTTAATGCGTTGATCTCAGATTCTGGTTGCAGGCGCAAACGTTCTGCCAACCCCTCTACTGATGCCACTCGGATAGACATCTCAGATGAGGTTGTCATACAAGTTTTCCATAATTTCTGGAATACAACTTCCATCTCAGATCTACTAGGAGGGTGGGATCTCAATATCTGGTGTAATTTGCGACGAGCACTGTGCATTTCAATACTTGTGTCCCCGTCAGTTCCTAGGACACTCATGGTCATCTCTGAATACATGAGAGCTTTTGCCTGAGTCCCACCAATATTCGGGTTGACTTCTTTATGATGCTCCATTACTACCTTGGCCAAGAGGGCACGAATTTTGGCTGAACCTAAAGGCACTAAATCGTGCCCGGTGTATAGATCCCCTAAGGCTACAGTAAGTAATGGTGCCGCATGATTTGATGGGGACCCCAAAATTTGGGTCCACACAGTGTCACCCACCTCAAATTCTAAGGGCCTCCTCCTATTGTTATAATGACGAGCACTACGGTCATGTGATTTAATAAGCGCGCCTTTCACTTTATTAAAAATTTCCTCTAAGACGCCTAACTGGTCCGCATATACACCGCGAGAAGCGCACGCCAGGGTGAGCGGTCCATCGGTATTATTGCCGAAAACCTCTCCGCAACTAACTGCCTCCCTACCATGTACTAGGAAGAATGGGGTAAAACGTGTTACTTCATTAGTGGAAGTGTTTATTGCATACTGAATTTTCGAAATATTAACATCCCACGATCTATGGTCATCTTCCACAAGAATTGATACGGCGGTCATAATCGTACGGTTATAACGTTCAACTGTGTTCACGCTGGGGCAATAGCGAGGTGTAAAGTGAACCTGAGGTACCTTGTACCTCTCCAACAAAGATTTAATTTCATTGCCCGTGAACTGCGTTCCGTTGTCCGCTATCACCGTACGGGGTATGCCGTGAACCAAGAAAACGCCATCTTCAAGTTTCTGCGCTATAGCCTTACCCACAGCTCTTCGTAAAGGAAAGAGCAAACAATATTTCGTAAAACAGCATACGACCACAAAGAGATATGTGAAGCCCGCTCTAGACCGTGGCAAGGGACCAACGAGGTCAAAACTTATTGTTTCAAACGGTTTAGAGCAGTCTTTCGCGCTACCTAAGAGACCAGGGGTTGGCAATTGTGAGTGTTTATATGCGGCGCACGTATCACATTTCCCCACGTAGTTAGTTACATCCTTATACATGTTAGGCCAGTAGTAACGTAGTGCAAGTCGTTTATAAGTTTTAAATACTCCAAAATGTGGAGATAATTCACCACTATGGTGATTCTTTAAAAGTTCCAGACGATTTCCCTCCGGTACTACTTGTTTCCAATCATAATCACTCGCCACACCGAATTTATTTTTTGAAAAACGAAAAAGTTTATTGTCTCTAATAATAAAGTTAGGACACGACCTAGGAGTACTAACACACTTGTCCCACAACTTTTGGAACCAAGTGTCTGCGTCAGGCACCTTTATTTCGAGCACCGGAACGGCACGCGATAGTGCATCTGGAACTACGTTGTCCTTGCCCTTGCGGTGCTCAATAACAAAGTTGTAAGGCGATAACCGACAACCCCAACGAGCTAATCGACCCGTAGGATTGGTTAAATTAAAGAACCACTTCAGGCTCGAGTGGTCGGTTATCACCCTAAACGCAGGACCTCCCTCCACATAAGGACGAAAGTGTTCTACAGCAAAAACCACCGCTAGGGCCTCTCGCTCCGTCGCCGAATAATTGCGTTCTGCCGAATTCAGTGAACGACTACAATATGCTATTGGATGCTCCTCTCCCTTTATAAACTGAGTCAGAGTGCCCGCTATCCCAAAACTGGATGCGTCACAATGAATCTCAAATGGCTGGGAAAAATCGGGACAAGCCAATACTGGTGCAGAGACCAACGCTGTTTTTAAAGTAGTAAACGCGGTTTCTGCCTCAGCAGTCCACTTAAAAGGCGGGGCTTTTTTGCTAGTACTCGTAAGTGCATTTAAAGGTGCCGCTATAGAACTGAAATTTTTAATGAAACGTCTATAATACGACGCTGTTCCAAGGAACATTTTCACCTCCTTCCGGGTGGTAGGTGTGGGAAAGTTGACTATTGACTGAACTTTCGACGGATCAGTGTGTAAACCATGTTCATCTACCCTGTAACCTAGATATTTTAACTCCCGACGAAAGAAACAGGATTTTTGTAAGTTAATTGTTAACTTAGCCTGTCGTAACTTTTCTAAAACCCGTTTAAGAAGCGAAATGTGTTCCTCGAATGTCGATGAGCATATTATAATGTCATCCAAGTAAACAAACACTTTATTATTAAACTCAGGACCAAACAGTATGTCCATTAACCGTTGCTGGGTGGCTGGTGCCCCCGTCAACCCAAAGCACATAACCTTAAAATGGAAAAGACCTCGTCCGGGAACCGTGAATGCGGTTTTTTCCTTAGATGAAGCGGAGTCAAGCTCAATTTGCCAAAATGCAGATTTTAAATCAATTGACGAAAGGTATCGAGCGTCACGTAACTGATCTAAGATGTGAGAGACGTAGGGAAGCGGATAAGCATCTTGTTTGCTGACTGCATTCAATTTTCGGCTGTCAAGGCAAAATCGCCATTCTCCGTTTGGTTTAGGAGCTAATAGGACTGGGTTATTCCACGCGCTATTGCTAGGCTCTACTACTCCCATCTCTAACATCTCATCCAGCTGGCGGTTAAGTTCCTTAAGGCGTTCAGGTGATAGTGGATAATAACGCTGTTTGATAGGAGAAACATCACCCGTGTCTATCTTATGACGCAACAGTTGGGTAAGACCTAACCCTTTAACCTCAAAAGACACCTTCTTAAATTCATTTATTAATGACTCCGCTTTCAACCTCTGAACGGGTGTTAATTCATCAAACGGCTGCAAATGCCTAACCTCCGATACGCAAGTACGGTGTTTAGAGTTTTGAAAATACTTAAAAGGCAATCTATTAAAAATTTCAGGAGCTAAATTAAAAGCCTTCCAAAAATCAACGCCAAAAATTAACGGTGTGGTGATATCAGGAATAATATAAAATTTAATAACTTGAGTCACTCCCATAAGAGTAACTGGTAAATATAAATAACCCTTCACGGTTGCACGCGAGTCATTGGCTGTTACGATGTTGCCCAAGCACCCATCATAGTGTAAGGTTGCAACAGCTTTTATGAACTGTTGGCCAACATCGGAACCCAATACTGAAATGCATGAACCCGAGTCAAGTAAACCGTAATAATCCGCATTATATATAGAAACGGTTAAATGCGGCCGACCATCCTCCCTAGTCTTATAACGTACTGAATCTACTCTTAAAGAGTTTAAAAAAACTTGTAACCATTTTAAATAGTTGTCCCAATCGGACTTAATAAAATTATGGCTGTAGTTCCGGGAAATTAATTTTTTGAATTGCAGTTCTGACAGGATTGACCTTTAGTCCCGACTGCTCTTTTATTGCAGTTGGGGCACGAAGGTGTCCTCACACCCTTCTTACCGCAACGAAAACAAACTACTTCTGTGGATTTGCAAGTAGATAATGAGTGGCTTCTTACCCTACAACGAACACAATACATAGCAGGATCAGCTTGCACGGCCTCGATTCTCAAAGAACCCCTCGGAGCTTGGTAAGCCAAGTCTGGTGCAACAAAAGAAGCGGTAGGTTTCGGCGGTTCGCGGAACTGTGCCTTGCTAACAAAACCTAGCTCGAGTTGCCTACACTTCTCCTTTAATTCCTCCAGGGTATTGACCGCCAACATTGACAACGCCGTCGCGTATTCCGGCCGCATGTTGAACTTAATCCGTGCCAAACGCTCAGGTTCCGCTACTCTATAAGAGAGCCTGTTGAAGAGGTTCTCCATGACCGCTATGTAAATACAGGACAATTCAGTTTGCCCCTGAGTCCTATTAGTAATTTCTGAAATGAGACGCATATCGTAGTCTGGCGGAGCGAACGCTGTGAGTAAATGTCTTTTTAGTTCCGACCAACTACCAACCGACGCTTTTATACCACGGTACCACAACAAAGCACCATCAGAAAACAAGTCCAGAGCTGATTTATGTAACGAAGATTCGCTTATACCCCTAGCTTCGCAAAGTTCCTCGAGACGCTCTATGAAAGCTTTCACGCAACCGGTACCATTAAATTTACAGTCGAGAGATCTGACTGTTGCATCCTTCTTACTATAATATACGACTTCGGGCGTAGGTTCAACTTCAAGGACGTTCGGTGTCTCTGGTGCCGATGTAAACGACGCATGGAAACTCGCGTTAATATTATCAACTTTTGACAAATAACCGTTAAGCTCTTTGTCAATAGTCTGATATACGGGATCAAGTTCAGGAGGGGGAGTTACCCTGCCCAAGCGATGAAAAAGGTGGGAACTTAAAGCCTTTATACGGTTAAATTTTTTAAAATTTGAAGGATCTTTTCCTATTACTTCGGCGACCTCTGCCAATTTGGCTTTAATAATTTGTAATTCTACTTTAGGATCCCGAGTAGTCTCTACGATATCGTCTGAGCAAACTAGTTTACTAAGTTCCCTAATCTGAACTCGTAATCCCTCTACCGTTGTCGCCGGTGCTGCGTCTCGAATCTCCACCTCATACGTAAGCTCGTCTTTATGAAGCAAATTAAACGAAATTGGGCGTTCCATTTTGGATTTAAAAAAAACTACTAAAATATAAGCTGGCTTTTTAGTTACAGCATAAGACATAACCACTATCCCTAACCAAAACACACGTTGAGTGCGCCACTGTTACATTTGGGATTTTGTCCCTTTTGGGGAAAAGGAAGAAAATCCCAAATGCAAGCTTCAGTGGGTTGTTATCAAATAAAACCATAAAATGTTCAACAGCTAGGCAGTATATTGTAAAAGAACACACAAATATTTTGTCCAACAACAATAAAATAAAATTATAAATTTTATTTCATTCTTATTATTTAAAAGAGGGGGGTTAGTCACAATTTTGTCTTATATTATGTTAGGTACAATTCATCTACGTTACTCCTTTTAATTTATTTAGCCGAAAATCACAAATAAAAACTATCAGTCGAAATTGACCCTAGGGTCAATCTCAAATGAAAGTTCAACAAACTTTCTATTAATTTTGCCAACTATAATTTACTGTTTAAAGTAATCTAAACCTTATTCCAAAGCTATATCACCCCCTAAAACACACTAAAATCCTAAGAGTCAAAAGTGACCAAGCGGGTCGGTGATAATTTTAATTTAAAATAAATTTTATAATACTGTTCCTACTACTGCCTAACCAGCCAGCTAATATCTCAGTCGTACGAGCTATGGTCGTGAGTGGGGGTCGGGATAAAGCCAATACCGTTCGGAGTATGAAGTTGAAATTAAAATTAAATTACTCCGTCTATAAAAATATTAAATTAAATGTTTTAAACCGTTTAACCGTATCAAAACTCTCACACGTTTAAAGCCGATACTCTAGAGAACCGTGGGGTTATACCGATATTAAATAAATATTTATGGACGCCAGGATCGTATAGTCGATCCGAATCTGGAGACGATGTCACCATACAACTTCACACAGGTCGAACTCGCAGATCCTCAAAGGTTTCACAACTTCACCAACGCTTGGTGTAGTTGGATATAAAAGAAAATACTATGTTAAGGTTTCGAAACCCTAATGTAAAAATATGTTCCTGAATAAAGAACGGGGGTACAAAAAACCGTCAACGCCTGTGCGGCGACAGCTCGCTGGCAGCAGGTGGCCGCTGGTGCCCCGAAGAGGCAGGTCTCGCGTCCAGGCTTTAGGGCCCAGCTCTAAATCCTGGCGGCGAGACGGGCCTCTCGAAGCATCTGAAATTATCAACACGGGGCCTATTTATAACACTACACGCCTAGTTCAGAACTGTTACATAAATTAGGGTCCCGCAGTCTGCTATCTGTGTATCTGGGGCTGCAACCTATCATAACCAGGGTCTCGCAGCGCCATGGGTTATCAAAAGCTTCCCAACGCTGTTGCACAACTAAAAACTCACACTCCAACACTAACATTTAACACCATGTTTTAATTTTAGCTTTGTTTCACATTTAACTAGTACACAAGGCACTACACGGCTACGATATTCCAATAAACATAACTAAACAATGCCAGACTACTGTTGGATGGGGCAATATCCACTTAATAAAGGGGTTTGACACGTCTGCCACATGGCCAAGAGCCTTGCGTCGCCTGGCGACAAGGCAGGATTCAGACACCATGAAATATCGATTTGCTTTCCTAGTATGACGGCTTATTATATTTAAACAATGCTATTGAGATACTCACGCGTTGGGATATCCTAGATTTACGCGTGGCTGCCAGCGGTGTCACGACCGGTTGGTTGTGGCACGGATTCCTGTAAATAAACCACACACTTGTTGACTATATTCTCAAGCTAATGACGCTTCAAATCCACTACATTATTACGACCTCAGATTAACACAAAAGGTGACTACGACGGCTCATGCCTACCTGAGTGCATTGATCTCAACTCCTCGCACCACGTCACACCAGAGATTGAACTCGTTTCGGCGTCGCAACTCGGCAGCTCTCCTTTCGCCGGAAACACTTATAAATCGAAGGCCAGCTTATGATTTATACTCCCATTGTCGGGTAATTCATAAGAAATTGTTCTTTTAAAATTTTCCTTCAAACTAACAAAACATCAAATATGACGTCTGTCACAACTCGCCCTCTGCTAACAGAACTTGCCAACAATAACAACACACGACCTAAAAAAAAAATTAACGTTTAGCAATGGGAAATGCATTTTTCTTTAATTTAAAATTGTGTTTTGTGATATTTAACTCACTAATTACCCTGCCTTAATATTAAGGAGTATTAGTTTCCTCTCTGGTAACCCCTACGGGCAGAGACAATATCCATATAAAAAATATTACTCCCGTTCGAATGTTCTAGATAAAAGTCCTTATAGAAAAAATTAGTTCTATTTCCGGATTTGCTTGAATTAAATTTAATTACTTAAAGTAATTATTATACATATTAATTTATTATGTAATTTATTATTAGAACTGTTTCGACTATTTTTTAAAATTGAATCTTTTATGTGAAATTAAAAGCTGACAGCTACTTCGCCCCGCTACCGCTAGGCGTCGCTACGGTGGCTGTCATTTTGTCTATGGTGTTATGTCAAATACAAAACGTAAACACGGAATAAAATCTCTTTAGATGTAAGTTTAAGTCTTACTAAAACTGATTTAGAAATATGTTTTAATTGAAAATGCAAGAAAAGTGTGTCTTGTAATGTGTCAGCCAAGGCTCCATGTCTTTAATGTGAAGAAAAATGGATTTAATTCAAACAAGCTACACGGACTAATGTTTTTGGACATTTGATCATTCTAAAGCAATTATTTCAGGTAAGTACTATTCAACCATTGCGAACTTCTTTTGTAGATAAGTAAAGGCAGACAGGGCCCTGAATTTACAACGTAACAGTTCCTTTTTTTTTTTTTTTTTTTTTTTTAAATAGTCAAAAGTGAATCAGAAAAAGACATGGATAAATCAAATCATGAAGTTATTAAAAGTTTTATACTACAGAGTATCAGCATCATCCGGTAATGACATGTCGGCTGCTTGCGGCATAACTGGAGCAGTAGCTCGGTGTCTCAAACTATAATGCGGAATAGATATGAGCTGGTCTATGAAGGCATTATCAACAGGATTCATATTCAGACCACGTGGTTGGTGCTCACTAAAATACTTGTCACTTTCTTCACCCAGCCACAATTTAAAGTCATGTTTCAAATCATCACTGACTGCGTTGTATGGAGGTTGGAATTGTGTGTATAACGAAGTCTTAAAGAACGCTGATGATTGCAAGCCTGTTGCACTGAAGGCTGTCGCAATATTTCTAAACGCCTTCATTAGAGGCGATTCCTGGGTGCGGAGGATCTCAGAGAGGAATTCGAACCCAACTTTCTTGTAAAACTTATTGGATTTTCTCAACTCAGTCGGCAGTGACATTTTTGGTATTGCACCCTCCGGTAAAACTTCTAACTCCTGTTGATCTGATAACCCCGATCCTTGCAATTCAATATAAATTGCATCCTCACCCCCAAATTCAAATACCCCAGCAGATTGAGGTATGTACTGCCTAACCAAGGCTTCCATAGACACCTGTTTCGTCATTATGCCAGCGGACATCTCGATAATGCCCGTTGCGACAGTATCAAGATCGTGCTTGTTCTTGGTGAGATACGGACCATATTCCCCTGCATAGTCGCTCAGGGAGTTCTTGTCAACACCTCGTGCATTCTTTTTTGTAATGGCTAGGCACAAATATGCCAGATCAGCGTATTCTTTGACCGTTATTGGAGGCTCAATGAGTGTACAGAACCTGTCCACAATAACATATTGAGCTAGTCTCACTATGGCTTGGAATTGGGTCCTAGGAATAACCACATTAATAAGACGGTCCAAAGGGAAGATCTGCATTTTAGTCACTGTGTCTACTATGTTCATAGCACTCGTCACATTAGAGGCTGCAGCCTGTTCTATTATCCAACACAGTGACGATGCAGGTGTCTCTTCCAAACACTTGTATGAGGCCGCCAATGCTGAAAACACTTGATCACTCGTTAGTTTCATATTTGAATGCAGCTTGCTGAACTCCTGCACAACTGTAGGATCTAAGTCAGGGAGTCCAGCTATCCCTTCTTGGACCCGACGGAAGCGGCTGCTGATCCAAGAGGCTGTTTTATTTTGCCCCTTGGTCAATTGAGACAGGCATGTAAACAATGCATGCACTGACTCCTTCTCCACATCTAATTGATAGTGAATGGTTGCCGCTTCGAAATATGTGCATAGATTCTCAAGTGTGGAGTTTTTCCATGCTTCTAACACTACTTCAGCATGCAATTGGAGGGCAGCAAGTTGGTCATTTGGAACATGGAACATAGTTGGGGCCACATTAGCGTATTCTTGTGATAGATCTAGAACTTGTCCCCAAGCTTCAGAGAGTACAGGGTCAGTTAACCATTCTGGAGCAAAGAAGTGGCCCGCATTGACCCAAACCTTGTACTTTAATGCGTTGATCTCAGATTCTGGTTGCAGGCGCAAACGTTCTGCCAACCCCTCTACTGATGCCACTCGGATAGACATCTCAGATGAGGTTGTCATACAAGTTTTCCATAATTTCTGGAATACAACTTCCATCTCAGATCTACTAGGAGGGTGGGATCTCAATATCTGGTGTAATTTGCGACGAGCACTGTGCATTTCAATACTTGTGTCCCCGTCAGTTCCTAGGACACTCATGGTCATCTCTGAATACATGAGAGCTTTTGCCTGAGTCCCACCAATATTCGGGTTGACTTCTTTATGATGCTCCATTACTACCTTGGCCAAGAGGGCACGAATTTTGGCTGAACCTAAAGGCACTAAATCGTGCCCGGTGTATAGATCCCCTAAGGCTACAGTAAGTAATGGTGCCGCATGATTTGATGGGGACCCCAAAATTTGGGTCCACACAGTGTCACCCACCTCAAATTCTAAGGGCCTCCTCCTATTGTTATAATGACGAGCACTACGGTCATATGATTTAATAAGCGCGCCTTTCACTTTATTAAAAATTTCCTCTAAGACGCCTAACTGGTCCGCATATACACCGCGAGAAGCGCACGCCAGGGTGAGCGGTCCATCGGTATTATTGCCGAAAACCTCTCCGCAACTAACTGCCTCCCTACCATGTACTAGGAAGAATGGGGTAAAACGTGTTACTTCATTAGTGGAAGTGTTTATTGCATACTGAATTTTCGAAATATTAACATCCCACGATCTATGGTCATCTTCCACAAGAATTGATACGGCGGTCATAATCGTACGGTTATAACGTTCAACTGTGTTCACGCTGGGGCAATAGCGAGGTGTAAAGTGAACCTGAGGTACCTTGTACCTCTCCAACAAAGATTTAATTTCATTGCCCGTGAACTGCGTTCCGTTGTCCGCTATCACCGTACGGGGTATGCCGTGAACCAAGAAAACGCCATCTTCAAGTTTCTGCGCTATAGCCTTACCCACAGCTCTGCCACATGGCCAAGAGCCTTGCGTCGCCTGGCGACAAGGCAGGATTCAGACACCATGAAATATCGATTTGCTTTCCTAGTATGACGGCTTATTATATTTAAACAATGCTATTGAGATACTCACGCGTTGGGATATCCTAGATTTACGCGTGGCTGCCAGCGGTGTCACGACCGGTTGGTTGTGGCACGGATTCCTGTAAATAAACCACACACTTGTTGACTATATTCTCAAGCTAATGACGCTTCAAATCCACTACATTATTACGACCTCAGATTAACACAAAAGGTGACTACGACGGCTCATGCCTACCTGAGTGCATTGATCTCAACTCCTCGCACCACGTCACACCAGAGATTGAACTCGTTTCGGCGTCGCAACTCGGCAGCTCTCCTTTCGCCGGAAACACTTATAAATCGAAGGCCAGCTTATAATTTATACTCCCATTGTCGGGTAATTCATAAGAAATTGTTCTTTTAAAATTTTCCTTCAAACTAACAAAACATCAAATATGACGTCTGTCACAACTCGCCCTCTGCTAACAGAACTTGCCAACAATAACAACACACGACCTAAAAAAAAAATTAACGTTTAGCAATGGGAAATGCATTTTTCTTTAATTTAAAATTGTGTTTTGTGATATTTAACTCACTAATTACCCTGCCTTAATATTAAGGAGTATTAGTTTCCTCTCTGGTAACCCCTACGGGCAGAGACAATATCCATATAAAAAATATTACTCCCGTTCGAATGTTCTAGATAAAAGTCCTTATAGAAAAAATTAGTTCTATTTCCGGATTTGCTTGAATTAAATTTAATTACTTAAAGTAATTATTATACATATTAATTTATTATGTAATTTATTATTAGAACTGTTTCGACTATTTTTTAAAATTGAATCTTTTATGTGAAATTAAAAGCTGACAGCTACTTCGCCCCGCTACCGCTAGGCGTCGCTACGGTGGCTGTCATTTTGTCTATGGTGTTATGTCAAATACAAAACGTAAACACGGAATAAAATCTCTTTAGATGTAAGTTTAAGTCTTACTAAAACTGATTTAGAAATATGTTTTAATTGAAAATGCAAGAAAAGTGTGTCTTGTAATGTGTCAGCCAAGGCTCCATGTCTTTAATGTGAAGAAAAATGGATTTAATTCAAACAAGCTACACGGACTAATGTTTTTGGACATTTGATCATTCTAAAGCAATTATTTCAGGTAAGTACTATTCAACCATTGCGAACTTCTTTTGTAGATAAGTAAAGGCAGACAGGGCCCTGAATTTACAACGTAACAGTTCCTTTTTTTTTTTTTTTTTTTTTTTTAAATAGTCAAAAGTGAATCAGAAAAAGACATGGATAAATCAAATCATGAAGTTATTAAAAGTTTTATACTACAGAGTATCAGCATCATCCGGTAATGACATGTCGGCTGCTTGCGGCATAACTGGAGCAGTAGCTCGGTGTCTCAAACTATAATGCGGAATAGATATGAGCTGGTCTATGAAGGCATTATCAACAGGATTCATATTCAGACCACGTGGTTGGTGCTCACTAAAATACTTGTCACTTTCTTCACCCAGCCACAATTTAAAGTCATGTTTCAAATCATCACTGACTGCGTTGTATGGAGGTTGGAATTGTGTGTATAACGAAGTCTTAAAGAACGCTGATGATTGCAAGCCTGTTGCACTGAAGGCTGTCGCAATATTTCTAAACGCCTTCATTAGAGGCGATTCCTGGGTGCGGAGGATCTCAGAGAGGAATTCGAACCCAACTTTCTTGTAAAACTTATTGGATTTTCTCAACTCAGTCGGCAGTGACATTTTTGGTATTGCACCCTCCGGTAAAACTTCTAACTCCTGTTGATCTGATAACCCCGATCCTTGCAATTCAATATAAATTGCATCCTCACCCCCAAATTCAAATACCCCAGCAGATTGAGGTATGTACTGCCTAACCAAGGCTTCCATAGACACCTGTTTCGTCATTATGCCAGCGGACATCTCGATAATGCCCGTTGCGACAGTATCAAGATCGTGCTTGTTCTTGGTGAGATACGGACCATATTCCCCTGCATAGTCGCTCAGGGAGTTCTTGTCAACACCTCGTGCATTCTTTTTTGTAATGGCTAGGCACAAATATGCCAGATCAGCGTATTCTTTGACCGTTATTGGAGGCTCAATGAGTGTACAGAACCTGTCCACAATAACATATTGAGCTAGTCTCACTATGGCTTGGAATTGGGTCCTAGGAATAACCACATTAATAAGACGGTCCAAAGGGAAGATCTGCATTTTAGTCACTGTGTCTACTATGTTCATAGCACTCGTCACATTAGAGGCTGCAGCCTGTTCTATTATCCAACACAGTGACGATGCAGGTGTCTCTTCCAAACACTTGTATGAGGCCGCCAATGCTGAAAACACTTGATCACTCGTTAGTTTCATATTTGAATGCAGCTTGCTGAACTCCTGCACAACTGTAGGATCTAAGTCAGGGAGTCCAGCTATCCCTTCTTGGACCCGACGGAAGCGGCTGCTGATCCAAGAGGCTGTTTTATTTTGCCCCTTGGTCAATTGAGACAGGCATGTAAACAATGCATGCACTGACTCCTTCTCCACATCTAATTGATGGTGAATGGTTGCCGCTTCGAAATATGTGCATAGATTCTCAAGTGTGGAGTTTTTCCATGCTTCTAACACTACTTCAGCATGCAATTGGAGGGCAGCAAGTTGGTCATTTGGAACATGGAACATAGTTGGGGCCACATTAGCGTATTCTTGTGATAGATCTAGAACTTGTCCCCAAGCTTCAGAGAGTACAGGGTCAGTTAACCATTCTGGAGCAAAGAAGTGGCCCCCATTGACCCAAACCTTGTACTTTAATGCGTTGATCTCAGATTCTGGTTGCAGGCGCAAACGTTCTGCCAACCCCTCTACTGATGCCACTCGGATAGACATCTCAGATGAGGTTGTCATACAAGTTTTCCATAATTTCTGGAATACAACTTCCATCTCAGATCTACTAGGAGGGTGGGATCTCAATATCTGGTGTAATTTGCGACGAGCACTGTGCATTTCAATACTTGTGTCCCCGTCAGTTCCTAGGACACTCATGGTCATCTCTGAATACATGAGAGCTTTTGCCTGAGTCCCACCAATATTCGGGTTGACTTCTTTATGATGCTCCATTACTACCTTGGCCAAGAGGGCACGAATTTTGGCTGAACCTAAAGGCACTAAATCGTGCCCGGTGTATAGATCCCCTAAGGCTACAGTAAGTAATGGTGCCGCATGATTTGATGGGGACCCCAAAATTTGGGTCCACACAGTGTCACCCACCTCAAATTCTAAGGGCCTCCTCCTATTGTTATAATGACGAGCACTACGGTCATGTGATTTAATAAGCGCGCCTTTCACTTTATTAAAAATTTCCTCTAAGACGCCTAACTGGTCCGCATATACACCGCGAGAAGCGCACGCCAGGGTGAGCGGTCCATCGGTATTATTGCCGAAAACCTCTCCGCAACTAACTGCCTCCCTACCATGTACTAGGAAGAATGGGGTAAAACGTGTTACTTCATTAGTGGAAGTGTTTATTGCATACTGAATTTTCGAAATATTAACATCCCACGATCTATGGTCATCTTCCACAAGAATTGATACGGCGGTCATAATCGTACGGTTATAACGTTCAACTGTGTTCACGCTGGGGCAATAGCGAGGTGTAAAGTGAACCTGAGGTACCTTGTACCTCTCCAACAAAGATTTAATTTCATTGCCCGTGAACTGCGTTCCGTTGTCCGCTATCACCGTACGGGGTATGCCGTGAACCAAGAAAACGCCATCTTCAAGTTTCTGCGCTATAGCCTTACCCACAGCTCTTCGTAAAGGAAAGAGCAAACAATATTTCGTAAAACAGCATACGACCACAAAGAGATATGTGAAGCCCGCTCTAGACCGTGGCAAGGGACCAACGAGGTCAAAACTTATTGTTTCAAACGGTTTAGAGCAGTCTTTCGCGCTACCTAAGAGACCAGGGGTTGGCAATTGTGAGTGTTTATATGCGGCGCACGTATCACATTTCCCCACGTAGTTAGTTACATCCTTATACATGTTAGGCCAGTAGTAACGTAGTGCAAGTCGTTTATAAGTTTTAAATACTCCAAAATGTGGAGATAATTCACCACTATGGTGATTCTTTAAAAGTTCCAGACGATTTCCCTCCGGTACTACTTGTTTCCAATCATAATCACTCGCCACACCGAATTTATTTTTTGAAAAACGAAAAAGTTTATTGTCTCTAATAATAAAGTTAGGACACGACCTAGGAGTACTAACACACTTGTCCCACAACTTTTGGAACCAAGTGTCTGCGTCAGGCACCTTTATTTCGAGCACCGGAACGGCACGCGATAGTGCATCTGGAACTACGTTGTCCTTGCCCTTGCGGTGCTCAATAACAAAGTTGTAAGGCGATAACCGACAACCCCAACGAGCTAATCGACCCGTAGGATTGGTTAAATTAAAGAACCACTTCAGGCTCGAGTGGTCGGTTATCACCCTAAACGCAGGACCTCCCTCCACATAAGGACGAAAGTGTTCTACAGCAAAAACCACCGCTAGGGCCTCTCGCTCCGTCGCCGAATAATTGCGTTCTGCCGAATTCAGTGAACGACTACAATATGCTATTGGATGCTCCTCTCCCTTTATAAACTGAGTCAGAGTGCCCGCTATCCCAAAACTGGATGCGTCACAATGAATCTCAAATGGCTGGGAAAAATCGGGACAAGCCAATACTGGTGCAGAGACCAACGCTGTTTTTAAAGTAGTAAACGCGGTTTCTGCCTCAGCAGTCCACTTAAAAGGCGGGGCTTTTTTGCTAGTACTCGTAAGTGCATTTAAAGGTGCCGCTATAGAACTGAAATTTTTAATGAAACGTCTATAATACGACGCTGTTCCAAGGAACATTTTCACCTCCTTCCGGGTGGTAGGTGTGGGAAAGTTGACTATTGACTGAACTTTCGACGGATCAGTGTGTAAACCATGTTCATCTACCCTGTAACCTAGATATTTTAACTCCCGACGAAAGAAACAGGATTTTTGTAAGTTAATTGTTAACTTAGCCTGTCGTAACTTTTCTAAAACCCGTTTAAGAAGCGAAATGTGTTCCTCGAATGTCGATGAGCATATTATAATGTCATCCAAGTAAACAAACACTTTATTATTAAACTCAGGACCAAACAGTATGTCCATTAACCGTTGCTGGGTGGCTGGTGCCCCCGTCAACCCAAAGCACATAACCTTAAAATGGAAAAGACCTCGTCCGGGAACCGTGAATGCGGTTTTTTCCTTAGATGAAGCGGAGTCAAGCTCAATTTGCCAAAATGCAGATTTTAAATCAATTGACGAAAGGTATCGAGCGTCACGTAACTGATCTAAGATGTGAGAGACGTAGGGAAGCGGATAAGCATCTTGTTTGCTGACTGCATTCAATTTTCGGCTGTCAAGGCAAAATCGCCATTCTCCGTTTGGTTTAGGAGCTAATAGGACTGGGTTATTCCACGCGCTATTGCTAGGCTCTACTACTCCCATCTCTAACATCTCATCCAGCTGGCGGTTAAGTTCCTTAAGGCGTTCAGGTGATAGTGGATAATAACGCTGTTTGATAGGAGAAACATCACCCGTGTCTATCTTATGACGCAACAGTTGGGTAAGACCTAACCCTTTAACCTCAAAAGACACCTTCTTAAATTCATTTATTAATGACTCCGCTTTCAACCTCTGAACGGGTGTTAATTCATCAAACGGCTGCAAATGCCTAACCTCCGATACGCAAGTACGGTGTTTAGAGTTTTGAAAATACTTAAAAGGCAATCTATTAAAAATTTCAGGAGCTAAATTAAAAGCCTTCCAAAAATCAACGCCAAAAATTAACGGTGTGGTGATATCAGGAATAATATAAAATTTAATAACTTGAGTCACTCCCATAAGAGTAACTGGTAAATATAAATAACCCTTCACGGTTGCACGCGAGTCATTGGCTGTTACGATGTTGCCCAAGCACCCATCATAGTGTAAGGTTGCAACAGCTTTTATGAACTGTTGGCCAACATCGGAACCCAATACTGAAATGCATGAACCCGAGTCAAGTAAACCGTAATAATCCGCATTATATATAGAAACGGTTAAATGCGGCCGACCATCCTCCCTAGTCTTATAACGTACTGAATCTACTCTTAAAGAGTTTAAAAAAACTTGTAACCATTTTAAATAGTTGTCCCAATCGGACTTAATAAAATTATGGCTGTAGTTCCGGGAAATTAATTTTTTGAATTGCAGTTCTGACAGGATTGACCTTTAGTCCCGACTGCTCTTTTATTGCAGTTGGGGCACGAAGGTGTCCTCACACCCTTCTTACCGCAACGAAAACAAACTACTTCTGTGGATTTGCAAGTAGATAATGAGTGGCTTCTTACCCTACAACGAACACAATACATAGCAGGATCAGCTTGCACGGCCTCGATTCTCAAAGAACCCCTCGGAGCTTGGTAAGCCAAGTCTGGTGCAACAAAAGAAGCGGTAGGTTTCGGCGGTTCGCGGAACTGTGCCTTGCTAACAAAACCTAGCTCGAGTTGCCTACACTTCTCCTTTAATTCCTCCAGGGTATTGACCGCCAACATTGACAACGCCGTCGCGTATTCCGGCCGCATGTTGAACTTAATCCGTGCCAAACGCTCAGGTTCCGCTACTCTATAAGAGAGCCTGTTGAAGAGGTTCTCCATGACCGCTATGTAAATACAGGACAATTCAGTTTGCCCCTGAGTCCTATTAGTAATTTCTGAAATGAGACGCATATCGTAGTCTGGCGGAGCGAACGCTGTGAGTAAATGTCTTTTTAGTTCCGACCAACTACCAACCGACGCTTTTATACCACGGTACCACAACAAAGCACCATCAGAAAACAAGTCCAGAGCTGATTTATGTAACGAAGATTCGCTTATACCCCTAGCTTCGCAAAGTTCCTCGAGACGCTCTATGAAAGCTTTCACGCAACCGGTACCATTAAATTTACAGTCGAGAGATCTGACTGTTGCATCCTTCTTACTATAATATACGACTTCGGGCATAGGTTCAACTTCAAGGACGTTCGGTGTCTCTGGTGCCGATGTAAACGACGCATGGAAACTCGCGTTAATATTATCAACTTTTGACAAATAACCGTTAAGCTCTTTGTCAATAGTCTGATATACGGGATCAAGTTCAGGAGGGGGAGTTACCCTGCCCAAGCGATGAAAAAGGTGGGAACTTAAAGCCTTTATACGGTTAAATTTTTTAAAATTTGAAGGATCTTTTCCTATTACTTCGGCGACCTCTGCCAATTTGGCTTTAATAATTTGTAATTCTACTTTAGGATCCCGAGTAGTCTCTACGATATCGTCTGAGCAAACTAGTTTACTAAGTTCCCTAATCTGAACTCGTAATCCCTCTACCGTTGTCGCCGGTGCTGCGTCTCGAATCTCCACCTCATACGTAAGCTCGTCTTTATGAAGCAAATTAAACGAAATTGGGCGTTCCATTTTGGATTTAAAAAAAACTACTAAAATATAAGCTGGCTTTTTAGTTACAGCATAAGACATAACCACTATCCCTAACCAAAACACACGTTGAGTGCGCCACTGTTACATTTGGGATTTTGTCCCTTTTGGGGAAAAGGAAGAAAATCCCAAATGCAAGCTTCAGTGGGTTGTTATCAAATAAAACCATAAAATGTTCAACAGCTAGGCAGTATATTGTAAAAGAACACACAAATATTTTGTCCAACAACAATAAAATAAAATTATAAATTTTATTTCATTCTTATTATTTAAAAGAGGGGGGTTAGTCACAATTTTGTCTTATATTATGTTAGGTACAATTCATCTACGTTACTCCTTTTAATTTATTTAGCCGAAAATCACAAATAAAAACTATCAGTCGAAATTGACCCTAGGGTCAATCTCAAATGAAAGTTCAACAAACTTTCTATTAATTTTGCCAACTATAATTTACTGTTTAAAGTAATCTAAACCTTATTCCAAAGCTATATCACCCCCTAAAACACACTAAAATCCTAAGAGTCAAAAGTGACCAAGCGGGTCGGTGATAATTTTAATTTAAAATAAATTTTATAATACTGTTCCTACTACTGCCTAACCAGCCAGCTAATATCTCAGTCGTACGAGCTATGGTCGTGAGTGGGGGTCGGGATAAAGCCAATACCGTTCGGAGTATGAAGTTGAAATTAAAATTAAATTACTCCGTCTATAAAAATATTAAATTAAATGTTTTAAACCGTTTAACCGTATCAAAACTCTCACACGTTTAAAGCCGATACTCTAGAGAACCGTGGGGTTATACCGATATTAAATAAATATTTATGGACGCCAGGATCGTATAGTCGATCCGAATCTGGAGACGATGTCACCATACAACTTCACACAGGTCGAACTCGCAGATCCTCAAAGGTTTCACAACTTCACCAACGCTTGGTGTAGTTGGATATAAAAGAAAATACTATGTTAAGGTTTCGAAACCCTAATGTAAAAATATGTTCCTGAATAAAGAACGGGGGTACAAAAAACCGTCAACGCCTGTGCGGCGACAGCTCGCTGGCAGCAGGTGGCCGCTGGTGCCCCGAAGAGGCAGGTCTCGCGTCCAGGCTTTAGGGCCCAGCTCTAAATCCTGGCGGCGAGACGGGCCTCTCGAAGCATCTGAAATTATCAACACGGGGCCTATTTATAACACTACACGCCTAGTTCAGAACTGTTACATAAATTAGGGTCCCGCAGTCTGCTATCTGTGTATCTGGGGCTGCAACCTATCATAACCAGGGTCTCGCAGCGCCATGGGTTATCAAAAGCTTCCCAACGCTGTTGCACAACTAAAAACTCACACTCCAACACTAACATTTAACACCATGTTTTAATTTTAGCTTTGTTTCACATTTAACTAGTACACAAGGCACTACACGGCTACGATATTCCAATAAACATAACTAAACAATGCCAGACTACTGTTGGATGGGGCAATATCCACTTAATAAAGGGGTTTGACACGTCTGCCACATGGCCAAGAGCCTTGCGTCGCCTGGCGACAAGGCAGGATTCAGACACCATGAAATATCGATTTGCTTTCCTAGTATGACGGCTTATTATATTTAAACAATGCTATTGAGATACTCACGCGTTGGGATATCCTAGATTTACGCGTGGCTGCCAGCGGTGTCACGACCGGTTGGTTGTGGCACGGATTCCTGTAAATAAACCACACACTTGTTGACTATATTCTCAAGCTAATGACGCTTCAAATCCACTACATTATTACGACCTCAGATTAACACAAAAGGTGACTACGACGGCTCATGCCTACCTGAGTGCATTGATCTCAACTCCTCGCACCACGTCACACCAGAGATTGAACTCGTTTCGGCGTCGCAACTCGGCAGCTCTCCTTTCGCCGGAAACACTTATAAATCGAAGGCCAGCTTATGATTTATACTCCCATTGTCGGGTAATTCATAAGAAATTGTTCTTTTAAAATTTTCCTTCAAACTAACAAAACATCAAATATGACGTCTGTCACAACTCGCCCTCTGCTAACAGAACTTGCCAACAATAACAACACACGACCTAAAAAAAAAATTAACGTTTAGCAATGGGAAATGCATTTTTCTTTAATTTAAAATTGTGTTTTGTGATATTTAACTCACTAATTACCCTGCCTTAATATTAAGGAGTATTAGTTTCCTCTCTGGTAACCCCTACGGGCAGAGACAATATCCATATAAAAAATATTACTCCCGTTCGAATGTTCTAGATAAAAGTCCTTATAGAAAAAATTAGTTCTATTTCCGGATTTGCTTGAATTAAATTTAATTACTTAAAGTAATTATTATACATATTAATTTATTATGTAATTTATTATTAGAACTGTTTCGACTATTTTTTAAAATTGAATCTTTTATGTGAAATTAAAAGCTGACAGCTACTTCGCCCCGCTACCGCTAGGCGTCGCTACGGTGGCTGTCATTTTGTCTATGGTGTTATGTCAAATACAAAACGTAAACACGGAATAAAATCTCTTTAGATGTAAGTTTAAGTCTTACTAAAACTGATTTAGAAATATGTTTTAATTGAAAATGCAAGAAAAGTGTGTCTTGTAATGTGTCAGCCAAGGCTCCATGTCTTTAATGTGAAGAAAAATGGATTTAATTCAAACAAGCTACACGGACTAATGTTTTTGGACATTTGATCATTCTAAAGCAATTATTTCAGGTAAGTACTATTCAACCATTGCGAACTTCTTTTGTAGATAAGTAAAGGCAGACAGGGCCCTGAATTTACAACGTAACAGTTCCTTTTTTTTTTTTTTTTTTTTTTTTAAATAGTCAAAAGTGAATCAGAAAAAGACATGGATAAATCAAATCATGAAGTTATTAAAAGTTTTATACTACAGAGTATCAGCATCATCCGGTAATGACATGTCGGCTGCTTGCGGCATAACTGGAGCAGTAGCTCGGTGTCTCAAACTATAATGCGGAATAGATATGAGCTGGTCTATGAAGGCATTATCAACAGGATTCATATTCAGACCACGTGGTTGGTGCTCACTAAAATACTTGTCACTTTCTTCACCCAGCCACAATTTAAAGTCATGTTTCAAATCATCACTGACTGCGTTGTATGGAGGTTGGAATTGTGTGTATAACGAAGTCTTAAAGAACGCTGATGATTGCAAGCCTGTTGCACTGAAGGCTGTCGCAATATTTCTAAACGCCTTCATTAGAGGCGATTCCTGGGTGCGGAGGATCTCAGAGAGGAATTCGAACCCAACTTTCTTGTAAAACTTATTGGATTTTCTCAACTCAGTCGGCAGTGACATTTTTGGTATTGCACCCTCCGGTAAAACTTCTAACTCCTGTTGATCTGATAACCCCGATCCTTGCAATTCAATATAAATTGCATCCTCACCCCCAAATTCAAATACCCCAGCAGATTGAGGTATGTACTGCCTAACCAAGGCTTCCATAGACACCTGTTTCGTCATTATGCCAGCGGACATCTCGATAATGCCCGTTGCGACAGTATCAAGATCGTGCTTGTTCTTGGTGAGATACGGACCATATTCCCCTGCATAGTCGCTCAGGGAGTTCTTGTCAACACCTCGTGCATTCTTTTTTGTAATGGCTAGGCACAAATATGCCAGATCAGCGTATTCTTTGACCGTTATTGGAGGCTCAATGAGTGTACAGAACCTGTCCACAATAACATATTGAGCTAGTCTCACTATGGCTTGGAATTGGGTCCTAGGAATAACCACATTAATAAGACGGTCCAAAGGGAAGATCTGCATTTTAGTCACTGTGTCTACTATGTTCATAGCACTCGTCACATTAGAGGCTGCAGCCTGTTCTATTATCCAACACAGTGACGATGCAGGTGTCTCTTCCAAACACTTGTATGAGGCCGCCAATGCTGAAAACACTTGATCACTCGTTAGTTTCATATTTGAATGCAGCTTGCTGAACTCCTGCACAACTGTAGGATCTAAGTCAGGGAGTCCAGCTATCCCTTCTTGGACCCGACGGAAGCGGCTGCTGATCCAAGAGGCTGTTTTATTTTGCCCCTTGGTCAATTGAGACAGGCATGTAAACAATGCATGCACTGACTCCTTCTCCACATCTAATTGATAGTGAATGGTTGCCGCTTCGAAATATGTGCATAGATTCTCAAGTGTGGAGTTTTTCCATGCTTCTAACACTACTTCAGCATGCAATTGGAGGGCAGCAAGTTGGTCATTTGGAACATGGAACATAGTTGGGGCCACATTAGCGTATTCTTGTGATAGATCTAGAACTTGTCCCCAAGCTTCAGAGAGTACAGGGTCAGTTAACCATTCTGGAGCAAAGAAGTGGCCCGCATTGACCCAAACCTTGTACTTTAATGCGTTGATCTCAGATTCTGGTTGCAGGCGCAAACGTTCTGCCAACCCCTCTACTGATGCCACTCGGATAGACATCTCAGATGAGGTTGTCATACAAGTTTTCCATAATTTCTGGAATACAACTTCCATCTCAGATCTACTAGGAGGGTGGGATCTCAATATCTGGTGTAATTTGCGACGAGCACTGTGCATTTCAATACTTGTGTCCCCGTCAGTTCCTAGGACACTCATGGTCATCTCTGAATACATGAGAGCTTTTGCCTGAGTCCCACCAATATTCGGGTTGACTTCTTTATGATGCTCCATTACTACCTTGGCCAAGAGGGCACGAATTTTGGCTGAACCTAAAGGCACTAAATCGTGCCCGGTGTATAGATCCCCTAAGGCTACAGTAAGTAATGGTGCCGCATGATTTGATGGGGACCCCAAAATTTGGGTCCACACAGTGTCACCCACCTCAAATTCTAAGGGCCTCCTCCTATTGTTATAATGACGAGCACTACGGTCATATGATTTAATAAGCGCGCCTTTCACTTTATTAAAAATTTCCTCTAAGACGCCTAACTGGTCCGCATATACACCGCGAGAAGCGCACGCCAGGGTGAGCGGTCCATCGGTATTATTGCCGAAAACCTCTCCGCAACTAACTGCCTCCCTACCATGTACTAGGAAGAATGGGGTAAAACGTGTTACTTCATTAGTGGAAGTGTTTATTGCATACTGAATTTTCGAAATATTAACATCCCACGATCTATGGTCATCTTCCACAAGAATTGATACGGCGGTCATAATCGTACGGTTATAACGTTCAACTGTGTTCACGCTGGGGCAATAGCGAGGTGTAAAGTGAACCTGAGGTACCTTGTACCTCTCCAACAAAGATTTAATTTCATTGCCCGTGAACTGCGTTCCGTTGTCCGCTATCACCGTACGGGGTATGCCGTGAACCAAGAAAACGCCATCTTCAAGTTTCTGCGCTATAGCCTTACCCACAGCTCTGCCACATGGCCAAGAGCCTTGCGTCGCCTGGCGACAAGGCAGGATTCAGACACCATGAAATATCGATTTGCTTTCCTAGTATGACGGCTTATTATATTTAAACAATGCTATTGAGATACTCACGCGTTGGGATATCCTAGATTTACGCGTGGCTGCCAGCGGTGTCACGACCGGTTGGTTGTGGCACGGATTCCTGTAAATAAACCACACACTTGTTGACTATATTCTCAAGCTAATGACGCTTCAAATCCACTACATTATTACGACCTCAGATTAACACAAAAGGTGACTACGACGGCTCATGCCTACCTGAGTGCATTGATCTCAACTCCTCGCACCACGTCACACCAGAGATTGAACTCGTTTCGGCGTCGCAACTCGGCAGCTCTCCTTTCGCCGGAAACACTTATAAATCGAAGGCCAGCTTATAATTTATACTCCCATTGTCGGGTAATTCATAAGAAATTGTTCTTTTAAAATTTTCCTTCAAACTAACAAAACATCAAATATGACGTCTGTCACAACTCGCCCTCTGCTAACAGAACTTGCCAACAATAACAACACACGACCTAAAAAAAAAATTAACGTTTAGCAATGGGAAATGCATTTTTCTTTAATTTAAAATTGTGTTTTGTGATATTTAACTCACTAATTACCCTGCCTTAATATTAAGGAGTATTAGTTTCCTCTCTGGTAACCCCTACGGGCAGAGACAATATCCATATAAAAAATATTACTCCCGTTCGAATGTTCTAGATAAAAGTCCTTATAGAAAAAATTAGTTCTATTTCCGGATTTGCTTGAATTAAATTTAATTACTTAAAGTAATTATTATACATATTAATTTATTATGTAATTTATTATTAGAACTGTTTCGACTATTTTTTAAAATTGAATCTTTTATGTGAAATTAAAAGCTGACAGCTACTTCGCCCCGCTACCGCTAGGCGTCGCTACGGTGGCTGTCATTTTGTCTATGGTGTTATGTCAAATACAAAACGTAAACACGGAATAAAATCTCTTTAGATGTAAGTTTAAGTCTTACTAAAACTGATTTAGAAATATGTTTTAATTGAAAATGCAAGAAAAGTGTGTCTTGTAATGTGTCAGCCAAGGCTCCATGTCTTTAATGTGAAGAAAAATGGATTTAATTCAAACAAGCTACACGGACTAATGTTTTTGGACATTTGATCATTCTAAAGCAATTATTTCAGGTAAGTACTATTCAACCATTGCGAACTTCTTTTGTAGATAAGTAAAGGCAGACAGGGCCCTGAATTTACAACGTAACAGTTCCTTTTTTTTTTTTTTTTTTTTTTTTAAATAGTCAAAAGTGAATCAGAAAAAGACATGGATAAATCAAATCATGAAGTTATTAAAAGTTTTATACTACAGAGTATCAGCATCATCCGGTAATGACATGTCGGCTGCTTGCGGCATAACTGGAGCAGTAGCTCGGTGTCTCAAACTATAATGCGGAATAGATATGAGCTGGTCTATGAAGGCATTATCAACAGGATTCATATTCAGACCACGTGGTTGGTGCTCACTAAAATACTTGTCACTTTCTTCACCCAGCCACAATTTAAAGTCATGTTTCAAATCATCACTGACTGCGTTGTATGGAGGTTGGAATTGTGTGTATAACGAAGTCTTAAAGAACGCTGATGATTGCAAGCCTGTTGCACTGAAGGCTGTCGCAATATTTCTAAACGCCTTCATTAGAGGCGATTCCTGGGTGCGGAGGATCTCAGAGAGGAATTCGAACCCAACTTTCTTGTAAAACTTATTGGATTTTCTCAACTCAGTCGGCAGTGACATTTTTGGTATTGCACCCTCCGGTAAAACTTCTAACTCCTGTTGATCTGATAACCCCGATCCTTGCAATTCAATATAAATTGCATCCTCACCCCCAAATTCAAATACCCCAGCAGATTGAGGTATGTACTGCCTAACCAAGGCTTCCATAGACACCTGTTTCGTCATTATGCCAGCGGACATCTCGATAATGCCCGTTGCGACAGTATCAAGATCGTGCTTGTTCTTGGTGAGATACGGACCATATTCCCCTGCATAGTCGCTCAGGGAGTTCTTGTCAACACCTCGTGCATTCTTTTTTGTAATGGCTAGGCACAAATATGCCAGATCAGCGTATTCTTTGACCGTTATTGGAGGCTCAATGAGTGTACAGAACCTGTCCACAATAACATATTGAGCTAGTCTCACTATGGCTTGGAATTGGGTCCTAGGAATAACCACATTAATAAGACGGTCCAAAGGGAAGATCTGCATTTTAGTCACTGTGTCTACTATGTTCATAGCACTCGTCACATTAGAGGCTGCAGCCTGTTCTATTATCCAACACAGTGACGATGCAGGTGTCTCTTCCAAACACTTGTATGAGGCCGCCAATGCTGAAAACACTTGATCACTCGTTAGTTTCATATTTGAATGCAGCTTGCTGAACTCCTGCACAACTGTAGGATCTAAGTCAGGGAGTCCAGCTATCCCTTCTTGGACCCGACGGAAGCGGCTGCTGATCCAAGAGGCTGTTTTATTTTGCCCCTTGGTCAATTGAGACAGGCATGTAAACAATGCATGCACTGACTCCTTCTCCACATCTAATTGATGGTGAATGGTTGCCGCTTCGAAATATGTGCATAGATTCTCAAGTGTGGAGTTTTTCCATGCTTCTAACACTACTTCAGCATGCAATTGGAGGGCAGCAAGTTGGTCATTTGGAACATGGAACATAGTTGGGGCCACATTAGCGTATTCTTGTGATAGATCTAGAACTTGTCCCCAAGCTTCAGAGAGTACAGGGTCAGTTAACCATTCTGGAGCAAAGAAGTGGCCCCCATTGACCCAAACCTTGTACTTTAATGCGTTGATCTCAGATTCTGGTTGCAGGCGCAAACGTTCTGCCAACCCCTCTACTGATGCCACTCGGATAGACATCTCAGATGAGGTTGTCATACAAGTTTTCCATAATTTCTGGAATACAACTTCCATCTCAGATCTACTAGGAGGGTGGGATCTCAATATCTGGTGTAATTTGCGACGAGCACTGTGCATTTCAATACTTGTGTCCCCGTCAGTTCCTAGGACACTCATGGTCATCTCTGAATACATGAGAGCTTTTGCCTGAGTCCCACCAATATTCGGGTTGACTTCTTTATGATGCTCCATTACTACCTTGGCCAAGAGGGCACGAATTTTGGCTGAACCTAAAGGCACTAAATCGTGCCCGGTGTATAGATCCCCTAAGGCTACAGTAAGTAATGGTGCCGCATGATTTGATGGGGACCCCAAAATTTGGGTCCACACAGTGTCACCCACCTCAAATTCTAAGGGCCTCCTCCTATTGTTATAATGACGAGCACTACGGTCATGTGATTTAATAAGCGCGCCTTTCACTTTATTAAAAATTTCCTCTAAGACGCCTAACTGGTCCGCATATACACCGCGAGAAGCGCACGCCAGGGTGAGCGGTCCATCGGTATTATTGCCGAAAACCTCTCCGCAACTAACTGCCTCCCTACCATGTACTAGGAAGAATGGGGTAAAACGTGTTACTTCATTAGTGGAAGTGTTTATTGCATACTGAATTTTCGAAATATTAACATCCCACGATCTATGGTCATCTTCCACAAGAATTGATACGGCGGTCATAATCGTACGGTTATAACGTTCAACTGTGTTCACGCTGGGGCAATAGCGAGGTGTAAAGTGAACCTGAGGTACCTTGTACCTCTCCAACAAAGATTTAATTTCATTGCCCGTGAACTGCGTTCCGTTGTCCGCTATCACCGTACGGGGTATGCCGTGAACCAAGAAAACGCCATCTTCAAGTTTCTGCGCTATAGCCTTACCCACAGCTCTTCGTAAAGGAAAGAGCAAACAATATTTCGTAAAACAGCATACGACCACAAAGAGATATGTGAAGCCCGCTCTAGACCGTGGCAAGGGACCAACGAGGTCAAAACTTATTGTTTCAAACGGTTTAGAGCAGTCTTTCGCGCTACCTAAGAGACCAGGGGTTGGCAATTGTGAGTGTTTATATGCGGCGCACGTATCACATTTCCCCACGTAGTTAGTTACATCCTTATACATGTTAGGCCAGTAGTAACGTAGTGCAAGTCGTTTATAAGTTTTAAATACTCCAAAATGTGGAGATAATTCACCACTATGGTGATTCTTTAAAAGTTCCAGACGATTTCCCTCCGGTACTACTTGTTTCCAATCATAATCACTCGCCACACCGAATTTATTTTTTGAAAAACGAAAAAGTTTATTGTCTCTAATAATAAAGTTAGGACACGACCTAGGAGTACTAACACACTTGTCCCACAACTTTTGGAACCAAGTGTCTGCGTCAGGCACCTTTATTTCGAGCACCGGAACGGCACGCGATAGTGCATCTGGAACTACGTTGTCCTTGCCCTTGCGGTGCTCAATAACAAAGTTGTAAGGCGATAACCGACAACCCCAACGAGCTAATCGACCCGTAGGATTGGTTAAATTAAAGAACCACTTCAGGCTCGAGTGGTCGGTTATCACCCTAAACGCAGGACCTCCCTCCACATAAGGACGAAAGTGTTCTACAGCAAAAACCACCGCTAGGGCCTCTCGCTCCGTCGCCGAATAATTGCGTTCTGCCGAATTCAGTGAACGACTACAATATGCTATTGGATGCTCCTCTCCCTTTATAAACTGAGTCAGAGTGCCCGCTATCCCAAAACTGGATGCGTCACAATGAATCTCAAATGGCTGGGAAAAATCGGGACAAGCCAATACTGGTGCAGAGACCAACGCTGTTTTTAAAGTAGTAAACGCGGTTTCTGCCTCAGCAGTCCACTTAAAAGGCGGGGCTTTTTTGCTAGTACTCGTAAGTGCATTTAAAGGTGCCGCTATAGAACTGAAATTTTTAATGAAACGTCTATAATACGACGCTGTTCCAAGGAACATTTTCACCTCCTTCCGGGTGGTAGGTGTGGGAAAGTTGACTATTGACTGAACTTTCGACGGATCAGTGTGTAAACCATGTTCATCTACCCTGTAACCTAGATATTTTAACTCCCGACGAAAGAAACAGGATTTTTGTAAGTTAATTGTTAACTTAGCCTGTCGTAACTTTTCTAAAACCCGTTTAAGAAGCGAAATGTGTTCCTCGAATGTCGATGAGCATATTATAATGTCATCCAAGTAAACAAACACTTTATTATTAAACTCAGGACCAAACAGTATGTCCATTAACCGTTGCTGGGTGGCTGGTGCCCCCGTCAACCCAAAGCACATAACCTTAAAATGGAAAAGACCTCGTCCGGGAACCGTGAATGCGGTTTTTTCCTTAGATGAAGCGGAGTCAAGCTCAATTTGCCAAAATGCAGATTTTAAATCAATTGACGAAAGGTATCGAGCGTCACGTAACTGATCTAAGATGTGAGAGACGTAGGGAAGCGGATAAGCATCTTGTTTGCTGACTGCATTCAATTTTCGGCTGTCAAGGCAAAATCGCCATTCTCCGTTTGGTTTAGGAGCTAATAGGACTGGGTTATTCCACGCGCTATTGCTAGGCTCTACTACTCCCATCTCTAACATCTCATCCAGCTGGCGGTTAAGTTCCTTAAGGCGTTCAGGTGATAGTGGATAATAACGCTGTTTGATAGGAGAAACATCACCCGTGTCTATCTTATGACGCAACAGTTGGGTAAGACCTAACCCTTTAACCTCAAAAGACACCTTCTTAAATTCATTTATTAATGACTCCGCTTTCAACCTCTGAACGGGTGTTAATTCATCAAACGGCTGCAAATGCCTAACCTCCGATACGCAAGTACGGTGTTTAGAGTTTTGAAAATACTTAAAAGGCAATCTATTAAAAATTTCAGGAGCTAAATTAAAAGCCTTCCAAAAATCAACGCCAAAAATTAACGGTGTGGTGATATCAGGAATAATATAAAATTTAATAACTTGAGTCACTCCCATAAGAGTAACTGGTAAATATAAATAACCCTTCACGGTTGCACGCGAGTCATTGGCTGTTACGATGTTGCCCAAGCACCCATCATAGTGTAAGGTTGCAACAGCTTTTATGAACTGTTGGCCAACATCGGAACCCAATACTGAAATGCATGAACCCGAGTCAAGTAAACCGTAATAATCCGCATTATATATAGAAACGGTTAAATGCGGCCGACCATCCTCCCTAGTCTTATAACGTACTGAATCTACTCTTAAAGAGTTTAAAAAAACTTGTAACCATTTTAAATAGTTGTCCCAATCGGACTTAATAAAATTATGGCTGTAGTTCCGGGAAATTAATTTTTTGAATTGCAGTTCTGACAGGATTGACCTTTAGTCCCGACTGCTCTTTTATTGCAGTTGGGGCACGAAGGTGTCCTCACACCCTTCTTACCGCAACGAAAACAAACTACTTCTGTGGATTTGCAAGTAGATAATGAGTGGCTTCTTACCCTACAACGAACACAATACATAGCAGGATCAGCTTGCACGGCCTCGATTCTCAAAGAACCCCTCGGAGCTTGGTAAGCCAAGTCTGGTGCAACAAAAGAAGCGGTAGGTTTCGGCGGTTCGCGGAACTGTGCCTTGCTAACAAAACCTAGCTCGAGTTGCCTACACTTCTCCTTTAATTCCTCCAGGGTATTGACCGCCAACATTGACAACGCCGTCGCGTATTCCGGCCGCATGTTGAACTTAATCCGTGCCAAACGCTCAGGTTCCGCTACTCTATAAGAGAGCCTGTTGAAGAGGTTCTCCATGACCGCTATGTAAATACAGGACAATTCAGTTTGCCCCTGAGTCCTATTAGTAATTTCTGAAATGAGACGCATATCGTAGTCTGGCGGAGCGAACGCTGTGAGTAAATGTCTTTTTAGTTCCGACCAACTACCAACCGACGCTTTTATACCACGGTACCACAACAAAGCACCATCAGAAAACAAGTCCAGAGCTGATTTATGTAACGAAGATTCGCTTATACCCCTAGCTTCGCAAAGTTCCTCGAGACGCTCTATGAAAGCTTTCACGCAACCGGTACCATTAAATTTACAGTCGAGAGATCTGACTGTTGCATCCTTCTTACTATAATATACGACTTCGGGCGTAGGTTCAACTTCAAGGACGTTCGGTGTCTCTGGTGCCGATGTAAACGACGCATGGAAACTCGCGTTAATATTATCAACTTTTGACAAATAACCGTTAAGCTCTTTGTCAATAGTCTGATATACGGGATCAAGTTCAGGAGGGGGAGTTACCCTGCCCAAGCGATGAAAAAGGTGGGAACTTAAAGCCTTTATACGGTTAAATTTTTTAAAATTTGAAGGATCTTTTCCTATTACTTCGGCGACCTCTGCCAATTTGGCTTTAATAATTTGTAATTCTACTTTAGGATCCCGAGTAGTCTCTACGATATCGTCTGAGCAAACTAGTTTACTAAGTTCCCTAATCTGAACTCGTAATCCCTCTACCGTTGTCGCCGGTGCTGCGTCTCGAATCTCCACCTCATACGTAAGCTCGTCTTTATGAAGCAAATTAAACGAAATTGGGCGTTCCATTTTGGATTTAAAAAAAACTACTAAAATATAAGCTGGCTTTTTAGTTACAGCATAAGACATAACCACTATCCCTAACCAAAACACACGTTGAGTGCGCCACTGTTACATTTGGGATTTTGTCCCTTTTGGGGAAAAGGAAGAAAATCCCAAATGCAAGCTTCAGTGGGTTGTTATCAAATAAAACCATAAAATGTTCAACAGCTAGGCAGTATATTGTAAAAGAACACACAAATATTTTGTCCAACAACAATAAAATAAAATTATAAATTTTATTTCATTCTTATTATTTAAAAGAGGGGGGTTAGTCACAATTTTGTCTTATATTATGTTAGGTACAATTCATCTACGTTACTCCTTTTAATTTATTTAGCCGAAAATCACAAATAAAAACTATCAGTCGAAATTGACCCTAGGGTCAATCTCAAATGAAAGTTCAACAAACTTTCTATTAATTTTGCCAACTATAATTTACTGTTTAAAGTAATCTAAACCTTATTCCAAAGCTATATCACCCCCTAAAACACACTAAAATCCTAAGAGTCAAAAGTGACCAAGCGGGTCGGTGATAATTTTAATTTAAAATAAATTTTATAATACTGTTCCTACTACTGCCTAACCAGCCAGCTAATATCTCAGTCGTACGAGCTATGGTCGTGAGTGGGGGTCGGGATAAAGCCAATACCGTTCGGAGTATGAAGTTGAAATTAAAATTAAATTACTCCGTCTATAAAAATATTAAATTAAATGTTTTAAACCGTTTAACCGTATCAAAACTCTCACACGTTTAAAGCCGATACTCTAGAGAACCGTGGGGTTATACCGATATTAAATAAATATTTATGGACGCCAGGATCGTATAGTCGATCCGAATCTGGAGACGATGTCACCATACAACTTCACACAGGTCGAACTCGCAGATCCTCAAAGGTTTCACAACTTCACCAACGCTTGGTGTAGTTGGATATAAAAGAAAATACTATGTTAAGGTTTCGAAACCCTAATGTAAAAATATGTTCCTGAATAAAGAACGGGGGTACAAAAAACCGTCAACGCCTGTGCGGCGACAGCTCGCTGGCAGCAGGTGGCCGCTGGTGCCCCGAAGAGGCAGGTCTCGCGTCCAGGCTTTAGGGCCCAGCTCTAAATCCTGGCGGCGAGACGGGCCTCTCGAAGCATCTGAAATTATCAACACGGGGCCTATTTATAACACTACACGCCTAGTTCAGAACTGTTACATAAATTAGGGTCCCGCAGTCTGCTATCTGTGTATCTGGGGCTGCAACCTATCATAACCAGGGTCTCGCAGCGCCATGGGTTATCAAAAGCTTCCCAACGCTGTTGCACAACTAAAAACTCACACTCCAACACTAACATTTAACACCATGTTTTAATTTTAGCTTTGTTTCACATTTAACTAGTACACAAGGCACTACACGGCTACGATATTCCAATAAACATAACTAAACAATGCCAGACTACTGTTGGATGGGGCAATATCCACTTAATAAAGGGGTTTGACACGTCTGCCACATGGCCAAGAGCCTTGCGTCGCCTGGCGACAAGGCAGGATTCAGACACCATGAAATATCGATTTGCTTTCCTAGTATGACGGCTTATTATATTTAAACAATGCTATTGAGATACTCACGCGTTGGGATATCCTAGATTTACGCGTGGCTGCCAGCGGTGTCACGACCGGTTGGTTGTGGCACGGATTCCTGTAAATAAACCACACACTTGTTGACTATATTCTCAAGCTAATGACGCTTCAAATCCACTACATTATTACGACCTCAGATTAACACAAAAGGTGACTACGACGGCTCATGCCTACCTGAGTGCATTGATCTCAACTCCTCGCACCACGTCACACCAGAGATTGAACTCGTTTCGGCGTCGCAACTCGGCAGCTCTCCTTTCGCCGGAAACACTTATAAATCGAAGGCCAGCTTATGATTTATACTCCCATTGTCGGGTAATTCATAAGAAATTGTTCTTTTAAAATTTTCCTTCAAACTAACAAAACATCAAATATGACGTCTGTCACAACTCGCCCTCTGCTAACAGAACTTGCCAACAATAACAACACACGACCTAAAAAAAAAATTAACGTTTAGCAATGGGAAATGCATTTTTCTTTAATTTAAAATTGTGTTTTGTGATATTTAACTCACTAATTACCCTGCCTTAATATTAAGGAGTATTAGTTTCCTCTCTGGTAACCCCTACGGGCAGAGACAATATCCATATAAAAAATATTACTCCCGTTCGAATGTTCTAGATAAAAGTCCTTATAGAAAAAATTAGTTCTATTTCCGGATTTGCTTGAATTAAATTTAATTACTTAAAGTAATTATTATACATATTAATTTATTATGTAATTTATTATTAGAACTGTTTCGACTATTTTTTAAAATTGAATCTTTTATGTGAAATTAAAAGCTGACAGCTACTTCGCCCCGCTACCGCTAGGCGTCGCTACGGTGGCTGTCATTTTGTCTATGGTGTTATGTCAAATACAAAACGTAAACACGGAATAAAATCTCTTTAGATGTAAGTTTAAGTCTTACTAAAACTGATTTAGAAATATGTTTTAATTGAAAATGCAAGAAAAGTGTGTCTTGTAATGTGTCAGCCAAGGCTCCATGTCTTTAATGTGAAGAAAAATGGATTTAATTCAAACAAGCTACACGGACTAATGTTTTTGGACATTTGATCATTCTAAAGCAATTATTTCAGGTAAGTACTATTCAACCATTGCGAACTTCTTTTGTAGATAAGTAAAGGCAGACAGGGCCCTGAATTTACAACGTAACAGTTCCTTTTTTTTTTTTTTTTTTTTTTTTAAATAGTCAAAAGTGAATCAGAAAAAGACATGGATAAATCAAATCATGAAGTTATTAAAAGTTTTATACTACAGAGTATCAGCATCATCCGGTAATGACATGTCGGCTGCTTGCGGCATAACTGGAGCAGTAGCTCGGTGTCTCAAACTATAATGCGGAATAGATATGAGCTGGTCTATGAAGGCATTATCAACAGGATTCATATTCAGACCACGTGGTTGGTGCTCACTAAAATACTTGTCACTTTCTTCACCCAGCCACAATTTAAAGTCATGTTTCAAATCATCACTGACTGCGTTGTATGGAGGTTGGAATTGTGTGTATAACGAAGTCTTAAAGAACGCTGATGATTGCAAGCCTGTTGCACTGAAGGCTGTCGCAATATTTCTAAACGCCTTCATTAGAGGCGATTCCTGGGTGCGGAGGATCTCAGAGAGGAATTCGAACCCAACTTTCTTGTAAAACTTATTGGATTTTCTCAACTCAGTCGGCAGTGACATTTTTGGTATTGCACCCTCCGGTAAAACTTCTAACTCCTGTTGATCTGATAACCCCGATCCTTGCAATTCAATATAAATTGCATCCTCACCCCCAAATTCAAATACCCCAGCAGATTGAGGTATGTACTGCCTAACCAAGGCTTCCATAGACACCTGTTTCGTCATTATGCCAGCGGACATCTCGATAATGCCCGTTGCGACAGTATCAAGATCGTGCTTGTTCTTGGTGAGATACGGACCATATTCCCCTGCATAGTCGCTCAGGGAGTTCTTGTCAACACCTCGTGCATTCTTTTTTGTAATGGCTAGGCACAAATATGCCAGATCAGCGTATTCTTTGACCGTTATTGGAGGCTCAATGAGTGTACAGAACCTGTCCACAATAACATATTGAGCTAGTCTCACTATGGCTTGGAATTGGGTCCTAGGAATAACCACATTAATAAGACGGTCCAAAGGGAAGATCTGCATTTTAGTCACTGTGTCTACTATGTTCATAGCACTCGTCACATTAGAGGCTGCAGCCTGTTCTATTATCCAACACAGTGACGATGCAGGTGTCTCTTCCAAACACTTGTATGAGGCCGCCAATGCTGAAAACACTTGATCACTCGTTAGTTTCATATTTGAATGCAGCTTGCTGAACTCCTGCACAACTGTAGGATCTAAGTCAGGGAGTCCAGCTATCCCTTCTTGGACCCGACGGAAGCGGCTGCTGATCCAAGAGGCTGTTTTATTTTGCCCCTTGGTCAATTGAGACAGGCATGTAAACAATGCATGCACTGACTCCTTCTCCACATCTAATTGATAGTGAATGGTTGCCGCTTCGAAATATGTGCATAGATTCTCAAGTGTGGAGTTTTTCCATGCTTCTAACACTACTTCAGCATGCAATTGGAGGGCAGCAAGTTGGTCATTTGGAACATGGAACATAGTTGGGGCCACATTAGCGTATTCTTGTGATAGATCTAGAACTTGTCCCCAAGCTTCAGAGAGTACAGGGTCAGTTAACCATTCTGGAGCAAAGAAGTGGCCCGCATTGACCCAAACCTTGTACTTTAATGCGTTGATCTCAGATTCTGGTTGCAGGCGCAAACGTTCTGCCAACCCCTCTACTGATGCCACTCGGATAGACATCTCAGATGAGGTTGTCATACAAGTTTTCCATAATTTCTGGAATACAACTTCCATCTCAGATCTACTAGGAGGGTGGGATCTCAATATCTGGTGTAATTTGCGACGAGCACTGTGCATTTCAATACTTGTGTCCCCGTCAGTTCCTAGGACACTCATGGTCATCTCTGAATACATGAGAGCTTTTGCCTGAGTCCCACCAATATTCGGGTTGACTTCTTTATGATGCTCCATTACTACCTTGGCCAAGAGGGCACGAATTTTGGCTGAACCTAAAGGCACTAAATCGTGCCCGGTGTATAGATCCCCTAAGGCTACAGTAAGTAATGGTGCCGCATGATTTGATGGGGACCCCAAAATTTGGGTCCACACAGTGTCACCCACCTCAAATTCTAAGGGCCTCCTCCTATTGTTATAATGACGAGCACTACGGTCATATGATTTAATAAGCGCGCCTTTCACTTTATTAAAAATTTCCTCTAAGACGCCTAACTGGTCCGCATATACACCGCGAGAAGCGCACGCCAGGGTGAGCGGTCCATCGGTATTATTGCCGAAAACCTCTCCGCAACTAACTGCCTCCCTACCATGTACTAGGAAGAATGGGGTAAAACGTGTTACTTCATTAGTGGAAGTGTTTATTGCATACTGAATTTTCGAAATATTAACATCCCACGATCTATGGTCATCTTCCACAAGAATTGATACGGCGGTCATAATCGTACGGTTATAACGTTCAACTGTGTTCACGCTGGGGCAATAGCGAGGTGTAAAGTGAACCTGAGGTACCTTGTACCTCTCCAACAAAGATTTAATTTCATTGCCCGTGAACTGCGTTCCGTTGTCCGCTATCACCGTACGGGGTATGCCGTGAACCAAGAAAACGCCATCTTCAAGTTTCTGCGCTATAGCCTTACCCACAGCTCTGCCACATGGCCAAGAGCCTTGCGTCGCCTGGCGACAAGGCAGGATTCAGACACCATGAAATATCGATTTGCTTTCCTAGTATGACGGCTTATTATATTTAAACAATGCTATTGAGATACTCACGCGTTGGGATATCCTAGATTTACGCGTGGCTGCCAGCGGTGTCACGACCGGTTGGTTGTGGCACGGATTCCTGTAAATAAACCACACACTTGTTGACTATATTCTCAAGCTAATGACGCTTCAAATCCACTACATTATTACGACCTCAGATTAACACAAAAGGTGACTACGACGGCTCATGCCTACCTGAGTGCATTGATCTCAACTCCTCGCACCACGTCACACCAGAGATTGAACTCGTTTCGGCGTCGCAACTCGGCAGCTCTCCTTTCGCCGGAAACACTTATAAATCGAAGGCCAGCTTATAATTTATACTCCCATTGTCGGGTAATTCATAAGAAATTGTTCTTTTAAAATTTTCCTTCAAACTAACAAAACATCAAATATGACGTCTGTCACAACTCGCCCTCTGCTAACAGAACTTGCCAACAATAACAACACACGACCTAAAAAAAAAATTAACGTTTAGCAATGGGAAATGCATTTTTCTTTAATTTAAAATTGTGTTTTGTGATATTTAACTCACTAATTACCCTGCCTTAATATTAAGGAGTATTAGTTTCCTCTCTGGTAACCCCTACGGGCAGAGACAATATCCATATAAAAAATATTACTCCCGTTCGAATGTTCTAGATAAAAGTCCTTATAGAAAAAATTAGTTCTATTTCCGGATTTGCTTGAATTAAATTTAATTACTTAAAGTAATTATTATACATATTAATTTATTATGTAATTTAATATTAGAACTGTTTCGACTATTTTTTAAAATTGAATCTTTTATGTGAAATTAAAAGCTGACAGCTACTTCGCCCCGCTACCGCTAGGCGTCGCTACGGTGGCTGTCATTTTGTCTATGGTGTTATGTCAAATACAAAACGTAAACACGGAATAAAATCTCTTTAGATGTAAGTTTAAGTCTTACTAAAACTGATTTAGAAATATGTTTTAATTGAAAATGCAAGAAAAGTGTGTCTTGTAATGTGTCAGCCAAGGCTCCATGTCTTTAATGTGAAGAAAAATGGATTTAATTCAAACAAGCTACACGGACTAATGTTTTTGGACATTTGATCATTCTAAAGCAATTATTTCAGGTAAGTACTATTCAACCATTGCGAACTTCTTTTGTAGATAAGTAAAGGCAGACAGGGCCCTGAATTTACAACGTAACAGTTCCTTTTTTTTTTTTTTTTTTTTTTTTTAAATAGTCAAAAGTGAATCAGAAAAAGACATGGATAAATCAAATCATGAAGTTATTAAAAGTTTTATACTACAGAGTATCAGCATCATCCGGTAATGACATGTCGGCTGCTTGCGGCATAACTGGAGCAGTAGCTCGGTGTCTCAAACTATAATGCGGAATAGATATGAGCTGGTCTATGAAGGCATTATCAACAGGATTCATATTCAGACCACGTGGTTGGTGCTCACTAAAATACTTGTCACTTTCTTCACCCAGCCACAATTTAAAGTCATGTTTCAAATCATCACTGACTGCGTTGTATGGAGGTTGGAATTGTGTGTATAACGAAGTCTTAAAGAACGCTGATGATTGCAAGCCTGTTGCACTGAAGGCTGTCGCAATATTTCTAAACGCCTTCATTAGAGGCGATTCCTGGGTGCGGAGGATCTCAGAGAGGAATTCGAACCCAACTTTCTTGTAAAACTTATTGGATTTTCTCAACTCAGTCGGCAGTGACATTTTTGGTATTGCACCCTCCGGTAAAACTTCTAACTCCTGTTGATCTGATAACCCCGATCCTTGCAATTCAATATAAATTGCATCCTCACCCCCAAATTCAAATACCCCAGCAGATTGAGGTATGTACTGCCTAACCAAGGCTTCCATAGACACCTGTTTCGTCATTATGCCAGCGGACATCTCGATAATGCCCGTTGCGACAGTATCAAGATCGTGCTTGTTCTTGGTGAGATACGGACCATATTCCCCTGCATAGTCGCTCAGGGAGTTCTTGTCAACACCTCGTGCATTCTTTTTTGTAATGGCTAGGCACAAATATGCCAGATCAGCGTATTCTTTGACCGTTATTGGAGGCTCAATGAGTGTACAGAACCTGTCCACAATAACATATTGAGCTAGTCTCACTATGGCTTGGAATTGGGTCCTAGGAATAACCACATTAATAAGACGGTCCAAAGGGAAGATCTGCATTTTAGTCACTGTGTCTACTATGTTCATAGCACTCGTCACATTAGAGGCTGCAGCCTGTTCTATTATCCAACACAGTGACGATGCAGGTGTCTCTTCCAAACACTTGTATGAGGCCGCCAATGCTGAAAACACTTGATCACTCGTTAGTTTCATATTTGAATGCAGCTTGCTGAACTCCTGCACAACTGTAGGATCTAAGTCAGGGAGTCCAGCTATCCCTTCTTGGACCCGACGGAAGCGGCTGCTGATCCAAGAGGCTGTTTTATTTTGCCCCTTGGTCAATTGAGACAGGCATGTAAACAATGCATGCACTGACTCCTTCTCCACATCTAATTGATGGTGAATGGTTGCCGCTTCGAAATATGTGCATAGATTCTCAAGTGTGGAGTTTTTCCATGCTTCTAACACTACTTCAGCATGCAATTGGAGGGCAGCAAGTTGGTCATTTGGAACATGGAACATAGTTGGGGCCACATTAGCGTATTCTTGTGATAGATCTAGAACTTGTCCCCAAGCTTCAGAGAGTACAGGGTCAGTTAACCATTCTGGAGCAAAGAAGTGGCCCCCATTGACCCAAACCTTGTACTTTAATGCGTTGATCTCAGATTCTGGTTGCAGGCGCAAACGTTCTGCCAACCCCTCTACTGATGCCACTCGGATAGACATCTCAGATGAGGTTGTCATACAAGTTTTCCATAATTTCTGGAATACAACTTCCATCTCAGATCTACTAGGAGGGTGGGATCTCAATATCTGGTGTAATTTGCGACGAGCACTGTGCATTTCAATACTTGTGTCCCCGTCAGTTCCTAGGACACTCATGGTCATCTCTGAATACATGAGAGCTTTTGCCTGAGTCCCACCAATATTCGGGTTGACTTCTTTATGATGCTCCATTACTACCTTGGCCAAGAGGGCACGAATTTTGGCTGAACCTAAAGGCACTAAATCGTGCCCGGTGTATAGATCCCCTAAGGCTACAGTAAGTAATGGTGCCGCATGATTTGATGGGGACCCCAAAATTTGGGTCCACACAGTGTCACCCACCTCAAATTCTAAGGGCCTCCTCCTATTGTTATAATGACGAGCACTACGGTCATGTGATTTAATAAGCGCGCCTTTCACTTTATTAAAAATTTCCTCTAAGACGCCTAACTGGTCCGCATATACACCGCGAGAAGCGCACGCCAGGGTGAGCGGTCCATCGGTATTATTGCCGAAAACCTCTCCGCAACTAACTGCCTCCCTACCATGTACTAGGAAGAATGGGGTAAAACGTGTTACTTCATTAGTGGAAGTGTTTATTGCATACTGAATTTTCGAAATATTAACATCCCACGATCTATGGTCATCTTCCACAAGAATTGATACGGCGGTCATAATCGTACGGTTATAACGTTCAACTGTGTTCACGCTGGGGCAATAGCGAGGTGTAAAGTGAACCTGAGGTACCTTGTACCTCTCCAACAAAGATTTAATTTCATTGCCCGTGAACTGCGTTCCGTTGTCCGCTATCACCGTACGGGGTATGCCGTGAACCAAGAAAACGCCATCTTCAAGTTTCTGCGCTATAGCCTTACCCACAGCTCTTCGTAAAGGAAAGAGCAAACAATATTTCGTAAAACAGCATACGACCACAAAGAGATATGTGAAGCCCGCTCTAGACCGTGGCAAGGGACCAACGAGGTCAAAACTTATTGTTTCAAACGGTTTAGAGCAGTCTTTCGCGCTACCTAAGAGACCAGGGGTTGGCAATTGTGAGTGTTTATATGCGGCGCACGTATCACATTTCCCCACGTAGTTAGTTACATCCTTATACATGTTAGGCCAGTAGTAACGTAGTGCAAGTCGTTTATAAGTTTTAAATACTCCAAAATGTGGAGATAATTCACCACTATGGTGATTCTTTAAAAGTTCCAGACGATTTCCCTCCAGTACTACTTGTTTCCAATCATAATCACTCGCCACACCGAATTTATTTTTTGAAAAACGAAAAAGTTTATTGTCTCTAATAATAAAGTTAGGACACGACCTAGGAGTACTAACACACTTGTCCCACAACTTTTGGAACCAAGTGTCTGCGTCAGGCACCTTTATTTCGAGCACCGGAACGGCACGCGATAGTGCATCTGGAACTACGTTGTCCTTGCCCTTGCGGTGCTCAATAACAAAGTTGTAAGGCGATAACCGACAACCCCAACGAGCTAATCGACCCGTAGGATTGGTTAAATTAAAGAACCACTTCAGGCTCGAGTGGTCGGTTATCACCCTAAACGCAGGACCTCCCTCCACATAAGGACGAAAGTGTTCTACAGCAAAAACCACCGCTAGGGCCTCTCGCTCCGTCGCCGAATAATTGCGTTCTGCCGAATTCAGTGAACGACTACAATATGCTATTGGATGCTCCTCTCCCTTTATAAACTGAGTCAGAGTGCCCGCTATCCCAAAACTGGATGCGTCACAATGAATCTCAAATGGCTGGGAAAAATCGGGACAAGCCAATACTGGTGCAGAGACCAACGCTGTTTTTAAAGTAGTAAACGCGGTTTCTGCCTCAGCAGTCCACTTAAAAGGCGGGGCTTTTTTGCTAGTACTCGTAAGTGCATTTAAAGGTGCCGCTATAGAACTGAAATTTTTAATGAAACGTCTATAATACGACGCTGTTCCAAGGAACATTTTCACCTCCTTCCGGGTGGTAGGTGTGGGAAAGTTGACTATTGACTGAACTTTCGACGGATCAGTGTGTAAACCATGTTCATCTACCCTGTAACCTAGATATTTTAACTCCCGACGAAAGAAACAGGATTTTTGTAAGTTAATTGTTAACTTAGCCTGTCGTAACTTTTCTAAAACCCGTTTAAGAAGCGAAATGTGTTCCTCGAATGTCGATGAGCATATTATAATGTCATCCAAGTAAACAAACACTTTATTATTAAACTCAGGACCAAACAGTATGTCCATTAACCGTTGCTGGGTGGCTGGTGCCCCCGTCAACCCAAAGCACATAACCTTAAAATGGAAAAGACCTCGTCCGGGAACCGTGAATGCGGTTTTTTCCTTAGATGAAGCGGAGTCAAGCTCAATTTGCCAAAATGCAGATTTTAAATCAATTGACGAAAGGTATCGAGCGTCACGTAACTGATCTAAGATGTGAGAGACGTAGGGAAGCGGATAAGCATCTTGTTTGCTGACTGCATTCAATTTTCGGCTGTCAAGGCAAAATCGCCATTCTCCGTTTGGTTTAGGAGCTAATAGGACTGGGTTATTCCACGCGCTATTGCTAGGCTCTACTACTCCCATCTCTAACATCTCATCCAGCTGGCGGTTAAGTTCCTTAAGGCGTTCAGGTGATAGTGGATAATAACGCTGTTTGATAGGAGAAACATCACCCGTGTCTATCTTATGACGCAACAGTTGGGTAAGACCTAACCCTTTAACCTCAAAAGACACCTTCTTAAATTCATTTATTAATGACTCCGCTTTCAACCTCTGAACGGGTGTTAATTCATCAAACGGCTGCAAATGCCTAACCTCCGATACGCAAGTACGGTGTTTAGAGTTTTGAAAATACTTAAAAGGCAATCTATTAAAAATTTCAGGAGCTAAATTAAAAGCCTTCCAAAAATCAACGCCAAAAATTAACGGTGTGGTGATATCAGGAATAATATAAAATTTAATAACTTGAGTCACTCCCATAAGAGTAACTGGTAAATATAAATAACCCTTCACGGTTGCACGCGAGTCATTGGCTGTTACGATGTTGCCCAAGCACCCATCATAGTGTAAGGTTGCAACAGCTTTTATGAACTGTTGGCCAACATCGGAACCCAATACTGAAATGCATGAACCCGAGTCAAGTAAACCGTAATAATCCGCATTATATATAGAAACGGTTAAATGCGGCCGACCATCCTCCCTAGTCTTATAACGTACTGAATCTACTCTTAAAGAGTTTAAAAAAACTTGTAACCATTTTAAATAGTTGTCCCAATCGGACTTAATAAAATTATGGCTGTAGTTCCGGGAAATTAATTTTTTGAATTGCAGTTCTGACAGGATTGACCTTTAGTCCCGACTGCTCTTTTATTGCAGTTGGGGCACGAAGGTGTCCTCACACCCTTCTTACCGCAACGAAAACAAACTACTTCTGTGGATTTGCAAGTAGATAATGAGTGGCTTCTTACCCTACAACGAACACAATACATAGCAGGATCAGCTTGCACGGCCTCGATTCTCAAAGAACCCCTCGGAGCTTGGTAAGCCAAGTCTGGTGCAACAAAAGAAGCGGTAGGTTTCGGCGGTTCGCGGAACTGTGCCTTGCTAACAAAACCTAGCTCGAGTTGCCTACACTTCTCCTTTAATTCCTCCAGGGTATTGACCGCCAACATTGACAACGCCGTCGCGTATTCCGGCCGCATGTTGAACTTAATCCGTGCCAAACGCTCAGGTTCCGCTACTCTATAAGAGAGCCTGTTGAAGAGGTTCTCCATGACCGCTATGTAAATACAGGACAATTCAGTTTGCCCCTGAGTCCTATTAGTAATTTCTGAAATGAGACGCATATCGTAGTCTGGCGGAGCGAACGCTGTGAGTAAATGTCTTTTTAGTTCCGACCAACTACCAACCGACGCTTTTATACCACGGTACCACAACAAAGCACCATCAGAAAACAAGTCCAGAGCTGATTTATGTAACGAAGATTCGCTTATACCCCTAGCTTCGCAAAGTTCCTCGAGACGCTCTATGAAAGCTTTCACGCAACCGGTACCATTAAATTTACAGTCGAGAGATCTGACTGTTGCATCCTTCTTACTATAATATACGACTTCGGGCGTAGGTTCAACTTCAAGGACGTTCGGTGTCTCTGGTGCCGATGTAAACGACGCATGGAAACTCGCGTTAATATTATCAACTTTTGACAAATAACCGTTAAGCTCTTTGTCAATAGTCTGATATACGGGATCAAGTTCAGGAGGGGGAGTTACCCTGCCCAAGCGATGAAAAAGGTGGGAACTTAAAGCCTTTATACGGTTAAATTTTTTAAAATTTGAAGGATCTTTTCCTATTACTTCGGCGACCTCTGCCAATTTGGCTTTAATAATTTGTAATTCTACTTTAGGATCCCGAGTAGTCTCTACGATATCGTCTGAGCAAACTAGTTTACTAAGTTCCCTAATCTGAACTCGTAATCCCTCTACCGTTGTCGCCGGTGCTGCGTCTCGAATCTCCACCTCATACGTAAGCTCGTCTTTATGAAGCAAATTAAACGAAATTGGGCGTTCCATTTTGGATTTAAAAAAAACTACTAAAATATAAGCTGGCTTTTTAGTTACAGCATAAGACATAACCACTATCCCTAACCAAAACACACGTTGAGTGCGCCACTGTTACATTTGGGATTTTGTCCCTTTTGGGGAAAAGGAAGAAAATCCCAAATGCAAGCTTCAGTGGGTTGTTATCAAATAAAACCATAAAATGTTCAACAGCTAGGCAGTATATTGTAAAAGAACACACAAATATTTTGTCCAACAACAATAAAATAAAATTATAAATTTTATTTCATTCTTATTATTTAAAAGAGGGGGGTTAGTCACAATTTTGTCTTATATTATGTTAGGTACAATTCATCTACGTTACTCCTTTTAATTTATTTAGCCGAAAATCACAAATAAAAACTATCAGTCGAAATTGACCCTAGGGTCAATCTCAAATGAAAGTTCAACAAACTTTCTATTAATTTTGCCAACTATAATTTACTGTTTAAAGTAATCTAAACCTTATTCCAAAGCTATATCACCCCCTAAAACACACTAAAATCCTAAGAGTCAAAAGTGACCAAGCGGGTCGGTGATAATTTTAATTTAAAATAAATTTTATAATACTGTTCCTACTACTGCCTAACCAGCCAGCTAATATCTCAGTCGTACGAGCTATGGTCGTGAGTGGGGGTCGGGATAAAGCCAATACCGTTCGGAGTATGAAGTTGAAATTAAAATTAAATTACTCCGTCTATAAAAATATTAAATTAAATGTTTTAAACCGTTTAACCGTATCAAAACTCTCACACGTTTAAAGCCGATACTCTAGAGAACCGTGGGGTTATACCGATATTAAATAAATATTTATGGACGCCAGGATCGTATAGTCGATCCGAATCTGGAGACGATGTCACCATACAACTTCACACAGGTCGAACTCGCAGATCCTCAAAGGTTTCACAACTTCACCAACGCTTGGTGTAGTTGGATATAAAAGAAAATACTATGTTAAGGTTTCGAAACCCTAATGTAAAAATATGTTCCTGAATAAAGAACGGGGGTACAAAAAACCGTCAACGCCTGTGCGGCGACAGCTCGCTGGCAGCAGGTGGCCGCTGGTGCCCCGAAGAGGCAGGTCTCGCGTCCAGGCTTTAGGGCCCAGCTCTAAATCCTGGCGGCGAGACGGGCCTCTCGAAGCATCTGAAATTATCAACACGGGGCCTATTTATAACACTACACGCCTAGTTCAGAACTGTTACATAAATTAGGGTCCCGCAGTCTGCTATCTGTGTATCTGGGGCTGCAACCTATCATAACCAGGGTCTCGCAGCGCCATGGGTTATCAAAAGCTTCCCAACGCTGTTGCACAACTAAAAACTCACACTCCAACACTAACATTTAACACCATGTTTTAATTTTAGCTTTGTTTCACATTTAACTAGTACACAAGGCACTACACGGCTACGATATTCCAATAAACATAACTAAACAATGCCAGACTACTGTTGGATGGGGCAATATCCACTTAATAAAGGGGTTTGACACGTCTGCCACATGGCCAAGAGCCTTGCGTCGCCTGGCGACAAGGCAGGATTCAGACACCATGAAATATCGATTTGCTTTCCTAGTATGACGGCTTATTATATTTAAACAATGCTATTGAGATACTCACGCGTTGGGATATCCTAGATTTACGCGTGGCTGCCAGCGGTGTCACGACCGGTTGGTTGTGGCACGGATTCCTGTAAATAAACCACACACTTGTTGACTATATTCTCAAGCTAATGACGCTTCAAATCCACTACATTATTACGACCTCAGATTAACACAAAAGGTGACTACGACGGCTCATGCCTACCTGAGTGCATTGATCTCAACTCCTCGCACCACGTCACACCAGAGATTGAACTCGTTTCGGCGTCGCAACTCGGCAGCTCTCCTTTCGCCGGAAACACTTATAAATCGAAGGCCAGCTTATGATTTATACTCCCATTGTCGGGTAATTCATAAGAAATTGTTCTTTTAAAATTTTCCTTCAAACTAACAAAACATCAAATATGACGTCTGTCACAACTCGCCCTCTGCTAACAGAACTTGCCAACAATAACAACACACGACCTAAAAAAAAAATTAACGTTTAGCAATGGGAAATGCATTTTTCTTTAATTTAAAATTGTGTTTTGTGATATTTAACTCACTAATTACCCTGCCTTAATATTAAGGAGTATTAGTTTCCTCTTTGGTAACCCCTACGGGCAGAGACAATATCCATATAAAAAATATTACTCCCGTTCGAATGTTCTAGATAAAAGTCCTTATAGAAAAAATTAGTTCTATTTCCGGATTTGCTTGAATTAAATTTAATTACTTAAAGTAATTATTATACATATTAATTTATTATGTAATTTATTATTAGAACTGTTTCGACTATTTTTTAAAATTGAATCTTTTATGTGAAATTAAAAGCTGACAGCTACTTCGCCCCGCTACCGCTAGGCGTCGCTACGGTGGCTGTCATTTTGTCTATGGTGTTATGTCAAATACAAAACGTAAACACGGAATAAAATCTCTTTAGATGTAAGTTTAAGTCTTACTAAAACTGATTTAGAAATATGTTTTAATTGAAAATGCAAGAAAAGTGTGTCTTGTAATGTGTCAGCCAAGGCTCCATGTCTTTAATGTGAAGAAAAATGGATTTAATTCAAACAAGCTACACGGACTAATGTTTTTGGACATTTGATCATTCTAAAGCAATTATTTCAGGTAAGTACTATTCAACCATTGCGAACTTCTTTTGTAGATAAGTAAAGGCAGACAGGGCCCTGAATTTACAACGTAACAGTTCCTTTTTTTTTTTTTTTTTTTTTTTAAATAGTCAAAAGTGAATCAGAAAAAGACATGGATAAATCAAATCATGAAGTTATTAAAAGTTTTATACTACAGAGTATCAGCATCATCCGGTAATGACATGTCGGCTGCTTGCGGCATAACTGGAGCAGTAGCTCGGTGTCTCAAACTATAATGCGGAATAGATATGAGCTGGTCTATGAAGGCATTATCAACAGGATTCATATTCAGACCACGTGGTTGGTGCTCACTAAAATACTTGTCACTTTCTTCACCCAGCCACAATTTAAAGTCATGTTTCAAATCATCACTGACTGCGTTGTATGGAGGTTGGAATTGTGTGTATAACGAAGTCTTAAAGAACGCTGATGATTGCAAGCCTGTTGCACTGAAGGCTGTCGCAATATTTCTAAACGCCTTCATTAGAGGCGATTCCTGGGTGCGGAGGATCTCAGAGAGGAATTCGAACCCAACTTTCTTGTAAAACTTATTGGATTTTCTCAACTCAGTCGGCAGTGACATTTTTGGTATTGCACCCTCCGGTAAAACTTCTAACTCCTGTTGATCTGATAACCCCGATCCTTGCAATTCAATATAAATTGCATCCTCACCCCCAAATTCAAATACCCCAGCAGATTGAGGTATGTACTGCCTAACCAAGGCTTCCATAGACACCTGTTTCGTCATTATGCCAGCGGACATCTCGATAATGCCCGTTGCGACAGTATCAAGATCGTGCTTGTTCTTGGTGAGATACGGACCATATTCCCCTGCATAGTCGCTCAGGGAGTTCTTGTCAACACCTCGTGCATTCTTTTTTGTAATGGCTAGGCACAAATATGCCAGATCAGCGTATTCTTTGACCGTTATTGGAGGCTCAATGAGTGTACAGAACCTGTCCACAATAACATATTGAGCTAGTCTCACTATGGCTTGGAATTGGGTCCTAGGAATAACCACATTAATAAGACGGTCCAAAGGGAAGATCTGCATTTTAGTCACTGTGTCTACTATGTTCATAGCACTCGTCACATTAGAGGCTGCAGCCTGTTCTATTATCCAACACAGTGACGATGCAGGTGTCTCTTCCAAACACTTGTATGAGGCCGCCAATGCTGAAAACACTTGATCACTCGTTAGTTTCATATTTGAATGCAGCTTGCTGAACTCCTGCACAACTGTAGGATCTAAGTCAGGGAGTCCAGCTATCCCTTCTTGGACCCGACGGAAGCGGCTGCTGATCCAAGAGGCTGTTTTATTTTGCCCCTTGGTCAATTGAGACAGGCATGTAAACAATGCATGCACTGACTCCTTCTCCACATCTAATTGATAGTGAATGGTTGCCGCTTCGAAATATGTGCATAGATTCTCAAGTGTGGAGTTTTTCCATGCTTCTAACACTACTTCAGCATGCAATTGGAGGGCAGCAAGTTGGTCATTTGGAACATGGAACATAGTTGGGGCCACATTAGCGTATTCTTGTGATAGATCTAGAACTTGTCCCCAAGCTTCAGAGAGTACAGGGTCAGTTAACCATTCTGGAGCAAAGAAGTGGCCCGCATTGACCCAAACCTTGTACTTTAATGCGTTGATCTCAGATTCTGGTTGCAGGCGCAAACGTTCTGCCAACCCCTCTACTGATGCCACTCGGATAGACATCTCAGATGAGGTTGTCATACAAGTTTTCCATAATTTCTGGAATACAACTTCCATCTCAGATCTACTAGGAGGGTGGGATCTCAATATCTGGTGTAATTTGCGACGAGCACTGTGCATTTCAATACTTGTGTCCCCGTCAGTTCCTAGGACACTCATGGTCATCTCTGAATACATGAGAGCTTTTGCCTGAGTCCCACCAATATTCGGGTTGACTTCTTTATGATGCTCCATTACTACCTTGGCCAAGAGGGCACGAATTTTGGCTGAACCTAAAGGCACTAAATCGTGCCCGGTGTATAGATCCCCTAAGGCTACAGTAAGTAATGGTGCCGCATGATTTGATGGGGACCCCAAAATTTGGGTCCACACAGTGTCACCCACCTCAAATTCTAAGGGCCTCCTCCTATTGTTATAATGACGAGCACTACGGTCATATGATTTAATAAGCGCGCCTTTCACTTTATTAAAAATTTCCTCTAAGACGCCTAACTGGTCCGCATATACACCGCGAGAAGCGCACGCCAGGGTGAGCGGTCCATCGGTATTATTGCCGAAAACCTCTCCGCAACTAACTGCCTCCCTACCATGTACTAGGAAGAATGGGGTAAAACGTGTTACTTCATTAGTGGAAGTGTTTATTGCATACTGAATTTTCGAAATATTAACATCCCACGATCTATGGTCATCTTCCACAAGAATTGATACGGCGGTCATAATCGTACGGTTATAACGTTCAACTGTGTTCACGCTGGGGCAATAGCGAGGTGTAAAGTGAACCTGAGGTACCTTGTACCTCTCCAACAAAGATTTAATTTCATTGCCCGTGAACTGCGTTCCGTTGTCCGCTATCACCGTACGGGGTATGCCGTGAACCAAGAAAACGCCATCTTCAAGTTTCTGCGCTATAGCCTTACCCACAGCTCTGCCACATGGCCAAGAGCCTTGCGTCGCCTGGCGACAAGGCAGGATTCAGACACCATGAAATATCGATTTGCTTTCCTAGTATGACGGCTTATTATATTTAAACAATGCTATTGAGATACTCACGCGTTGGGATATCCTAGATTTACGCGTGGCTGCCAGCGGTGTCACGACCGGTTGGTTGTGGCACGGATTCCTGTAAATAAACCACACACTTGTTGACTATATTCTCAAGCTAATGACGCTTCAAATCCACTACATTATTACGACCTCAGATTAACACAAAAGGTGACTACGACGGCTCATGCCTACCTGAGTGCATTGATCTCAACTCCTCGCACCACGTCACACCAGAGATTGAACTCGTTTCGGCGTCGCAACTCGGCAGCTCTCCTTTCGCCGGAAACACTTATAAATCGAAGGCCAGCTTATGATTTATACTCCCATTGTCGGGTAATTCATAAGAAATTGTTCTTTTAAAATTTTCCTTCAAACTAACAAAACATCAAATATGACGTCTGTCACAACTCGCCCTCTGCTAACAGAACTTGCCAACAATAACAACACACGACCTAAAAAAAAAATTAACGTTTAGCAATGGGAAATGCATTTTTCTTTAATTTAAAATTGTGTTTTGTGATATTTAACTCACTAATTACCCTGCCTTAATATTAAGGAGTATTAGTTTCCTCTCTGGTAACCCCTACGGGCAGAGACAATATCCATATAAAAAATATTACTCCCGTTCGAATGTTCTAGATAAAAGTCCTTATAGAAAAAATTAGTTCTATTTCCGGATTTGCTTGAATTAAATTTAATTACTTAAAGTAATTATTATACATATTAATTTATTATGTAATTTATTATTAGAACTGTTTCGACTATTTTTTAAAATTGAATCTTTTATGTGAAATTAAAAGCTGACAGCTACTTCGCCCCGCTACCGCTAGGCGTCGCTACGGTGGCTGTCATTTTGTCTATGGTGTTATGTCAAATACAAAACGTAAACACGGAATAAAATCTCTTTAGATGTAAGTTTAAGTCTTACTAAAACTGATTTAGAAATATGTTTTAATTGAAAATGCAAGAAAAGTGTGTCTTGTAATGTGTCAGCCAAGGCTCCATGTCTTTAATGTGAAGAAAAATGGATTTAATTCAAACAAGCTACACGGACTAATGTTTTTGGACATTTGATCATTCTAAAGCAATTATTTCAGGTAAGTACTATTCAACCATTGCGAACTTCTTTTGTAGATAAGTAAAGGCAGACAGGGCCCTGAATTTACAACGTAACAGTTCCTTTTTTTTTTTTTTTTTTTTTTTTAAATAGTCAAAAGTGAATCAGAAAAAGACATGGATAAATCAAATCATGAAGTTATTAAAAGTTTTATACTACAGAGTATCAGCATCATCCGGTAATGACATGTCGGCTGCTTGCGGCATAACTGGAGCAGTAGCTCGGTGTCTCAAACTATAATGCGGAATAGATATGAGCTGGTCTATGAAGGCATTATCAACAGGATTCATATTCAGACCACGTGGTTGGTGCTCACTAAAATACTTGTCACTTTCTTCACCCAGCCACAATTTAAAGTCATGTTTCAAATCATCACTGACTGCGTTGTATGGAGGTTGGAATTGTGTGTATAACGAAGTCTTAAAGAACGCTGATGATTGCAAGCCTGTTGCACTGAAGGCTGTCGCAATATTTCTAAACGCCTTCATTAGAGGCGATTCCTGGGTGCGGAGGATCTCAGAGAGGAATTCGAACCCAACTTTCTTGTAAAACTTATTGGATTTTCTCAACTCAGTCGGCAGTGACATTTTTGGTATTGCACCCTCCGGTAAAACTTCTAACTCCTGTTGATCTGATAACCCCGATCCTTGCAATTCAATATAAATTGCATCCTCACCCCCAAATTCAAATACCCCAGCAGATTGAGGTATGTACTGCCTAACCAAGGCTTCCATAGACACCTGTTTCGTCATTATGCCAGCGGACATCTCGATAATGCCCGTTGCGACAGTATCAAGATCGTGCTTGTTCTTGGTGAGATACGGACCATATTCCCCTGCATAGTCGCTCAGGGAGTTCTTGTCAACACCTCGTGCATTCTTTTTTGTAATGGCTAGGCACAAATATGCCAGATCAGCGTATTCTTTGACCGTTATTGGAGGCTCAATGAGTGTACAGAACCTGTCCACAATAACATATTGAGCTAGTCTCACTATGGCTTGGAATTGGGTCCTAGGAATAACCACATTAATAAGACGGTCCAAAGGGAAGATCTGCATTTTAGTCACTGTGTCTACTATGTTCATAGCACTCGTCACATTAGAGGCTGCAGCCTGTTCTATTATCCAACACAGTGACGATGCAGGTGTCTCTTCCAAACACTTGTATGAGGCCGCCAATGCTGAAAACACTTGATCACTCGTTAGTTTCATATTTGAATGCAGCTTGCTGAACTCCTGCACAACTGTAGGATCTAAGTCAGGGAGTCCAGCTATCCCTTCTTGGACCCGACGGAAGCGGCTGCTGATCCAAGAGGCTGTTTTATTTTGCCCCTTGGTCAATTGAGACAGGCATGTAAACAATGCATGCACTGACTCCTTCTCCACATCTAATTGATAGTGAATGGTTGCCGCTTCGAAATATGTGCATAGATTCTCAAGTGTGGAGTTTTTCCATGCTTCTAACACTACTTCAGCATGCAATTGGAGGGCAGCAAGTTGGTCATTTGGAACATGGAACATAGTTGGGGCCACATTAGCGTATTCTTGTGATAGATCTAGAACTTGTCCCCAAGCTTCAGAGAGTACAGGGTCAGTTAACCATTCTGGAGCAAAGAAGTGGCCCGCATTGACCCAAACCTTGTACTTTAATGCGTTGATCTCAGATTCTGGTTGCAGGCGCAAACGTTCTGCCAACCCCTCTACTGATGCCACTCGGATAGACATCTCAGATGAGGTTGTCATACAAGTTTTCCATAATTTCTGGAATACAACTTCCATCTCAGATCTACTAGGAGGGTGGGATCTCAATATCTGGTGTAATTTGCGACGAGCACTGTGCATTTCAATACTTGTGTCCCCGTCAGTTCCTAGGACACTCATGGTCATCTCTGAATACATGAGAGCTTTTGCCTGAGTCCCACCAATATTCGGGTTGACTTCTTTATGATGCTCCATTACTACCTTGGCCAAGAGGGCACGAATTTTGGCTGAACCTAAAGGCACTAAATCGTGCCCGGTGTATAGATCCCCTAAGGCTACAGTAAGTAATGGTGCCGCATGATTTGATGGGGACCCCAAAATTTGGGTCCACACAGTGTCACCCACCTCAAATTCTAAGGGCCTCCTCCTATTGTTATAATGACGAGCACTACGGTCATATGATTTAATAAGCGCGCCTTTCACTTTATTAAAAATTTCCTCTAAGACGCCTAACTGGTCCGCATATACACCGCGAGAAGCGCACGCCAGGGTGAGCGGTCCATCGGTATTATTGCCGAAAACCTCTCCGCAACTAACTGCCTCCCTACCATGTACTAGGAAGAATGGGGTAAAACGTGTTACTTCATTAGTGGAAGTGTTTATTGCATACTGAATTTTCGAAATATTAACATCCCACGATCTATGGTCATCTTCCACAAGAATTGATACGGCGGTCATAATCGTACGGTTATAACGTTCAACTGTGTTCACGCTGGGGCAATAGCGAGGTGTAAAGTGAACCTGAGGTACCTTGTACCTCTCCAACAAAGATTTAATTTCATTGCCCGTGAACTGCGTTCCGTTGTCCGCTATCACCGTACGGGGTATGCCGTGAACCAAGAAAACGCCATCTTCAAGTTTCTGCGCTATAGCCTTACCCACAGCTCTGCCACATGGCCAAGAGCCTTGCGTCGCCTGGCGACAAGGCAGGATTCAGACACCATGAAATATCGATTTGCTTTCCTAGTATGACGGCTTATTATATTTAAACAATGCTATTGAGATACTCACGCGTTGGGATATCCTAGATTTACGCGTGGCTGCCAGCGGTGTCACGACCGGTTGGTTGTGGCACGGATTCCTGTAAATAAACCACACACTTGTTGACTATATTCTCAAGCTAATGACGCTTCAAATCCACTACATTATTACGACCTCAGATTAACACAAAAGGTGACTACGACGGCTCATGCCTACCTGAGTGCATTGATCTCAACTCCTCGCACCACGTCACACCAGAGATTGAACTCGTTTCGGCGTCGCAACTCGGCAGCTCTCCTTTCGCCGGAAACACTTATAAATCGAAGGCCAGCTTATAATTTATACTCCCATTGTCGGGTAATTCATAAGAAATTGTTCTTTTAAAATTTTCCTTCAAACTAACAAAACATCAAATATGACGTCTGTCACAACTCGCCCTCTGCTAACAGAACTTGCCAACAATAACAACACACGACCTAAAAAAAAAATTAACGTTTAGCAATGGGAAATGCATTTTTCTTTAATTTAAAATTGTGTTTTGTGATATTTAACTCACTAATTACCCTGCCTTAATATTAAGGAGTATTAGTTTCCTCTCTGGTAACCCCTACGGGCAGAGACAATATCCATATAAAAAATATTACTCCCGTTCGAATGTTCTAGATAAAAGTCCTTATAGAAAAAATTAGTTCTATTTCCGGATTTGCTTGAATTAAATTTAATTACTTAAAGTAATTATTATACATATTAATTTATTATGTAATTTATTATTAGAACTGTTTCGACTATTTTTTAAAATTGAATCTTTTATGTGAAATTAAAAGCTGACAGCTACTTCGCCCCGCTACCGCTAGGCGTCGCTACGGTGGCTGTCATTTTGTCTATGGTGTTATGTCAAATACAAAACGTAAACACGGAATAAAATCTCTTTAGATGTAAGTTTAAGTCTTACTAAAACTGATTTAGAAATATGTTTTAATTGAAAATGCAAGAAAAGTGTGTCTTGTAATGTGTCAGCCAAGGCTCCATGTCTTTAATGTGAAGAAAAATGGATTTAATTCAAACAAGCTACACGGACTAATGTTTTTGGACATTTGATCATTCTAAAGCAATTATTTCAGGTAAGTACTATTCAACCATTGCGAACTTCTTTTGTAGATAAGTAAAGGCAGACAGGGCCCTGAATTTACAACGTAACAGTTCCTTTTTTTTTTTTTTTTTTTTTTTTAAATAGTCAAAAGTGAATCAGAAAAAGACATGGATAAATCAAATCATGAAGTTATTAAAAGTTTTATACTACAGAGTATCAGCATCATCCGGTAATGACATGTCGGCTGCTTGCGGCATAACTGGAGCAGTAGCTCGGTGTCTCAAACTATAATGCGGAATAGATATGAGCTGGTCTATGAAGGCATTATCAACAGGATTCATATTCAGACCACGTGGTTGGTGCTCACTAAAATACTTGTCACTTTCTTCACCCAGCCACAATTTAAAGTCATGTTTCAAATCATCACTGACTGCGTTGTATGGAGGTTGGAATTGTGTGTATAACGAAGTCTTAAAGAACGCTGATGATTGCAAGCCTGTTGCACTGAAGGCTGTCGCAATATTTCTAAACGCCTTCATTAGAGGCGATTCCTGGGTGCGGAGGATCTCAGAGAGGAATTCGAACCCAACTTTCTTGTAAAACTTATTGGATTTTCTCAACTCAGTCGGCAGTGACATTTTTGGTATTGCACCCTCCGGTAAAACTTCTAACTCCTGTTGATCTGATAACCCCGATCCTTGCAATTCAATATAAATTGCATCCTCACCCCCAAATTCAAATACCCCAGCAGATTGAGGTATGTACTGCCTAACCAAGGCTTCCATAGACACCTGTTTCGTCATTATGCCAGCGGACATCTCGATAATGCCCGTTGCGACAGTATCAAGATCGTGCTTGTTCTTGGTGAGATACGGACCATATTCCCCTGCATAGTCGCTCAGGGAGTTCTTGTCAACACCTCGTGCATTCTTTTTTGTAATGGCTAGGCACAAATATGCCAGATCAGCGTATTCTTTGACCGTTATTGGAGGCTCAATGAGTGTACAGAACCTGTCCACAATAACATATTGAGCTAGTCTCACTATGGCTTGGAATTGGGTCCTAGGAATAACCACATTAATAAGACGGTCCAAAGGGAAGATCTGCATTTTAGTCACTGTGTCTACTATGTTCATAGCACTCGTCACATTAGAGGCTGCAGCCTGTTCTATTATCCAACACAGTGACGATGCAGGTGTCTCTTCCAAACACTTGTATGAGGCCGCCAATGCTGAAAACACTTGATCACTCGTTAGTTTCATATTTGAATGCAGCTTGCTGAACTCCTGCACAACTGTAGGATCTAAGTCAGGGAGTCCAGCTATCCCTTCTTGGACCCGACGGAAGCGGCTGCTGATCCAAGAGGCTGTTTTATTTTGCCCCTTGGTCAATTGAGACAGGCATGTAAACAATGCATGCACTGACTCCTTCTCCACATCTAATTGATGGTGAATGGTTGCCGCTTCGAAATATGTGCATAGATTCTCAAGTGTGGAGTTTTTCCATGCTTCTAACACTACTTCAGCATGCAATTGGAGGGCAGCAAGTTGGTCATTTGGAACATGGAACATAGTTGGGGCCACATTAGCGTATTCTTGTGATAGATCTAGAACTTGTCCCCAAGCTTCAGAGAGTACAGGGTCAGTTAACCATTCTGGAGCAAAGAAGTGGCCCCCATTGACCCAAACCTTGTACTTTAATGCGTTGATCTCAGATTCTGGTTGCAGGCGCAAACGTTCTGCCAACCCCTCTACTGATGCCACTCGGATAGACATCTCAGATGAGGTTGTCATACAAGTTTTCCATAATTTCTGGAATACAACTTCCATCTCAGATCTACTAGGAGGGTGGGATCTCAATATCTGGTGTAATTTGCGACGAGCACTGTGCATTTCAATACTTGTGTCCCCGTCAGTTCCTAGGACACTCATGGTCATCTCTGAATACATGAGAGCTTTTGCCTGAGTCCCACCAATATTCGGGTTGACTTCTTTATGATGCTCCATTACTACCTTGGCCAAGAGGGCACGAATTTTGGCTGAACCTAAAGGCACTAAATCGTGCCCGGTGTATAGATCCCCTAAGGCTACAGTAAGTAATGGTGCCGCATGATTTGATGGGGACCCCAAAATTTGGGTCCACACAGTGTCACCCACCTCAAATTCTAAGGGCCTCCTCCTATTGTTATAATGACGAGCACTACGGTCATGTGATTTAATAAGCGCGCCTTTCACTTTATTAAAAATTTCCTCTAAGACGCCTAACTGGTCCGCATATACACCGCGAGAAGCGCACGCCAGGGTGAGCGGTCCATCGGTATTATTGCCGAAAACCTCTCCGCAACTAACTGCCTCCCTACCATGTACTAGGAAGAATGGGGTAAAACGTGTTACTTCATTAGTGGAAGTGTTTATTGCATACTGAATTTTCGAAATATTAACATCCCACGATCTATGGTCATCTTCCACAAGAATTGATACGGCGGTCATAATCGTACGGTTATAACGTTCAACTGTGTTCACGCTGGGGCAATAGCGAGGTGTAAAGTGAACCTGAGGTACCTTGTACCTCTCCAACAAAGATTTAATTTCATTGCCCGTGAACTGCGTTCCGTTGTCCGCTATCACCGTACGGGGTATGCCGTGAACCAAGAAAACGCCATCTTCAAGTTTCTGCGCTATAGCCTTACCCACAGCTCTTCGTAAAGGAAAGAGCAAACAATATTTCGTAAAACAGCATACGACCACAAAGAGATATGTGAAGCCCGCTCTAGACCGTGGCAAGGGACCAACGAGGTCAAAACTTATTGTTTCAAACGGTTTAGAGCAGTCTTTCGCGCTACCTAAGAGACCAGGGGTTGGCAATTGTGAGTGTTTATATGCGGCGCACGTATCACATTTCCCCACGTAGTTAGTTACATCCTTATACATGTTAGGCCAGTAGTAACGTAGTGCAAGTCGTTTATAAGTTTTAAATACTCCAAAATGTGGAGATAATTCACCACTATGGTGATTCTTTAAAAGTTCCAGACGATTTCCCTCCGGTACTACTTGTTTCCAATCATAATCACTCGCCACACCGAATTTATTTTTTGAAAAACGAAAAAGTTTATTGTCTCTAATAATAAAGTTAGGACACGACCTAGGAGTACTAACACACTTGTCCCACAACTTTTGGAACCAAGTGTCTGCGTCAGGCACCTTTATTTCGAGCACCGGAACGGCACGCGATAGTGCATCTGGAACTACGTTGTCCTTGCCCTTGCGGTGCTCAATAACAAAGTTGTAAGGCGATAACCGACAACCCCAACGAGCTAATCGACCCGTAGGATTGGTTAAATTAAAGAACCACTTCAGGCTCGAGTGGTCGGTTATCACCCTAAACGCAGGACCTCCCTCCACATAAGGACGAAAGTGTTCTACAGCAAAAACCACCGCTAGGGCCTCTCGCTCCGTCGCCGAATAATTGCGTTCTGCCGAATTCAGTGAACGACTACAATATGCTATTGGATGCTCCTCTCCCTTTATAAACTGAGTCAGAGTGCCCGCTATCCCAAAACTGGATGCGTCACAATGAATCTCAAATGGCTGGGAAAAATCGGGACAAGCCAATACTGGTGCAGAGACCAACGCTGTTTTTAAAGTAGTAAACGCGGTTTCTGCCTCAGCAGTCCACTTAAAAGGCGGGGCTTTTTTGCTAGTACTCGTAAGTGCATTTAAAGGTGCCGCTATAGAACTGAAATTTTTAATGAAACGTCTATAATACGACGCTGTTCCAAGGAACATTTTCACCTCCTTCCGGGTGGTAGGTGTGGGAAAGTTGACTATTGACTGAACTTTCGACGGATCAGTGTGTAAACCATGTTCATCTACCCTGTAACCTAGATATTTTAACTCCCGACGAAAGAAACAGGATTTTTGTAAGTTAATTGTTAACTTAGCCTGTCGTAACTTTTCTAAAACCCGTTTAAGAAGCGAAATGTGTTCCTCGAATGTCGATGAGCATATTATAATGTCATCCAAGTAAACAAACACTTTATTATTAAACTCAGGACCAAACAGTATGTCCATTAACCGTTGCTGGGTGGCTGGTGCCCCCGTCAACCCAAAGCACATAACCTTAAAATGGAAAAGACCTCGTCCGGGAACCGTGAATGCGGTTTTTTCCTTAGATGAAGCGGAGTCAAGCTCAATTTGCCAAAATGCAGATTTTAAATCAATTGACGAAAGGTATCGAGCGTCACGTAACTGATCTAAGATGTGAGAGACGTAGGGAAGCGGATAAGCATCTTGTTTGCTGACTGCATTCAATTTTCGGCTGTCAAGGCAAAATCGCCATTCTCCGTTTGGTTTAGGAGCTAATAGGACTGGGTTATTCCACGCGCTATTGCTAGGCTCTACTACTCCCATCTCTAACATCTCATCCAGCTGGCGGTTAAGTTCCTTAAGGCGTTCAGGTGATAGTGGATAATAACGCTGTTTGATAGGAGAAAAATCACCCGTGTCTATCTTATGACGCAACAGTTGGGTAAGACCTAACCCTTTAACCTCAAAAGACACCTTCTTAAATTCATTTATTAATGACTCCGCTTTCAACCTCTGAACGGGTGTTAATTCATCAAACGGCTGCAAATGCCTAACCTCCGATACGCAAGTACGGTGTTTAGAGTTTTGAAAATACTTAAAAGGCAATCTATTAAAAATTTCAGGAGCTAAATTAAAAGCCTTCCAAAAATCAACGCCAAAAATTAACGGTGTGGTGATATCAGGAATAATATAAAATTTAATAACTTGAGTCACTCCCATAAGAGTAACTGGTAAATATAAATAACCCTTCACGGTTGCACGCGAGTCATTGGCTGTTACGATGTTGCCCAAGCACCCATCATAGTGTAAGGTTGCAACAGCTTTTATGAACTGTTGGCCAACATCGGAACCCAATACTGAAATGCATGAACCCGAGTCAAGTAAACCGTAATAATCCGCATTATATATAGAAACGGTTAAATGCGGCCGACCATCCTCCCTAGTCTTATAACGTACTGAATCTACTCTTAAAGAGTTTAAAAAAACTTGTAACCATTTTAAATAGTTGTCCCAATCGGACTTAATAAAATTATGGCTGTAGTTCCGGGAAATTAATTTTTTGAATTGCAGTTCTGACAGGATTGACCTTTAGTCCCGACTGCTCTTTTATTGCAGTTGGGGCACGAAGGTGTCCTCACACCCTTCTTACCGCAACGAAAACAAACTACTTCTGTGGATTTGCAAGTAGATAATGAGTGGCTTCTTACCCTACAACGAACACAATACATAGCAGGATCAGCTTGCACGGCCTCGATTCTCAAAGAACCCCTCGGAGCTTGGTAAGCCAAGTCTGGTGCAACAAAAGAAGCGGTAGGTTTCGGCGGTTCGCGGAACTGTGCCTTGCTAACAAAACCTAGCTCGAGTTGCCTACACTTCTCCTTTAATTCCTCCAGGGTATTGACCGCCAACATTGACAACGCCGTCGCGTATTCCGGCCGCATGTTGAACTTAATCCGTGCCAAACGCTCAGGTTCCGCTACTCTATAAGAGAGCCTGTTGAAGAGGTTCTCCATGACCGCTATGTAAATACAGGACAATTCAGTTTGCCCCTGAGTCCTATTAGTAATTTCTGAAATGAGACGCATATCGTAGTCTGGCGGAGCGAACGCTGTGAGTAAATGTCTTTTTAGTTCCGACCAACTACCAACCGACGCTTTTATACCACGGTACCACAACAAAGCACCATCAGAAAACAAGTCCAGAGCTGATTTATGTAACGAAGATTCGCTTATACCCCTAGCTTCGCAAAGTTCCTCGAGACGCTCTATGAAAGCTTTCACGCAACCGGTACCATTAAATTTACAGTCGAGAGATCTGACTGTTGCATCCTTCTTACTATAATATACGACTTCGGGCGTAGGTTCAACTTCAAGGACGTTCGGTGTCTCTGGTGCCGATGTAAACGACGCATGGAAACTCGCGTTAATATTATCAACTTTTGACAAATAACCGTTAAGCTCTTTGTCAATAGTCTGATATACGGGATCAAGTTCAGGAGGGGGAGTTACCCTGCCCAAGCGATGAAAAAGGTGGGAACTTAAAGCCTTTATACGGTTAAATTTTTTAAAATTTGAAGGATCTTTTCCTATTACTTCGGCGACCTCTGCCAATTTGGCTTTAATAATTTGTAATTCTACTTTAGGATCCCGAGTAGTCTCTACGATATCGTCTGAGCAAACTAGTTTACTAAGTTCCCTAATCTGAACTCGTAATCCCTCTACCGTTGTCGCCGGTGCTGCGTCTCGAATCTCCACCTCATACGTAAGCTCGTCTTTATGAAGCAAATTAAACGAAATTGGGCGTTCCATTTTGGATTTAAAAAAAACTACTAAAATATAAGCTGGCTTTTTAGTTACAGCATAAGACATAACCACTATCCCTAACCAAAACACACGTTGAGTGCGCCACTGTTACATTTGGGATTTTGTCCCTTTTGGGGAAAAGGAAGAAAATCCCAAATGCAAGCTTCAGTGGGTTGTTATCAAATAAAACCATAAAATGTTCAACAGCTAGGCAGTATATTGTAAAAGAACACACAAATATTTTGTCCAACAACAATAAAATAAAATTATAAATTTTATTTCATTCTTATTATTTAAAAGAGGGGGGTTAGTCACAATTTTGTCTTATATTATGTTAGGTACAATTCATCTACGTTACTCCTTTTAATTTATTTAGCCGAAAATCACAAATAAAAACTATCAGTCGAAATTGACCCTAGGGTCAATCTCAAATGAAAGTTCAACAAACTTTCTATTAATTTTGCCAACTATAATTTACTGTTTAAAGTAATCTAAACCTTATTCCAAAGCTATATCACCCCCTAAAACACACTAAAATCCTAAGAGTCAAAAGTGACCAAGCGGGTCGGTGATAATTTTAATTTAAAATAAATTTTATAATACTGTTCCTACTACTGCCTAACCAGCCAGCTAATATCTCAGTCGTACGAGCTATGGTCGTGAGTGGGGGTCGGGATAAAGCCAATACCGTTCGGAGTATGAAGTTGAAATTAAAATTAAATTACTCCGTCTATAAAAATATTAAATTAAATGTTTTAAACCGTTTAACCGTATCAAAACTCTCACACGTTTAAAGCCGATACTCTAGAGAACCGTGGGGTTATACCGATATTAAATAAATATTTATGGACGCCAGGATCGTATAGTCGATCCGAATCTGGAGACGATGTCACCATACAACTTCACACAGGTCGAACTCGCAGATCCTCAAAGGTTTCACAACTTCACCAACGCTTGGTGTAGTTGGATATAAAAGAAAATACTATGTTAAGGTTTCGAAACCCTAATGTAAAAATATGTTCCTGAATAAAGAACGGGGGTACAAAAAACCGTCAACGCCTGTGCGGCGACAGCTCGCTGGCAGCAGGTGGCCGCTGGTGCCCCGAAGAGGCAGGTCTCGCGTCCAGGCTTTAGGGCCCAGCTCTAAATCCTGGCGGCGAGACGGGCCTCTCGAAGCATCTGAAATTATCAACACGGGGCCTATTTATAACACTACACGCCTAGTTCAGAACTGTTACATAAATTAGGGTCCCGCAGTCTGCTATCTGTGTATCTGGGGCTGCAACCTATCATAACCAGGGTCTCGCAGCGCCATGGGTTATCAAAAGCTTCCCAACGCTGTTGCACAACTAAAAACTCACACTCCAACACTAACATTTAACACCATGTTTTAATTTTAGCTTTGTTTCACATTTAACTAGTACACAAGGCACTACACGGCTACGATATTCCAATAAACATAACTAAACAATGCCAGACTACTGTTGGATGGGGCAATATCCACTTAATAAAGGGGTTTGACACGTCTGCCACATGGCCAAGAGCCTTGCGTCGCCTGGCGACAAGGCAGGATTCAGACACCATGAAATATCGATTTGCTTTCCTAGTATGACGGCTTATTATATTTAAACAATGCTATTGAGATACTCACGCGTTGGGATATCCTAGATTTACGCGTGGCTGCCAGCGGTGTCACGACCGGTTGGTTGTGGCACGGATTCCTGTAAATAAACCACACACTTGTTGACTATATTCTCAAGCTAATGACGCTTCAAATCCACTACATTATTACGACCTCAGATTAACACAAAAGGTGACTACGACGGCTCATGCCTACCTGAGTGCATTGATCTCAACTCCTCGCACCACGTCACACCAGAGATTGAACTCGTTTCGGCGTCGCAACTCGGCAGCTCTCCTTTCGCCGGAAACACTTATAAATCGAAGGCCAGCTTATGATTTATACTCCCATTGTCGGGTAATTCATAAGAAATTGTTCTTTTAAAATTTTCCTTCAAACTAACAAAACATCAAATATGACGTCTGTCACAACTCGCCCTCTGCTAACAGAACTTGCCAACAATAACAACACACGACCTAAAAAAAAAATTAACGTTTAGCAATGGGAAATGCATTTTTCTTTAATTTAAAATTGTGTTTTGTGATATTTAACTCACTAATTACCCTGCCTTAATATTAAGGAGTATTAGTTTCCTCTCTGGTAACCCCTACGGGCAGAGACAATATCCATATAAAAAATATTACTCCCGTTCGAATGTTCTAGATAAAAGTCCTTATAGAAAAAATTAGTTCTATTTCCGGATTTGCTTGAATTAAATTTAATTACTTAAAGTAATTATTATACATATTAATTTATTATGTAATTTATTATTAGAACTGTTTCGACTATTTTTTAAAATTGAATCTTTTATGTGAAATTAAAAGCTGACAGCTACTTCGCCCCGCTACCGCTAGGCGTCGCTACGGTGGCTGTCATTTTGTCTATGGTGTTATGTCAAATACAAAACGTAAACACGGAATAAAATCTCTTTAGATGTAAGTTTAAGTCTTACTAAAACTGATTTAGAAATATGTTTTAATTGAAAATGCAAGAAAAGTGTGTCTTGTAATGTGTCAGCCAAGGCTCCATGTCTTTAATGTGAAGAAAAATGGATTTAATTCAAACAAGCTACACGGACTAATGTTTTTGGACATTTGATCATTCTAAAGCAATTATTTCAGGTAAGTACTATTCAACCATTGCGAACTTCTTTTGTAGATAAGTAAAGGCAGACAGGGCCCTGAATTTACAACGTAACAGTTCCTTTTTTTTTTTTTTTTTTTTTTTTAAATAGTCAAAAGTGAATCAGAAAAAGACATGGATAAATCAAATCATGAAGTTATTAAAAGTTTTATACTACAGAGTATCAGCATCATCCGGTAATGACATGTCGGCTGCTTGCGGCATAACTGGAGCAGTAGCTCGGTGTCTCAAACTATAATGCGGAATAGATATGAGCTGGTCTATGAAGGCATTATCAACAGGATTCATATTCAGACCACGTGGTTGGTGCTCACTAAAATACTTGTCACTTTCTTCACCCAGCCACAATTTAAAGTCATGTTTCAAATCATCACTGACTGCGTTGTATGGAGGTTGGAATTGTGTGTATAACGAAGTCTTAAAGAACGCTGATGATTGCAAGCCTGTTGCACTGAAGGCTGTCGCAATATTTCTAAACGCCTTCATTAGAGGCGATTCCTGGGTGCGGAGGATCTCAGAGAGGAATTCGAACCCAACTTTCTTGTAAAACTTATTGGATTTTCTCAACTCAGTCGGCAGTGACATTTTTGGTATTGCACCCTCCGGTAAAACTTCTAACTCCTGTTGATCTGATAACCCCGATCCTTGCAATTCAATATAAATTGCATCCTCACCCCCAAATTCAAATACCCCAGCAGATTGAGGTATGTACTGCCTAACCAAGGCTTCCATAGACACCTGTTTCGTCATTATGCCAGCGGACATCTCGATAATGCCCGTTGCGACAGTATCAAGATCGTGCTTGTTCTTGGTGAGATACGGACCATATTCCCCTGCATAGTCGCTCAGGGAGTTCTTGTCAACACCTCGTGCATTCTTTTTTGTAATGGCTAGGCACAAATATGCCAGATCAGCGTATTCTTTGACCGTTATTGGAGGCTCAATGAGTGTACAGAACCTGTCCACAATAACATATTGAGCTAGTCTCACTATGGCTTGGAATTGGGTCCTAGGAATAACCACATTAATAAGACGGTCCAAAGGGAAGATCTGCATTTTAGTCACTGTGTCTACTATGTTCATAGCACTCGTCACATTAGAGGCTGCAGCCTGTTCTATTATCCAACACAGTGACGATGCAGGTGTCTCTTCCAAACACTTGTATGAGGCCGCCAATGCTGAAAACACTTGATCACTCGTTAGTTTCATATTTGAATGCAGCTTGCTGAACTCCTGCACAACTGTAGGATCTAAGTCAGGGAGTCCAGCTATCCCTTCTTGGACCCGACGGAAGCGGCTGCTGATCCAAGAGGCTGTTTTATTTTGCCCCTTGGTCAATTGAGACAGGCATGTAAACAATGCATGCACTGACTCCTTCTCCACATCTAATTGATAGTGAATGGTTGCCGCTTCGAAATATGTGCATAGATTCTCAAGTGTGGAGTTTTTCCATGCTTCTAACACTACTTCAGCATGCAATTGGAGGGCAGCAAGTTGGTCATTTGGAACATGGAACATAGTTGGGGCCACATTAGCGTATTCTTGTGATAGATCTAGAACTTGTCCCCAAGCTTCAGAGAGTACAGGGTCAGTTAACCATTCTGGAGCAAAGAAGTGGCCCGCATTGACCCAAACCTTGTACTTTAATGCGTTGATCTCAGATTCTGGTTGCAGGCGCAAACGTTCTGCCAACCCCTCTACTGATGCCACTCGGATAGACATCTCAGATGAGGTTGTCATACAAGTTTTCCATAATTTCTGGAATACAACTTCCATCTCAGATCTACTAGGAGGGTGGGATCTCAATATCTGGTGTAATTTGCGACGAGCACTGTGCATTTCAATACTTGTGTCCCCGTCAGTTCCTAGGACACTCATGGTCATCTCTGAATACATGAGAGCTTTTGCCTGAGTCCCACCAATATTCGGGTTGACTTCTTTATGATGCTCCATTACTACCTTGGCCAAGAGGGCACGAATTTTGGCTGAACCTAAAGGCACTAAATCGTGCCCGGTGTATAGATCCCCTAAGGCTACAGTAAGTAATGGTGCCGCATGATTTGATGGGGACCCCAAAATTTGGGTCCACACAGTGTCACCCACCTCAAATTCTAAGGGCCTCCTCCTATTGTTATAATGACGAGCACTACGGTCATATGATTTAATAAGCGCGCCTTTCACTTTATTAAAAATTTCCTCTAAGACGCCTAACTGGTCCGCATATACACCGCGAGAAGCGCACGCCAGGGTGAGCGGTCCATCGGTATTATTGCCGAAAACCTCTCCGCAACTAACTGCCTCCCTACCATGTACTAGGAAGAATGGGGTAAAACGTGTTACTTCATTAGTGGAAGTGTTTATTGCATACTGAATTTTCGAAATATTAACATCCCACGATCTATGGTCATCTTCCACAAGAATTGATACGGCGGTCATAATCGTACGGTTATAACGTTCAACTGTGTTCACGCTGGGGCAATAGCGAGGTGTAAAGTGAACCTGAGGTACCTTGTACCTCTCCAACAAAGATTTAATTTCATTGCCCGTGAACTGCGTTCCGTTGTCCGCTATCACCGTACGGGGTATGCCGTGAACCAAGAAAACGCCATCTTCAAGTTTCTGCGCTATAGCCTTACCCACAGCTCTGCCACATGGCCAAGAGCCTTGCGTCGCCTGGCGACAAGGCAGGATTCAGACACCATGAAATATCGATTTGCTTTCCTAGTATGACGGCTTATTATATTTAAACAATGCTATTGAGATACTCACGCGTTGGGATATCCTAGATTTACGCGTGGCTGCCAGCGGTGTCACGACCGGTTGGTTGTGGCACGGATTCCTGTAAATAAACCACACACTTGTTGACTATATTCTCAAGCTAATGACGCTTCAAATCCACTACATTATTACGACCTCAGATTAACACAAAAGGTGACTACGACGGCTCATGCCTACCTGAGTGCATTGATCTCAACTCCTCGCACCACGTCACACCAGAGATTGAACTCGTTTCGGCGTCGCAACTCGGCAGCTCTCCTTTCGCCGGAAACACTTATAAATCGAAGGCCAGCTTATAATTTATACTCCCATTGTCGGGTAATTCATAAGAAATTGTTCTTTTAAAATTTTCCTTCAAACTAACAAAACATCAAATATGACGTCTGTCACAACTCGCCCTCTGCTAACAGAACTTGCCAACAATAACAACACACGACCTAAAAAAAAAATTAACGTTTAGCAATGGGAAATGCATTTTTCTTTAATTTAAAATTGTGTTTTGTGATATTTAACTCACTAATTACCCTGCCTTAATATTAAGGAGTATTAGTTTCCTCTCTGGTAACCCCTACGGGCAGAGACAATATCCATATAAAAAATATTACTCCCGTTCGAATGTTCTAGATAAAAGTCCTTATAGAAAAAATTAGTTCTATTTCCGGATTTGCTTGAATTAAATTTAATTACTTAAAGTAATTATTATACATATTAATTTATTATGTAATTTAATATTAGAACTGTTTCGACTATTTTTTAAAATTGAATCTTTTATGTGAAATTAAAAGCTGACAGCTACTTCGCCCCGCTACCGCTAGGCGTCGCTACGGTGGCTGTCATTTTGTCTATGGTGTTATGTCAAATACAAAACGTAAACACGGAATAAAATCTCTTTAGATGTAAGTTTAAGTCTTACTAAAACTGATTTAGAAATATGTTTTAATTGAAAATGCAAGAAAAGTGTGTCTTGTAATGTGTCAGCCAAGGCTCCATGTCTTTAATGTGAAGAAAAATGGATTTAATTCAAACAAGCTACACGGACTAATGTTTTTGGACATTTGATCATTCTAAAGCAATTATTTCAGGTAAGTACTATTCAACCATTGCGAACTTCTTTTGTAGATAAGTAAAGGCAGACAGGGCCCTGAATTTACAACGTAACAATATATAAAATTAAACCAAAGAACCTTTTTATTTCGTCTTGGTTTGTATCAGACCAACTAAGCAGTCGTGATCCGCGTTTTATTTGATTTTTTGAACTAAGCTTAGTAATTGTCTGAGCAGCGAATCGGTTGGTTTCTGTAGCTATATAATGAAACACACTATCCGGAACTATCAAAGAATAGAAATCCTCAGGTTTGGATTTTGCCATCGTATGTCTCAAACTATAAGGTTTCAAACCAGGGCACTCTGTGAAAGGTATAATAGTTCTTTGCTTACCCGCTGGTTCATACCATAAATCGGTCTCAAGCCTTGTGCTAACCTGCTGTTTTGGGTTTTCATCTTCGTCATCACTTTCTATCACATACCGCCTCTTTCTGTTTCTTCGCCCATGCAAAATTACTTCTGTATCGTCACTACAACATGAACTTTCTAACAGAGGGGTTTCGCTTTGCGTCAGTTGTTTTTCTAGTTCGTCAATTGCTTGCAGATGTACCAACGATAATTCAAAATTAATTTCTATGTCTCAGATGGTTTGAAAAAACTCAAAGCGCGATCTATCTAGCCTTAACTCGTAATTCCTACGGCGCGCGCGTAAACCCTGCGCTCCTGACGGACGTCAAATCGATATCGAGTCGGCTGTGCTTATCGGAATATGAACGCTCGGGTCACGCGATGGGTTTCGGTTTGGCGTGGGGGTCGTTGGAGGGTGAACCTTCTGTACGGTAGTAATATTAGTTATTCTGTGCTTGTACCAAGACGAAAAACGAAACAATTTTAAAACACACAAAGGATAATGGCCAAAAAAACCCAGGCCCGGCGGAAACAAAATGTATCTTAGATTTTTTACTAAAAATGTGTGATTAAATACTACATTTATTTGGAATCGTCGAAATATTTTTTTAAAAGTGTGAAATTGCATTTCGAAATTGAAAAATTAAAATTAGTGCAATGATCGCGTATATCGGACTAGCTTCCGCCTTCGTTTAGAATAGAAGAAGATAGTATATTGATAAGATGCCGAATCCAATCAAGGCACGTCAAAAACAGAACATACTACACTTATATATTGTATAAAACTGAAAATAGCAGATACGGTATTTTGGAACATTATTGTTCATGTATTCATGGAAAGCGGACTTTAGGCAGCTGTGCTCATGTGATAAGTGTAACATATTACTTGAGTTGGGCCAGATTTTAAGAAAACTTCAATAATCCCGGACACACATTGGACGATGTAATCCTAGATTTAGACATTGAATAAAGTTCTTAATCATATCGTATCGTACCTATCATTGATGACTACTTTAATAATATTTAAAAAAAAGTAAGTAAGTAGTGGTGGTATTATTTATACTGTAGAAATTTTGGATTATATCCCTTATTACTCCCTGCTTAACACACTTTTTGGCAATTTAATAATCCTTTTACTAAAATATTAATATGACCCCTGCAAAACTTTCAATAGCAATTTAATACATTTTAAAAAAATATTTCGGCAGTGTCCCATATGCAGTAATGGATTACTCAACATTACCAGTATTTTGACGTACATTTCATTTGCGCCGGGCCTGGGTTTAAATTTCATATTTAATAGATTTAGACATAGAATAAGAATATGGGCGGAAATAATTATCTTTAGCGGACTGTATTAAAATTGAAAATTAAACGAAAGTTAGGTTCTGGTTACGGGAAGGTCGCCGGTATTTAATATTACCGGCTCGAAGATGACCAAAATGTTACGGCGAAAGGCGTTCGCAGTAACAGCGACGAAATAAAGGTTGTGGGCTGGGTAGGTATGGATAGTGAAGTACTTACAGGGATGATGAGTCACAGGAGCCGGGAGACGAGCTGACCACGGGCGGCGATGTAGTGGTGGGTTTCCTGGCGCACAGTCACTACACTACACAATGGGCATTTAGGCGTTCTCTTCACATTAGGTTCAGGAGTCACTATTAACCAAAGGCTGTGGCGTGCGCGGTATCTAGCTAGCTTGCAGACGAGTCGGCGCGGTATATTCACGAAGCGCGCGGCCGCGAGTCGCGCAGCGGTGGCGCCGCGGCAGATAGGCGGACGCGGTCGTCAACAACCGCTGAGTCAACCGCTTTACAGATGGCGGTATGGTTTGAATGGCCGTCCCGGCTTTGGCGGGAACACTACGTGACCATTGTCCTTTATGCTTATTAATTTTTGACGTTTTTTATGCTTAAGTTTTTATAAAAAAAGATATTTGAATGATTAAAAATGTCAATGTCTTATTGGTTAGGTACTAATGTTTTCCAAAACTCATTTCAGCCGTTACTTTATTTTACTTCAAAAACTCTCCAATTTCTATTACTTACCACAATATCAATACGATAATTGGAAATCATGTTTAATTTTATTCCATAAAGTAATAACTTAAGTTAACAATTCATTATGATTTATCATTTTTCACCATTCATCCCAAAAAAACGATAAATTACCTATAATTTTTAGCCGTTTGTGTCGCTAGGGAAGAGACACTTCGTATGTTTAAGGATACGTATGTTTACACAATTCTATGACCACGGATTATATTTCGGTTCGACGTAATTCTGTTTCGGCGTGCAGTGGTACTGGTGGTAGCGATGCGCATTTGTCTGGCACAGACTATAGCTCGTTAGGTTAGCTCGTTAGATTAGTTGTTAAGTCTTAACTATAAGTTAGTTAACTGTTTTTTTATTATTATTAGTATTGACGTCAATAAGTGCCTGTAAAGGTTTACATTGAATAAATAATTTGACTTTTGACTTTTGAATTGTTTTGAAGAATTTGCAAAGCAGGCGTCGATTTTACTTACTGAAATTCCATATACTTTAAGGCTAAAAGCTTAATTAGTTTTTCAGTTTCACCTTTTAACTTATGCAGTAAAGGTGTCTCCGTTTGGAACAAAACATTGAAGTCTGTAAACAATTCTAAAACATATGACATGAACTTTAAGTACATTTTTGTAAAGTTATTTTTGAGTGTCGCATGGATACTGTCATTTGTTTTCGATGGATCTTCAAACACTTAAATTCTAAAATATGCCTCCAAGGCGTCGTACAGCTCTAATACTCTATCCACAAAAGACTTCAAAGAAAGCCATCGGGTTGTGGCTGGTGATAATATTTTATAAATTTCTACTTTAAAATATTGCTGCATCTCTAGCAGTTTTTGTTGCCGGTGTCAACTACGACTAAAATGCGATCCAACATTTCGTAATAGGTCTTCCAGGGAACGCGGTAATTAGACACCAATGTAAGGTATAGTCTTCTTTAATTTGTAAAATACGGAGTTATGTTCCCCAAATATTGTATTAGTCGTGTCGGATGAAAAGCCGACAAGATTGATCTCCTGTTTTTTTAGAATCTCTTTAAGTACGTTATGGAGATCTTCTGCCGTACCTGAAGCCATTTCAACCAAAGTTAAAAAGACAAAATAACGGTTATGGCACATTGTTTAATAGATCCCTGGTCAGTAGTTTCGTCCATAACTACTGAAAAAAAATTGCCTGGCTTTTTCAAATGAGCTGTTAGATCCTTAGAAAAATTATCGCCTTATAAATATTAAGCGATAATTTTTCTTTATAACTGCAGTCGCTTTCGTGCGGCCTATTGCCATGTTTTGAACTATTCTAGAATCGAAACATATGCCGTAATAAGAGGAACCAATCTATCACATAATATAAAAGGCGAGTTATGAGCAGCAAGAAATGCCGTGAGTTTTATTTCGCCTCTCTTCGCCATCCCTTTTTCTTTCGTAGGCTGTAGCATTGTTTTTATGTTTGAAGTGGAACTTATGGTTGCCGATAACATTTTATGTTTTTCGGTCTCTAAATGTCTGTAAATATGTGGTTTATGGTTATGTAGAAAACTTTGGAAATATTTACACTTAGCTACAACATTCCCGTCTTTAGTAAATGATGTTAGCCACTCTTTAAATTCTTGAATTTTGAGCCATTTTTCACTAAACAAGTTTTTTTTAGTACTCGTGATCGAAGTATTCGTGATTGAAGTACTTGTCACAGTGCTCGTGGTAATCATGACTACTTCGTCCAGGGGATTAATTCCTACGTTTGATGGCCCAGGTTGAGCTTCTAATATGTACATAAAACACCCCAGACCATTCACATAAATATAATAAAATTGACGAAATAAATATAAGCTAGCAACCCAATCGAAATCTGCTATTGACAGAATGAATGACCTAAATCTATCTCACTTAGGAGCTTCTGTAACTGCCGCGTGGCTGACTCTTCGTAAATGTGTAATAAGCTTTTCTTGACAGCTTCATATTTCCCGGAAGGTGGTGGTTGCAAAAGCGAATCTGTAATCTGTCCAATGGCCTCCTTGCTTAATTTGGCTATAACCAAGTCGTACTTAGTTTGGTCACTAAGGTGTTGCGGGTTCAGTATGGCCTCTGTTTGAATAAACCAATGAGTTGGTTTGTTCTCCCGAAAATCTGGTATTCGCGCCGACCCCGACACTGCCGCAAGGTCCGCCTGCCTCGCCGCTGCAGCTTGTTGTACCGACGCACTGGGTTCCATAACGTTCAGTTACAATTAAAAAAAATGTTCTCTTCATTCTCGTTTTTGTTACTGACCATAAAAGGTTAGTTATAACAATATAAATAAAAATATTGTTACCTTGATTTTGTTCTTCCAAAATAGCAGTAATGGGCGGGTCCATATTGGCTCACATAAAACTATTATTCCTATTTTTTGTTTTACTATTTGTGTTCATAATAATCACTATTCCTAATTTTTATCCTAAATAATTTTTGTTCATAATTGTTTCCTTCATAACAGTCAGTTATCATAATTTTCATTTTAATAATGTCATTACTAAGAAAATATTTAAACTCATAATATTGTTTTTAATACATACTTTTATGATTAGGAAACAGGGGGGGTCGGGCGGCCTGCGGCCCCCCTCCTTTATTTGTCAAAAGTCTAACCTAACCTAACCGACAGACCTATAGTTTTACATACTTGATTTTTTCTTTATAGAGGGGGATCTCAGGCCCCCCCGACCACTCCGAACAGGGGGGCCAGCCCCCCTGCACCCCCCGGCATGCAAGCAATCATGCATACAAACATGCAGTATTTCAAAAAAACATGCAACATGCATTCAACATGAATGCAAACACACAGTATTTTTTCAAATTACAAAGTTATTTGTCACACAAGTGTAACTTTTTTTTTTTACCCTTTGTAATCCCTGCTTATGGATTCCAGCCTCCAGAAGGGAGACTGGATATGTTGGACTCTCCCGTCCCCCTTTCCACGACGTAATTGTCGGGCGAGAGGGAGGGGCCTACCCACTAATCACCGGGGGACCAAACTCCGAAAGCATAAGGCTTGAGGTGGCGGTCACGGGACCTGACCACGGGGGTATTACCTCGCGGTGCCACCCCGTCGACGTGTGTTGGCCTATAACTACTGCATAGCAGCCGTTACGCGCCAACACACGGCGACTACGCACACACGGCACAACACGACCCAGCCCATTTAGACGGCAGACACAAAACAACACATGACTGACATGCCCGGCTTTACCCGGGCATGCGGACACAATACAACACACATTTCGCCGGACGCAACACACAACAGGTGACGAACGTGCCCACGTCTTCGCAGGCATGCGCACAAAACAACCACAATCACGGTGCAGGACTCCATTGGTGGGTCGCTCCGAATCGGCGGACGACACGACGACCTCAACCAATTGGTCCTCTAGTCGTCTCGCCGCTCATTATCGCTTCCCAGGGAGTCTCGCACCAGTCCTACAAAGACACATAAAGATATGAACGACCACAAACGAAAAACACAACGCAACACAACACAGGCCCTATTTGCTGGCGCGGGGCTCCCCGCGTCCGCTCCGAGCAACCCGCCCCCCTGTAAGGGAGGCGCTTCGTCGTTCATCATGGCTTCTGCATAAAGCCTCCGCGCCAGCTCCCCAAAAGACATCCACAATGACCCGCACATTTACTGGTACGCGACCCCCACCGTGTCCGCTCCGAGCCAGGGGACGCCCTCAGAAGAGCGCCTCGTGGCTCATCATGGCGTCCGCGTGGGGCCGCGCACCAGGTCCGTGAAAGGACAACCCACAATACAAACACTAAACTACACGAACCAGAAACAACACACAACACTTTACACCAATGCTGTCCATCGCGCCCAACAACACAAGTCTAACCTTTTTTTTTTATCCGGTGTAATCCCTGTATATGGATTCCAGCCTCCAGAAGGGAGACTGGATATGTGGGACTCTCCCGTCCCCCTTTCCACGACGTAATCGTCGGGCGAGAGGGAGGGGCCTGCCCACTAATTACCGGGGGACCAAACTCCGATAGCGTAGGGCTCTTAGGGTGGCGGTCACGGGACCTGATCCACGGGGGAATTGACCGCGCGAGGCCACAAATAAATCTTCAATAATTAATAAATATATAGCTTTCCCCTTTCGCCAACATGAAAGAGAACAAATAAAAAGAGGGTAAGTTATTAAGTATTTTTTTTCTCATAATAAGCAAATGCAAGTGACTAATGTAAACAGATCAATTAATAAGTTTATTTTCAGATTTTACCGTCGGTTTAGGATGCCGGGTGTACTGGGTTGCATTGATGGGACACATGCTGCTATTGTGCGACCAGCAGTTAATGAAGAAAGATTTTTCAATAGAAAAGGATACCATTCATTAAATGTTTTAATTGTAAGTTGGACAGACAGACCAAGTTTTTTTGATAGCTATACTGAAAACCTTTAATACTGTTGTTTTACAGATATGTGATTCTAAACTCAATATAACGTGTGTAGATCCAAGTTATCCCGGTTCTACACATGATAGTGTTGTATGGGCCAACCTATTTCTAAAGCAGTATGTGGAAATACTCTTCACACATCTGGAGAGGATTTATATCTATTAGGTATGATATAATTTATGGATTAATAATAAATATAATATTTAGTGTTCTTATCAATTAATTTCATTTCAGGGGACAGTGGTTACCCATTACGGCCCACTATTATGATACCTATATCGAATCCACAACCATACACACCAGAGGAGCACTATCAAAGCTTGCACCTGACTGCCAGAAGTACAGTTGAACGATGCATAGGAGTTCTAAAAGCCCGCTTTAGGTACCTACTTAATACATATATATATTTTAATTTAAAACATAAGTTAAATCTGAAGAATTAAGATTGGATTAGTGCAACTTAAATGTGTCCTGTGTATGGCAATAGAAATGTAAAAAAATAAAACAAATAATTTTTAAGTAAATATATTAAACTTAGCCTTCATACTTTAAATCTCTACAAATTATCCCCCCTCTGTTCTTCTTCTTGACAAAACTGAAACAAAATTAGAAATATGTTAAGTTACATTTAACTATGTGTGAATATATAATTCACATATTATGTAATAGGAAAGATTTATTTATTATTTATTATTATTATTCACGTGTTTTTTTATTTTCCTAAGTCTAGGTTTTTTATAATATTCCATATAAAAATAATAAACAAAACTACTATAAAAAATAAAACATTTAACATTATAAAAAACCTAAACCTAGGGTGCCGCCGGCAGCGGGGCAGGGCCCAAACTACCGGTGGTTAGGGCTGCAGAGAGAGGAACCTCCTGACGATGCGTGCCGTGTCAAGAAGCACCGCCTTCTGTATCTGGCCCTTGATCCAGCCGTCTAGCGAGAGTCTCTTGAGATGTTGGTCGAGACTCTTCGCTATTAGGCCGTTTGCAGATACGACTATCGGGACAATGATAGTCGAGTCAACATCCCACATGGCGGTAACCTCGTAAGCCAAGTCAAGGTACTTGCTCAGCTTGTCCTTCTCAGCCTTCACGAGGTTCTCATCATGTGGGACGGTGATGTCGACTAGCACTGCCCGCCGCTGGGACCGATCGACTATCACGATGTCAGGCTTATTAGCAACAATAGTCCTGTCCGTGATAACCGATCGGTCCCAATAGAGCAAAGCACGACCATTTTCGAGAACTGACTCAGGTGTGTACTTATAGTACGGCACCTCGGACTCAACAAGACCGTATTGAAGAGCAAGTTGCTGGTGAATGATCCTGGCTACAAGATTGTGTCTGTGCAAGTACGCGCCGTTAGCAAGATGAGAACAACCGGAAATAATATGCCTGAGTGACTCTCCGGGACGGCGGCATGCTCGACATATGTCGACCGTACCGTCCTTCATGATATACTTCCGGTAGTTGTTCGTCTTGATAACTTCGTCCGCAATTGCACAGACAAAACCTTCGGTTTCCCCAAAGAGGTCCCCGAATCGTAGCCAGTTCACCGACGCGAGCAGGTCCACATCGGGCCCTGTTAAGGCTCGATAGAACCGGCCGTGCAGCTCCTTGCTCTTTCATACGTCCTTGCGGTCCTCGGTGCTCAGCACCTGAGGCTTGCGCCAGTTCTCTTTGCCTAAGGAGAGAGGCGTAAAGGTCCTGTCAACCGACACCACATCGCGATGCATCCCACACTCGTTGTTGAGGAAATATTCTCGAAGACTGCACACCTCACGGTTGTGGAGGGTCTTGGCGTTTAAAAAGCCTCGACCACCCCATTTCCGCGGGATGTACAGTCTCATAACAGACGAGCGTGGGTGGAGCATGCGATGTAATGTCAGTTGCTGTCGAACCTTTCTGTCCAGGGCGTCTAACTCGGTCTGAGTCCACCTTAGTATGCCAAAGGTGTATACCAGTAAGGGCATAACCCAGCCGTTGAAAGCGCGCACCCTGTTGCCTCCTGACAAAAGACTGTTAAGTACCTTTGTCAGGCGACCAAAGAAGCGTTCCTTCACCGACTGTTTTTTACCCCCACTATCTATACCCAATGACTGTGACATACCAAGGTATTTGTAGGTGTCGGCTTCGGAGAGAGATCTGAAAGTCATTGTCTCAGAAAGTTGCAAATTCGTAGAATTTACAACTTTCCCCCGCTGTACGTGCATGACCGCGCACTTGTCTACACCGAACCCCATGTTGATGGCGCTGCTAAAAGTCTCGGTGACTTTCAGCAACGCCACCAATTCATGACGTTTCGGTGCAAACAGTTTGAGGTCATCCATGTACAGCAAGTGCGAAATAACTTCACCCTGTCTCCTAAGCCGATAGCCCAGCCCTGAATCCTCTAGCAATATGCTGAGAGGATTCAGGGCTAGGCAGAACCACAACGGACTCAGACTATCACCCTGGAAGATGCCTCGCTCAATCCTTACGAAGTCTTGCGGACCAGAGGGGCTGTCTCCACCACCCGATTGACGAAGGACTGTGGTCCACTGTCTCATACAAGAACCTAGAAAAGATCTCAGAGTTGTATTAATTTTATACAGCTCTAAGATCCTCTCCAACCAGGTATGAGGCACCGAATCATAGGCCTTCTCATAGTCAATCCAGGCGGTGGAGAGAGCCCCTCTGTTTCGCCGGACTTGTTGGCAAATGGTCGTGTCGATGAGGAGGAGCTCCTTAGTACCACGGGACCCAACCTTACATCCATTCTGAGTGGGAGCCAAAATATTTTGCGCAACAATGTGCGAATTAATTTAAATTCTCAGAATGGATGTAAGGAGCTTGTAAAGCGTCGGCAAGCATGTGATGGGTCTATAGTTCTTCGGTTCCGTGGTACTACCGGACTTGTGGAGCAGGAAGGTGACACCGGTTGTCATAAATGTTGGCAAGGAACAGACCTCGACGGCTTCTTGGAATTGCGTCGCTAAGCAGTCGTGTGAGCATCTAATCCACTTTATCCAAAAGTTATGCAACCCGTCCGGCCCAGGACTTTTCCAGTTCTGAGCCGTACGGATCGCACAACTGACGTCTTCGGGGCTAATAGTCACAGGCCCCATGGATTCGATAGGCTCACACGCACGCTTAACGACGCTAATCTAATCACCCTCAGTGTGTTCGACGGGTACCGACCAGATACTACGCCAAAAGTTATTCATGGTAGTAGCATCCGGACACTGCCCGTCGTTTACACATTGGTCGGTTCCTTCCCAACTCCGGTACACCTTCCTTTGGTCATTTTGGAAGAGGCGATTTTGACAATATCGATCCACACGCGCTCTATAGCGACAAATACGGCTTGCCAGCGCATAAACTTTCTGCTTCAGAAAGTCAATGCGTTCCGTGGCACAAGCTATGTAGTCCCGGGGTCTAATCCCGGTCCCAGCAAAGGCCTGGTTCACGAAACGCATAACTCGGGGACGATGGTTGCCCCCTCTGAAGCATATTAATTTTGCAATGAGAGTCCTAAACGAGGTTATACGACACTCGATTCTTCTTTGCCACGCGGGGACAGCGGGGTGTCGCGGCGCTCGGTCAGTATCCGGAAACTTAACACGAGCGACGCGACATGCCGCTATGGCAGCGCAGTACAAAATCGAGTGTGTATCAACTAATGTTTCGCTAGTCCGCATATACGGGACTAGCAAAACGTTTAGGGCTCCCATTAATGCCAGATTGCGTTTATTCGTTGGCAAGCGTGGTAGTCTCGGCCTAGAGTCGATGGAACGATATTCCAAAATCGCGTCTTCCAAAGCCCTCCTCAATTGCTCATTAGTCTGGGTACTTACGTTCGTATTCATACAATCATCTATGTCCAGCGCGGGATCCGCCAGGGCAGGCGTCGAAGCCGAGCCTCTCGGCCCCTGCGTCAACAACGCAACATGCGAGTCCCGCGCTAAAGTAGAAGTGGTACGAATAGGTAACGCCTCCAGACGCAGTCGATCAAGCGTAGAGTCGTCCAACAGCTTGAGCCGCTGGATGGCCCGCACCTGATCCGACAGTCGTTGTGCAGAGACGACGGCGGCTGGTTCAAGAGCCTGAAACAGAGGCAGTATCCTATTGCGGTACGCGGTCAGGTTCGTTCCTCCCTCTGTAGCCCCGTAGTAGGCGCGCATGCAGTTCTCATTTATAGGCTGAGTCCATCGCATGCGGCGCACTACACCACCGGTAGCGGGGGTCGTACGCGGGGCAGATTGCCCCACTGATCCCAAGCGTGCCGGCAGCGGTGGTCGTCCACGTCGCGCAGGTCGTTGTGGCGGCGGGGACGGCGATCGCCCGCTTGCGCTGCTCGACTCGTCCCTGGTGAGATCTTCATCAGACGAGGAGCGTAAGGTCGGCGGAGCGGGCGATGGTGGAGGGCGTGCGCTTCGTCTCGCTCTATTTCGACTTCTCGTCAACATTTTTCATGGTTTAGATATTGGTTTAGATAAATTGGTTTTGATTTTGTGATTGACGTACAATGTGTTGACATTGCACGTCAACATGTCGCTATTGTTGATTTTTCATTTTGTATCAGGCAAATATTGGTTTGGTATTATCATGACTCTTTGTAGGTAATCAGTAGTAAGTAAGTAGCACAAAATAACTTGTATATACTGAGTAAGTAGTAATGTTATGTTACTGATATTAAAAATTTGTATGAATAGCAAAATAAAATAAAATAGGTCTAAGAAAAAATGTGACGTACGAATGACATGAGAGCTTTTTCTTATTATTATTGTTATTATTATTATTATTTAATATTTAAGTGAATATTGTAATCCATAAAATTGGAAATGAATGCAAGTACACACATAAAAAGTGTCTAGGGATCAACATATATTTTTGCAATAACTTTTCTCCTGATTGATATTAATTAAAATTTTCTTTAAGGATTCATCAAATAAAGTGTTTTCGTTTGTCTACAGTAACGATAAACCAAGTCACCTTTGCATTAATAAAGAATTTTGCCATTTTCCTAATAAAGGGATTTTTGACATTTGAACCACTAACATTAAAGTTCGAAAAAAAGACTGAAATAACAGTTTTCTTTAAAATTTTATTGGGTAACTTAAACAATTAATAATCCGTGTTTCTACCGCGCACACTAACAACACAAGAACATCGGTTTGGCATACTCAAAATGAGTTCATCCAAATCACGCTGTGGAATGGCCGCCCATGTTCGTTGCAACAACAAAAAAAGGTCTTCTTGCGACTGGATACCCTCCATATTCGGCAGAGCTCTTCTCTGTATCATATCCCATGCATGCTCAATCGGGTTCAAGTCTGGCGACTGAGCAGGCCAGGGCATGACATTGATGTTAGCTGCGGCGAGAGTCTGTCTTACAACTCTTGCGGTGTGCGGTCGTGCATTATCATGCATTAACTGAAATAAGGGACCGATTTGCACTTGTAGAGGAACGATGACGTCTGATACAATCGTCTCAGCATAAATTTGAGCGTTGAGGTTGCCTCTGATCCAAATCAACTCAGTTCTTCCGCGGATCCAAATACCCGCCCATACCATGATGGTTCCACCACTATAAGGATGGACTTCCTGGCAGGATTTTAATCGCTGTTGGCGTCCAGGGGTTCTCCAGTGTCGTATACGTCTTGTATCCGGTCTCATACCAAAACGAGACTCATCAGAAAAGCACACGAAACGCCATTGTTCTTCTGCCCAATTTCTGTGTTCAAGAGCCCATTGATATCGAATCCTACGATTGTGCATTGCTATAGGTGGTACCCTTAGCGGTCTTCAGGAATGAAGGTTCACTTCATGCAAGCGGTTTCAGACTGTTTAAGTTACTGTTTAAGACTGCTAATTAAGTTCCCTGAAGAGTGATGAAGCCTCACGGCTAACATCATGGCGGTTATTGTTGGAGCTCTTCGAGTTGTGATTTGAATGTATCGGTCTTGTCTCCGTGTGATGCAGCGATACCGTCCTCCATGGCGCTCAGCCACGGTACCAGTGCTTCGGTAACGTGTCCAAAGTCGACTGATAACACTCTGACTTGTATTCAGAGCTAAAGCCACAGTACGTTGCCGGGAACCAGCTTCTATCATTCCCACGGCTCTGAGCATTTCTTCCCTGCTTAAATGACGTCGCCGCTCCATAATAACGTTGGTTTTAATCAGTAGTAGGGAAACAGTAGCACTAATAATGTCTTCAATGCGTTGTATGTTTTTATAGGGAAAATATTGACAGCTGATTTTCATCTTTTACTAGAAATTGATTGAAAGTTCCTGTTTCAAATTATGAAATGCACCAAAAAGGATCCATATAAATTTATAAAATCATAAATTTATTACAAAGCCACATCTCAATCTCAAGAAATCCGCATAAAAATGCTTGATCCCTAGACACTTTTGATGTGTGTAGTACAGGTACTTAATAATTTGATTTTAAATCGACTTCATAAGAAGAGTGGCTAACATGTTTAGTTTGGAGATGCTCGATATCTCAGAAGTCTCAGACGAATGTCTAATGGATGTAAGAAATTAACTTTTCTTTTTGTTTTGGATCTGAGTAGGTGTGACACTTGACGCTTTCGCGTTGTTGTTTCCGATTTCCAAACCTGCTATTATGCAATTAATGTGATGTTGTCCACGTAATTAATATAAAACAATAAGATTTTTTTTTAAAATACCTTTCGACTTAAGCGGTTTACACTTTCAGCAATTAGTTGAAATGATTCCGCCATCATCTTAAATGCCTCTGCGTTATGCATCGTCGTCTCGGCTTTTATTCTCTCAATGGTGAGAATTATTGACCTCGACTCCTCTAAAGCTGTTCTAGTTGCTGAAAAGAAAAACAATAATTCAGTACAATTATTTTAGTACCTGCAGGATAAAATGAACTGATAAGTTTTTATTTTAATACATTCAATGTTACATCATAAAGTCATTTTGTATAATATTAGTAATGCAATAAAAAAATATCACTACTTACTCATGATTGGTCGACTCAGAGGTTGATTTATAATTTGTGTCCTTCTGCGTTCTCTGCCTGTACGCCTCACTGTAAAAAGGTAGTTATAGAATTTTATTAGTTTAATATAATATATAAATGTAATTTGGTAAATTGCATTGAATTTATTTTTAGTTTATAAAATAGTAGAAATTTAAATAGTAAGATAGTAAGTAACTTTATAAAATATATTTAAAAAGTATGTAATAATAATAGGATTTTTATAAACCATTTTTTATTTCTTTCCCACTTGACAACCTTTGTTTCGAAAATCCTGGGTTTGACTCTGGGACAAGGTAGATTTTCTTATTGTTTTGGGTACGATGGTTTTAGTGTTTTGACAATTTATTTGCATAATGTTATCTAATAATAAATGTAATTAGTAAAATTATCTTACCTGGGCCAGGTGTTGTTGGCACCTGTCCTGTCATACTAGGTGATGGAGGAACTGATGCAGGATATTCTGGTTCAATAATGTTTAATCTGAAATAAAAAAATGTAACTTTCAAAATAACATAATGTGCGCAATACAAGTCAATGATTTTGTTTAATATTTTAGCCTTACACCATTGGAGATGACATATTTTGCACTTCATGCACATTATCCTGCACCTCGTCTTCCACATGTTCCACAATGATTTCACCCTAAAATGATTATCAACAAAACACTTTATAATCAATATTATACTAAAATTATCCCTGCAAAATATAACTTAAAATATATTGCATACCAATTGGTCTTGGCTAATGTTTGGCATAGGACCCACATCCCTGCCTTAAATGTTGGCTATTCTGTCCTCCAAAGTCGTTAGCGTTGGAGCATGGAGGTCCACCACCTGTTGCTCTCTGGTTGGCATTTATGCTGACCAACTTCCCTCTGACCTTACACTTTTGGTCATTCCAAACCTAAAATTACAAGGTAATGTTAACTATTATCTCAAGTAAATTTTAAGGAATTCATTTAAGAAAGTACCACCTACTTTAGACCACTCTTTGGCGGTCCTCGCAGGCCCCTCCGCATTTAATATTTCGGCACACTCACGCCACATTATTGCGAGGCAACCGATCGAGCTTCCTTGGATCGCACACGTCCAAGGGCGAGGTCTCTGCGTTCCTCGATGAACTCCACCAGCAGTTCCAGCTGACGGACAGTTGTAACGCGGCGGCGCTCTTCCATTTTCCTACGAAGTTTTTCACAAAACAAAGTGAAGTAGGTACTTAGGCCAAAATATTAGACTTTACAGTTTAATACCAAAAATTTCACTAACCTAATAATTAATCCTTTGTTCTAACTTTATTCTAATAGCACACTTAAGAATCCCACGAATATAAAGCACAAAGACTTTTAGCAAAATTTGAAATTTGATCGTAATGTAAACAAACAAACATTCGCCGGCCCCACCATCTGTCAAATGACACGTAGTGATGTAGTAAAATTGTTTAGTCGACCATCGATTGTACTTAAGTAGCAGAATACCAACAAAAATACTAGGATCACATCACTATCGTCTTAAAGAACGATGGGTCCAATTCAAGTCCAACTCTGATTCAACTCTGGTTCAGACTTGAAGTTTATCGCGATACGAATTTTTCGCCCAACTGAGTTAGAATTGAAACACGAGCAGAATTGAAACACAAACGAACCTAAACGTTTTAAAATAACGCGATCGGCCCCCAGACATTTGCCCCAGAAGGGGGCGGACACAACATATACACACAAAGGACTGACATGCCCGGCTTTCCCGGGCATGCGGACACGGCAAAGGGGCACACGGGACGGTAACCCGTCTAGTGGACCTGGGGCACTTGGGGTGGTATAACGACATACCCATGCCAGTGCCCCACTACACACAGCTTACACACCATGCACACATTTACACTCATGTGTACAGACAACAAACGGATTATGTACAGTAACAACGACGACGGAATTACATTTACACATTAACAACAACAAGGAACAAATGACAACAACAAACAGCAACAGACTACACAACAGGGCGGCGTCACCTTACGGCGGCTGGAGATCGGCGATTCTTCGCCTCCTTCTCCCCGCCCGCCTCCTCCTCATTGGCGCGGCGTTGGCCGACTCCTCCCGGACGCGCTCGGCCTCCTCTTTGAGACCCAAGCATTCCGCAGCGAATCCAGCCACCGCCGCCCAATTCTCCGCACTCTCCACCATTGCGGCTACCACATCCGGCAGAGCCAGAGGGCCTCTCCTCCCCAAGGCCACCTCCAGCGTACGCCTCTGTGGTGCGAAGGCACTACACTCCTCGAGCATATGTTCAAGGGTGTCCTCTTCTTGTCCGCAATGGTGGCAGACCCGAGTCTCCTCCCTGCGAATCCTGTGCAGATAGCGGCCGAAACACCCATGCCCCGTGAGGAGTTGGGTGAGGTGGTAGGTCATCCCACCATGCGACCTATTAATCCACCCCTGCAATACCGGGCGGATAGCCTCGATCGTGCGGGTCCGGCTTCTGGGGTTGTGAGGTTCTCCTCCCATTGCCATACCGCCATGTCGAAGGCCATCCGCCTTGCACCCTCGACCTCTGCCTGCACAGGATTCTCTCCCCGCGCCCTTGCTTCTGCCCGGAACTCGTACACCTCGGTCAGAACCTTGGCTTCGAGCTCCCACGGAAGCATAATCCCAATGGCTGTAGCCGCTACAAACGATACCGTACGGTAACCCCGGATAGCTCGGATGGCCGCTGTCCTCTGCGGTCGTCGCAGGATGGCGACGTTTTTCCCAGACAGCGAATCCGACCACACCGGGGCACCGTACAGGGCCATGCTCTTCAACACTCCCGCGAACAACTTGCGGTAGCTATTGCCGGGACCTCCGACATTGGGCAGAAGCCTTCCCAAGGCCATCGCCGCTCCAACCACCCTCGGAGCTAGACCGGCGAAGTGGGCCTAAAACCTCCAGCGGCTATCAAGTGTAAGTCCCAGATACTTTATCTGGGACTCGACCCTGATACGCACGCCAGCCACGCGGATATGTGCGCTCCTGGGGGGCTTGCCCCGGGTACCATGGAAGAGGATGGCCCCGGTTTTCGGCAACGCCACAGCATCCGGATCCTCACCGTCAGGCTTGCAGCCGCCGCCGCCTTCAGGTATACATCCCGGTAGTCACCGCCCCGCGCGGTGACCAGAGTGTCATCTGCGTAACAGATGACACTCGTTCTAGGCAGTTGTTCGCACCTGAGGACCCAGTTATATCCCATATTCCATAGGAGTGGCCCCAGGACAGAACCTTGGGGCACCCCACACACCATGTTGCGCGCCACAATGCGCGCCCCGCCAGGCTCGAGGAAGAGGACCGTCCTATCGCGCAGATAGTCCTCGACGATCCTCCTCAGGTACCACGGTGTTCTGTGGTACCTCATGGCCTCCACTATCGCGCAGTATGGAAGGGAGTTGTACGCATTGGCGATATCGAGTGATACCGCCAACACCCTCTCCCCCTCCCGATGGCCTGTTCCGTAGCCCTTTTGAGGGACAGGATGGCATCCACTGTCGACCTCCCCCGGCGAAACACGTACTGCGCGTCGTGCAGATCGCGACCTTCCCTGCTCAGATGCTCTGTGATTCGGCCAGCAATTATCCTCTCGAAGAGCTTGCCACACTCATCGAGGAGGACAATGGGCCGATAAGCCGACGGTGACTGGCAGGCGCCCATCCTTCCGGAGGAGACAGAGCCTGCCCTCCTTCCACGCCTTCGGGAATCTGCCCTGCTGAAGGCACGCATCCAACAACTCCCTCAGCCTGGGTCCGACGTGTTCGAGGGCAAGGGCTAAGACCCTCCCGTGCACCCCGTCCGGGCCTGGGGCCTTCTTTTTGAGGCGGAGGCGCTGCGTCTCCACCTCCATCTCTTCATCCGTGACCCGCGGGATGGTCTGCGGGTCCACCTCCCCGTCGTGCTCGGGGGCAACGAATGGCGTCTCCTCGGTCGCCCGATCCGGGAACAGCGCGCTCACCACCCTGTTCAGGAGCTCCGGCTGGAACGACTCGGTGGGGGGCGCCGAGCTTCGCGTCAGATTTTGGACAAATCGGTATGGGCGCCCCCACGGGTCCCTATCCAGATCGGCCAGGAACTCCTTCCATGCGTCCTCCTTTGCCCTCATGATGGCCACCTTCAGCCTCCACCTGGCCAGGCTCAGGCGGCTGTAGTGGTCGGCCTTCTCCGCTGGCACGCGCCTTCTCCTCCTCCTGCTCCTCTGATAGAGGCGCCTCTGGTGGACGCAGGCAGTGCGGAGCCCGGCTATCTCCGCTGTCCACCAGTACACGGCGCGACGGTGCGGCCGCTCCCCGGCCCGGGGCATGGCGGCGTCGCAAACCCGTGTCATCGACCGCCGGAAGATGGTGGCCCTTTGGTTGATGTCCGTGGACCTGGGCGATGGCAGCCAGCTCTCCACTATCGCCGCCTCCGTTGCAGCCTCCCTGTTCAGGCGCGTCAGGGCCCACCTCCGGAACCTAGCATCTCGGTTACCCTGCTAGGGGGTAGGGCCAGCAATCGGGGGGGCGGATATCCTGAACAACACATATAAATGGTCGCTCAGGGTCTCCTGATCCAGCACCTCCCAACTGGTCACGCGTGAGGCTATTGCGGGGGTTGCGAACGTAACGTCCACGATAGACTCCCCCTGCCACCTCACGCATGTACTGGTCGTACCCCTATTAAGGACCACTAGCCCGGCCTGGACCAGGAAGTTTTCGACGACTTCCCCCCTGTTGGTGGTCACAGGGCAGCCCCAAGCCCTGGACTTGGCATTGGGGTCGCCGGCCACTATCACCTGCCGCGGAGCCATCCTGCGCACGACACCCTAGATCCTCCCGACGTACTCCACGAATTCGCTGCGGCTGCGATTGGGCGAAAAGTATAGCCCAACCAGGGCGGTATTGCCCCAGTCGACCGCCACGTACCCCTCGCCCCGCTCTCGCAGCGACAGTGGAGTCATGCCGGAGGTGGTCGGGGTGGTAATGACCACCTTCCCGTCGGTGGATCCGACCCAATTCGTTCGCGCAGGGATGGTGTAGGGCTCCGCCGCGATAGCCACATCGATGCCTAACGCCACCAGCTGGTGGACCATTAGGTCCTGAGCATTGGCGGCGTGATTGAGGTTCGTCTGGAGGACTGACTTAGGGCGAACTGACATTAGGTCCCTGTGCCTGGTCTTCGGTGTCCATTGGCGCTGCTGGACGCGCCCTTGCCGCTGGTGGGGGCCATGCCCAAGGGGCCACCTTCATCTTCGGCTTCGTGATGGGAGGCCTGCAGGACCTCCCCCCTAGATGGTGTTCGTGGGGGAGTTTTGCCTCCTTGCATACGACGCAGAAGGCCTTCTCTGCGTCGCAGTCAGCCGCTTTGTGCCCCGGTTTGCTGCACCTGAAGCACAAGGCGCTACGGTCGGCCGTCCGGTCACACGTGTATTTCGTGTGGCCGACCCCGTAGCACCTGTAGCATCGGACCGGGAGCCTGTCCAATGCTACGACCTGGATTTGGATCCGCTTTGCGGCACGGTCTGCCCACGTCCGCTTCGTCCTCGACGACCTCGCGGAGCCTTTTCGCAAGCGCGTCCGCCCTGGGGCCGCTGGTTGCACCCGGTATTTCGATTTCGATTTCATAGGTAGCGCCTTTCGCCACGGCTTCGGGCTTTAACGTTATAGTGACGACGGATGATCGGGGTGGCACCATTTGGATGCGGGGGAGCCCGCGGCGGCCGTCCTTTTCCTTGCCTCCTTGGCGGCTTTGGCAGCCGCTTTTTTGGCTTTCCTCCTGGCACTGTGGGAGATATTCAACCTCCACTCGTTCGCCGGGGTGTTGGCTGGCAACGTTGGGGAGGCCGGGCGCGTCGAGGGGATCCTCTCCCTGGGCACTCTCTGGGGCATTGGCGGACTGCTCTGATAGGGCATCCAACTTGGGCCTTTCTCGGTCTGTGGGGCCCAGGGAGCACTGGAGGGTCTGAGGTCTAGGCTATCGCCTCGGCATAGGAAGCCCTGGCCCTCTGCTCATGTGCAAGCGGGGGCCTCAGGGGTGGCGCTGGGGGAAGGCGCATCTCCAACTCCTCGAACCTCGCGCTGATCATCCCGCCAATTTCGCGGATCAGTTCCCCCCTGAACGCATCCATTTCACCCCCCATCGAAACGGCCACCTCTCTCTGTACGTTCGCGGCCCTCTTCCGCGGAGTCCTGGGCTCTTTTTAGGCCTCCTTTATGGCTCTGACCTCCGCTCTCAGCTGTTCGACTTCGCGACTGAGCCTCTTGTTGTCACTATGGATTCTCCGAACCTCCTCGAACACGGACATATCCCCGAGAGACTGCAGGCACGCCCGTAGCGCCGCGACCCCGTCATTCAGGTCCCTCCTTACGGTCCCCTTAAAATTGGCGGATTTGTCAGCGGAGTCTTTCACCTTGTTCAGGGACGCCTGGGCCAACGCGAGGATGTCGTCCTTGGATTTCTGGGCTACTTGGGCCCTGCTCTCCTCCATCCTCCTCCTTTCGCGTGCGGCACTTGCGGATTCGTCTTCGTCCGGGGACGTCGAATCGTACCCGCTGGCGTCCATCTTGGCCTCCGCATCACCGACCGACGTGCCAAGCCTCTCCTTCGGCTGCGACTGCACCGGCCGCCTCCGCTCAGACGAGACCCTTTTGGCCCTACCACGCGCGGTCTTCTCGCTCGCGGGGACCTTCCGCTGCGTCTCCTCCTCCGTCGAGGTGTTACCGTTATCACGCAACCTCTTGCGCGTTTCCATCCCATGGGGAGACCCACGGGGAATCCCCAGCGTTATTCCACTGGAGTCCTTCTTGGCCATGAAATTTTGGCCTTCGACGAAATTGATGTTATCCATCTCGTCGTCTACAGCCCTCACAACTTCCTCCTCCGCTCGGGGAACAGGCAGCGTCGGCGGTAACGCCCTGCAGGCTCCCCCGCGGTCTTCTCCACTCCCCTCCTTCTGCTCTCCCTCACCACCCCCAGGGCAGTCTTCGGTAGCAAATTTATCACCAACCAGCCCGGATACTGGTTGGCGGCGGGCGTCAGCCGCGTCGCATGACGAGTTTCCAGTAGTAATACTGACACCTGAGGCCTGGTTGCCTACCTCAGGGCAGTCTTCGGTAACCAATTTCTCACCCGCAGGTCCGGATACCTGCGAGCGCCGGGCGTCAGCCGGAGCGCAAGACAACGTATTCCCTCTATCGTGCATTCTGTTCATAAAGGGGGGGGTGGCAATTTAAGGGTTGCCATCCCCCTGGTCGCTAGGGGTTTGCGATGAAGCCTTTGCCTGAAAGGCGCCCAGAAGGGGCGCCGACTACCCCATTCCCTCCCGATGTAACGACGCCCAGAAGGGGCGCCGTCAAAAACTCCTCTCAAAACCGCTCAGTCTGCAACAACTGCAACATACCCGGCTGCACCAAAACCAGGGTCGCTGTCACAGTCGCACAGAACCGACAAAATAAACATAACAATAAGCAATAGGCTGGCACCACACCTATGCTGTCCCCCTGCCACGTTACACGCCTATCCTAACCCTACATCGCACCTAACCCTACATCCCTATACCTTAAACCCCTACTTACCTATATAACGTGGCAAAACTCCTTGCGCTTACAAGGCGCTAAAGCGACGTCCATAAGGGACGCCGTACTACCCTAATCCCCCCCGTGTACAACACCCAGAAGGGGGCCGGCAAAAACCTCCCGCAGGTCCATAAGGGACCCGCCTATTGTGCAGTCCAGAAGGGACATGCCTAGGGAGGCTGCGGGCCCAGAGGGGGCTCCGCCTAGTGCGCTGGGTTGTTGGCTATAGGGTTCCAATGCCTCTTTTGAAGCATTAGTACCCTATAGGAACCAGGGAGCGCCAGGACCGACTTCCATCGTACGCTCCCAATGTATCAGGAGCGACAAATGAAAGTCAGCCACACGAGGAGGCCACCCAACACACACCCCACAGTGGTGAAACCTGTAAAATACAACTTTCTGTTTACTACCATTTATCAACTGACTAGTATACAAATATAACTGATATGTGGTCGTACAAATACACTGTAATGTTAAACTATATATATAATGTGAAAGTACCTACATATTAATATTTTATTTACATTTTGATTTTAGACACTTATTTGAATAAGATATCAGGGAAATAGCAAAGAACTAGGAAGAAATGGGAAAATCAGCTTTTCGTCTGTTCATTATATCCAGTAAGCCATTAAGATTGATTGCAAAAGGTCATTGATTTGCATTCCATTTAATCAATCAAGCCTTTGAGAGCACGGTAATCTACAGACACAGACCAGGGTTATGTGGTCTGTGCCTACAGACAATGAAAATTCTGTTTATGGCAAACGTACCTGGCAGCAGTAATGAAGGGACAGCAAGTGCATTTAAACGATTGTTCCTGTTTTTATCTTGTGGAGTAAAATAAACATCACAGACTTTCTTTGCTTTGTATATTTCTTCATCTGATAATCCACTCAGTAAAGATCCTGCTAGGTTCACCCACATCTTAAATCGTTTGGGATTTTTTAATGGTTGCGGAAAGCCATGGGAAGGGCTATTGATTAGCAACCCACGATTTTCGTGGTGGGAGGGGTGGGGGAAGGAGGAGAGGGGAGTTGCCTACCCCCCGTACTACTCTCCTCCCTCGGAAATGTATAGTTTTTGAGCTATGAATTTTTTAAAATTGACTAAACCTAACCTTAAAATGTATGAAAAATGTAAAAAAAGCAAATTTTCGTATTGAGCTAGATTTCTGTTGTCTAATAAAAAAAATAACCTCGAAATTCAAGACAATCGCTACGCTGCGCTTCGCGATTGTCTTAAATTTGTAACCCATCACGTGACCTACAGGAGTAGGGCAATCAAAGATTTTAGTCCGACGAATTTTTTCTAAGACCTGCACCCCCTTAGCGCTACCACTTAGGAACCAAGCGAAAAATACAAGTCCAAACTTCATACAAAAATATCGCGAATTTTTCTAAGTGTCGGCGCCATACAAAAATCAACTGAAAATTTTTCTCTTTTCCGAGTATAGATATTCGGTGAATATGTGTAAAAAAATATAGTCTTTCGAATGGTAAACATCTGAAATTGAAAATCGTGGGTGGCTAATCAATAGCTGAGCCAAGCCATGTATAGTGACACCTGTAAAATTAAAGTACAGCGTCGAATTAGCCACAGAAATTAAAGATAGGTTAGGATAATTTGTAATGAAATATGTGAATACATCTGTTGCGTTACCTGTTGTCAAACAGCCAAATATACAGCGGTGCGAAGATGGCATTGTGTAGAACACAGGAAAGACAACACACTAAATCCACCATAACAAAAACTTAACTAATTAGAGCGTCCACAATCGCAAGAACTTAATCCTAAAAGCGTCCAAAATGTCGCAATCACTAAGAACTATAGCGTCCAAAATATCGCAAGAAGGTGACAGTGGAGGAAATTAATCCACTTAACACAATGCACAACACAAATTAGATGGAAGAAACTTGGAGAAAACAAAATGCGTAAGCGCAATAGAACCAAACGAACATCATTTTTGAATTTTTGATTTGACAGCGGACGAGCGGAGAAAAGGCGCACAGTGTTACCATAAAATTACAAAAGCATAAAATAAAGATAGTCTTATTAACATTACACATAACCTTGAGACGAACGTAAAAAAATACATTAATATAAAAATATAATCTCATTAAAAATATTAAGTTAAACATTTAAAAAAACTGTTTTGGAATAAACAATAGCAACTTTAAAAGTAAACCACCTCCAACTTAATTTTTAAAACATGGCATCCTTGACGCGATACAAAGCCGTCTAGCAGATTATGTTTGAACTATTACTCTATCCATCGACACAAACCAATTACAACTATTGTTGTAATTGGTTTGTGTCGATGGATGTAAAAGTTAGGAACAGAATTAAAAAATGGCAGCACTTTCTTCCGAAACTATAGCTTGTATGGAAGTTTCCTCCCCCTGCACTAGTTGCCGCCGTGAGCGATGACGGCAGAATGACAAAATGGAGCAACTGTTTCGCCCCCGCCTCACCGCTCGCATACCCAAGGCGCGGTACAGCGTTAGCGGTCAGACTATAGTACTTATGTTTTGTCACAATAACTATACGAGGGCAGTTTGGCAACTCAATGACTTTAGGGTTGAATAAAAACTTTTTTAATATTTTTTTTTGTCTCATATTTGGAAACTGACTACGAAGCGCATTCAAGCCGTTCTTTTTTTTAAATTTGACGCGAAAACAAGCTTTTTAGAAACAAAAAGGCGACTTCTAAATATTCTTTGAAAATAGAGAAAAGTGAGTTTCGAGTGCTAATTAAACACTATTTTTTACGTGGTAAAACTATTAAGCAGACCGAAGACAAATTAAATAAGTATTATGGTGATTCTGCGCCTTCTCATGGGGTGGTACATAAGTGGTTCACTTGAAGCGATTTATAGGGCTAAACCTCCTACAATTAGTATGTAGCGGTTTAGTCTCTGCTTCAGAATAGGAATGAAACAGCGAATAGGTAACAAGGTTTATTCTTATTCTTCTAAAAAGAATTTATAAAACTCTCAGGGAAGGTAGACTGATCGCTCACTCTGCGCGCTTGAGTAGGACTTAAAAGACGTAGCTTCGGGTAGTCTTCCTGACGGACGGTGTGCAGAGGCGAAAGCTAGGCCGCGTACATGGAAACCGCGCCGACAGGAAACCGGAACCCGCAGAGGTAGTCACCCGCAGGAAACCGGTAGGTAGGTAGACTGAGGTAGGACAGCAGTACTTTGGCTGCGGTAGGACAGCGGTGGTTTGCTGCGGTAGGGCAGCAGTTGTGTCAGCAGACCAGGGGGTGACAGGAACCCGGTGGAAGAACCCTGGAACCCACAATAAAAAGAAAAAGAACTTATGTTCGCTAAGTATAAAAAAAATAAATTTAGACGATTCAAAATGCTTATTTTAAGTTTACTGAATAAAGATATTTTGATTGATTGATTGATTAAAGCCATTTTGTCATTTTTGTCAGTAGAAATTGGTACATCCAAATCTACGAGTGTGATTAGATTAAACGGAGAACCAACGTTATTATCGTTAAAGGGAGGTGACGTTTGATGATTTGAATGTTGAATTGGGTTTACGGGATACTTTTTTTTATATTTTAGTGGCCCATGGTCTGTAACTATTTTGAACGTGTATCCATAGAGATATTTTATATATATGGACGTAACATTTAGGTGCCAAAGATGATTGCTAGACCTTCCTTTTCAGTAACGGAATAGTTTACTTCTGCTTTATTTAACGTCCTTGACGCATAGGCTATGGGTCGGTCTTTGCCGATTTCCCCTTGAGATAGGATAGCAGATATCGCGGAATTGGACGCTTCACATGTAAACACAAACGGTTTCGTAAAATCGGGATGAATTAGAATAGGAGCGGACACGAGTTTATTTTTTAGTTTTTCAAATGCTATTTGTTGCTCGTTTGACCAAACAAAAGGAATTTCTTTCTTTAAAAGAGATGTTAATGGTTTTGCTATTCCTGAGAATTCGGGGATGAACTTCCGATAATAGGAAACTAGCCCGAGGAAGGATTTTTTGTTCTTAGGACATTTGGGAGTAGGAAATTTAGTAACTGATTTGATCTTTTCAGGATTAGGTTTTACTCCTTCATCGCTTATTATGTGCCCGAGATAACCAACTTTCTTACGCAAAAACTCACACTTGTCTGGCTGGATTTTTAGATTGAAACATCTGAACTTTTGGAAAATAATAATTAGATTAGAAGAATGGATTTTAAATCATAGGAATAGCAAATTACGTCATCTAAATATACATAGCAACGGATCCTTAGTAGCCCTGATAGAGCAGAATTCGATAGTCTTTGAAACGTAGAGGGTGCGTTTTTCAGGCCAAATGGCATGCGCGTGAATTGATAACGCCGTTCGGGTATATTGAATGCTGTTGTTTGCTTTATCTGGTTCATTTAAGAGGATTTGGTGAAAACCTGATGCAAGATCCAGGGTAGAGAAGTACTTGCTTTTACCAAGTTGATCGAGGATTTCTGCGATTTGAGGTATAGGGTATGTATCGCCTACTGTGACGTCATTAAGCTCTCTGTAATCAATGATAATACGCCAGTTTTGTAAACCGGATGCGTCTTTCTTCTTAAGGACTACCAATATTGGTGATGACCAAGGTGCATTGGAAGGTTCAATAATATTTAGCTCTAGCATTTGATCAACTTGTTTTTTAACTTCGGCTTTATGGATTTCAGGAAATCTGTATGATTTAGTATGAATAGGATTGTCAGTGTTTGTTTTTATTTCATGCTTTAGAGCAGAGGTATAGGTAAGGTATTCTCCCGGGAGATGAAAAATATCAGAGTAATCGGTACATAGCTGATGAAGAGATTTCGTCTCTTCTGGATTTAGGTGAGAAGTACGTAACTGATTCAAAACCTGTTCGGATCTAGAAAAAGAGTCATTCGTATTTTCGTTATACTTAGTAACGTACGTAATACATTCGAGGAGCTCGATGGCGCAGCGGCTAGCGCGTTTGGCTTGCGATCTTGCTCTCTAAGCAACTTTCGTAATGCCGGGTCGCTGGATGGGTGACCAAATTTAAAAACATCTCGAGCTCCTCCGTGCTTCGGAAGGCACGTTAAGCCGTTGGTCCCGGTTGTTGTCGTAAGACATTGGGCCGCATTGGGCCAGCGTGGTGGGTTATGGCCCAATATCCCCACGTGCTATTGTCCACGTGGGAGGCCTGTGCCCAGCAGTGGGACGTTTATAGGCTGATGATGTACGTAATACATAGGATTCAGTGGAAATGCGTTTGAAGGATCGACCGGATAAGTTTTAAATTAAGATTAGATTTAATGGATATAGGGTGTTCTGATATCTTTGACTTTAGCGAGGCAGTTTGCTATAGGTAGGTTCCTGGAATAGTGTTGATCTAATATAACACCTATTTTTGACCTATTTTTATTTTGGGATAAGCAACAGAGCATTCTAATACAGTCTCGGTTCTAGGAGTGATAATATACACTGTTTCGTTAAATTTCAATTTGAATTCAACTTCACGAACATTAAGTGTTTCTTTTTTTAAATCGATTTTGTTTTGAGAATTCGTAAGAAAACCATTGCCGATTATGCCGTCATAAGAAAAAGTGTAGTGGAGAGGACAAAATCCCATCTTGCATGTACTGCAGAAAAACCTTGTCTTTTAAAGGAACTACCACAAATTTAAGAACTCATCTTAAATTAAGAGATATTAGTGTATATAGGTACGGAAAAAAATACAAAATATGCCAAAAAAATAAAAACAAGTTAATTATGTACATAAAACTCTCTAACGAATGTAAATACGAATTCAATGAACTTTTAAATACGCCTAGCTATCAAAATTCGTAATCACTAATGATTAAAACTTCGAGTTGGCAACACTATGCTAGACAGTCCTGAGCCTGTAGTGTAGAAGTATGATGGAAAGTACATTGAATTATTTTAACTTAACCCTCCCAGAGAATAATTTAAACGTACTCGTTAAAACGACTACTAGGTAAAATTATTAACTGATATTTTCAACCATTAAAATTTACAGTTAAAAAAAACATTTAGCTTTTAACTAATAAATATTTTCAACCATTAACACCATCTATCTCTACAGCGTGTATCAAACGGGGCCAGCCTTAATCCAGGGTTCTAAATTATTCCTAGTGTAGACCCTTTCTATAAATACCCTAGTATGATAAGCTCAATTTAATTTGTTTTTGCATTTACAAACAAAGTTAATCTGTCGTTAATTTAAAATCAGAAAAAGCTAAACCTATCACTAGCAGGGTCATGAACTCTGTATGATAACTGCCTATAGTACACCTGTTTATATAACTGCGTACCCTAAGTATGGCCGCCACGCAGGCCGCTCCCTAACAGGCGCACAGTTTTACAAACAAGAGGTGTGCTGTAGTTCGCCCGCTCAAACATTTACCGCTACTGTCGGCGCAGGCGGCGAAAATCAAACGTCTGACGGCACATGCATGACACAAACAACCCGTCTGGGTTGTTTGTCGGCAGTCGCTTGGCGGCATTTTATGTTGGATTTTTAAAAAAAGACAGATAAGTAGGCAGCTATTTTACTTTCGTGATTTAATCATTTGTATTAAGTAGGTACTTACCTACCCACCTAAGTAATTATCATCGAAGTATTAATAAAAATATTTTCATTTTACAGTCATATTGTTCAGACTCTAAAGTAGATAGGTACGCTAACCTACGAGTAGGTAGGTACCTACATAGGTCTTAGATTAAAATGACTTATTTTTGAAATAACTCAATACAACTAAAGCGAAGCTCTTTGAGGTGTAGTCACAGAATAGATAATCGTATTACTTTTAAGCTGGCCACTGACGATCCGTTTTGCGCGTCAGTCCAGGTGTAAAACTGTGGCGTCACTCTAAATGTTTTTACGCCAAAAAGATTTCCCCACTCACTGGCGTCACTCCGGCACGTCAGTTCTCGACCGGCCGGTACAATCAATTTTGAACTTTAGTGTTTGCTACTAAGGATCAATATTCATTGGAGAAGTTCGAACTGAAGTGATACAATCAATTTTGAACTTTATTATTTGGGTTCTAAGGATCAATCATTGGAGAAATTCGAACTGACGCGATTTTAGTGACGATCACACACTCACGTCACGGTCAGTTTGGCGCGACACGTCGGCTTGGATTATGGTAGCCACTGACAATTCCGTGTCGAGCTCTGGAGTGATGATTCGACATTCACGATCAAATTTTGGACTGACGTCAGTTCAACTGATGGGAAAAAGTGATCGTCAGTGGCCACCTTTAGCCAGAGTCCTAAGTCGTGACTCAGAACTCGGAATCCGCCGCGCACGAAACAAATACTCGACATGTAAGAACCTGTCCGAACTGCAAGCGGGTGCTTACATACCTACTTTATTTCTACGCTCCGCAATCCGCCTGCGCGATGCGCCGTGACTCAGGACTCGGCCTAAAGGTAGCTACGCCTACTTAGAACTAGGTACCCTAGGTTCTAGATTACAATGACTTATTTTTGAACACCTCTCAGTCTTGGAATCGAAATGTCAAAAAATAATGACAGCAGGTGCGTCATAATTTTTTATAGTTGATTAATAAAGTGATAATTAGAAAAGTTTTTTTGTCCTTGTTGTTTTTGTTCTTTTTGTTAGATATTTAGCATGAGTAAATAAAAATACGACATCATTCAATATTTTGTTTTATTTTCAATAAAAAACAATAAAATTAATAATTTATTTTCTTACAATAATCAAAGCTGTTAGTTGACAATTTTTAGACCAATAATAGGTACCCGACCACGCAGGACGTCTTTTAGCTGTGAAGAAGAACTGGCGCAACTGTTGTGCATAACTAACTACTCACTCCAGCCAGATAGCAGACACGATCCTTCTGATATAAAAAGGATAGACTGAAGAATAGACGGAAATTGGAAACATGCTAACGGATTACACCACGTATTATTTTACTCGTATTTCGATGCTTACAACTTATTATCTACTGATCATTAGTCAGAATAATAATTTTCTAATAAACAACAATACTTACATTAAATAAATTATAAAAAGAGCACACAAAGATTCACTTTTTGCCGCTTGGGGCTTGAGGGGTAAAGCGAAGCACGTGTAGTCCACTGCACTTCACAACAAACAGTTTTTAGAAAATGGCTCAAAATGCCCGCCTTGTTGCGGGATGCAAGTTTGCGCCCGACGCAAAACAGACTCTTCTGCACTGGAAACTGGACTCTGTTGACGCATTTGGATTCGTGTGTGACCACATATGCTCATTGTGCACATACAATGCACACCACAATGCGCAAGCGGTGCACATCCCTGGTGCGCAGGGTCAGGGCTAGCCAGAACAGCGTCCTGAGGCTTTTTTCTGAGCGCTTTGACTGTCAGTACATGAATCATTGCTGTATGATACATGTACTGACTTGCATTTAACTATGACCACACTGTATTTAATTTATATTTTTGTTTGATTTTTTTATTTTATTGAATGGCATGACATGTTTTTTGTTTTAATTGTGTTTTATAATTTTTATTTTATTTTATTTCTTTATACTTAATTGAATTTGTAAATGATCCTAGTTGGTTGAAATAAATGAATTTATATTATTATATTGTGGATATTGCTTATCCCGCCCCTAGTGAAGGCTGCTTCATCCGTCTACAGTACAGTTGAAGTAAAACCAGGAACCGTCATAACTTTTTCCCGAAACCCGTATTCACAAACATTTACTTGTCTAAGCCTCAGAACAATACTGCTTTAGTTATTATTCAGCAGTGCGATTCTCTAAGTTAAAGCCTTGGTAGTAGCGACTGCCGCAGCGCTGAGAATTGCATATTCATAGAATCGGAAAGAGACAGCAATCACAGCGTCTATGTGTCGCTTAGAAAATCGCGATCTAAGCAAAGTAGAAATGCTATGCGAAATAAGACATTTCTCAGTGCGTTTCGTATGACAAGCCTTTCAATTCATGAACAATACTCAGACGACTCTTTACATTTAAGTACATTTAATTTTCTCAAAATCATAAATGTTTTGGATTCGTACCTCCATACTAATTAACCGTCAAAAGTACTTATCTGATAGATAACACATTCTTGACCTGACCTGGTGATAGGAACAGAGATTAATTGACTAAATGAACGTCTCAATTTTCTTTTCTAACTAATAAAAGTAGGTAGTCGTAACTTATGTTCTTAGTGAAAAAAATAACAACACGGAACCCTTTAAACTTTATCAAAAATAAATAGTTGAAAGCGGGTGGAGTCAGCACAATAGGCACAAATATACTAGGGTCACAGCAGAGGCAAAGGAGGAAGTAACACTAAACAGAGTTCATTACTTCAATCAGCTGATTGATAGTGTTGTCATAATGTCGATAAACTCGTATTATTTTCAAAAGTATGTACTTCCACAATGCCCGAGATAACAAGAAATGTTTTTATGTGTGCCAGCTCACTAAAAGTAAGTGATTCATCATCATCATCATCAGCCTATAAACGTCCCACTGCTGGGCATAGGCCTCCCACGTGGACAATAGCACGTGGGGATATTGGGCCATAACCCACCACGCTGGCCCAATGCGGGTTGGTGTGTTTTAACGACTGCCATCTTACGACAACAACTGGGACCAACGGCTTAACGTGCCTTCCGAAGCACGGAGGAGCTCAAGATGTTTTTAAATTTGGTCACCCATCCAGCGACCCGGCATTACGAAAGTTGCTTAGCGAGCAAGATCGCAAGCCGAACGCGCTAGCCGCTGCGCCATCGAGCTCCTCAAGTAAGTGATTAGGTACGTGAAATATGGCTGGCCCCGCTTGATACAAGCTGTATATAGTCGTTGGGTACTCACCATTACTATCATAGTACTCAACGACTTTATAGGTTTAGTTTCGTTTCCAAGTCCAGTAAAAGTAGCGTAATCTTTTGACATTATGGGAGGCATTGCCTCTATTGAGCATTGTTTACTAGGCTTATGTATGCTGTGCTATCAACGATAATGTCAATGGATTATTAGAAACTTATATTTGAACTTCGACAAAAGGTAAGTATTTACTTGAAGGATTAGTAGAAATATTATGAATTTGTATTTGTTTTCTACTATTTTCAGAAATGATGTGAGGCGGAGAAATAACGCAAGGTGGGGACGGGGTTTACAAAAAACGGATGCATAGGACACAGCGGGCTCAACGATTTTGGGTTTCATGTAAACAGTCGATTGGAATGGTACATTTGTAACAGTGGAAACGGTGGATTTATTGGAAACAGTGGAAACTGTGTGTTTATTGGAAACAGCGAAAACAATGGGTTAAATTGGTATTTTTGGAACAGTGGAAACAGTGGATTTATTGGAAACATTGGAAACAGTGGGTTTATTGGAAACTATTGGAAATAGTAGAAATAGTAGATTTATTGGAAACAGTGGGTTTCTTGGAAACAGCGAAAATAGTGGAAACAGTGGATTTATGGGCTCTTGTTTGGGGCTGCATACCCGTGTGGTACCGGAAAACGATTTGGGTGTCTACAAATGGGAGGCGTCTCGCGCGACACCTGAACGAGACGTAATCTATTTTAAATTCTCATCCTTATTTCTTCGATAGGTTGTTCTTCAGTGAAATTAACTCGTTGATTGTTACTGATGTTAGCGAAATTGGTATTACGAATACGATTGTTGTATTTCTGTTTCCTGTATTCTTCGATAACATGTCCGGGAGCCTTGCAATACTGGCACACTGGAACACTAGAAAAAACACACTAGAACTGGAAAAGGTTGTTAGTTCTGTCCTGGGTCTGAAATTCCCAGCGGGAACATTATCCCGTCTAAAGGACGTGCTTGGACGATTTTGAGAAATTGCATTGTTAATAAATTGACGAAAACCACTTGAATTAGGAGGGACGTGACGATTGAATTGTGAGCGACTAGGAAATCGCACATGGTTTGAGTTTTTAAAAGGCAAATGCACGCGAGAATAGTTTGAAGATTTTTTTCTTCTGATACTGCGAAGTTAATAGCGTCATTTAAAGTTTCAGGTTCCCGACACCTGACGACTGTGGACAATGGAGGGATTAATCCTATTACGAAAGTATGCAATGCCAGATCTTGCATTGCTGCGATACGGCCTGCCAGTTCGCCCTTCTTTTTGGTAGGTATCGATATATTTATTTCCGTTAGTAGCTTTGATAGACAAGACTCTACTCGAAGTGTGAACTGGTTAACTGTTTCGCCAGTTTGTTGGCGACATTCTTGTAAATCCGATAGCAACGCAGCGTAATTTTTTCTTTCGGCAAATTGTGACTTTAGAAAGTCTTCGAGTTGTTGCCACGATTCAAAATCTTTAATTGAGCACGCAACTTCTGCGCGCCCTTCAAGTTGACTAATAACATATTTTAAAAGAATGTTCTGCAAGATTTATCGCGTTTCGGCAATTGTGAATGAACGCGTTTAATCTTTCTCGATTGCCATCGAATTTGTTTATGAACTTACAAATATGTTCAATTCAAATTCGTTGCTTGATGTCATACGAGTTTTTGTCATCATCATTCAGATCATTAAGATCATTACGAGATAAGGAGTTAGCCAAACCAAATTTCGGGCTAGCTACGCGACGCGATAAGAGTCTACGGCGGATAACTACGTTGCTCTCAGATAAGGACAATGAATTAGTATTACAAAGAATTGTTAATTAAATTTCGTGTAACTATGTCACTATCTCTTTAAGTCACTTGATAATTCACTCGTTTTTCAACTTACAGGAATACGAAGAGAAGGATGCTGCTCATCTTGGACATGGTAAGTAAATAATATATATACAGGGTATGAAAAGAAGCTTAACGAAGCCGAAAGCCACGTAATCTGTCCATTATTACGAAGTTTTTTCTGTACTGGGCCATACCTGGGAACCTTCTAATTACGGAGATATTAAGTGTTAAAGTCACAATATTGTGACTTTGGTTTTGACAAAAATAAATGTAAAACGTGATTACTAAACTTTTTTCTAAAGAAACATTACCTAAATTATTTAAATTTCTTAGTCAAATAGGCTTCTGAAATTTCAAAACGAAATGAATGTCGAGCGCAGGCAGCGCAGCCACTGCCGCACACGCACACAAATGCACGCGTATATCAGCTCAAATCAGCTGTACCGGCAGCACGCGAAGATACACGACTCAGCACGACTCGCCGCCGCGGGCAATGACCTCACCATAATTTAGATAAATAAGTACCTACATCTCAGTAACTATTAACTTATTTATCACTTAATTTGTATCGATCGTTTTTTTATTTTCGACCGAACTTACTACTTACGCAAACTTAATAATTACGAGTTGCTAGCAGGTCTTCTGCATGTTAAAAAGTAAGATTACCGTCCTAAATTAAGTTTCATTAGCTAAACTAGGAAGAACTAAGAGCTCGATGGCTCGGTAGGTATGTGGGTTGCATGCAAGTACAGCAAACACGGAGTACAAATAATTAGACGCGAACGGACAAGCTACACTCCAGTTAGGTAGGTCCAATTTTAAGAAAAATGTCAATCGTCGAATCCAACTCGGCTGGGCAGCGTTGGGTAAGCTACAAAATGTCTTCTCGTCCAAAATACCGCAGTGTCTTAAGACGAAAGTCTTCGACCAGTGTGTGATGCCAGTGATGACGTACGGTACCGAAACGTGGTCGCTCACTATGGGCCTAATTAGTAGGCTCAAAGTCACGCAAAGAGCAATGGAGAGGGCTATGGTCGGGGTTTCTCTACGTGATCGAATCAGAAATTAGGAGATTCGTAGACGAACTAAAGTAACCGAGATAGCCCAAAGAGTCGCCAAGCTCAAGTGGCAATGGGCAGGGCACATCGCCCGTAGAACCGATGGCCGTTGGGGCAAAACGGTTCTCGAGTGGCGACCGCGCACCGGAAGACGCAGTGTGGGTAGGCCTCCAACAAGGTGGTCCGACGATCTGGTGAAGGTCGCGGGTAGCCGCTGGATGCAAGCAGCACAAGACCGGTCGTGTTGTCGGTCGGTCCTTAGGGGAGGCCTTTGTCCAGACGTGGACGTCTTCTGGCTGATGATGATGGACAAGCTACTAACAGTTAAAAATTTAGTCTAGGTATACAAATTACTTTTACATGAAATAGATCGACAACATTGTTAACTAGTAGGGTAATAATAGGTAATCGAATCGCTCTTCTCTTTCAAATGATCAAAGGGAAATTGCTACACATTTCACTAAGGCGCTCTGATTGCTTTCAATTGTATGGAAAAATGAAGTTACGTTTATTAGAAATTCTGCGTGATAAGCAAAATGATTTTTAGTAAATTAGAAAGAAAGTATGTAAGTGGTATTATGTAATTTATTATGATTGGATATAAAGGGTTATTTTATACTTTGATAGCGATATAGATATTTCCAAGTGCCATTCATAGATAGAGAACACATTCCTGTTTAAACGACAGTGAGCATTGCTATTTTTTTCTCTCTAGGAGTTCAATGCTACGTTAGGCTTTATACTAGGAGTATTAAAAATAAAGATGTTTATTTAAAATCATGCATAAATTGACAACCATGGAGTCCGCCAATTGTAAACATTTTTTCTTTTGCCACAAGTTTTAATAATTTATTTGTTTAATTTATTAATTTGCCTCTCCACCGGCACGGTAGCAACAATTTATGTCGTTTTCATTTTTGTGTACCGTCAGTTGTCAGTAAAATGGTCATTTCCGGGTTCCGGGGATTTGGTTGTAGTGCACTTTCACCTGGCATAGAGTACAATACTACAGTCATCAGATGAGATGAATGAAAGCCAAGTGCTTACCCGTTACGAAATAAAAAGAGTCTTTTGAATTGAATAGGTACGATATGATAGGTACCATAAAGTAAAGACAGTACTTAATTTACTAATGAAATGAAAAATTCGCATTTCATTTCATTTTTTCTGTAGGTACATTTGAAAGCTCTCATGGCCTTAATCTCAACCTGATGGTAAGTGACGATAAGGAATAAGACGATAACGCACTTTGGATCTCCGAAGGAGCTGAGTATTTATTCATTCAAAAACGAGGAAGCGCTTGGCCTTCATCTCACCTGGAGGGTGATAAATGACGAAAAGGCGGAAGCGCACTTCACCTAGATCCCTCAACCACTGAGAGGCTGACTATCTTATCTATTACTGATGTAACACATTGCGCCAGACCTTAGGTAAGATGGTAGTAGCTTGCCAGGCGGACTTAGCGCTAACCACTAGACAGCAAAGGCTTCTTCTTAGTCCGTTTGGCTAGCTCTCTACCACCATTTTAACTAAGTCTGGTGTCATAACAATAACGTTGTTTTCATTGTTGTGTTTCGTTAGTTAGAGGTGAGATAGCCAGTTTATCCTACTGCTAAAATAAAAATAAAGGACTTCCGAAATTACAATCAGAATATGGAAAACTAATTTGAAGTTCTGATTGTAATGATAAACTAAAAGAATGAAGCTCAACCTAGTTCTATGAATGACTAGCCAGCCCCCAGCCGTCTAGCGCGCGCGCTGCTTTTGAAGGGGTGTGCGGGGGGCGCGCGTCCGCGCGCCCTCCCCCTACCCCCCGCCCTCCGCCACGGCGCGGCGGGCGGCATAAGTCAAAGGAGTACCTACTTGTAGTGCTAGAGGCCGGCTTTTAAATTCTTTCAGTTCGGTTTCTTCTGTGATCGAAAGCGCATAGTTTGACAACTTGACTGATTCTTTCGTCTATTTCATCTCTTCTTTTCGCGTTGTGGTTCGTGGTTGTGTAGTTTGGGTGTATGTGTGTGTGTGTTTGCGTATTTTCTGTGAAAGATGCCTTTCCATGCATTTAGTGTTCGCGAATACGTTAATATGGTGCTGTGTTACGGCATGGCCCATGGAAATGCCTCCGAGGCACTAAGATTTTACGGGATTGAACACCCAACCGCAGTTCAGCCTCGCGACCCGCGAGTTTTTACTCGGGCTGTACAGCGCCTGCTGGACAATCAGCCAAAAATGCCGGTTTCAGAGGGAGGTGGCAGGCCAATACGTTTAGCGACAGAACAAGCAATTTTGGACGTGGTGCGCGAAAACCCACGCCTTGGAACGCGAACGGCAGCAAAAGTTTTAAGGAGACGCCATGGCCATCGCGCACGACATGTAGTGTCGTATAACACGGTCCACAAAGTGCTCACGAGAGACAGGCAACGACCCTATAAAATTCACAGGGTTCATGCGATTGTGCCAGGAGACAGGCAACGTCGAATGGCTTATTGTGCGTGGGTTCTAGGCCAGAGCCATCGGTTTGTGGAAAACATTATTTTTGCCGACGAGTGCACGTTCATCAATAACGGAATGTGGAACCGCCGAAACGCCCATTATTGGTGCTCACAAAACCCACACCAGATGCAAGAGACTGGATTTCAGACTCGCTGGAAACACAATGTTTGGGCAGGTATAGTCCGTAACCAGATTCTGGGACCCGTCTTCTTACCACCAAGAATGGACGGTTCTGCGTATCTAGAATTAAAAAACAATTATTTACCGGATACTCTCGACGATATGCCACTGGCACAGCTGCAAGTAACTTGGTTCCAGCATGATGGCGCACCCCCACATATCGTGAGGCCGGTCCGCGAGCGGCTTACGGAGCTATTCGACCTCCGCGACCATTGGATTGGGCGGTATGGGCCTCATGAATGGCCTCCACGATCGCCGGATTTAACCCCTCTGGATTTTTTTTGTGGGGCCACGTCAAAGACAGGGTTTTTGACCGCCCTTGCCAAACAGCTGATGAGATGCATCAAAAAATTGTCACCGTTTTCGAAGAGCTTAAGCAGCGGTCTCTCCGAGAAGGAATCCTGGAGTTGGTCCACCAGGAAAATCTGGAACGGGCGCGCTTGTGGCTACACGTGGGAGGTCGGCAGTTTGAGCCGCAGCTCGTCAGTGTCGAAAGGTCCCTTGATGACATCGATGGAGAGTAGGTAAGTAGGTAGACTAGCCTAGACTTAAACAAAAAATTTCTACAAACAATCATGAAGCGAAAACAATGAGTTCATGAATAAACGATATGACCGCGCAGGGTGCGTGGTATGGTACAGACATGGCGCGCGCTTTTTATCCTATTCATACGCCTATTGACTTCTCTCTCGTCCCGTAACACACACATGCACACTTTGTTGCACGCGTTTCATTGCGTGTCTTAGAAAACACCCGTTTTTTAATACCTAAAAATTAAAGTAATTTCCCATCAATTATTTTTACTGAATGTTTCTTAGTTTGATGTACACTATGTGTATATTACGGCTTCGTTAAGCTTCTTTTCATACCCTGTATATTTACAAAAGGATTTCTTTTTCAGGTCGCGTTATGGTATGACACACACAGGAACACAGGAGTTCACCTAAGACACTTTGGAAGTTCTGAGGACACGCACAATAACAGAAGTTCGTAGAAAATTCTCACAAGGTTCAAGGTCTTAGTTCGGGAGACACGCACAGCAGAAAGAAGTATACAGGAGTTCACAGTTGATGCGTATGAGATTACTTGTAAATATAGGAGAAACACTCGCGAAACTGAGGCGTACCGGGGGACCTCTTTAGATCTCTTTAACGCTGTCACCAATGTTAGACTGAGTCGTCTTTTAAAGAAAAAACTATTTTTATTTAAACACTTTATTTATTTGAAACAGAGGAAATTATATTTAGAATTGGAACACTTTTTATTTATAGAAACAGAGGTGTGTTCATGTCGAAGGTTCAGGCCAGACTGAATTCCCGCGCTGTTCGTGGGCGCTACCTCGACTGAAAGCTTAGTCAGGGGTTAAATAAAATAAATAAAATAACTTTTTATTTGGAACAAAAATAGGTTACATTACAATTTGTGCTCGTAAGTGTCTGCTATAGTATTAAACTGCAGCGCAGCCACAAACGCCCACCTCCGGGTAAAATGGCTCGTTCCAAAATGAAAGTACAACAGGTTTTAAACTTATGTACTAAATTACAATAATTTTATATGTATGTGTGAGTGCGTGTGTGTATTTGTGTGTGAGTGTTTGTGTGTGAGTGTTTGTGTGTGTGTGTGTGTGTGGGGGTGTGTGTGTGTGTGTATGTGTGTGTGCTTGCGTAAGTGTAGTGCGTGCTTGAGTATGTGACAGCTTTTCCTAGCCCTACGGGACGATAACCTTGGGATCAGTTGTAATAACCACTAGGAACCAAAAAGGTTGCTGCAAGTGGGCTTACTCTTGCACTATTACATACAGTTACAATATATAACAGCACGCTCGCAGGTAGCGGGAGACTGACTGAGCAGAGCAGAGAGCAGACTGTCGCGCGACTCGCGTCTTGTGTGGCTCGCTCGTCCCGCTTGGCGGGTGGCGGGCCGCCCGTTTTTCGGCAAGCCGCCGGCTGCGGGCGGTTTGCCGACAAAGGCCGGCCAGCGCAAGCGACGGCATTTAAAATAGTAGGTAGCAATAAGCAACGTAGTATATTCATAAGAATGACATGCAACAGAAACAAAATCATTTTGTATTTTTTTACGTATTTATTTTAAATAGATTTATAATAATTTATATTAACACAATCGCCTCCTTAAATTTGGCAACTGTTTAAAACTACATCCTGTATACCTATCGTAAATAAATTGTCAGATTATTATTTTGGTCTAATTACAAAATTTTAATTACTTGTGATGTTCCCTGTAGATAATAAACATTAATCACACAAAATATTAAATACTTTACTACCTAGGTATTATTCAAAATGTGCTCTACCTAACCTAACTCAAATGGAAAAACAAATTAGTTAAGTAGTTATTTGTGTGTTTTGTTAACTTTCTAATAAAAATATAAAATTAATCGTATGTAATAAAAAAATCAAACTTACTTTCTGCTACTGCTTTGTTGTTTTCGTGCATCCTCCCATGGCATTTAAAGTGGTGCAAATACTTTAATATAATTGGTGGGACCAATACTGACATTCTGTGTGGCCGCGGCCCTCTAGGCCACGTAAAAGCTGAAGCACCAGCATTGGAATAATCCCAGACAGTCCCTCGTGCCCTGCGTGTATTACGAAGCGCCACAAGTACCCGGTCTGAGATTCGCAGACCTCATATGTTTTATACCTACTCCTGCGGCTTTATTGCGAATGTACTGGTTTATATCTAACCAGCCCTTCCACAGGGCTGGGTTAGACTCTCATCTATTGCTATGTGTTGCATTTAGGAGAGCTGTATTTTTATTTATTTAAATAATCAAGAATGTGCTACAGCAACTGTTGCCTGTGCTCTAGACATTGAATGAGAATCTAACACAGCGTTGTCCAAATTTAGGCATTTAGTCAGTAACAAAAACCGGTCATAAGACATTACTGACGAAAAGCCGGGAGTATTAAATAAGTCTTTAGATTTATTCCAGTACTCCTCGAGACGGGATTTTACTGTTACACCTGTAGCCAGAACAACTGCAAAATTAATATACAGCTCATCCGGATTGGTGTTATGCCAACGCGTAATACGGCTAGAAGGTCGCATGTTGCCGGCATCGAGCATCGTTGTAGCTATTTCGTCTGCATATCTATTAGTTTCTTGAGCTATGTGTTCCATTATGTCCCGAGACCATACGGCTTCATATGGACTCAGGATTAATGTACGTGAGCCACAGTTCCGTTGGTCGAATACTTCACGGCGTGAGGATGGACAGGTGGGAGGCTGAGGGAATTCCTGCCATTGAAAATTAAATTTCTGTGGCCCGTAGTTCAAGAGACCAAGTAGAGGAGACTGAGCGGCTGGCGATGGAATCGTGGCAGCAGCATGTGGTGGTGGCGTTGTGGCACCAGGAGGTGGTGGTGGCGTTGTGGCGGCAGGAGGTGGTTGCGTAGTGGACATAGGTGGCGCTGGCTTGGTGGTGGCAGGTTGTAGTGGTCACGTATAGCACGGAATAGTGTCCACTGTGACTTCTTCATCCTGCTAACAAAATCTGAATATCTTCTGTTCTAATTAGGATTTCTGGAATTTAATACATAAATCGGGAGGTACATTGGAGGTACATTAGATCAGTATATTAATTTACGTATTTCGAGCGTAATCCAGACGAGGGCCCAGCTGGGAAGATTGGGCAGTTTATTGTAATTTCTGTCAAAACGGTTGAGGTACATTGAATTCTGTTGAAACATTCTTGAGGTACATTGAGCATCTGAAGCATTGCCATTAGTTTTATGTGCATAGCTCGGGGGGCCGTACTAGGTAGGAACACATAGAGCTAAGCTACGCAGCTTATCGGTGTGCTATGGCAAAATCGACTGATAAGATTCGCGCTGGGCCCCTATTCGACATTTGTACCGAGCGATATCTTTGAGCATATCGCCACCATTATATAACCACTTCATCGGTCAATGCCAACCAATAAGAGCGCACCTGTTTGCTGTTGACAGATGAAGTGGGCATATAGTTGCGATAATAATATGCTCAGAGATATCGCTTCGTACTTCGTAAATGTCGAATAGGAGCGGTGCTCTTAGCCTATTGGTCGTTTTAACGTACCTAGCCTTAGCTCTGGTGGAAAAGCAGCCTTAAATTTTTGTTGATGCATTTTTACGAACGCGTTATTAAAAATAGTATTCATTAGTGTGTAGGTGACTTTCCCACCACACATAATTATTTACATATATAATTATAAAAATTTAAATTTATAAAATAATATTTATCTACTTATTCCAAATTTAATTTAAAACATATTACACAAATAAATAAATTATATTAATAACACTACACACGTATAAGATTTATAGTATTTATTTAATAATAACACATGTTCACTTTCGCTAGTTGGTCAACCATCCGATGGGTCCGGTATATAACGCCTTTTGTTTGCTATGTGCCTAGGCGACCGAACGACCGAGCGCCGCGCGCGCACACCAGTCGAGATACATTCACGACGCGGAGCTCACGATACTCTGGCTAACGGCTTTGACCTTACGGAAGGACACTTGCTTATGTGCTTTGATGTTATCCGCTAAAATCGCTTTTAATTGCTATTATTTCTTAAGTGTATCTTTCTGATCTTCTTTCCGGACTATTATTGTGCTTGTGCTTTGGATGTTATTCTACTTCTGACTGTATTTGTGACTGTTATATGTGCCGTTGTGTTTGGGACAATATACCCGTTTATAACGTAAGTGTTGGACTTATTTACCACCTACCACAATATAGACACTACATAGCATCTCCAAATTGGTGACCCCGTTATATTTTGAGCAATGGAAAAAGGATTCCAAGATGCACATAGCCATACCCCAGGCCGATCCGTGTCCACGAAATCAGACGATAATAATGTCGGACAACATTTGTCATCACCGGAAGTTTTTAAAGTGCGAGTACGTGTGCCGCCTTTCTGGCCACAGGAACCCGAGATCTGGTTTGCCCAGGTCGAAGGCCAATTTGCGATTTCCGGTGTGACTAGCGACGCGACGAAGTTTAATTACGTCATCAGTCAACTCGACAACAAGTTTTCTCGAGAGGTGAAGGACATTATAATTAACCCGCCGTCGACTGATAAATACGGAAAATTAAAAACCGAGCTCATTAAAAGGCTTACTGCGTCTAATGAGAAAAAGCTGCAGCAGTTACTGATGCATGAGGAGCTCGGCGACAGAAAACCGTCGCAATTTCTTCGTCATCTGAAGAGTCTCGCTGGATACGACGTCACGGACGATTTTTCGAAGACCATATGGATCAGCCGTCTTCCTCATGGTGTTCAGACAGTGCTCGCCGGCCAGCCGTCTACCAGTCCGACCGAGGATATGGCCGACTTAGCCGATCGAGTCCACGACCTCGTCTTTGCATCGCCAAGAGTTTCTGCAGTCAGCAGCTCCGTTCCAGCTTCGGAGTTCAGTGAGCTGAAGAAAGAGATTGCCGAGCTAAAGAGGCAAATATCAAGCCTCGTAGCGTCAGGCAGTGGCATTAGAAGAGGACAGCGCCGCTCATCGCGGCGTAGTAGCAGCAGATCATCGTCTAGGCAGCGGTCGAGCTCCAACTACAGGAAGTTCCTGCTGTGCTGGTACCACGCCAAGTACGGCAGCAAGGCCAAGGACTGCATGCGCCCTTGCGACTACAAGGCGGGAAATGCCGGGGGCAGTCGATAATGGCGACTGACGACTGCCCATCTTCGTCTCCTGGTCGCTTATTCGTGACGGACCGATCTTCGAAGACACAATTCCTGGTCGACACTGGAAGCGACCTCTGTATCTACCCTCGGTCCCTACTGCGAGATCGTCGTGCCAGGACCAACTTTGAACTCTGTGCGGCGAACGGTTCGAATATAAGTACTTTCGGTTACATACATTTAGAGTTAGATTTAAGTTTACGTAGGACCTTTGCTTGGCGCTTTATAGTAGCTGACGTTACTAAACCTATCATAGGCGTAGATTTTTTAAATTTTTATCACCTTATTGTAGATATACGTAATAAGAGATTGATAGACAAAACTACGTCTGTTTCCACTTTCGCTTTATCTGCTCTGTGTAAAAATGTGTATTCCGTAAAGGTCTTAACTGGTGTGACACAGTATCATAAGCTTTTAGCCGAGTTTCCAGAGATCACGCGACCAGCTGGCGTACATCGAACCACACCACACAACACAGTACACCATATCCGCACGACATCAGGTCCCCCCGTTTCTTGTTCCCCTCGCCGTCTAGCTCCAGACAAGCTCAAGATCGCGCGCCTGGAAATCCAGTCTATGCTGGCCAATGGCACTGCGCGACCTTCTGAGAGCCCGTGGGCATCGCCGCTGCACCTGGCGCCGAAAAAAGATAACGATTGGCGCCCGTGCGGCGATTACAGGATGCTGAACGCTCGCACAGTGCCTGATATGTATCCAATTAGGCACATCCACGACTTTGCTCACAGCATCGCAGGCTGTAAGGTCTTCAGCACCCTTGACCTCGTAAAGGCATACAATCAGGTCCCGGTCAACCCTGACGATATATCCAAAACGGCGATCACCACACCCTTCGGAATGTTTGAATTCCCGTATATGACCTTTGGTCTACGCAATGCGGGCCAAACATTCCAAAGGTTTGTGGATGAAATGACTCGCTCTCGGACTGTCTGACTCGATTTCCGGACTATTATTGTGCTTGTGCTTTGGATGTTATTCTCCTTCTGACTGTATTTGTGACTGTTATGTGTGCCGTTGTGTTTGGGACAATATACCCGTTTATAACGTAAGTGTTGGACTTATTTACCACCTACCACACTATAGACACTACATAACATCTCCAAAAGTGCGTTGTATATACATAGTCACAAGAAAATATGCAATGATAAATGGAAATAGTTAAGGGGCAAAGGATCCAACCTAAACAGAAATTACAACAATGAGATTTTTTTTTTGTGCAAGTTATAACTGATGGTGATACGGGTACTTATTTAAAATTTTACTTTGTATGAATTGGAACCTTTTGCTTAAGTAAATCCTTCGGAAATTGTAATACTTAATTTAACTTATCATACATAATCAAACAATAAAGGTAATACACAAAAAACTTTAAAATTAGTATGCACATGCATGAAAGGAGATAAATTTTAACAACCTTATTTAACATACATGATCCTAACTTTCTTATTCCACAATTTTCAACATTTACTTTTACAGTGGTCGAGACAGAGACAAAGAGATTCGGACTATAATTACAGACATTTTTTTTAATAAAAAAAGGAGACATGAAAGTGCGTTTGAAAGTTGTAAAACAGCACTATTTTAAAACGGTACATTAATTTAATATTCATTATTGAAGCAGAGCGCCAGTTCTGAGAGAAGATAATAAATCGAGTGAAGCCACCTTAATTGCAGATATTAACAATTTTAAGACAAATGACTTTATTTAAAATGGTTAGCAGATGGAGTTAGACTTTGAATACAGACATTATTTTCAAAATGTAATGATTATTTTATTGAGACCGTAAAATTATTTCACCAGCACGGCCACGATGCGACGGCGCGCGAGCTCTCTCGATTTTTCTAGCACTATTATCAGTCTCTTTCTTATTAGAACACTTAAAACAAGAGATATAGTGCGAGAAAAATCGAGAGTATGTCGCGGCCGTCGCATGATAGACGTGCAGATCAAATAAAAGAAAAGAATTTTAACAACCTTATTTAACATACATGATCCTAACTTTTTAATTCACAATTTTCAACATTTACTTCGACAGTGGTCGAGACAGAGACAGAGAGAGTCGGACTTTGAATACAGACATTTTTTTAATATAAAAAGGAGACATGAAAGTGCGTTTGAAAGTTGTAAAACAGCACTATTTTGAAACGGTACAATAATTTAATATCCATTATTAAAGCAGAGCGCCAGTTCTGAGGAAGATCATAAATCGAGTGAAGCCACCTTAATTGCAGATATTAACAATTTTAAGACAAATGACTTTATTTAAAATGGTTAGCAGATGGAGTTAGACTTTGAATACAGACATTATTTTCAAAATGTAATGATTATTTTATTGAGACTGTAAAATTATTTCAGCAGCACGGCTATAATGTGACGGCGCGCGAGCTTTTTCGATTTTTCTAGCACTTTTATCAATATCTTTCTTATTAGAACACTTAAAGAGATATAGTGCGAGAAAAATCGAGAGTAAGGCGCGGCCGTCGCATGATAGACGTGCAGACAAATAAAAGAAAAGAATTTTAACAACCTTATTTAACATACATGATCCTAACTTTTTTAATCCACAATTTTCAACATTTACTTCGACAGTGGTCGAGACAGAGACAGAAAGAGTCGGACTTTGAATACAGACATTTTATTAATAAAAAACGGAGACATGAAAGTGCGTTTAAGTTGTAAAACAGCACTTTTTTGAAACGGTACATTAATTTTATATCCATTATTGAAGCGGAGCGCCAGTTCTGAGAGAAGATCATAAATCGAGTGAAGCCACCTTAATTGCAGACATTAACAATTTTAAGACAAATAACACTATTTTAATTAAATGGTTTGTGTGTATGGATTGAATGCATGTTAAAGGGTAGAATAATCTACTCAGAACTGCTTGGGGACAGTTTACTCGCTCAAACAACTAGAGGGTGCCCGCAAGGGGGGTCCTTTCTCCTCTGCTATGGAGCCTTGTAGTTGATTAAATCATAGCAAAACTGAACCAAGGACCACTATATACGGTTGGTTATGCGGATGACCTGGTCATCACAGTCAGTGGAAAGTTTCCCTCCACCGTATCAGAGCTATTGCAACATGCTCTATGTTTGCTGGAGGATTGGTGTAATACCAATCATCTATCCGTAAATCCTGGGAAAACAACCGCTATCTCTTTCACGAGGATGAAAAACCTCACGAAATTGGGAAGCCTAAAACTTTACGGCACCCAGCTTCGCTGGTCCAGAGAAGTGAAATATCTAGGCATAACACTGGATAAGGAACTTACCTGGAAACAGCACATGGACACGACCGTTACCAAGGCCTATAGGGTCTTTGGTATGTGTCGGTCCACCTATGGCAAAACGTGGGGACTTAACCCCAAAATCATAAGGTGGATCTACATGATGATGGTGCGGCCGATCCTTACATATGGCAGCATCGTCTGGTGGCCCAGGACCAGGCTGAAAATCTGTAAGAATGCTTTAAGCAAACTTCAGAGGACAGCATGCATGGCGATTACTGGGGCATTCAGAACCACACCGACGGCAGCTCTGGAGGTCCTTACGGACCTTCCACCCCTGCAGTGTCATAGCAACAGAGGCAAAGAAAGCGCTACATAGACTTAAGGTGGCCGGGCTGTGGGACGCATCTAAGCCACTGACCAGACATACAAAATGGGAACCTAATGATTCCCTTGATAGGATCATGGAAATGGGGTGTGACAAAATATCCCCCCAGTACATGTTCGAAAAGAAATTCAGTATATATGTCCCAACTAGGGATGAATGGAGACAAGGACCACCGTCTCCAGAGAAGAACAGCCTAATCTGGTACACTGATGGATCCAAAATGGAGTCGGGTACTGGAGCAGGTATCTTTAGCAATGACTTCGAACATAGTCAAAGCATGGGAAAATTTGCAACTGTATACCAGGCCGAAATTTTAGCAATTCTCCTATGCGCAAAAAAGAATTTAGAACTCGCCCCTAGAAAGCGAAACATATTCATCCTGAGTGACAGCCAAGCAGCACTCAAGTCACTTATATCGCCCCGTATCGACTCCAACCTTGTACTTGAAACCACGAAAGCTTTAAACAAGCTAGGTGGACACAACAGGGTGAGATTGATCTGGGTACCAGGCCACATGGGAATCCATGGCAATGAAATGGCGGATGCACTTGCCAGGGAGGGCTCAGAGACCCCATTCATTGGTCCTGAGCCGTTTGTTGCACTGGCACCGAGCACCATCAACAAGGCCTTTAAGGACCAAATCCAAAACAGGCATAAAACCGAATGGGAAAAGCTACCCGGCATGAAACACTCAAAATCCTTCATAGGTGGAGACGCCCTAGGACGGAGTAAAATCATATGCGGAGGTAGCAAAAGGCAGGCACGAACAATCATCGGAGCCCTGACGGGGCACTATGCCACAAAACAAATGCTCCATAGAATGCAACTAGCAACAGACAGCTTGTGCAGGGCATGTGGGGAGAAAACGGAGTCCATGCAACACCTACTGTGTGCTGTGACTCCCTTGCTAGGAAAAGAATGAGTCTCTTGGGATTCGCCTACCCTAAACCAGAAGATTTTAGGCTCTTCGCCCTCAAAGACATTGCCAAACATATGGCAGTCATTTTCTCTGAGGAGACAGAGTGATAGGACGGTGTTGCACAAAAGATCCTAATGGGTCGACGTGCCGCTGCGAGGGGGAGACCTCTGCAGGCCCCAATAAGATAAGATAAGATAAATGGTTTGTAGATGGAGTTAGACTTTGAATACAGACATTTTTCCAAAATTTAATGATTTGATTTGATTGATTTTAACTATATTTTTATTTGCACTAAAAATCCCATTCCTAATACTTATCGCTTGTATGGATCATCGGAAGGTTTGGCTTTCCTTGTTTAACGTGGTGTGGTTTTATCTTACAACGACATGCAAGATTATTATGATTAATTTATTATAGACAGCAAGGAACAATATGGAATACCAATATATGAAAATTAACTCTGAGTTATGAATGCTCTGCTGGGGTATTGGATCGGTTAATATTTTTACCCTGCAATACATATCTCCATTAGAAACAAAATGAGGAACTAATGGAAGACTTGTAATTTCGTCTATATTAAGGCATTCAAATTTACTCATGCTCTTACTTTCGTGTAGCTGATACGCTTGAAGGTGGTCATTGAAACCAATATTAATTAGAATTTTACATAATAAAATAATGGCCGGCTCTAATTTAAGTATATAAACAATTTTTAAAATATAACTTCTTGCTCATTGAAAATGCTAATAATGAAACCGGGCTTAAACCTAGTGCCATATTAGACACCCAATTTATTCGAACATCACATATACTATATCTGTTTACTGTCGCGTTGGTTAATTCAGGAATCATTGTAGTGTTATCAACGCTTCCACATGTAAGTCTGTCAAAGAAACCCTGCCTAGCATGAACTCTTTGTGCAACATTTAACTGTTGTTTTATCACTAAAGTGAGAGGTAAATTGCTTTTAAATGACGTATTATAAGCAGTTTGTTTTAATTGTTTGTGTTTTGCTTCAAATCGCATGCACCAAATGTGCTTTACTTTAGGACCTATACTTTTTATAATATGAGGGTAGTGTATCATAAAATGATGTTTAGGCTTTAACGTGTCATTAAAGTTTTCAACATATTGTTCATGGTGTTCTGATACTAAATATTTTAAATATTCTATTGTTGAAGAGTCAATTTCTGACATTAACAAAATATCAATAATTTTTAACAAGTTTAAATAGACGTTCCAGACTCTGTCATCTTTTGGAACGAGATCTCCAATAAGAAAAGGCAAAACATTAACGAAACAAGACATCTCAGAAGCAATCATTTTTAATTTTTTAAATTATTAATGATTATTTCCGTTGCGGGCTTTTGATTTAATTCCTGGGCAGAATAATCAAATAATGATAATCGGTTGTTTAACATGCTCAAACTAAATAATTTAATTCTATCAACATAGTACAATAACATGTTGCATATATCGTAATGACAAACACCTTCAAATATATCGTGCATGATATCAACTGCCCTATTTTCAGTAACATGGTAGGTTGGAAGAGTATTAAAAATACTACCTCCGTTTACGCCTGTTCCGGATGGATCATTTGAACTTAAATCTTGATTATAATTGTCTTTGTTTCTCAAAGTACAAACTGACTCAACTGTTTGTTTACACATTACAGACTTGTGAGTTTTACAAATTCTACAGTTATAGTTACTGGAAAATGATTGACTAAATCCTAATAAATAGTTTAAGCTTAAGTTATCGCCAGTAATCAAACCAAGAACAAAATATACTTTTTGTGTTTTACTTTCAATGACAATATCAATGCATTCTGTTTCCAAATCTTTGAGACTGACAAGTAAATGAAAAAGCGAATCATTACCAAACGTTTTTAGGGATGTATTAAATAGTGAAGCAACTAGTATATTTTCCAGTAATGATAAATGCTCTAACGGAAGAGTTGGAAAACTCAAGTATGTGGCTGCGATGAACTGTTTGCCTGCATGGCTACCTAAAGCATTTCCCGTTTCAAAATCATCAAAATATAAAAAATAAGAAATGAATATTCCACTCCTACCTAAAATTTTCGATTTCCATAGAGTTCCTTGAATGAAGTTAGTAGTAAATAAATTGGGCATTCTGGCTCACTAAGTTGTGTCCTCACCGCTCGCCGTGCTCGCTTCGTCGTCGCTCCGCGACGACGTTCGCACACAACTATTGTGCGCCAGAACGCCCAATTTTTACTACTGTCGTAGATAACAAACAAAAGTATTACTTACCATGTTTAAAGTTTTTTTCTAGAAGTATATGTTTAGGTTGGTATAAAAAGATTTTGAATGAACGTACCTACAAGTTACAAAAACGTAAACCATCTTTATGAAGTAATAAACTAATCACTAAGTTGATCTTTTCGCAATTCGATGGGCCGCAAACAATACAGCGAATAGTATTTGATATAAGGTACCATGGCGTTTTGGAGCGTTTGATGACGTAGGACAGATGCATTCCAATTTCAATGATTTTTTGTTTAACAAATTTCATAATTAAATTGACTGCAGTGTTTCACAGATTTCAATAAACTACTTAAAATATTAAATGTAACTTGTAAAAATCAAAACATTCGGGATTTTATAGATCAAGGTTCCAAAACAGTTTCTAAGGAAACTCAAACCTAATTATATTACGACGAGATAAAACATAATTTACCATCACAAACTTCGAACCGCAGTAAATCGATACAAAAAAGATTTAAGAAATATGTAGTTAAAAATAGCGCGACATTTTATTACTCCTTATAAATTTTTATAGTTTTAATATTAATTTCTAAATACTTCTTTTACAATTCATATTTTAGTGCCAATAACGGATCAAATATACCTAAAACGTTTTATTTATGCAAGGTAAATCATTCAAGCTCAGAGCAAATTTACTTTAAAACTAAATATTCGATAATAAAATAAATTAAAAAGAAAAAAACAGGTATCGGTAACTGTATCTTTTCCTCCAAAGTTAAAGTGCATCCCTTCGTCGGGAATTGTGAAGACGTCCTACATAATGTACTTATGTATCCCAGACAATGCTGAGCACTTGACTCTTACACGACAAATCAGACTTGAAGTAGGTTACGTAACACTATAGTATTTTTAAATAGTTTTAAGTATTATTTCCTTCAAGTTACAATGCATCCCTTTGTCGAGAAACGTGAAATGAGCCCTACAAAACAGACTTTAAGATTTTCTTAAAACTGAGATGTATCCTGGACTTGCGAGGCACATGGCTTTTCACAACATAGCAACTACAAAGTACTCAATACTGTTATTTCTTTCAAAGTTAAAGTGCATCCCTTCGTCGGGAATTGTGAAAGCGTCCTACATAATGTTCTTATGTATCCCAGACAATGCCGGGCACTTGACTCTTACACGACAAATCAGACTTGAAGTAGGTTACGTAACACTATAGTGTTTTTTAAATAGTTTTAAGTATTATTTCGTTCAAGTTACAATGCATCCCTTTGTCGGGAAACGTGAAATGAGCCCTACAAAACAGACTTTAAGATTTTCTTAAAACTGAGATGTATCCTGGACTTGCGAGGCACATGGCTTTTCACAACAAAGCAACTACGAAGTACTCAACACTGTTATTTCTTTCAAAGTTAAAGTGCATCCCTTTGTCGGGAATTGTGAAGGCGCCCTACATAATGTACTTATGTATCCCAGACAATGTTGGGCACTTGACTCTTACACGACAAATCAGCCTTAAAGTACGTAATACAGTATACCAATAGTCTTATTTTTTCTTTCAAGTTAGAATGCATCCCATCATTGGAAAACAAAAATGCTCAGTTTTAAGAAGGAGGTTCTTAAAATTCTGATCTACGAACTGTTTTTTTGTTATACCTAACTGTTAAATCAAATTTAATGGTAACCAAATTTATATTACATAGTTATTTAATTGTTGGTTGACAGAGCTTACAAAAGTCGCGATATTTTTGAATGTGTTATTAAAATTAAGGAAAAACACTCACCTGATTACACTTTTCAGAAGATTTATCACTTGTTATCACAATCGCCAAGTAACAACGTATCAATGTATCCTTCATTGTGAAGCAAAAAGTTCTACAAAACTGTCTATAATTTTTTAAAACAGAAGTATCCCTGTTTCCGAACCATGTATGCAAATGTCAACCATCGTCGTTGACGACCACTGAAGACTAAAATTTTATTTTATTTCTTACTTACAAAGTATGAAGTACACTGCGAGCTTAGCTTACTTCGCTCAGTATAGCACGCAAAATAACATAGCCATTCATAGTTCACAGCCGTTTCATAGCTTGCGGTGGACGTTGCGATTAATGCGCCTTATAAAATGACGACGGTGTAATTTCATGAGAACGATAATGATTAACTTGCTATTTTTACATAGGTGCAAACAAAGCATCAGCTCTGTGGGAATAACTTGTAACCAACTTGATAAAAAAGGAGGTTCTCAATTCAATGCAAGGTTTTATTTATTAATTATTATTTTTTAAATATTGTTAAATAATATATTCAATTAATAACAGCCGCTGTGGTCTCAGACCCAGAGGTCCCGGTTTCGATTCCCAGGGCACAATGTTGTGTTCGGTTTGGTTGGTGGTATAGTTTGTTTTAAGTCCGCCTGGCTAACTTAGTATATAGATGGTAGTCCATCTTACCTAGGTCTTGCGCATAGCAACAATGTTATCTGCATTGTTGTGTTCCATCATTTAGAAGTAAAATAGCCAGTGCAAAGATGTAATTTTTTTTATAAATATACATAAACATAGAAAAACACCAAGACCCGAAATCAATTTTGAAAAACAGTTTTTTCCAAACTGACCCGACCGGGAATTGAACCCAGAGATGGCGCGACGCCAAACCCGGCGCGCTAACCACTCGGCCACGGAGGTCGTCAAGTCAATATATTCAATTCTATGCTAAAACATAACACACAGACAAGTACATACACAAAACATACAATAATATTACATGTACCTACTTACTAATATTATTATTATTTGGACTTTATGAGTAAGTAGGTACACCTACCTAAGTTTTTTTGGGAATCGAACTTAGCACTGCTATTTACCTAAGCTTATTACTACACGTAACTGGTTTTATAATTTATATTTTGATGACACTTTATTTTAATTACTTCATAATTTGTAATTCGATGAAGTGATTGTTGGTCACACGTTATTGCTGATTTAGATATCTACGAATGTGTGCATAATTGCACACATTTTTCGTGTATCTGTATTTGCCAAGTTTTTGTATAAATAAAGTTTCCATAAAATACATTAAATCAATTACGATCGACTTGTCATCAAGCACGTCTACCTATTGCTGCCTGCAGTGTTATTTCCGTCACCATTGTTCTTCACATCAAGTGCGTCGACATAATGTTCGTGAGTCAATAATATTTTACTGTTTTTTTTTTTTTCATTTCATTATAATATATTTATTTATTGGTATTATTTACAATGATTGTACGATGGTTGACATACAGACCTATAATTTATTTTCCGTTCGTGTCTCTACAGGTCTGAACACGAGTACAAGAAACGGCTCGCCGCCGCAGCTGTCCTAGACTCAGACCGTGAACAGTCATCTGACTTTGAAGAAGACTCTAGGTAATTACTCGTATTTGCTATGCATATCTCAAGACTTTGGTACTATGTCGCCATAATTGCCATATTTTTAAATACTTTATTTTTATTTTCTTATTTTGACGACCTCCTTGGTTGAGTGGTATGTACACCAGTTTTCATGGTGTCGCCATCTCTGAGGTCCCGGGTTCGATCCCCGGTCGGGTCAATTTTAGAAATTATTGTTTTTCTATATTTTCTCGGGTCTAGGTGTTTTCTATGTACCTATAATAAGTATGTATTTAAGTATTTTAAGTATGTTTATCCGTTGTCAAGTAACCATTTAACGAGTTTCATAACGAAGCTTCTCTTGGGCTAGATAATTGGTGTGAGTGTAGGAAAGTTTATTATGTTAATAATTTATGTTCTTTCTTTTCTTTTTACAGTCCTCCGAAGAAGGCGAAAAAATCGGCGAAACCGAAAAAAGAGCCTGCGAAAAAGAAGTCAAGTGGGTATGTATAACGTTTTTAAGTTTTAGCATAGACGAATAAGATATTTTTTTAGACAAAACTTTGGTTTTAGACAATCACACTAATATTATAAAGGCGAAAGTTTGTGAGTGTGTATGTTTTTTACTTGTGCACGTAAAAACTACTGAATGGATTTGGCTGAAATTCGGCACACAGATAGTTTATAACCTGGATTAACACATAGGATACTTTTTATCCCGTTATTCCCACGGGAACGGGAACCACGCGGGTGAAACCGCGAGCGACCGCTAGTTATTTAATAATTCTACGATAAAGAGTTAGTTACTGTGCTAAAAATAGTTTTCATGAATTGGCGGTAACAATTTATAAATACAATTGTTTCAGGAAGCCTACTGCGAAAACAAACGGCTCGGCTTCTGTGCTGTCCGACCTATTTGGCTCCGACGACGAGTCTGAGCAGCCTAAGCGCTCCTCCAGCAGCCCCTTGTGGTCGTCGTTGTCTCGGCGAGTCGCGGGCGGGGTGTTACGTCAGGTAGAATTGGTGCCTGATGGTAACATATTTTTTGATGTCAAAATATATAATACCGAAGACATCATTAATCTCGGCTCTCGTGAACGCTCGGACAAGTGGATTGCTAATCTTCGCTTGCGGGTCTCACCAGACGATCCGCTGTGGAAAGAGTTGAAGAAATTGTGCGCCGAAGCGAAGAAGAGATTCTCAAAAGAGGCGATGTACTACGGTGACAAGGTTGGCAGCCAATAGGTTCATCCATCGATTCACCCTTTTTTTTTTCACTACATTGTAAAAACTTTTGTACTTATACTTAACTAATGTAATGGTTAATCTAGGTAATATAAATTCTAAAACTATATTTTCTTTTTTTAACTTAGCTTAATCAACCGCAGAACTAATAACCACTCAACTATGGGTAAATCTATCTATTGTTCGATTTGTCAAGAGTCATTACCAAGTAAATCGTTTTCGGGGCATTTACGCAGTATTAAACATAAAAGTAATAGTGCAGTAAGTCTCGATAGTGGCATTGAAAAAATAAGTTCCGCGTTTCGTTGTCGCATAGCGTCTTATCGCATACGGGCAGAGCGCGAGCGTCTGGCTGACGGCAGCGAAATAGCTGCTACTTCGCCCACGCACTTCTTGCGTTGCATTGCCTCAAAGTTACAAACAATACTTCATTCAGCTTTATCTAATCATATAAATATAAAAGTAAACTTTGAACTTTTTGTTAAAGTAATTTTACCTAAAGATGATTCTACGGAAACTAAATCATTTACAACTGCAAACATTTCTTTACATTTAAACTACAGTTATAATGATCTACTAAATAACATTTCTGAAATTATTTGTAAAAAGATAGACGAATTTCAGGAAAAGGGGAGTGGATGGTCTATGTTGGATATTTTATACCTCGAAACTAATATTAACAAATATACGCCATTGAGAGGATCATCATATCTAAAATTACCAAAAAAAATTTACTCAAAACAAGCTTGTGTAAATATAAAAAATGATGATGAATATTGTTTTGCTTGGGTTGTGATGGCGGCTTTGTACCCAGTTAAAAAGAATGCTTGTCGAGTATCATCTTATCCTCACTTTAGTACAGTATTAAACTTAATTAATATGTCGTTTCCAGTTGCAAATAATGACATAAAAACATTTGAAAAAAATAATAAAAACATAAGTGTAAATATCTATGGTTTGGATAGTAAAAGTAATATTACTGGGCCGTTGTATAAAACCATTTTACGAAAAAAAATCATATTAATATGCTTTTAGTTCAGAATGGTTCTAAGTCTCATTACTGTCTCATAAAAAACTTTCCTAAACTATTAAGAAGTCAAGTGACTAAACATCACAGTAAGCTTTATTTTTGTGATGATTGCTTGTTGTTTTTTAAGTCTAATCTAAAATATAAAAATCACTCTTGCGGTGGAGTCGCAACTATTTTGCCCGAAAAAGGTACTTTGGTTCAATTTAAAAATTTTCATTGTAAGCAATTCATACCTTATGTAATATATGCAGACTTTGAAACATTATTACAACCGTGCGTTGAAAGTCAAAGTAAACACACAGCTAACATTCAACGGCACATTCCCGCTGCGTTTGCGTATTATATTGTTTGTAATTATGATAGCTCTCTAAACCGCCTAGTAAAGTATCGCGGTCCTGATTGTGCATTCAAATTTGTTACTTATTTACAGAAAGACGTGAAAAGAATTTATGATATTATTCAGTCGGCTTCAGAGAATCCAGTGCCTATAATTTTTAGTAATATTGACTCGCGTGCTTTTGATCGCGCAGACTATTGTTATTTATGTTCAAATTTATTAGTCGTAGATAAAGTGTGAGATCACTGTCACTTCACAGGTGTTTACAGAGGCGCAGCTCATTCATACTGTAATCTTAAATTTCAGATTCCTAAATTTATCCCCATTTTCTTTCATAATTTGTCGGGTTACGATTGCCATTTGTTTATTCGGGAATTAAACACAATATCAGGCTCAATCAAAGTTATTCCGAAAAGCAAAGAAAATTATATTTCTTTTACTAAGTTTATTCCACTTTCAGATAAAACTTTCGTTGCAGTACGTTTTGTCGATTCTTTTAAATTTTTAGGGACAAGCTTAGACCAGTTAGCTAAAAGTCTTAACCGTAATGACTTTATACATTTACGTAAAAATTGCGATAGTGAACGAAAATGTTCATTGTTGCGTCGCAAGGGTATATATCCATATGAATATATGTCTGCTTGGGAGGTATATGAAGAAACTAGTTTGCCGCCGATAGAAAAATTTTACAGTAGTCTTACGAGTGAATCAATTAGCTTAACTGATTACCAACATGCCTTAACCGTATGGAAAACTTTTGACATACAAAATTTAGGAGAGTATACAGATTTATATGTAAAAAATGATGTTTTATTATTAGCCGATATATTCGAAAAGTTCCGCTTAACTTGCAAAAAAAATTATGATTTAGATCCGGCTTTTTATATTACAGCACCAAGCCTAAGCTTCGATGCAATGCTTTTAAAAACCAAAATAAAGTTGGAACTTTTATCTGACCTAGAAATAATTCGTATGATACAAAAGGGTATTCGAGGAGGCATTTGTTTATGTTCAAAAAGGTATGCTCAATCAAATAACAAATATCAGCCTGATTTTGATTCATCTCAATCTAATAGTTATTTAATGTACTTGGACTGTAATAACTTATATGGTTACGCTATGTGTAGCTATTTGCCCTATGCGGACTTTAGATTACTTGATGAGGAGGAATGTAGTCAGCTTAACATACTGAGCATTCCTAATGAAAATGAATATGGATACATTTTAGAAGTAGATTTAGAATACCCAGAGAGTTTACATGACTTACACAATGACCTTCCATTTTGCGACCAAAATTTTGTTCCACCGGGTTCGAAACATAAAAAACTGATACCTAATTTATTCGATAAATATGAATATGTCATACATTACGTTCATTTGAAAATGTGTTTGAATAATGGATTACGCCTTAAACGAATTCACAGAGCAATAACATTTAAGCAGAGTCAGTTCTTAAAACAATATATTGATTTAAATACGGAGTTAAGACAAAAATCTAACACTGCTTTTGAGCAAGACTTTTTTAAATTGTTAAATAACAGTATTTTTGGAAAAACATTAGAAGATACAGAGCGCAGAGTCGATGTAAAACTTGTTAATGCATGGCATACGATCGCAATAAAACAAACAAGTACTATTCCGCCGAACAACTGATAGCTCGCCCTAACTTTCATAGCGTAGCAGTGTTTGATGAAAACTTTGTAGCTATTCAATTAAAACGAGAAAAAGTAATATTGAACAAACCAATATACATAGGGTTTTCAGTTTTAGAGATATCAAAAAGCCATATGTGCGATTTTCATTATTCTGTTATGAAAAAATATTACAACGAAAAACTGTCTTTATGTTACACAGATACTGATAGTTTGTTATACTCCATTCAAACGGATGACTTCTATCGCGATTTGAAAGACCACTTTTTGAGTTATTTTGACACTAGTAATTATTCTAGTAATAACTGCTTTAGTATTATTCCAAGGAACAAAAAAGTCCCTGGTTTGTTCAAAGACGAACTAGGTGGTAAACTTCTCTTGGAATTTGTAGGATTGCGATCCAAACTGTACAGTATTAAAACAATTGATAATGAGGTTAAAAAAGCAAAAGGAGTCAAAAAACCTGTAACTAGAAAGTTAAAATTTTCTGATTACGTAAATGTTCTTTCAACAGGAACAGATCTTAAAGGTAAAAACGTTCTATTCAAAACCATAAAGCATCAAATTTTTACAAGAGAACAGTATAAAGTGGCATTGTCGAGAAAAGATGATAAACGTTTTATTTTAGGTGATAACGTGTCAACGATATCGTGGGGACATTATAATACACTATCCTGCAATAGATAGTTTTTACCATAGGTGATAATAATGCATGATGGTTTATATCTAGATTAAATCACTAAAACTTTAACGTTTTATACTATCAATTTAATGTTTTACTGTCATCGATAAATTTAAAATATAAACATAGATTTTTAAGATTAATTTTAATCTGATAGGTAGTTTTAAAAAAAGTTAAATAATCTAAGACCTTTAATCAGCTATATAATATGTTAAGTTAATTAATTGGTGTTAAGTTTGTTTTAAATTTAAAAATTAATATTTGTTTACAATCAATTTGATGTGAAATTTTCATTTTTGTATGGATTACACTTTATATTGTTGAAACTAAAACTGTAAATAACAATGAAGTGCATTTTTGTATGTTTTATTTAAGTTTATGTCTAATAATTGTTTTTCTTAAGTTACTAAATAAATGTTGTTGTAATATAATTTACAAAAAAAAGTTTTGTATTGTCTACAATCAATTTGATGTGTTACTTTCATTTTAGTATGTACCTATTCATACACTCTTTATAAAAACTGTTGTTACTTAATTCGTGAATAAACAATAAAGTGAATTTTTATGTTTTATTTATACTTAGCCCGAGTATTTTTTTCCTTAACTACTACAAAGCACAATTATTATACAAACTAAAAGTACTTACCTACTTGTTTAGTTTATTACTAATTACTTTTATTACTTTGAATTAATGGTTTTATTTGATGATGTGCCTAAAATAACTATTTTATACAATTACATTACATTACATTATTACATTATTTCATAATTAGGTGTAATAAATATGAAAGCTGAGTAAAATTTCAATTAAAGAATTATCATATAATGTAAACTCTACGAGGACTAGGTATACAAAAGCATAAGACTTTTTTAAACCAATTTTAACCGCACCATATTTTATATTTATTAAGTTGTTATCAAATTCTAAGAAAGATTGTACCGAACTGTATGATTTAAACAAGTCATTACATGTCGACAATATAATGCTGATTATGATGGGAAGTCATTTGATGCTATTCGCACACGTTTCACAATAATTACGTGTCATGTTGTTGAAAATAACACCTAGTCAGCGGTTAGTTTTTTGCATGTTTAAACATGCAACGAAGCAACTTACACCGACGCACACATATTATCGGTCGTAGTAAACTAGATAAATAAAGCGTGGTTTGTCATGTAATTCATTTACATTAATAGACAGAACGTTGTCAGCAGCAGTTGCATTGTCTCAATTGTTTTTATTTTTTTGTTCTAAATAAAAAGTTATTATCATGGTAAGTGGAATTATGCATTTAAAAATGATGGACATAATTTATATTTGTAAGTGTTTTATATTATTTTATTTTATTTCAGGAAACTCCACCCACTTCACCGGTCTACATTCTGCCTGATGAGGAACACCAAGATCGAGTACTGAATCAATACACACAAGGCCAACATGAGGGAATTGACGAAGCGGGTCCCTTTCACTATGGATTCAGACCTCAGAACCCGGAGCCGGAGATAAAGAATTTGAAACATAGACATCAAAAGAAAAGATGTTTTCTAAGACACTTTCACAACAAACAAAATTCCTTTGTATTGAAAAGCGCGCCGAAAAAGGGTCGCTATTTAATCAAAATTCAAGTTATTGACTTACAATCAAGAGTGCCTGTTCCAGAGAAGCTGTTGTGCGCACAATATGTTGTGGAGGATGATGTTGATCCAATTATGGATCAGACAGAAGGAGTTATTAGTAACATTTCAAAAAAATTGTGCGGCTATAGCTATAACTTCTATTGAGGCTATATGGCGCAGATTTATTTGTAAATTAAAGTTCTCAAAAGGTTTCAAGCGTAATTTCCATATTTACGTGTAAACCTCCAGAGACACATTTAAATATATAAAATATTTTGATTGTATAAAATCTTATTTTGAGGGGTACAATACTTAGTTACACAATTTTCTTTTTAGTATATAAATAAATTTAACGTATATATTTTTAAATGTTATTGAAACTTGTTAAATTTTTTGTAAATTTAGTAATAAGCTTTATAATAAACTTAAATAAAATTAAATAATAGTAATAACGTTTTTTTTCATTTTATTGCTCTCGGTTATATTGATTATACTCGTAGTTTAATAAAGAAAACACAGCATTCAATTTAAATTTATGTTTATTAAAAAATAACTAATAGGTATTAAAGCACATACTTACATTATAAAAACAAAAAAAAAAAACTTTTAACAGTCACATAAAAATAAAAAGTTCTATTCTAATGCCTAGTTCTATTAAATTCAATGATTAAAACCTAAATAAAACTATAATTATTACAAAATAATAAGATCACTTTATTTTGTAAACACCATTTTTTAATACACAGTACATTTTTTAATGCACATGTTTTCCTATGAGTAAAACAGTTATATACGAAAACATCTTTACAATACAATTCAGAAAGAGTTTGTAAATTAGGAAGCCCTAAATTACTTATGTCTAACACGTTGTTATGATCACATAATTCTTGTATCCATGTAATCTTTTCTTTACCTTTAACTAAAATTGTACGATCTTTTAAATACGGTTTGATAATTCTTCGAAATTCCCTATAATCTATGTACCCTTCGCTCCATCGAAATCCTCTGTTTCGTTCAATCCACCAAACACTTTGCTTTTCTTTATCAGTAAGAGCGGTAAACGGGTAAGGTGGTTTTATTAAAAAAATATGGGTATATTCTTCAGTGGCTATAGCTAATTCCTTTACCAGAAACTTATTGTTTAGGTTTTTAAATCCTTGTACATCCACGATAATTGTATTACTTTTCATGATAACTTTTTCACAATGTTGCTTAAAGGCTTGTACTCGAATATACAGTCGTTTAATATAAGACAATATGCAGCTGTCTGATCAGGTATCTCTTTTTCAGTTTCAATTTCAACTCTTACATCTATTGACCCCTTTAATGCCTCGTGTTGTCGAGAACAATCAATTACGAATAATGGAGCGATATCTTTAAATTCTTTTAAAGTCACCAACGGTTCTGCTCGGCGTCCGTGATAAGTCTGTTGAAATCTATCATATTGCTCATATAATAAGTAATACTTGTTTTCCGTAAAGCTGACGTTCAAATTTTCGTAAGGGTAATATGAAGAATTCAAAAAAACTTTTACGTCACTAACATTGCAGTGGTCAAATTCAGCCATTGACATGTCCGCCTGATTTTTACGATTGGTTTGAAATACAATAATTACATAACGTGGTTTTTCTATTTGCGTTGAAGTTTTAATTGACCATGTATGTTTGCGTGTTTTTGGTAATAACGGGTATTCATATAAATCCCAATTTCGGAACGCTAAGGTAACAGAACGATCTTTTTCTAAATGTTTTAACAAAGTAATCCTTTCACGATCTGATACTTTTACATGCGGAACTTTCCAAACTATTTTACTTATTTCAAGGTTATCGATAATTTCATTTTTATTTAACTTTAATGCATTAATATTAGTGCTGCTTCTTAATAAAACTAATTCGTGTTTACAGTTAATAATTATTTTTTCATAGTCTTCTGCAAACCCCAGTATTTTGTTTAAAGGTATTGAAGCGGAAAAAACTCCATTGGTCGTACCAATAGTAGACCAACCCCAAACATTTGCAGATTTTGATTCGTTTTCGTTTAGCGAAAGATCTGATTTTAAGGTGGTCGTAAGGCCAACATTTTTTATTTTGTCTATTTCAACACCATTTAGTTCGTATCGTATATCTTGAAATAGAAATAATGCTGCGTTATTTATAAAATGCACACTGGATACTTTTGCTTTAGTAGTGCTATCATGAACATGTACTTTGCCCTCAATATACAAAGTGCTGAGGGAAGGCAACACATACAAATCTTGTTGGTTAATAGGTATACGTATTTCATCATTCTTGTTGAAACTTGTCACGTATGGTTTATATGAATGATATTCGAAACTTTCAATGCTATTATCGTGTGACGATGGTTGAGATATATTTAAAATATTCATTTTATTAAGCCTATTAACTTTAGAAACTCTTTATTTTCTTTGGTTAACTTCTTTTTGAATTTAAGAGGTGCTACTTTTAAAAGTGCTCTTTTTGAACTGACTTGAGTCCCGGATGGTAAATGGGTTTTATTAAAATTTAGCATCTTTTTCTAAAGTGCAAATATAGTTGTACTTCTTCGCCACGTAAATTGATTTGCTTATTTTCAGCGTCTAACAATCTTATGTTTAATGAACTGATTGAGTTTTGGTTAACTGGAAAATATATTATATTCTTAGGTATTTCAATAATTCGATAACCAGGTGGTACGTTAGGCACAAATTCGTAGATTATGTGACTTGCTTTTCCGTTTACAAATGATCCGCTTACTGCGTCGCATTCGATGCGGACGATGGTTGTTGATAAAATACTAACAGGATACTGTGACTTGCTACTTATATTAGCCTTCACCGTTTCCATACCAAAACCCAAAGTTTTTCCAAGCGAATTATCATTTTCAAAGTGCACATCCTTTGTACAGAAAATATTGGTCTTAAGTGTGTTATTATTACAAGTTAAATTAAAAACACAATTTTTTATATTTGCTTTTAAATAATCACAGATGTCTTGAAGTTCATATGAACCTTCAGGAATTTCCACAACTTCGTTGGTACCATAATAAAACTTATTATTTCTCTCGTCTACATTTGGGATTGAATTAAACGTAGAAAAGTAAAGTAGTCCACATTCATATTCTCCACATAAGTCTAAGGTTGGGGAATAGCTAGTTGCCATAAAGGCTCCTCGACCAGTTATCGACACAGTGAAAGACATTTTTATACTGAGAAATATATTTACTATTCTGTATTTAAATGGTGTTTCCAATATTCCTTTAAAAATTTTAAGCAAAGATGTCCACAATTTAATGTGCCAAAAGTTTGATGTTGTGTATAATTATAATTTATAGGAATATTTTTTAAATATTTTTGTAATTCTAGCGGAGGTTTTAAATTACCAAAACTATCAAAATATTCAGAGTTATTGTTTTTCTTAACGTAGGCTACCCAATGAGTTCCAGGATTCACAGAAGTGTCCAAATTAATTATAGCACACTCATTTTTTCTTGGTTTTGAAGGTAAAGTATCTCTCATAAAAACACCACGGAAATACGGAATGTCACATGCGTGTTCTAAAATATCCAAATTTGTTAATGCTCGCCTGGGTAGCCGTTCCACTAGTTTTTTGAATTATTTAAATATAAACCTGCCCCTTTTTTATGAGGTCTAATATACAATCCTTTCCCAAGAGCAACCGCTTCCATCATCTTGTTATGGCGTTCAGACTCTTGAAGACTTCTCTGAGCAGCTTTGGCATCATTCACGGCCTTTGCTATACCTGCCGCACCTCCTGCTAATGAACCCAAAGCTGACAATCCAGCGAAGATTGGTATCAAAGGTAAGAACCTACCACTTTTAGGAATGGGAATACAGCGTGGCAGGCGTATACCTCTTTTGTTCATAAATAGTTTTTTGGCAGCAGCATATGCATACTTAATAGCTGAATTATTGCTTTTGGATTTCAATTTCTTTACTTGAGATTGTAGTTTTTTCACGATAGACATAAAAGAACGTGCTCCACCACCAGCTTTAAGCTTTGCCTTCATTGCATTTTTAACTATCCACGAGGCAACCTTTTCTCCTTTCCCAGCGTCTTTTGATTTCAATCTTTTCTTAGCCATATTCAAAAGATCTAAATCAGCTTTATGACGTACATCCAAATCACTATTGATGTATGCAATGTCGTGGTGCATACAAGCTTCATCCAATTTGTTTACACCTCGATTGCCTTTTTGTAACCGTTTTTGAAGTTTAGTTCCAGGACCGCAAAATTGATAACCAGGTAAATGTAATTCAAAAGGTAAATTATTAATTAAACAGTTAATGATACCACTTCCTTCCTTCATTGATACTCACAAAATGATTGAGCGGGTATTGCGTTCTTTATTTATATTACATCACTAATGCATTTTTTTCTACCCAACTGTTTTCTTCATTACTTAGGCCTAACCATTTCACAAAAAGCCTGTTCCCTTTTCTTTTTAAAACTTTTTCTTTGAGATATAAGTCTGGAAACATAGTTCTTTGTAATTCATATTCATAAAATGAACCTAAAATACTGTGGTTTTTTCTGTCTTCTATGTGATAAGTTGGTGGGTTTGTATGATTGATTTTTGTGATAGTAAATATTTCAGTAGACCAGTTAGGGGTATAACCTTTGTAAAAATCACCTTTATATTTACTATGTTTTTGTATAATACAAAGTACTCATATTATTAGAAGTAACTTTTTGCAAATCGTAATCTCCAGTCTCTGATTTTGCTAACGTGTAGTCAAGAGTATTCATAAATTCAGAATATCTTAAACGCTTATGAACGTGATGTCCAAATTTATCTATATTCATTGCAGTCTTTATGGGTTGTTCACTGCTATTAAACTGCTTAATTTTCTCAATACATGCCTTTTATATTTCACGTTTATAATACCAGCTTCAAACAGTTCTTCGATGATTGCTATAATCTCACTGTTTAGGCCAGTGTTGCCTGCTTCGCGTGATGCAAGCAGTAATTTTAGTCGTTCCACTAATTCATTTGGATCATCCCAATAAACCAAATCGGTATTCTTTTTAACTTTTTTAAAAATATTTATACCTTCCCCTTTTGGGATGCTTTCAGTACTTGTAGTTACTTTTCTAGTAAATTTGAATAAGGGTTTAATAATACTCATGTATTTGAAGCCTTTGTTACTGTTTATAGGTTTATTTGGATCAAAATTACGTCTGTGTGCGTTGGTATCAATTAGAATTACTTTATAATTTTGCATATCCTCGTCTGTGATTATATCTATATTTGGTGTTTTTTTAAATAATAATTCCATAATACCAGGCGTCTTCTTCAGAGTGCGATTTCCAATCTTTAAGATACGACCCTGATCATAAACGCGGGCTTTCCCCAACATTAACTTATCCCGTTCAGTTCTTATTCCAAAAGGCACATCTTTAAATACTTCAGATGATAGTGACCATGATAAAGATCGATTTTTCATGCTTGGCGATGATTCGGGTGATTTAAACGAGTCATCACTGATATTATGTTCATCAGGTGGTGAAACAGTAAGAGTTTGATCAGTTTTGTTATAAAAATCATCAGCTGAGTTTTCTTCTTCACTAAAACTTTCTTGAATGTTATCGTTAGACGAATACGATACTTCAGCATCACTGTACTTTATTTTCTTTTTCATTGGGGTTTGAACTGATTCTTCGTTGTGAAAAATTGTATCACTTTTGTTTGCCAATTGATTTAGAGGATCCAAAATGGGTTTAAATATTGTACCCAGAGCCTTATTATTCGAATTTTTTAGATCTTTTATCATTTTAACCTTTCTTTTCACAGCTGCTGCAGATTTTACAATTTGTTCTTTTAAATTTCTTTCCATTTTAGTATGTAAGTATTCCGTTCCAAATCAAAAGTGAAAATGATTCAGATATATTAGAACATTCACTTATGTATATTAGTTAATAAATATAAAAGTGTCAAACTTCATTCTATAGCAACCTTTATTTCGCTCACAGTCCTTATTAATTACAACATAACTGAAGGGTTTACTCCAAACTATTGAGCACATTTCGCGGAATTGAGGCCATGTCATATCAGACCCAACATGTTCGTCATAAACATGCTTTAAGTTGATGTCATCTTGCTTAAATAATATAATAAGGTTTGAGTTATCTCTCACGAGCTGTTTTGGGATCTTGGTATATGTTTGATTTATGTAGAAACAGTCTATGTTTTTATGACGCCCCATAGCAAAATAATCACGAATGTTGTTTTGATTTTCACAAGCAACATCATCGAAAACAATGATTGAGTTTGGTAAAGCTTCATGCGGACTTAGAATTTCACTATTATAATTCAAAGTTTTTTCTAGGTATATATACTTAGTTATAATGATTTTGAATAAACGTACAAGTTACGGAAATTGGACCATCTTTATGAAGCAATAAACTAATCACTAAGTTGGTCTTTCCGCAATTCGACGGTCCGCAAACAATACAGCGAATAGTATTTGGTAATAAGGTACCATGTCGTTTTGGAGCGTTTGATGACGTAGGACAGATGCATTCCAATTTCAATGATTTTTTTTGTTTACCAAATCTCATAATAAAATTGACTGCATTGTTTCAAAGGTTACAACAAAATGACTAAAAAATTATAACGGTTCTATATTTAATACTTTTGTTTGTTATCTACGACAGTAGTAAAAATTGGGCGTTCTGGCGCACAATAGTTGTGTGCGAACGTCGTCGCGGAGCGATGACGAAGCGAGCACGGCGAGCGGTGAGGACACAACTTTGTGAGCCAGAATGCCCAATTTATTTACTACTGAAGTTGTTCAATGTCTTTCCATTTTGACTCTGTAAATTTTCCATATTTGCTAAAGTCGATTCAAACACGGATAGTAGTTAAAAAAAACACTTAAACATTTCCTTCAGTGACACCATTATCCCTTTGGTTGTCTTTCTTTGTAATATTATGTTAGAGCCGTCTTGTAAGCATGGTATCACAGAAGAATCTATTATATATTGCTGAGGTTTAATGTAAAAACCTAATCCTTCAAAATACTGTAAAAGTTTCCATTCTGTATCAACTTTTTCAAACGGAGTGGAATATACATGAATAACAGCTTGAATAGAACTATTGTTTACAGCATCTGACATACAATGACTTAAAGTCTCACCAATTACTTGAGTTATGTTCTGTGTTATTTCAGTTAAAATGTTTTCTGCCGTAGCTCTGTTTAAATTTGGATTGCTATAAAGGGCTTTTAATTTTCGTAATTTTGCTTTGTGCAAAATTTAATGTTTTGTGAATGTTTAATATGGCCGTCATCATAAACGGAACATTTATTTTTATTTTTATTAGCTGTGTTGTCTAAATTGGTTAGCTTCGAAAGTTGTTAAACAACACAATTTTGTAACGTAACATTTTGTATTGTTTCACAATTTTTAATACATGTTACTTCAAAGTCATAATTTTGTTGCGATTCATTATGGATAATAGAACTACTACTCGGCTCACTCGATTCACAATGTGTGTGTACGATTTGTTTTTGTTCTAATATTGGTAACATTTTCCAATTGAGATTTACCCGGCTCACTAATATTGTGACTGAGGAGGTGTCTCTTATAGCTTTTTATATTTTGAAAGCGTCTGTGACATTTAGGCTGTGCACAACTATATTCGATATGTAAAAACAAACTTTTAAGGGATTTTAACTCCTTATTACAAATAAAGCAATTAAACATAATTTTCACTAAGTGAAAGTTTTTAATAGTAACTTTCATGAAGTCTACAATTAACGTGGCAACACCGGGAAATTTATGATCTTTTGGTGTGCAAATTTCATAAAATTAGTGTTGGATGAACATCAATGGCTGAACACTCTCACGGGGATATTGTATGTCAAACACATGAAAGGTTTTGAAACAAATGTCAACAGCTTTTAAGAGCGACTCCAGTTGGTAAGTGACGTCATCAAAATTCCTTATTACAAATAAAGCAATTAAACATCATTTTCACTAAGTGAAAGTTATTAATAGTAACTTACATGAAGTCTGCAATTAACGTGGCAACTCTGGGAAATTTATGATCATGTGGTGTGTGAATTTCATAAAAATAGTAGTTGGATGAACATCCATGGCTGAACACTCTCACGGGGATATTGTATGTCAAACACATGAAAGGTTTTGAAACAAATGTCTACAGCTTTCAAGAGCGACTCCAGTTGGTAAGTGACGTCATCAACATTGACGTAGAAGTCGGAAACATTTTCGACGTCTGGCCCCACACATATTACCACAGGTTGGCAGGTGAGTCCTTTTTTACGGTGGATATCCCGACGCGTCGGCAATTGTAAGGCAATTCTGAATGTCACTCTGAGTCTATAACAAATAAAAAGTTAATTACACATTCGACATCAATGATTCCGAACTTTAATTGCTTCATGGTTTGCCCAATATGCAGATTGAAATGTATGTATTGTATACACAATAGAGTATTAAATTAAAAATTAACCTTCACATGCAATATCAGACTGTCACGTGATTCCAATATTGTCGGTTTGTTATACTTTTTTTTCTGCCGAATCTTTTGATGATCGCTTAAACATAAATATTTATAAGCAAAGGCGGTTATATATAGGTAAATGAGTAATATAAAAATCATAACAAAACTAAGTAAATAAATGTATGATAAAATACCAGCCTAGTGCGAGTCGGACTCGCGCACGAAGGGTTTCGTACCATTATCTATAAAAACGGCAAAAACAATCACGCTTGTTGTATGTTAGAATATTAAATATTTATTTTATTCTGTTTTTTAGTATTTTTTGTTTTAAGCACAATAAAGTTAAAGAATATAGTAAACGGTAAAACAAAGAATGTATCAGATCGCAGGTATTTGACGCCCGAGCCCAAGGCAAGGGCGATAAATATGCGATCTGAGGCTTTCTTTGTTTTACCGCCCTTGGTAAGTACAAAATGCTTAGCGTGCGGTTATTGATACTTTATTGCCAGGTGTAAATAAATAAATATAGTATAATAATAAATGTACTATTATTTACCTTTTCGTCTTTATCTCTTTTTTCTGATCTGCCCACGGTTGGAACCAGTTTCCCGGAAAGTAGGGATAAAGCAATGAATGCTTTCGTGTCTGAAATTAAATGTAAATTGTAATAGTGGCTGTTATTGTATTATATTATACTAAAACTTATTATAAAATATGGTAATGTAGGCATTCGTTAAACAATTAAGACGATTATTATGTATAAGATCAGGTGCTGGGTTAAGAGGAACATAATGTTTTTTTCCTGGGGTGATGGAAACAGTGTCCCGATTTTTCGGGACAAATCTATCTCTATCGCGCGATAAGATCGAAGGCAAAATTTACCTTCTTTTGTCGTGTCGTTGAAGGCAATCTTTAAGTCTTGAAACACTTTTACGTCGGTAAAAGCATCAGTGGTTTTTTCTAAAAACTGTGGGAACTTCACAAAAAGTGAGACGTCCTTTTTTGGATGACTGTACTCAAAGTCCAACTGTATCTGCAAACCATAGGTAATAATAAATATAAACGAGTACTGACAAACATCCTTCGACTTTAACATATGAGTCATAATCCTACTAATATTATAAACGCGAAAGTTTGTAAGTATTGATGGATATTTGTTACTCTTTCACCTAAAAACTACTGAATGGATTTAGATGAAATTCGGCATACAGATAGTTTATAACCTGGATTAACACACAGGATACTTTTTATCCCGATATTCCCACGGGAATGGGAACCACGCGGGTGAAACCGCAAGCGGCCGCTAGTTATGTAATAATCACATGAATAAAAACGTATACTTTCAAACTGAAATACAAAACTTTGTTTTAATAATGGATATTTCTTTAATATGTCTTGCAAATGTTTTGCGTTTTTGTAATCAGTTTCAATTCTATATTTTCTCGTTTCCAGCCATTTCTTTTTGACCTCATGAAAGGGCTCCTTGTTATACTGAAGCCATTTAACGGTGTCCTCGCCTTCTTCAATGTCTGATGATAATGATGTTTCAGTAAAAAGTAAAATGCAAAACAGCACATGTAAAGTAAACATAAAACACGTGGGAGCAGCCAAAGTGGACAAATACATCGCAACACATCCTTATTCCTATAATAATTAACATGTGTTGCGGCTTACGATACATTTGGCTACTTTGTCTGCTCTCATCCTACACTCAAGAGCAATGAAATCAGGTCACTTTGTATGGGATTTTCCATCCTACACAGTGACTCGATTACATTGTTCTTAAGTGTATTTGTTGTTGACTGTAAAAATGTATGTAGGTACCTGAATGTTCCGGAATATTTTCAAATGATAATTTTCGTTTCCGGCCAAGTACTCCTTCTCGTTGTAATAGCCTTCTTTGGTTGTTGACCTATCTATTAATTTACCTTTTGTGGGTCTATATTTGCTCTGGTATTTGACACCAGGTATGTAGAATGTCTTCTAAAAACCGGCAAAAAGTGTATTTAATGATACATTATTTTATTTGAACTAAATTTTATACTGAAAACATATCATTTTTCGGTATTAAAATATTACAAGTATAAGAGAACGACAGTAGGTAAAATAAGGGTGAATAAAAACGAACAACGAAGTAATCAATTATCAGTCAGTTGAATAAATTGCTCGAGTTTCTATCAAAACCTACCCATATAGCGAGGGGTTATTCCCCGAGGATCACATTCCCCGAGGATCCTGTCCCGGAGGATCACGAATGCGATAAATTGTGATTACATTTACTTTTGTTATTTTGTCTATTGCGTTTAGCTTGTACCGTTAACAAAAAAATATTAATTTATAAATATATATATATTTATTTATTTATTTTGCGAACGCCTTATTTAGTTGCAGCGCGGATTTCAGTATCGCATTTTTTAGCGAATCAATATTCAATGTTGGATATATTTTGCGAACGCCTTATTTAGTTGCAGCGGATTTCAGGATCGCATTATTTAAGCGTAAAAAAATTTAAATCATGCAGCATGCATCGGGGGGTGCAGGGAGGCTGGCTCCCTTGCTCGGGGGAGTCGGGCGGCCTGAGGCCCCCTGCTATAAAGAAAAAGTTAAGTAAGTATGCAAAACTATAGTTCTGTCGGTTAGGTTAGGTTATACTTTTGACAAATAACGGACGGGGCCGCAGGCCCAGGCGTAGGCCCCCCGACCCCCTTTTTTCTTGATCATAAATATACTATAATGTATTAAAAAGAAGCTTTTGCTAAATATGCCACCTACTCTGAAATTTACTGCAACTAAAAAAGGAGATCGCGAAATTCATCAAATAATAAATTTATGGGAACATAAATAAAGCTTTCGTTAATAAATGCTACTCTGAAATTTACAGCAACTAAAAAAGGAGATCGCGAAATTCATCTAATAATAACTTGTAGGAACATAAAAAAAGCTTTTGCTAAAAAATGTGACTCTAAAATTAGCTGCTACTGAATAATGCGTTCGGCAAATTCATCTAACAAATCGAAAAGACTGATTAAGAGGCCGAGGAGTATATCTCATATGTGATTTTTGTGTGAAATGCCCATTTTTGCCTTTCGTAGTAGTTTTGCAGTTATATTTATCGTTTTTATCGAAATAGGATAATAAATTCATTAAAAAATCATATTCATGAAGTAACAATTATTCTGGTATAAATTTTACTTAATAACATTATCGTAAATAAGAGTTATTCACAGGTAACTTAAAGCGATTTTCAAAGTTTTTTTGGTTTAGAATAAGATTTGATTTCTATATGTTGTAACACTCCTGTCAAACACACATGCTAAATCCTAAATAATATAATATCAAATCAAATGATCTCACTATGATCTCACTATAAACGTCCTACTGCTGGGCAAATAAAATTATTTTAGCGAATTGTACACATCTAACAGCTGACGAGGACGCAAATAACAGAGCTTGTTTCACTTACTCTAAATATCCTGTCGTTAGCTACTTGTGTTGGGACGTTGAAAGCGTGTTCCAGCCGGATTGATGTGGTTTCAAATGATATAACCTAGAAGACTGAATTTTTCCTTTAATTAAATAATGTTTGATTAAAGGGAAAATCATATAAAAGAAAAAAAAATGTATCGCTTATAATTTTGCTATATTCCTCGAATGTGTAAGCGTGCCATTATTGATCTGTTTTCTCCGTTGTCTGGTCGCATTGTCGCTCTGTTTTTGTCTCTGCACGAGCGTCATGACTAGTACATATCATTTGGGGAATTTAAAATAACAGTCCAGTTTTTTCATCATTTTGTCGGATATGAAAAGCCGACTCACGGTGAGAAAACTCTCTTTTACTGCTGGGTCTACCTACTCTCGACATTAATTACAAAGTCGTGCTGTTAAAATTCTGCGCGAAATATAACCCGAAATCTCGGTGAGTTGTCTATAATATTTCCAACTTGAATTATTTTGTTGTATTGCTGTGTGTTAGTTTTACAGATATTACTAGTGTTTTGCAGTGTTTGGTAATTGAATAGATTGTTAGTGTTTAACGTAAAGCCTAAATTAATATAATTCGTTTAAAGTCATGTTACCTTCAAAGGGAATAATTGGTATTCCTGTCTTGTTACAATTACTGTCAAGCAAGTGTAAATGGTATTGCAGGACGCGAGGTTCCCTGTGATCCCGTGGACGAAATACCATTCCCAGTTAATTTATTGTCATTTTTACCATTTCAGACAACATTTAACTACAATGTTGGTATCTACCCGCTTTTGTTGTAGTCTCTTGTTATGATTGTCTAACGGTTTTGCAATCACAATTTTACTTAGTAAAGAGAGCCTGGTTCAATTGTAGCTGTACTGCAACAGAGCCACAAAAGCCGGGACTTAGCGAACATAAGTTATTGTGGGTTCCAGGGTTCTTCCACCGGGTTCCTGCCACCCCTGGTCTGCTGCCACCACTGCTGCTCTACTGCAGTCCAAGTACTGCTGCCCTACCGCAGCCAAATTACTCCTGTCCCACCGCAGCACACTACGGCTATCCTACTGCAGCCTACCTACCCACCTGATCTGCGAGTGAACTTCATCGGCGGGTTCCAGTTTCCTGTCGGCGCGGTCTCCGTGTACGCGGCCTAGCTTTCGCCTCTGCACACCGTCCGTCAGAAAGCCTAGCCGAAGCTAAGCCCCTTTTAAGTCCTAGCAAGCGGACACAGTTAGCGATCCGTGAACCACCTCCTGAGTTTTTGTAAATTCTTTACTAAAAGATTGGGAATAAAACTTTGTAACCTCTACATTGTTGTCATTCCTATTCTGAGGCAACTAACCTTGTTTCAATGTATAATATCAATTGTATGAAATAGAGAGGTCAATCTGTGCTCTGGGCACCTAAATGTGTGCTCCAGAGGGCTCACCCGACTAACCTCCCTAAAGTGTGTCTGCTACCAAGAAATCCACTTGGATTCCTACTTAATTATAATGAATATAAAATAACTTACATACTAGTTTTCCTCTCGTCCGCCGCGCTGTTCGCGGTGGTCCCGGTGACTCGCCGGGCTCGCCGGCTGCCGTCTGTGGTGCTGGTAGACCGCGCACCTGCGCGTTTACTGGAGCTGGTGCTGTGGTGGGTGGAAAGGCCCTAAGCGTCCCGGCTACCCCCAGAGCTCTTAACCCAGAAAAACATACGTGACCTTCACCGCAGCACGTGGCTCACCGCACACTAGCGAGACTGCATCGCGATGCGCCGATGCACAACAACACTTAGTACTTAGTTCAAAACTTAATAAAAGTTCACACTTCAACGCGAGATACGCCGCATGCGTCTCATAACCAAAAAGGCCAAACGCCCCGTGCTTGACGACCGCCGTCGAAACTCCAATCAAATAACTACTTTACAACTAGCTCGCCCTGAATATTAACACTTATGTTCGACACTGTTTCACATTTTATTACTACTTAGTAAGCGACCGCCGCTCCTAATTCCAAAATTACAAGTTCTACCTTTTACGCGACCTCGCCATGTTGATGTCTGTTCTAACCATGAGAACCCCAAATCTGTATGTGTTACACTGACAGCCGTCTGTCCAATATTTTAAAAACTACAGCGGGGGCGCACGAAATGGCCGTTTTATTCAATACATCAATGATGTCTAAAAATTCCGAGGCCGCTACGCACTATACGACTACATATGAGATTACATTAAAAAACTTTTATTTCATTTGTTTAAAACAGTAGTTCAATCTAGGAGCTCAAAAAAGTGCCTTCGCGCATTTTATGAAAATCTTTTTCTGCAATTTTGGGTTTAATTAAAAAGTTAAGCAAAATTTACAAAAAGCGAGGCCGCTACGAACTATTCCAATAGCTATTCTACACTATTCAATAAGTCAAAACTGTTAACCTATTTTTGTATCCGAGATCAAGAACGCCAAAATTGACCATTTTACGCAAAAATCACAGTCGAGATGTAAATAGGCCTCTTAAAAAGTACCAATTGTATTTTTTCTATCGCAAAAAGAAATATTGTGATAATAAATCAACCTGTGATCACTATAGCTTTATTAGACTTTTATTTTTTTCAATATTACTAAGTAAGTAAGTAGGTATATTAAATTTGATTGACCACTTTTTCTGCTGACGGTTCTTATAAGCTAAACATAGTATTGATTAAACAAATCGTGATCCTCCGGGACATTATCCTCGGGGAATGTCATCTTCGGGGAATAACCCATAGCGAGTGACAGGTTGCAACATACACAGAATGCCGTGCACGGGTGCGGTCGAATTTGATTCATTTTACACTTAAACTATTGTGTACAATTCGCACCGAATAAGTTTGCCTCAAAGTTCGCCCGTCGAACCCCTTTGACACTTAAAAACAATAACTGCGACGCTACACATACTATAGAGTAGCTAACTTTCAGAGACGTAAACTTATTTGGTGCTAATTGTTAAACAACGCGTGGACTGCGTCGCCTTCGCTCTGTCGAAGTCGTCTGCCGAATTCAGATGTCAGCCCAGTATAAAAGCGCCCTTACGTTGTGGTGAAACCACTCACCTTTTTGTAACTCCCAGGTGTCTTGTTACTCTCATAGGTTCATGTCACGTCTTTCATCATATCATTACTTTTATTTTTCCTCGCTTCTGCAACGATACGTATTGATTTAGTTACTACACACATCGCAATTCCTTTATCTAAACACATTTATTACGTGATCTAAATCATGTAACTTCTAACACTATTTTTCGACACTTCTGCGTATCCCACAAGTTTCGGATCACTTTGATAATCTTATTTTGCGTTTTTCCTTGTAATATTTGCATTTATCTCACCTTAATTGTTTTCTATTTACTGAATATTGTGTTTTGGTCACGTTTTGACGTAACTGACAACTTATTTTTGCTTCGTTGCTATGCAACTTATAAACAAATTATAATCAAACCTTTTCGACTTTCTCATTTTTACATTTGGCCATCTAGATTTCAGCGTTTTAAAAATAATATTTCTTAATTTATGCAGAACTCAGAATCCGAGGTTTCTTTATAAAGTTCAGCCGACGACTGGGCATACTATCTCCAGCTTCCGAATTGGAAGAACTAGTCTCAATATACTATCTCCAGCTTCCGAATTGGAAGGACTAGTCTCCATATACTATCTCCAGCTTCCGATTTGGAAGGACTAGTCTCCATATACTATCTTCAGCTTTTGAATTGGAAGGACTAGTCTCCAGATACTTTATCCAGCTTCCGAATTGGAAGGACTAGTCTCCTCTTATCATCTCCAGCTACATCTGTTTTGAAAGGACTAGTCTCCTGAGAGCATCTTCAGCTTTCGAATAGGAAGGGACTAGTTTCCTGAGTACATCATCAGCTTCTGATTTGGAAGGACTAGTCTGTACAGTAACTTCAGCTTCCAGTAATCGTGCGTACCTTCGCCCGCGTATACCACGCCAACGCCTGCCTTCACGGCAGTACGGCAGCACCTGTCTCTGCTGCCTGCCTCTACACCTTCGCCTGCCTGCGCCTGGTGGCGCCTGCCTGCCTGCACATTCGCCTGCCTGCGCCTGGTGGGGCCTGACTGCCTGCACCTTCGCCTGCCTGCGCCTGCTGGCGCCTGCCTGCTTGCGCTTGCCTTCGCTTGCCTGCGCCTGCCTACGCCTGCCTTTTCTACGGCAGTTCCTACTTAGTGTCAGCGTCTGCCGCTACGGCAGCGCCTTCAGCAGCGCCGGTCTCCTCTGCCCGCATCCAAGTTCAGCGCTTGCCTCTACACCTTCACCTGCCTCCACGTCAGCTGCACCTTCTTCTATCTGCACCTACCCCTTCACTTTTATATTATCAACCTTCATCTTTACCATCATCACCTCCATACTCACCACATCCTCATTCACTTCTTCTTTCACTTTTTTTGTTTTGTCATTTTATTTTGTATTATAAATATTGTTAAATCTCACCATTTTTCATTTTTAAATGTCGCTTCGTGACAACGTTTTCCAACACACACCGGATAATCTCTTTTTTTACCCTATTGTGGTGTCAAACGAGTCGTAACGTGACCACAGCATTTTTATCAAATTCTTTTGTATGGCAATAATTTTAACTATGAAATAAACTGATCTTAGTTAGAAGTACTTTTAAAGGCCTACATCACACTGGCGCGGGTTGCGGTGGCGGTCAATAGTAAAGGAGATGTTTAATTTTCTGCCAAGACCATGTACACCTACTCAAAAAATAGTATATAATACATGTATTTAGTTGGTAAAAGTAATATTCCGATATGCTTTACCATTTTCGTGTAGAAAAATAAAAATGAAAACATAATTTTCAATAACCTGGCAACTCGATATGCCTTCCTGAGTTAAAATAAAGTGTCCAAAGCTGTAAAGAAGGTAATAAAAAGTGTAACTGTCACCATGATTTAAAAAAATAGACCGGTGTTTTTTTTTCATTTCGGTTTTTTAAGGTGGTGGATTCTGAGTAGTTGTGGTGTGGTTTTGTGCTGTGCTGTTTTTCTATGCTGATTTCATTGAGGTATTTCTGATTTGGAGCGATTACCTGATAACCTGATAGATAACCGTTTACTGCCTCACTTCTTGACATCTGCCTGCTTTCCTGGACTTTCGTTTGCTGCCTCACTTGTTGACTTCTGCCTGCTATCCCGGACTTGGATTTGCATTTGATTGACCAGTTAAATTGTTGATACCATTGTTGCTACTACCTACATTCGTTGTGTTCAGGTGAGTTTTTCGCATTTTAGGCATTTACGAGAGAATTAATAAAATAGTTATTATCACTTCTTTACAAGGAAATAGATTCCGAATAGTTCAGTTAACACAGGAATGGAATTGATCTCAAATATTGACACTGCTCTTTTGAAATAACAGTAACTATAATCAAAGTGAAATACATAAAACTAAATATAATATCTATTTCAGGCAGCAAACAATGTCTTCTTTGTGTGTGATGGACAGATAGATGTGTTCGGAAGACCATTATCTGGCATCTAATCTGCGGATAGAATTACTAGGTACCTATTAATCTTGGAACAACATGTTGGACAACCTCATGTCCAACATGTTGTTTCAAGATAGTAGTAGTAGTATAACAGTAGTTATTGCATGTACCTAGTATTTATGTAAAACTATTTTTATTGCATTTTTATTTTCCTATTATTTAGAACCTAACACATTCTTCACAAGACAAAATAAATAGTAGTTTATTAACAAACTTCTGTATTTTAGGTTGACACTGATGGCATAGTTTGTCATCCATGTTTCTCAGTACTAGAAGTGGGAACGTCATTAACTGAAAATGAAGCTTCTAACCATCAAAAACATGTTTGCGTTTGGTGCAGATCAGCATTGTTTCAAAGACGAACACATTCTATCTCAGAATGACCTCAGAGAGAACTGATTGCTGCTAGAATTTATCCTAGACCGGTATTTTTTTATTTTTTTTAATAGATAATATAAATTCATGTTCAAATAATAATAATTGAAGTACTTACCTAGATTTTATTATGAATTACTGATTTAATTTATGGTCTTTTTTGTAGATTCCTGAAGGCGGATTAATACGTTATTCATGCTAGGTCTACTTTAGTGGCCTCATTAGTCAAAATGAGGTTCAAAATCCCAGGCCTCCTAGAACTTTGGCATCACAGACTGCGACTGCGTGCCGAAAGACTGGACGTCATCAGTGCGCGGGTGACCGCTTGAGGAGAAGATTGTTACCATCAGGTGTCGCAAGGCGGCAAATTGCTCACCGCGCGCCCACTCACGTAAGTAAAAATTGTGTCATGTATTTTTTGCAAAGTTGAAATGTAGACTATTATAAAGTGCATTAATTGTGAAAACTAAAAAACCGCTTTTAATTTCAGGATTTAAAAGTATCAAGTGATAATAACAAAAATAAATATCAAAATGGACGCTCAAATTGTGTCTTGGCTAGAGGAAACGTCTGATTTTGAAGATGCTAGTTCACAGTTTGTAGGCGAGAATATGTCAGAAAGTGATCGATCTAGTGATGATAGTAAGCATAACACGGACATAGAACAGTCAGCAGACAACGACGAGCCCGGGCCTGCGGCAAAGCCTTAAATTATAACATTTTGTAATGGAACCAAAGGTGGTGTTGACGTGGAAGACCAAATCAAGGAAGAGTAAATTCTGTTTGAAGAATGACTCGCAGATGGCCAATGAGGTTGTTTTTTTCAATGATGAATATTGCCGGTATAAACAGTCAAATTATTTACAAAGCCAATACTGAACACTTGATGCTACGCCGACAGTATTTGAAAGAAATTGCCATGGTCCTAGTCAAGCAATATATGACAACAAGGTCTTCTATAGACACATTAAATATTCCTTTGAGGAACCAAATTGCTCGCTTGTTTTAGTAAAACAAGCATCATCTTCAAAGAAGGAGGGCAAATGCAGTATTGTTTCGTGCGCGTATTTTTCTTTGTTGGACATATTTGTCCAACAACAAAAATACGCGCACGAAAAAAGGGTGTTGCAGATGCCAAAAGTTACTGTGCAATGAACGTTGCACATACCTTTGTGAAGACTATTTGGATAAAACATATCCTGTAGATTTAGAAAACATATAGTTTTGTTATTTTTTCTAATTTTTTTCAGTATTATAGTGTATTATATAGGATAAGTTAAAAAAGTCAATTAATATATTACGTTTTCTAAAATCTCTTGTAAACCAAAGTTCTTAAAACAGAGTGTAATAAATATGTTGATTTATTATTACCTATTTGTGTATTACTTAAATCCTAAGAAAATAAATTAATTCAATTGCTGTAGTCCTACTTAAAATTATCAAAGAAAAGGGGCGGCAAAATGCTCCCCACGCGCCCACTGACGTTTCGCGTAAAGACGCGCCCACTCTAGGGTTAATCACAGAAGATCACATGCATTGTTAGAAGGTCCCGAAAGAAATAAACTCGCGGAAAGAATTAGTCCAAGGCAGATATCTTTTCATAGTTTTATTATCAAGAGACACAAGTGAGTGATCTAATGTAAAAAAATTACTTTACATTTCTCACATTTTATGATTTCTTTGTTTACAGATACCTAATAGTGGACGTGTTTGCTATGTTTGTTGGGTGGCTGCTCAGCGAAATATTCGCAGACAAACTGCAAACAATGCTGTGAGGCAAATAGAGAACGTAATTGTTGATAGGAGCGAGGATCAAGCAATCACGTATGACAGAAATGTTTTTGAGTGGTGCAGATCCTCAGCTTCCAGCGGATGCATTAGTATGTATAGGATGCTGGAGAATGGTCCAGGAGTTACGAGAGTACCCCAATATTATCGCAGTACAATAACAAGTTTGCAAATAAAATAAACATTAATTATACTTCATAAATTATAAAAATGTTTTATTTCATTACTACCAGTTACCTACTCTACCTACTTAAGTGTGTTACTCTAACTAGGTATTATTCACTGCATGTTAGTACACTAGGACTAGTACCATGTTCTCATTATATGGTTGTGTGTTCTTATTTAATGTATGTTAGATTTGATTTGATGTAAGTAAGGGTCGAGGTAAGCTGCTCTTCTGTTATGTGTAGGTGCAGCAGTAGGTAATAAAAAGCTGAAATCTAGCAGTCAATTACAATTAACAGCTTAAGTATAACTCTACCTACATGTTATGAAACTAATAGAAGATATAATTGTTGTTATTATTATTACCCGCAATTGTCCCACTGCAAAGGCAAAGGCCTACCTTCCCTTCTTCCATTCAGGAAAAAGGATAATTATGTTAACTATAAAAACAGGCTCATCTAGGTAATCTCCTAGTGCCTAGTTAAGTCATCTGCAGCCAAATAAAGATAAACAATGTTCCTCATAATGTTTGTTGTATTTGTTTCTTACCCTAGGCACTACCAGTCTGTAGTATCATATGCCTACTCCAATAGCAAAAAATAGGTCTACAGATGGAATGGATGCCTCACAGAAAACTGCATTGTTGTGCAGCCGTGCGATTCTTTAAGCTAAAGCCTTGATAGCTGCGGCTGCCGCAGCGCTGAGAAATGACTCTGTTTCTTACATATTCATATAATTGGAAAGAGACAGCAGACCACAGCCATGCGCGCAGCGTTTATGTGTCGCTTAGAGAATCGCATAGCAGAGCAGCAGGCAGATGTATGTTTGTCTATTCATCTTTTATACTTACACCAATAGAAATACATGCTTTGCAAGTAAAAATACCTCGATTTGACCAGGCCAAGAGTAAGTTAATTTTTAAGTAACATTATCAATGTCAGGATTGGAAATATTGGAATAAAGAGTTGATTAAGACCAAAATGCTGCACCTACGCTACTAAAAAGTACTTTTGTTTTGACAGCTACTTGACATGTCACATGACGTTGACAGATTACCGCCTGCGATCACGAAAGTTGCTTTATTTTGTTATTTAAAATACTTTCTACATAAAAACTATTCATTTATTTGAAGAAAATCATTTCGATTAAGCTTATTCCATTAATTAGCTACATTTTGATATTGTGAACATGGTGTTGGCATTTTCTCCATACAAAATTAAACATCTCCTTTAACAGCTAATGACAAGTTTACTATTGACCGCCGCGGCCAGGCCACGCTATCGCCAGTCTGTGAGAGGCTTTTACGCCACCATACATTTCGAGTTACCAGCATGCGTTATTTTAATTTGCCGCTATTTAGACCGATAGCGCTAGGCTATTTTGGGGTCATAAGTTTAAAAAATTCTAAAGTTACTTTTTTTCTTGCTTGTCGATACAGTCGTACCTAAGAAGCTTAATAGTGCGTTTTGTGTCACATCTGTCACTTGCATTTTCAGCAATTCGATGTTTTGTGGTTGATTCTTTTTATTCAAAGCAGAAGTGGCAAAATTAATTTAAAGTTTAAAATAATAATGGTATCATATCTATGATAGCCTGCGGAGTGTGCAAACACAGTTTGTGTCATCTTCGTCCAGTGCAAACTGAATTAGGGTCAGTATGTAAAAACATTGCAAACAAAAAATTACTATTGATGAAATAACTATTTCCTATCTCAGATCACTTTCATATGCCCATTAAATAATTTTGTGCCAAATTAGGCCACGCAATTGTAAGATTTTTTATTATTTTGTTTTTTCAAGCTACAAACACATAAAAAAAATATTACAATGATTAGAGTTCACATATTCAATATCATAAATGCATGAAAAATCGACTTTGTAAATTTGTGTAATTTTCATGCACGATATTTAAATGAATAAAACACCAAAGCAAATTGTTGGGGTCTGGCGGATGCGGGCTGACCCGGGCCCAGTGTTGCCAACTCTAAAATTTGTCGGATGGTAGAACTCTTCGAAAAATACGGTAAATTTTCCAAAATTATGTTGCAATTTATATTTGAAATACGGTAAAATTACCTTGCCCATTTATTTTTAAGTTCATGAAATAAAACTCATATTTTTATTCAGAATCAGATAGTATTATTGTTTCAATATTTTTGTACATATCAATATTATGTTTCTCAATCATATCTTTAGTGGGATTAAAATCAATACAATTTTTTCCGTGTCGCTGTATGGCCTGCTGCGTTAAAAGGTTTCCCCTGATGGTTTTCGTAAGGAGTTTACTCCGTTTTCTCGTTTTGATGTCGTTGACTCTGCTGAAGACTCTTTCGCACTCGGCATTCGAGTGTGGTAGCGACAAAATGGCCAACATAAACTTTGGCAATTGTTTGAAATGGGTTGATTGGGCATCCTCTTCACTAACCCGCATTTGTCCTACCTGAGAAAAAAAATATGATTAGGGTCCCGTTGCTATAACAATAGAAATAGAAACTAATATGAATCTGGGGGCACGGCAGCTTACTTGGAAACTTACCTGGTGCCAAAACACGTCAGGAGGTTGACTTAAATCCAAATCTTTGTGGTAAAGGGGCAACTTCCGCCACTCATCATCTAGTTCTTGTTGATCTTGGATGGAAGTTGGGGAAATTCTAGGCAGTAATGGAAATAACGTTGAAATTGATTCTTCTCTGTCATTTGAAATCACTCTGTCTAGATCAAATTTTGCTATTTCTGACATAATTTTGTCATTAATAGAGTATCGTTTACGAATGCCAACACAAGCTCCAACAATAAAATTTTTGCACATCTTTCTCAGAGTTAACTTTCTTTCATCATCTTCAATAGAATCTAATTCTTTCTGGACACCTAAACCCAGATATATATCTTTCAGGTCTTTGTGATTTATTTCTGCAGTTGGATCTAAAGTTTCAATAGGAGCAGAGTTTACATAGTTACGGTTTAGAACCAATAGTAACAGCTCTTTATAAAAAGCTGTCATTTTCTCGTCTAGTTTTGTAATCAAAACGGATTCGCTTTGAAAATAGCTGTTTAATTTCGTAAATTTTGGCAACATCCAAGCCAAAAAATAATAATAGGCCTTCATAATAGGATCATTCAGACATGAATGAATATCACGGCACTCCGAATCTTCCGGCCATTTGCTATCGAAATAAAGACGTAACGCATCCCATTGTTCAAGAATCCTTTGGACTACTGCGTTTAGGGACAACCATCTAGTTTGTGCTGGTCTAAGAATTTTATGCACATCCACCTCAGCAAAATGCTGGAACTCTTTAAACTCACTCTGCCTTTTACTACTGGATTTAAAGAAGTTGTAAATATTTCGAGCCAGTTTTTCACAATTAGCAGGAAGCTCTTTACATGCGTCACTAGCGCAAAGATGGAGGGAATGGCAAATGCATTTGATCACTATTATACCTGGACAATGTTGACGAAATCTACTTGATACTGAGTTATTTCTTCCCATCATTGCGTTGCATCCATCAGAGCCGAAACCTATTATATTTTCCATTGGAATGTCAAACTTTTTAAAGGAATCAATGACAGTATTATACAGTTTTTCGGCGTTTGCAACGTGATCGGTTGTTTGTTCATCAAATAATTGAATCAAGTCCCAAAACCGAGAGCTCACTTTTTTATTCGTTGGATCATAATACCTCACCACTACAGCTATTGTCTTTACAACAGCAATATCTGTGCTTTCGTCCATCAAAATTGAAAACTTTTGTGACTTCAAATCACTGATCAGGTTTTCTTTTTCAGTTTTACCAATACAGTTATTTATTACAGCTTGAACTTTAGTTCTTTTTAATCTAATATCTTTGGCTATCTGGGAATCTGGGCACAGCTTAGGTAATAAATCCGCTAAATGGTCCATGACATTATGAGATATTTTATGCTCAGCAACGAAAGCAGCTAATTTTATTTCAGCAGTCTTTACCAATTGCTTTTCTGTAGTTGGCATGGATTTAAATGCACTTACTATAGACTGTTGTTTTTTGGATGTCAATAGTCAATAGTCAATAGTCAAAATATATTTATTCAATAAACTCAATTAATAAGTACTTTGAAACGTCCAAATATTTTTTAACCTACCACCCATTCAGGACATCATTTTTTAACTGTGGCAAAGAACGGGCGCAAGAAACCACAGCGCACAGAAGCAACGACATTTACAAAATATATATATATTATATGTCGTTACCAGGTCACAAAATACAACATATGAATTTGAATGTAAATAGTTTAATTAAATATGGTGCTCTATATAAATTAATTATAGGCAATTAGAAATAGCTGTTGGAGTAGGTACTTGGAGCATTTCAGACCCAGGCTGTTTTGTCTTCTGTATAATCCGACACTTTATAATAAGCTTTTTTATAAAGCTTTTCTTTGATTTTGATTTTAAATTTATCAAGATCTAATTTCTGAATATCATTTGGTACTTTGTTGTATAATCGTACACACAGACCCTTAAAAGAATTATTTATTTTATGGAGCCTAGTATAAGGAACTGCTAATTTGTTCTTACTTCTGGTATTTAATTTGTGAATATCACTGTTTTTTGAAAACATTTCAATATTTTTATGAACATACACAAGATTTTCATAAATATATTGTGATGCAACTGTCATTATACTTATATCCTTAAATCTCTCTCTGAGAGAGTCACCAGCCTGTAGGTTATATATTGCTCGAATAGCCCTCTTCTGCAGCACAAAGATAGTTTGAATGTCGGCAGCATTTCCCCACAGTAAAATGGCGTACGACATTACACTATGAAAGTAACTGAAATAAACTAATCTAGCTGTATCAACGTCAGTTAACTGACGGATCTTCATTACTGCATAAGCCGCAGAGCTAAGTCTATTCGACAATTTAGCTATATGTGGGCCCCACTGAAGCTTGGCATCCAACGTGATGCCTAGAAACACAGTGGTGTCCACAGGATTCACATTCTTATCTTTAATTTGTACACTAGTTATTACCTGCTTAACATTAGGCAATACAAATCTTACACATTTGGTTTTTCCCTCGTTTAATAGCAAGTTATTAACACTAAACCAGTGAACAATCTTTGAGACCGCATTATTCACATCGTCATAATTTGGGTGTCGTCGTTTCACTTTGAATAAAAGTGAAGTATCATCAGCAAACAATACTATCTCATGACTGTCTTTTACAAAATAAGGTAAGTCATTAATATAAACCAAAAACAAGAACGGACCAAGTATTGAACCCTGCGGAACTCCCATTTTAACCACTGATCCCGGAGATCTTTTACCGTTAATGTCGACCTTTTGAATCCTGTTCCTCAAGTATGAGATCAGAAGGCTCAAAGAAGCATCCCTAATTCCATAGTGGTTAAGCTTCCTGACCAAAGTTTCATGTAAAACACAATCAAAAGCCTTGGATAAATCACAAAATACCCCTAGGGCATCCTGTGATTCCTCCCAGGTATCAAATATTTGGATTAAAAGCTCAACACCGGCGTCAGTTGTAGAGCGACCCCTAGTAAAACCATATTGTTTACAATGTAAAAGTTTATTTTTATAAAAATGAATTTGCATTTGATCTAGCATTAACTTTTCAAAAATTTTACTAAATGTGGGTAGCACAGAAATAGGTCTAAAGTTAGAGGGGTCAGAAGTGCTACCTGATTTAAATAATGGAATTATTTTACTATATTTCATGAGGTCAGGAAAAACACCACAGTCAATGCATTCATTAAATATGCAAGCTAAAACTGGAGCTATTGTCATAATTACAGATTTAGCGACGTCCACGGAATTACCCCACAGATCAGCAGTTTTCTTTTTATTGAGAGTGTTAAATGTTTTTATTATATCTATAACACAAATTTTTTGAAAACTGAAATTATTTTCACAATCTTTAACATTCTCCTTCAAAACAGATTCAGCTACAGTGGGGGAGGAAATCAAGGCTTTTGTAGTTGAAACTGGAATGTCAGTAAAAAACCTCTCAAATGCTGCAGCAACATCAGCATCAGAAGTCAAGGTTTTATTATCACAATTTAAATTGTACTCATTATTACGACTTTTGACCTTTCCTGTTTCACTATTTATAATATTCCATGTCATTTTTATTTTGTCATTACTATTCTTAATCTTAGAACTCAGATAGTTTGCCTTGGCTAATCGACATACTCTTTTGAATAACTTTGAATAATTTTTAACATATAATTTGAAGTCATCGCTGGTGTTATAGTTGCGTTCACCATAAAGTTCATAAAGGCGTTTCCTACTTCTGTGAATACCAATTGTAGCCCATTCATTAAAAGTTACAGTACCACTAACTGAGATCTTTTTTGGAATAAAAGTTTTATTAAATTCTGAACAATAAATGTTAAAAAAATTATTATAAAAGACATTAGGGTTGTCATTGTATTCTAAATAATTTAATTTTGTATCTAGATTGCTTTTAAAGCGTTCCAGCCGACCTGCAGTTTTTGGTACAACAGTGATATTCTTTTTCGTCACTTGTTTACGCTGGTGTGGAAAGCTGACCATTTGGCCACAATGATCAGAGTCCAGGTTATTAATAATTTGCTTAGCCAGTGGTTTTACATTTGTATATATGTTATCAATACAGGTGGCCGAAGTGGCAGTTATTCTTGTCGGCTCCAAAAATAAATTATTCAAGTTGTATGATAGAAATAGGTTTTTAATTTCAGTTGACATCGTGGAATTTTCTAACAAATTAATATTAAAATCCCCGCAAACAATTATTGTTTTACCTACATTACGGACTTTATGTAATGCCTCATCCATAACTTTTTCGAAATAATCATATGATGCTGAAGGAGGTCTGTACACACTTAATACAACAAACTGCTCCAACTCCACACAAGCTATTTCTATTGTTCGCTCAACCGAGAGGCTCACTATGTCTTTGCGTTCCTTTAATTTAAACTTCTTACTAACAATAATTAAGGAGCCACCATGTATTGCATTTCCTCGACTGAACGAACTTCCTACCAAATGATTCTTAAAATTGAACATGAACTGATGGTCTTTAAGCCAGTGTTCTGTTATGCAAAGAATATCAATTTTATTACAGTTCATGAACAATTCAATCTCCAAATCTTTGCCCATCATTCCTTGGATGTTCTGGTGGACAATGTTTAAAGATTGTACATTTTTTAAATTTAATATTTGACATGGGCTTTTGCTAAAGCTATTTTTACATTCATTTAATTTCATTTTATTAACAAACATTTTGCAAGAGTTTTCCTCTTTTGTCATATAATTTAATTTAAATAATTAATTGGAATGTCAGTAGAAACACTACTGACGTCTATGTCAAATATACATTGCTCAATAGAAGCAACTTGTTTAGCCAAGTTTTTGGCTGACGTTTGAATACAATAGGATAGCGATAAAGCTATTTGTCGCTTAAAATAATTTGGCAGATAATAACTATCTCTTGTCAAATAAAAATTACTAACATAATTGTTAGTGTCAATTAAATGCATTATGTCATTTTTGCAAAATAAATGTAATGTCAGGTTAAGCTTATGTCTAATAGAATTTTCCTCCTGTGGCAAACTACTACAATAAGGTAATGTAAACAATATAATTTTCTTTACAATTAACTTATTCAAACATTCTAAACATTTTAGAAGGCTTGTTTTGTTCAGATTACCTCTATTACCAACAAATAATAATAAGGTGCTATTGGGTTTATATTTATGTTCTACAGCTTTTTTCAAAATATGTTGATAAGAAGCACCCGGTATACAATAATTGATAACTGAATGTCCCAAGTCAGATAACAACCGACCCATGTTTTTACCAAATTCATCACTAAATATTACCAAGTCACTATTACAATCTGTCTTACATGGAATCTGGTTGGTTGGTATAAGTTGTGGTACATTTTTAATTGTGCACTGAGTAAGGGAACCTTTGGAAGAAACATCAATCAATTTGACAGAGGAAGAATCACATGGGATTGATGAACGGCTTGGTAACTGTTTACATTTACAATTACTTGTGAGTGAATCAATCCCTTTATTGTTACCATTACACAGGACTACCAGTTCATCAATGGCCAACATGTGTTCTTTTATTTGACCTTGGGAAAGATCATATTGCTTAGTAATAGATATAAGCGAGTCCTCTAGGTGTGCAATTTTAGTTTGTAGAATTTGTGTATCATTTTTATATTTTAAATTTTTATTGTGTAGTTGTGACGAGTATATATCTAATTTGTCAATTAAGTACAATCTTTCTCTATTTAATTTTACATTTTTAATAAAAAATTTGTGCTTCTTAACTAATTTTTGCGTTTTCTTAATGTACTTATTTATCTTAATATATTTTTTTAGTTTATTTTTGCTACAGCCAACAATCTTCACTGAGTGGTTGCTATTTTTATTTTCCTCACATGTAAGATCTATAGTGACAGTGGGCTGACTGCTAGCTGTCGCAGAAACCATGGAGGGGGCACAGACTACCAACTCATCGAACAAGCTTTGATTTAATGAGGCAGTCATATTAAGTTTTGATGTTTCCAATAAAGTAATTTTGTTATTGGCCTCATGCAATTGTTTTTTCAACTCATCTATGCAGTTCAGAGCCTGGTCATACTCTGAACTACATTGGTCGAACCTGTCCACAATGTTTTGGAGCCTGTCCCGGGCATCAATAGCATCGATATAACGGTCATTTAACTGTACCAACTCATTTTTTAACTTTTGATGCCTGTCTAATGTTTCCAAAAGTTCCCTTTCGTTGTCATCTCGCTCTCTGTTTAGTTGATCACACAACTCTTTCGAAGCCTTCAATTCATTTAATGTCAGTTGGAGTTTGGACTCCTCCTGACGAGACAAGGCCTTGCGAGTCATCATTATGGGAAAACTTAAAAATTGAACCGTATAAAAGAGAAATACAAATTTTTAAATACTATGTGGGTTACAAGTAAACAGCTGTACGAGTAGTCGCGTAACCAACAAACAGAGGTTATGTTTACGTATGTTAATCGCAACTAAAGTGGTTGGAATTAAACAAGATACGTATAATAATTAACAAATCGTCAATTTATGCAAATTTATAAGATTTTAAGTGAAATAAGGGTAGGTACCATAAAGATGACAACGGTTCACTTACATGCCGGTAACTGTCACTAAACAGTTTTACTTAAATTTTTGATTTTGCACATGAAATACACTAAAAGTGAAACGCTCACCACTAAAACACAACTTAACTTAATGATTGAATTGGAAAATGGGCGTAAAATGAGTAAATAATAAATTAAATTTCGAATTTTACACAGGAGACATTCAGATCAGCTGTTTACAAAAGTGTTGCCACAGAAGAAAAGAAGCCCACAGAAGAAAAGAAGCAAGAGGCACTACATCTTTTTATATTATTGATGTGTTTATTCCCAATTTGGTGGCGTTTTATAACACTTATTTCGGCAGTAAAAGATACATTGCACACATTGCAGGTTGCCTTTGATAAGTCCCTGTTATCTTTTCTTAGCCAGTCACAATATTCTTTATTCAGCAACCATACGTCCCGAAACTTTTGCTTATAATAACGCTTTCTTTTAGCCGGTACTTGTGTTAGGCTTTCTTCTCTTTCAGAAGCGCAGTCGCTATCAGTATCACTATCCATATTTAAAAAAACTCAGATCACCGATCACCACCACAACACAATAAACTATGCGTGCGCAGTGCGCTCTATGAATGATTTAAAACAATTTCAATTCAGATACTAATAAACCAGGTAAATTACAAAGGTTTAAGCTCAAATAAAGGAAATGCAATCGACATACCTACCATATTCGTGTGCATAATACGTATCACGCTATGGGGGGAATTCCCGAACATAGTAAAAGTGTACGAGAAGCGTAAGGCAGTGTTGCCGTTAAATAAATTGCAAAATAACCAAAAGTGATAAAGAAAATAACAATTCAATATCTCGAAATTATTTTAGTTGAGACTTGAGATACACTTATCAAAATAATGATGATTGATGAATGTAGATGAAGCGAAAGAAGTATGCAAGGATCGTAGCAAGTGGAAGGAGATAGTCTCTGCCTACCCCTTCGGGAAAGAGGCGTGATTTATGTATGTATGTATGTAGATTTAAAAAATAAGATTCATTCAAAACTTTCAATGGGTATTACGGTGTTTTTTGCTACCGTAATTAGTTTGCTACGGTAGGTGGTAGATTGAGGCTAATTACGGTGTATTTACCGTAATTACGTTGCAGTTGGCAACACGTCCCGGGCGGACGCGGGCAGTCGACAGCGGGCGGGGGGGCATACGCACGCACACACGTTTTTTTCGGTACGATTTCTTTCATATAAATTACATACCTATCATATTAAGTATTGATTGACTCTTATTTATCTCCGCTACGTAATTAACAAATTTGTACCTACCTATAGAAATTACATTAATGACGTGCTGATTTTGAGCGAAGCGCGTCTGCAATCCCATTACCTACGAATGGCAATGGTCAATGTGGTCAATACTTTGCTCTGATACTACGGCCACACTAGACGGCGAAAATACTGGTTCCGTTTTCTCGATAAAAACTTCGTGTTCCGTTGTCGCGATAAAGCTTAGCCACATCAAAAAAAACTTAGCGACCGACGCCGACGTCGCGATAATCTTGAACTTTGTCGCGATAATGCAATTTAACTACCTAGTGGTGGGTAATATATTCAAAACCACATATCGATATTTGATATCGGATTATTAAACTATGGTAGGTAGGTACATAATTATATTTTAATATCGGTATCGACCATATCTACGGACTATTAAAAATTCATGCAATATCGTGTTTTTTCCACTATTTAGTTTCAGAACGCATCGAATCGATATTGAATTTTGATGCAATATAGGTACTTATAAGTTTCTTTTCAATAGATTTAGACGACTCAGTCAGTTTACCCACGTTCTAAGTGAGTGAGTGCCTATTAATTAACTGTCAACGTCAAATTTGAGCTAGCATAGACTATGCGATATTATGCGATAACAATACATAAGATGAACCACAGAACCGAAATAACCAAACTTGTTCATACTAAAGTAGTCTGTAAGTCTATGAAAACACGGCACAAAGTCAAGTGTGTTTTTGTAGGTGCGGTCTCATGCGACCGCTTGGGATTTGAGGGGTTGAGATAATAATAAGTAAGTTGAATTTTTCTAAAATAAAATGTAGGTAAATAGGTACCTATAATAATTTTATTTCATTAAACATTTACAAGCACAGTTATTTGTTAAAAACTACCGATCAATGATAATTTCAATAAATATAAGTGATACGGTACAATATTCTTTAATCGGATCACGTACAATATAGTGATCTCAACGCACACCGCATTCCTAACGCGATATAGTGTTTTCCAAAATAAATAGATTCAGACCGCATCAATATCGAATTTGCCGAAATTGATGCAATAATTATACGTTTCAGTAACTATATACGATTTGTATCGCCCACTTCTAATTTCAACGGAAAAAATGGAAGAGGCCGTTGCGAAATAATTATTTACTGCATCTTTATTTATTTGAACAAAATAAATACAAGGGTGAAAATCAAAGACGATGGTGGATGTTATCTATCTATACACAAAAATCGGACAAAGTACTTTTATATTGTTTAACTTTGCTTAAGTTTGCTAGTTTTTAATACTAGTTTAATTGTAATATTTGATTACTTGCTTACAAATAAAAACTTTTTAAAATGTGTTTTTAAATTGGGAATAGGAAGGTTATAATTTCTTCCTAATAAACTTGGAATATAGTTGGAATAACTATTCGCTAGTTATTTTATGTACTCTATGAATTGGTCTATGGTTTTATTTGTTTTGCCGTCACTTTGATACTTCAGGTGTTCGTGATAATTAACTTTTGTTCATTTTAAAATTATTATTACCACTTAATTCTAAGAAGAATTCATTTGCTTTAATTTTTATTTTATTAAAATTGATAACATATTAAAAAAACGGTCAGCGCCAAATGCTTGTGTGGTGAGCACGAGCATATGTGACCGAGGCATGGATGTTTGTTAGTATTTATGTATGTTTGTTTTTCCGTTATTTAGTCACCATAGTTCGGGCTATGCTTAGTTTGGGGCTGAATTATTGGTGTGACAGTTGTGATTTTTTTTTGTGATTTGTCTTGGGGGTTCCATAAAACCGGTTCTAATTCGCAATATTGTATTACTTCTAATACTTTATCGAATCTAAATCAATCCATAAATTATCGAAACCGAATATTTTCGATAGTCGTATTTGCAACACGTTCACACCTCTAGTTGTCTCGCAGTCAACTAAAGTGTGCAAAGGAAGTATAACCGCATTAACCGACATCGGCGCGTTAATGCTACGGCCACACTATTTTCAAGATTCGCTTTATCGCAACACGTCTGGCCAAACACTTCGTTTTAGCGCGATGCATCATTGCGTTAACGCGCTGCTGTCGGTAAATTGCCGCTCATCAAAAAATTTTGTCACGATAAAGTTCGTGCAGGTACACTTTATTCGCACACTTTAGTTGACCTAAGAGGAGTTGACTGCGAGACAACTAGAGGTGTGAACTCTGTGAACGTGTTGCAAATACGACTATCGAAATTATTCTGTTTCGATCATTATGGATTGGAGTAACGATAAAGTATTACAAGTAATAAAATATTACGAATAAGAACCGGTTTTATGTTACCCCTAAGATACAAAACAACAAAAAAATTAGACTGTCACACCAATCATCACTAAGCATAAAAGAACTATGGATAACGGATATATATATGACTGAATAACGGATACACAAAAATACATAAATACTAATAATCATCCATGGCTCGCTCACAAAATGCTTGTGCTCACCACACAAACATTTGTCGCTGACCACTAAACCACCCGGCCGTCAAACCGCCTATTTGTGCAACCCCGTCCTATCACTCTGCCTCCTCAGTGAAGATAATATTGCCATAAGCTTGGCAATGTCCTTGAAGGCGAAGAGCCTAAAATCAACTGGTTTCGGGTAGGCCGATCCCAGAAGATTCATTATTTTCCTGGCAAAAGAGTCGCAGTCACACAGTAGGTGCTGCATGGACTCCGTTTCCCCTCCACATGCCCTGCACAGGTTGTCTGTTGCTAGTTGCATTTTGTGGAGCATTTGTTTTATGGCACAGTGCCCAGTCAGGGCACCGGTGATTAATCGGGCCTGCCTTCGCCTATGAAGGATTTTGAGTGTCTTATGCCGGGTAGCTCTTTCCATTCGGTTCTATGCCTGTTTTGGATGTGGTCCTTGAAGGCTTTGTTGATGGTACTCGATGCCTAGTACCACAAACGGCTCAGGACCAATATATGGAGTCTCTGAGCCCTCCCTACCAAGTGCATCGGCCATTTCATTGCCTTGGATTCCTATGTGGTACGTTAAAATCAACGTATCCAGATCAACCTCACCCTGTTGTGCCTACCTAGCTTGTTTAAGGCTTTCGTGGTTTCAAGCACAAGGCTGGAGTAGATTCGAGGCGATATAAGTAACTTGGGCGCGGCTTGGCTGTCGCTCAGGATGAATATGTTACGCTTCTTGGGAGCAAGTTCTAGATTCTTTTTAACGCACAGGAGAATTGCGAAAGTTTCTGCCTGAAAGACAGAAGCGAACTTTTCCATACTCTGACTGTGCTTAAAGTCATTGCTAAAGATACCTGCTCTAGTGCCTGACTCCATTTTGGATCCGTCGGTGTACCAGATCAGACTGTCTTTCACTGGAGACGGTGGTCGGTGTCCCGAGTTGGGACATGTATACTGAATTTAGCTTTTTAATATATAAGCTAAAGGCTGGTGACTCTCTCAGAGAGAGATTTAAGGATATAAGTATAATGACAGCTGTATCACAATACATATATGAAAATCTCACGTATGTTCATAAAAATTATGATATGTTTTCAAAAAACAGTGATATTCACAATTTAAATACTAGAAGTACGAACAAATTAGCAGTACCTTATACTAGGCTTCATAAAATAAATAATTCTTTTAAGGGTCTGTGTGTACGATTTTACAACAAAGTACCAATTGATATTCAAAAATTAGATCTTGATAAATTTAAAATCCATATCAAAGAAAAGCTTTATAAAAAAGCTTATTATAAAGTGTCAGATTACACAGAAGACAAAACAGCTTGGCTCTGAACTGAAATGCTCCAAGTACTCCAAAAGATATTTCTAATTGTATATATTTAATTTATAGTACCCTATATTTTACATTCAAATTATTATTTTGTATTTTATGACGTGGTAACTACAAATCTTTTTTTTTTTGTAAATGTCGTTTCTTCTCTGCGCTGTGGTTTCTTGCGCCCGTTCTTTGCCACAGTTAAAAAATGACATCCTGAATGGGTGGTAGGTTAAATATTTGGACGATTCAAAGTACTTATTACTTGAGTTTATTGAATAAATATTGTACGTGATCCGATTCAAGAATATTGTACCGTATCACTGGTGTTTATTAAATTATCATTGATCGGTAGTTTTTAACAAACTAATGTGCTTGTAAAAGTTTAATGAATAAAATTATTAGAGGTACATAAATTTATTTTATCAAAATTCAACTTACTTAACTAAATCCTTATCACTTAATTAATAGGCACTCACTCACTTAGAACAAGGTAAACTGACTGAGTCATCTAAATTTATTGAAAATAAACTTATAAGTACCTACCGATCCAATATCGATTCGATGCGTTCTGAAACTATATAGTGGAAAAAACACGATATTGCATGAATTTTTAATAGTCCGTAGAAATGATCGATACCGATATCACCGATATTAAAATATATGTTAGCTATAGTTTAAGAATCCGATATCAAATATCGATATATAGTTTAGTTACCACTAGTTGAAATGCATTATCGCGACAAAGTTCACAATTATCGCGACGTCGTCGCGAAGTTTTTTATGATGTGGCCAAGCTTTATCGCGACAACGGAACATGAAGTTTTTACCGCGACAACGGAACAAGAATTTTACCGCGATAGTGTGGCCGTAGCATAACGCGATGATGCATCACGTTATTATGACGAAGTGTTTGGCCAGACGTGTCGCGACAACGCGAATCTTCGCACTAGCGCGATAGTGCGGCCGTAGCATAAGGGTCAATATTATTTTAGATTGAGGGATGAATTATATTAGACCGGGCCGTGCACGGGGCGTGCCGTATGTGTGGCCTGGACGGAGAACTGATTTGAGACGTTGCATACATTTAGTATATAAATTAGGCTCAGGGCCCTGACGCGAGCATGACGCTTCGATTCGCTTCGAATTTTGCCCGCCGCGCGCCGGCGCCGCCGCCCGCGCCCGCGCTCTTCCCCGCGCTCGCCCTACACGTGCTTAGAAGTCTGTTTTTATTAAAATAATAAGAATTCGTGGATAAAAACGACACAAATTATGAATAGTGTTTTGTTACACCATAATAATCAAAAACACTTAAACTCTAATAACTTGCACTTTCTTTTGTGGCTTTTACAGGGTTTTGTATTAAAAAAATGAAATACCTATAAATGTCGTGGATGAGTTCGACACAAAATATTTTGAATAACAGATATCAGTACTCTAAAACGCGTAGAACCTATTTAACCTATTGTAATATTCTTTCAGAGCTAGTTGGGTGACGTGATAAGTACTGGTTAAATATCAGGATTTTCGTAGACAGAAATGACACAAATTGCCTATGTACATCAGTTACTACTTCGTTATTATCATGACAGTAAAATTTTCATCTCTAATTTTCTTTTCGTCCAATACTGATCGAAACGACAAATACCTAAATTTCTACCTATGCAAGTACCTAGGATGACACAAACTAATATATTAGGTTGGGCAAAAGGTCCGGAAACTATATGTGAAACACAAACAACTTTAATATTTTTGAAACCTCAAAACCTAGCGCTATCGGTCTATAATTTCCAGGGACACGACTCGCTTGACAGACTCTGGAATCTACATTTTCGCTAAGCGTATATATTACATTTTCAATGAAGCAATACTTGTAACATACTTATATTTATATACAAGATGCCCCAAAAACCAACGTCAAAACGAAAAGGGCTCAAAGCACATTATAGCTCCGTTTATGGACTATGTGGACTATTACGAAAGTAGTGTATTATTGGGCATTCTGGCCCACCACTCGTCCGCTTCGCTGCCGATCGTTCGCTTCGCTCACTGCGGTTGGCCAGAAAGCCCAATAATACACTACGAATCAGAATTCTAACTCAGCGTCGGTTGAGAGACCCGTGGTAAGTATCTCTTGCGAGCCCGTGGTAAGATCACGCACCGAGCATCGCCTGTCTGTTTATATAATATCTATGTATCATGATTTTAACCCATTCAATTGAAAACCTCATAGCTCTATAGTCTTGTGCAGCTATCAACTGATGATGAAGTTCGTGAAACAAAAACAATCTCTAAAATTAGAGTGCCTTTGTTCTCCTTTACCGACTGAGTCAAATCGACATGGTAGATTACTACCCAATACAATTCGTTGTGTCGTTTGCGGTCCGTCAAATTGTGGGAAAACCAACTTAGTCATAAGTTTATTACTGCATAAAGAGGGTTTACATTTTCGTAACCTGTATGTTTATTCAAAATCCTTGTACCAGGCAAAATACGTATTTCTAGAAAAAGTTTTAGATATGGTGCCAGGAATTTCATATAATAAATACAACCATAACAGTGAAATATTGAGTCCACATGAGGCTTTGCCTGATTCTATTATCATTTTTGACGACGTTGCATGTGAAAATCAAAATAACATAAGGGATTATTTTGCTATGGGACGTCATAAGAACATTGATTCTTTTTATATCAATCAGACTTATACGAAAATACCCAAACAGCTTGTAAGGGACAATGCAAATCTCATTATATTATTTAAACAAGATGACATTAATTTAAAACACGTTTATGATGAGCATGTTGGTTCTGATATTTCCTGGTCTCAATTCCGAGAAATGTGCTCAGCTGTTTGGAATAAGCCTTACAATTATCTTGTGATAAATAAAGATTGTGAAAGAAATAACGGATGCTACAGGTTGACATTTGATACATTTATAATACTAGACTAATGTACATAATAGGTTGTTACACTGTGAATGAATTACTCTCATTCGTGATTCAGGATCAAGCAGTACCCTATCTAAAATGGAGAAAAATTTGAAACAACAAATTATAAAATCTGCTGCAGCTGTAAAAAGAAAAGTTGAGATGATAAAGGAAGCAAGAAATTCGAATAATATGGCTCTGGAAACCATATTTAAGCCTATAGTCAACCCTCTTACCTTGTTAGTTAATAAAAATGAAGAAAAACATCAAGAGCATAAAAATCAATCTATGCCTTCTGTGAAAAAAATTAAGAAAGATCAAAGCGAGACCTTGTCCTCTTCTAGTGAAGACTTCAATGATATATATAGTGAAGAAGAAGAAATAGAATCTGACAATGACTTACACAAAAACAAAACAATTTCAGTATCACCATCCGTAGACCACAATGTCAGCGAGGGGTCATTCAAGTCCTTTCAGTCATCACCAAACGTTAAAGATCATACACTATCATGGTCAACATCATCGAGTGTAATGGGTAATATACCTTTTGGAATTAGAAATGAACGAGGGAAATTGATGCTTGGTAAAACCCGCGTTTATGATGATGGGAAAATCCTAAAAATAGGAACGTACAGATTGAATAAAACAGATGGATTGAAAGAGCTCTTGTTTAAAATGAAACCAAATTTAAAAATTACTACAGAGGAAGATTTAAATAATTATAAATTACTTTTATCAGAAACTAATGCACACAGACGCAATTATGATTCATCTAAACCAATAAAAAGCAATAAAGGATTTAAGTACATGAATATTATAAAACCTTTATTTAAGTTTGCTAGAAATGCAACTACAAGTGTGGAAAGTCTTTCACATGGAGAAGGTATTAACGTACTAAAAAAAGTTAAAAAAAATACGGACTTGGTTTATTGGGATGATCCGAATGAGTTAGTAGAACGTTTGAAAATACTATTCGCCTCACGAGATGCGGGTAACACTGGCTTAGATAATGAAATTAACGCAATTATGGAAGAACTGTGGGAAGCAGGAATAATCAAGAATATGAAATATAAAGAACGTTTGACAGGCAAATAGTTCACTTTGAAGAACGCATCAGTGCAGCAATGAACATTGACAAATTTGGTCATCATGTTCATAAGCGTCTACGCTTAGCGGAATATATTGATACCTTCAGCGATACATTGGTGAAGTCAGATACAGGACACTACGATTTGAAATCATCAAAACTGAAAGGTTTAACGGCTCCGGAAGAAGACGACGAAGCAGTAAATAAAGCTTATTTAGACAAAACAATTCAAGAATTAAGAGACGAAATAAAAAAAGTATCCCTTGATGTTAAGAAATACCTAAATAGCTTGGAAAAAGCGACTTCAAATCGTTTTAGTAATTTATATTATACTAAAACAGAGATTGATTTTTTGATTAACCAAAAAAAATAAAAATGAGTAAAAAAGACATCGTCAATGAACTACACAAAGCAGCAAGAAGAAATTTCCCGCGTCGATGTACAATCATAAAAGGAATAGATGATTTATGGCAAGCTGATCTTATGGATTTTCAGAAATATTCACATTTTAATAAAGGATTCAAATACATTTTGATAGTTATAGATACTTTGTCAAAATATGTGTGGGTGAATCCTCTAAAATCAAAAGAGAAACAATGTGTTACACATGCGTTGCAAAAAATACTAACCAATTCTTTACGAATACCTAAATATTTACAAACTGATCAAGGCAAGGAGTTTTATAATGATACTTTCAAAAAATTATTAGTAAAATATAATATAGTCCATTATTCTACCTACTCTGTAAAAAAAGCTTCTATTGTAGAACGAGTAATACGAACGTTAAAACAAAACCTTTACAAACTTTTCAGTTTGCACGGTCATTACCAATGGCTGGGTCAAAATTTAGATTCGGTTGTTAAAAACTATAATAATACTACTCACCGTATAACAAAATTTAAACCTATTGAAGTTAACAAAGAAAACCAGATGGTTGTAAAATCTAACATAATTAAAACACAAAAACCTAAAATAGTTCGTAAACCTAAGTTTCAACTTGGTGATCATGTTCGTATTAGCAAATATAAAGGAGATTTTTACAAAGGTTATACTCCTAACTGGTCAACGGAGATATTTGATATAGTTAAGGTAAATAATACGCATCCACCTACTTACCATTTAGAAGATAAACACAAACAGAGGATTTTAGGATCTTTCTACGAATATGAATTACAAAGAACTAACTTTCCTGATCTTTATCTCATTGAAAAGGTTTTAAAAAGAAAAGGTAGAAAACTTTTTGTTAAATGGTTAGGTCTCAGCAATGAAGAAAATAGTTGGGTGGACAAAAATGCGCTTGTTTTATAGTATAAATAAGGCATTGCTATTAGATATAACTCACTCGAAAGACCTCAATGAAGGAAGGAAGTGGTATTATTAACAACTTAATAAATAAATTACCGTTTGAGTTACATCTCCCTGGTTATCAGTTTTGTGGTCCCGGGACAAAACTTCAAAAACGGTTACAAAGAGGTGATCGAGGTATAAATAAATTAGACGAAGCTTGTATGTATCACGACATTGCTTATAATAACAGTGATTTGAGTGTTCGACATAAAGCCGATTTACAACTTTTGAATATGGCTAAGAAAAGGTTGAAATCAAAGGATGGTGGAAAACGAGAAAAAGTAGCTTCATGGATTGTAAAAAAAGCAATGCAAGCAAAACTTAAGGCTGGAGCCGGAGTTCGGTCATTTATGTCAGTTGTAAAAAAAATACAGTCACAATTAAAAAAACTAAAATCTAAAGACAATCATACTGCTATAAAATTGGCTCATGCAGCTGCAAAAAAATTGTTTATAAATAAAAAAGGAATACGGTTGCCCCGGTGTATTCCTATTCCGAAAAGTGGTGGTTTCTTACCTCTGATTCCATATTTCGCTGGATTATCAGCTCTTGGTTCACTTGCTGGAGGTGCAGCCGGTATAGCAAAAGCTGTCAATGATTACAAGGCAGCTCAGAAAAATCTTCAAGAATCTGAACGACATAACAAGATGATGGAAGCTGTGGCTCTAGGAAAAGGATTGTATATCAAGCCCCATAAAAAAGGAACTGGTTTATATCTGAATCCTTCAAAAAACTAATGAAACGGCTACCCAGGCGCCCTCTCACTAATTTCGATATATTGGAGCATGCTACTGATATTCCACACTTTCGAGGAGTTTTCATGAGAGATGCACTTCCTTCAAAACCAAGAAAGATCGAGTGTGCTATTATAAATTTAGATAGTTCTGATAATCCCGGAACCCATTGGGTAGCCTACGTTAAACATAATGACTACTGTGAATATTTCGATAGTTTTGGCAATCTAAAGCCACCGTTAGAATTGATTAATTATTTAAGGTACATAACTGTAAACTATAATTATGTACAGTATCAAAAGTTTGGAACTATAAACTGTGGTCATCTTTGTTTGAAATTTTTAAAAGACTATTGGAAAAAACATTTAAAATGATAATGAAATAAAAAAACTCATCAGTACAAATATGTCTTTCACTGTGTCAATAACTGGCAGAGGAGAATCGTTGATAACAAATTACTCGCCAACCTTACAATTACGTGGAGAATATGAGTGTGGACTCTTATATTTTTCAACTTTCAATTCTATCCCGAACATAGATGAAAGAAATAATAAATTTTATTATGGCAAAGACAAAGTAATCGAAATACCTGAAGGGTCCTATGAACTTCAAGATATTTGTGATTTTTTGAAAAGTAATATTATGAATGCTGCACTAAAATTAACTTGCAATAATAATACATTAAAAACATGCATTTACTGTTCTGAAAATGTGTATTTCAATAAAAATTATTCTCTTGGTAAAATTTTGGGTTTTGGTATGGATACAATAACAGCTAATATAAGCACCGAGTCTCGGTATCCCGTCAGCATTTTATCAACAACTGTAGTGCGCATCGAATGTGATGTAATCAGCGGGTCATTTGTGAATGGGAAAGCAAGTCATATAATTTACGAATTTGTTCCTAACGTACCACCAGGCTATAGAATCATTGAAATACCTAAAAACCTAATTTATTTTCCCGTAAATCAAAGTTCAATCAACTCTATTAATATAAAGTTGCTAGACGCTGAAAATAAGCAGATCAACTTACGCGGTGAAGAAGTACAGCTGTATTTACACTTTAGAAAAAAATGTTAAGTTTTAATAAAACCCCATCTACATCTACTGTTCAAGTCATTTCCAAAAGATCCTCTCAGAAAAGAACACCGCTTCGGTTAAAGAAGAAGCTAACTAAAAGCAATAAGGAATTTTTAAAACTACTGGGTTTGTTAAAATGAATATTTTAAATATTACTCAACCGGCATCGTATGATAACAGCATCGAAAGTTTCGAATATCATTCGTATAAACCATATGTAACAAGTTTTAACAAGAACGATGAAATTCGAATACCTATTAATCAACAAGATTTGTATGTGTTGCCTGCACTCAGCAGTTTGTACATTGAGGGCAACGTCAATGTGTATAAATATGACAATACTACGAAACAAAAAGAAAGAATAACAAGTGTGCATTTTGTTAATAACCCTGCATTATTTCTTTTCCAAGACATTCGATATGAGTTGAATGGTGTAGAAATAGATAAGGTAAAAAATGCGGGGATTTCCACAACTATAAAATCTTATCTTTCGTTGAATGAAAACGAATCGAAATGTGCAAAAGTTTGGGGCTGGTCACCTACAGGTACGACCACCGGCAACAATGGAGTATTCTCCGCATCAATACCTCTGAATAAAATATTGGGTTTTGCAGAAGATTATGAAAAAATCATAATTAACTGTAAGCATGAGTTAGTACTGTTGAGGAGCAACACAAATCTCAATTCTTTGAAACTATCTACAGATGAAATCGTGGAGGATATAATAATAAGTAAAATTGTTTGGCGAGTTCCTCATGTTAAAGTATCAGACCGTGAAAGAATTAATTTATTAAAGCATTTAGAGAAAGATCGTCCCATTACAGTGGCATTTCGTAATTGGGATTTGTACGAGTATCCATTATTGCCTAAAACACGTAAGCACGCTTGGTCTATTAAAACTTCATCACAGATTGAAAAACCACGATTTGTAGTTATTGCTTTACAAACTAACCGTAAACATAATGCGACAGAGTCTATGGCAGAGTTCGATCATTGCTTTATTCGTGATGTAAGAGTATTTTTAAATTCATCTTATTACCCTTATGAAGGACTGAATATTAATTTTGCTGACAACAAATTTTCATTAATATACGAACAGTATGCAAGATTTCAGCAGTCTTATCACGGCCGCAGACCAGAGCCGTTGTTGAGTTTGAAAGAGTTTAAAGAAGTCGCTCCTTTATTTGTTGTTGACTGTTCTCGCCAACATGAAACGTTAAAAGGATCGATTGACGTACGTGTTGAAATAGAAGCAGATCAAGAAATACCTGATCAGACGGCTGCATATTGTCTTATACTGAACGACTGCATATTTGAATATAAGCCTCTTAGTAACATCGTTAAAAAACTATCATGAATAACGATACGATAATAGTGGACGTGCAAGGTTTTAAAAGTGAGAAAAATGAATTTATATTAAAAGAATTAGTTATATGCACATCCGAACACACTCAAATCTTTTTAATCAAACCTCCATATCCATTCTCAACATTGACTCTCGAAGAAAGGAAACATGTTTGGTGGATAGAAAGAAACCGAGGATACCGATGGAGTGAGGGATATATTGACTACAGAGAATTTAAAAGACTCATTAAACCTTACTTAAGAGAACGTAAAATTATAGTGAAAGGACAAGAAAAAGTTAAATGGGTGCGAGAATTATGTGGGCATGAAAATGTTTTAGATATACAGTCGTGGTCAACTAATTAGGGACATTCAAGATAGTGAAGAGCAATAACCGGTTATGTACATATAAATATAAAACCCTATTGATTTTTCAGCACCTATTGTTTGCATAATTTGGTCCGATTACTATACTATAAATGGCTGTAAATAAGAGAATAATTAAATAGAAAAAAGTATTTAATATCAAAGGTTGAACATGTATTAAATTTTAAGGTATAATTATGTAGCTGGACATTTAATTAAGGACAGTAAAGTATAATGATGAATAGAGTTAAACAAAACGAATAATCTCCAGTATTATAATATTTTTAAAAGCTCCATTTTATTACGTGTAAAATCAGTACCCAGTAGCAAAACCTTTGTTAGTAATTACCGCTTGACACCGATGTGGCATAGACATTATCAGTTTCTGACATGTTTCGATAGGAATGTTTGCCCATGCCTCACAAAAGCTTGATTAAGTTGATCTAAAGTTGTGGTACGATAAGTTAAAACTTTTTTCTTGATTTCGTGCCAAAGGTGCTCAATTGGGTTGAGGTCCGGGCTATTTGCTGGCCAATCTAGCACCGATACTGACTGACTGGTAAGAAACGACTTGACTGAACGGGCGGTATGTTTCGGGTCGTTATCATGCTGAAACGTCCATATAATAGGGAGATGCTCCTCAGCATAGGGAAGCATAGTTTCCTCCAATATTGTTTTGTATTGATGTTGGTCTAAGTTACCCTGAACTTTTCTCACAGGTCCCACTCCACGTCCAGAAAATGAACCCCAAATTTTAATGTTTCCACCGCCATGTTTCACCTGCTTTTTTGTGAATCTTGGATTCATTTCCGCTTTTACAGGACGCCGTACGTATTGCCTTCCATCTGAAGAAATTAAATTAATCTTGGTCTCGTCAGAGAATAATACATGTTGCCATTGGGCGTAGGTCTAATGTCCATATTTACGTGCAAACGCCAAACGAGCATTTCTATGTTCTTTCTTCAACAACGGTACTTTGCGAGCCACTCTTCCGAACAACCCTGCTTCTACCAGACGTCGTCGAACGGTCCTCGCTTATACACCGGCTCTTTCGTCTGCCCCAAACACTTCGTGTTTAATTAAAATAGAGCCTAGAAACGGATCTTTCTTAGCTAACCTGGTTATCATTCTATCTTCTTGCGGAGTTGTTTTTCTCGATCTTTTTGTCCTGGGCACATTTAAAGCTGTGTTATTGCGCCTGAAATGTTGCACTGCATTGCATACCATAGTTTTTGAACAATTTAAATGTTCTGCTATCCCTCGGTATGACAAACCACGCTCGACAAACTTCATGATAATTGTTCGTAGTGTTGGATCGCAACTTTTATTTTTGCCCATATTTCTTCAAAATAATTCTCAAAACTTAAAATTAAAAATCTGGATTGCCGCCAAAACTACCACAAAACAATAAAAGAAGAAATAAAAAAGTATTGAGATTCAAATTTTGAAAATAGAACGCAATATCTCAGTGTCCCTAATTAAATGGCCAGCCAGCATTCTTTGAACAAATAGCACACTGATAATCTATCAGCTATACTGTAAAGAGGTTTAATGTTTAAGAAGTTGTTATTGTTTGTATAATCGGGCACATCAATGACTAATTATACTTACGTGTAAAAGATATGGAATATTGTTAAGACTCGTTGGAAAATAAAAAATAAATTCACAATTTGGCTTAACTAGAGATTGTCCCTAATTAGTTGACCACGACTGTAAGTGATAAAGGTATACCTAATCTCGAAACCCTAAGTAAACTTTACTGTAAAGATATGTTTGCATACAATTGTTTTAACCACATAAAATATTGTGCATTGAAAAATGTTATTTGTATAAGAAAATGGTTAATAGAAAATAATGTATCATTGTCAGATTTTTTTTTAAATAAATAAATTAGTGTACCTGCCTGTAAAATGTGTTTTATTTTTAAATATTCTCAGTAATTAAAAGTAAAATAATACAACATAATATAACAGAGTATTATTTATTAAAAAACTAAACTAAAATACATTAATCAAATTAAGATTATATTAGACACTTTTTTTTTTAAATTAATGTTTCTCTCTGTAGGTTTTATACGTGACTAGAGATGTTACGTAAAAAAACCTACTCGAGATGTTTAATTTTCCAAAAAATATATATTAATAGCTTTACAGACTATAGCTATATCCACATATTTTTTTTGATATATTATTGACGAGACTTTCAGTCTGGTCCATAATTTGGTCCACGTGTTCAACCACCACATACTGTGCAGACAAAAGAGTTGAGTCATCATCATCGGATGCTGCGGCTTCTTGTTCGAGGTCTATAATTTTTATTTTTATTAGGCGGCGTCCTTTGGCCGGCGCACTTTTCACCACAAATGATTGCTGTGGGTTGTGGAAATGTTTGAGGAAGGATTTTTTCTTTATTTTTCTCTTGCGAGTATTTTGCGCATTCCGAATTTTGAGCTGCAACGGGGACTCTTGCGGCTCCACAACCCAGGGTGGAAACATCTCCGACCATCCTGCTAGAGGATCTTGCGCATCTTGTAGTTCAGGAGATGGTGAACGTTGTTCTTCGCGTGATAGGACGGTGCTATTTGACATATTCTGAAAATAATAATAAAATTATACATTTAAAATCAAAAACTGCGTATGCAAAATATAGCGCCAATAAAAAAATAACTTACCATATTCAACGTTCGTGGGAAAATAAAATTGTATTTTAGCAAAAATACAATATTTATACCTTAGGAACTTGTTCGTGTGTGTGTAGTATATAAACACATCACATAGCTTATACAGCAATATGCCTGCATTGGCAAGTTGAAACTCAGACAAGTTAAGACTTGAACATGAATCATAATGCTGTATAATATACTAGCGGCTAGAGGAGCTCGATGACGCAGAGGAGTTCGATGGCGCAGTGGTTAACGCGCCCGGTCTGTGAGTGCTGAGGTTAAGCAACATTCGCAAAGGGTGGTCATCAAAAATGTATTCTCGAGATCCTCCATGCTTCGGATGGCACGTAAAGCCGTTGGTCCCGGCTGCATTAGCAGATGTTAACAACCACCAACGCACTGGGCCCGCGTGGTGGTTTATGGTTCGTTCTCGAGCTGATGATGATGATGATGATATTAGCGGCTACCCACGGTTTCATCCGCGCGGTAACAGTTCCCGTGGAAATATCGAGATAAAATGTAGCCTATGTACTAATTCAAGGTCCTAGCTATCACCATTTCAACTTCAGCCAAATTAATTCGGCCGTTTTGCCGTGAGAGAGCAACAAACAACTAAACTTAGAATTTTTATTTTTTATAATATTAGTTCTTACTAATTTTACTTTTTTACTTTTTTTTATTTTAAGTGCTAATTGCTACACTTAAGCTGAATTAAATATTTATATAAAATACAGTGAAAAAATTAAATGCCTACCTGACCCAGCCAGGAATCGAACCTGGGTCTTCCGCAATCCGGGCGGCTGCACTGGCCGCTATGCTACAGGGAAGGCTGACGTAAGTACTGAATTTTTCCACTGTATTTTATATAAATATTTAAAATATATATTTATGACTTAGTAATGTTTGAAGAAATAAAACAAAATTTGTTATATATTTAATTATCTATATTTATTTATGTTTACCCACACGTATCGAACACATTACATTACATAATTTTAAAATATTTTTAATATGTGTAGTCGACCATAAAATAGCTTTATCACCCTTAGGCTGAAAGCCATTTGCATAATTATCACAAAACAACAAAGTCAATTTTTGCTTACAAGACCAAGTCACATATAACAGATAACGTTTACGGAACAGGTGACGTTAATAGCACATTGAACATTAATTTTGAATCTTAGTGATATTTTATTTGAATTTAAGTTTTTTCAAAAGTGGTAAAGCTATTTTATGCTCGACTATACAAATACCAAATAGCGATTAATTATGTATACTACAAATACAAAATAGGTACTACAAATTATTTATTGTGTAACTAATAATTGGTTCCACTTTGATGTGACGTTCACTCACACCATTAAATGTTAAGTATAGATGCATGCCCCCAAGCTTTTGTGGACACCTTATCGAGCGTAACAAGTCGCTTATCATCGTTGCAAGATAACGCTATTTTATTTAGACTACGCGTAAAAATATCGTGTTTGATTGATTTAAATAAAACGTTTGTCTTTCGTATTATATCCCCGTGATATAAAGTCCTTTTATAATCCGATAATGTAATTTCACGAACGACAGATGTTTTTACACCCTTTGCTTTTTTAATAGTGTTTTCAATCGTTTTTATACAATATAATTTTGAACGTAGTCCCACAAATTCAGTAATGATATTCCCACCCATTTCGTCCTTAAAGAGACCGGGGACCTTTTTATTTAAAAGCGGTAAATTATATGAATTTTGTGTAGAAAAGTTACTTGTATCAAAATAATTTAGAAAATATTGTTTCAAATCTTCATAAAAGTCTCTGGTTTCGATTTGGTAAACAAAGCTATCTGTATCCGTATAGCACATACGTAAGCGATTTCTATATGACGGTTCAAAAATTGAATAATGGAAATCGTACATGTGGCTTTTAGACAATTCTAATACTGTAAATCCGATGTATATTGGCTTATCTAAAATTACACGTTCCGGTTTTGTTTGTATTGCAGCTAAATTTTCTGAAAAAACTGTAACGCTATGGAAACTGGAGTTCGCGATTAACTTAGCAGCACTATTTCTTTTTTTCGTTTTGTTATTCTGATCACTCCATTCATTAACTAAATGCACATTAACCCTTTTCTCATTGTTTTCCAATGTTTTGCCAAATGAGCTTTTTGTCTCAAACTGGTATTAAGATCGATGTATTGTTTTAAATAAGGACTTTGTCGGAATACTATAACCCGGTGAATTTTTTTTAATGTCAAACCATGTTTTAAACATGTCTTCAAATGAACATAATGAATGACGTAAAAATATTTATCATAAAGATTAGGTACAAGTTTAGGAGCTTTTCCTCCGGGAGGGATGCATTTTTCAGGACAAAATGGTAAGTCATTATGTCTATCGTGTAATTCTTTCGGATAGCTCAAGTCAACTTCCAAAATGTAACCGTATTCCGCGTCGTCGGGAATATTAACGAAATCAAGCTTATCAATTTCTTCACTTTTTAAAAATCTAAAATTTGATAATGGCAAAGACTGGCACATGCTGAATCCATACAAATTATTACAATCTATGTAAACTACATAGGTATCTGGTTTGAGGGGGTCATATTCAGGCATGTATTTGTTATTGGCTTTAGCGTGTCTGTGTGAGCACATACATACCCCTCCTCTTATACCAGATTGGATCATACGCACTATAGCAAGGTTATCGATGAGTTCTAATTCAACCCCTGTTTTGAAAAGCATCGCATCAAAAGACAAACTAGGTGCAGTTATATAGAAAGCCGGATCTAATTGATAATTAAGCTTACAAGTTTGTCTAAACTTTTCAAAAATATCTGTTAATAGGAGAACATCAGTTTTTAAATACAAGTCGGTGTATTCACCTAAGTTTTTTATGTTAAATTGAGTCCATACTGATTGTGCATGTTGAAAATCTTCATCAGTAATGTGCTCATTTACAAGAGAATTAAAAAACATGTCCTTTTCTGGAAGAGATCGTTCTTCAAAACGCTCCCAACAATTAACGTAGCCATAAGGGTAGATACCTTTTCGTGTAAGTAAATTGAATTGTGTTTGAATAGGAAAATGCGTTCGTAAATGTTCAAACTCTTCTTTTTTTATAGTTTTGCTTAACTTTTCTAAACTAGCCCCTAAGAATTTGAACGAGTCTACAAACCGTACCTGTATAAATTCCCCATCCAAAACAGGAATAAATTTCGTAAAAGACACATAATTTTCTTTCGTTTTAGGTATAATCTTAATATTTCCTCGCAATTTACCTAGTTCTTTAATAAACAAATGGCAATCATAACCACCCAAATTATGAAAAAAGATAGGAATAAACTTCGGTGTTTTGTATTGCAGATTACAATATTTATGTGCTGCACCCCGATATAAACCGGTTATATGACAATGATCACGCACTTTATCAGAAAACAAGAAATGCTGACAAATATGACACCGAGTGGCTTGCTTATAATCTGCGGCATCTTTTTCTGTAAAAATCATGGGAGAATTTTTGCACAAAATTAAATAAAGCTCTTGAACATCGCGGTAAATACACTCTATAAATTTACTATCACAGTCTTGACCTCGATACGTAACATAGCGATTATAACTTGCGTCCGTAGAACATACTATGTTATATGCAAACGCGGCTGGAATATGCCGTTGCAGTGTTTTTGTGTTTTCCGTATCTGAAATTGTATTATTGTCTTTATGTTCTACTAAAATAGTCTCAAAATCAGCATATATTACGAAAGGAACGTTTTGTTTTCGGGCATAATTTTGAAATTTAATTACTGACCCTTTTTCTGGCAAAACGGTAACGATTCCGCTACATACATGATTTTCAATTTCTTCACATGTAGTAAAAAAACTAAACACGTATCACAAAAATATAGTTTACCGTGATGAGCAGTAATTTGATTTCTAATAAGCCTAGATAAATCTTTGATAAGACAGTAATGAGAGGTCTGTCCGTTTTCTAACAGTAACAAATAAATAGTCTTTTTATTTTTATTGCTTTCAGATTTATACAAAGGTCCTATAATAGTTTTATTTTTCTTTAAACCAAAAATAACGAAACATAAGTTTGGATTGTTTTTTTCAAAAACATTAATGTCTGCAAACGTAACAGGAAAAGTTATGTGCTTGATATTTAAAACATCTCGGAAGTGAGGATAAGACGATATCCGCTCAGAGTGTTTTTGAGTTGGATACAAAGCCGCTGTTACGCTCCATAAAAAACAAAACTGATCCTTGTTTTTGACATTTACACAAGCTTTCTTATTTTGTATACATTTAGGTAGTTCTATGTAAGACGATCCTCCTAATGGCTGGTATTTGTTTATATTAATTTCCAAATGTGAATTACTCAAAAATGCCCAACCGCTATCACGCTCTTGAAACTCTTCTATTTTCTTTTTCAATGAATTAACTACTGTTGAAAATATACTACTAAAATCATTATAAGTGTAAATTATAAAATTTTTTGTGTTAAAGGATTTCATTTCCTGTAAACCATTTTTAAATAGTACGAAAATGGCAAAGAGTTCAAAATTTACTTTTAAGCACGTATGTTTGTTTAAAGTTTCGTCTAAAAGGTGCTTTATTTTAATAGAAATAGAATTTAAAAAAGTATCTAAAGAGACTTGATTTTCAGACTCGCAGGCGGTGATTCGGTACGAAATGATACGAGAGCGAAATGCTGAACCTACAATTTCCACACCATCGCTAATCAGCTGGCTAGAATTATTTTGTTTATGTACACGACTCCGTAAATGTCCTATCCATGACTTCGAACAGACAGATGTGTTACAAATAGCGCAAAATGGCATGTTGCAGAACCAAAAATTAGTTACTAGAATAACAAATTAAAAAGAGTACCTACCTAATTTTACCTATTTAGTAAATATTGACACACAAAAAAAATAATTCAAAAGTATTAAATTTATTAAAGTGGTAAAATGGTATGTTACAGAACCATAATCTAGTTACTAGAATAACAATTTAAAAAATAATTCTAATTTTTCCTTTCGGAAATAGTTACGAATATCAATACAAAAAATTTAAAAGTAAAAAATTGATCAAAGTAGATACTAAGTAAATAAAATATTTTGATAGCTTATATAAATTTAATAGCGTTGCTAAAATAAGTAGGCTCGCTGTCTTCAAATATCAAGTATGCCTGAACTAGAATAACAAATTACAAAAGAGTACGTACCTAATTTTACCTATCGTAAATAGTTACATACTTTAATCATTACAAAAATGTTAAAAAATTTATTAAAGAAAATAGTAAAAAGAAAAATTGATAATTTATTTAAATTTGATAGCGTTGCTGTAATAAGTAGGCTCGCTGCCTTCAAAAATCGTGTAAGCCAGACCCAGAAAGTCTTGCAGGACTTCCCACTCACGCGATTGCTCACCGCACTGTAGCTTCACAGATGCTAGCGCCTTCTTGTAACGCTCTTCTGCAGGACTGCTTCTCGCGTCGTCAGTATGGTAGATCTTCAAGTCCACGTAAAACTTCCCGGAAGTGGACGCGACGCGGCGACATTGGCCCGAAGAAACCCGGGATGTAAAACTCGATGCCAGCCCGCGACTGGTGTCCTTGATGCTCGACGCCTGCTCGTCCTTACTTATTATCGAAAATAAGTTTTTCGTTTTTTTCGCTCTGTGAACAAAAAAGTTTTATTAATATTACTTCGTTTTATTAATATTACTTCGTAAAAATATTTGTTTAGGATTAGGTTTTGTAGCATTCTAATTACCTATGTAGGTACATTAATGATTTTAGAATTATAAAATTAGACCACATTGCTTTATAATGTTAATAATTTTTAACAAGTTTAAATATTTATACGTAGTATCCATAACACAAGTTCGAAAGAAACTTGGGTTAAGATAAATTAGCTAGGCAGTAGTTGGTGGGATTGTAAGAAATTTATTATATTAGTACTTAAGGGTAAAGATAAAAATCATTTTTAAATATTCATATAAAAAATTACCTAGGAGCAGGAGACGTTGACAGAGCTTGGGCATTGGCGACTGGAGCAATGGTTGTCTTGCGTTTTCTCGGCTTGGGCACAGCCACAGGGACGACTGGACTGGGCGGACTTGTTTTTTTCTTGCTCGGCCTTGGTGATGGCACCTCAACTGGCGCTACCTCTTCAGCACTAGAAGTGTACTCTGAGTCCGACCTATGTATGGAAAAAACACGTCAATATTATAGTAGAATAAAAATAATTAAAAGAAAAAAGTTATATAAAATTAAAATATATACTTACTAACATTTTAATTGGGAAGCTTCTCGACTGCTCACAAGAAAATCACAGAAATTAATGAAATTATTGGGACAAAATCCGTAATTTATGTGATCAATAAATAAATCGTTAGCAAAAATTTAAATCAGTTTTTTAAAACCTAATTACTATGTAATTTCGTACAAATTTGTTACTTATTAATTTCTACATAATATAAAATTAAAAAACAAATTAGTAAAGCACTTAATACCTTTTGAATCAGAATATTGTCGTTCCTTTGATGCTACCTTCCGAGGAAACGTTTTGTATTACACCATGTTGCAGTTTGAGTAAAAAACAAAACTCCCACGTGTATGACAATTTCTTAAATGTCTAAACAAATCCTGTGGTGTTATTAGGTTTTGTTGAGTAGTGAATTAGCATTACACAGCACAACTAATTTTTTCCAAACACTAAAGAGAGGAGCTCGATGGCGCATTGGTTAACGCGCTCGGTCTGCGAGTACTGAGGTTAAGCAACTTTCGCAAAGGTCGGTCATCGGATGGGTGACCAAAAATTTATCACCTCGAGCTCCTCCGTGCTTCGGAAGACTTGTGCCCCAGCAGTGGGGATATTAAATGAGCTGATGATGTTGATGATGATGATGAATTAGCATTTACTACTCGGTCAACATAACTTAACCTGCAGGTTACTTGGATAAAAACTTATTATTATTATCAACTTCAATTATCAACTTTGAAAGAATTATTCTAGATTTATATAGCAAAGATAATATTACTAAAATGTCTGTCTCTCTTGCATCATGTTTTTAACCACACAGCAACGAAAACCATCTCCACCAAGTGGTGGAGATGGATGTGCAAGTGCACTATCGGACTCCACGAACTAATAATTCACCTTAATTAGTTGAAGTTATTTTACCAAATTCAAAATCATATAAGACCCTGATAATTATTTTCATCGCTTAAAATGCTTACATTTAGGCATTTTTTATATTGTCGGATTTATAATATCCATTACAACACGATGTAAATAACAAAACTCTAAAATTACAATCCTTACACACACAAACGTTCAATTAACGCTGAATCTGCTATAATACAATGTTAGACCAAGAGTCATCGTAACTGAATTAAAGCTTTCGTAATGTTATCATTACTATTATTATCATTTCATCGTATTATATCAGTGATAAAAAAAAAAAAAAAAGATATGTATTATATAATTATTAATTATTATTTATATTATATTATTTAATAAATAAATTTACCACAACTAAAATCTATTGTATATACAAACGATGGATATTTATAATAATTGTGTTATAACGAGCAGAATGATCAAGCCGACTTTTGAAGAAATAAATAAATAGTACCTAAGTAATACTCTTGTCTCTTAAAGCAGTTCCGATGAGACTCAAATACTGCTAAATGTACTTGGTATTTAGTTTGTCTAGGCATTTGTAAGTACATTAAATTAACCATTGATATATTTTATAACAGTATTAGTGGAAATACATGTTATTATTGGTCCGCAATTGTAATGTTCATATAGGTCTAGCTCTTGGTCTAATCGCTGCAGTGCACATTCCCACGACCGCGTCATTGTGCATGCAAGCATCAGTTGGAATACTTCTTCTTCTTCAAAAGTCACTGCACTTGTGAACTGTTTAAAATATATTGTTGGTGTAAGTGAAAGTTGGTGGTTTATGGCCCGTTCCCCTATCCAACCATGGGGAAGGCTCGTGCCCCAGCAGTGGGGACATAAATGAGTTGATGATGGTGATGATGAAGTGAAAGTTCTAAATTTGAATAAAAAAATATGAATTCAAACAAGAAGACCAGAAAATTGTGTAAGTAAACCTTTATACATTAGTTTAGTCTCAAAATAATTTTCTCTATGTAAAACCTTTTTTCTAAAAAAGGGCTCAAACAAGGTCGTATGAATAACGTCTATTATTGATTGAATAACTTTACACAATTGTAAAATGTGTTTAAAAGTTTTAAAAGTAAGACTTTGACTGAGCCCTTTTTTAGAAATTGGATATATTTAGAAGAAATAAAATTAAATCGATTTGTTGAGCTAGTTGGCTCTAGTCAGCCACTTCAGTTACTATTTTTTACAATAAATAAAAAATAAAAAAATAAAAAGAGCTTGTTTTTCTTGTCAATGATAAAAGAAAAAGAAATCATGAAGTAATTTTTATTTCCAGGTTCTCAAAAAACGCTTTCATGTGTCTGAAGAAGATATTTGACCGTGAACATAAAATGTGAGTAAACATTTATAAAAAAACATTTTTAAAAACAAATTTTAAGCATTTTTTTATGTGATCGTTAAAAATACAATCTTTATTCTGTTATTTGCTGATAACTTATATTTTATTAACTTTTTATTTATCTTTTTGAGATTTACATTCTAATTTTAATTCAATAATTATTTAAATTTTAACTTTTAAGCATTCACAATACAATTTTTATTTTAAAATAATGAAAAAGAAGTACCTATAAGGAATCACATAGAAGTTGTGAGACGGCTCCACTATTTCGTAATACTTAATTTTCAATGTTTCAATACAATCATTATTTTTATTTTCAGATTTTTTCACTGACGAGCTCTGCAGAAATTTGTTTAAGACCACGACAAGGATATAAGTTAGTGATAGCTAAGGTAAACAAGGTAAGGTAAACAAGCTAAGGCAAACAAAACAACAAACGGTTATGCAAAAGGTAATTTTTGTAGTAATTATTTTAGTAATTAGCTAAACGAGGTTTGAATAGGTTGGTCGGTGCGTGATCTTACCACGGGCTCGCAGAGAGATACTTACCATGGGTCTCTCAACCGATACTGAGTTAGGAGTCTGTTCGATGCGTGATCTTACCACGGGCTCGCAGAGAGATACTTACCACGGGTCTCTCAATCGAACAGCTAGGCAGTGCTCGGTGCGTGATCTTACCACGGGCTCGCAGAGAGATACTTACCATGGGTCTCTCAACCGATACTGAGTTAGGAGTCTGTTCGATGCGTGATCTTACCACGGGCTCGCAGAGAGATACTTACCACGGGTCTCTCAATCGAACAGCTAGGCAGTGCTCGGTGCGTGATCTTACCACGGGCTCGCAGAGAGATACTTACCATGGGTCTCTCAACCGATACTGAGTTAGGAGTCTGTTCGATGCGTGATCTTACCACGGGCTCGCAGAGAGATACTTACCACGGGTCTCTCAATCGAACAGCTAGGCAGTGCTCGGTGCGTGATCTTACCACGGGCTCGCAAGAGATACTTACCACGGGTCTCTCAACCGACGCTGAGTTAGAATTCTGATTCGTAGTGTATTATTGGGCTTTCTGGCCAACCGCAGTGAGCGAAGCGAACGATCGGTAGCGAAGCGGACGAGTGGTGGGCCAGAATGCCCAATAATACACTACTTACGAAAAATATATCGTAAGATACCTTGCTACGATATATTCATATAATAATATATTATCACTCCGTGTGTGACGGGCTTTATGCTTGAATGAAAAACAATGACGGCAATCACAACTATGGAGAAGTAAACTATACGTTATTATTAAAAAAATAAAATATGACAATGCCCAAATCGTTTTAAAAACTTCATTACTTTTTTTATATATTTAAAATGGGTTTGCGTTTGGCCTCAGTCTCGCCTGGTGGTAAGCGATGACGAGGCCGACGGCGGTACACGCTTACCCAGATAATGGCCACTCTGGCCTTGAAGATACTAAGGTTGTAAGTATCCGGTAACACAGACGCAGGGAGAGCGTTCCACTCCTTAGCTGTCCGTACTAGAAAAGATGCAGCAAACCGCTGGGTACGGATTGTTGGAAAGTCAACGACATGGGGGTGGAAGCCCTCCCGGCGTCTAGTGGTCCGGTGGTAGAAAGTAGAGGGTGGTATCAGGTTATGTAGTTCCTGCGCACACTCGCCAAAATACACCTTATAGAAGACCGATAGACAGGCGACTTTACGCCGATGCTCCAAACTCTGAAGTTTGGTTCCAACGAGCGCATCGTCGCCTATGAGTCTCCTAGCCATTCGGTCCACTGAGTTCATTGCGTCCAACTGGTACTTGGCAGAGCCATCCCACAGGTGGCAGCAGTACTCCATACACGACCGAACTTGAGCTTGATACAAGTGGAGCAGCTGTTCCGGTGTGAAGTATCGCCGAACCTTAAAGAGGATACCAAGTTTTTTGGCAGCGGTTTTTGCTTTCGACTCAATGGAGCTACCAAAGTTGACTTTATAAATATTATATAATAATAACGTGAAATAACGCTGAAAAGTTGTTGAAAACATGCACTTCAGGATTTTTCGTAACATATTATGGTCATAACATAACATTTAAAGTTTAGATTATTTGAACAGGCTCATAAATGGTCATTGTACTAAGCTCATTAATAGTCTTATTATTATTAATCTTAAATAATATTAGCATTAAGCCAATTTGAAGTAGTATATATTTTTAAATTATATTTAGTTTTGTACGCTAGATTGAGTTAAAATGGAGTCTCACAACACGTGTTGTTGTTATAAGAATAAGTAATTTAAGATTAAAATTATGCATAAGAGTATCTCCGAAAATACAAAAAATCGCTAAAAACATAGGTATAAGGTTTAGATAATTATATATTTTATGAGTTGCCCTATAAGACTTTTTTGTTTTAAAGCTAGTTTTTGGAACACTTTTATATTACTTACATGCAAAAACTACGATTATTAATTACGTATAGAAGTAACCTTTAATTCCGTGGGAATAAATCTTTTATTGCTTCAGCTATAACCATAAAATCTTCCTGTTTCATGCATTCATAATTTTTAAGAAACCACTCGACGACACTTTTCGTGAGAAGGGTTCTAAAAGTAGCGTCGAGCTTATTACATGTTTTCAGACGTGCCAAAACCAGTTGCCATGGTTATTGTCATTAAATTAGTATAATATTAATCCCATAAAAACATTCCAAACAAACAACTTGGCAATCACGCAACTTTACTGCATTTATGGATGTTTGCATACCTAAAACTATGTGATGGCCAAAACACAAAATTTTATTTAGCTAGCAAATAAAAATTAATAAGAATGCCCGAGACTAGGTACTACGAAATATCTCACTTTTTATAGTGGAAGATTATCGAAACTTGGCCTCTTTTTTACATGCAATGTTTTTATGGGATCTCACTTCTTTTTGTAAGTTATTGTGTTATCAATACATAAAAATTATGAATGCAGTCCCGTGTTTTAATTTTTTGTCCTATTCACTGCAAAGGTACCTTTGTAATTCTATATATTTATGTTCTGTATGCAGTTGGTGTATCTAGAAAACTGGACCGGGTCAGAGTATAGCAAAGGGAGGCGATATAAGGACTTTGTTTTTTTATTTGCATTTTTACTAGTTTTTTGATAAGAACTTTAAATAATACATAAAAATAAGCATCTTTATCAATTAATTTTTTTTGATTAACTTAACCGTTTACGAACTGGAACAGTTCAAAGTTCATTATTGTGTGGAGCAATCAGGGACATTTCAGCACAATAAATTGTTTTGCCAAAGTGGTGTCATTATAACACCTATTTTAAATGATTGTTAGGTACGTATAGAACACGTCAAAATAAGCATCTTTTACTTTAAAAAAAATTCTTTAAAGAAGTTTTTTCCGCTCTTATTTAAAAAAAAAGAAGCACGAAGACGGGGGGGCGGAAGCTCTGCTTTTTGAATCTTCTAACCTATCCGCTATCCGAGTCGGTTCACGATAAATAAATTTCGAATCGATCGGACATATGGAAGTTGGTCAAATCCCCTCATCAACTAGAAAAGAGCTGATGATCTTCAAACGGCTGAACAGAGTTTCATGAAACATGGCCAAGAACACTCCGAGTGTTAAAATTATCTATGACACAAAAAAAAACTAAACGAAAATCGGTTCATCTGTTTGAGAGCTACTACGATACCACAGACAGATACCCAGATACACAGACAGTCACGTTAAACTTATAACACCCCTTCCTTCTCTTTGCGTCGGAGGGTTAAAAATATTTACAAGTAATGTTTCATACAAACACTTACGCGTGATATTCCTCTGGATTTCGATTTCGAGTGTTCGTAATCTTTATTACTAGATGCCGTGCTTGACGGCGCTGATATTATATCATCATAATCGCTTGCTGTTGCCGCCTCCGAAGATGTGTCCTGTTAACACAAACATTTAAATAAAGAAAGGAAAACTGTGGTTTTAACGAAAAATAATGTGTTATTTTAAGTAAAGGAAAGCTTTTGATTCAACTGATATAATTATGGAGGTTGATACGTAAAAAAACTTAGATACGTACATCTATAAGTTTGTACAGTTTCTCCAAACCAGACCTGATCACAATTCTTTCCCGTATATTCGGTACGAGCTCTTACAGTTCCTCAAAATTCATGCATTTCATTAATTCCAGAGAAATATCGTTTTCTGAAATGTTACTAAGCATTAGTTATTTGTTAAGAAGGTAAGTACAGAATTAATTCCCATGGCCACCTTCTGTCTCTATCATCAGATCAGGTCGATGGTGCAGCTACCTTAATATTGAATTGTCATCTAAACTATACATAAACCCAAAGTTTCAGCTCAATCGCTCGAGCTCACAGCCACGCCGCGTGTCGCAACGCAATCGGTTACATACCTACATTTAGTATGAATGTAATGGCTTTGGGACGGAGACCCGAAATGAAACAATGTCTTGCGTTGAATCAATAAACTTTATCCTCTCGTGTATCATCTTAAATACTAATTAACATCACATCTATACGTGACTAGAGGAAGGACGCCTTGTCAATCAGGAAGACCTTAATTATCACGTACTATTGAGTACGTGCTGATAGTATAATTCACTATATCACACCTCCCCTGAAAAGGCTAGGCATCCCTTCCCTGAAAAGAAAACTCTTATTTTCTAAATATCTTAGTCCTATTCTTATGAACTATATATTCTTTAATATTTTTACAAAATTTAAATTTCAGCGAGTTGTTGACGACTTTCACATTTAGGGTATGTAAACACACTTTGAAATGTCACAATTAGGTACTCCAATTCTCTTATCCTTATTTTACCTCATATAAAACAGTCATAATATAGTAACATATTTGTCTCTCATAGAACATTTTGAGTCTTAATAAAATACAAGTACAACTTACATTCCTAATCCTTAGTCAATGTACAGTTATATTCATATTTATTTATTTATAATTCTGTCGACTTTATTATTTAAAAAGGGACTTTATTTTAAGGTCTACTCAGACGCTGCGTACTCGCGCACCTTCGTCGTGAGCTGCCTCCAACTATTCTCACGGAGGAAGCTCGTTCCTGCCATGATCGAATGAAGGATCAGTTCTCCTATTTAGTACCATTTTATCTTATAATATTATTTTATTTATTTAATTTTATTGCCTTATCCTTCATTTCGATCTATGCCTACTCAAAACTAACAAAACAATCCTTATAAATATAACTAAACAGAAACTTGGTTGATCAGACCAGCATGAGAATCTGAATAACTATTTTTATTCCTACTTATAAACATATCTATACAATCCCAAGCCAAACTAAAAAAACCTATTCCTATCAGTCATATCACACAATAATTTATACTCATTCCTTAAAACCATAAACTGTACAATTCACAGCACCTTCCTAATTCCATATTTCGTTACGTTCATAATACCAATATGGTATCCAGGTACTCCAATTTGCCGACTGATTCTGTGTTTGTATTCTCAAGTAACATCCGAGATGTTTGTGCCAGTTTTCTAGCGAACCTATACTCTCATGATGATAGGGTGTTGAATTTAACTTATCAATATTTAGCAATTTACATACTGTTTCTAACGTGGAATTAATAAATTCCGTTCCACAGTCAGTCGCAATAACCCTGGGAGTACCATATCGTAAAATAAAATTTTCAGTAAAAACCCTAGCAACAGTTTCAGCTGACTTATCAAGTATTGGGTAAGCTTCTACAAACTTTGTCAATTCGCATTGTATATTAAACCCATTTTTAATCACAACGACTTCTACAATATTATATATTTTTTTTTTTTTTACATAATGCACTCAGTTCTCCTATCGTTGCGTCTCGGCGCGCCTCCGTTAGTAGAGATTCCTGATTTATGTAAATAGTAGAGTCACTAAATAACATATCACCCGTCTGTGAGACGTATCTTTTCTTTTTCCTCAACTTCACGAAGTTTTCATACGAACAAATATCTAACCCAGCCGAGGATCCAGGAAGCGTTACGTTGCTGCGATGGAACCTTGAGGCAGGCTGGCAGGCTGAATGCTGCTAAGAGAGCTGTTTCCTTGTATTTGAACAAAATACTTATTATAGGTATATCTTTTAAAAAAGACCTACTACACGAATAATTTTTATAAGAAACTTGATTTTTCTTTAAAATGTCTAAAATTCCTCTCAACATCTTAATATTGTTACTAAAATATATTTTTTTTCACGTTATACCAAGACTATATTATACACACAATTTAAGTGGCATAAACAAGTACAACTTTAAATTATGCATATTCTTACAGTGAACTTTAAATTACGCATTACATGTTAATAATAAATTGAACTAATAGACTTAATAAAATACATAATAACAAAACATAAAAATTAGATTTGACTAAGATTAAGCATTAAGTACATAGAGATAAGACATGTTGCATTCAATGTATTATAAGGAAATACGTAAATAACAAAAAAAATAATTAAAATTGACTAAAATCTTATTATTACAATAGTTACCCAACCCTGGTTCATTTTTGTGCTTATTTATTCTACTGTATTCTTATTGCACAATCAAAGCATTTTAAACTTGTTGAATATCTTCATTTTGAGTACAACTTCATTATAGCTTCATATTATCCTCAGACTGGCGTATTCCTTGGCTCTTTGTCAGATAACCAGAGAAATCAATTCGCCTGGAGGTAGCTAGGAGCATTTAGGCGTCTTATGAAGTGTAATAATATCTTATAAAACCATCGACTGGTAAAATAATGCTTCTAAATATCTCTTCCCGTAATTATAAATAACATACCTCAAACCACTTTGTCAGTCGGTAAAAGTGAGGCGGTTAAACGGGTGAATACTCGTTGTATACATATTATGCTTATTTCTTTGGATTCAGTTTATTTATTTCTATAGCAAAATCCACAGCTCTATACAAAATTCTTTCCGTATAGCGGCATTCTTGACCTTGACCTTGCGCAAGCGTAAAGCAAACAGCGAAAAGTGCTGCATCGGAAATTCTTGCGCGTTCGCTGCGCTGCACAATTTATGACATAATGTGTGCAGTTATGAAATCGTTAGTTTATTTTATTTCACATTGTTTTTTCTGGGTACCTTATTTCTTTGCCTTGGTCGATGAAACGTTCTTGTTACGATGTGCCGGAAAGGAAGCCAAAGTTGTGGTTGTGAGAGCCAAGAATGATGTTTAAATGACGTAGTCGCAGCTCGGTGTGGCTCAGTGTAGTGAAAATCTTGTTGTGTCCGTAGCTGAATAGAATGTTACTGCCATGGTTGATGTGTAGATATTGCAAATGACTCACGTGTTCTTTTCGTAGTACTCCGTTGGAAGGTTGCTTGTTGCTTGAGTGGGGTCACCAGTGTGGATCAGGCCGTTGGGTCTCCGTCCCAATGGCCAAGGGAGTCCTTCTTGTAGCACCGTGTAGCACATATTTTGTAGACTTCAACTAGCGATTTCGCGGCGCGGACTTGTGACACCATGTCACGGTCGCCATGTAATGGCTTTGGGACGGAGACCCGAAATGAAACAATGTCTTGCGTTGAATCAATAAACTTTATCCTCTCGTGTATCATCTTAAATACTAATTAACATCACATCTATACGTGACTAGAGGAAGGACGCCTTGTCAATCAGGAAGACCTTAATTATCACGTACTATTGAGTACGTGCTGATAGTATAATTCACTATATCACATGAACGTGGTTACATTAGCTCAGTCCCGCGTGTCGCCACGTTCTTTCAATACAAAGTACGCATTGCGACACGCAGCGTGGCTCTAATATAACCCCAGCTCTAGAAATCAGACAATGAAAACAATAAACACGTGTAAGTACCTTCAAAACGTCGAACGGTTTCCGCCGAAATACCCCATTCGGCTAAATATACGAGATCTTAAAAACAAAATAAGTATTTAATTAAGGTACCCAGGCCGGTCACCTTATGCGGCGAAAACACACTAAACGCGATAAGAGATGAATTATTATATTAGAGTGGGCCATGCACGGGGCGTGCCCCATCCGGGCCCGAACCAGATCAATATAATTTGAAAAAAAAATACCTACAGCCGCGTGGTACGTAAGCACGCGATAGAACTGCTGCTCACCTAGTGTTTTAATTACATCTGCCTACTTTGAGTTTCTATCTAGTTTTGTGAATGTATTTATTTAAACAAATAAAATACGTTGTGAATGAAATAGGAAGCACCTTAATTGCACGCAATCTTATTCAATTCAATGTTTAAACACCGACTATTATGCAATAAAAATATCGTAGAATATATCAAATAAAAATATTCACTCACGAATTAACGATAGATCATAAGAAATATAAAGACTTTTTAATAAGTTAGCCACTTTTGCAATGCCACCGGTCGCTGGATGGGTGACCAAATTAAAAACATCTCGAGCTCCTCAGTGCTTCGGAAGGCACGTGAATCCGTTGGTCCCGGTTGGTGTCGTAATATGACAGTCGTTAAAACCCACCAACCCACATTGGGCCAGCGTGGTGGGTTATGGCACAATATTAACGTTAGGTTACGTATTACTTACGTTTAAAAGTAAGAAGTTTTCCGCTAACGTGTTCGATAGCTTCACCACATTTTATTAGTCTAATGATAATTTCAAAAAATGTTTCCCAAAAACCTACAACCCGGAGGTTTTAACACGAGCGTACCTGCCGTATCAGCATGAACCGCCTATAACTATCTAGTTCACTCGTGTATCACTTTCCGTTACCCTATTCACTTTATTTATTAATCCACGCGTATTACTTATTTATTTATTTATTTATTTATTTGGAAATTCAACAGCTTTTTTACATAATCATTACAAGAGAAAACTTATTTTAAAACACTTAAGCCAATTATAGAATTCCACAACTTAGACTAATTAATTTTAACAAGGTTGGTAATATATAAACATAATAACTAATGATACACAATAACGACAGGCACTTGAACAATAATATATGAACAGCAGATAGACTCGTGGTATTACAATAATATCTCAATATATGTTTCAGAGTCAGTATACAACTAAATCTATTTTAAAATTAAGAGTAAAAACAACAATAATAAAAATATAAAAATATAAACCCACACCCTAAACATAAGCATGCAAACAAACTCAAAGGAATAAACTAATATATTCATATTTATATTAGATACATACATTATTAAGAAAAGTAAGTACCTTTAAGTGCTAAAATACCAAGACGTAAATAACCTAATAATTTTAATTTAAATTTTAATTTACAAGGATGCTTACCCATTCTCGATATATGCTTTTCGTTTAATGGACTGTTTGCTCGAATTAAATATGTCAATATGTTGAAATTTTTTGTTGTATGTCCTGGGCAAACGGGTCATAACAGCATTACTCGAGTAGTTGGTGCGGTGGGTCGGTACGTTAAACAAAGGAGTGTGTCTTGTACGGGATTTAGGAGTGCAAAAATTAACTAGTGAAATAAGATAAGATGTATCCAGATTGTTTTGCAAAATATCGTACAGCAAGCATAAGTCAAGTAGGTCACGACGAGCATCTAGAGGTAGCAAATTATAGTGCTTGCAGTCAACCAAGTAAGATTGACTTCGTCTGGAGGTTTTAAAGTTTAAGTGTCTTATAAATCGGTTTTGGATCTTTTCCAATTTTTCTACGTGTGTAATATATTGGGGATTCCAAACGGGACTCGCATATTCGAGGACACTTCGACAAAAAGCATAGTAGACTGCCTTAAGACTATGAACATTTTTGAAAGGCTTGCAGGTTCTCATTAGAAATCCTAAATTACGGTATGCTTTGTTGGTAGCGTAGTTTATATGATTCAAGAATAACATTTTAGAATCCAGCAAAATTCCAAGATCCCTTATAGAGTCAGTCCTATCAATGACTGTGCCGTTAAAATTATAGGAAAACTCGACAATTTGTTTCTTACGACTAAAACTAATGCATTGGCATTTATTTATATTGATTTTAATATTATTAAGTTTATAGTATTCATAAAGGGCATTCAAATCTCTCTGGAGAAGTTCACAGTCAGAAAGCGATGCTACTTTCATGAATACTTTCTTGTCATCGGCGTATAAAATGTGTTCCGAATTTTCAAAATATCTATGAATGTCGTATATGTAGGCACAGTAAAATAGAGGACCAAGGTGGGATCCCTGGGGGACGCCAGAAGGGACCTCTATGAAGTCAGACCTAAAACCCCCCATGACTACAGCCTGCGACCGGTTACTTAGATATGACGCGATCCATCTAAGCAAATCGCCTCTTATTCCAAGATTAAAAAGCTTGTCGAGTAGGATGACGTGGTCCACACGATCGAAGGCTTTCTCGAAGTCTGTGTAGACCACGTCAACCTGTCCACAAGTTTCCATTCCACATAGAACATAATTGCAAAACTCGGCCAGATTTGATGTGGTTGATTTTCGTTTGAGGAAGCCATGTTGATGGTGTGATATACCTTGAGTGATGAGGCGGTAAATGCTATTATAAACGATTCTTTCGAGCATTTTATTTAAAGTATTTAATATTGATATAGGACGATAGTTACATACGTTCATTTTTGATCCCTTTTTGTGCACAGGAACTATGTGTGCTTTCTTAAATGAATCTGGACAAATGCATTGCTTTAACGACTGGTCAAATAGTACAAAAATCGGATAAGCTAAAGTTTCAGAACAATTTCTCAAGAATACGGGTGGTACACCGTCACACCCTGACCCTTTGCTGACATCAAGGGATTTAAGCATTTTCTCCACCTCATCTTTAGTCACAGTTATACACGTCAGTACATCTACAGCATTCTCGTCATGCACTGCCTGGGATAACCTAGCGCCACGTGTTTCCATTTGCGTAAACATACTGTGAAAGTACTTATTAAAACTTGCGCATATGGCGGGGCCCTCTGTCAATGTTTCGTCTAGATAAGAGAATTGCTTTGGGTACTGCGATGCACCACGTTTGGATTTTACATATGACCAGAAAGCCTTAGAACTATGGCGAATTTGATGCTCAATGCTAGTCATATATTTGTCCTGACACTCCTTCTTTAGTAAATGTTCTCGCTTTCGCAACATTGCAAATGTATCATAATCTCGAGGGTTGCCATAGAGTTTAAATTTTTTATGTAATTTGCTTTTTTCGCGTATTAGTTTTATTAAAGCAGAGCTATACCACGCTGGATATTTTTTTCTAGCATTATTTATTTTAATTAATGGAATGAAGCGGTCAAAACAGTCATTTAAAATTTTATAGAAACCTGTCAGAGCAACCTCCACAGTGCCATCGCTTAAAATTCGGTCCCAGTCAACCTTACTCAGAAAATCATTGATAGACGCATAATCACAGCTATGGAAATTACGACGCGATACATTGACTTCTTCTAGAGGCTTGATAAATAAATCGTTAATAGCTACAAGCAGACAAGGATGATGTACATCCTCTTTTATAAGAGGTAAAGTACCTTTGGTTATTTTGGAATCTATGTTACAAAATACTAGGTCTAGGGAGCGTCCACTGTTATTCAGAATCTGATTATACTGTATTAAACCCGTATATGCCATATCTTCAACGAAAGACTGAGCAGCATTTTGCATATTTATTCCCATGTTCTTAAGAACCACATACCTACCATCATGCCACTGTAAGCAGGGCAGGTTAAAGTCACCGACCAAAAGAAAAGTCTTGCTAGGCAACCGTTCAACCAAACCGTCAACATACAATTTTACCTCTTCCAACTGTGCTGGTAGATCAACATAATTTGGAGGCAGGTATACCAATATTATATTTAAATTATTTACGGTTCTAACATTTTGCGCTGATATAATTATATGAAGCAACTCCGTGTCACAGTTAGATGTAAAACTAAGATTCTGTTGCGCTCCAATTGCACTCTTGACACATGCCATAACTCCTCCACCTGTTTTTTTATTGCATTTTCGCAAATCACGATCCATACGAAAAACATCATATCTGTTATCGCATAATTCTGAGCTAAATATATCGTCCTGAAGCCAAGTCTCCGTAAAAAGCAAAACGTCAAAGTCACTGCTAGCCACATTACCAAAAAGTTCCAAACATTTTGTTCTGAGTCCACGTACATTTTGGTAATATATACTCATATCATTCACCTTATCATACATTTCTACGACCGTGATTGTTGGACTCTTTGATAGATAACATAACAAAATGTTTAGACACACCCTTATCAACCTTAGTCACGATACAAATTAATATAACCCTCCAACCATATACAAGACACCTAAATACAACAACATAACAGGTCCCACACCAAATGGTTCCCCATAAATAGTTTATCAGTAGTTCTGTTTGTGACGCATGTAAGGAGTAAATAAATAAAAAGTTAAAAATAGATTTTTTAACATTTAATGACCGCTGCTGTTTATGTATAAAACCAAGACATTGGCATTGTTTATGTCTTCCACAGGTATACACCACCAGTACCAACTTAATTAAAAATACATAATTTTCTACTTCATCGCCAAATAAAGAGATTGTAATCAAGCACAAACTAGTCCAATCGTATATTATTACTTTTATAAATATTACACATCCCAATCGTGCATTAGTTAGGATGACGACATAAAAATACATATAACATGCATGATTGAGTTTAGTTATCTGCAATACAATAAATATAGTAACCAATTTACAAGTGGTTTTTTTTATTGATTTACCTTGTCGTCTGTACGCTACGTGCCTATGAAATATATTAACTATCATCAAATCATCAACCCTAGAGAAATATAGAAAAAATAAAGTTAGCAACATGATTAATTCTAATAATTTGTAACACACACAATTCGAATATTTTTCGAGATAAACAAATTTTCCCATAATGTGACTATAGATTAACGAGTGCCGTTGAGTTCTTGATAAAAATAGCTTCACTGGTTTCATTCTTTCTCATGTAAACTCGGCCACCACGGATCCAGACAAACTTGTAGTTAAGTTCCTTACCCCGTTGGCGAGCCGCAGCGTGTAACTGTTTGTTTTCAAATGATAGGTTTTCTAGTACAAAAACCGGTGATTTCTTTTCAATGCCAAACCCAAGATCATGTGTATTCAATTTGTCTTGAGAGTGTTCTTTATTGTGGCGGTTTACAGCTGACAGGATCGAGTCTCTCATACGCGGTGTAGTAAACTTGACAATTATTGTACGCGGTCTTACACTGTTAGGGTTAAGCCTCGCCACACGAGAGCAGTAGGCTATGTCTTGATCAACTATGTTACACTTAACGGCACGGCCCAACTGCTTCACAAGATGTACGACATTTTCGCTTTTCTTTTCTGGAACACATTGAATTTCTAAAACAGATGATCGTGACAGCTGATCTAGTTGATTCAATTTGTTGGTAAGATTATCCACCTCGGTTCGTAACGTCAAATTATCGCTCTTTAAACACACGATTTCATGTTGTTGTTGGGCAAACCCCTCCGATATTTTGTCAAACTTGTCACTCATGTGCTCGATGGACGTCTTAAAATCACCAATTTGTTCAGCAATTTTATTTATAGTGGCCTTCATCTCCATGTTGAGTGACTTTAACGCATTTGACATTTCTTCCCTGAGCAAGTCACGTAAATCCGATCGCCGTACGTACGGCGTATCAGATGCATTCATGTTATTATTTGCAGCGGAGATGTCCAGTTTGTTAGGTGCTTTGCGGCGAGTGACATTAAAAGAAACCTCTGCTAACGAAGTCGGTGTAGACGGGCGAGCTAAACTTTCAGAGTTGTCGCCTTTGGGCTGTTTCATCATGCATAATGGGCATAACCATTTTAAGGCGGCTTCGGGACACAAATCCTCCTTTTTTATATTAAGACATACAATGTGATATACTTCGGTGCATTTTACACATTTTAAATGATCTTTTTTATTATTCGTTTTGAGGGTGCACGCCTGACAAGTTTTCATTTTGGTGTAGGCGGTTTAATATTCTTAGTCTCACGACACAATAGCACGAGATAACGCGAGTGATGATTAGACAGAGAGGGCAAATATGGCAAGTGCCTCTCTTATCTTTGACTGATTATGTTAATACGCGACTTTGAGCACTCACGACACTAGTTTACTTAGAACTGATAAAATTATTGTTTAACACGACTAATAGATTTAAAAATAAAATACAACACACGTCCACCCTGTTAGTGATCCGAACGACGATATGAAACTGATCTATTTCTCCATATATCTGATTACCCAAAAACAGCATCTACAAATTACTCCTTGCTATATTAAGTAAGTGGGTAAGTACTTGAACTTATTTTAATCGAAAAAATCGCACGCTTAGTGTTTAAAAAACAACACACCGTCCGTTCGTCACTGTGCGGCACATTCGCGATAACCGCATGCCGTGATGCCGCAGCCGCAGAGCGCATGCAGAGATCCGAGCGCGTAGCGCTTCGTCCGTTACTACGAAGTTACAATACTGATTATACTGTGCCCGGACGGCGCGGCGCCAAGTCGTTGCATACATTTTGTATGAAGCAGTTCAAATTACATGATCCGTGTCCCGTCCAAGCCTGGACGGGACAAGGCCCGCTTTAATATAAATACAAAATGAATGCAACGTTTGTAATGTATAGTCAGATAGTTATCACACTACATATATAATGGAAAGGAAGAACGGTTAATACCCTAGTGCCCTACAGCCCTAACAGCCCTAGTCCTAACCATAAAGTTAATAAATACATAAGTTAATAAATTATAAATAAATAAGGATGATAAGGATGCTTGTACCAGTCAACCTAAGGTAACAAACGGAAAGTGGAAGGAATAAGGTATAAGGGTGGTATAAGCCGTCAAATGTCAGATCTTAACAATCTTGTAGAAGATAAACATAAGAAAACCATGTACATTACCGCAGCAGTATTGACGGCGAACCTCATCATAGACAACCTACGCCGGCTGCAACAACAGATGCTCGATCTCATGACCGATGTGCGAAGCGGACGAATGGACACCCACTTATTGAAACCGGAAGAGTTTGAAAATCAGCTTAACATAATTACTGCTCAAATTTCTTCTGACGTTACTTTACCCTGCGTTAGTAGTCAACCAGATTGCATTCGTGAAATGTACAAACTTTCAAGAGTACACGTGAGACTTACAGAGTTTCTGATGTTTGAAATCAAAATGCCACTCATCAACATCGAACATTTTGAATTGAAAAGAGTCATACCTATACCTCACATCACAGAGGAATCATACCTATCGATCACAGAGGAAGATATGCATAATGAGTGTATACCTTTTAAAGAGAACAGATTGATTTGTAAACTACAGCTACCTATACATACAACAACAAAGGAAGCATCGACACTATGCGAAGCTCAAGTTATTAACAATAAACAGTTATCTCATTGCGGCACCGTAGTATCAAGTTGTCGCAACGACTGGATCATGTTACACAGCCGCGCCGAGTGGCTTGTTACCTGTTGCCAGGAATGCACAGTACGCATTTTCTGTCCCGACTCTACATTGATTACAGAAACAATGCACGGAACTGGAGTTATGGAATTAAAGCCTAGCTGCATGCTCAAAGGAGACAACATCATCATACATTCACCGAAAACATATCGCTCAGAAATTACTCTCACTGATGACGAAGTTTACATGCCAGAGTCTGAAGTCAACAGCATTTTGAAAGGGTTGAATTTCACATACATCCCGGAAACTCACCAAAAGCAGTTTAATGTTCTTTAAGGCCAAATAAACACTGTAAAGGCTTCACAGGACAGGTTGAGTGTGCATAACATTTCACACGACACGCATCATTACGTGGTTTATGCTTTCATATTACTGATTAGCATTATAATCACCGCCATATATGTTTACTGCAAGATAAAGAAGCGACATCAAGAAAAAAATGGCAAATCGATTCAAGAAGTAGAGCTGCAGAGCGTTCGATGTAGCACGCCGAGTGATGTATCACATTCACAAGCTGCTGCAACGCAGATCGACGAGCGTCATTCAAACAGACGAGTCAACAGGCCGACTTCGCCTTAACTACTTGTTTGCGCCAAATAATAAAATAACTTAAAATTAAATATAAAAATTTACATACCATGATGAAAGGTGAAATTGCCCAGTTACATTCAAATAAAATATGTTATACACGCATATTTTGAATAACGAGCATTAGCGCGCTGGTTCTATAGCCCTCCTTGTTCCTCGGACTACTGTCCTCTGTCCGTCTCCCTCGCACCTTGTCACAGAAGAAGACGGAAGCTAAGCTAGCTAGTTCCGAATGGCGCCTTGAAGAATTGACGAAGAAAACGCGTGTGCTCGTGAAAAAATAATTAAATAGGGCGATAAATTGCTGCCCCTATCAGTGCATCTTACCTTATTAAGTTGCGTGTGTAAAATTAAGCGTGTGAACTTTCACCTAATTAAAAGTGGCCACTATAAAATCATAAAAAACTATCTCTAATAAACGCGTGTGCAAGCGGAGTTGCGTGGCGCGCATGCAAAGGGACTTCGAAGAATCGGCGAAAACCGATCAAGGTGAGATCTATTCCTTTTTTCTCCCAGCATTCACATCCTTCGAATCAGCGCAATCATAGTTTGATCCTTACGACCGGATCTTTTATTTAATTCGAAAAATTACCTATTTGCAGGCCGCCATTTTGAAAGGTCATATACGCACCTGTGGCGATTTCACTTGTTTCACATTGGTTTCACATTGATATTGGAATAGGTACCCTGTTTGGTTTAGTTTAATATTGTTTATATATTTATTGGTTATCAGTATATAATTAATAACATTTAATTATGGCTACAGCATCCGTAACTAGTGGAGCGCAAGATCGACACGCTCGCGCGTTGAATAGATTACAAGTTAAAGTAAATACATACTTTGTACGAATGCAACAAATCTTCGATTCGATGAAGAAGTTGGATACTCCAGATCAAGTAGATACATTTTTATCTAACGCGGGTACTGCCGACATTATTCGGTCGGACTTCGTACGAACATTGGACGATCGCAATGATCTGATATCCTCGAATCCCGACGCGGGAGATCCGGATTACGAATCCATGCTCGCTTTTGAGGATCTTTATGCTCGTGTTAAATACAAGTATACAAAAATGCAGTCACTGTCGCAGGCGACACATAGTACCTCCGAGGCGAAAATACTGTCTCATCAGGTTGGTTCACCAAGGCCCGAAATTACCGCGGCTGGAATTAGTGTCTTTCGATGGTGATTTGGAAAAGTGGCCTTTATTTTATGAAACATTTAAGAATACCATACACGAAAATGTCACCTTAAATGATTATGAAAAAATACAATATTTGATGGGTAAATTAATAGGGAAAGCGCAAACCATTTGTCAAGGGATTGTGCCTACAGCTGAGAACTACTATGTGTTATGGAACGCTTTACTCGATAAATATAACGATAAACGCGTTTTAGCCGCCTCTTACATAGATAAGCTAATTAACTTACCTTCTGTTAAGGATAGCTGTGCAAACAGTTTAGAAGATTTCATTGATAAGTTTAGCGCATTGGTTTGTTCATTAAAACAGTTAAAATTAAATAACCTAGAAGACTTCATTTTTATTCATTTTGGTTCTAAAAAGGTAGATATAAATACGATAAAATCATTTGAAATGCAATTTAGTAGCTCAGTGAAATTACCTACTTGTTCGCAGTTTATTGAATTTGTGCGTAATCAATCTCATGTACTGCACCGCGTCAGTAATAATAGTACATTAAATACGAAGCAGCCATCATTAAAGGCACCTTCTGTGTCGAAAATTAACAGATTTCCAACTTCCCGTTCCAATAGTAATTTTGATAATAATAATAAAATGTTTGTTGTTAACGAACGAAATTCATGCTTATGCTGTGGTAATACTGACCATTCTCAGTTGCGTTTTTGTGGAAAATTCATGGCTTTGTCGCCGTCGGAACGATACAATATAATTAAACTAAATAAAGCCTGTGTGAACTGTTTAAATCCGTCACATTTGGTTCGTCAATGCACTTCAAAGGCTACATGTAATCAATGTTCACGTTGCCATCATACATTATTACATTTCGAAAATAATACTAACTATCAAAATCACGGTTTGAACATTACTTCAAACGACGGAGGTAGACAAACAATTCGGCGCGGCTTATCGCAAGCAGGTACAGGGAACGCCGCATCAATCACGCCACCGCAGACGCAGTCAGCTGACTCGAGTGATCGCTCAGCGCGTGACTCACGCTCGGTTGCCTTGTGTACGTTGCAACAGAGAGTTGTCGGCGCTCGCATTCTCGGCACTACCGCCGCACGCGCAACGAATATTGAGCCCGCGCGCACCGTTTTGCTTGGTACTGCGCAATGCAATGTTTTTGACGATCAGGGTAACATGCATACCGTCCGTGTTTTGGTAGACAGCGCGTCTCAGCGTGAGTTGATAACTATTAAATGTTGCGAAAAATTAAACTTAAAAATATATCCCTCTCCAACTAAATACGTATGCGGAGTAGGCGATTTAAATAACCCTGTAGAAGGATTTACTTATTTAACATTAAATTCCCGAGTGGACAAATCGATTTGTTTTGATATTAAGCCGTTAGTGGCTCACCGTATTACAAGTGAGCTCCCTTCCGCGAAAATAGATAGCGAATGTCTGGATTATTTGAAGGGCATTCCGCTTGCAGATCCAACTTATTCGGAACCGGGTGAAATCGACTTGATAGTCGGCTCGGACTTTTTTGCGCGTATAATACGACCAAATATTATCGCTCGTGGTTTAAGCGAACCTGTAGCAATGGATACTACTTTCGGTTTTATTGTTTATGGTCAGGCTCCGGTCGTTAATACCGAGACTGATGTGCACACGTATTGCACGTTCGAAAATAATTATTTATCTGAATCGGTCACTCGCTTTTTTGAATTGGAGGACATACCTACAGCTAACGTACTCGCTCCTGATGAGCAAGATTGCGAATCTTTCTATAAAAAGACCGTTAGGCGCGATAAAGACGGTCGTTACACCGTTGCACTGCCTTTCAGAGACGAACCCTCTAAATTAGGCGATTCGTTACAGATGGCAACACGTAGGTATTTATCTTTGGAACGTAAATTAGCTTTAAACGCGGACGTTAAATTAGATTATAATAACGTTTTTAGGGAATATTTATCCAAGGGATATTTAGTGCCCGTCGATAAAAACTTAAAACTTGATCCTTATTACGTAATTCCGCATCACGCCGTTATACGTCAGGACAAATGTACAACTAAATTACGCGTAGTGCTCGACGCGAGTATGAAGACTACGTCAGGGTTGTCACTTAATGATTTATTACATATTGGTCCAAATTTACAAAACGAATTATTTGAAATAATTTTGAACTTCAGATTATTACCAGTCGCTATTAGCGCCGATATTCGACAAATGTACTTACAATTAGTAGTTGAACCTGAGGATAGGCGATTTCAAATGGTTTTATTACGCGAAAATTGCGACCTACCCCTTCAATTGTATCAAATGACGATAGTTCCATTTGGTTTGTGCTCGAGCCCGTATCTTGCCATTCGAACGGTCCGTCAACTAATTAGTGACGAAGGTTCACAATTCCCGGCTGCTGCTCCTGTTGCCAGGCGTGATATATATATGGACGACCTCGCCACCTCCTGTCGGACGCCTCTCGAAGGTATTGAGCTTTCGCGACAAATAATCGCATTGTTCCATGCTGGGGGGTTTGAGTTGGTTAAATTTTCTAGTAATTCACCGGAAGTAATGGAAAGTATTCCGCCTGCTTATCGTGTATCTTCGGATGTTGAGTTCGGTCCTGATGATTCATTTAAAATATTAGGTCTTCGTTGGTTACCAGCTGAAGACGTTTTCATGTTTACAATAAATGTACGTAATTGTGATTGTACTAAACGTACCATTCTTTCCACTATTGCCCGACTATGGGACATAATGGGATTTGTCGCTCCCGTAGTTTTGCTGGCTAAATTAATTATACGGTCCCTTTGGACAAATCATATTGAATGGGATGAAACACCACCCAAAAATATAATATCGTTGTGGCGCCAAATCGAATCGGAATTGCCTCTCTTAGGCAATATTAAAATACCGCGAAACATTGGAGTCAACCCTGCGTGCGTGATAACAGTACTCGGTTTCGCTGACGCGTCCGAGCAAGCGTACGGTGCGGTTGTCTATTTTCATATTTATTTTCCCGATGAAAATAAATATCTAATTAATTTAATTTGTGCAAAATCTCGCGTAGCACCCCTACGGAACGTAACATTAGCTCGATTGGAATTGTGTGGCAATTTAATTTTAGCAAAACTTATTCGTATTGTTGTCAATGTTTACTCTCAGCGCGTCAAAATAAATAATGTTTATGCTTTTACGGATAGTCAGGTTGCACTAGCCTGGATCAACGCGCCTTCTGCGCGATGGCAAACATTTGTAGCAAATAGGGTTGCTAAAATTCAGGATTGTTTGTCTCCTAGTAGCTTTAATTTTATTCCCGGAAAAGATAACCCTGCCGATTGTTTATCACGTGGTCTGACGCCCGCGCAACTGAGCGCTCATCCATTGTGGTTTCCCGGCCCTAGCTTCGCGCGGTTACCTATGTCGCAGTGGCCTATTCGCGAGTTCGATCCCACGTCGGCTACTGACGTTCCCGAAGGAAAAACTGTAACTTTACTTAATACTGTTGAAAACACTCAACCTACTGTTTGGTGTTCTCTCGCTATGAACATTTCTTCATGGCCGAAGATGTTACGGGCTGTTATTTATGTTTTGCGATTCCTAAAAAAATTACCTAGACGGTTTGAAACATCCCACTTTGAGATGGCAGAAAAATTAATTATAAAAGATTTACAGCACGCTTACTTTGGCGATGAGTTTAAAAAATTTAATTCTAACAAACTGTTAGCCCCGGCCTTTCTAAAGTTAAAGGCTTTTGTAGATCAAGATGGTATATTTCGGGTAGGCGGTCGTTTGAGTAACGCCGACTTGTCATATAATAGTCAGCATCCGATATTATTGCCTGCACAACATCACACTGTTGATTTAATAATTGATCACTATCACAATAAATATTTACACACTGGACCTGAATTATTAAAGTCATTACTCCGTCAAAAATATTGGATTTTGTCTGCTAGAAATATCGTCCGTAAACGACTGCAAAAATGTAATATTTGTTTCAAAGCTAATCCCAAAAATAAATTTCCTGTTATGGCGGATTTACCCGCTTGTCGAGTGCAGGAAGCTAAGGCATTTTTCCATACCGGGATCGATTATGCAGGACCGTTAAAGGTCATACCTTTTCGCAGACGTGGCGTACGCAGTCAAAAAGCGTACATTTGCCTGTTCGTTTGTCTCGTAACGAAGGCGGTACATATCGAATTGTCTAGTGACTTAAGTACTGAGTCGTTTTTAAATTCTTTTAAACGGTTCATATCGCGACGCGGTCCTATTAAGTTTGTCTATACCGATTGTGGTACAAATTTCATCGGCGCGAAATCGTACCTGGATGAAATTTATAAATTGGTTTCGTCAAAAGAGTACTCTGATAAATTCTCGACGGAGTTCATAACTAACTCCATAGAATGGAAGTTTAATCCGCCGTCTTCTCCCCACTTTGGTGGAATATGGGAAGGTAACGTTAGGAGTGTGAAAACCCACCTTCATCGAGTAGTTGGCCAGCAGCTACTCACTGTCGAGGAGATGACTACTCTCTTAACGCAAATTGAAGCGGTCTTGAACACACGGCCGTTATCCGTGTTGAGTTCGGATCCTTCCGAGCCATTGGCGTTAACCCCGGCTCACTTTTTGACTTTAACACCGTTAAAGGCCTTTCCTACGGGAACTGTCTCTGAGAATGTTAGTACAATCGACAGAAAACGTATGCTCGACAGTCTAATACAGTCGTTTTGGAAACGTTGGAAGACGGAATATTTAAATACTTTGCAAATTCGCAATAAATGGTTAAAAAATACTTCACTCATTAAAGAAGGTACAGTTGTATTGCTTCAGGCAGAGAATAGTTCTCCATTAGATTGGCCATTAGGTATAATAGAAAAGGTATTTCCGGGTAAAGATGGGGTTGTGCGAGTGGTGAATGTTCGTACGAAGTCGGGCATCTATCGTCGACCTGTTGTTAAGATATACCCGTTGCCTACTCAGTGATTTCTAATCTAACATACAGTCCACTTAATATAATTATCGTAAGTTTATTATTATTTATTTATCATACCATTACACTACATTGATTAGTTTATTTTTGGTTTAATTTAGTATCAGTTTGTTTTGACAGACCTAGGTTCTGTCAAGCTGGGGGGCATGTTTGCGCCAAATAATAAAATAACTTAAAATTAAATATAAAAATTTACATACCATGATGAAAGGTGAAATTGCCCAGTTACATTCAAATAAAATATGTTATACACGCATATTTTGAATAACGAGCATTAGCGCGCTGGTTCTATAGCCCTCCTTGTTCCTCGGACTACTGTCCTCTGTCCGTCTCCCTCGCACCTTGTCACAGAAGAAGACGGAAGCTAAGCTAGCTAGTTCCGAATGGCGCCTTGAAGAATTGACGAAGAAAACGCGTGTGCTCGTGAAAAAATAATTAAATAGGGCGATAAATTGCTGCCCCTATCAGTGCATCTTACCTTATTAAGTTGCGTGTGTAAAATTAAGCGTGTGAACTTTCACCTAATTAAAAGTGGCCACTATAAAATCATAAAAAACTATCTCTAATAAACGCGTGTGCAAGCGGAGTTGCGTGGCGCGCATGCAAAGGGACTTCGAAGAATCGGCGAAAACCGATCAAGGTGAGATCTATTCCTTTTTTCTCCCAGCATTCACATCCTTCGAATCAGCGCAATCACTACTATTTATACTTTTACTTATTATTTTTTATTTCATCTTTGATTGTTTTAGAGATTTTTCTTAAATTCGGCAGCATGTACGAGCGAGCTCCTACAGCTCACATTTCGCTGGCGCGGATTACATTAAACATAATGTATTGTCACATTTTTAGTGCTAATAAAGACATTGGATTGAGCGTACGTGTTTACCTCTCCACGACATTACCTTACAGACGGCACTCCGTCAAACTTACCAAATCACACCAACAGCATACAAGCAGCTACGTACGTACGTACTTGAATTGTCAAATTTTATCGTCTAAAGTCACTTTATCGGTCGACAAAAGATCCGTGCTCAGGGGGCTGGGCTAATTGACATCTTGTCTGCCTATTTGGGAGAGGCCCTAGTCCAGCAGTGGGCTATTTAAAAAAAATTAAAAGCCTTGGTAGGTAATTTAAAACTTGCCTGTTTCATCGACTTCTAGTGGCTCGTTGCTGTTATTGTCGATGTTGCTGCAATTTTTGTTTTTTAATAACCATAGCCGCCCTAAGTTCGGCGCCTATTTTGTAGACAATCATATAATTTGCCCTTTGCACATCTTTTATGGAATGAAATATGTACTTATATTTTCCTTTTTTGAATACTTCAGCTATTTCTTGTGCTTTTGTAAGTAGTATAGAACTGTCTATTATTTTATTTGGGTCTGATTCCATTAAGTCTTTTATTATTATATTTTGCAAACTTTTCTTCGCCCATTATTAGATAATTTGCCTTGTTCTGAATATAAATTTAGCAGGCCCCGTCCTTCGTTCGTTTTAAGGAGTAGTCTTTTCAACGGCTGAAAAAAAACACAAAATATTTATTAAAATAATTAGGTAGGTAATTATGATAAAGTTTTGTTTAAAGACATCTCTTTAATTTAGTTCTAACATTTGTATCTATTTTATTTTTAGGTCAAATGTTACTTTATTTAAAGTATTCATCTTACCAAACATACGTCTTCATTACAGATTGTCATATCCTGATCCTCACTAGTGGTAGCCACTATAATGACGTCGAAATCATTTAGTTGGGTTGAGGTATTATATTGTTTAGAGCATTGAGGATTGTACCTCAATGGTTTAGAGGGATCAGAAACTTCACTCACACTCTGTATTTGTTTGTGTTTGGGATAAAGCATATCTACAAAATCAGGGACCTGCAAAATAAAATTTTGAGTAATTAAAATTACCTAACTTAAATAGGTATACTTATAAAAACAAACCAAATGAACCTAAACTCGAAGGGTTTAATAATAACCTTTGAAGAGTTCCACCCTCTATCTCCTGGAGCCATTATTGTATTGTTTTGGTTATCACTGATAAAAAAACAATATAATAATATACATTTTCCAATTTTCAAACCGATGGAACAATACACTGTTATTATTTTAATTGGGAAAAGGCGAAATGTGAACAAAAAAGTATAAGTCAACTTTTATGAAAAATTACTTTCATTAAATATTCCAAAAATTATAATGTTCACACTTCCTTACAGTAAAAACTTGCCACACGAAGAAAATAATTATAGATTTAAGCTTAATTTGACATTGAATACAATGGCTTTCTATGAAAAGAAAGTAACAATAATAGACATAAATAAATTATTAGATAATAATTTTATATTGACAAAAGATAAATATTATCTTAAGACTTATTTTAAGCGACAGATAGCAAATTCGCTATCATTTTATTTTAAATATTTAGCCAATAACATGGCTAGCTCTGCGGCTTCTATTGAGCTGCAACATACTGACATGCCAATTCAGACTTTGGAATATGTTCCAAATAATTTAAATTAGCTTATAAGACAATAGAGGACACTTCTAGCAAATTATCGGAATTAAATCAATGTAAAAATAGCTTTATAAAAAGCCCCGGTCATTCATTAAAAGAATCTATGAACATTGTTCACCAGAACATTCAAGGAATGATGGGCAAAGATTTAGAGATTGAATTGTTCATGAACTGTAATAATATCGATATTCTTTGCATTACCGAGCAATGGCTTAGAGACCATCAGTTCATGTTCAATTTTAAAAATCATTTGGTAGGAAGTTCATTCAGTCGAGGAAATGCAATACATGGTGGCTTCTTAATTATTGTTAGTAAAAAGTTTAAATTAAAGGAACGCAAAGACATAGTGAGCCTCTCGGTTGAGCGAACAATAGAAATAGCTTGTGTGGAGTTGGAGCAGTTTGTTGTGATAAGTATATACAGACCTCCTTCAGCATTATATGATTTTTTTGAAAAAGTTATGGGTGAGACATTGCGTAAAGTCCGCAATGTAGGTAAAACAATAATTATTTGCGGTGACTTTAATATAAATTTGCTAGAAAACTCCACATTGTCAACTAAAATTAAAAACTTATTTCTATCATACAATTTGAATCATTTATTTTTGGAGCCCACAAGAATAACTGCCACTTCAGCCACCTGTATTGATAATATATATACAAATGTAAAACCACTGGCTAAGCAAATTATTAATAACCTGGACTCTGATCATTGTGGCCAAATGGTCAGTTTTCCACACCAGCGTAAGCAAGTGATGAAAAAGAATATCACTGTTGTGCCAAAAACTGCAGGTCGGCTGGAGCGCTTTAAAAGCAATCTAGATACAAAATTAAATTATTTAGAATACAATGACAACCCTGATGTCTTTTATAATGATTTTTTTAACATGTATTGTTCAGAACTTAATAAATCTTTTGTTCCAAAAAAGATCTCGGTTAGTGGTACTGTATCTTTTAATGAATGGGCTACAATTGGTATTCACAAAAGTAGGAAACGCCTTTATGAATTTTATGGTGAACGCAACTATAACACCAGCAATGACTTCAAATTATATGTTAAAAATTATTCTAAGTTATTTAAAAGAGTATGCCGATTAGCCAAGGCAAACTATCAGAGTTCTAAGATTAAGAATAGTAATGACAAAATAAAAATGACATGGAATATTATAAATAGTGAAACAGAAAAGGTCAGAAGTCGTAATAATGAGTACAATTTAAATTGTGATAATAAAACCTTGACTTCTGATGCTGATGTTGCTGCAGCATTTGAGAGGTTTTTTACTGACATTCCAGTTTCAACTACAAAAGCCTTGATTTCCTCCCCCACTGTAGCTGAATCTGTTTTGAAGGAGAACGTTAAAGATTGATAAGTAATTTTAGTTTAAAAAAATTTGTGTTATAGATATATTAAAAACATTTAACACTCTTAATAAAAAGAAAACTGCTGATCTGTGGGGTGATTCCGTGGATGTCGCTAAATCAGTAAATATGACAATAGCTCCAGTTTTAGCTTGCATATTTAACGAATGCATTGACTGTGGTGTTTTTCCTGACCTAATGAAACATAGTAAAATAATTCCATTGTTTAAATCAGGTAGCACTTCTGACCCCTCTAATTTTAGACCTATTTCTGTGCTACCCACATTTAGTAAAATTTTTGAAAAGTTGATGCTAGACCAAATTCAAATTCATTTTCATAGAAATAAACTTTTACATTGTAAACAGTATGGTTTTACTAAAGGTCGCTCAACAACTGACGCCGGTGTTGAGCTTTTAATCCAAATATTTGATACCTGGGAGGAATCACAGGATGCCCTAGGGGTATTTTGTGATTTATCCAAGGCTTTCGATTGTGTTTTACATGAAACTTTGGTCAGGAAGCTTAACCACTATGGAATTAGGGATGCTTCTTTGAGCCTTCTAATCTCATACTTGAGTAACAGGATTCAGAAGGTCGACATTAACGGTAAAAGATCTCCGGGATCAGTGGTTACAATGGGAGTTCCGCAGGGTTCAATACTTGGTCCATTCTTGTTTTTGGTTTATATTAATGACTTACCTTATTTTGTAAAAGACAGTCATGATATAGTATTATTTGCTGATGTTACTTCACTTTTATTCAAAGTGAAACGACGACGACGATGTGAATAATGCGATCTCAAAGATTGTTCACTGGTTTAGTGTAAATAACTTGCTATTAAACGAGGGAAAAACAAAATGTGTAAGACTTGTATTGCCTAATGTTAAGCAAGTAACAACTAGTGTACAAATTAAAGATAAGAATGTGAATCCTGTGGACACCACTGTGTTTCTAGGCTTAACGTTAGATGCCAAGCTTCAGTGGGGCCCACATATAGCTAAATTATCGAATAGACTTAGCTCTGCGGCTTATGCAATAATGAAGATCCGTCAGTTAACTGACGTTGATACATCTAGATTAGTTTATTTTAGTTACTTTCATAGTGTAATGTCGTACGGCATTTTACTGCTGCCGACATTCAAACTATCTTTGTGCTGCAGAAGAGGGCTATTCGAGCAATCTATAACCTAAAGGCTGGTGACTCTCTCAGAGAGAGATTTAAGGATATAAATATAATGACTGTTGCATCACAATACATATATGAAAATTTGATTTATGTTCATAAAAATATTGAAATATTTTCAAAAAACAGTGATATTCACAATGTAAACACTAGCAGTAAGAACAAATTAGCAGTACCTTATACTAGGCTCCATAAAATAAATAATTCTTTTAAGGGCCTGTGTGTAAGATTTTACAACAAAGTACCAAATGATATTCAGAAATTAGATCTTAATAAATTTAAAAACAAAATCAAAGAAAATCTTTATAAAAAAGCTTATTATAAAGTGTCAGATTACACAGAAGACAAAGCAGCTGCTATTTCTAATTGTCTATTATTAATTGATACTTAAATTGTATTGTAGTTTTGTATTGCTTAATTTATTATTTTTTAAATTCATATTTTGTATTTTATGACCTGGTAACGACATATTCTTTTTTTTTTTGTAAATGTCGTTGCTTCTGTGCGCTGTGGTTTCTTGCGCCCGTTCTTTGCCACAGTTAAAAAATGACGTCCTGAATGGGTGGTAGGTTAAAAAGATTTGGACGATTCAAAGTAAGTACTTATTAATTGAGTTTATTGAATGAATATATTTTAAATTGAATTGAATTGAATATAACTTGGCTAAATTCAACTTCTAAGATTTGTTTACATTACATTACCTACTTACATAAATGGTTACAGGTAAAGCTAACAAAAGCATGTTAAAAATAGGAGATACTTACAGTGCTGCTGCTGGTAAATGGTATTTCTGGGCATTCTGGGTTAGTTAATTTGTTCCAATTGTCCATGTTTTTAAAAAATTTAGCTCGATCTCCAATTAGTTTTTTAACTAGACTACTGTCTAGCATCGACAGTGTCGATATTGTTTTATTATTTACTGAAAAATCATTTAAAGATTATTATTACAAGAAAGTCCCAACGCAAAAAGCATAATTTTTGATATAGGGGGAATCGAATACTTGGCTTGGTAACCTAGGTTTTAAAAAACAAGTCTATTGACCTAGTTATCCATTTCCAAGCTGAGCTGACACATTCGGTGACCTGTGTGATGACTGTGTCAAAGAAAGTTTAGATCTACATACCCTAATAACTTATCGTTTTTCCTTCATATTGCAATTCCACGAATAACTTCAAGACTTTTTACTGTAAACTTGTTAAGTAATTATGTACCTACCCACTTACTTATATAAATTGAATAATAGCTATGAATGAAGTACAAAAACGCCAACAGACTCGAAAATAAAGCTGTTGCCGTGGCCGAAAACAGCCGGGACAACATCAATCAAATCACTTAACTAAATACTATAGAGGTACCAACTTACCTTCAAAAGTATGAATATATTGAGGTAAACCCCACTGCTCCAATAACTGTGGAATATCTCCATCAACGTCATCAGATATCACGTCAAATAATTGTGTGTTAAAGCTAACTCAAATTGGACTGCGTTGAGCGCGCGCGGTTGACAAGTTTTTTGATTGTTTACAAAAACACAGTTTTAAATAAAAATAACAAGATACTTAGCTATGAATACCACCTCAATTGTTGTTGTAACCTTATTATTTTAAATATTTTAAAACACGCTAACAGAATAGCATGGATTAATACATACATTGTACCTTTTACTGTTTCCGGGGTGGTTTTTACTATAATATTCTTGTTAAACCTTAACACTACTTAAAAAGTAAACCAAACTTAACGAATAATATACGACACTTAGAACGATATGTACTGCAAACAATAATGTAGTTGTAATAAAAAGATTATTATTTTGATTACAGACACGCTCGTGGTCCACCAGTAACAACGTAAATCATTAACCGGAACTAGATCATTTAGTAAATGGGAATCCCTGTTTCTTAGTACATACAATACTTTATATACATGTTATCATAATTATTGTTTAAGATGCAATAATTATTGATGTTTGAATCCAATTTTTTTTTGTGAGCTACATTAACCAAATAATATAATGAAACATACGATTATTAGGAGTGAATAATTAGGCGTGGAGATAACAAGTACCAAGTATTTCAAACTAGAAATGTTGTAACCTAATTTAACTATTCGATTCAGTAGTTCTGTTTGTCACCAATTTCTCTGCGTGCACTGTTTGCACTCATGTGAAACAAAAAACGTGATGCCATTATCGTGAACGAAAAGGAAATTATCAGATTTATTATCAGGTATTGTCACATCATTACAAGACTGAAAAGATGATGTTTTGGCCGACGAATGGCGTGGCCTATATAGTGCATCTTTTACAGAATGAAAAGGCTGCAATTTATCTGCATGTTCAATAGTCATTGCTCTTTTGCTCTTTATAGAGCGTAGGAATCGGTCTGATTTTCAATTTCGATACTTTTGAAATCGGGAACGCATAAATGTTTTCCATCTCTCAGAATGTTTTATTGTTTAACGTCCAAGATAACAAACCCCTTACACGATCCTTTTAAATGACACTTCCACACGAAAGTTTTATTTCTATTTGTTCTTTTCAAATAATGTCTACAACCCGCTCGCAGGGCTATTTTTTTGTTGAGAAACTGTCGGGTTAGATTTGTTGAAGAGATCTATATTTGCGTCACCAACTAATATTATTTTCTCTTAAGGAAGAATGCGTTCTTTTATCAATGTCTTTATGCAATCGATGAAATATAACTTATTTTTTGCTGGTGGTCTATATAAGCCAACGATGTGTGGAATTCTACCGAAGGGTTGACGATTATGCTATATATTGAAAAATATAAATTATCTTTTACGTAAATTAATATTCCACCTCCTATTGCTTTTTCTCTAGTGTTAGTATGTAGATTATATCCTTGTATATTATAAAGACTTAACTCTTCCATCTTAAAGTTGATCTCTGTAAGTATGATTATATGAAATTGATATTTAGTTTGATCAAGCAAAATCAATAGTTAACACTTTGCAAGCTGGGCATTTTATTACGCGCATCCCCCTGTGAGCCGGCCTTTTTCGTAATTATTGTAAACTCTATATAAAAAGAACTATAAAAGAAATGAATTTAATTCTTTTTGTATAAGTTAAAGTAACTTATGTTTAAAATTATAAAAGAAAAAAAAAGATTTTAAATGTTATTTATTTAAAAAAATCAATACCAAAATACCCTTTTTCGAAAAAAAAAATTCTTACATTACGCTATCTGTATATACATATATAAGTTATTTTAAGACACAAATTATTAGATAATAATTTTATATTGGCAAAAGATAAATATTATCTTAAGACTTATTTTATGGGTGCGTATCATTTCATATAATGACAAATGAACTAATTTCAAAGAACGTAACGTTCATTGGATATAATTTTTACTTGTTCTAAATACACGTTCTATAACAACATTACGTATATTATTCATTTGATATAATACTTATATTCTCTAACAACTTATTTTATACAGCTATATTGGTAGAATAATCATATTCTTTAACTTCATTTGATATAATTTTTGCTTAAAAATAAGAATAACATTTTAAACCTAAATTGATTTCAAATATTGTCTTAAAAAGTTTTTTTTTTTTATACTAAGCCCGGCAAATGACCCCACTCCACCTGATGTTAAGTGGAAATGAGGTCCAGGCGCGAGGACAACTGGTGCAGCGTAAGAGACGTAGCATCAGTCATCCTCACTCTGCCGGCCCACAAAGTGCTTCTTCACGCCTCGTTTGAAGGACCCTATGTCATAGGTAGGAGGGAATACGTGTGCTGGTAGACTATTCCATCTTTTGGAAGTGCGGCAAAGAAACGAGTCACCAAATTTCTTTGTGCGAGATGGAATGTTAGAGACTGTAAATTGGTGACTCCGCAGAGCAGCACGCGTACTCCTATGGAGGAAGGGAGAAGGAGGGATGAGGTCAAAGAGTTCTTCAGAGCACTCGCCATGGTATAAACGGTAAAAGACGCTGAGTGACGCAATATCTCTACGCAATTGCAAAGGCTCGAGAGTTTTAGTGACCTCTGCATTGCCGATAATGCGCACAGCGCGGCGCTGCAATCTGTCCAAGGCATCGAGAAGGTACTTTGCGGAGCCGTCCCAAAGGTGAGATCAATACTCCACGCAAGACCGCACCTGTGTCTTGTATAATAGACACAACTGATCAGGCGTGAAGAATCGCCGCACCTTGTTCAGGACACCGAGTTTACGTGAGGCATTTTTAATCACGGTTTCGATGTAGTCCTTTTGGTTCAGATCGCAGCGGATATCCATACCGAGCATGTTAATACTGCTCTGCAGGCCTAGAGATGTACCCTGAAGAGAGGGAAGGGGAAGGAATGGCGACTTTTTCGCTGTGAACGCGCACACCTGTGTTTTCTTGGCATTGAACTCCACCAGATTATCGGAGCCACATTTAGAAATGAGGTCTAACACCCGATCGAGCTCAATGACAAGATTTGCTTGCTTCATTTCGGTGTCTACCCGCCCAGCCGTTGGGTGCCCGTTATATCCCCCATGCACTGTGCTATCATCTGCATAGCAATGAATGTTTCCAAGAGGAAGCATGTCATTAATATGCAGAAGGAACAGCGTGGGGGATAGAACGGAGCCTTGAGGAACACCAGCGTTCACTGACATGAACCGCGAAGCGCATCCATCCGAAAGGACACGGATTCTACGCTCATGCAGGAAGCTGGCAATCCAGGTACAGAACTGAGCGGGCAAACCGTATGCCGGGAGCTTGGAGAGAAGAGCTTTGTGCCAGACCCGATCAAAAGCCTTGGCTATGTCAAGGCTAACTGCCAGTGACTGGCCACGCTTGTCAATAGCCTCACCCCAGAGATGTGTGACGTACGCTAGAAGATCACCCGTTGACCGTGTTGGCCGAAACCCATATTGACGATCGTGAATCAGGGAGTGATCTTCTAGGTATCGAATAAGCTGTTTGTTCAATATTCGTTCTAGGATCTTACACAACACTGAAGTTACGGCTATAGGGCGGTAATTAGTCGGATCTGACCGATCTCCTTTTTTAGGGATCGGTTGCACATTAGCTTCTCCCGAAGATTCCGGCACACAACCCGAAGAGAGCGAGAGACGGTACAGACGCGTTAACACAGGGGACAACTCTGCTGCACACATTTTCAGGACTATTGCTGGGATGCCATCAGGACCGTTAGCTTTCCGGACATCGATTGACTGCATTTCCGCACGGACATCACACTGCCTGATTTTAATATCAGACATTGTGTGGCCACAGTGAGGAATTGAGGGTGGCTGTGCATCACAGTCATCGATCCGGGAGTTAGCCGCAAAGAGTTTGGCCAGGAGATCGACCTTTTCCTGCGGCTTGTGAGCTAAAGTTCCGTCAAGACATCTCAGTGGCGGCAGCGAGGGTTGGCAGAAGTTGGATCGCACGGCTTTGGCCAGACGCCAGTAGCTACGGCTGCCCGTAGGATGCGTCAGAAGTTCTTGGCCTACTCGTGCAACGCGCTGGGCATCCGCTCTAATGTAGGCCCTCTTACACGACTTGTTGGCATTATTATAGGCTGCTTTTAGTGAGCAAGTTTCGGGAGCCCCATGAGCTTTACCTCTGATCCAAGCGCGGTATGCCGTCTGTTTGCTCTCAACAGCGCTGGCACACTCGCGATTGAACCAGCGGTTGCGTCTGCCTTTGCTGATGACATAGGAGTGTGGAATACAGTATTCCATTCCTAATACTATATCATCAGCAACGGCAGTGGCGCTAGCGGTCGGGTCCTTCCCACTAAAGCAGCGCTGCCTCCAAGGGACGGATGCAAAATACTCCCGCATCCCGTCCCAGTCTGCTGACGCGTAGTGCCAAATCTGGCGTTTCGAAACCGCTGTTGGCGGGCGCGATGCCAAGGGCACTGTGCTGGATATCAAGCAGTGATCCGAGGAACCTAAAGAAGCTCGAATCTCCACCCGGTATCCAGCTGGGCGACTCGTGAGCAGAAGGTCGAGTAAGGAGGGCGCATGGCCAACTATGTCTGGGATCCTGGTGGGCTGGTTCACCAGTTGCGTCAGGTCATGCGTGAGAGCGAATGCGTGGGCAGTTCTACCAGCATGGTCTGTTTTGGAGGAACCTAACCACAACTCATGGTGGGCGTTGAAGTCCCCCAAAAACACCAGTTCCGCCGATGGAAACCGCTCCTGCGCATCATCTGCTACCCGACTAAGATGTTCAATTAGTCGAGTTGTCTCCATGTCGCCGTTATGGGATCGGTAGACGCAGACGTAGACACGGCAATGAGAGCCTAAGTCGACGTGTACCACTAGGAGGGAGAAGGAAGGGTCCTCCAGACAGCGCAGACGGCGACAGCAAACATCCGCCCGAACGAATAAGCAAACTCCGGCTTTGGCTTTGAAGGATTCTTCAAGCACAAAGCCGGGATAGTTCAGGTAGGTGGTGTCAGCTGGGCGGATTATTTGCGTCTCCGTCAGGAACAACATTGCTGGCCGTGCCGTCTCTAGATGGTAGTGGACGGCATTGAGGTTTGCATGGAGTCCACGGATGTTAGCGAACTCCACCTCAAACGGTAAGGTTGTGGTGGGGGTGTGCACCGCTGTAGAACCAGTTTTGTTAGTCTTATGAGTACCGAATGAAGAGCGCGCTGCGGCGGGCACTAATTTGGCGTCAAGACCTAACGTTGGTGGTCTCCTGCGCGAGTGTTCTACTGGCGCAGGGACGTCTGGCACTTCTTGCATAACCTAACGGTTGGTCTCGAGGTGCCAGTACAAATAAACTTAGTGAATTAAGGAGAGGGGTCTCCCTGGTCGGCAGGTTAACGAAGTCCTCCTGGCACTGGTTTGACGGAAGCCTCCACAGACCAAATACATCGCAGCATCATCCTCTCGAGCTCTGGTTATACGCTGGCTGATCCCGAAACGCGACCGACAAGCAGTCACTTGACGGGTTTTACACCATGCGTACGGTGGTCGCCAACCAGACGGGTCAAGCCCTACCACCAGTGGAGCAGATCATCGCTCGAAAGAGTCCGTTAGTCGCTTCTTACGACACCCACCGGACGGAGAGAGGGGCGGCGATTGGTATTCTTTCTCCGTCACCGCACGGAAATACGTTGTGTTTTCGTTATGGTTGTGCTAAAAAAGTCAGTGACAGAAAAGAATCGCGGTAAAACCGTCTCCACGTAGACATGTCTGCCCTACGCTAGAGTGTAATTTAATCCCGCATAGGCACGAAGGGGCGAGGCGGCCCACTAGCTGAGGAGTAGGTGGGTTTAACGCTCGCCGCCGCGGCTGAGGCTGTCCGGCAAAGCATCATTTTTAATTATGTTCTAGGGCCAGACTCACCATCCTTTCTCCATTAGGGCTCCTACTTCCGGTTCCATATTTTCCCATGATGGGCTCCTCTCCATGATACTGTTTTCCGATTCTGCCATTGAAGTCGCCCATGATTATGACATTCTTGTTGCATATTTCAAGTGCATCGTTTAATTGTGTGTAGGAGTTGTTCTTTAATGTGTCTTCTGAAGCCTCGGTTGGTGTATAGACCTGTATAATGGACCAGTTACTATTGAAGCCAGGCAGCCTAATTGTTTAGAACAAAATGGCCACTTACGGCTGGCAACTTTTGTCGTCATAATTTGTAGTGACAGACGACTGTCAGTGTCAGTGTGACACACACTCACGTTGGAACTTTGGTTAGGTTAAGTTTTATTCGCGCGGTCGTGTGAAGATTTTAATTGATAATTTGGTGATATGTAGGGCACATATAGTTAAACTATTCATATAAATAAATTGTGAAACAGTGTGGGGCACGTTAGCTAAATTAGTACCAGGGCGGGCTAGGTAAAATCAGTGATTTGTTGGTTGACCCGCACACGTGTCGTGGCGGGCTAAGTGATTGGTGCAAGTGATATGTATTTGTCTGGGTTCAGCGCTGAGGGGTAGACGGGACGCCTAGGGCCTTTCCATACCACAGCAGCAGCCAGAGACAGTTGCCGGGGAGGCAAGCTACCACCACCACCACAGCAGCCCGAAGCCAGCCGGCGCGGCGGACTGCGGCCGAGCTGAAACGAGGCGGAGCGGCGTCGGGACGCGCAGCCACCGTCTTCATAGTACGTAAGTTAGTTTATATACATTATAATTTAGTATAGATTTAAGTTGGCTAGAAATAGCCTGGTAGCAGGGCAGATGTAGACTCTCTATATCAAACATTTTTTGGTAGCAGAGCGTGGTTTTACCTACGGACCTGCATTAGGTAGTTGTGGCGGCCTGAGTCGCCACATAATTTATTATCATCACGTATCGGTTAAAGAGTTTGTAAGCACATTCCTAAACGCGTGCAGATCCGATAAAGATATGTCACGGCATCCTCCCTCCAACATCTACGTAGTATTACTGTATAAATAGTCTTGTAAGGTTTAGATAATAACTTAGTCACAATGTAGTCACTGTAAATATACAACATCACCTTAAGAGACGCAGTCGTTATTTACCATCGCCATGGAACTCCACCCATCATCATCAACATAGCACACTTTGCCCGATGGAACATTGGTGACCCCGACGTGATATTGTTACAAAAACTATTCGAGTGTTCCGGTGGGCGAGATATGCGAGGTTGTTGGTCCACTAGCTTATATAAGACGTTTCCAGGACTTATATGAGCGAAGATCCTACCTTGGATCTGTAAGCGCGATTGTATTCTCTCAACTTCTCCAACGTAAGTGGCACATCTAACAGTCATCTCCATTGCGGTGGCAGTTCCATCAACTGACCAACATTCAACAACGGGTGCTAACCCCATTTGAATATCTTGTTGGTAGGTGTACTCGTCGTTGGGTACTTCTACTTCACGGAGTGTCCCGTCCGTCTGTCTAGTCTTCTTTCTTCCTGGTGCTGCACGGCATCGTGAAAACGTAGCGTGAAGTCTGGTCGGTACAGTATACATGCATGTAGCACAAGATTTCGTACCATGTGAGTTCCAGTCGAAGTTCACGAGAAAGCTTTTTGGAAGCCTGTTTCCTGCTCTAGTGAGTAGGTTGCTGTAAGCATGCATATCACGAATTAGTTCCTCAGTTGTGTAATCCGCAGGCCAAATCTGATCAGCATTTAGCAATAGTGGTCCAACTGCTTGGTCATCGGAAAATCTAGCTCCTGGTATTGGGTTGACATTGTAGAAGCTCTGTCGATGAACTCTCTGCGTGTCGGGATCACTTAGATTCTCTAAGGCTTGACGGATGTTGTAAGGGGTCAGGTACAATGCTGCATCCTGTCCATAATCTAATCCAGTGTCAGGAAAGAATGAATTGAATGCCGTTTCACCTTGTATAACTCCAATTGCTACAAGTATCCCTTCAAACATCCCTTCGTCGTACCTCTGAACTTTGAGGGAGCTCCCCTTGATACCAATCCGATTATTGGAATCCTTGGCGTCGATATTTCGAGTGACGTTCAGTTTCGTGGTCATTTGGAAGGTAAAGCTAAATTAGCTTCGAAAAAGCTGGGTGTGCTTAATAGAGCGGGTCAGTATTTCACGCCGGCCCACCGTTTACAACTGTATAAAGCACAGGTCAGGCCGCATATGGAATACTGCTCCCATCTCTGGGCTGGAGCACCCCAATACCAACTCCTTCCATTTGACCGCATTCAACGCAGAGCTGCTCGAATTGTCGGCGACGTGGTTATTTCAGGTCGGCTCGATCCACTGGCTCTTCGGAGAGACGTTGCGTCTCTCTGTATATTGTACCGTTTATATCATGGGGAGTGTTCTGAGGAATTGTTCGGCTTGATCCCTGCCGCTAATTTCCTTCACCGCACTACACGCAATCGACTATCATTCCATCCACATCGCCTTGATGGATGGCGGTCTACTACTGTGCGTTTTTCAAGAAATTTCTTGCCTCGAACTACAGTGTTGTGGAACCAGCTCTCGGCGGCGGTATTTCCGGACCGTTACGACTTAGGGATCTTCAAGAAACGAGCCTATTCCTTCCTTAAAGGCCGGCAACGCGCCTGCGATTCCTCTGGTTTTGCGGGTGTCCATGGGCGGCGGTGATTACTTTCCATCAGGTGACCCGCTTGCTCGTTTGCCTCCTTCTGCTATAAAAAAAAAAAAAAAAAAAAGTATATTGTGGGTGGTTATCGGGACTTGCGACACTGTTTGAAGAACTTGTCTTTGTTCCTCGTTCATCACGAACCTTGGTGAAAGGGGAAAGGATTCCTCCTTTGTTTGGACGTATCGAGATCGGTAAACTTTAAAAGCAATAAGAAACAATGTTACACGATAGTACTGGTGGACAGTACAGATCATCGTTATTACGTCTTGGTTCCAGGCACTGATTAATCGGCTGTATTCAGCGACAGTAGCAAATCCAGCGCCACGAGTAGCGACTGGTAATGGTATAGCTCGTTGTTGTGTTGTTACCATCATAGACTTCAGGCTCTCTTCAAGTTCAGTAGCATTCATGTCGAATACTCCTAATCTTTTCATAGCCTCCTCGCGTTTAACGCGCATAAACTTTTCATTCGCTGACTTTGTGAATTTCTCAGTCGAGCGTAGTTTAGCGCCACGTCCGCGTGGTCTCTTGATTTTCGTGCTATCCATTTGAGTGGGGGCGAGCGGTTGCTCAGATACATTTGGTTGTGAAGACATGGTTGTCAAAGGTGCGTACAAACTGGGTCCGCAAAAAAAAATCGGGAGCGGTTTCACCGACCACTCAACAGCGGTGGCAGCATTACACGGGCAGGGGTGCTCCAGCGCGGAGCACACACCTACCAGCGGACTGGAGGCCCAGTCATGCGCGAGGCGCGCCCCCACACCGGAAGGTGAACCATGCGCAGGCGCGCAAACCCGCGCCTGCAAGTTACCATGCCGCCGGCCCGAGTGCGATTTGGGTATCACACGGGCGGGGGCCCGGTGGTGTCACGAAGGAGGGACCCCTCCCTGCAACTAGCTCTGTGCGCGCCAGCGGGCAGCCGCGATCGAGCTATGCCGCAGCTGTTATCGTACCACCCGCGGTATCACACGGGCGGGGGCCTTCTTTGGCCATAGCTAGCCTGCCCATTTGCGAGAGCAAAACCACGGACGGTTTTGCTTTATACTACGGCGGCCGCGGTTTGAAAGATTTTAAAGAAATCTTAGATTTGAATTTTTAATTTGTGCCACATTGTTTGGTGGCATGCTTACTGGGTGTTTGACGGGGCAAACACTAGTCACCCTCACATCGGTACACAATCTACGGTGAGGAATTTAATTTCAGTAACGGTAATGAATTTACCATTGTAGGTTAATAGCCTTTTACCGATTCGCCCGCGCGGATAACGGCACATACATTGGTCTAGATCGGGCAGACCCACACTTTGTCACCTGGCCCAATTGACCTACTCTTGGGCGGGTACTAGGACGGGTCCTACTAGGCACCCAGATAGCTCTGGGTCGCTCTACACTGCTGGCACTGCCAACTATTTTGGTTTTGTTCCTATTATGTACACAGTTTGACGACTCGACTCCGCATAGTCTAGAGTCAGTGTGTTTGTGTACCATTTCCATAACTATGCACAAGTTTGGGAAATTGAGAAACCTCCCATGGTCTACATGGTAGCCCATGCCCATGAGGATTGTGAAGCCTTTTAATAGGCCAGTACGTCACGGTTGACGTCTGTTGGATGTGTTACTAAGTAACCTAATTTGTAATTTTGAATATTGTTTGTCCGAAGAGCTACATTTGTGTAGTGCTCTTTCGGTGTTTATTTTGTCACAGTGGACGTCTTCACCCGTGCAGCCGCATACGGGGGGTCTGCCTTCGGACCGAGTCACTCAGTCTCGTCCGTTCTTAGGGGTCGCACGCAACGGGTTCTGCTGGACCTTTCTCGGTAAAACCGATCAACTTCGCAACGCCCGGGTTGTAGGTAAATGTTTTGTGTTTTTTTTTGTGCCTGGCTACTAAGGCCGTCTTCTTGGGTGTTTCTTCGTTGTCCACGGAGGCCTTCGTCTTCGCGTTGGATCGTTTTGTGTCGCGTAAGGGTCTACCTTCACTTATTCGCTCCGATAATGGCACAAAATGGCGCAAGGGCACGCGTGTATCTAAATGAGGTTTGTAAATTTTTAGAAAAAAAGCTTTGGTGAATAAGACAATTTAGCATTATTTTAATTTGGCTAATTAGATTTAGTATGTTGTTGAAGGAGAATAACTTGCTCTCCTTGCTTGTAGCTAGGGCAGCGTTGTAAAGTTGTTAGTTGGCGAGCATGGGACTGCGGTTCGATTCCGCGATGAGCCACAGCAGCTGTCTCTCCTTGCCCGATGGATTGAGCTAACGACCGGAGCCTTCCGATCGGGGCAGGGGTCTGTTTGGAACAAAATGGCCACTTACGGCTGGCAACTTTTGTCGTCATAATTTGTAGTGACAGACGACTGTCAGTGTCAGTGTGACACACACTCACGTTGGAACTTTGGTTAGGTTAAGTTTTATTCGCGCGGTCGTGTGAAGATTTTAATTGATAATTTGGTGATATGTAGGGCACATATAGTTAAACTATTCATATCCCTTAACCGGAATCGCTATTTTGACCAACGTAACTGGAATCGTGGGTCCAAATCGACCCATCAATTAAAATGTAATGTATTTTGAAAAATACATATAACTAACACTTGAATTAGGTATAGGGGTATTAAAACAAGTTTTATGAAATATATAAATCAACTTTTATTTCTCAACATCACTAAATTATATACTTTTTTAACATAGAGATCATAGGTTACAAATTTGGTACCAATTTTTGGCCTCCTTCTTTGACATCTTAAAAAGTACAAAAAAAAAATAAAATAAAAACAATCTTATAATTCTACAGGGCTTTAGGTATCTTCCCGTTAACAAAAAACTAAATTATCTATTATATCACTGAAAAACAAAAAAAATGACAGCCTATTATATAGGTATAAAAAATATTAATCAATAATCAGCCTTTTTTTCTATTATGTATGGCATTTGCTACACAACGATTTTTTCTTGCCTCTGTAATAATTCCTGGAAGACTGTGAATTATCTTCTTCTACACTTTCTTCTACGACATTGTGGTCAGATGAAGTGTCACTTGAATGTGAAGCGGACTCATCTTCCAGATTTCCATTATCGCTTATGATATCTTCATCACAAGCTTCGAAATCACTTAAAGGTTCTGGTTCTGAGTCAAATTCATCCAACAACAGTTCCTCGATATCGTTTACCGTGAGATTACGCGCCATCGTTGCAAGAAGTATCTAAAACAATACAAAATAATATTAAGAAAAAAATACTTAACTGGAATCGTGGGTCCAATTGGACCCGAAGTCGACCCGTACCTCCAGTTCCAGTGAATTCCAAGCGCCGCGCGTCCGGCACCCGCCGCAGCTAGCGACGTAATGACATTAGCTTGGCGCGCAAAAATGTAGCTGCGCGCGATTCAAATTTAAACGGTTTTTTTGACGTTGTCGGGTCCAAATGGACCCACGATTCCGGTTAAGGGATATAAATAAATTGTGAAACAGTGTGGGGCACATCAGCTAAATTAGTACCAGGGCGGGCTAGGTAAAATCAGTGATTTGTTGGTTGACCCGCACACGTGTCGTGGCGGGCTAAGTGATTGGTGCAAGTGGTATGTATTTGTCTGGGTTCAGCGCTGAGGGGTAGACGGGACGCCTAGGGCCTTTCCATACCACAGCAGCAGCCAGAGACAGTCACCGGGGAGGCGAGCTACCACCACCACCACAGCAGCCCGAAGCCAGCCGGCGCGGCGGACTGCGGCCGAGCTGAAACGAGGCGGAGCGGCGTCGGGATGCGCAGCCACCGTCTTCATAGTACGTAAGTTAGTTTATATACATTATAATTTAGTATAGATTTAAGTTGGCTAGAAATAGCCTGGTAGCAGGGCAGATGTAGACTCTCTATATCAAACACTAATATTTAATACTGCAATTCTTTCAGAAACACCTTTAAACATTAATATATTTTTCTTTAATTCTTTTTTTACCATAAAACCTACTCCATATTGTCCTTTCGTCTCGCCTTTATAGTAAAAGATGTATTCACTATGCTCTTCAATTGTATCGCCCAGTCTTCTTATTTTAGCAAGTCCTAGGATATTCCACTTGACATTTTGAAGTGCGTTCTCTAATTCTTGTAGCCTTTTCTCAATTCTTAGAGTTAAGATATTTAATGTTGCTATGTATAGGTATATAGCTTCTAGTTTAGTTTTAGTTTTCACTAGGTTCATATTTTTGTTTTTTATTGGTTTCTGTCTTTCTTTTTGATTTTGTTTTTGGTTTTGTTTATGGTTTTGTTGTGCTGGAGGGTTGCGGTCATTGTACCCCACGGAGACCGCTGTCCGGGTGGCTTCCGATTAATAAAATGCGCAGGATGTCTGTACGGTGCGACCGTACAAAGTGCATATCAGCATAAATTCATTCATTGGCCTTTTTTACTTAGTTCACAATAACGCACCGCGCGGTAATTACGTGTACTCATATATCAATCGCATCTATCATATCATATAGCAAATAATCAATTAAGTGTTTTGGACAATATAACTACTATCAACTTAATCAACTCTTTTATTACTATCATCCAATAACTATCAACTAAAGGGTGTACGGTGTGAACCATACATCTTTATGGTCCTTCGAGCTTACGCAATAGCGGGACCCTATTTCGCGTGTGATAATAATTGTGTTGTGAGTGGTGACATGGAATAGCACCGCGCGTAAAGTATCAGCAACTTTGGTGAGTCAGTTCCATTTTATCACCCATAATCAGGATGGAAGATCTTTTGGCTTGCCAAAATCAGCTTATGGGAGCTATAGAGCAGCTGTTTGTGAATTTTAAAAAGGATGGTGCAGAACGTAAAACTCCACCTCAGGTAAAGAAGCGACTTAGCACTTTAGAGTCGTATTGGCAGGAGTTTCAGTGCAATCATATTAAACTGTGTGAATTTGAGAATAAAAGTCACGAATATTTTACTAACAATTGTTATAATAAAACATCCGAATTCTACAATGACGCACGTAACTACTTGAATAAGTATTTACCGTCCGATTCATCGGAAAAATTACTTATTAGACCTGCAACTCCATTATCATCACCTGGTTTAACACAGCCACCTGGTAACAAGCCCCCTCAGCAGGTAGCACAAACGGCGGGCTATTCAGGTTGGGAACCAGGGTCGTCGCGATCACAAAGTACGAGCAGCAAGTTAGAAGATATGTTAAGACGGCAAAAAAGCAATTTTAAAGCATTCGCTAGAACAATAAACGGCGTCAACCTGGAAATCCTTGTGGAAAAATGGGAATTTGAGGATATTTTGAAAACTATTCAATCGCGTTGGTCAGTGATAGATATGTTACATTGGGAAATCGACAGTGAGACTTATGATGAAAATTTAGAGTACGAAGAAGCATTCAGCAAGTATGAGAAAAGGTATAACGAAATAAAGAAGCAAATCAATTCAAAAATGTGGTCGGAGTGCCACCGAGAGAGGAGCACGCCTCACGTAGATGTACCAATTTTTAGTGGAAACTAACATAGCTGGGTATCTTTTAAAGATCTGTTCATGGAGACTATTCATAACAACCGGTCCTTATCTAGCGCTCAGAAAATGCAATATCTAAAAAGTAAGATTCGTAACGAGTCTGAAAAATTAATACAGCATCTGCATATAACATCTGACAACTATCATGTGGCTTGGGATATACTTAACCAGCGCTATAATAACACTAAATTAATTTTCAACTCTCATATGAGTATTTTGTTAAATATACCAAACATGCAAGTGCAGTCGGCGGTTAGCATAAAGCGCATTCACGACACGACTAACGAGTGTTTAAATGCAGTAAAAAACCTAGGGGTTGACATTACTAACTTGGACCCACTGATTGTTTACCTAATTTCGCAAAAGTTAGATGCAGATACGCATAATGATTATATAGAAACCATGAACAACCCAAGAGATTTGACTTCACTACAAGAATTATTGGATTTTTTGGAAGCAAAATTTACGGCTTTGGAATCTTCAAAAAGAAAATCGGATACTATCAAATTTAATCCTCAACAGCATCCTCAGCAAAACCGTCAACCGCCATCGTTTGATTTAAGAAAAATAATTTTTACAAACCATCATCATCAAGAAATCAATTTACAAAAAGTTATAATTCTACGTGTAAAATTTATCGTCAACCGCAACATAAGTGTCTAGTTTGCAATAAAGAACATGGAATTTTTGATTGCGAAACTTTCTTTAGGTATCAACCGGACGTAAAGCGGAAACGGCCACTTTGATATTCAGTCTACTAAATAACTACAGTGCGATCTTACAGCTATTCTTAAATTAGGAGGCTTCAACTTGCGCAAATGGTCATCAAACGAGCCAGCAGTACTAGCACACATAAAGAATAATCAAAATAATAATCCCAACTTTGATTTTAAACATCAAGATTCAGCCAAGACCTTAGGTATAACCTGGAACTCTAAGGAAGACTGTTTCACATTTCAATGTAAAATCTCTCAAGGTACGCCCACCAATTATACTAAAAGAAAATTACTAGGTGAAATATCCAAAACATTTGATCCTTTGGGTTGGCTCTCTCCAGCTGTAGTCCAATTAAAATTACTGTTTCAAAACGTTTGGTTGATGGATTTAAAGTGGGATGACCAAATACCTGAGCACATTCAATCCGAATGGTTAAGATTAAAAACACAGATATTGTAAAAATCAATAACATAAAAGTACCTAGGTGGCTACATTGTTATCAAAATGACTGTATTTAATTGCACGGATTCTGCGATGCCTCCACAAAGGCGTACGCATGTGTAATTTATGCCAGAGTACAGAATACTAATCAACCAAAAGCTTCAGCATCAGTCACCCTGTTAGCAGCTAAAACAAAGGTGGTACCTATTAAAAGATGTAATAAAGTAACTAGTAATGAAGATGTCTCGCTGCCTAGATTAGAATTGTGTGGGGCGCATTTATTATCTAAATTAATGGCGAAGGTTAGTGAGGGTTTAAATCAACATAAACTTCAAATCTTTGGTTGGTGCGACTCCACTGCTGTGCTGGGCTGGCTTCACGGCGAACCAAACCGTTGGAAACCGTTTGTTGCCAACAGAGTGAAAAAGATCACGCAAAACATGACGTCAAATTGCTGGAATCATATCAAGTCACAGGAGAACTCGGCTGACTGCGCTAGTCGCGGCATGACAGTTGATAAACTACAAAACCATGAATTATGGTGGAATGGACCCGCCTGGCTTAAATCATACGATGAAAGTAATTTTATAAAAAATAATAGCATTCCTACCACTAATTTAGAAATAAGAAAAATTCAGTCAAATGTAGTTCAACAAACAGACACATCAAACGACATTATAAGTATATTAATAAGCAAATATAGCAATTTTACGCGGCTAGTACGAATGGTGGCGTGGTTAATAAGAGCGGTGACACGTGACCGCCGGAAACAAGCATTTTTGTCCGCAAAAGAAATAGAATCAGCTGAAATAAAAATAATTAAATATGTTCAACATTGTGAATACGCAGAAGAAATTCAGAGTTTAAGAATTCTTGGAATAGTATCATCAAAAAACAAATTAGTGTGTCTAAATCCATTTTTGGACTCAAACGGCCTTTTAAGAGTTGGTGGAAGGTTAAAATTAGCGAACATTGAATTTGAAATGAAACATCCTAGAATCATGCCGCACAATCATACAGTAACACTACTATTAATTGATAATGCTCATAGACAAACGTATCATGGAGGTGCACGGCTCACTCATTCATGGTTACGTCAAAAATATTGGATTCTGTCAGGCAACAGAACAGTTAAAGGTCGCCTGCGACAGTGTGTTCTATGCAGAAGGCATAGCCCAACAAAGCATACTCAGATTATGGGAGACCTGCCGCAATCAAGGACGACTCCATCAAGACCTTTTTACTATAGTGGCGTGGACTACAGTGGTCATATAGACGTCAAAGCAAGCAAAGGTCGCGGTATTAAAACTTCCAAGGGCTACGTGGCTGTTTTTGTCTGTATGGTGACGAAAGCAGTCCATCTGGAACTAGTATCGGACCTAACATCATCGGCGTTCTTGGCAGCATTGAGAAGAATGGCTGCAAGGAGAGGTACACCACGTCACATATACAGTGACAACGGGACGAATTTCACAAAAGCATCTAAGACACTAACAAGCGAGTATATTGACCTTCAAACATTGTTCACGGATCAGTTCCATTCAGAAGTCAGTGAGATGCAAATTACTTGGCATTTTAATGCTCCATCCTGGCCGAGCGCGAGAGGGCTATGGGAGGCAGCGGTGAAGAGCCTCAAACACCACCTTCGTAGAGTTGTAGGCGAACAAAAGCTTACTTACGAAGAGTTTCACACGTTGCTATCACAGCTCGAAGCCTGCCTCAACTCTAGGCCTTTATGTGCTCTAACAGAAGACCCAGATGACATCAACTATTTAAAACCGTCTCATTTCCTAGCATCAGGCCCCAACTTAACACTCATCGAAACCGAAAGAGATGAACGAACTAGATGGCAACTCACCCAAAAAATTTTCTGGGACATCTGGCGTCGATGGCGTACTGAATATTTAGTACAATTGTCAGCACGTAGTAAATGGCAGCATACTGTACCAAACGTAAACATAAATGACGTTGTTATCATTCACGACGTCAACTTACCGGCCGGCAAGTGGCCGCTAGGCAGGGTAGTAGAGACGCACCCCGGCACCGACGGACATGTACGAGTCGTCAGCGTGAATACAAAGAATGGGATTTTAAAGAGACCCATAGTTTAATTATCACTCTTACCTCTATCAAAGATGTTACGAGTTTGATACATCTATTTATTTTTGCAAGCTCCAAAAGCCTGTTTACCAAAGGCAATCTGATCAGAATTACTGCATACGAGATCTACACGAAGATAAATGTACAGTTATCACTGGCCAATGCATAACGCAATGGACTGAATTATTAAGACTTAATACTTTTTTAATAACTTGCTGTAATCAGTGTGCACTTAGGTTTATATGCGAGGATCAGGTTACCGACGAACAGCTGGCGGGAGTAAATATTATAACAATGGAATCGGAATGTATTATCAAAGGTGACTACTTCACAATAAATTCACACAAAGATAGAAATATATTAAATATCGAGCCAAAGATATATGCACCAAACATAGCAGCAATTAATCAAATTGTTAATTTATCAGTACTGATTAATAATTTGGAAGAAAACAGGAGTAACTTTAACCTTTCTCTTCAAGACGCTACAAATCAAATACAAAGAATTAAAGGTGCTGAAGATGATTTAGAAGATCAGATAGAATCGATGTCAACACACGACATTCATCAATATGCAGCGATCTACGTAGTAGTCGCAGCGGGAGTGGTGTGCGCGCTGGCCGTTGTGCTGCGTGCGCGCTGCCGCCGACAAGCCCGCGCGGCGAGCGCGGCCCCGGGCGCTGCCGCGCCCGCAGCGGGCTCCGCCGCGGGCCCCGCTGGGCGGGAGGCCACCAGCGTGTGTGATAGTGTAGTGCCCAGTGAAAAACAAGTGCGTGTGGAAAATAATCGCGAGTGTAGGCTAGAGCAAAGTGTTAGTGGTATTGTGAAAAGGCCAAGCCCAAATGTGGGAAAATTCGAAAAAGTTAACATTGCAACCTCTCCGATTTTAACTAAGTGTAGTTTTGACATAAGCGAAAATTAACGTTAAATAATTGTCGGAAACCCTTTGTACCTAATCTTAAGCAAAATTGTTTATCACCTTGTAAAATCACGTCATTCATCTCATTTCTCATCTCCTTGGTCGAGAGCATGTACGGTGCGACCGTACAAAGTGCATATCAGCATAAATTCATTCATTAGCCTTTTTTACTTAGTTCACAATAACGCCCCGCGCGGTAATTACGTGTACTCATATATCAATCGCATCTATCATATCATATAGCAAATAATCAATTAAGTGTTTTGGACAATATAACTACTATCAACTTAATCAACTCTTTTATTACTATCATCCAATAACTATCAACTAAAGGGTGTACGGTGTGAACCATACAATGTCATTGGTTGTTGGATCCACAAGTTGAGTTGGATCTAGGTCGGGTTGTAAACCCTAATAGATTTGTTTTATTTGTTTTAGTTCTTGTCTCGCTTCAATTACTTTTCTTCTGCTGTTTAGGCAAGTCTGTTGGTGTCCTCTTCCTTTTTTCACTTCTCTTGGCGGCTGGATTTTTGTCTTTTACTATCAGTTTATCATATCGTATGTATGCTATTTTGCCCTTTTTTTTCTTCTAATTGTTTAGCTTTTAGTTCTTTCCTGATACTAAGAACCTCTTTAAGGTAATCTTCTGTGATGTATAAATGCTCGGGAAATCTTTTCTTGTTACGAGGTATTTCGAATTTTCGCCATTCCAGGGTAAGTGTCAAAGTCAAAGTCAAATTATTTATTCAATGTAAACCTTTACAGGCACTTATTGACGTCAATAATAATAATAATAAAAAAACAGTTAACAACTAATCTAACGAGCTATAGTCTGTGCCAGACAAAATGCGCATCGCTACCCCCAGTACCACTGCACGCCGAAACAGAATCGCGTCAAACCGAAATTTAAGCCGTGGTCATAGAATTGTGTAAACAAACGTATCCTGGTACGAGACAAAAATAGCGGGCAAGTGTCTCTCCCCTAGCGACACAAACGGCTAATATTTATAGGTAATTTATCGTTTTTTTTTTTGGGATGAAAGGTGAAGAATGATAAATCACAATGAATTGTTAACTTAAGGTATTACTTTAAGGAATAAAATTAAATGTGATTTCCAATTCAATTTTAAAGTCAAGTCAAGTTCAATTTCCAAGTCATTTTTAAAGTGGCTGAATATTTTAAGAAAAGAAAAGCAAACAAAGTTTATATTATATAAGGTGACTGTAAGGTGACTGCCAGAAACCGCAAGAAACCTCAAGGGCCGATCAGGTCAAGCGTCTTAAACATGACAAAAATGGCATCATTGCAGATTAACGTAGGTACTTATCGCCCAGCTGACGCGAACGGGTCAACAAACGGTCGACCGGCCGGCCGTTGCCCGCGCGTTGTAAATAATTGTTTTCCATTTACTTTTCTTATGTTATTGCTTTAAAATAAATTAGATTAGAGAGAAAAAAAAAATCCTTTTTTGTCATCTTTGTCATGTTCAAAACATCCGACCCGACCAGCCCCCGAAGCCCCCCGCGGCCCCTAGCAGTCACCCCTTATAATTCCAAGAATTAAAGATTTATTTCATTTATATTGGTTCTTTAATTCAAAAACGGATTGGATGTAATTATACTCGTAAATATAAAGCTTCAATAAACTGTGCTTCGATATCGTAAAAACTGTCTGACACTACGAATCTCATGTGAGTTCATGCTCTTTACTTCCCACTCCCCCCACCATCCGCGCATACCCAAGGCGCGGCACAGCGGCTGCGGCCAGGCCATAGTTAAGGATCTAATCTATTCAAAGTCTCATTCAGTTACAAGATCCAATAAACTTCACTCGATAGAAAAAAAAAAAAAATACCCAAAATTACCCCTTTTTGTAATGTTTTTCAATATTATGACAAAACTACTGATACTTAACATTTAATTTTTGTACTCAACGAAAGACAAACAATTCGCAGATAAATTAGCAGAGAATCCTTTAAAGTCTATACCTAAAGGCAATAAAACGCGCCGCTTCGCTGTTATACCCGTCCCGTACCATCGAGAGAGCGAGAGAAGCCGCGAGAGAGAAATACCTGGGGCCCAAGTCTGCCAATCCACGAATGGCACAATTGAATCGCAGCTGGATCGCACTGCAACCGCCTGACACATTTGGCATTCTCTTACTCATTTAAGAATACCAAATGTGCCAAACAACCACAACGCGACACAACCGCGACTCAACCACGCCACCCGCAAACTAGCAGACCCGGGCCCCTGGCCTTAAGCGACGACGCGCGACGTGGAGCATGCGAGCCGAGCGGCAACCTTTACTGTCATACGCCTAGGCGGCCTTCCTGGGAGACACGCCGGCCGAACGTACCTAAACTGCAGCACCCCACTGGTACAAGTGGGGTAAATGACCCTTCATGCACATTTAGCTGGCACAGACCATAATCTACTCTACCTACCTAATCTACCTACCTAATCTACCTACCTAACCAATCTACCACCAGTTCGGATTTTGGGAGAGCCTTCGACCGAGAAGAGCTGGCAAGAAACTCAGGAGGCCTTACTTTTTTCTCCCTCTAAGTAACAATGTTACTTTACAGTGTCATAGATCTAATTAAGTAGGTACAATTTATTAAACATAATTAAGTACAATTTGTACGCATCAATAAAATTAATAATAACTAAACTAAATAATTTCAACAATTCATAATAATTGAATGAGAGAATAGTTAATAATAGACTAAAAATACTAATAATAAACACTAGTACAGAGTAGACTTATTTCCATGCATTTTTGTCTGCAACATAGTCATTGATCTTCTAATAAGCTTATAATAAGTCAATATTCATAAAACAATTATATAATAAAATAAAAGATAAAACAAAAGTTGATCTAAAAGTTTTACTCGGGCACTATGAACGCATTAGAACAATGTGTGCGAAACTAGAGGAATGTTAATCCCATGCATTTTTGTCATTGATGTAATCGCTTACAGTGTAATAGCCCTTTTCTAAAAGTCTATCCTTAACATGTGTCTTAAATTTGTCTAAGGGCAAAATTATAACATCGTTCGGGATTTTATTGTAAAATAAGACACTTTGTCCCATAAATGATCCATAAACTTTCTGAAGTCGAAATTTAGGAATTACAAGTTTATACTTATTTCTAGTATTTAGTTTGTGTATATCGCAATTTTTTTTGAAATGAGAATTGTTTTGACGCACGTAAACAATACAGTTATAAATAAATTGTGATGCAACTGTAAGAATATTTATTTCTTTAAACAGCTCCTTAAGGGAGTCACGCGATCCTAGATTATATATGGACCTTACTGCTCTTTTCTGCAAAATGAAAATGGTTTCTATATCTGCTGCTTTACCCCAAAGTAGAATACCATAGGACATAACACTGTGAAAGTAACTAAAATAGACTAATCGAGCAGTTTCCACGTCTATGATATGCCTAATTTTTCTAACAGCGTAAGCAGCTGAACTAAGTCTCCCCGCAAGGGTGCTAATATGAGGGTACCACTGTATTTTTGAATCTAAGGTAATACCTAAGAAAACTGTTGAATCAACAAGGTCCAACAGTTCACCATTCAATTTAATTTAATTTACAATAATATTCTTTGAGTTAGGTAGAGTAAAATTTATACATTTGGTTGTCTTCGCGTTTAATTGAAGATTATTAGTAGTAAACCAATTCAACACATCTGTTAGGGCACTGTTGATATCATCAAAACTATTTTTATTTCGATCAGTCTTAAATATCAAAGAAGTATCGTCAGCAAACAAAATAATATTGCAAAAGTTTTCCGCATAAAATGGTAAATCATTAATATAAATTAAGAATAAAAATGGACCTAGTATTTACCCTTGTGGAACCCCCATTCGCACTGAAGATCCGGATGATATGGATCCATTCACGCTAACTTTTTGGATTCTGCAGCTGAGATATGATTGAATCAATTTTAAGGCATCCGAGTGCACTCCGTAGTGTTTTAGCTTTATTAAAAGGGTGTTGTATTCAACGCAATCAAAAGCCTTGGAGAGATCCAAAAGCATTCTGCGATCCCTCCCAAGCCTCAAATATGTGTTTTAGCAGAGCTACACCTGCATCAGTAGTAGACCTTCCCTTAGTAAAACCATACTGTTCACTGTGAAAAAGGTGGTTTATAGCGAAGTGGGAGCCGAGTTGATCTAAAATAAGTTTTTCAAAAACTTTACTAAGAGTAGGTAAAATCGAAATAGGTCTGAAATTGCTCGGGTCATCTTTACAACCCGATTTGAAAAGTGGCAGAACTTTGCTATGCTTTAGGAGATCTGAGAAAACTCCTTCGTCAACACAGCTATTGAATATGACTACAAGAAAAGGCGCAATGGACTCGATAATATTATTAATAATTTTTGTTGAAATATCCCACAAATCACAAGTGTTTTTTATTTTTAAAGATTTAAAGGATTTTAGTACGGGGGTGGGAAGGGGGAGAACGGAGTTAACATCTTTCCGACCCCAACTGTCAACCTCACCTGCACGCGCAGTGATTTATTACATCTACTGCGGCGGTATCCTCTCGGATACCGCGGTCCCCCCTGCTAGAAAACAGACGAGGCACTGGCGACCGAGCAATGGCGGTATAACCATACACCTGACTGGGCAACTGATCAGAAGAGGTTTCAGTGGCCTGGGGACTTAAGTAGTCCCTAAAATATCTGGTGCAGAAGGAAACGGGAAACCACTGCAACTATCATCCCGAGAAAATCGTCATGCTAGTACAACAAGAGGATTCACGACTGCGATGCGATCCGTTTAGCAACCGGCGCCGCGTCGCGTCCGGGGCGCGTGGTGTGAAATGGACTACTGGCCATGTAGGAGTAGGAGACCAGGCTCCTCATGGAAACAATGCTACTGGAAACGATGTCAAGCTTCGAAAAACCCAGACGATAGGTACGTGGAATGTTCGTGGCTTGCTAGCCACAGGGAAACTCGACATCTTAGAACGAGAAGTGGCCCGGTGTGGTTTGAGTGTCTGCGGACTAAGTGAAACACACTGGAAGAACGGTGGTCATTTTCTAACCGACGCTCATGCCATTTATTTTTCTGGAAATGATAACAACAGCCGTAACGGAGTAGCATTTCTTGTCCCAAAACATCTCAAGAATAATGTGTTAGGTTACGAGCCAGTTAGCGACCGAATAATCTCCATAAAGTTGAAAGCATCACCAGTGAACTTAAATCTCGTCCAGGTCTATGCCCCAACAAGCACTGCTGATTCTGAAATTGTCGAGAGCTTCTATGCCGAATTGCAAACTACCATTTCAAAAATACCTAGCAGAGAGATACTTTTAATCCTAGGCGATTTTAATGCAAAAATTGGAGCCAACTCTCACCAATACAGTGACTCTGTTGGAAACTTCGGCCTTGGAACACGCAACGAAAGAGGTGAACGATTGATGCAGTTTGCGAATGAAAATAGATTATTGATAGCAAACAGTCTTTTCCAACATCACCCACGTAGATTGTACACATGGACATCACCGGGGGGTCGATACCGCAACCAGATCGACTACATTCTGATTCGATCGCGCTGGCGTACTTCCATCTACAATTCTCACACATTACCTGGCGCTGATTGTGGTTCCGATCACCAGCTATTAATATCTAAGCTCAGAATAAAGCTGAGAGCTGCTAGGCCTATCACCAGGCAAAAGCGAATTGAGGTGACCAATAAGGTGCAGTTTGAGTCAGCTCTTGAACGTAACTGGGTAGAATGGAGAGCTGTAAACCACGATACAGCAACTTCAGAAGTCCTGTGGAACAAAGCTAAGCATCTCATCCAAAATACAGTAGCAGAATCTTCTTCACGATCAAATGTGCAAAAACGTCAACACTGGATGACAGATAACACCTTATTACTTGTTGAGGAAAGGCGTCGGAAAAAAGCAGAAGGATCGGACATCAGGGACCTGAATAAATTGTCTGCCGAAATTCAGGCGGGCTGTCGAAAGGACCATAATGCATATCTTTGCAAGATATGTGAAGATGTAGAAGCGCACGCTGGACGGAACGAGTCACGAGACCTCTACCACAAAATTCGTGTTATAACAAAGACACTTCCTTCGAAAACCTGGGCTATTGAAGATGTTGACAACGAAATTGTAACAGAGTTGGACAAAATTTCAGAAACGTGGAAAAACTACTGCCAAGCATTATTCCAAGATCCGGATTCACGCCAATTTTCAAGTACAGACCCAACGGATGGGGATCTGGAACCTGACATTCTTTTATCGGAGGTCAGAGCTGCCATAAGACATCTGAAAAACAATAAAGCAACCGGTAGAGATGCAATTCCCATCTCAAACTATCAAAGCTTTAGGAGATCGTGGCGATCACATCTTTCTTGCCATCTGCAATAAAGTATGGCAGACAGGTGTCTGGCCGTCTGAATGGACACACACAATCTTCACCCCCCTTCATAAAAAAGGTTCAACAAAGAAGTGTAACAACTACCGCCTGATTGCTCTTATCTCACACGCAAGCAAAATTATGTTACACATTCTGAATGAGCGGCTGAAGACTTACCTATCCGGAGAAATTGCTCCTGAACAGGCCGGATTTGTGAAGGGGAAAGGTACACGGGAACAGATACTCATCGTACGCCAGATTGTTGAAAAGGCGCGAGAATTCAACAAGCCGACATTCATTTGCTTTGTTGATTTCTCCAAAGCATTCGACTCCGTGAAGTGGCCAATTCTGTGGAAGACGTTGCTAGAAATGGGTACACCAAAACACCTTGTACACCTTTTAAGACGTCTGTATGAGGAGGGCACAGCATCGATACGCACAGATAACGTATTATCGAGCAATTTCCATCCAAGTGCTGGAGTCCGCCAAGGGTGCATTATCTCACCACTATTGTTAAATACCTACACTGAACTAATAATGCGCATCACTTTGGAGGACTGGACAGATGGTGTTACAATTGGTGGATATAAAATAGCAAACTTACGTTACGCAGACGACACTACTCTGTTTGCTACTAGCGTACAATCCATGCAAGACCTGCTGCTGAAGATGGAGCGAGTGAGCCTTAAGTTTGGATTGAAGATTAACCGCAACAAGACCAGAATGATGATCGTTGACCGCGCCAACAACAACTCGCCGGAAGTGACACAAATAGCGAACTGTAGCGTGGTCCAGTCCTACATATATCTCGGAACTTTAATCACAAATAATGGTGGATGCATGGATGAGATTAAACGACGTATGGCCATCACAAGAACAGCAATGGACAAAATGAGGAAAATATGGAGGGACAGAAATATAACCAAAACTACTAAGACCAGACTCGTACGAACGCTTATTTTCCCCATATTCCTGTACGCTACAGAGACGTGGACATTGCGAGAAGTGGAAAAGATGAAAATAGATGCTTTAGAGTTGTGGTGCTGGAGAAGAATGCTTGGAGTATCGTGGACCGAGTTTCGCACTAACGTCTCGATACTTCAAGAACTCGGCATTGAGCAGCGTCTATTTTCAGTAGTACAGTCTCGCATACTCACATTCTTCGGACACGTCTCTCGACGCGACCATCAGTCCATCGAACGTCTTGTTGTTCAGGGAAAAATGGAGGGCACAAGGCCGCGTGGAAGGTCTCCCATGCGATGGACGGACCAAATTAAGTCAGCCGTGGGAGGTCCATTAAACGACTGCAGCAGGATGACCTCCAACAGAGAAAAGTGGCGCGCTGTCGTGAGGCGAATAACATCTGCCCAAATCGCTACTACATGACGACCACGACCGCTCTGTCAAGAGTGTAGCGGATAAGAAGAAGAAGTACGTCTTTACAGTTTATGTGTTTAAAATTGAACACTTCATTACACATGGGTACATACTTTTTTAACAGAATTTCTGCATTGCTCGGTGAAGAGTTGAGTGACATAGTTGTGGCAATTGGTATATTTGTAAAAAACTGTTCAAAAGCATCAGCAACTTTATTGTCTTCACTTAAAATGCTATTGCCTATTCTTAAAGAAAACTTAGTATCACGTGGCTTTATTTTACCAGTTTCGCGGTTAATGCAGTTCCATGTTGCTTTTATTTTGTTATCAGACTTTTTATTTTTTTCACTAATAAATAATGACTTGGCACATGCACAAGCCTTCCTAAAAGTTTTCGAATACTTTTTGATATACTCTAGAAAACTTGGACTATTATTATATTTTTTCTGCTCATATAAGTCATACAACTTAGCCCTACTTTTATGCAAACCAGCTGTAGCCCAATCCCCAAATTTCATTGAAATATTAGTTTTAAACTTTTTAATAGAGAAAGTTTTATTAAATTCACCGTTTATAAGATCAAATAAATGCTTATAAAGACCATCTGGATTTTCCTGTATAAATGGTAAACATGGAAGTTTTGCAGTTACGTTATGCTTGAAAATTTTAACTCGTCTCTCTGTTACTGGCCTACAAGATATTTCTTCTAAGTTAGGGTGTCCATATTCCGTAAAAGCTATTTTTTGCCCACAGTGATCTGAAGATAAATTAGTTAGTATGGACTTAGCCTCAGGAGCAAAGTTACAAAAAAAATTGTCTAAGCAGGTTGCAGTGGTTGCTGTAATTCTTGTCGGTTCTATAAATTGGTAATCCAAATCGAATGATTTAAATAACGAGATTAATCTTACACTAGTTGTATGACTGTCTAATAAATTTACATTAAAATCCCCACAAATTACTATTTTCTTTTTAGATTTACAAATCTTCTTAATTACATCTTCCATAGTGGCTTCAAAGACACTAAAATTACCAGAAGGAGGTCGATATACACAAACAATTATAAATTTCTCTAACTCGACACATGACAGCTCAATAACGCGTTCAATAGAAAGGGAAACTACATCCTTTCGTTCCATAATCTTATGTTTACAGTAATTAACGAATATTAAGGATCCGCCGCGAATTGCATTTGTTCTAGTAAAAGCACTGGAAAGCTGAAAGTTTTTAATATTAAAAATTAACTGATAATCTTTAAGCCAGTGCTCAGTTATACATAAAATGTTTATATCTTCATGTAATAAAAAAAGTTCAATTTCTAACTCTTTGCCGGCCAGGCCCTGTATGTTTTGATGAACTATTTTAATTTGGATAGGGCTGGCTTTTGTCTTACCTCTTAGTTTAAACTAGAGGTTGTGCAAGACTTATTAACTAAATTTACATTAGTAGAAATACTAAGAGTGCGATAATTTTGTGTCGACATTGTTATACTACTTATAACTGTGTCTTTTAAATTATATGCTACCAATGATGCTATCTGTAACCTGTCTTTGTATATTAAATACATAGAATCAGTAGTCAACTTAAAACTAGATATAAATTTATTTGTATCAAAAAATACAATACTGTCACTGTGACGATAAGTGGAGTTATACAATAGTAAGTTCAAATCAAAGATCTGTTTGTTTTGTTTCCACGATAAGTTACAGGCATAGGGAAAGGCACAAACTATTATTTTACAATTAGTTTTATATTGTATGTCAATTAAACTCTCTATGCTTTTTAAAAGGTCACGCTTTTTTATTGTGAGACTATCACCACACAGTATTACAGCATTTGTTGAATGATTTAACTCCTGCTTGCTTAACGTACTTACTAAATTAGTGAATGTTTGGCCTGGATTGCAAAAGTTTATAAGCTCGTGGCTGAGTTTAGGTTTAAGCTGCGGACCCAGGCCCTGACCTATCTTGTCAGAAAAGATAAGAGTTTTTCTAGACATTCCTTTAACAGAAGAATCTTTGTCTAAAGGCAAGTAGCGTTTTACTAACTTTGTATCACTCGATATATTATTATTAGCAAATGTAGCACAGGGTACCACTGGGATACCATTTATGACACTCTTTATGGGTGTTACGGATGGCAACAAATCTACTTGACCAACTAGTTGATTGTTCAAAAGAGAGTCATATCGTTCTGCATTGTACTTGCACAGATCTACTAACTCTGTGGCAGACTTAATGTGTTCTTCAATTTCTTTTTGCGAGGACAAGTATTTTTTATTTAAAGTATCTGAGATATATGTTGATTAGCCAAAAACCAGGATACTTAGGGAGCACAATAAAACACGTTCGATCTGTATAGCCTCTAATTTGTGAGAGAGAGACACATGTTACAAGTACCCTCGGTATACCAAAATATAAAACTAATACTAACTACCTACATACATCACACCCTCACCCTTAATATATACATCTACTTATGTTTAAGCGACCTACCTATACAACCCATTTCTTAAAATATACCTAATGAATCTTAATTAACCTATAATAAAATAATATAATAAAACAATACAATCTTAAAAACTAAGTATCTAATAGGTAAGTACAGTCAATCAATTTCCAGTCCGTAACGTTGCACCGGTTTCCTAATACGCTTGGTTACTTCCACCGGTGGCTCCGTAATCTCGGGTAAAATTGCAGGTTCGCAGGTACCTCTATTGTCTTCCGACTGAGCCACATCCACCGCGCTGTCTGGTGATGGGAAAACCACGGTACTGACAATTTTCTTTCTAATTTGATCAATGTGTCTTTTTATGGGTGGACCGTTTTCTTTACCGACTAAATAGTGCCTAGAACCTAGCCTATCTTGTATTCGACCATTTAACCACTTCTTCCCTCCCCCATATTCTCGAACTAACACATCATCACCGATTCCTAACGTCCTAAGCTGCCCACCTGCATACTCCCCTTGTTTAAGCTGGGCTTCGCTCACCCTATCTTCTATCATTCGGTCTCCTTTCAGTAGATCTAACCGAGATCTCAGCGCCCTACGCTGCAGCAACATCGCTGGTGACGCGCCTGTTGTACTGTGTTCTACGTTCCTATATGCCATCAAATAAGATTGCAGGGCGGCATCCAGGTCACTACCATCGCGCAAATACTTTTTAACCGCTCTCTTGCACAGTTTTACGGCTCCCTCCGCCGCGCCATTTGATGACGGGTGGTACACCGCGGTGAACGTTGCACGTATGCCATTGTTTTGCAGAAACTCTTGAGTATTCTCTACTAGAAAAGGGGGGACCGTTGTCTGAAACTATCTCTTTTGGTAGTCCAAAACGAGCAAAGGTTTTGCGTAATTTTTTAATGACACTGTTAGCCGTAGTGCGTTTCATTTGAAATAGCTCAATCCACTTAGTCGTTGAATCTATAATAATAAAAAAAGTTTTACCATGGAAAGGACCCAAAAAGTCCACATGTAGGCGGGACCACGGTTCTGGTAAATACGGCCAAGGCTGCGGGGGCGCGCGCGCCGGCGCCGGGCTCTCGGCTGCGCACGTTGTGCACTGCCGGCACTCGCTCTCAATGTCGGCGTCTACGCCAGGCCACCACACTGAACTGCGGGCTATACTTTTCATCTTTACCATACCTAAGTGACCCGTATGTAATTCTTTAAGTACATTTCGTCTTAACGATTCTGGAATAACTAATCTATATCCCCAAACGACACAACCGGCATCTATGTACAGTTCGTGCCTTCTATAAAAGTATGGTTTAATTTTATCATCCTCACAATGACCCGGCCAGCCCGTTTGTATGAACCTGTACACTTGTTTGAGCCTTACATCTTTAGCAATCTGTTCCTGAACAGCTTTTCGCGTAATCGGTAAAAAGTTCTGAACAAATTGTATGTATGTTGTTTCATTCCTGTCCTTTTTGTGTACTACCAACGGCAACCGTGACAATGCATCCGCCGCGTTGTCCTTACTACGCACATACTCAATCTCGTAGTTGTATCCCTAATAATATACTATATAATATAGCTAATATTACCGCCCATCGCTGCAAACGGCTCGCAGCCATAATGGGAATTCCCACTTTATTACCAAATATAGTGACTAATGGCTTATGATCTGTTCTCAAAATAAACTTACGCCCATACACATACTGATGGAATTTCCTAACCCCGTATATAATTGCCAACGCTTCCCTTTCAATCTGCGAGTAGGCTTTTTCTGCGGTACTAAGTGTCCGTGATGCGTACGCGATAGGTCGCTCGCCCCGTGGGGTGAGGTGCGAAATGACCGCGCCCACGCCCACGCCGCTGGCATCAGTCGTTAACACTAGCGGCAGCGCCCCTGAATAGTGCGCCAAAACCTCACTTGAAATCAACAGTTTTTTTATTTTTTTTAAAAGCATCACTGTGGGCCTCTTTCCATTCAAACTTGACCTCTTTCTTTAATAAATTGTAGAATGGTTCCATTATCGTACTCATATTTGGAACAAATTTAGCATAATACATCACCATACCGATAAATGACCGCAGTTCTGAAACATTATTTGGTTCAGGTACTTCCGTAATGGCTTTAAGCTTATCCGGTGATGTGTGCACCCCTTGACCACTAATAACAAACCCTAGATATGTCACAGAATCCGCGAAGAATGTACATTTGTCCTTCCTTATTTTCAAACCGTACTTTTGGAGCCTTTCAAACACTTCATGTAGCGTCCTAATGTGGGATGCGTTATCAACCCCTGTGATTATCAGGTCATCGAGAAAAACTCCCACCCTAGGCATATCAGCAAACATTTGCTCCAACTTTCGTTGAAAAATCCCCGGACTCGATGCCAAACCGTAAATAAGTCGATTATGCATAAAAAGACCCTTATGGGTATTAATAACTGTATAAACTCTGGACTCATCCAATTCAAATTGGGCGTAAGCTTGGGATAAATCTAATTTAGTGAACTTTTGGCCCCCGTGTAATTTAGTTAATAAATCTTCCACCCTAGGTAACGGAAAACGATCCACTTCAAGACACTTATTCAAAGTAAGTTTAAAATCACCACATACCCTAATAGTACCGTCCTTTTTCATCACCAGCACGATAGGTGTCGCCCAGTCGGAAGTAGTGACGGGCGTGATGATGCCGTCTCGCACCAGCTGGTCCAGTGCGCGCTCCACCGGCTCGCGCAGCGCGTACGCCAGCGGGCGCGCGCGCATGAACACGGGCCGGGCGCCCGCGCGCAAACGAAAACCCACTTTGCCACCGGTGTATCTTCCCAAGCCGTCGGTGAAAACTTCACAATATCTGGAACTGAATTCCGTTATATCAAAAGAGTGTTTACTATCCTTAACGTTATTACAATTAGTTAAACAAACATCTATACCTAATTCACTAAGCCATTGCCTACCCATGAGACTTGTATTTCCATGATTAACCACATATAGTTCCAATGCACAACAACGATTATGATATCTAACGGATACTATCATTTTTCCTAAAGGTTTCACAATTTCACCCGTATAATATTTCAATAACAAATTAGTGTCTTTTAGTTTACAGTTAGAAAAATATCGCAAATAACAATCATGACCTATGCACGAAATAGCACTACCGGTGTCAATCTCCATAGACAAACGCGTCTGTTCAATGTAAACATTGATGGTGTATGGTCCAAACTTTTTTAATTTGTTGGATGACAAAGAAAAATTGTTTACCTCGTCACTATCCGTATCTTCGTTGGTTAAAGCCTCGCGTTCCTCGATGTTAAGTACTGACATACTTTCTACCAATTTTGGACACATCTTCTTCAGGTGACCTTCTCTATTACATATCCTACAAACATAATGTCTGTATTTGCATTGCTCGCTGCTATGATACGCTCCACAAACTGAACATCTATCTACCGTAGTTCTCGTGTTTGCACTGCGATTTACACGCAATATGTTTTCGCTACCCGCTCCGCGCTTACTAGTTGCGCCACTGCCTGCTCTCGGCGGCCCCCGGTACTCGGCTCCCGCCGCTATCGGTCGTCGATGTCGCATGCCGTCTCGCTCTCGCCTCGCCGCCGTCGATAGCTGATGCACCGCCTGCGCCTGCGCAGCCACCGCCGGTGTACTGTTACCCCTCCCGCGAGTACAGTCATCCACCGCAGCTGCGTTTGCCTCTGCTGCCTCCATCGATACGGCGAGCTTAAACGCCTGATCGAACGTAATATCATCCTCCGCGAATAGCTGCTGCCGAATGTATTCATTTTTCAACCCGCATACAAACTGGTCACGTAAATTTTCTTTAAGGCTGTCCGCTGTAAATCTGCAATGCTTTGTCAATTTCTTTAGCTCCGAAACAAAATCTGCAACGCTTTCTTCACTTGTTTGCACTCTTAGCCGAAATCTAAAGCGTTCTGCTAACAGGCTCGGTTGTGGTTGTAAGTGCGTCTTCATAACCGTCACTAAAAATTCAAAAGTTTTTGATGAAGGTTTATCTGGTGTACACAAATTCACCATAAGTTCATAAGCGTCACTTCCTATTACGGTAATTAGCGTTGCCACTTTAAGCGCTTGTTTTACATCGTTCACTATGAAATATTGCTCTAGACGGTCGACGTACAAGTCCCAATTGTCCTTCACAATATCAAAATGACCTATTTTTCCGACTGCCATATTTGCGTAATTCACGTTCACACACACGTAGATCACAATAAAATCCTCGTCGCCAGTGAGATATATGTTGATTAGCCAAAAACCAGGATACTTAGGGAGCACAATAAAACACGTTCGATCTGTATAGCCTCTAATTTGTGAGAGAGAGACACATGTTACAAGTACCCTCGGTATACCAAAATATAAAACTAATACTAACTACCTACATACATCACAGTATCAAGAGACTCATGCAATCTCTGTATGTCAGATTGTAGTTGTTTGGTATCTCGATCATACACCTGTCTACTCTCCTTTAGTTTCGAATCGTAAATGTCTAGAGAGTCCATCAAACTCATGCGTTCTTTCCTAAGCGCAATATTTTTATAAAACAATTATTCTTTTTAATAAGCTTTTCTGTTTTCCTAATATACCTATTAATTTTTACATATTTCTTAATTTTGTTAGTACCCAAGTAATTACATTTTATTTTACTATCATTGGTAAGTACTACTCGTTGCTTTGGTGAAACATATGATAAACCGGTGTTTGGGAACTGTTGATGCTCTGCAGAAACAGCCGAAAATCCGCCAGGTGATGCCATCAGTTCGTCAAAAAGGTTCAGGGTGACTTCCACTTGATTATATTGGGTTTGTTCATCCTGCTGAGATATGCGTTTGTGCGCCCTCGCCAACTCTTGCTCCAGCTCAGTGATGCGATTCAGGGCCCTCTCATAGGTGGTGTTGCAATTATCAAATGATTCAATAGTGCGTTGCAGCTGGTCTTGTTGATGAAGCACCTTGGAGTGTTCATTGTGCAGTGTAGCAAGCTCGGTTTTCAATTGTGTGTTTTTCCCTATGATGATTTTTATTTCTTCCTCACTTTCATCTCTTTCCCGGAGTAGTTGGTTGCAGGTATCCTTGGATAGTTTAAGTTCATGGAGAACTCGCCGAAGTTTTGCCTCTGTGTTTTGTGCTAGCAAAACACAGAGTTTTGTGCATGTGTAAACAGTATAGGTCCCGTTTTTTGCCGTCTTTTATCCCTAGTCGTTGGGCCTTGCTTATCTCGTATTTGTCCCAATTGTCAAGCCCAGTGCCATTGTAAGAGACAAACAATGAGTGATTCCAGCAGTTCATTATTATTTGTTTCTTTCTCTTCCAGGCCATGCAGAATCAGGTTATTTTTTCTCGCATCGCGCTCAAGTTTGTAGACATTTTTATTAAGTCCCACAACTTCGTTTCTTAACAGTTTGTTTTCCTCCAACACAGGCATCAATTTCTCGTCTATGGAGGCAGATAGATTTGCAAAGCTTTCTGTTACAGTTTTGTTTAGTTTTTGAAATTCTCTTTGCTTTTCGTCCATTTTATCCAACATAACTTTCATTGATGTTTCCATAGGTATGTTGGTATGTAGTAATAAGTATATAAATTCGGCAATATCGGATTTAAATGATTGTTTTCCGTAATTGATACTTTTCTACTGTCAACTGGCCGGCCGTGTCAACTGTCACTTGTCATGTCACTCAGTGTGGCAAAAATTTTGAGGTTACTAAGATTTGGCTAGCTATAGTATGTGCTAGCCAAATCGTGTAGTATGTATACTAGATCGTATTTTACCGACGTTTTCTCTTTTATTTGTTGAGTATTAACACTGTCTTGATGTGAAATCAGCACTTTAGCACCAGTTCTTTCTTTTTAAGAGTCTTGCAGATCGAAAATAAGTGTTATTTTAAGGAAATTTCGTAAAAACGGAGGAGATATAAAACAGTGCTTGTCACTCGACAATGGCGCAACCCGAAGTCTTATAATAAAGGAAGGAATATAAATGATTAAACTAATTTAAATATAAAAAATAATAGTTTAAAAAACACTAGAAAAACACGCTTTATAAATGCACGTAAAAACAAAAAATAAATTATGGATCGTTCAAGTTGCCTCTATTTCTGGGCTGAAGTGAAGTCTTTCCTGTTCCTGCGCCCTACGCTTTTACAATCAAATATTATAATTAAACTTTTTACACACTATTACTACTTATTACACTTACTACACTACTTATTACACTTCAGCCCAGAAATAGAGACATCTTGAACGATCCATAATTTTTTTTTTGTGTTTACGTGCATTTATAAAAGCATGTTTTTCTAGTGTTTTTAAACTGTAAATTTATTTTATACTTTTTGGTCTAACCTTGAAACCTGATCGTGTTCAAAGTCCATTACGTGACCTTTCTCACAAGCGCAAACACGACTATGATACGATACTCTTTCATGGAATGCCAGTGCCTATCTTCCGGCTTCATCATCAGACCTTGAAACCTAATCGTGGTCTAACCTTGAAACCTGATCGTGTTCAAAGTCCATTACGTGGCCTTTCTCACAAGTGCAAACACGACTATGATACGATACTCTATCATAGAATGCCAGTGCCCATCTTCCGGCTTCATCATCAGACCTTGAAACCTAATTATGGTCAAAGTTCATTACAGGACTTTTCTAAGAAATCCAAAACAGCTATGATACGATTTTCTATCATGAAGTTCCAGTTCATATCTTCCGGCTCCATCATCAGATCAGTTCGACAGTACCATATTATTGTATTGTCATCAGAACTACATACAGCTGCCAATTTTCATTACGCTACGACCCTTGGAAGATGGTTAAATTAGTTACCTTAGATTCCATTACATAGTTTGTTACATATAGGTCGACCTAATAAAAGCGTGTTAATAAAAATGGACGCGTATTTTCATATGCCGATGACACAGCTATAGTGTTCACAGGGTCAAATTGGAACTCGATATTTGACAATGCTGAATTAGGATTGTTCAGGTGGTTGATTGGCTGCAAAATAATCTTCTTACCTTAAATACAAACAAAACCAACTACATGTGCTTTACCATCAATAAAAAAACGCAACCAAAAAGCGATCCCAGTTTAAAAACACACAGTTGTGATAAATATGAAACAGCTAACTGTAATTGTATTGTGATCAATAGGGTGGCTTCTGCGAAGTACTTAAGAGTTATTCTCAACTGATCTCTGATCAACATTTAACTTGGCATCCGCAGATTGAATTTGTAAGTAGCAAAATAAGAAAACTAATATGGATTTTTAGGAAACTAAGGTATGTGACTACTAAACTTTTAATAAATCAAATTTAATATATCTTTAGCCCAATCAGTAGTAGGATATTGCATAACGGTTTGAGGAGGTGCTACCAAGATGAAATTTTTGTTACTTGAAAGAAGCCAGCGCTGTTTACTCAAGGTTTATGCATTTAAAACCATTCAGATACCCCTCTGAAGAACTTTATAAAGGACTATGGGCAAAACCGTATGGGCTCCGTCCCCACCTATCAACTAGTACCAACACACATGGAACTAATACCAATGTGTTCCTAAAGTGACCCCTATCTGATTAAAATCCTTTGTTTTAGATAAATCAGTGGGAATATAATTAAAAAAAAACAATTTGTAATTATTAATTAACGTATATTTTTATTTTACACTGGTAAGTTATTTTAACATTATGGTTATATTACGGTACAAAATATGATTCATTAATTATACAAAATATATAAAATGTTTTTCAACTGGTAGGTATCCATTATATATATAAGGTGACTGCTAGAAACCGCAAAAAACTTCTAGGGCTGGTCAGGTCAAGTGTTTTAAACATGACAAAAATGACAAAAAATCAATTCGTGTTTTTTTGATTTTTTATTAAAAAATCCATTTTGTAAATTTTAATTAGAAGGTCTTTGGGTATCTAATTAATTTTAAACCAATAACATAAGAAAAATAAAATTAAAAACAATTAAAAATAAAGATTATTTACAACGCGCGGGCAATGAATGGCTGGCCGGCCGACTGTTGACCCGTGCGCGTTGTCAGCTGGGCGATAAGTACCTACGTTAGTCTGCAATCTTTTGAAATGTGCGTAGGAATAAGGTGCAGTTAAGTCCAACGACTATCGATAGCATCAAGTTATGTTATGGCCACATTTTAACTGTAATTATGATAAGTGTATGAAAGTAATTTCAAATCAATCCTAGTAAAAATCTATTACACCACACATTCTGAGAAGTTACAATTATCTTTCCTTACAAATGAAAGATCAATGGGTAGTTATCTAATGTCGCGTCCGCATGTTAAGCACTTGCCGCTAACTCCAAACCAAATGACCAGATGACCTTTCATGTCCTCGACAACTAAACAGCCTAAAGCATTGAGATAATAAGTATCAGTCTTACCTATTTATTTACACTAAATTAAGTTAAACTAATGTTTCGCAATAAAGGCAACGTTAATACCTAAAAAGCTGCGTAATTAATACGTGTCGGTAGGTACTTACATGGTGTTCAATAGCATTCCAGTTTATTCCAGCGAACAGGAAAGGTGATAAGCTTCCCATCACACTTAACAGGCTTTCAAACTAATGTAATATTACATACAAAAATTAAACCTCCGCCAAAATTACGTACTTAAATAAAATAAAATTTATTAAAGGACGAACTAAAATAACTTTTGTGATCGGCACATATTTATTATTACACTTATTCAACGTGTTTAAAAAAACAACACCTATTCTACCTACAAGTCTTAATACGACTTAACACCCATTTGTTACTCAAATCATTAATTTGTTACTGAACTGATTACTTTATTCACGATAGCCTATTCATAATAATACTAATCCTTCACCAATTAACTCATACTAGTTATTAGTTTAATCGCGCATACACAAATGCACCTCACATACCACAACACAACTAGGTACCTACACTACACAACAAAATTTCTCCGAGGAAACTGAACACACCTGCTGCGCATGAGAATCAGTGAGTTCAGTGACTGACTCAGCACAGACAGCGCAGCGCAGTGGCACAGTGCGATTCTCTAAGTTGGTAGCAGCGGCTGCCGCTGCGATGAGAATGACTCTGTCTCTTTCATATTCATAGAATTGGAAAGAGACAGCAGATCACAGTCATGCGCACAGCGTCTTTGTGTCGCTAGCATTCGCATGCAGTCCGGCAGATCTGACGAGAAATCCGTCAATTTGGCAACACTGTGTGTGGCGGCGTTTCTTCAAAGACGCTTGCGACGATCCATATCTATTTAGGGCTGCCGCTAACTATGAGCGGTTCTTTTTCGATATGAATTCGAATTCGTAATTCATATCGTGTGTAAATTGTGTAATGGATGTAAAGTGAAAGAGGTTTGATGAGACACTGTTGCTTAAAACACAAGTCAAATGCGTTGAAAAATTTTGATATGTCAAAAAATATCTAGATGGCGGAGTGGTTAACGCCGCCCGCCTCCCGGATTGCGGAGGATGTGGGTTTGATTCCCATCTAAGGTAGTAAACTTTTTTCGACGTTTTAATATCTCAATGTTAATAAGATAAGAATTCGTGATAAAAGAAAAACGTTGTTTATTAGAAAAAAGAAACGGTGGCGCGAATAATTAATAAATTGATTTCAAGTACCTATGTAGCATCCACATAAAAAGACCTAATTTTGTTGTTGATTTATTTTTCTTAATTCTGAATTCACGTGATGCAGACCAAAAACAGCTAGTCGCACTAGTAGTGATGCGATGCGTACCAGTTTGAATCTCAATCATTACCATCAGTAGCTTGTTTAACCATTATGTTATGATCCTTTTAAACTTTTACGAGCAAACATTTTTGGATATTTTTATGACCAACACAACAAATCCCATAAAACTGTAGTCAATACAGTAACATGTTAATCTTAGAATTGATATTCCAAGTGTGTTAGTTTGTGTACAATGTAAACCTGCTGGTGCGTTGTGGTTATGGATAATTAAAGTTTTTGTTTTCTTTTTCTATTGAATTGCAATCCAAAATTATTAACATTTACTTGACAGTATAAGTTTTTTGGTTTACCAAATTAACTAATAAAAATTAACAGATAAATTATTGATCTAATCTAATAACTTTTATAATTGTAAATTCGCTTAATATGCAAGTTTGGACGATAGCTTTAATTATTTAAGTTTGTCTATTCATGTTTGTAAAAAAAATGTGAAAGAGTTTGTTATCAACAAAAGGCCAAAGTTTTGACATGTCAGTAACTTCTAGGATCTAAGTAAGTAATGGTTTTATTTTCTTGTGCGTGCTAACCCTAATCACGTGACCTACACACGGCTGCTTTGATTTTTTCGGCAGTCAACTTATGCATTCTGGTGCATTCGCGTCGCGTCGCGTGTGCGTAAAAATGCCTAGGTATACGAACCAGCAATATCTTGAGATGCTATTTTGCTATCGTGAGAGTGACGAGGTAGTAAGTGGTGCTATGCGCTTAAACGAAGAGAGAGTTTTTTAGTTTTAAGGTGTAAATAAGACTTGTAAATACATAGGTGATGAACTTTTAAACACGCCGAATTAGTGTAATAATAATCATGTGCCGATCACAAAAGTTGTTCTAGTTCGTCCTTTAATAAATTTTAATTTATTTACGAAATTTTAGCACAGGTTTTCACTTTTATTTAATTATTATTACATTAGTTTGACAGTCCAAAGCCTGCTATGTTTGATGGGAAGCATAACACCTTTCCTGTTCGCTGATGTAATAAACTGGAATGCTATCTAACACCATGTAAGTACCTACCGACACCTATTAATTACGCAGCTTTTTAGGTTTTAACGTTGCCTTTATTGCGAGACATTAGTTTAACTTAATTTAGTGTAAATAAATAGGTAAGACTGATACTTATCACAATGCTTTAGGCTGTTTAGTTGTCGAGGACATGAATGGTCATCTGGTCATTTGGTTTGGAGTTAGCGGCAAGTGCTTAGCGTACGGACGCGACATTAGAAAACTACCCATTGATCTTTCATTTGTAAGGAAAGATAATTGTAACTTCTCATAATGTGTAGTGTGATAGATTTTTTACTAGGATTGAATTGAAATTACGTTCATACATCATAACACTTATCATAATTACAGTTAAAATGTGGCCATAACATAACTTGATGCTATCGATAGTCGTTGGACTTAACTGCACCTTATTCCTACGCACATTTCAAAAGATTGCAGACTAACGTAGGTACTTATCGCCCAGCTGACAACGCGCACGGGTCAACAGTCGGCCGGCCAGCCGTTCATTGCCCGCGCGTTGTAAATAATCGTTATTTTTAATTGTTTTTAATTTTATTTTTCTTATGTTATTGGTTTAAAATTAATTAGATACTCATAGACCTTCTAATTAAAATTATATAATACAAAATGAATTATTTAATAAAAAATAAAAAAAACACGAATTTCTTTTTTGTCATTTTTGTACTGTTTAAAACACTTGACCTGACCAGCCCTAGAAGTTTTTTGCGGTTTCTAGCAGTCACCTTATATAGTATATAATATATATAATTGATATAAATGATTTATATTCTTACAATGCTCATAGTAGGCAAATAAACCTTGATCTTGTTCATCAACACCATGATGATCTTCCACAACGACATTTTGTACTTTGACGTCATCCGCGTTTCTTTGAATTTCTGGACCTGGGATGTCATTGTCTGTATTTCCGATGCGACCTTGTCGCGTAGCATTGCTAGCTCTTTGCCAGCATCTATGGCACACTGCCATAGTGTTATTGAATACAACCTGGAAAAAATAAAAATGGATAAGTATCTGCTTGTAATAAATAAGGGTCTTTTCTTTCTAATACTTCATTTTCTATCCGTATTCCAATATCTATTAATGTAAGTGTTTCGTTACATAGTATACTCATAGTACAAGCTCTGTTTAGTTGGGGCTAGATAAATTGGTATAAGTATTTATTATTATTATTAGTTATCGCCCAATGATAGTCTCAATGGTGATCAATAAATGTACACAATGTAGGTGTACTACGGAAGGGTCTACATTATTATAAATATTTTGCAGTGAAAAACACATATTAGTTAGAAATAGGTACATATTAGTTTTATATAAAATATGTTATTTACCTGTATCAAGCATTTTGGGTTTACTAATTCAGGTTCACTTTTAATTAACGCCACTTATAGAACGTGCCGCCTTTGCCGCAAAACAGATCGCGGACACATTATACACCGCCGTCCAGTGTCCATAATACACAGTATCAGTTATCACAAAGTCTTTTATCGTGCCAGGGTCAATCGAAAAGCTATCAATAAGCCTAGTAAACAAGCAGGGGTCGTAGTTGTAACGTAAAAACCGATGACACAGAAAAAAATAACACGTGAAAGTACACTGCAGCGAACTAACTGTGACTGACAAGGTTCGGGCGATCGGGCGACTGCCTGTCTGCGCAAGAGCGTGAGTCGGGGAGCGGGAGGAGGGGTTTTTTGTAACCGGTTATCTTCAGGTGCATGCGCCGCCCACTGCTGTGCACTAATGAATAGATAAATGGGTAGGTATTTTGCAATTACTCGTCAATAATACGGCAATGAGATAATTTTGTTTAAACGTAAGATACCATGAGAACCCAACGCATTTGAACAATGTCGCCATAGTAAAAAAATATCATCTTGCCAAGATCTATCAATTGAGCTACATTTCATTTTTGTTGATGGGTGGGGACAAATCCGCCCATGGTCCTTTAGCCAACACCAATCAGTCCGAAAACTGTATCTTATAGCCACAGTATTACGGAGACATAAATTAACACCGTTTATAACTAGCCCTCTAAGCAAACAAAGAAGTTACTCAGTTATTAGAAGGAACTAAATAAAACACATTTTGCTCAGCGACTATTCGTAGAACAATCTGCTTACGTATATAACAAAATAAATAAACAACTAAATATATACTAACTTAACTCACTCAAATGCAAAGTATTACTATCTAAATGGCTCCCACTCAACCGTCCAAGCGCGCGAGTCAAGTAAGCTCCTAACGTCCAAACTCTCGACGTTACCGCGCGGCGACCAACCGACCGTGACCGTGCCGACAAAAACGCTCATAACTAGGCTATTACTAAAGCTATATCAAGACTAATTATACCTACGGAATGCCTAGAAAAGGCAGAATTTAATTAAATTAAGAGTTCATTACGAAAGCTAGTAATTTTTTTTAAAAAAAGGTTAAAGATGGAGTTTTAAGAAAAAAACACTTCCGTGTTTTATTTCGCCTTTTACGAAATATACATATGATATTGGTCAATGATATAATGGGATAAAACAAAGTAGATGATCTACCCTTTAAAATGATACCAAAATCATAATTTATAATCTATTCTTTCTAGCAAAATAAATTAAAATTATCTATGTCTTTCACGCACGTTCGCCGGGTCTTGGATGGCGTAAAATTTCGACAAGATGGCCGCCTCCGACTAAGGGTCCCTACGTACGATCGACTTTAGGGTATTTGGTATAAAACACAAATTGATGTAAAAAAAATTATTATAAAATACATTAAATCAATTTTTTTTTGTTTTCTTTACATACATATTTAACAAAATAATTATTTACATACCTTGTGTAAATTTACATATGTGATATAAAACACAAATTATTGTACAAAATATTGATGAGAAACTATTGATATATTTACTGTCAATTTACCTATTTGTTTTATTTACATAAGATTTTACATAACTTGTGTAAATTTACACTTTTTTGTTGTTGAAGTTACAATTGAAATGAAACACTATTACATACCTACATTGTAATGTTCTGTATTGTAAAACTTTTTACATACATATTTAACAAAATAGTTATTTACATAACTTGTGTAAAATTAGATATGTGAAAATAAAACACAAATTAATGTACAAAATATTGATGAGAAACTATTGACATATTTATTGTCAATTTACCTATTTGTTTAATTTACCTAAGTTTTTACATAACATGTGTAAATTTACACTTTTTTGTTGTTGAAATGACAATTGAAATAAAACACTATTACATACCTACATTGTACTGTTTGTCTCAGCAAGGAAACAAATAAGTAAGTACTTAAAGTTGCAACATGATTTTATTAGGTAAACCTGTACTTTACAAAAATATAAAATTTTAGGTTCGATTTATTATTATGAGCTGCGGTGGCAAGCGGAAGCGGAATGGCGCTCGCGTCGCGTGGCCAGTGTTGCCAACTCTCTCCTTCGTCGTAGTGCTGGCGCTAGTCGATAGCCATAGAGGGGCATAGACATTCTCCCGGGCTTGAAAGCGTTGCGTTCAAGGTGTTCAGCAGTCAATAGTCATCTCTTGATCATCAGCTGCCATCTTTTGTGTTTTCAGACGCAGGTATGAAGCTTAGCAGTCAATGGTCTTCTCTTGATCATCAGCTGCCATCTTGACGTTTTCAGACGCAGGTATGAAGCACATTTTGGTAATTGCTCTCCTGATGATGCCCTTACTTGTTAGGACATCGGCCACTCTGCTGATCCCGTCAGTCCCGGGATATAACTTGTGGATACGACTAATCGCCATTGTAGTGGAGGAAGGTTTTCTTCTTTAAGTATTACTAGGTCACCGACCTGAAGCTCTCGCTGTTTTGTTCTCCATTTTGACCGTTGTTGTAACTCGGCGACGAACTCTTTCCGCCATCTCTCCCAGAAGTGCTGTCTTATCTGTTTGATTGATATTGATAGATGCTTCAAGGTAACTGGAAGCGACGGCACAGCGGTGAGCGGTCGTCCGATTAGAAAGTGCCCCGAAGTCAAAGGAGATGGATCATTTGGGTCAGAGGAAAGGGGAGTTAAGGGACGAGAATTCAGTATAGCTTCAATTTGTGTGAATAGTGTAGCTAGTTCCTCAAACGTTAAGGAAGCGTTACCGGCTACGCGACGTAAGTGAAACTTAGCAGACTTCACGCCTGCTTCCCAAATACCTCCAAAAGTAGGTGAGTACGCGGGACTAAATATAAATTTAAAGCCTTCGTTAGTGGCGAATTCGCTTACTGACTCACGGCTGGATCTGAGTATCCTACTCATTTCATTGCTTGCACCCATAAAATTACTACCGTTGTCGCAAAAAATCGAATATGGTTTGCCTCGCCTAGAGACAAATCTTCGCAAAGATAAGATGAATGTTTCGGTGCTCAAATCGCTTACTAGCTCTAAGTGTATAGCCTTAGTCGAGAGGCATACAAATAAACACAAATAACACTTAGATTTACGATTGCCCCTTTCTTTGCGGCTAGATATCATGAATGGTCCTGCGAAATCGACACCACACGAGTAGAAAGGATACGATGAATAGGTTCGTTCTGCAGGTAGGTTGCCTATCAAGGGCTGCAGCGTTTGTCCGCAAAACCTAATACAAACGACACACTGCTTTGTCGTGCTGCGTGCCAAACACCTACCACCTATGGCCCAGAATCTTTCTCTTATTGAGGCTAGTAGATGCTGTGGACCAGCATGAAATAGTTTTTCATGTTCACTTTTGAATAACAATTTAGTGAAATTATGTTTTGAGTCTAGAATCAGGAGGTGTTTTTTTTATCAAAATCGAAATCAGAGTTCTGCATCTGACCCCCAGTTCGCAACAAACCACTAGAGTCTATAAAACAATTTAAAGGTAACAATTTAGATTTTCAACTTAAAGTCTCATTATTCTTTTTTTATGTTAATTTCTTCATTATAACTTTCTAATTGACAATACTTAATCAACAATAACAAAGATCTATTTAATTCATCCGCATTTATGGGTCCAGTTATTTTTAAACTTTTATTTTTGCAGTTAAATATGAAACTATTCATACATTCCTATGTTACATAAAATTAAATTTAAGTACAGGTACCTGTAGTTAAGAAAATACATATATATAGGTATACCTACTTATAATTATACATTCACTAACACATTTTTTTTTCTTATATTTTGTTTTATTTAAAAAGTTTGGTGTTATTTTTATGAACTATGTGAGGTTTGTAATTTTTTTTAACTTTTATATTGCAATCTAAATCTTCTATAACATCATACGGACCTAAATAAATGCTTTTCGTTTTATCTGTAGTCTCATTTTTTATAAGTATTTGGTCACCCTTTTTGTAGGTCTGTACGCGAACATTTTTATCGTATTGCTTTTTTCATATTTTGCTTACTCATTATTAAGTTATCACGGGCTTGTTTATGCGCTAATTGCAATCTATATTTTAACATTATTATATTATGTTATACATATATTATATACATATATTATACATGATACAGTTATACCTGGTATAACTAAGTCTGTTATTGACAATAATATCATCATTAGTAGTTCTACTAATGCATCTTTTACAACTAGTAGTAAGATGACTACCTCTTGTTTAAACTGAGGTCTAAGACAAAAGCCAAATCCACTTACATTAATATTATACATCAAAATATTCAGGGTTTGGCTGGCAAAGACTTAGAATTAGAATTAATTGCAAAAAGTCAGGCTATTCATATATTTTGTGTAACTGAGCATTGGCTAAAAAGTAGTGACAAGTCTTTCCAAGTAAATAATTTCCAACTAGCAAGCGCGTACGTGCGAAGCAAAGCTATTCACGGCGGTTCTCTAATACTAGTTAGTAATAATATTAAATACAAGGAACGTAACGACATTGTATGTCTTTCAAAGGAGCGTAACATTGAGCTATCATGTGTAGAATTCAATAGTTTTGTAATAGTATGTGTATACCGGCCCCCATTGGGTAATTTTGATTTATTTGAGTCCGTGATGGAAGATGTACTTAATAAAATAAAATTGAAAAATAAATTTGTTGTAGTATGTGGGGATTTTAATGTAAATATTTTAGAAAACACTTCAGGGAGTGTTCGTCTTCTCGCTTTATTGAAATGCTTTAATCTAAGAAATCTACTTCTTGAACCCACTAGAATAACTTCACATTCGGCCACCTGTCTCGATAATATTTTTACAGACTATGACCCTGTCTCTAAGTCAGTTATTAGTAGTCTTACGTCTGACCATTGCGGTTTGAAGGTGACCTATGATTTTGATGTTAAGGACGCGCCTAAAACTGTAACATGTAAACCTGTTACAAAAAAGCGAATGGAAAAACCAATGTAGCTTGTAAAATCGATACTTTGCCCTTTATACATGATGATCCGGATGTACTATACAGTAATCTCTTTGATTTAATAAAGACAGAATACAATCAAGTGTATACATCTAAAACAATTAAGTTTTCACAAAAACTTAAGTTCTGTGACTGGGCCACGACTGACCTTTAAAAGTAGAAATAAACTGTATGAGTTATATAATTAAGGACAATATAATCAAAATTTAAATTTTACAGAATATGTAAAAAATTACTCTAAATTGTTTAAGAAAGTGTGCACACTAGCAAAATTAACATCATTAAAGATAAAATTAAAAAATCTAATAATAAAATAAAAGCCACTTGGGATATCATCAACCGTGAAACTGGTAAATTAAAACCACGGGACAACACTTTTACTCTAAAAGTTAAAGATAACTTTATCAATTTAGATGCACAAATTGCTAACATTTTTGATGATTTCTTTATAAATATACCTGTGGTAATAACCTCAAATTTAAATTCATCACCAGTGGCGGCACAAGCCTTTCTCGAACAACATGTACCCAAATGTAATGTTTCTTTTAATTTTCAATATATTGACTCTAAAAATATTATTAAAACTTTTAAATTACTAAAAATGAAAAACACAGGTGATTTGTGGGGCATGTCTATAAAGATAATTAAAAATATTATATATTCTATTGCACCCTATCTTGCTGACATATTTTATAAGTGTGTTGATAAGGGAATCTTTCCTGATCTTATGAAGTTTAGTAAGGTTATACCTATATTTAAATCGGGAAATAAAGAAGATCCCAGTAACTATCGACCAATTTCAATACTACCAGCACTTAGTAAAATTTATGAAAAAATTATTCTCGAACAGTTAGTGGAATACTTTAACTTAAATAATCTTTTACATAGTAAGCAATTCGGTTTTACTAAGGGTCGTTCCACTACTGACGCAGGTGTAGCTCTAATAAAACATATATTTGATGCCTGGGAGAAGTCTCAGAACGCTCTTGGAGTTTTTTGCGACTTGTCCAAGGCTTTCGATTGCGTTGAGCACCGGACACTGGTGATGAAGTTAAATCACTATGGTCTCAAAGGTCTTGCGCGTAATTTGATACAGTCGTATCTTAGTTCTAGAACACAAACTGTCGACATTAATGGAACTAAGTCATCCGGTTCTCATGTAAAAATGGGAGTTCCACAAGGGTCAATTCTTGGCCCTTTTTTATTTTTGATATATATCAATAACTTGCCATTCTTTGTAGAAAACTTCTGTGATATTGTATTGTTTGCAGATGATACTTCACTCATTTTTAATGTGACTAGATGTAAGAATAATTATGACGATGTTAACAATGCTCTCTCAGAGGTTCTCAGTTGGTTTAGTGCGAATAATTTACAGCTAAACGCTAAAAAAACGAAATGTATTAAATTTATACTACCAAATGTCAAGACCGAACAAACCGATGTTAGAATGAATGGTGTTAAATTAGATTTGGTAGACTCTACAGTTTTCCTAGGGATAACCCTTGACTCAAAACTCCAATGGAATCCGCATATATCGAATTTGGCCGGCAAACTCAGTTCAGCAGCATATGCGATTAGAAAGATTAGACAACTAACAGATGTAGAAACTGCTAGGACTGTTTACTTTAGTTATTTTCATAGTGTCATGTCGTATGGCGTCCTTCTGTGGGGAACAGCGGCTGATGTTAAAACTATATTTATTTTACAGAAACGAGCAATAAGAACCATTTATAGACTGGGATCGCGAACTTCTTTGAGAAATATTTTTAAGGAAGTTGGTGTTCTTACTGTTGCATCGCAGTATATTTATAATTGTATAGTTTTTGTGCGTTGCAATATTAACACTTTTTCTAAACACGGTGATGTACACAATTTCAATACCAGAAATAAGTCAAAACTAGTAATGCCACTGTTTAGGTTACAAAAGGTTCTCGGCTCTTTCTTGGGGCAAGGTATACACTATTATAATAAAATACCAAGTACTATACTAGATTTACCTATAGATAAGTTTAAGTATCATGTAAAATCTTGTTTACTTAGGAAAGGTTATTACACAGTCAAGGAATATTTAGAAGACAAAACAGCCTGGTTATAATAATATATTTACATTGTTTTTTTTCTTAATCAATTGTCTTTTATGACATTACATAACTGATTGTATAATTTGGTAACGACATGTTGTTTTGTAAATGTCGTTACTTCTATATTATTTTAAAGCTGTGGAGTTTCTTGTGCCCGTTCTTCTCCACAGCTAAAAGACTTTCTGAATGGGTGGGTTGGTTCCTATGCCTATCCATCCATCCATAAAAAAATAAATTTAGACGATTCAAAATGCTTAATTTAAGCTTACTGAATAAAGATATATTGATTTTTATTTTGAATAATCTAAAGGGTTATACAACGGTTCTAAGGGTTCATTAATGATGTTACTTGGTAAATTGCATTGTTTACCATACACGAGTTCATAGGGTTGGAATTTAGTATGTGTATGTACAAAAGTGTTCAATGCGAATGTCCAGTAGGGTAACCATGTTGACCATTCGTGTAAATTGCTTGTACAGTATTGTCTAAGAAAAGATCGTAAATATTTGTGTGTATTTTCCAATGCTTCTAATGTCTCATGGTGGTATGCGGTTGAGTTCAATTTTTCTATTCCTAGTAATTTGCAGACCTCTGTCATTGTGGATGATAAAAACTCTGTACCTTTATCTGTAACTATACATTTTGGTATTCCGTATTTTAAAATGAAATTACTGACAAAAGAGTTTGCGACTAATACTGTATCCTTGGATTGTAGTGGATAAGCCTCTACAAATTTCGACATCTCACATTGTATCGTTAAATATAGCAGTTATTATACGAGTCCCTTACTAACTGTCCTACAGGATGTAAAAAAATTTTTCGAGGGGTGTGTGTGCGCTGTGGTCGTTATTTCCATAGGCATTTTAACTGGTTTAGAATGTTTCAAGAATTGACACTTTTGACATTTGCTCACATATTGTATTACGTCTTTATTTAGAGAAGGCCATGTGTATTTTCTCTTTATATTGTTTATCATTCTTCGCATTCCAGCGTGTCCGCTGCTGGGCAAGATATGGAAATCATGTAATATTTGGATTTTATCTTTTTCATTTGCTATTCTGTCTACATTAGGCATAATATATATTTTGGGAAAGTCCCAGTTTTTTCTACTATATATTTCACGTTGTAATTCTTTAATAAAATTAATATTATCTTTATCTTTAATTATATTTATATAGTTTATATTAAGCCTTTTACAAAATTTTAATATTAAATCAACGAAATCCGCTCGGGTGTAGCGTTGTTTATACGCTATATTAAAAATTATCATGCTTTCGCTAGGTATGTATAATAAACATTTTTCCATGTCACTTATTTTATTATTTTTATGGTATTTATCTTTATCTATTTTTCCTTTAAATACTAAATCTATGCTATCGCTTGGTCTTCTCAATATTTCTGAAACTATGGGCGGGCCCTCCCTTACTTCAAGAATATTTTGAGAACCGGTGCTAGGCATAAATTGTTTATTTTGTTTTTCTAAACATTTTAGTTTTCTAGTCATTACTGTTGCCTATGCTAAGCTGGCAGGTTTTATATTCATTTACAACCTTTTTAATATATTTTGTTTTTATACTTTTTCTATGTTTTTGATATTCTTTTTATTCATTATATGTCAATTGCTGCTGCTAAAACCACGCTTTTGATTTCGCCCTAGCTTTTCTACATATTTAATGCTAGATTTTCTACATAATTAGTGGTGTCAGAAGTTTATTTAAATTGGAGTCTAGTCGTGGTTTTATGGTACCTTATTTCTCAAGACAATAATATAAAAATGGAAACACGATCAAAATCGAAAGTCCAGGAAGCCGGTAAGTCCTTTTCTTCTTCTTCACGGGTATCTTCATCTTCATCCCGGTTTCGAATAGAGGCTCAGCATGCCGAGCGTACTGCAGCCATAGAGCGACAGCTAGCTGAAGCCGCCGCTGAGCATGCTGCGGCCGTAGAACGTTCCGCAGTGGAGCGTGCAGAGGCTGTAGAGCGTTCCGCAGTGGAGCGTGCTGAGGCTGCAGAGCGTGCCGCAATTGAGCGTGTTGCGGCTGTGGAGCGTGTTGCGGCTGCGGAATTAGCGGCTGCCAAGGCATCGCGCCTAGCTCAACTTGCCTCTATCGAGAGTCGTGCTGGTTCTCGTAAATCTGGCGTCTCGAGCGAGGCGAGGTGCTTCAGCAATCGCACCCAAGCTTGGGTTGATGCCCATGGGGGGTCACAGATAGACGACAGCGCGGCCCCAGGTGGCTTGTGTGATCCACCTTGCCGCGTCCTCGCGGCCTCGAACCATACGCACAATGTACCGCCAGATGCGCACGTTTTCGACAATTTACACAGTGTACACGAAACATTAGGTACACAAAATTTAAATTGTAACAAAAATAAATGTTTACAAAATATTGACTCTTCACAATTACTCACGTTGGCAAAAACCATCGCCAACGTAGCATCGTCGTCGCCGACGGCTAAAAAGGTTAGTGCCCCTAGTTCACTTCCTCTTTTTGGTGGACATCCGACGGACTGGCTTATTTTTAAAAGGCTATATGATGCTACTAGTCCCTCGTTTTCAGCCTCCGAAAACTTGTTTAGAATTAGCTCTGCTTTACGCGGAACTGCACGCGAATCTGTAGCTGTGTTGATAGCAGTCGCGCGCGATCCCATTGAAATCATTCAAGCTCTCGAGTCTGCTTTTGCCCGTCCAGACCAAATTATTTTGTACGAACTTTCTCTAATTTGAGGTTTACCTAAATTGTCTGCAGTCGAGAGCTCGAAAGATTTGATAAACTTTTCATCTAAAATACGAAATTGTGTAGAAGTCATTCGTTTACTCGATCATTCCGAGTATCTTGCCTCGCCGGAGCTCTGCAACGAGATTGTGGGCAAATTCACTCCACTCTTGAAGTCAAGGTGGGCTGACTTTGCTTATAAAAACGAGCATCTGCGCGTCCGCGGTCATAGGTTAGAACTTTTATCGAAATTTTTAGTGTTTGAGTCTAATTTACGAAGTAAATATGAATTTTTAGAGCCTGCGAAATTGTGTCATGACAATCAAAATTTCATAAGACATAAGATTGTCAAAGAGGCCTGTCATGTCACATCTTTGACCGTAGACAAAAGGTCACCATTTAAAGAAGTTTGTTCTTTTTGTAATTGCGACCAGCATATTATTTTATATTGTAAAAAGTTTCTAGCTCTTTCTGTTGATGAGAGATGGGAATGGGTAACGACTGAAAAGGTTTGTTACAAATGTTTTAAAAAAGGTGGTCACTCTTATCGGAATTGCAAAAAGTATTACTGCAAAGAAAAGTCTTGTGCTAAAAAATTTACTCATCACTCTATGTTGCATAGGCCTGTTTTTAGTAGTACTGGTAACACATATACAACTTCTGTGCAGTCTGTGCCGGAAACCTTTAACGATCCTAACGTTTTGAGCTCTTGTGTACAGGCTGCGCCAGGAACTTGTAATGTTTTAAAAAATACCTCCGAAATAATAACTCATAGCAATACAGTTTTGTCACCCTCATCACCTCGCCCTCTTCTCAAAATAATTGCAGTGACAGTTTCTGGGCCCAAGGGCTCTATTGATACGTTTGCACTATTAGATGAAGGATCTACTGCAACTTTAATGGACTGTTCTCTAGCCGTGGCGATCGGCGCAGAGGGGCAGAGCGGCCTCATGAAAGTCGAAGGTGTGGGAGAAATGTCGAAATCCATGGAAGTTAGTTTCATTAATGTCAACATTAAGGGTCGACATGGTTCAGAGGTCTTCGAACTTAAGAATGTTCGATCAGTTCCAAACCTTGCTCTAGCTGCCCAGTCTGTTAATTTTCACGATTTTTTTACTTTATTCTTTGGGCTACTTATCAGACATTGCCGAAGCTCTGAGTTATGACTGTGGCAAACCTTTACTGTTGATAGGTGTAGATAATTGGCATCTTTTACTAACTCATGCCGTGCGACGTGGCACACGTAAACAACCAGTCGCTACTTTAATCTCTTTGGGATGGGTTTTATTCGGAAAGGTAGCTCATCTCATGTAGATTTTATTAATCACTGTTTGACTGATGATCAAGTATCCGAGCGTGAATCGCTCGACGCATTGTTGAAAGAGTATTTCCGCATTGATTCTATCGGTATTTCAAACAAACAATATTTTTCAAAAAATGACACAAGGGCTATTCAAATTTTGGAAGAAACTACTCGGCGACTTCCTTCGGGTCAATTTGAAACCGGGTTAATGTGGCGTGATGGCATTGGCAAGGTTCCAAACAGTCGTCCCATGGCTCTGTCAAGATTTGAAAGCCTCGAAAATAAGTTTCGTCGTGATTCAGAGTATGCTGCTTTATATAAGCAAATCATTACAGATACAGTAAGTAAGGGTTACGCTGAATTGTGCACTGAACCCCCAAATGGTAAAACTTTGTGGTACTTGCCACACTTTGGAGTCATGGTGGTTTGGTGCATGATGCAGCTGCTCGGGTAAATGGAGTAAGCTTGAATTCTTTGTTACTCCCTGGACCCGACTTGTTGCAGCCTTTACTTGCTCTATTGATGCGATTCCGTGAAGGTAAGGTAGCTCTGACAGCTGATATATGTGAAATGTTTCCGCAAACGAAGATTCGACCAGAGGACCGCGACGCTCAGAGATTTTTGTGGCGCGATGATCCTACTCAAAATATTAGGGAATATAGGATGGGTTCCATGATTTTTGGGGCAGCGTCTAGTCCATTTACGGCGCTCTTTCTAAAAAATCGGAATGCGGAAGAGCATCGTCAGACCTACCCTGCCGTAGCATCTGCTATTATTAATGACACTTACATGGATGACTATCTTGGCAGTGTTGAATCCTCTGAGGAGGCTGCCACCTTGGCTAAAGACATTGTTTACGTCTCATCTCGGGCTTCTTTAGAAATGCGAGGCTGGGTTTCTAATAGTAGAGAGGCTTTGGCATCTTTGCCGTCCGATTTGTGTGTTCCTGAAGCCTTCTCAGTTGCTGTTAGAATTTTAGGAGTAAACTGGAACACGAGGGAAGATAATTTATATTTTTCACGGGATTCTTTAGGCGTGTTACCCACTAAATTAACAAAGCGTTCCGTTCTATCATACCTTATGCGCATTTATGACCCGTTAGGCTTTCTTACTCCAATAGTGATTCGGGGACGAATGATTTTTCAGTTAACTTGGAGATTAGGAATTGACTGGGACCAAGAACTACCTGCTAATCTTGTGCACAAATGGAACTCTTGGTTCCAAGATATCTCCGATATTTTTGCTGGATCTATACCCCGGCACTATCTGTCTGGAAACATCGCTCAACAGGTCGAGCTTCACATTTTCGCCGATGCAAGTGAGCTCGCTTATGCCTGTGTTGCGTATTGGCGTTTTGTGTGTACGGACGGAACTGTGATGCTTAGCCTGATTGGTGGTAAAGCGAGACTCGCACCGCTGAAACCTACTTCTATACCGCGGTTAGAGCTGCAAGCAGCTTTAATGGCTGCGCGTTTTTCGGATTATATTATTGCAGCTCACAGGCAAAAGCCTTCAAAATTATACGTGTGGACTGATAGTTTGACAGTGCTTAAGTGGTTGCGAAGTGAAGCACGCTCATTCAAACCTTCTGTAGCTCATCGGTTAGGAGAAATTTTAGAGCTTACTACTTGTTCCAACTGGCGTTACGTTCCAACAGGTTTGAATGTAGCGGATGATGCTACCCGCAACGGTTCAAAATTCGAAATTTCATCACGGTGGTTTTTGGGGCCTCCTTTTTTGGTTTCATCTTTTCAGGATTGGCCCCAGGAACCACAGACTAGTTCTTCCCCAATTCTCGAGGAGTTGAAACGATCTGTTTCAGCTTCTCAACCGGTTTTGGTTGGAGTGACGGTTCCGCATGATCTACCTTCACCGATAGCAGCAGATGCCACTCGTTTTAGCCAATGGCTTCGTCTTTTACGGGCAACTGCCAGAGTGATTTTAGGCGCGGAGATTTTCAAATCCTTTTTGGTCAGACCGGATCTAAATTACAAATTTTGTTTGTCCGTTCATCACCTCGAACAAGCTGAACGTCAAATTCTTCTTCATTCGCAATTAGATTCCCTATGCGATGAGTACATTCTCACCCATCGTGGCCAAGTGTTGCCAAGATCGAGTAAACTGAAGAGTTTGTCGCTGCGCATCGAGAGAGATGGCTTGTTACGGCTGTCAGGTCGAATTTCAGCAGTCAAGGATTTGCCTATCGTTAACAACCCAATTGTGCTAGATGGGAGGAATATAATTGTGCAGCTGCTCATCGCCTTCTACCACAGGAACATGGCTCATGCAAATAATGAGATGGTAGTAAACGAGTTACGCCAGAAGTATCATGTCATTGGTCTTCATGCTGCAGTCAAGAAAGTCTCCGGCTCTTGCTACTTTTGTAAAGTTCGAAAGGCGCTTCCAAAAACACCTGAAGTTGGAGATCTACCCCCCGAGCGATTGGCTCATCGCGACAGGCCATTCACCCACGTTGGCCTGGACTATTTTGGCCCTATTCATGTCAAAGTTGGCCGACGCACGGAAAAACGTTGGGTTGCTCTGTTTACCTGTTTAACTGTACGCGCTGTTCACCTAGAAATGGTATCTAGTTTAAGCACTGACTCTGCCATTATGAGCATTCGACGTTTCATATCCCGACGTGGAGTACCTGGGACTATATACTCTGATAACGGTACAGCGTTTGTTGGTGCTGATAGAGAATTGCAAAGATTATTTGGCCAGCCTGTTGAGGAGTTTGCGATAAACAAACGCATCGTGTGGAAATTTATCCCGCCATCTGCGCCGTTCATGGGTGGCTGTTGGGAAAGGCTCGTCCGGAGTATAAAGACAGCGCTTGCAATGACCCTTAAAGAACGCACACCTTGTGAAGAAGTAATGATAACACTGCTGCTAGAAGCTGAAGCTTTGGTCAATTCTAGACCGTTGACTCACGTGTCTGTCGATCCAAATGTTGACTCAGCCATAACGCCTGCTCATTTCCTGCTTGGTTCGGCCTCCCCCTACACCTCGTTCACCAAGACTGACGACGCCGACCTCAGCCGCCGGGTGAATTGGAGAAAGGGGCTACGACTCGCGGACCACTTTTGGGCACGATGGGTGAGAGAATATTTGCCGCAGCTAAGACAACGGCCCTCGGCGCCGTCTCGTGATTATCGTCCGTTAGCTGTTGGGGATTTGGTTCTGGTAGCGGACGGTAATCTTCCTCGGGGAGCATGGCCTCGTGGCCGAATATCAAAGGTGTTTCCCGGGCGAGACGGTATTGTTCGTGTGGCCGCAGTGAACACTGCAGCCGGTACATTACGTCGGCCGACGCGTAAGCTAGTCCTGTTGGTTTAGCATAGTCACCTTCTATTTGTGTTGTCACACCGGGGCGACCATGTTGCCTATGCTAAGCTGGCAGGTTTTATATTCATTTACAACCTTTTTAATATATTTTGTTTTTATACTTTTTCTATGTTTTTGATATTCTTTTGATTCCTTATATGTCAATTGCTGCTGCTAAAACCACGCTTTTGATTTCGCCCTAGCTTTTCTACATATTTAATGCTAGATTTTCTACAATTACATTACATAATTCAGTATTATTCATTTGTTTTAACTCTTTTGATGTTACTAATATTCGTGATAGAGCGTCAGCAACGACGTTGTCTGAGCCTTTTACATATAATATTTTAAAATCATATTCTTCTAAAGCCAGACGAAATTTCATTAGTCTGCTGGAGGTGTCCTTCATATTAAATAAGTATATTAGCGGTTTATGTCAGTTTTTATTGAAAAAGTTTTTCCGAAAAGATACGATCGAATGTATTTTACACTCCATACAATTGATAATAATTCTTTCTCGATTGTTGGATAGTTAAGTTCGGCATTATTTAGTGGACGGCTTGTATAAGCTATTGGTTTTAAATTATTGTTCATAAGCACGCTTCCTATCGCGAATTGCGATGCACGGCATTGCAAACCGTGCAACACAAACTCGTTTTGTTCCGAGAAGTCTGGGTAGTCAAGAATCGGAGCGGTGGTCATATACAATGTCGTAACAAATTAAAAGAGTCGTCACATGATTTTGTCCATACAAAGGCTGTATTCTTTTTGCATAGGTAGTTAAGAGGTATTGTTATTGTTGCGAAATTGGGAATGAATTTACGATAATAATTGCAGAAAGCTACGAATCTCCTGACCTCGTCTGCGTTTTTGGGTTTTGGGTAGTTTTCTACTGTTGCAGTTTTTTATGGATCCGGCAGCACGCCGTGTTCTGTTACTAGGTGTCCCAAATATAGTATTTGTTTTTTAAGAAAATCGCATTTTAACGGATAAATTTTTAAGTTTAACTTTCTCAACCTTTCGAAAACATCTATTAGGTTTTTATTGTGCATAAGTAGGTTACGGCCATAAACACATAAGTCATCACAATAAACAAGGCATTGTTCTTGTGTAAGCCCTGAGAGGCCAATCGACATTTGTCGTGAAAAAGAACTTGGAGATATCTTGAGTCCCATCGGTAGGCGCTTTAGTCTATACTGTCCGGTGTTTGTTGTGAATGCTGTGACGTCACGACAGTCATCATTTAATAGTACCTGATAAAATGAGTTACTTAAATCAATTTTTGAAAAATATACTGCTCCTGACAGGGAGTCTAGTGCGTCGGTAATGTTAGGTAAGGGAAATTTATCATCTTGTATTACGTTATTTAATTTTCTATAGTCGATTACTAGTCTCCACTTTCTTTCTCCGCTATTATCTGTTTTTTTAGAGACTAGCAAAATAAGACTACTCCACTCGCTGTTACTGGGTTCTATAATGTCATCATCAAGCATTTTTCTAATTTTTTTGTCTATTTCTGGTTTTAACGCTGCTGGTAATCTATATGGTTTAGTATATATTGGTTTCGTGTTATTTTTTAATTTAATTGACTGTGTTCCGATAGTTGTTGTAGTTAATTTATCACCTTCTAAATGAAATATGTCCGAGTATTTTGAACATATTTGTTCTATTGATTGTTATTCTTCCGTATTTAAATGTTGTAAATTTAATTGTTTTAAAATAGTTTCTGTTCTACATGGCTCATTTTCTGTTTTACTAAAGTTACATATATTGTAGTTGTCTAAAAGATCCAAATCGGGTTCAAAGCTCTTTAAAGTCTGTTGTTTTTCGCTTGTGTTTAATAATTTAATTGGAATTTTTCCATTAGTTATTTTAACTATCGAACTTGCTAAATACAAATCTAGTTTCAACTCTGATGAAAACGCATTTATAGGAATGATCAGGGCTGCAATCCAAGCAAATTCTAAGACCATAACTGTGCCAAATAGTAAAAGAATTCTGAAGCCTTGGATGACCCTTGGGGTCCTAAAATGTATTAAACTTAGAAATAACATGCAACTCAAGCTAGGCAAAGATCCCCACAACACCATTTTAAAAATAACATACAAACGTTACCGTACTTTCTGTACTAATCTTTTAACTAAGCTTAAGCGAAAGTATAACAGTCATAATATTAAAAAATCTGTAAATCAACCTAAAAAATTATGGTCCACGATAGCTGAGATTACACAGTATAAACCTCCTAAGACTAAAAACGGTGACCTACTTAAATTAAAATCGCAACCACAAGACTCAGTCAATCATATAAATAACTATTTTGTTAGCATAGGTGCAACCTTAGCAGACCTAATAACCAAACAAGCTGCACCTAATGCCCCTACTTCTTGCTCCTCATCGAAAGCCTGTTCTCAGCCCACCTCGTTTGTCCTTCTTGAGACAGATCCTGAGGAAGTTGATAGCATACTCATGAGCCTGGACTCTTGCAGTGCACCTGGCTGGGATGGGATAAGTACCCAATTTCTGAAGCGTGCTAGAGATTTTGTCGTTCCTTACATTTGTAAGTTAGCTAATCTCTGTTTTAGTGCTGGAGTCTTTCCTAGTGCCCTTAAACGGTCTGTAGTTACACCTGTTTACAAGAATGGAGACAAATCTGACGTCAATAATTACAGACCCATCTCTGTTTTAACTACTATTTCAAAAATAATTGAGAAACTTATTAGTAACAGACTGATTAATTATCTTAATAAATATAATATTCTATCTAAATTTCAATATGGCTTTCGCAAAGGAATATCAACTCAAAATACAGTTTTAGATTTGATCTCTATTATAGCTGAGGAGGTTGACAAAGGAAACAAATGCCTCACAATATTTTTAGATCTTAAAAAGGCATTTGACACGGTTTCTGTCTCTGTCCTTGTCAACAGACTAGATAGTGTGGGGATTAGAGGAAATGCACTCTCTCTCTTTACTAGCTACCTTAGTGAAAGAACTCAAGCTGTAAAAATAGACAGTTTCATCAGTGATGAAAAAGCAGTTAAATATGGTGTTCCGCAGGGGAGTGTCCTTGGCCCGACTCTCTTTTTAATATACATCAATGAATTATGTAATTTGCAGGATGTCGGGGGAAGGATACTCTCGTATGCGGACGACACTGCAATCGTCTTTACTGCCAAAACTTGGGGTTCTGTTCACGAGGTGGCTGCGCTTGGTCTGATGCGTGTGTCGAACTGGTTAAGGGAAAACCTTTTAACGTTAAATATTCAAAAAACAAACTACATTTGCTTTGCACCTTATACATCATCACAGCCAGGCAATAACTTGCACATCAAGATCCACTGCTGCACAAACCCCGAAAATTCCCCGTGTGACTGTCCTATTGTGAATAAGGTGAGTCAAACGAAATATCTCGGTATCATTGTTGATCAGAGGCTTAATTGGCACTCACAGCTGGAAAATGTCATAAATCGGATCAGAAAACTAATCTGGGTGTTTAAATCACTAAGGACAGTAATGGCTAGCTCTCTCTTAAATAAAATTTACATAGCCCTAGCACAATCGATAATCTCCTATTGTATCCCAATCTGGGGAGGTACTAATAAGACTAACTTTCTAGACCTGGAGAGGGCACAAAGAGCTCTTATAAAGGTCATGTATTTCAAACCTTACAGATTCTCTACAAATACCCTGTATCAAACCAGTAAACTTCTTTCAGTTCGGAAGTTATATATACTTAACTTGACCCTAAAATGTCATAAATCTTTACCGTTTGAAGAATCAATTCAAAGGAAAAGAAGAAATTATATTGTTGCCCGCTTACCCACTGCACGTACTAAATTTGCTAGTAGACAATACCCATCCCAATCTGCATTTGTATATAATAAACTTAATAAAATACTTAAATTATACCCTATGCCTCTGTATACGTGCAAAAAATGTCTGATGCAGTGGTTAGGGGCACTAACTTATGTAGAAGTCGAAAATCTTTTAACTAGAATTGCCTAACCAGCTAAATGAACCCAATATAAATTTTGACGAACTTGAACGAACTTGAGGCTTGAACACATTCTCACACACACTTAGGCTCACACACACGAATTGCCTAACCAGCTAAATGAACCCAATATGAATTTTGACGAACTTGAACGAACTTGAGGCTTGTACATACTCACACACACACACACACACACACACACACACACCCCCACACACACACATACATACACACACACACACACACACACACACTCAAAAATTGCTTATCTTTTGTAATCTACTGTTATCCATAGGGGAAGTAGCGGGTCATTCCCAATACAAATATCTTTCGATTACTTAATGGGATGTCTCAGCAATGTGTTGTATCTAAGATTACTGAAATAAACGCATTTTTTTTTTTTTTATAAAGAGTTCCAATTCCTCCGAACCAAGCAGATCTTTTAAACCGAGATGAGATGAGGTGAGAGATAGAGTCGTAGTCGAGCATGATATCGAAGAGACGGGTATAAAGTGGTTGAAACAAGTTTTGACATTCTATAATATCAAATATATCACTATTCCTACATATTAATTTAGAACTATTCATAAAACTATATATGTTACTTATATCCAATAAAAGATATTTCTACAGGAATAACTATACTTAAATAACTATCTATTAACTGTAAAGATCCTAAACTATCGAAATATAGTCCGGAACCATTTGTCCCGGGACAGATAACGTCTTGCGCCAGGCTCGTGCTGGTGCTGCAAATTAAAAGATGTAAACTAATAACTAACTTAATATTTATTGTAGGTAGTTAATAATAAAATAAATGTAAACCAGCAACCTAACTTAAGCACGGTGTGCTAACTTTACTTGGTCATAGTGATGCGTCACGTAACGCCGATTTATGAGTAATGTTAAGGTGCTTCTACCATTAATCTTTACTACCTTATATGGTCCTTTCCACAGTGGTGATAGAGCTTTACGTAATCGAAGGTGATTTTTAAGATAGACGTAGTCCCCGGCTTTGTACTGTACGGGCGAGAATGGGCATCGTAATAACTTTTAGATTTTTCTTTTGCCGCTTGAATGTTTTCAATTGCTTTATCACGAGACAGTTTGAGACGATGATGCAGAGCCTTGATGTACTCGGGATAAGACAGTTCCGATTGGTCATTATAGATAGAGTCTGGAATAAAGGCTTTATGCCCAAATACGAGCTCATATGGCGTAAAATTTGTAAGCGAGCATGGCTGTATAAACGTATTTGTGCCAATCGGTCTGATTTTCATTTACGTAACTCTTGAGGTACTCTTTAAGAGTGGAATGGCTGCGTTCCAGTGCTCCTTGAGTTTGAGGGTGATACGACGAAGACCAAAGTTGTTTGATCTTAAGGAACTCACAAGTCCTTTTAAAAAGATCAGCAGTGAAATTGCTGCCCTGGTCCGTTAAGATAGATTTAGGAATTCCAAATAAGGTTATGAAATGGACCAGGCACTCGCATGATTCTTCGGCAGTTGCATTGGAAATTGGATACGCTATAGAGAACTTGGTCAGATCGTCTTGTAATGTGAGAATGAAACGTAATCTAGTAAGGCCTGCTTCTGGTAAGGGACCTACTAAATCTAGGCTTACACGTTCAAATGGACGTGTGGAAGTGGTAGTTATTTGCATTGGAGATCGATTAATTTGCCTCATTGCTTTGTTGGACTGACAATATGAGCAATTTTTTATGTAAGTTTCTATATCAGATCTCATATGTTTCCAGTAATATCTTTCTTTCAATCTATTGTACATCCTGGTGTTGCCCAGGTGACCAGCGATTGGTATATCGTGGTTTTCTTTTAGAATTTTAGGTATCTCACTGGGTGTTGGATAAATGATAGAATTGTGGTATATGTGTATGGAGATGTTTGAATTATCGAATAAGAAACAAAGCATGTTGTATATTTTAGTCCAGATATGTTTATCAAACGGATTTCTAAAGTCTGTTATTGCGATTTCCAGACATTCGTTTTCAAGCAAGTTTCTTAGCAGGTTTTGTAAACTCTTGTAAATATCCTCATAATTACAATCATTAAAATGGTAGAGTTTAGTGAACAGAAAGTAAAATTTCTTCCCAGCCGATTCAAATGAGATGAAGGAATATAAGGATCTGTCATTATCTAAGATATCTCTGTTCGTTAAGTTGCCTAGTGTTTCTTCCACATGAGGATTGGAGTCATCTAAATCAATTGAAGTTGGAATAATAATGCACTTATAGGCGCTTTTCATGATACTTTCATTGTGTTCTAAAATATTGGAATTAAATGAAACGTTTTTATCTTTTATTGACTTTGAGTATTGTGAATAGTTATAACTTAGTGATTTATTTTCATTTTCTGTTACAGGTGCAGGAGCAATAGGAGACGGTGCAGGAGTATGAAGAGTAGGAGTCTAAGGAATTTCAGGAGGAGTAGGTGGTAAATGTAACCACTCTTGATCGATATTAAAATCATTACCATAGGGACTTATATCCCGGAGACCAAAGTCATCTAGAGAAGTATCTTGTTTACTAGTAGAAGGTTGAGGATCAACGACGTTGGAAGGCTGAGGTTTGGATCTAGTGACTGTGCTTGGTTTGCAAGGATCATGATCTAAAGCCATGTTGTCATAGTTTTCGAGTAAATCTGTAAAGGGTAAGTCATAGTTATCAAAGTTAGATTCAGTAGAAATTGGTACATCCAAATCTTCGAGTGTGATTGGATCAAACGGAGAACCAACGTTATCATCGTTAGAGGGAGGTGACGTTTGATGATTTGGATGTTGAATTGGGTTTACGGGATATCTCGATAAAGCGTCAGCGTTACTGTTTATTTTGCCTTTTTTATATTCTATTTGATAATCGAATTCCTCAAGTTTTAGCCGCCAACGAACCAGCCTTGATCCAGGGTCTTTGCAATTAAATAGCCATTTTAGTGGCCTATGGTCTGTAACTATTTTGAACGTGTATCCATAGAGATATGGACGGAACATTTTGGTGCCAAAGATGATTGCTAGGCATTCCTTTTCAGTAACGGAATAGTTTACTTCTGCTTTATTTAACGTCCTTGACGCATAGGCTATGGGTCGATCTTTGCCGATTTCCCCTTGAGATAGGATAGCAGATATCGCGGAATTGGACGCATCACATGTAAGCACAAACGGTTTCGTAAAATCAGGATAAATTAGAATAGGAGCGGACACGAGTTTATTTTTTAGTTTTTCAAATGCTATTTGTTGCTCGTTTGACCAAACAAAAGGAATTTCATTCTTTAAAAGAGATGTTTGTGGTTTTGCTATCCCTGAGAATTCGGGGATGAACTTCCGATAATAAGACACTAGCCCAAGGAAGGATTTTATATCCTTAGGACATTTGAGAGTAGGAAATTTAGTAACTGATTTGATCTTTTCAGGATTAGGTTTTACTCCTTCATCGCTTATTATGTGCCCGAGATAACCAACTTCCTTACGCAAAAACTCACATTTGTCTGGTTGGAGTTTTAGATTGAAACATCTGAACCTTTGAAAAATAGAAATTAGATTAGAAATATGGGATTTTAAATCATAGGAATAGCAAATTACGTCATCTAAATATACATAGCAACGGATCCCTTGTAGCCCTGATAGAGCAGAATTCATTAATCTTTGAAACGTAGAGGGCGCGTTTTTCAGGCCAAATGGCATGCGCGTAAATTGATAATGCCCTTCGGGTATATTGAATGCTGTTTTAGCTTTATCTGGTTCATTTAAGAGGATTTGGTGAAAACCTGATGCAAGATCCAGGGTAGAGAAATACTTGCTTTTACCAAGTTGATCGAGGATTTCTGCGATTTGAGGTATGGGGTATGTATCGCCTACTGTGACGTCATTAAGCTTCCTGTAATCAATGACAATACGCCATTTTTGTAAACCGGATGCGTCTTTCTTCTTAGGGACGACCCATATTGGTGAAGACCAAGGTGAATTAGACGGTTCAATGATATTTTGCTGTAGCATTTGATCAACTTGTTTTTTAACCTCGGCTTTATGGATTTCAGGGAATCTGTATGATTTAGTATGAATAGGATTGTCAGTGTTTGTTTTTATTTCATGCTTTAGAGCAGAGGTATAGGTAAGGTATTCTCCCGGGAGATGAAAAATATCAGAGTAATCGGTACATAGCTGATGAAGAGATTTCGTCTCTTCTGAATTTAGGTGAGAAGTACGTAACTGGTTCAAAACCTGTTCAGATCTAGAAAAAGAGTCATTCGTATTTTCGTTATACTTATACGTAGGATTCAATGGAAATGCATTTGAAGGATCGACCGGAATAAGGTTTAAATTAAGATTGGATTTAATGGATATAGGATGTTCTGATATATTAGCTACACAAATATTTATTCTATTGTTATCTTTGACTTTAGCGAGGCAGTTTGCTATAAGTAGGTTCTTGGAATAGTGTTGATCTAATATAACACCTACTTTTAATTCGGGATTAGCGACAGAGCATTCTATTACAGTCTCGGTTCTAGGAGCGATAATATAAACTGGTTCGTTAAATTTCAATTTGAATTCAACTTCACGAACATTAAGTGTCTCTTTTTTAAAATCGATTTTGCTTTGAAAATTCGTAAGAAAATCATTGCCGATTATGCCATCATAAGGAAAATCTAGACTGCCTACAAGATGAAATTTATGCCATAGTGAATTGAATTGAATAGGGATAGTACCCAACGACTTCATAGGTTTAGTTTCGTTTCCAAGTCCAGTAAAAGTAGCGTAATCTTTTGACATTATGGGAGGCATTGCCTCTACTGAACATTGTTTTACTAGGCTTATGGATGCTCCGCTATCAACGAGAAATGTCAATGGATTATTAGAAATTGTATTTGTTTTCTACTATTTTCAGAAATGATGTGGGGCGGAGAAATAATGCAAGGTGGACGGGGTTTAAGAACAACGGATGCGTAGGACACAGCGGGATCAACGATTTTGGGTTTCATGGAAACAGTGGATTGGAGTGGTACATTTGGAACAGTGGAAACAGGGAGTTTATTGGAAACAGTGGAAACAGTGGGTTTATTGGAAACAGTGGAAACAGTGGGTTTATTGGAAACAGTGGAAACAGTTGGTTTATTGGAAACAGTGGAAACAGTGGGTTTATTGGAAACAGTGGAAACAGTTGGTTTATTGGAAACAGTGGAAACAGTGGATTTATTGGAAACAGTGGAAACAGTTGGTTTATTGGAAACAGTGGAAACAGTGGGTTTATTGGAAACAGTGGAAACAGTGGGTTTATTGGAAACAGTTGGTTTATTGGAAACAGTGGAAACAGTGGGTTTATTGGAAACAGTGGGTTTATGGGCTCTTGTTTGGGGCTGGTTACCCGCGTGGTCCCGAAAAACGGTTTGGGTGTCTACAAATAGGAGGCGTCTCGCGCGACACCTGAACGAGACGTGATCTAGTTTAAATTCTCATCCCTATTCATTTCTTCGATAGGTTGTTCTTCAGTGAAATTAACTCGTTGATTGTTACTGATGTTAGCGAAATTGGTGTTACGAATACGATTGTTGTATTCCCGTTTCCTGCAATCTTCGATAACATGTCCGGGAGCTTTGCAATACCGGCACACTGGAACACTAGACGAAAAGGTTGTTGGTTCTGTCCTGGGTCTGAAATTCCCAGCGGAAACATTATCCCGTCTAAAGGACATGCTTGGACGATTTTGAGAAATTGCATTGTTAATAAATGGACGAAAACCACTGGAGTTAGGAGGGACGTGACGATTGAATTGTGAGCTATTAGGAAATCGCGCATGGTTTGAATTATTAAAAGGCAAATGCCTGCGAGAAGTAGTTTGAAGAATTTTTTCTTCTGATACTGCGAAGTTAATGGCGTCATTTAAAGTTTCGGGTTCCCGACACCTGACGACGGTTGACAATTGAGGGTTTAATCCTATTACGAAAGTATGCAATGCCAGATCTTGCATTGCTGCGACACGGCCTGCCAGTTTGCCCTTCTTTTTGGTAGGTATCGATATATTTATTTCCGTAAGTAGCTTGGATAGACAAGACTCTACTCGAAGTGCGAACTGGTTGACTGTTTCGCCAGTTTGTTGGCGACATTCTTGTAAATCCGATAGCAACGCAGCGTAATGTTTTCTTTCGGCAAATTGTGACTTTAGAAAGTCTTCGAGTTGTTGCCACGATTCAAAATCTTTAATTGAACACGCGACTTCGGCGCGACCCTCAAGTTGACTAATAACATATTTTAAAAGAATGTCCTGCTGGGACTGTGATGCAAGATTTATCGCGTTTCGGCAATTGTGAATGAACGCGTTCAATTTTTCTCGGTTGCCATCGAATTTGTTTATGAATTTACAAAGTATGTTCAATTCAAATTCGTTGCTCGACGCCATGGTATTTGAGTCGTCTTTAGGCATATGGTACCGAACGAGATAAGGAGTTAGTCAAAACAAAACTCCGGGCCAGCTACGCGACGCGATAAGAGTCTACGACGAATAACTACGTTGCTCTCAGATAAGGACAATGAACTAGTATTACAAAGAATTGTTAATTAAATTTCGTGTAACTATGTCACTATCACTTTAAGTCACTTGATAATTCACTCGTTTTTCAACTTACAGGAACACGAAGAGAAGGATGCTGCTCATCTTGGACATGGTAAGTAAATAATATATATATATTTACAAAAGGATTTCTTTTTCAGGTCGCGGTATGGTATGACACACACAGGAACACAGGAGTTCACCTTTCGCCACTTCGGAAGTTCTAAAGACGCGCACAACAACAGAAGTTCGCAGAAGTTCGTAGAAATTCGCAGAAGTTCGTAGAAAATTCTCACAAAGTTCTAGGTCTTAGTTCTGAAGACACGCACAGCAGAAAGAAGTACACAGGAGTTCACAGTTGATGCGTATTAGATTACTTGCAAATATAGGAGAAACACTCGCGAAACTGAGGCGTACCGGGGAACCTATTTAGATCCCTTTAACGCTGCCACCAATGTTAGACTGGGTCCGTTGGTAGTCTTTTAAAAAAAACTTTTTTATTTAAACACTTAATTTATTTGAAACAGAGGAAATATTAATTTGAATTGGAACACTTTATGTATAGAAACAGAGGTGTGTTCATGTCGAAGGTTCAGGCCAGACTAAACTCCCGCGCCGGTCGTGGGCGCTACCTTGACTGAAAGCTTAGTCAGCTAAAATACAGGGGTTGCTGCAAGGGGGCTTACTCTTGCACTATTACACACAGTTACAATACATAACAGTACGTTTTAAGTGACAAAGATAAGTATTTCAGTAAAAAGCTTGCACCAAAGTTAATAAAGTGTCGCATAACCGCTAAAAAATCGCCTCTTGTGTTTTGGAAGATATGTCAGGCAAAGATATCGGCACATGGCATATCAAAGATTTAAAATTAGTAACTTTAAATAAATAAGTTTTCACCCTTAAGTACATTTTCTTGAGGCTGTTTTTGTCGTAAAATGGTTATTTTTACAAGTAGAAAGTTTAATATTTTAGTGCGTACGTTCCCTTTTCTTTATTTTTTAAATTGTACCTCGTGTTTTATTAACATACAAATACAAACTTGTTTTGTATTGGTTATCTGTTTCATTAATAACAGACACCCTAGGATTGTTAGGATGCGACAATAAAAACGTTTTTCTTATTGCTGCCTTATGAATGTGTAAAGTATGAAAGTTGAATTTTGTATGTGTAAATGCAAACACTGACATAAGTTGATGCGGAATTTATTATGAGAATAAAATCCTTGGCGACGCGAGGGGGTAATGTAACGTTGCACGTACATGTTTATAAAATTTGCTTAATATTTAAATTACTTTATTTTAAAATACAATAAAACAATAAAGTAAACCTATCTTATTTATTTAAAAAAAACAAATGACTATATACAACCTTAACCTAAACAATATTATAATACTTATATTTAATTAAAACTATGACACTATAACTATTAAAACACTAACTATTAATTATGAACACAAAAACATAACAATTGAAATAAAAAGGTAAACTAAACAAATTAAATAAATTGAATATTTTTGTCAACCGCGATGTGTGACCGCTTGTACTTTAACTCGTTTCTATTGTCTCGACGCAGGACCGGTTAACGTGGAGCTCCCACGGCGCTCGGCGCGCATTCGTTTCATATACGGCGCACAGGTCAGAAAGTAGTAGCTACCTAACTGCAGTAATATTTTCGTTCGTAGAAAACGATTTTAAAGTATTATGAGCAGTTCTATTTGGTTGGAAATAGTTATCAATTGCTAATTAACGTACGTTTTACGTTGCCATTAATAAACTCAGTTGTTTTCTGTCCCCAATTGGGTAAGTGTTGAACGAATAACTACTAAGTAGGTTTTTTCCTTTTAGCTTGCGAACAATAAGTAGTGATTTAATTATTTTGTGTTTAGCCTTTTACTTAAATTAATGTAGTTAATCAGTGAACATATTCCAATGACTTGCTTGTTTACGAGGCTGAGTTGTTCTGTAAGGATTTTTTATTTCCCTACCTACACACAAATAGAAAAGATTTCCATTTTATGAAACTTGATCATTTTAATCATTAAAAACGTTAAATTACCTATATTTTGTTTCATGGCCTCATTTAATTATTTTGTTAGAATTGTAAATTCCTTTCTGGTTTCTTTAAAATAAGCCACTTCACCAGCCACTGGTCACCTCCTTTTAGTCTTCTACTTTTGGTGGCTAGAAGGAACATTGTGGGCAGTGGCGTGCCTAGGTCCTGAGATTAGGGCAAGCCCGGAAGCCAGAATCTTCATGTCTTGACTTGACGAGCTTAATAAAGCACACTGAGGCCATGCACACTACTAGACGGAATTTTAGAAACACGTCAGCAATGTCATGGCTTCAGTGGCTTTGAAAAAAGCCGTTAGTTTTGCTTGAGCGAAAGTATGAATAACAAAATAAATAGCTGAAAATAAACATGAAAAAAAAGGAATCAATTTAAGCAAAAAATAAACATGAAAAAAAAAACAAATCAATTTACGTAAATTTACTTATATTCCAAATCAAATCGTCTATCTTTCTGAAGGAAAGATTTGATTACGTCAGAATAAAATGTTAGTGAACGTTTTAATTCTACCAACAGTTGTTTTCAATCGCGATCATTGATAGCTCAGAAAGACGCTCTTGTCCCTGTGAATTCCTTAAATAGGTATGAATACGCTTTAAAGAGGAAAATGCACGTTCCGCGGAAGCACTCGTGGCCGGAATTGTAACTACTAGATAAGCTAACTTTAACAGCTGTGGAAAAGCATCTTCCAGACAATTTTCATTAATAAAATCTATGAGACTGAATACGTTATGCTCTTTTAATTCGGGGGAGGCATATAAAGAAATTAATTGGGCTTTTAATGTCTGTCTGTCAAAATAATTTCCATAAAACTGTAATAAAGAATCAAAGGCTTCTAATGGAAATTCGGCTCGATATTTATCGTACAGTTTATTATTAAATAATTGAAAAAATAGTAATTTAAAAATTTCGGTATAACGGTCGTTAATTTCAGAAAATATGTTATCAATTATTTCGATGAAAATACGCTTATATTCTGTGCGAGCACAAGTTATGTTGCGTCTTAAACGCGGCGCTGAATTATTTAAACACGCGTTATCATAAATTTCATCAAATTTAAGAGACAATTCAGCGCGTAAAAATATTTGAAACTCTTTAATTTTATTACTACAATAACCGACATCTACTTGTGATTTTTGAATGATATTATACAAGCAGTCAGTTTTTTCAAAGATGACATGGAAAATTGAAAGAATAAAATTAAATTTAAAAGAGCGTAACATATTGAAAAAATTATCCGCGGCTAAAATTGTGTCGCCATCCCAATCGGACGGATTGTCGGACATTTCAGTAAACAATTGAATAAGGTTATCTTTTTGTTCGAAAACCGTGTTTACAATACGCGATGAATATGCCCAACGAGTGGCAGAAGTATGAGGCAATCTTTTGTTAGAATGCTTGTCATAAAAAGCAGCGCGTTTTGTACTATTACTAAAAAAGAGTACCATAGCTTGAAGGGCAGAAAAAAACGAACTTACTTCAGCAATCCTATTACATGATTTAGATAATACTAAATTTAAAATGTGTGCATTACACCAAATATAAATGGCCTGTGGACAAATCTCCTTGATTTTTTGTTGGACTCCATTTCTTGTACCAGACATTACACTTGCACCGTCATAGCTTTGCGCCACTAATTTGGCGGTGCAGTCATATTTATTAAGATTATCTAAAATAATTTTCGAAAGAATATCGGCCGTTCGACTTTCAGAAACATTAATATAACCCAAAAAACGGTCATGAATATTGTTGCCATAATAATATCTAAGAATTAAACACAACTGCTCCCTACTACTTATATCGGGAGTTTCGTCAATTATAACTGATACAAAGTTTGTAATCTTTAGTTCAAACTCGATACGAGATCGAAGAACATTGGCTACGGAATGGATAATATCGTTTTGAATCTTATTGGATAAATAAATCGGCCCGGATTTGCCGCTTGGTTGCTGTTGTAAATGTTTTTCTAAGACAAGATCATACTTTGCTAGCAAAGTTACCAGTTCTAAAAAGTTTCCTTTATTTAAAGAAGTGTTTGATTCATCGTGACCTCTAAAGGACAATTCTTGTTGTGATAAGTGACAAACAATATCAACTAATCTTTGAAAAACACTGCGGTTGTGCTCAACTCGCATGTTGTGTTTTGAGATCTCGTCACATAACTGGCGAGATAAAGATGTCTCTATAAGTTGTTTACCAAAATTATGAAAAGAAATTAAAGCGTTCATATGCTTTTGAGAATTCTGATGCCTTTTTAAGGCACCAGCTAAGTTATTTAAATCGTCATAACCCGTAGTATTCCAAGCGTTCTTATCTTTTGAAAAAAATATACAACACCAACAATATAATTTATTAGAATGGGAGCAACCAACAATCCAACGAGTTTTTTACACAGATCTATTGAAATTCCTTTTATGATTCTTAGTAGTTTGCGAAATACACAAATCTGGAGTAGGTTTGTGTGATGATATGAGCTGATTAATCTCTTGAAAATTCAATGAATTTACCTTATTCTCGCCTATTAACACTACAGCACATCTAAGTCCTTCACAGGGGACAATATTAAGCGTCGAACTAGACTCAAAATGCATTATAGATCACTAAATAAAACTTTTTGAAAAACGGAGCAGTTATAGAAAAACAATCGCTCAAACAAACTTTAGCAAAGTGAAGTTCGCAATAATTAGCACAATAGTTTTAAAAAATGGCGACCGCGCATGCGCGTGGAGATGTGCTCTATGGCCTCTATGGACTGTAGAATACAAATGTAAAGCCTTGCTCGCACCAGGCCAGCTATTCAGCCACAAAGCTAGCTCGCAGCGCCAATTTGTTTAATTAAACGAATTGTTGTGTTATTCATGAAATCAGTGAGTTATATAGGAAATAATTGAAAATGGAATAGAATGAATGTAAAATTAAATTATTCACCGAAAACTATTCAGCCACAAGGCGAGCTCACAGCGTTAGTTGTTTAATTAAACGATTTGCTGTGTTATTCATTAAATCGGTTATTTTGTTAAGTTATTTATGAAATAATTCAAAATTGAATAGAAATAATGTAAAATTAAATTATTCACCGAAAACCTGTAACACTCAAAAAATATGTACCTACTTACGTACTTTTTCTACCAATAAAAATAAAATTGCGTTTATAATCTACTATAAATAAAGTGATTTGTTTTCTTTATAATTATGTCAATATTTATAATGGTAGGTTATATTTTTTTTCTATACTTAGGATTCGAACATATTTTCAAATAAAAAAACTAATGACTAGGCAGTATGGTCTTCGACCTTAGCCTGTTAATTCAAATTAAAAAAATATCGTCACCCAACTCAACTGCACCGCGCTAACTTCATTGTCGAGCAAGCCAGCTTTGTGGGATACTCATACAATCTATATAAACTTACGTAGTATTATGTTTGTGAAGTACCACTTTGTTGATGTTAGAAGAGAGCGGATATAGCAAATTGACGAAGCCCGGTTGCAAGCCAGGTAGTGTGAGAGAGACGTAAATATGATTGTAAGGCATCGTACGATTTAAACGCAGTTTGGCGATGTGTTTTACGATTTTTTTAATTGAAAATTGATCGTGTCAATGTTAAAAGTGATTTATTTCTATTATTTGACTAAGAAATTGAATTCTAAAAGTATGTTGTGATTAAAATTAATTGCAATTCACTGGTAGTGGTATTGAGTTTTGGTTAAGGCAAGCCGGGCTTTTCGGCTTCTATGGAAGTACCGCCACTGATTGTGGGGGGCCTGTTGTAATGCTGGACGTTATAAATTCCAGGGAGCAAAGTTTGGAGCAACTTCCGGGACCAAGTACTTGCGTCATCACCAACACATCGACACCCACCTTCACCAGCTGTCTCGTTCGTGGAACAACAAGACAGGGAAGTGCCGACCAAGCGAAGCGCATTTTAAGGGCTTCACCCACGACCGCTGCTGCGGTATATTTTTTTAATAAACATTTTTTTTGTGGACTTGGGTTTTAATCATTAATTAACCCAACGTCACAAATGTGAAAACGTGAAATTTTTACTAATGTAACTACCGCTACATAGGTTAAAAGAGAATGAGTTACCAGCCACACTTGCAAACAAACTCGCAGCAGGTACTTAATATGTAGGCAGGTAATCTAGGAATTTAGGAAAATTAGGAAATTTTTAGGAAGGGCACTCCCCTGATTGCTGATGAATCCACGTGCTGGAAGCTCGATGCTCTGTTTGGTCCTCGGCGCTGCTCGATGCTCGGCGCCGGCCAGCGACGACAAGATGGCGACCCCACGCCTCGCCACGCCACGCGTAGATAGCTTCTTCTTCTTTTTGTTTGGGCGCCAATGTCTACTACGAAGACCATGTTGGGTTTTTAATTAAAAGAAAGAATGAGAAACAAAGGAACTTTTACTTTTTGTTCTACAGAGTTCTAAAACGAATTACTTATGTTAACTATTTAAACTTAATCTAATGAAGAGCGCACGCGCGCGCGTGCGTTCAGAAGGAGCCGATGTGGCGAAAGAGGCCGATGCAATGAGCAGCTCAGCCTTTTGAAGCGCTGCTGCGGGGCGGGCGGGGGCGGCGGCAGTCTCCCCGCATCCCCGATTGATTAAGGCGGTCTTCCACATCTCTGCTTAGCTACGTTGGCGTAGACAGACATGAAATGCTCCAAACCAGCCAGGCCTGCCGCCAGGGATTGCCTAAACTCACTACCAAAGTTCTCAGTCCGGTAACTATCTAAAAGGTTATGTAGGGCCAGTATGTTATCCCCAATCTCCTTCTATGAGGACTCATATCTAGTAGTCATACTTGTTATTGACTCATGCAAACTAGATAAATTTTTCAATTTCAATTTCATATTTGAGTTTATTGTTTTCTAATAATGATGAACACTCATTTAATTTATTAACTAATTGTAATCTTTCTTTTATTAATGTTGCATTTTTCTTCATAAAGACTTTATTTTTCATTAAAAGTTGAGCTTTCTTAATAAATTTATTGAATTTAAAATATTTTTTAATTTATTCCTGCTACATTTAACAGGCTGGATAGTGGCACTGGAATAAATACTATCCTCCTTTGTTAAGTCAATTGTTTTCTTTATTCGAATTAATGAAAAAATAGTTCAAAGTTTGCGTGCGGTTGTTTTTACGGTCTAATGTCATTCGTTTAATTGTTTTGGATTGGACATATCTACTGATATACAGCCATTGATGTTCGCGATCAGCTAGACTATAAAATTTGTCGAATATAGCTTGCCTATCTGACGGACTGAATTTTTCGCTACAACCCTTTTTACACGCACATGGGGAGCCTATAGCTTTTTCAGGATATTTCTTTTTTGAATTGTTCTTCATAAGCTTTGCCGGAATTTTTGAGGATTTTATTTTTCTCACTTCGCCACTCACTTCTGATCTGCTTGCGTTCTCTAGTCAGTCTTTTATCTTCTTTCGATGTAGAGGGTTGATTTTCTAGATTTGATAAATTACTGTTGGTATCTATGTTTTCAATATCAACTAATAAATGATGTACAACCTCAATTCTATCCTCATGATCGCTTACAACCGTCTCAATATGTGAGCAATCGCTTAAAGTACTAGTGGCCAATGTTGTGTCATTGTTACTTTTTAAATGCTCTTCTGGTTGAAAAATTTCATTTTTATCTTCTTCCCTATTTATTGTCTGTATTAAACATGGACTATACTCATTATCACTTACAACATTCTTAGCATCCGAGCAATCATTTGAAGTTCTACCGGTCAATGTTTTATTGTGATTAATTTCTGAAGTTTCCTCTGGTTTTAACGTTTCATCTATATCTTCTTGGCTACTTACTGTTCTTCTTACGTTTGGGCTTGATTGGTCTTCCTTCTCAATACTTGGTTGAGATAAAAATGAGGTTGCAATATATATTTCTGATGAAGAAGCCACAAAATCAGCGTTGGTTAAATACAATGATAGATTTGAAATTGTTGATGGAGTGCTAATAATAATTTCTCGATTTATTATAATTTTATTAATACATTCAGAGTCTCCGCTTAGACTTGAAACGCTACTTAATAAACTCTTTAATGTATTTGTTCGTGGACTCGGAACATATTCAGAGCAGTCTGGCGAAAAATCTTCATTGGATTCCTGATCAGCATCAACGTAATTTTTTTTCGTTCCATCTGTAATAAATAAGATTACCTGAGCTTTTTTTTTATTTAATTCATGTAACAGATATGAACATAAAACTATATTAGCGATACGTATAAATATATTTCTTTAATAACACTATTTATACTTACATGAAAACTACATTGTAGTTTAAAAGATCTAAACGTAACCTACATACATAACCTTTAGATCTTATTAGAGTTATTCAAATGACTCTAATCAGATCTAAACCTATTTCTTAAGAAATAGGATCATTATTTTTAAGAAAAACGTTTATCTGTCTGTTTCTCTGTAGGTACAGAGGAACAGACGATGGGAAACGACTTTGTTTTATTTTAGGTCTTTAAATTAGTAATTTAATTACCTATGGCGTCAAGAATTTTAAATCAGTTGGTATTATTGAAACCATGAATTGTACTCGTCATTTAAAACAGATATTGTTCTACGACTTTTCAAAATTTACAAAACAGAAAGACTTCAAAAAAATGAAAGATCAACTGATTCACTTTTGTATGAAAGACCCAATTTTATTGTTAGAAAATTTATAATAAACTTGTTGACAATACCTACATGATTTCAATGTATCGATTATTAAAAATCATCCTACATCCCTGATTCGCCCGCACGAAATTCATTAAATGTCAGAAAAAATGTTATGATTAAGTTTATCTACCTTTAGGTTCTAATACGTTGGTACTTACCTCGCAACTCATATTTAACTTGATTGGAAAAAGTTCCTTTTGCATTAGATTTGGGATCAACTGCAATAATATTGCAATCTGTATCTGAAATTATAAAAATTAAAGTAATAAAAAAACAATAACAACTGCCTTCAAAAATTGACAGCTACCTAATAGTAACATAGGTATATTTATTTATTGTTTCTAAGGTTTACGCGAACACCACACACTACATTACTTGTTTAATTTCAATACATTTATTTGTTACCGAATTGAAATATATCTGATAGTTTTACAACCCCTCCTTTTAGAAAAAAAAACATACAAAAATCCAATTACACTTAGCTACCACAACCCGATGCAACGACGAATTCGTGAATTAAAGTTTTAAGCATATCACAGTTTGAATACCTACAACTTAGTATCGCATAGTAGTAAATTATTTAGATATTAAATAATCTATAAACCTTTTGATAATGCTTGGACTTCAGACATTGCACTGGTAGATGCCTTCGGAGCTATTTCTTGACATTCTAACTCTTGATCGGTGCCTATCACATAATAAACAAAAACATTACAAAGTACACAATTATAAAAAACTTCAATGAGTGGTACTATGTAACAGTAGGTACTTACTTGTAGTTGTGTCCTCGACCATTAAAAGCATCCGTCTCACACGTTAATTTTTTAACAGTCTACTTCTTTTAGAATTCATTATCGTTTTACACTCAGTAACTTCACGAATAAGCTATCCGTTTATCACTAAAACGTAAATAATATTTCTACCTATCTTGAAAGTTAACAAAACTGTAAAAATACTTTTAGAGCCTGGCGCAAAGAAATGCAGACTCCCGCGATATCTAAGTGCAACTGTTTACGTAAACAAACCTTACTCACCGGGCTGATGGACATCACGTGTTGGGGGCGTGGCATACGTCTATTACTGTTTAGCAGTTATTAAAAGAAAGAGACAAATGCGCTTTGCAAACTATAGCGCGGCTAGGCAAAAACAGTTATGTCCAAAACAGTAATAGGCGTATTAAAATTTTAAATAAATTGACCGTATTGATATGTTGCGTGATTGAATGAGCCAATACTTAACTAAGATAACAATGTTAGTGTATATTACGGAATACGTATTGTTACTTAGTTCCACAAACAACCCCGTGTTAACGTTTACCAAAAACTTCATGAAGATTATTTACGCCAATAATCCGGTAAACGCAACTTACCAAAATCAAATATAATTTTTTTTTTGTGCATATCTATAACAGGATTTTTGCCGACATATTTTTGTTTTTTAAATCCCAGCAACAAAAGTTTGTGTTATGATTATCTTTCTAAATATCATTAGGAAAAATCTGAAAAAAATTGTTAAGGTGTATACCAGTCCACAGATGCCGAATTTGACATAACAGCAATATGTCCATAATAGCACATTACTGACTTTTTGGGTGGAGGCGTCGATATGTAGTTAGTTACACTATTGCATTAGGTTTAAGTTGCCTGTAAAAATAGTTGTAAGAGTGGAAATAAATAAATAAATAAAAAAAAATATTACAGTCTGCAATGAGACCACTTATTTTCCTAATACGAAATGTGCGTATTTTTCTTATGTTGCTTTAAAATAAATTAAATATTCAAAGACTATCATTTGTCATGTTTAAAACATGACAAATGATAGTCGATAAAATAGATGCTAATAAATAAATTGGTTAATGTATGAAAAGGGATAAAGTATTGTTTACATGCAATTCATGCGCAAGAATTGTTTGTAATTGTAAAATATTTTATAAAAAATTGCGAGATGATCTGTATAAAAAGGTTAAATAAAAATAAAAAGATAGTGTATCTTTGTCTATGCATGTGGTGTTCACCTTTAAAATTTGTTGAACACTTTGCATTAATATAATGTATATATAAGTTAGTGTTAGTAATAGTCTAAACAAATGCTGGTGTTCCTAATAAATAAAACCATCAAAAACATACTTGTAAAAAAACCAAGTCTCTCAACTCAGTTCTTCTACCGTAATAAATTTGTAAGATCCATATAATACCATGTCGGTTGACTTGGCCATAGCATGAAAATGGCATGTACTCCGGATCGAAAATCCGGTACATGCCATTTTCATGCTATGGCCTATGGTAAAGTTTCGTAACTCCGGAATTCCAGGCTATTTTTTCCGGTGTTTCAAATCCGGAGTTGGAGGCTTCAATATCGTAACTCCAGAGTTCAGTATTCCTAGTTTAAAACCTACACAGCGCAACAGTATCCGTATATGAACAAATACCTATTCCAACTCTCGGCATTTAGTGAAAGGGACAGGTTTATAATTCATGACCAAATAAAACACTCGCTTCTAAAAGCTCTGATTGACTGAAAGTTTTCTGATATTCATTTTACAGAGGAGGATTTGCAGATCTTAACTGAGATTCACCAAAGTTTACATATTTAAAAAGTAGCTGTTCTGTCTCTGTGCTGGCTTGTTGCGGCGCTTTACACAGCTTAGACTACACTGAAGTTCATGCTGAACAAGCTAAATGAAAAAAAATGCCTATTGAACACTCAACTGGCATCAAATTTGCAACATCTCATAAAACAAAGGCGAATGCCTTTAGCCGGTGTCTTGCACTATTCACATGATCCACAAGACTGTTTTAATCAAGCTGATGACGATACATTTATCAAGCCAAGCAGCGAGGAAATTTTCGATATAATTGTTAATCTGATACTCTAGCTTAAATACAAACATACTCCTACTAAAACTTGTGCGCAAAATGATTTTAAATTCGTCGATATTTCATTAGCACCACCTTTGGAAAACAATGGTTCAATTAATGCAGTTGTTTAACAAACGTCTTTTGAAAAACAGTTAGACCAAGCATTATAAAAATGTAAGAAGCCCCATAACTAGCAACATTTCGCCGAACTTTGACCTTGCCGGATTTGTCAGAGTAGAGAAAGCTATGTTTGATAATAGAGGGATAGAGGTATTTACTTGACAGAAGCATATGAATACATTTCTTGTGTTCTCCCCACGAGTTTACGTAGAGTGAACGTGTATTTTCTTGCGCTGGGTACTTTTGCAATAAAATACGTAGCTCACTCTCTGACAAAATGCTTGATTTTAATGCTTTAATATTCTTAAAAACGCACTTTCAAGAAGAACGATCAAACAATCATCGCAAAAATGATAGGTTACATTACCTACCTGTAAATTTGATTGCGTTTCGTAATATTTGATTACTTGCGTTAAAAAACGCTCAAATAAACTCAAATATAACGAAACGCTGAAAAAAATGTCTACCTCTTAGGTGGGAATCGAACCCGCGTCCTCTGCAATCCGGGTAGCTGCGTTGAGATGATTCTCGTTAGTTTTATTTAACTCTGAAAAAGACTAAGTCCGGATTTAGCTCCGAAACTCCGGAATTGAACTGATAGCACCGAAAGCCACATTCGGAGTTGAGAAGCTTCCGGTTTTACATGCCCTAATGAAAACATAACGTATCTCACAAGTAATACATATATTATACAGGGTTAATTTTAGATCCCCCGCCAAAAGTAAATATAGGGTAAAAAAGTAATAATTAAATATTTGACGTAAAATTAATGAATATTTTCTTTTTTTAAGCACAATCTTTTGCCTTCTTTTTAAACTTAAACTCAAAATTTATTTATTCAATAAACTTAAAATAAGTATTTTGAATCGTCTAAATTTATTTGGATGGATGGGCAATACTTAATCAGGAAGTCTTTTAGCTGTAGAGAAGAACGGGCACAAGAAACTCCACAGCTTTAAAATAATATAGAGTAACGACATTTACAAAACAACATGTCGTTACCAAATTATACAATCATTTAAAAAGATAATGGATTAACAAAATAATAATGTAAATATATTATTATAACCAGGCTGTTTTGTCTTCTAAATATTCCTTGACTGTGTAATAACCTTTCCTAAGTAAACAAGATTTTATATGATTCCTTAACTTATCTAAAGGTAAATCGCGGACGTGGAATCCTCAGCTGCCAAATTAAAATGGAACTGGACAGGCCATGTCTGCCGTATGCCAAACGAGCTCTGGGCCAAAGTAACCACAGAATGGGTACCGAATAGCAGGAACTGGCGGCGCGGCAGGCCCAGGAGGAGATAGCGGGACGAGCTGGACTTTTTCCTGAAGGACTGGTCTCAGATCGCTGCAAGTAGGGAGGAATGGAAGAAAGGAAGGGAGGCCTTTTCCCTGCAGTGGGACAATTAAGGCTAATAATAATAATAATAAAAAGGTAAATCTAGTATAGTACTTGGTATTTTATTATAATAGTATATACCTTGTCCCAAGAAAGAGCCGAGAACCTTTTGTAACCTAAACAGTGGCATTACTAGTTTTGACTTATTTCTAGTATTGAAATTGTGTACATCATCTTGTTTAGAAAAAGTGTTTTAATTGCAACGCACAAAAACTATACAATTCTAAATATACTGCGATGCAACAGTAAGAACACCAACTTCCTTAAAAATATTGCTCAAAGAGTTCGCGATTCCAGTCTATAAATGGTTCTTATTGCTCGTTTCTGTAAAATAAATATAGTTTTAACATCAGCCGCTGTTCCCCACAAAAGGACGCCATACGACATGACACTATGAAAATAACTAAAGTAAACAGTCCTAGCAGTTTCAACATCTGTTAATTGTCTAATTTTTCTAATCGCATATGCTGCTGAATTGAGTTTGCCGGCCAAATTCGATATATGCGGATTCCATTGGAGTTTTGAGTCAAGGGTTATCCCTAGGAAAACTGTCGAGTCTACCCAATCTAATTTAATACCATTCATTCTAACATCGGTTTGTTCGGCCTTGACATTTGTTAGTATAAATTTAATACATTTCGTTTTTTTAGCGTATAGCTGTAAATAATTCGCACAAAACCAACTGAGTACCTCTGAGAGAGCATTGTTAACATCGTCATAATTATTCTTACATCTAGTCACATTAAAAATGAGTGAAGTATCATCTGCAAACAATACAATATCACAGAAGTTTTCTACAAAGAATGGCAAGTCATTGATATATATCAAACATAAAAAAGCCAAGAATTGGCCCTTGTGGAACTTCCATTTTTACATGAGAACCGGATGACTTAGTTCCTTTAACGTCGACAGTTTGTGTTCTAGAACTAAGATACGACTATATCAAATTACGCGCAAGACTTTTGAGACCATAGTAATTTAACTTCATCAACAGTGTCCGGTGCTCAACGCAATCGAAAGCCTTGGACAAGTCGCAAAAAACTCCAAGAGTGTTCTGAAACTTCTCCCAGGCATCAAATATATTTTTTATTAGAGCTACACCTGTGTCAGTTGTGGAACGACCCATAGTAAAACCGAATTGCTTACTATGTATAAGATTATTTAAGTTAAAGTATTCCACTAACTGTTCGAGAATAATTTTTTCATAAATTTTACTAAGAGCTGGTAGTATTGAAATTGGTTGATAGTTACTGGGGTCTTCTTTATTTCCCGATTTAAATATAGGTATAACCTTACTAAACTTCATAAAATCAGGAAAGATTCCCTTATCAACACACTTATTAAATATGTCAGGATAGGGTGCAATAGAATATATAATATTTCTAATTATCTTTATAGACATGCCCCACAAATCACTTGTTTTTCATTTTTAGTAATTTGAAAGTTTTAACAATATTTTTAGAGTCAATATATTGAAAATTAAAAGAAACACTACATTTAGGTACATGTTGTTTGAGAAAGGATTGTGCCGCCACTGGTGATGAATTTAAATTTGAGGTTGCTACCACAGGAATATTTATAAAGAAATCATCAAAAATATTAGCAATTTGTGCATCTGAATTGATAAGGTTATCTTTAACTTTTAGAGTAAAAGTGTTGTCCCGTGGTTTTAATTTACCAGTTCACAGTTGATGATATCCCAAGTGACTTTTATTTTATTATTAGATTTTTTAATTTTATCTTTAATGAAATTAGATTTTGCTAGTATGCACACTTTCCTGAACAATTTAGAGTAATTTTTTACATATTCTGTAAAATTTAAATTTTGATTATATTGTCATAAATTATATAACTTATACTGTTTATTTCTACTTTTATAAATACCAGTTGTGGCCCAGTCACAGAACTTAAGTTTATGTGAAAACTTTATTGTTTTAGATGTAAACACTTGATTGTATTCTGTCTTTATTAAATCAAAGAGATTACTAAATAGTGCATCCGAATCATCATGTATAAAGAGCAAAGTATCGATTTTACAAGTTACATTGGTTTTAAAACACTTCATTCGCTTTTTTGTAACTGGTTTACATGTTACCGTTTTAGGCGCATCCTTAACATCAAAATCATAGGTCACTTTCAAACCGCAATGGTCAGACGTAAGACTACTAATAACTGACTTAGAGACAGGGTCATAGTCTGTAAAAATATTATCGAGACAGGTGGCCGAATGTGAAGTTATTCTAGTGGGTTCAAGAAATAGATTTCTTAGATTAAAGAATTTTAATAAAGCGAAAAGACGAACACAACCTGAAGTGTTTTTTAAAATATTTACATTAAAATCCCCACATACCACAACAAATTTATTTTTCAATTTTATTTTATTAAGTACATCTTCCATCACGGACTTAAATAAATCAAAATTACCCGAAGGGGGCCGGTATACACATACAATTACAAAACTATTGAATTCTTCACATGATAGCTCAATGTTACGCTCCTTTGAAATACATACAATGTCGTTGCGTTCCTTGTATTTAATATTATTACTAAATAGTATTAAAGAACCGCCGTGAATAGCTTTGCTTCGTACTTACGCGCTTGCTAGTTGGAAATTATTTACATGTAAAGTTTTTAAATCCTAACTTTCTAGATGTGTGCGTTAACCATCGCGGGCAAAGCGACGGCGAGCCGTCATTGGTGCAAGGGGTGAATAATAGCGGTCACGCGCATACGCTTCGATAACAAGGCGGCCGCGCGCTAGGTGACAATAATTTTAATTTTCATAAGGAAGAGTTGAGACAGAAATTTTTCCTGCTGCTATAGGAGTACAATAAAAAATTTGGTCCAAAATTAACCCTGTAGCATGTTTTTGATGGCATGTCATTTGTTTTTGTAGATAGTCCTACTTATTTTCCTTTCCGGTATTTTCTACTTCTTTAATACCAACAACGGATATTCCATTATTATATTATAGTATACATTATACAGGTACACTGATTCTTTCACTGCAAATGTAACTTTGTGATCCTATATATTTATATAGGATTACAAAGTTATTTATGCAGTTGGTGTATCTAGAAAACTGGACCTAAATTGCAAAATTTTTTGGTTTTTCCTTGATTTATACACTAAACACTAATTGTATTTTAAATATGAAGCTTCTATATCTGCTAGAAATGCCTTAGAGTTTTTATAATCGGTCAGTCAGTGAGTGACAAAATTTAGAAACTTTGACTAGTCATAATTCTTAAACTACTGGTTTAAATTGAATTAAATTTAAAATATACCGTGTTTATACAATGCCTGCTTGGTTACTAAAAATTCAGGCTTCTAGTTTTATCTACAACGATGTTACAGGGGGTCGAAAATGGCCTGATTGCTTCGACAAAGGATGGTACGGCCTTGCCGCTTTTTTGCTTGACTTGGCGGAGGCACTGCCGTGCCCTCAAATAATGGCTGCCCATTATTAAAACGCAGCTGCGCATAAGAACTTTAAAATAACGGTTTCGGTTTACGGATCCCTATTACCTTAGTCAATATCTCGTACATAATTGTACGAGGCTGATAGTGTTCTTGTACGCAATACTAAAAATCTCGTATTAATTCGAACCACGTACAGTTGGCAACCTGTTGGCCGAGACTCATGCTATCTCGCTTTTTACGCTATCTGTCCTTGTTGATACTTTCGCGCCGCTGCGGCCGCTAGTTGAATTTTCCTTACCTTTTAATTTTAGGACCCATTTTTAGGTAAGAGCCTCTTCTATCGCCTGTCAGTTTAGTGATCTAGTCTGTTTTGAGCGAGTCTTGTCCAATCGTAGAGCCAGCTATACACTTGTCAACTCTATTACATTGCCATAAGCTCCTCTGTATAATTAGGCTCTTATGCTTGTTATTTTTTTCAGGTTTCACGTCGTATTCTTGATATAGATTTGGTCCCTGTTGGTGCAAGGTATCACATTTCGTGTTATGATATCTTTCGATTGACAGTACTATGTCCCTCTGCGGAACAACGCAAACGCTGCCGACCAGAAGCCGACTTCACGAACTCTGCTATGGAAGAAATATACCAGTATATTGAAGAAAATGGTGATGAATGCCAATTTTCATTAACTGAACTAAAAAACTGTGTAACCAATAAGTGCCCTGACGATCGAGCGATTATAAAAAAACTTGAAGAAAAATACGGCTACCAGTTAATTATATATCTAGAGTAGATGGAAAACCGACTCTTTTTTGTTTTCGGGACACTAGTTCTAAAATCCTGCATGAAACCTGGCAATCAGCAAAAAGTAGTGACGACAAAGACGAAAAACTTAAAATAATTCGAACCGCGGCTTCCGTACTTTTAGATGATGTAAGATCTACTGCTTTTTATGTATCTGAGCATCCACCCCCAGACAATTTTCTTAAAGAAAGTGAGGATATTATCCCGAAAACTTTAATGACTTTTTTAGAGGAAATGATACTTAAGAACATAAAAGAAAAAGAAATGCTTCTCGAAAATGTATTTCTATTGCCTATGCTATTATTTCTGCCGATAGACCTCGATCTTTCATTTCTCCAATATTACTTGGCCTTGCAGCACTGATCAATCAAAGATATGCAGTGAAATCTCTAATTAACTTATTAGCATCTATAGGTTTCTGTGCATCCTACCACGAGGTCTCATTGTTTCAGATATCGGCTATTGCTCAAAATCATGACGCACTTGAAGCAAACACCGAATTTTGTCAATACGTATTTGATAATGCCGACCATAACATCAAAACAATTGATGAACACCAAACATTACACTCAATGGGAGGCATTAAATGTCACACTCCTAAAATAAATACCAACAATGAAGGAATTTTACGTCAAAAGAAAATTCCTCCATCATTTGTTGTTGGAAATATTGGTCACGTTCCAGTACAGAAATTTGAAAAATGTAAGAAAGGTCTAAAGCAGGTCTTAATTCCCAATTATGCTGCAGCCGAGGACATACGAAAGATTTTAACACCCTGGACAAACATCATTTGGTTTTATGCAAGGTCTAAAGCAGGTCTTAATTCCCAATTATGCTGCAGACGAGGACATACGAAAGATTTTAACACCCTGGACAAACATCATTTGGTTTTATGCAAAAAAAGAAGAACTTCACGTGCCTGGCTGGAACGGGCTTATGGAGAGATTAACTCCTTCTAAAGAGTACAGTGTGTCTGATATCGTTCTTTTACCATTTATCAATAACCAACCTTTTTAATATGAAACAGTTTACACGTCACTTTTGCTAGCTGTGGAAAATTCAAAATTGAATGGACTAAAAGCAACATTTGATCAATCTCTCTAACACAAAGCCAAAGACATAACTCATCGATTGATCAGTCTTCCGCCGGACGGCGCTGGTATCGCATGCGCCCGTTCCGTGTCTGTGTTGTAAAATTGTCGAGTACAGTTAAGTGTAGTGTATGCAATATAGTCATCTGTGAGGTACTTGCGTTTATTCAAAATGAAGTGGACGTGATGGACGAGGAGAGTATTGTTCGGATATGCTCTTCTGCTTTCTCAGCGGAAGAGATCGAACGAGCGAAATGTCTTTTATTCGAATCTATAACGACATCGAAGCGCAAAATCAGGAGAAAACGAGTGGGTCGAGAACAACGGAATCTTGAAGGCTTTAAAAGAAACATGCGTAACTGTCGGCCAACTCAAAGAAATTAAAAGCACATCTCACACTAAACCATCACTACATAATTATGATAGTTATGTCAATAAATTTCGCCGCGGCGGCGGTGGTTGTTTAACAGACAGTTACTATATGGACAGCGGACCTACGGGCCTACCTCACATTGTAGAACAAAACACAAGTCCCCAGTAAGTGTGACGTTACGGTTACGAGCGAGAGTATTTCGCAATCGCAAGGCAAATGTTGCATAGCTCCATCCTTGTCTCCGCCACGAAGCGGCGCCAATAACGTTGTCTTGCTAGCGCGTGCTAGCAGCGATAAGGATGATCGGCGCGTGGAGGCCTGTACGGCGGTTCCGGACGTCGAAACTATCCCGGCGCAGCAGGGGGGCGCAGGCACTCGTATGAGCCATCGGGCAGTATCGACGCCGGCCGGAAATAAAACATTTGCGCGTGTCTTATAGTCAGATCGCAAATGGAAAAATGAGAAGCAAGACGAGCAATGGATTACTGTGCAGCGGAAGAGGCTAAGAAATCGGTTCAGTGCTTCTTTGGGAAAGGGAACGATTAAAGCTGACGACAAATTTAGAGCTGCTGAAATGAACGTGTCTTTGTTTATCTATAAGGTTTCCTTAGAAACGTCGGAAGATGAGATATCGCGGTACATATATGACAGGTCGCAAGTCGTTCTTTCCAAAATTAATCTAAAAACCCCAAGACAATATAATTCTTTTAAAATCTAGGTACCTAAGAGCAAGGTGACGCTTTTCCTGGAAGTAGTTTTTGGCCTGAGGGTATAACTTTCAGGAAATTTGTTATTTTCAAACATTATAATAATCAACAATGAGAGACACAACAATAAGTAAGAACATTAACGATAACGAGTTAACATGTATAAAGATGATTACATTTAACTGTAAATCGAATAAAAGATCTATCGATGGTGTGCAAAAGCTGTGTCAAAATGCGGATATTATGGTGCTTCAGGAAACATGGCTTTTCCCGCATGACCTGTCTTATCTCGGGACGGTGGACAACAAGTTCGGCAGCACCGGCACATCCGCCGTGGACACAACTACAAGCATGTTGGAGCAGCCCCCCTTGTTCACCTCGCGACGCAAGGCCCTCTAGTGAGCCGTTGCGCAGTTCCACTGACTGCACCCCCTGTGCTAGTCACTCCCTTGTACACACCACTGGACAGAACTACGCCGGATGAACCGGCCGCCTGACCAATTTGCCTATCGGCCCACGATAGGGCCCACCTTTGGGACCGCCATTGGATCGAGGCCCGCAGACGTTCCTATGCCCTTCAAAGGCACACTTCCTTCCTTCCTTCCAGAAGCATTTGCAGACACAGGGGCCTGGTCGCCTACCCCTGAACTGCCTTCGGTAGCAAATTTCGCACTAACCGGCCCGGGCACCGGTTAGCGGCGGGCGTCAGCCGCATCGCAGGACGTTTTCTTCGAAATAGACATTTCCCATTACGATTAGTGCTTTTAAAGACTGTGCTGTCTACCTTTATTACCCGCAGGTTCGGCGGTTGTGCACTGGTGGGCTCCCAAGTTTTAATCACTTTAACTTTGTGTGGAGCTCTTCTTCAAAATCTTTCCGGATCAAAGCCTTTATAGATAACGGACCCCCGAGAGAAGTGGGGTCTCGGTAGCTCAGCGGTTAGGCAGTGGACCGGCAATCCAAAGGTCGTGGGTTCGAATCCCACTCGAGCTTCCTGAGACTGGTTGATTTTTTTCTAGTAAACATTTTATCCGTTATCTACGAGTATATAGCATTGTGAATGCAAATTTTCAATAATACAAAGCCTTTATGCCCGGAAGGCATACATACACCACGAAGGTCGGAAGTTGTCCGTGGGGTTTTTACAAGTGTTCCTTCTTGACGCCCGAGTGGGCTGCTGGACTACCCGAACTGTAACATACCTAGCTACGCCGAACACGGATATTTGCCACAGCCGGACAGAACCAGCGAAGGACTGTAGAATCCAAGATGCAAAGTGTTGGCATGACACACTTGCAAAACCAACTTGCGACAGAGCGCTACCCCCAATTGCCAAATTTTCCACCCCAGATTGATGATGATGATGATGATGACGCCCAGAAGAGGCGCCTGAAAACCCCAAATTATCGATTACGACTTCATTATTATTTTTTAATTGTTTCATCTTCGTTTTTATTTGTCTATAGGTTTGCAATTAATTCGTTTTGATCTACAGAATCGTTATTATTACAAGCCGCTTTATTTACGACTTCTACTTATATATGTTGTAGTGCTGCTCTACTTGGGCCTGCAGATGGCATCCTTTTTTTTGTAGTGCCACTTTGTTGTTTTATAGCAAGTTTTCTTTTTGGGACATTTCTTGGCGCGGAAGCTGTTCCTAATTTAGAGTGTGCTCTCTTTGTAGCTTTTTTGACGATGGATTAATAATTGTTTTTGTCGACAGTGTATGTAGAGTCACAATCATGAACAAGTTCGAAAAAAAAATCCAAGCACTGGTTAGGATGTGGGTCCGGGCAATAAGCTTTTCAAAAAGCTAAATTACAAGACAAAGGTGTTGTTGATGCTCAGGAGAGCTGTTTAAGACTAACTTTATTTTATTACAATGCAATACTAATGTTAATGGGTTTGTTTAAATCTAAAACGTTATCTCATTAATTCATGTGTGGCTCATTGTTTCTCTGGCAATAAGGATGGTGATAACGATGCGGTAATTGCGTCTGCTTCCTCGTACGTATTATCTGGAACAGCGTCGTGTGTAATGTTGGTGGTTTACGCCAACATAACTACTCCCCCCTTAAGAGAAAAGCGCGCCGAAGTTAGCGACTGATGTTGAGTTTCTTCATAATCAGCTATGGGAACTGAGGTCGTCTTTCTTCTTGGCAGCCACCAGAATTTGTATACGATTGCTGCGCTTCCTGTTATGAATAATATGATGTACAATAGGACTGATGACCAACTAGGTGATGTTGATACCCATGGGATTGTTTCTAAATGGGGTATTTCCTTGGTTTTTTGTATTAGTTCGTTTAATTCGTCTAACTTTACATCGTCTAGGTTTAAAATTAAGTTAGATGATGTTGGTGTTTGATATGCCCTAGGTAATGGGATTGATTCCCTTATGTTTATATACTTGTTGTGTGTTTGTAGCAATCTTTTTGCTATCTCAATGGTGCAATCGCAATCGATTGTTATCAAATGTACGCCGTTAATACGTTGATATTGTACATCTTTTCCACAGGTTGTTTTTGCTACTTCCTCTTGTTTTATTATTGCTATCCAGCTGTTGTCTTGTATTTGTTGTATCACGTTATTTTCATAGTTTACTACAGCATAGGTGCAGTTATGCGGTTCTTGATGCTGTATGAGTTGTGCTATTCAGTCACTTGCTTGTTGTAGTTTCTGCCATTCCAGGTGCTTGCAGATGACTTCGTCTTCTGTGATCTTCTGGCATGCTTCGTGAGGGTATGCAAACTCGTTATTTCCCAAGATAAGGTAAGGATTTTGTGGGATTAGGGTAGTGTTATTTTTATTAGGGATAGAATATAGGTGTAGTAAGTTATAGGCTTGTTCTGTTACAAGTGGTATTTCTAATATAAAATTTAATGTTTCGTTTGTACCATAAGCTTTTATTGCTTATTGCTTTTTCTAATAAATGAATATATTTTAAATTAGGTGAATAAGGTAATCGTAGATTATATTGGTTCTGTATATAATTTAGCTCTACTATGAGGTAGATAGGGTCTATAATACTAGGGTGCATTATATTTAGGTGAGAAAATGTCATCGCGTTTTCTAATGTTGCTAACCTATCATAGAGCGATTGAAGTAATCTCTCTATTTCACTATAAATGTATTGTACTTGGTTATTTAAATCTACTGAATTTAGTTTTCCTGACATGTTTCTTATGGTTGAAGCTATTAGTTCTTGGTTTGATTTTATTTGACGTAGTAGCGTTGTTGTTAATTGCTGATTTTAGTGATTTTATCTCGTTTTCAAATTTTGTCGCGTCTACTTGGTCTAAATTTACTGTTATTGATTTTATTATTGACCCTAATCCGTCTATTAATCCTCTTTTTTGTCTATATCTATTTTTAAATCCTAAATATTCTAGTTTACTTTCTATTGTATCTATGAAGTATTCTATTTGTTTGTTAGTAAGTGAATTCTTAATAGTTATGTTATTTTTATTTTAACTCGCGTAATTGTGTGATGTTATATACGACGATAAGGTGGTATGTGTTTATTTGATATTGGGCTTTTGCTTCGTTTAATACCAATATCCCATTATGATTGTCTATTGGCTCAATGATCGCCGTGGTTGCGGCAAACCGGGAGACAATGGTGACGCAGGCGATGATGGCCCTGAAACATTTTCAGGACGCCTTAATAAACGGAAGTGAAATTCTTATAGTTTCAGATTATTTATCATAGGGCAACACTGCTGCCACCGTTAGTATTAGCTCCGTGGAAAAATCGTTTAAATGATTTTATCGTCGTTAATCCGTTTAAAAACTGTTTTTAAGTAAACCTTGCGACCTGATTCTATTGTTATCTCGTCGAAATTTTCAATAGTTTTGGTTTATTTCATGCTGACATGATACCTACCTACTTACAAGTGATTAAGGTTAGGTGTGGCTAAGTGAAACTGTGTTCTGTCTGAAGTTTAGCGATAAACATGAATTGCCTTTGCTTTTACCATCACACAATATCATTTGTGGCTGCCAAATAAGTGAATGACTTTAAATTATATTGGTTTTCATAACCACGCGGTCGAGCTGCACTGCAAGCTCGATCTTATATGTAGCACCACAAATGTCTCCAACGTCTCTGTTGATTATATTCCTGCCCTAAGTCATCATGCCTTTATATCGTTTGTGGATATGCTATAGACCACTCCAAGATATTAAATAAAATGATTTTAATGATCTTGTTAAGGACGTGCCGTGGGAAGAACTGATTACTGGTGACATTAATGAAGCAGTGTTAAGGTTTAATACTTATGTCTTACATGTTTTTGATGTTTTTGCACCTGTTAGGCATTCTTATATCAAGCATCAGAGCTATCCCTGGATAACACCTACCGTTAGGCGGATGATGAGGTTAAGAGATGACGCCCATAGTAAATACCATATTACAAAAAAGGAAACTGATTTTAACTATTATAAAGACTTGAAATCTGTAGTAAATAAAGCCATGCATAGTGGAAGGGCTGCCTTTTTCCGACAGTATATTAATCAGTATTCTAAAAATTCTCGGTTACTTTAGAAAAATGGCAAGAAAAACATTGTTGATTTTAAGAGCAAAGAAACGTCTATACCTTGTCATATGAGTAACCCGAATACTATTAATAGTCATTTTCTCAATATACCCGGTAATGATTCGGTCAGTACTTCATATCTTCCATATTTTGAGCATCACCGGTTTAATTCTTCTACATTTTGCCTTCATGCAATTGATGAGTCATGTATTTTGAAAATTATCACTAAAATTTCTAGAAATGCCATGGGAGTTGATGGTATTACACGCGATATGATTTTTTTGACATTGCCACATACACTCAAAGCTTTAACGAAGTTGATAAATAAGTCTATTCAATCAGGCATTTGTCCTGACCTTTGCAAAGAAGCAATTGTTAGGCCTATCCCGAAAAAACCCCAACCCAGTGACTTTAAGGATTTAAGGTCGATAAGTATCCTCCCATTTCTTTCAAAAATAATAGAGAAAGTTGTCTGCCAGCAGTTAACTGAGTATTTGAATGATAACAACATCTTACCGCAGAAACAGTCCGGATTCCGCGCATCCCACAGCACTACCACGGCTGTATTGGATGTTGTGGATGATATTCTGTCGGGCAGAGACACAGGAAATGGTATTATCTTAACTCTCCTAGACTTTTCACGGGCATTTGATACGATCAATCATAATCTTTTGCAATCCAAATTGTCATATTATGGTTTTACCAGTGGTGCATTAAAGTGGTTTTCTAGCTATCTTGATAAACGTTCACAGAGAGTTGAGGCTGATAAAAATGGTGTTAAATCTTTATCAGAAATCTCGTTTCTCAATCGTGGTGTACCCCAAGGTTTGATACTGGGTCCAATTTGATTTATATTATATAGCGCAGATTTAACTGCTTGCATTAAAAACTGCAACTTTCATTTATATGCTGATGGTCTGTAAATTTATATGTCCTTTAAAGCTAATGAAACATTAGATGCTGTCGGTAAAATTAACGAAGACCTTGAAGCGATTGAACAATGGTCAAATAAGAATTGTTTGGTTTTAAACCCACTCAAATCTAAATTTCTTGTACTCGGGTCAGACTCTCAAATTAACTCAATAAATAATCTTAATCCTACAGTTAGAATTGGTAATTCAGATATCGAGCAAGTGGCTGAAGCGCGGAACTTGGGGGTTCTTATGGATAACGGTTTACGGTTTCAAAACCACGTTTTGGAAGTAGCAAGAAATTGTTATTACAGGCTTAAGGTACTATATCAGGTGAGACATTTGCTGGACGTTGACTTAAGAACAAAACTCTGTGAAACTCTTATTCTATCGAAACTCAATTATGCTGATACGGTTATAGGCGAGTGCATGTTTCGTTATACAAAGAAAATAATTCAACGTGTTCAGAATTCATGTGCACGTTATTGTTTTGATATTCCTCGTAGAGCCCATATCATCCCGTTTCTTAATAAGAGTAACCTCATCAATATGCAGTCAAGGCGTACACTCCATTATGCTTCACTTCACTTATTTCTAGTATTGAAATTGTGTACATCATCTTGTTTAGAAAAAGAGTTTAAATTGCAACGCACAAAAACTATACAATTCTAAATATACTGCGATGCAACAGTAAGAACACCAACTTCCTTAAAAATATTTCTCAAAGAGTTCGCGATTCCAGTCTATAAATGGTTCTTATTGCTCGTTTCTGTAAAATAAATATAGTTTTAACATCAGCCGCTGTTCCCCACAAAAGGACGCCATACGACATGACACTATGAAAATAACTAAAGTAAACAGTCCTAGCAGTTTCAACATCTGTTAATTGTCTAATTTTTCTAATCGCATATGCTGCTGAATTGAGTTTGCCGGCCAAATTCGATATATGCGGATTCCATTGGAGTTTTGAGTCAAGGGTTATCCCTAGGAAAACTGTCGAGTCTACCCAATCTAATTTAACACCATTCATTCTAACATCGGTTTGTTCGGCCTTGACATTTGTTAGTATAAATTTAATACATTTCGTTTTTTTAGCGTATAGCTGTAAATAATTCGCACAAAACCAACTGAGTACCTCTGAGAGAGCATTGTTAACATCGTCATAATTATTCTTACATCTAGTCACATTAAAAATGAGTGAAGTATCATCTGCAAACAATACAATATCACAGAAGTTTTCTACAAAGAATGGCAAGTCATTGATATATATCAAACATAAAAAAGCCAAGAATTGGCCCTTGTGGAACTTCCATTTTTACATGAGAACCGGATGACTTAGTTCCTTTAACGTCGACAGTTTGTGTTCTAGAACTAAGATACGACTATATCAAATTACGCGCAAGACTTTTGAGACCATAGTAATTTAACTTCATCAACAGTGTCCGGTGCTCAACGCAATCGAAAGCCTTGGACAAGTCGCAAAAAACTCCAAGAGTGTTCTGAAACTTCTCCCAGGCATCAAATATATTTTTTATTAGAGCTACACCTGTGTCAGTTGTGGAACGACCCATAGTAAAACCGAATTGCTTACTATGTATAAGATTATTTAAGTTAAAGTATTCCACTAACTGTTCGAGAATAATTTTTTCATAAATTTTACTAAGAGCTGGTAGTATTGAAATTGGTTGATAGTTACTGGGGTCTTCTTTATTTCCCGATTTAAATATAGGTATAACCTTACTAAACTTCATAAAATCAGGAAAGATTCCCTTATCAACACACTTATTAAATATGTCAGGATAGGGTGCAATAGAATATATAATATTTCTAATTATCTTTATAGACATGCCCCACAAATCACTTGTTTTTCATTTTTAGTAATTTGAAAGTTTTAACAATATTTTTAGAGTCAATATATTGAAAATTAAAAGAAACACTACATTTGGGTACATGTTAATTGAGAAAGGATTGTGCCGCCACTGGTGATGAATTTAAATTTGAGGTTGCTACCACAGGAATATTTATAAAGAAATCATCAAAAATATTAGCAATTTGTGCATCTGAATTGATAAGGTTATCTTTAACTTTTAGAGTAAAAGTGTTGTCCCGTGGTTTTAATTTACCAGTTCACAGTTGATGATATCCCAAGTGGCTTTTATTTTATTATTAGATTTTTTAATTTTATCTTTAATGAAATTAGATTTTGCTAGTATGCACACTTTCTTAAACAATTTAGAGTAATTTTTTACATATTCTGTAAAATTTAAATTTTGATTATATTGTCATAAATTATATAACTCATACTGTTTATTTCTACTTTTATAAATACCAGTCGTGGCCCAGTCACAGAACTTAAGTTTATGTGAAAACTTTATTGTTTTAGATGTAAACACTTGATTGTATTCTGTCTTTATTAAATCAAAGAGATTACTAAATAGTACATCCGAATCATCATGTATAAAGAGCAAAGTATCGATTTTACAAGTTACATTTGTTTTAAACACTTCATTCGCTTTTTTGTAACTGGTTTACATGTTACAGTTTTAGGCGCATCCTTAACATCAAAATCATAGGTCACTTTCAAACCGCAAAGGTCAGACGTAAGACTACTAATAACTGACTTAGAGACAGGGTCATAGTCTGTAAAAATATTATCGAGACAGGTGGCCGAATGTGAAGTTATTCTAGTGGGTTCAAGAAATAGATTTCTTAGATTAAAGAATTTTAATAAAGCGAAAAGACGAACACAACCTGAAGTGTTTTTTTAAATATTTACATTAAAATCCCCACATACCACAACAAATTTATTTTTCAATTTTATTTTATTAAGTACATCTTCCATCACGGACTTAAATAAATCAAAATTACCCGAAGGGGGCCGGTATACACATACAATTACAAAACTATTGAATTCTTCACATGATAGCTCAATGTTACGCTCCTTTGAAATACATACAATGTCGTTGCGTTCCTTGTATTTAATATTATTACTAAATAGTATTAAAGAACCGCCGTGAATAGCTTTGCTTCGTACTTACGCGCTTGCTAGTTGGAAATTATTTACGAATTTAAGAATAATCTGGTAAACATGGTAGAGGCCCTTAATATGAATAGGCGGTCATCCCAATTTCAAAATATATGTGCAGACCAAAATAATGTTTCATGTTTTCTAACATTGGAATATCGGGATTTGATTCTGTTCGCCTTGGGGACGTACCAAATAAGACAAGCACGCTCTTATTACGGCGAACATGTGTGGTCCCAAGGCGAGTACAGAATCGAGGTGAATAGGGGTGAAGCTATCAACCAGGATGATTATGGTCTTAGAGGAGGTAGTGGAACAAAGACTTTAATAAGGGGGAAAATAAAATTACGTCACATATCACGGAAACAATATTATGTATATTTATTAATTGAAAATAATATTCCCTGCAGAACCGACATTATTGAATATTGCTGTAGCTGCTTAGTTGGTCGGCGCACTGTAGGCTGCTGCGCCCACACAATGACCTTAGTGTGGTATTTAGGATGGGCCAGACATCAAGAAAATATCTCAGCACCAGCAGCTTTTCTTGATTATATAATTATAGAAGACAAGGATTATATAAATAAATGTATTTATTACATGTTTCTTTTATTTGACCTTACAACTCATTTTCAGTAGTACCTATTAATGAGGCAAATGCGAATTTTCAGTATAATTGAAAGAACGCGCATATATCTTTCTAATATAGACTATTTAGTTAGTTTTGCGACGCCCTAACAGGGTATCTGCCATCATATATGTTTATAATTACTGTATTGTATGATAGTGATACTGTAAACATAAGTGCAATAAATAAATAAATAAATAAATAAACTTGTATGTTTATTCGGCTTTTCTTGATTTTATCCGTCATCATCATCCTAAAAACGTCCCACTGCTGGGCACTGGCCTCCCACGTGGACAATAGCAGGTGGGGATATTGGGCTATAACCCACCACGCTGGCCCATTGCGGGTTGGTTGGTTTAACGACTGTCATCTTACGAAAACAACCAGGACCAACGGCTTAACGTTAACGTGCCTTTCGAAGCACGGAGGAGCTCGAGATGTTTTTGATTTGGTCACCCATCCAGGCAGCGACCCGGCATTGCGAAAGTTGCTTAGCGGGCAAGATCGCAAGCCGAACGCGCTAGTCGCTGCGCCATCGAGCTCCTCGATTTTATCCGTAAGTGCTTTTTTTCGTACTGCTACCTGTTCTGGTAGCGGCAATTATAAGTATACTAAGTACTTGTCAATTTGTAATTTCAATTTAACGATTTAAAGTACTTTATGAGTACTTACCTACTCTATAAACTAATGTAAGTATTGTCATTGTCATGTTTGCTGTACTTTACTTTATAACCTAAAACTCCAAACTGATATATCTTTTTTTCTGGCTATTCCAGGTGAAATAAATCTAATTAAATTTAATACCGCTTCCACTTTACAGAAAACCGTACTTAGCTCAATGATATTATATGTGTAGATACGTTGCCTGCCCTCCGTAGTGACTAGAACAAATCCAGGTAATTGACTGGACCTCATTTAGTCACACGTCAGTCATTGTCACGTCAATACGATCGTTACCGTTATAAGTTTTGTGTTGTTATTTGGATAAAAGGCCTTCCTGTGTATACAGAAATTGTAAAATATTATACTGCAACCATGAAACAAGTTTTTTTTTTTAAATTTCACTCGTAATTATTGTAAAAATAAATTTAATATAGAAATTTTCATTTAGTGAGGACATTTGCCCTGTTGCCAATTCGATATGCATGAGTGAGACGCGTGTACTATGTAAGAGAGAGACGTTTCTGTAAGAGTGAAAGAGAGAAAACAATGGCGGCCGAGATGGCGCTTAAATTCAATAAGCTCATTGGTCAACTCAACTACCTTAAAGAGTATACAAAAGTTAAAATATATGTTTATCTCTTTTTAACAATAGGCTAATGATATGATTGCATTTATTTTCTTTCCCTTTCGACGTGATTACGTCACAGAAACCATTTCGCTATTTTTAAATGCAATTTGTTCAGGTGTAACTAGTCTATATATTAAAGGTCATTAACTTAGCTTTTCGAAGGTGAGCTTTGTTTCACCGGTACCGTACCGTACCGTATGAGATGCGTTTTTGCCGACTTTACCGCCGCCTCGAATAAATCGCCTCATGATAGACAAGCTGGTGGATCAAATATCTATGTAATACCGCGACGCGACAATTCTTGCCCGATGGCATTCTCATTTTTCTCAAGAAAGGCATACAGTTCTTGCAAATACCTATCCGCGCCTTTAAAATTTGCACCGCAATCCGACCGAATTAATAAAGGCAACTCGCGCTTTGAAACAAACCGAGTAAGAGTGGCAATAAAAGCTTCCGTTGAGGAAGCTTTTATTGCTAAAATTGTATATTTTAACGTTTTTATTAACGCTTAAATATACTTAAGTAAATATTTAACCTACTAAACTAAACAGAAGAAGAAATGACATTGTGGCTCATTCACTTCCAGTACGCACCAAGTTTGCGAGACGTCAATATCACAGTCAAACTACTTACTTACTACTTGCCCAAAAAACATTAGAATTAATACGCTAGTTTTAGAGTAATTGATGATTAATAGTTATAAACAGAAATACGTAAAATATCATAATGTACTCAGCTGATCACTACTACATGCGCACGCGTACGGTAAATGAACTCTGTTTACACACGACCCGACCCTAACCACCTACGTCACGAGGTGACTTAGCACACTCACTCATACATTGATGAATGTTAATATGTGTGCTCACTATTAAACCGTCCTCGGTCTCTGCGCACGCATGGGACGGGAGGTCTCCAAAAACAATGGCAGGTATCCATACTATATAATGTCTGAGATCAAATTGAAGCGTCCCGTAATGAAAAATATGTCTAATAATTTGGCATTAGTTCCAAAATCTATAATTGAACACTGAAAAAAGACGACAACCTCAGGCGGGATCGAACCACGCACCTTCCGCATTCCGGGCAGCTGCCTTAACCACTTGGCTACCTAGGTCTGGTTTTCACCCGTCGAAATTTGTCAGTGCTTGATGCTTATGTTTTTTGCGGAATGCGGAAGGTGCGTGGTTCGATTTCCGCCTGAGGTTGTCGTCTTTTTTCAGTGTTTAAAATTGCCTTGGTAAAATTAGTCATCACGCAGATAGGTGCTCAAAAACAGTTCGCACAGTCTGTGTTTGTGCCTGAGCACAAGAACACAATCACAGTGGAAATAATGGTGTAAAGCTACCAATGTCCCAGGCGGTGGAAGAAAACTGAATCGATCACCTACTCAGGCGGGCGCGCTGAGCAGCCAGTCTGCGAGGCGGTTAATGATTACTGGCCTGAGCATGAGCTCAGATGAAGAATAGTTCTGCGGCATCAGCTCCTGAACTGGACATCCACATCAGTCTTATGTATTGATGTCGATAGTTTCTTTCGCGTTTTAGCCGTCGCTACTCGCTACTCTCGTTTTAGTCCTCGCTACTCGCTACTCTCATGTTAGCCGTGCAGTGTGTGGTGGTTGGTGCCTGGTGATGTACAAAATTCCCAATTTATGCTTTAACGTCTTTAGCGGGGCGGAAGCGTGAGTGCGGAATGCGTCTGGACTTCTGGAGTGTGAAATAATTAGACAGGAGGCAGAAAGTAAAGCGCCCAAAGCCGCTATTATGACAATCACAATGTACAAGTCACAAGTCTCATAGGGTGGTTTAGTTCTCAGAGTTAGGTACATAGTACGTTACGCACGGTACAACTGACGTGGAGTGAACTAACGTCTGACTAACTGAATAGTCACTAGACTACTGCTGCCTGCTGCCAGTGGCGGTACCTTCATACAAGCCGAAAAGCCCGGCTTGCCCTAACAAAAACTCAATATCACTACTGGTAAAACGCAATTATTAAAATCACATAATATTTTTTACCATTGTTAATTTTCTTTCATCAGCATTCAAATTATCAATTTTTTAAGTTTCTCATAATAAGAATCGCATAAAGCTGCTTATAAATCGTGCAATGCTTTACATCTCTCTCGCACAAGTTGGCTTGCAACCGGGCTTCGGATTTAAAGTATACCGCTCTCTTCTAACTTTAACAAAATTGCTACTCTATAAATATGATACTGCGTAAGTATGTATAGATTCTATGAGAAATTCATACTCTTCGTCAAAGCCAGCTTGCGTTATGAAGTTCGCAAGTAAGGCCTTCTCCAAATCAAGCTTTATTTCTACCGAATCACGTGCAACTTCAACGCGAGCGAATCAATCAGAGGCGACCGACGACAGCTCGAGCTCGGGCGAACCAATCAGAGGCGAGCGTTAATACGCGTTTGTGCTGTGCAGCAGCCACAGGCCGCAGCCAGCCATTTTTTATTCTTTGTTATTGTAACACTTCACTTTGTTTGAGCGATTGTTTTTAAGTAACAAGTGTTTTCGTAATTTGTGATAAAAAAATGTGTTCTGAGTTTAGTTCGTCGCTTTATTGGTCTCTGTGACGAACTTAGATGGGCATGTGATGTGTTGCAAACAAATGTGTACTTATACGTGTTGATGATTGGCATACGAAAGGCAGAAGTAAATAAATTCATTGAACATCACACATGATTTATGTATTTCGCAAACTATTAAAAGTCATCAAGGGCATTAATTATAATAGGTCTATGTAAAAAACTCTTTGGATTATTGGTTGCTTCCATTCAAAATAATTAAGTACATAATAATTAATTATTAAGTGTAGAGGCCTACATATCGACTGTGATTCCCGCGCAAAATGCCCATTTTCGCATTTTGTAGTAATTTTCTAGTTGTATTTATCGTTTTTATCGAAATAGGATAATAAATGCATGCTTAATATTACGAATCTCCACTCTGCGAGAATAAGCTGAGTTCGGACGGCCGGCGCATCGCATTTTGTAGTAATTTTGTACTTAGTTGTATTTATAGTTTTCATCGAATAAGTATAACATTTTTATTCCTCATGAAGTAACAATTATTCTGGTATAAATTATACTCAATAATATAATCGTAGATAAGAGAAATTCACAGTTAACTTAACGCGATTTTCGAAGTTTTTTTGGTTTTGAATAACATATTTTTTCTATATAAAATCAATAATATTTAAAAATTCCGTGGCCGCTACGCATTATACGACGAGATAACATTCTCATTTTTTTATTTCATTTGTTTAGAACAGTATGAACTACTGTCATCCAGGAGCTCAAAAAAGTGCCCTCGCGCAATTTATGAAAATCTTTCTCTGCAATTTTGGGTTTAAATTAAAAGTTAAGCGAAATTTACCAAAAGCGAGGCTGCTACGTACTATGCCAATAGTTATTCTACACTATTCAATAAGTAAATACTGTTAATGTATTTTTGTTTCTAAGATAAAGAACGCCAAAATTGGCCGCAGTAATATTTTTTTTCAAAAATTTCTCACATAAATCACATTTAAGATGTAATAGAAGGTAATAGGCTGTTTTTTTACAAACGACAAGAACGTTTGGAATGCCACGGCCTATGACGATTTGAGTAAAAAATGCGGCTAGTGTCACAAATGGGCACCAACATTGTACCTAGGTAGCAAGATTAGGAACTTCAGGTTTCGTGGCTTGCCCCAATCTGAAGCCCTAGGCACGCCACTGCCTGCTGCTTAGTGCCTACTGCATACTGCCTGCGCCGAAAGTCAGTGACTTTTATGCGTGGAAGGTGCTGAAACAGGAAGGGCTGCATCCGTTCCACTTCACGCGAGTCCAGGAGCTCATGCCACAGGACTTTGCACTACGAATGGCATTTTGTCCATGGTTCCGCCGAAATAGGCGGTGCAACATTTTGTGGACTGATGAAAGCACATTCACAAAAGCAGGCATGTTCAACATCCACAATGCCCACTACTGGACTGAGGAAAACTCAATATTGGCGCGCCCGGACTATTTTCAACATAGGTTCAGTGTTAATGTGTGGGCGGGGCTATTAGGGAACCAACTTCTCGGTCCAGTTTTTCTAGACCGGCTCAACGGGCAAGCGGAAACATACATGAGTTTTTTACGAGTGAACCTGGTGGAGATGCTCGCCTATCGGACTGCGTCGAAGGCTGCATTACCAGCACCATGGAGCGCCGGCGCACTACGACCGCAACGTCCGCGCGCATCTAACAGGGATCTATGAAGATCGTTGGATTATTGCTCGCGGTGGACCGATCGCATGGCCAGCACGCTCACCGGACTTGACGCCGCCGCTGGACTTTCACGTGTGGGGTCGTGCGAAGGACTTGTGTATGGTCACGACATGGCCATACTATCACCAGTGCCGTACAGTTACGTAGGTAGTAAGTGCTTTTGAAACAATGCGCAGTGACAGTGACACTCTAGTGTGTGTTAGTATGAACGTTTTTATGAGGGCCAACCTTTGCGTCAAACAACAAGGGACCACTTCCAGCAGTAGCTCTAAGTGATTTTTTTTTATTTGATTTGTAAATTATTTTATTTTATACAGTCAGCTACACATCATCCTATACAAAACTGTCAAACTTCTTCAAATCGATTTTAAACTTTACCTCCAACATGTTAGTTTGTCATTGTGATAAAAATGTGTCTGTCATTGTAATTTTAATAAACTATTTTAAATAAAATGTATTTTATTATCCTACTACGCAATCCTTCTACAAACCCGAATTGGACCAGCGTGGTAGGTTACATGCATGGCAATCGCCTCATGTGATGTGGTCTATGTGGGTATGCCTGTGCCCAGCAGTGGGACTTTTATAGGCTGAATACCATTATTTTATTACTAATAGTTGTGATCTGCCTGGTAGGTAAACTTCAAGTAATTGATAGTTTTTTATGATATTATACATTTATTTAACTTATCATTCGCTGTAAAAGTAATTCATAATAAATAACTCTTTAACTACCTACTTATCTATCACGAGCACAGAGTTTTTTAGCGCACGGCATACGCATAACCTACCTAAAAAGAAAGAACAATGGCAGAATTTTGACTAGACTTAATTCTAGCGTCCTTAGATTTCAGATTTAAAAAACAGATTCAATGAATTTTTAACGATTTGTCATTAATTGACTGATTCTCGTAAAAGCCGGAATTATTATAAGTTTTTAAAAAGAATTTCAAATGACGTACTATTAATTCAAAATAAAACCATAGAAATAAGTGTGTGTATTAAAGCTGTATGAGTGTGATTGATTTGTATCGAAAATAAACAAATAATCTATATGATCAAAAGGTCGATTGACCCATAATTTAAATGCTTTATTCTTCATTCGTTTGGATGTCTTTAATCATTCTGACATCAAATGCTTATAAAATTCAAAGTCAAATTATGTATTAAATGTATACCTTTACAGGCACTTATTGACGTCAATACTAATAATAATAAAAAAACAGCTAACTAACTAGTAGTTAAGACTTAACAACTAATCTAACGAGCTATAGTCTGTGCCAGACAAAATACGCATCGCTACCCCCAGTACAAAGACATTAAACTATTACTAATAGACAGGACATAGCGATCAAAACTTTAATCCACAACTTATTACCAAGTGGTAACAAGTCGCTTAGTATGATGTTATGCGCCCTCTAGTGCAGTCGTGTTTGTGCGTGAACAAATTTGACGTAAACAATAGAAAATATACCAAATTGCGTATTGCGATACTGCAAATCACGATATGGAAAAAAGGCTGAATGTGATTACAGCTTATTTTCGTAAATATTTTGTATATTTACGCAATAATCAGACTATAATCATAATTTCTAATAAATTATTCTAGAACAATTACCGTTGCCCTATGCTGACCTCTAGTGGTGAAAAGCTAAAGTATCTACTTTTAGGATGTCACCACACTTGTCGAAGCGGAAGTAGATGATTTAGTGGTGTTCAAGTGATGTCGTTTTACTTATCGAATAATGTTATAAGTAGATAATATTTTTATATCATAAGTTTAAGTTTTATATAAGTAGTATTATTCTGTCTCAATGTTCATTGCGTCCTTAACGCAATGTTATGCAGTGTAACAGTATCGTGCGATGATCGTTTAATTAGAATATTACTACTTATTTTAAACTCTTCGATCAACAATACCAACTAGATGTCAGGTCGGCGCGCGGCGCGGCTCGTTAAATAACAGCGCACTTAAAAAGTGAGCTCTTATTTCGTTTAGTTTGCTTGAAACACGGCCAATGTAAACACGTTCACAATGCCGTGTATTTAAAAGTTGCAAAAATAATGCCCGAAAAAGCAATTTAATAGCCGGAGTGTCTTAGTTTCGGTAAGTACCTACATGTAGAATAAAATATATTTTAAGCTTTAAACACGCCATTCAAAAGGGCAACGCTGCCAGCCATTTGGGGAACTTGCCGCGCGGCAGCGGTTCTGTTAGAGATATTTTTTATTTCTATGATATTTATAGGTTTTTAGTTTTTAAGTTAATTTATTATAGTTTTTAGTTTCTCATTAAGTAAGTACGTGATAAGAACCTACTTATGTAAATGTTAATAAAAAATATAAAAAAATAGCTATGAACTAACAAATAATATAAAATTTTAAACACAATTACCGATTCTAACCCACACGATACAAATGGTTGGCCAACGTTGACCATTAGACGCGCCAACATTTGTGTAACGGATCAGTATATGATAATACTTAGAAGATTTGTGATTTTATTACTAGATGCCATGGTTGTAATAAGGTTGAACTTAAAACTGTTTTATAACTTTTGTCTCAGTACGTTAGTAGAGAAACGTAGCTGTATAAGTATTATTCAAGTGGACAGAATTTAGCTTTGATTTGGTACGTGACGCGTTATCTAGTTGGTATTGTTGATAGAAGGTTAAACTTAAAAAACATTGAATGGATACATAAGAAAATACGATATCCAAATTAAACATATACACACATCCGTTATGACATTGGTGTTTAATGCTAATGCATCAAATAAATCTATGGAATGAAATATAAAGTAAGAGATTAAGATCGACAAAAATAATTTGATAGGTACAGTCACGAGCACCAATATGTATACACTTTGACTCTGAGGCTGGTTTCACAGTCACGCGTTTGACCAGCGCCGGCCACACGCGCGCGCTTACAATTACACTAGATTGTAGTTGCGTTTCATAGTCACGCACGCAGTTCAAACGCGCAACTACTATGTAGTGTAGCGCGCGCGTGTGGCCGGCGCTGGTCAAACGCGTGACTGTGAAACCAGCCTTATTCCATTGTTTTAAGAGTTACAATTGTGTACATATTTTTGCTCGTTATTGTACTTGCGATTGCGAGTTGTCATTAACATGCAATGTGGTCTATAATATCTATGTATACTTAGGTATTTTAAAATGAATCACTATATGGATCCACTAGTGTTAATCTGTTAAAGTCAGCTATTTTACCTTATCATTCCTATGAATTGATTCGTTAATCCAATCAAACAACCATGTTACATTTGCTTTGGAGTAGACTTGAGTTTGGTATACGGGAGTGTATAATAATCCTTACTTATGATGAGTAATCGCGGGGGTGGGTTTACTTCAAAAATGAGTGTTGTCAGTATGCTGTTCGTAGGTACTAGCTAGGTGCTTATGTTATTTCATTCATTCATTCTTTGTTTATAATTAGTTAAGTATGTTGAATTTTTAATAACTTTACACTTTATTACTTAGTAAATAATCATTTACATACAACCGAATTTTCATTTCCTTCCCTAATTGTCGCTTGCTTGTTCGAATGTTGTATATTATACCAATTTTGGTTAAACTTAATCAAACTTATCGATAAGTAAGTCGAATCGGAATATCTCTACTGCAGGGCGACACCTACCGTGGGGTAGGTGAAACTTATTCTAATTGTTCATAGTATACTTCTTATTAATCTTGATATAAGGTTTTGCTTTTCAACGTTAGATGGCGTAACTTGAGCACCAGCTCAAAGTTTTTGTATGAAATAGTGTCCAATAGCCGCTCTATTACTATTTAAATCTCTTTGCCCCAGTACAACTGCACGCCGAAACAGGATTGCGTCGAACCGAAATATAAGCTGTAGTGATAGAATTCTGTGTAAACAAACGTATCCTGGTATGAGACAAAAATGGCGGCAAGTGTCTTTCCCCTAGCGACAGAAACGGCTAAAACTTATATGTAATTTCTCTTTTTTTGGGATGAAAGGTGAAGATTGATAAATCTTAATTAATTGTTTAACTTAAGTTATCACTTTAAGGAATAAATGTGATTTCCAATTACCGTATTGATATTGTGGTAAGTAATAGAAATTGAAAATAACTGAGTGTTTCAAGTAAAATAAAGTAACGGCTGAAATGAGTTTTGGAAAACATTAGTAATAAGGTTGACATTTTTTTTCATTCAAATATCTTTTTTTATAAAAACATAAGTATAAAAAACGTCAAATATTAATACATAAAATAGTTTCGTTTTTCATCTTGGTACAAGCACAGATCAACTAATAGTATATTTAGTAACGCAACATAAAATCCACTGAATTAACAGTAAATTAAAATCAGGTGAGAAAAAATATAGTTCTTAATGGATTCTAAGAATAATCGAATCAAAACGTATGTCTTTTGCATTGGCAGTGAAATGACAGTGACAGACAGATTGACAGACGCTACAAAACATTTCTGCTCTCTTCTTCTCGGTTGTGTTTTGTGTGTTTTTCGGTTTTCTTTTTTTTTCACCCGACCTGAACTAATTGTGGACTGATTGATATTGCCCCGTGTGACGACTGCAGGCCCTTAGGACTCCGATATTGCTTTTGTGTGACTTTCTGCTAATTCTGACTGGACTACCGTTTGTGCTCCGTGAATTGGAGTTTATAGTAACGTCACAGAAATCATGGCAGATTACGTTAGAGGACGACGTGCCACGCGTATGTTATGTGTTAACTGCAATATGGGAATCCATCATTTTATCGCAATTCCTTTCAACGATTTTCATTCCCCATAAAACGATTCGCAGAACTTTTTATAGAATATTTAACAAATTCTAGAATTAGATTACATCGCAATTTCATTTCCTCAAATGTTAATTATCTACATCGTTATTTCTTTTCATGTTTTATACATTTTCTCGAAATAATGTTACATCGAAGTTTTGTTACCCATATTTTTGTTTCATCGTAAGTTTCAGTTTGCAGAATAATTGAAACATCAATTTTTACTTTAATAAATCAATGTACATCAAAAATACGATTTCATGCAATTAATAAGTCCTGTGCGTAATGTCTTTTTATTTCATAAAAGTCATAGTTGCAGGCATGGTTTATAAAGTATAATTGTATATTTCCATAAATTTATTTTCTATTATTACTATGATGTATACTTACGTACGTTAAGAAGTAAGTTTGTGCTTAAAAAGTCAGTGACAGAAACGAATCGCGGCAAAACCGACTCCACGTGAAGCCGGCCAGCAAGTCGAAGCCGCGGTGCGAAATCCATCTGCGACGATAAGCTCGCGTGGGACCGCCGGAGCCTCGCAGCGCCGGAGCCGTGAAAAAAAACATGCCTGCTGCAAGCTTGCCTGCATGTTACATGCTTGCCTGCATGCTGCATGCTTGCATGCATGCTGCATGCTTGCTTGCATGTTGCATGTTTGCCTACATGCTGCATGCTGCACGCTGGTTTGATCATATTATCAATAAGTTTTAACTTATTGCATGTATGCTTTTTGATTATTATGTCTTCGGAACATTATGGCAAATAAAAAATATGCCTTTTGGTACTTACGCTTATCAAAATTATTCCTTTCTATGGTTATGCCTTTTCAATTTTGGCCATTTATGTTATGCGTTATGAAATATTAATATAGAACAGACCGCAACACAATTTATCGTCAACAGGCGAATGCATCGTTCGATGAAACGTACTGCGATAAAAAAGTGTTAAGTGAAAAAGTATTATTGGTTCCGATACATATTGTAATATGTTTTAACGAATAGTTTCATCGATAACTTAATACTTTTATAAAATGTAACTTTGATATACCGTTTTTCTGGTAATGAAAACAACTTTAAAAGATTTTTTTAAAGAAACGTTTTTCGATGATATAAAACAGCGATGATTAACTATTTGATGAATTGAAAAAAATATATATTAAAAATCGTAGAAAAGTTTTCGGTAAAATGATATTCGATATCAAAAAAATCTGTATTCTAATAGACACCCCTGCAATATATGCGTGAATACACTGCGCCGATATCAAGTCTTAGCACTTGACCCGAGAGTTGCTGGCTTACTTTGCAGCCGGGTGTACCCCTGTGTTGTAAGTACCTATCTTTCTGTTGTATATTAGTAATTAGCTTCGTAAGAATGACGCATGACGATAGGCAAACAGACAGTATCAATAACTCATATTTTTCACAGGTTTTAGAAGAAGAGGTTTTATGCGAAGCTTGCAGAGATCAGGCAATGTTCGCAGTCAATGAGAACTTGCAGCAAAATGTTTCTGGCAACGCAGATCAACAAGCTGGACCAAGTCACCAAGGCCACACTAATGTGTGTTTACTGTGTGGATTATCTACTTTAAGAAGACGAAGTGACAGAGTTTTGAGAAATAATTCTTTTGAACTGCAACTGTCTATGATTGCTATTATTGAAAGCAGAGTAGCACCACATGAGGATTAACTTATTTATCTATTTAAGTAAAGCTATTTCTTAGAAAATTATAAAATTATAGAGTGTTTCAAATAACACGTAAATAAAAACAATGTTGGACTACTTGAAATAAATTGGTTCGGTCTCAATATAAGTAGTTGGAGCAATTGTGTTATAGAAGTCGGACGCAACAAAAGTACCTCAAATACCTAGTCTTAAAGCAACATAGAAAAGTTTATTTTTGTTTTCTTCATTTATCTGGCCAGTAATTGAACCAGAGACCTTAGCAATAACCACATCATGAAAACCACTGTGAGCCTCTTACGAAAAAGAATTTTAATTTCAGATTACGCAAGATGATTTTGTATGCCATACATGCTGGTTGCGGGTACAAAAAGAAGCTCAAAGAACGGCTACTATTGATGTCACAAGATCTCGACCGAGTGCATCACCATTACCGTCGCAAGAGGAGCCCCAAGTATTGGAGGAGCCCCAAATGTTGGAGGAGCCACAAGTATTGGAGGAGCCACAAGTATCGGAGGAGCCACAAGTATCAGAGGATCCACAGTTACAACAAGTAACAATACCTGTATATAGAAGAGCGGCCAACACTAATCATCGTTGTGTATTTCCAAATTGTGAAAGCACTACATTGCATTGTATTTTAGATGATTTAAGAGCGAAAGTCTTAAGTGATGATAAATATAATCTGCCTAAGGAAGCCCGGGTGTGTAATGAGCATTTGATGGCCAATATGTGGGATGCATTGTATAACTCCCAAAATAGTTGATCAAGATTTAACATCCAGCAAATACAGCATTTTTTTTCTTTTGTTAATAGAGTCAACCAATCAATTGATTTTGAAAATATAGAAGAAATGGACGACAGAATATTTCAATACTGGATAGGGCGTACAAAAGAACATTTTATTATATTATTAGATGAAGTGCCTTGAGTAAGAGATATTCATAGAGGCACTTTTGTTCTTTTAGTATTACTACTAAAACTGAGAACCGGAGATTCCGATGAAAGAATTTCAACTCTAATGAATGTTCCACGTAAAACATTAGAAGTTCTAATGGACAAAGTAAGGGAGATACTTTTACAGGATTTTGTCCCAAGGAATCTTGGGATTGGTCATATGTCCAAAGAAAAATAAGTCTATCATAATTTATTAATCCCAAATGGACTATATGGAACCAATGCAATATGTATGTGCATAAAAGTTTTAATTACGCATTTCAGAAACAAACATACTCACTACATAAGTACAGAAATATTTTAAAATGTTTTATGAATGTTGCTTGTGATGGATATATTCTTAATTGTTTTGGCCCTGAAAAAGCAACAACTTCAGATGCTGAAATAACAACTAAATTGTTTGCTGATGGTTCTGCTTTAAAGGAGTATTTTCAACGTGATGATGTGTTCATTTTAGGCAGAGGGTTTAGGGATAGTATAAGTTTGTTAGAAGAATGTGGCTATAGACCATGTATGCCAGAATCATTATTAGAAAACGAACACCAATTAGCGACTGCTGAAGCAAATAGAAGCCGCTGCGTAACAATTTGCCGGTGGGTGGTAGAAGCTGTTAATGGCCATTTCAAAAGAGACTTCAAACTGTTAAGGCAAGAATATTTTCATCGGCCTCTACCACACATGATGCAGAATTTCAAAATCTGTGCAGCTTTATTGAATAGATTTGGTGTTCATTTTGAGAATAACATACATTCTTCTGTAATACTAGAAATAGTTCAAGAAAGAATGGAATTTGACAATAATCTGGCAAACATGGTAGAGGCCCTTAATATGAATAGGCGGTCATCCCAATTTCAAAATATATGTGCAGACCAAAATAATGTTTCATGTTTTCCAATATTGGAATATCGGGATTTGATTTTGTTCGCCTTGGGGACGTACCAAATAAGACAAGCACGCTCTTATTACGGCGAACATGTGTGGTCCCAAGGCGAGTACAGAATCGGGGTGAATAGGGGTGAAGCTATCAACCAGGATGATTATAGTCTTAAAGACTTCAATAAGGAAGAAAATAAAATCACGGAAACAATATTATGTATATTTATTAATTGAATATAATATTCCCGGCAGAACCGGCATTATTGAATATTGCTGTAGCTGCTTAGTTGGTCAGCGCACTGTAGGCTGCTGCGCCCACACAATGACTTTAGTGTGGTATTTAGGATAGGCCAGACATCAAGAAAATATCTCAGCACCAACAGCTTTTCTTGATGATATAATTATAGAAGACGAGAATTAAATAAATTAATGTACTTATTACATGTTTCTTTTAATTGACCTTACAACTCATTTTAGTAGTACCTATTCAATCAAAAAATCAAAATAAAAAATTCTTTATTCAGTGAACTTAAAATAAGCATTTTGAATCGTCAAAAGTTAATAGATGGATGGGCACCCGTATTCAGAAAATCTTTTAGCTGTGGAGAAGAATGGGCGCAAGAAACTCCACAGATTTATAATAATATAGAAGTAACGACATTTACAAAACAATATGTCGTTACCAACTCATACAATATACAAATTGTGAGCGTCAATACAAATTGGAAAATCATTGAAGGGCATTTTCTATTACAACAAAAAAAAACATATAATACGATTACCAGACATTACACATACTTACAAAAGAATATTAAAAAAACAAACAGGTACTGCTCGATTTAAAATAAAACGAACAACGTCTTTCAGTATCTTTGAAACACAAAGAAGGACTATTAAATACTACCAATAAAAAATAAGATTGCAAGAGCAGACCAGCCTCCACAGGCGGCACCCGTTCACGAGTATGACATGTGAATCAGCCATCGCTTCGCTCAACCATGTTTTAGGGAACGTAACGACCCGACGCACATGCCACCACCGCAGAGACACTTTGAGAGAGCATGACACACTCGAGCAACTCCAACGAAAGCAAGAGAACATTAAGACAATTTTAAACGCAACATAAATTTCGAGTAGGTACCTTTGTCTGTAAGACACTGAAAATTATTTATTAAAATAATTGCTAATAAAATATACCTTTCTTAAGTAAATAAGATTTTACATGATTCATATACTTATCTAAAGGTAAATCTAGTACAGTACTTGGTATTTTATTATAATATTGTATACCTGCCCCAAGAAAGAGCCGAGAACCTTTTGTAACCTAAACAGTGGCATCACTAGTTTTGACTTACTTCTAGTATTGAAATTGTGTATTGTAATGGCTTTGGGACGGAGACCCGAAATGAAACAATGTCTTGCGTTGAATCAATAAATTTTTATCCTCTCGTGTATCATCTTAAATACTAATTAACATCACATCTATACGTGACTAGAGGAAGGACGCCTTGTCAATCAGGAAGACCTTAATTATCACGTACTATTGAGTACGTGCTGATAGTATAATTCACTATATCACACCTCCCCTGAAAAGGCTAGGCATCCCTTCCCTGAAAAGTAAACTCTTATTTTCTAAATATCTTAGTCCTATTCTTATGAACTATATATTCTTTATTATTCTTTAATATTTTTACAAAATTTAAATTTCAGCGAGTTGTTGACGACTTTCACATTTAGGGTATGTAAACACACTTTTAAATGTCACAATTAGGTACTCCAATTCTCTTATCCTTATTTTACCTCATATAAAACAGTCATAATATAGTAACATATTTGTCTCTCATAGAACATTTTGAGTCTTAATAAAATACAAGTACAACTTATATTCCTAATCCTTAGTCAATGTACAGTTACATTCATAATAGTGTGGATGGCCAGTCCACAATACTTGTCACAAAAAAAGTAAGTAGTTAACTACTAACATAATTCTCATTATATCTTTAAATTCTTTTCATATTTATAGACGTCTCATTTTTATTATTTATAGTCGACCTATTTTTCTATACTTATTTATAATGGTACTTTTATTTATATTTATTCGTGTACTACACACATTTATTTATTTATAATTCTGTCGACTTTATTATTTAAAAAGGGACTTTATTTTAAGGTCTACTCAGACGCTGCGTACTCGCGCACCTTCGTCGTGAGCTGCCTCCAACTATTCTCACGGAGGAAGCTCGTTCCTGCCATGATCGAATGAAGGATCAGTTCTCCTATTTAGTACCATTTTATCTTATAATATTATTTTATTTATTTAATTTTATTGCCTTATCCTTCATTTCGATCTATGCCTACTCAAAACTAACAAAACAATCCTTATAAATATAACTAAACAGAAACTTGGTTGATCAGACCAGCATGAGAATCTGAATAACTATTTTTATTCCTACTTATAAACATATCTATACAATCCAAAGCCAAACTAAAAAAAACCTATTCCTATCAGTCATATCACACAATAATTTATACTCATTCCTTAAAACCATAAACTGTACAATTCACAGCACCTTCCTAATTCCATATTTCGTTACGTTCATAATACCAATATGGTATCCAGGTACTCCAATTTGCCGACTGATTCTGTGTTTGTATTCTCAAGTAACATCCGAGATGTTTGTGCCAGTTTTCTAGCGCACCTATACTCTCATGATGATAGGGTGTTGAATTTAACTTATCAATATTTAGCAATTTACATACTGTTTCTAACGTGGAATTAATAAATTCCGTTCCACAGTCAGTCGCAATAACCCTGGGAGTACCATATCGTAAAATAAAATTTTCAGTAAAAACCCTAGCAACAGTTTCAGCTGACTTATCAAGTATTGGGTAAGCTTCTACAAACTTTGTCAATTCGCATTGTATATTAAACCCATTTTTAATCACAACGACTTCTACAATATTATTTTTTTTTTTTTTTTTTTACATAATGCACTCAGTTCTCCTATCGTTGCGTCTCGGCGCGCCTCCGTTAGTAGAGATTCCTGATTTATGTAAATAGTAGAGTCACTAAATAACATATCACCCGTCTGTGAGACGTATCTTTTCTTTTTCCTCAACTTCACGAAGTTTTCATACGAACAAATATCTAACCCAGCCTCTTCCCGTAATTATAATTAACATACCTCAAACCACTTTGTCAGTCGGTAAAAGTGAGGCGGTTAAACGGGTGAATACTCGTTGCATACATTTATTCTATTTTCCTTTGGATTTTATTTATTTACTTCTATAGAAAAATCCACAACTCTGTACAAAATTGTTTCCGTATAGCAGTATAGTCATTAATGCCGTGATCTTGAATTTGCGCAAGCGTAGAGCAAACGGCGAAAAGTGCTGCATCGGAAATTCTTGTGCGTTCGCTGCACCGCACAATTTATTTATAACGTAATGTGTACAGTTATGAAATCGTTAGTATATTCTATGTCGCATTGTTTTTCTGGGTACCTTATTTCTTTGCCTTGGTCGATGAAACGTTCTTGATACGATGTGCCGGAAAGGAAGCCAAAGTTGTGAGTTGTAAGAGTGATGTTAAATGACGTAGTCGCAGCTCGGTGTGGCTCAGTGTAGTGAAAATCTTGTTGTGTCCGTAGCTGAATAGAATGTTACTGCCATGGTTGATGTGTAGATATTGCAAATGACTCACGTGTTCTTTTCGTAGTACTCCGTTGGAAGGTTGCTTGTTGCTTGAGCGGGGTCACCAGTGTGGATCAGGCCGTTGGGTCTCCGTCCCAATGGCCAAGGGAGTCCTTCTTGTAGCACCGTGTAGCACATATTTTGTAGACTTCAACTAGCGATTTCGCGGCGCGGACTTGTGACACCATGTCACGGTCGCCATGTAATGGCTTTGGGACGGAGACCCGCAATGAAACAATGTCTTGCGTTGAATCAATAAATTTTTATCCTCTCGTGTATCATCTTAAATACTAATTAACATCACATCTATACGTGACTAGAGGAAGGACGCCTTGTCAATCAGGAAGACCTTAATTATCACGTACTATTGAGTACGTGCTGATAGTATAATTCACTATATCACAGTATGCGTGTTTAGAAAAAGAGTAAATATTGCAACGCACAAAAACTATACAATTATAAATATATTGCGATGCAACAGTAAGAACACCAACTTCCTTAAAAATATTTCTAAGAGAATTTCGTGATCCCAGTCTATAAATAGTTCTTAATGCTCGTTTCTGTAAAATAAATATAGTTTTAACATTAACCGCTGTTCCCCACAAAAGGACGCCATACGACATGACACTGTGAAAATAACTAAAGTAAACAGTCCTATCAAATTCAACATCTGTTTTTTCTAATCGCGTAAGCTGCTGAACTGAGTTTGCCAGCCAAATTCGATATATGCGGATTCCATTGGTGTTTTGAGTCAAGGGTTATCCCTTTAGTCTAAGATCCGAGTATAGAACGACCTTCACCGAGAAGGTTAATGGATGAAAAGTATTTTATATCAAATATGTTAAATAATATATCGCGAGTGGGTTGGCTGAACAATTTCAGTCCAGTACCATTAATGATTAATTTAATATTTAATTTTTTTTATTTTTTTTTACATTGCTCTGGTTTGGTGTGTGTGTGTTTGTAATGAGCTTATCTTTATATAAACATAAATTTTATTTTTTTAACCAGACGGTTGCAAATTACTAATATTGACTTGCCTGTTTACACCTGCCTACCCAATGTTATGACAGGAAAAAAATAGTCAACCTAACGTTAGCATATTCTATAGGCTATGTAATTTATCTATTATCGAAACAAGTGCAATATTTAAAAAAATATATTTTTAATATTTATTTAATCATATACTGGACTGAAATTTTTTAGCCAACCCACTCGCAATATATTTTTTAACACATTAAATTTGATATAAAATACTTTTCATCCATTAACCGCTTGGTGAAGGTCGTTGTATACTCGGATCCTCTACTACTAGGAAAACTGTCGAATCTACCAAATCAATTTATCACCATTTATTCTAACATCGGTTTGTTCGGTCTTGACATTTGGTAGTGTAAAGAACAATGTCAAGTGTACATAGTAACCAATACATTAATTAATTATTTTTATTTATCATCATCAATTTCGATATCGAATATAATTAACAAATCGTCAGGAAACTGTGCAGGGGGCTCAATATTATTTTGGTGCCGCTCCCAACCAAGGTACCATAAAATAGTCATCGTGTGGCAACAGCACCCTACAATAAACAACAAAATTTATTACAAACTTCATTTACCTTCGCTATTATGTACTAAATATAATATATTAATAAATATATAAATAAATATTTTGTTAATAAGGATCGTATTTTACCTCGGAAAGCAAAGTCCATTGTCGAGAGGAGACCTCCCTTTCGGTGCATGCGCAGAGACCAACGACGCTTTAATAGTGAGCACACATATTCACTTTCATCAATGTATGAGTGAGTGTGCAAAGCCACCTCGTGACGTAGGTGGTTAGGAGCGGGTCGTGTGTAAACAGTTCATTTACCGTACGCGTGCGCATGTAGTAGTGATCAGCTGAGTACAGTATGGTATTATACGTATTTCTGTACAAAACTATTAATCAATTACTCTAAAACTAGCGTATTAATTCTAATGTTTTTGGGCAAAATATTTTTATTTTTGCATAAACTAGTAACACCTGTACTTTAAATAAACGCTACTGATTTAATAGACCCTTATATGTTATTTTCCAATGTACGATTTATAGTATTATAAATGCAAGTACTTTGACTGTGATATTGACGTCTCGCAAACTTTGTGCGTACTGGAAGTGAATGAGCCACAATGTCGTTTCTTCTTCTGTTTAGTTTAGTGGGATCAAAATAAAGGTGTTATGTAAAGTAAGCATTGTGTTCAACAAATATAACTGCCTTATAGTTAATAGTCCAGAGAGCCTATAAAAATCCTCAGTAGGATATCGAAATTTTTTAAAATAAATGTTTTATAAGAGTGACCTTTGTGTCCGTTTAAGTTCCAGCATTTTACTTTTAGTAATTCCACCCCACACAAATGCAATATATAATTACACATTGTACCAAGGAAATGTATATCTTATTAAGAAGTTCACTATGCATTACGTAGCGCAGGGATTTTCCATTTGAGCTTACGTATCCGTTCGATAACTAACTCAATTTGCGAATGCCATGATAGTCGTTGGTCCACTAGAACCCCTAGATACTTAGTATTGGTTACCTTTCGAATACAAGGGCAGTTGCAGTTTTCAGATGTATAATTATGTGTATGAGTGTATGTTTGTGTGTATGAGTTGTGTGTGTGCGTGTGTGCGCCAGCCTGAATATGTCCTGTGCGGGGTACTGGTTGCCGTAGAATACGCCGTATCTCCTACTGGTGATGACACGCCTAGGCGCGCGGGAGTCCTGGAAAGAGACAGAGGATCAGTCCCACCACACCGTAAGCATTGCTATGACCTTAAAAATTAAAACACGTCTGCTTTACAGGACGTTAGGATAGGTTGCTTACCCTGTCTTCTAGGCCTTCGTTCTAGTTCAGGTTCTGCGTCAATTTTTGCGTTAATTTTGTAGTGAACAACCAGCTGAAAAGATGATATAAAAATATGATATAAAATGGAATTACATACAATGCAGAACGGGCGGGTAGTAGGAACACTTTGCTTCTATTAATAGTGATTTGAATCTGCAAAATACACGAGTATTAGATATACATACCAAGTACTTACCGAATAAATTTATCTCTTCACTATTAAACATCATCATTTTATTTATTACACCATAATGTGTTTTCCACTTTTTCCTTATCTACTTATTTGTATTTGTTATTCTGGCACAATGGTAACTCAGTTAATCAATGATATTTAATTGTAACATCATTGCAGTTAATAACAACTTTTGTGCGTCTTTGCGCGCTGTTTGTCTGCTTTGTTTGACTGTCGTCGGGCGAATCGGTGGCGAACGGCGATCCACCGTCCGCCCCCGCCGCCCGCGAGTCGCGCACTGCCATGCCGCCACCACCGCCCGTTGGCGTGCAATTAAGTGAAAACTGTATTGTTCCCTATTTATCTGTTATATACAGGGTGTCCCAGATATCGACGTCAACCGGGTGATAGGCCAAGTAATAATAGTTATCAGAAAAATATAAAAAAAATCTAAGTAACGTATTTTCAAAATTATAGACATTTAAAAAAAAAAACAAATAACTACATTCCGTGACGGTTTTTTACCTCCTGTTGCTACAAATCTTTAATTTTTTAAATGTTTTCTTTTGTTTTGTAATCCTGAATAATGCTTCTGTATACACTATCCTAAACTTTATAGCCAGCTGCTCAAGCTTGGAAGGAAATGTCACTTTTTACACAACCAAATATTCAAAATTAATATTTTGCCCTGCTTTAACATACTGTACTGAAAAAAAATGTACAATGGGAGTTTGGCAAGTAACTTCAAAAGTTGGCGCATTTAATAAGATTTCAAAATGTTACGATACATGCTAGATTATTTCTTACACTGTGGACAATTTAATTTTTTGCAGAGACACCTTGTTTTAAAAAAATTACTCATTGATTTAAAAATGGTTCTATGGTACCCCCTGGCTCTCTTCAAGGTCGTAACTTTAAAGGTGAGTATAGACTACAACATTTTCTGGAGAATTTCTGTGTAATGTAACGTTCTTACGAATGATACAATACAGGCAAAAGCTCAGTTTCCAAAGCATTTCCATGTAATGTAACGTTCCTGCGAATGCTCGGCGTTATGTTACGGGTAAATGCTCACAGCGAGTGTGCATTTACCAACATTTCGTTGTACCTTGCGTTCATTCTTTTTTGAAATGTCGGACCTACAAGTTGCGTGTGCTGCGTTTATCTTGATGAATTATATTAGAAGAAACAGAAAAAAACAGAAAAATAGAAATAGAAGATGGTGGCAAATGAACATTTACAATAGAAGACAAACTCTTGGAGGTGTGCAATTATTGTTAGACTTAAAATCGCAGGAATTAAGTGGTCAATATAAGAACTTTACTGCCCTATCTTCAAGTGATTTTGAAAGTTTATTGAATTCAATTGGTGCTAAAATATCAAAGCAAAATTCACGATTCAGAGTTTCAATTACGGCGAAGGAGAGATTAGCATTAACTTTACGTTATTTAGCTACAGGTGATTCCTTCGTTAGTTTACAGTATCTTTTTAGAATATCAAGACATAGTATTGGGAAGATAATTCCAGAAGTATGTGAAGCAATAACAGAGGAACTGAAAGAAAACATTCACGTGAGTATCATTATACTTTATTTAAGATCAATTCAAATCATTCAAATAATCTGAGATCTGACTCATCATATCAAAGTTACTGCTATCTTGAGTATCGCCCCCGTCTGTATCTGCTACACCGGCTCGACTCGGACCTCGGACTTCATTGGAAGTTGCAGCTGCTCTAGTCTCTTCGATAGAGGAAGTGTAGCCTCTGTCTGTATTTGAGTCACAGGATCGGTTCTGACTTACAAAGGATTCATTTGATGTTGAAGCTGTATTATATCCTCGAGATGTTTCGTTCCCATAATTATCTCTATTGTGTTGACTGTATCCACGGGGATAGTTAAATTCTCCTTGATCAGCGCTAAAAAGTATATTCGATATAAGATGTTGCACATAGTTTTTGGTCCCTTCATTATATTTTCTTAATTTATTGGCGATAAATGTACCGTAACTTGTTAACTCGTCATTATTAAAATCACTTTTCATAGCGGTTTTTTGCAATATATCAAATGCAATTTCCATTTTTTTGTCGTCATCTGTATTGATTTTGGAAACCATTTTCCTTTTATTTTTTATAGGATGTGCTGACTGCGACTCGCAATCAGCCGTAGTAGCCTGCATGTGATTTTCCTCGGTCTTGTTATCAGCCTGAAATTATATAACATATATTTTTTTGCAGATGCCAAATTCACCTGAGGAGTGGTTACAAGTGGCAGAAGGTTATGAGAAAATATGGCAATTCTCCCATTGTATAGGCGCTATTGACGGAAAACATATAGTAATTCAAGCACCACCTGCAAGTGGCAGTGAATTTTATAATTATAAGGGGTTTTTTAGTATTGTACTTATGGCAGTAGTGGATGCAAATTATAACATTATTTACATTAATATAGGTTGCCAAGGACGAATATCAGACGGTGGAGTATTCCATAACAGTATGTTATATAAAAAACTACAAGATGAATCATTGAATTTGCCACAGCCCTCTACACTGCCAGGTAGGCAAATGTTAATGCCATATTATTTCATTGGCGATGAAGCTTTCCCTCTTATGCAAAATATGATGAAGGTTTACTCTGGAATGCATCCCAAAGGATCTACTAAAAGATTGTTCAATTACCGACTCTGTAGAGCTCGGCGCGTAGTTGAGAATGTGTTTGGACTACTTTCGTCAGTATTCCGTGTTTTGCGAAAGCCTATATTATTGAACCCCGATAAAGCTAAATTGATTGTAAAGTGCACATGTCATTTGCACAATTTCATTAGAAGGAATTCAGAAGGAATATGCTTACAAGAAAACATCTCACAAGACAATAATACCAGTGATTATAACGAGGGCCATGCATCATTTCTTCCGCTTGCAAATCAACATCGAAACTTATCAGAAAGTGCTTTTGCAAAAATAATGAGAGATGAAATTGCTGAATACTGTTCTCAAGAAGGTGCGTTGGAGTGGCAAAACCAATATGCGTAGGTACTTACAAGTTTTAATATAGAAATACCTTTTAAAAAAATAACTCACCGAATCATCAACGGGACGTGGTTTATTCCTATCCAGCATAAATTGTAAGCTTTGGTACGCAAACCACGAACTTTTGTAAATTTCATCTGCTCCTGTAAATGTAAATAAAAAAAAACAATTTAAAAATAAAATTCGTCTTTTTCATTTACGTCATAATTTTATCCAAACTGAATATATCTGCTGTGCTATGTATATTTGCATTTATTGTCATCACTAACCTTTTCCAGTGCCAACACTTTTTTCAATCTTCATTTTTTCTCTTCGAAGAGAAGCTAGAAGGCTTGTCATTTTTTTTCTGCAGTCATCAGCAGAGATCTCCATTTCGGCAGCAATATCTTGCCACGCGTCGTTTTTTAATATTTTATTGTAATGTTGAGCGTGATTAGGATCCCATAAAATTACATGATTCCTGTATTTTTCAATAAACAATAAAGTTTTTTCACTATCCCACGACATAGTTGAATAGAAAATAGATAATAAGTAATAACAATGCAATGCACGTGTAAAATCACAGCGTCAACTTGAACAACTAAACGACCGCGCGGACCGCGTGCGTCTCGTCCCTCTCCCTCCGCGTCACCCCGCAACCGCGCATCGTCCGCACTCGTGGCTCGACGAAATGTTACACCAATACGCTCGACGAAATGTTACACCAATATGCTCGTTGGTTTGTAACAGAGGCCAGCGTGCTCGACGTTTAGTTCGTAAGAGGATGATACACTAGAACATATCATAGAGCGGCTCGTTGTTCTGTTACAAGTAAATGTTGTAGTCTATACTCACCTTAAGATTCAAGTTTGAGTGAGACGGTGACATTTATTTTACGAAGTGTGGGTGAGACATAGGGATGCTATTATATTAAATACACACAATTGTTTAACATCATTACATTATCATTAGATGCTAAGATTTACAACAGATGTTTAAACTGGAATACCCGGGCAGATGGATAGGGTGATCTGGTACTATTTCGTGGCCAGCCCGCTCATCTGACTTAAATCCATTAGACTTCTTTTACTGGGGAGCGGTGAAAGAATAAGTTTATTTGAAATCAATTGAAACTGTAGCTGAGCTACGGCAAAAGATAACGGAAGCAGCTGAATTTGTTAACAACGGAAGATTCGCCCGTCTGATAAACCGATCATTTATAAGAAGATGTCGAGCTTGCATTGCGGCTGAAGGAAGTAAGTTTGAACATCTGTTGTAAATCTTAGCATCTAAATAATTGATGTTATACAATTGTGTGTATTTAATTTAATAGCTTCACTATGTCTCACTCACACTTCGTAAAATGAATGTCTTGACTTGATGTTTTCTTCGGCCGTATGGCCGGTGCGGGCGTCGAGGCGTACGTGCCTCTTTACCCGGGCTGCTTCTCGGCGGCTTAGTGCCACCGGGTCAGGTTGGGGGTTCGACAGGGAACATTTTTTTTTGTGTTTTATGTTTTTTTATGATTCATTTTTTTATTTATTTTTTCATTTTTTTCATATTTTTTTTTAATTTTTTTTATTAATTTTTTTTTATTTTTTTTGTTCTCTCTGTCGCACCGCGGAAAACGAATGTCCCCGTCTCACTCAAACTAGAATCTTAAAGTTACGACCTTGAAGAGAGCCAGGGGGTACCATAGAACCATTTTTAAATAAGTAAGTAAAACTTGTTCAAAATTAAATGTCCCTACAAAAATTAAAATTGTCTACAGTTTAAGAAATAATCTAGCATGTATCATACCATTATGGAATCCTTTTTAATTGCGCCAACTTTTAAAGTTACTTGCCAAACTCCCATAGTATTTTTTTTTCAGTACAGTATGTTAAAGCTGGGCGAAATAATAATTTTGAATATTTGGTGGGTATAAAGTGACATTTCCTTCCAAGCTTGAGCAGTTGGCTATAAAGTTTAAGACGGTGTATACAGAAGCATTATTCAGGATTACAAGACAAAAAAAACATTTAAAAAAGTAAATATTTGTAGCAACAGGAGGTAAAAACCCCCACTGGATGTAAATTTTTGTTTTTTTTTAAATGTCTGTAGTTTTGAAAATACGTGACTTAGATTTTTATTTTTATTTTTCTGATACCTATTATAACTTGGCCTATCATCCGGTTTCGGCTTAACGTCGATATCTGGGACACCCTGTATAGGTATTACTTAAGTTTTTAGTTTTTAATTGTGAAAGTAGGTACATTATAAGTCAGTTTTATATTACTTAAGTTTTTAGTTTTTAATTGAGAACCTACCTACTGTATATGTAAAGTATTGGCATCCATATGTCAAAAAAATTATTGAAGGAGCCCATTGAAAATCAGCGTCAGGCTCCATTGGACCTGACAAAATGCTGAATTGGCTACCTTTTTAGCTGCGGCCGTGAGACATTGCTATTATTTTTAAATAAGTGTTCTCATAGTAATCTGTTTTTTTTAAATCTATATTTTGATAAACTGTGATTGTTGTAACTGTCTCGTGTGTTGTAGCTAAATAAACTAGTTTTCATTTCATTTCAATATATATATAGTTTTCATAGTTATTACATCTGTGAATTCGTATTTGGAAATCCTCAAACGGTTGGGTTATTGAAATTGGGGTGAAATAAATATAAGTTAGTTTTAACAGTACTGAGTCAGAAGATTTGTGGTTAGCCAATTACCTCCACGTACCTCAGCAAGACCTGACTCAGTTGCAGATTTCACATTTTCCCGAGAGCGCAGCAGTCAGAAAATACAAGAGCAGTATCATCAGCGTAACAAAAAACCCGTCCTCCAATGTTTTGTAGATAACATAGTCCGTTTATGTATACCAAGAAGAGTGTCGGGCCAAGAACGCTGCCTTGAGGGACACCATATGTAACAGTCTCTTTGTTGCTCTTGAAAGTGTCAATTTTCACTACTTGTTTTCTTTCAGAGTGAGAGAGAGAGAGAGTTCTTAAACAAGTCGAGAGCAGTACCTCTTACACCAATTTCCTCAAGCCTACGAACCAGGATAGGATGAGACGGTATCGAAGGTTTTTTAAAGATCTAGGAACACAACGAGGCATTTGTTACGTTTATCTACCCTATCTACAATAAGAGTTATCAAATCTTTAACTACATCTCGCGTCGACATACCCTTACGAAACCCGTACTGAGAGCTAGATAATATATCGTGGGCTGTTAAATAGCTAAGTAGCTTTTAATTTTGAAGTTTCTTAATTATTTTTGAAATACTAGTTAACACAGAGATATGCCAATAGTTATTAACATCCGTTGTGCGGTTATACCATACATTTAGATTTAGTTTATAACTCTGACTCACTTGAATATGCTATATTATCATAATATTAGTTTAATTGTATTTACACGAATTACGTTAAACAGCTGAGTGCAATCTAGGCAACCAAGCCAATCGAACGTCGCGTGAGAATCACTAATAACTTTACATTGTGAACGGGAATAAATAACTACTTTTCGGAACATTTCGTCTCACTGCACTCCTGAACTTAAACTAAACTTATAACTAACTTAACTACAACTACTATCTACCTGTACAACATTACTACACCGTACATTTTGGTCCTTCGAGCCTTTAAACTCAGTGTGTGCCGTGACTTTGGCTGCGATAACGAATCGGTTACTTGGCTTTCCACAAGCAGGTCCCACCAAGTTAATTGAGAAGGCGTATTTCGTAGTGACGGTTGCGGGTACGCGTGAGTGTTCAGCACCTTCACTGGAAACTACAAACCGCTGAAGAAGAAGACTTCTGGAGTACTACAGTCGTCTTCGTTTCCTGTACTGGAACTATCACCTAAGAACAACAACTAAGTCATACAGTAAGTTTACTACTACTTTTTATTCTTACTCATTGAACTTTAACTTAACTATAGCTTAATGGAATTACTTACTAAACAAGTTGCCACCTTTGAGAGCATTAAGGCACTGTCCTCTAACTTCAAAAAGGACAGTGCCTCAAGAAAAACTAACGACTATTAGGGAAAGCGCCTGAACAGTTTAGAAAACTTATGGGTTGAGTTCTATGAACGAAATGAAACACTGCTCAAGTCCGTCGAAAGAAGAGAGACTGTGAGCTATTTTATCAATGACGTTTATGGGAAAACGTATCTTATATATGAGTTCACCAAACTACATAAGATGGAGTTATTAGTGTCTTTTGAAAAACAACAACTGGGTGGTGGACACGATAGATTGGTGAAAGTGATTGGTGATAGCTGCAGCAATTCTAAAATCTGTGAACGTTTGGCAGGGACTAATTAAAACATTTTTGCCCCAAGAGCTTAAAGTCACGATTGAACCGGCCGTTTACAACCTCCACTATCCACTGCCATAGCGTTACCGATTAAGCATCGTGAGCTTGCTCAGTGGTCATCTGTGTCTCACGACGATCCTTTGTTGGCGGAACATAGATTTTATATCCACAACCATCAATGAGCTCCAAGCTATCCCTGAAACCCCGATCTAGGATGAATGCATCGTTTGTTTGGAGCAAGCAGTGTAGCCGGTGAACTTCGTTATTCATTATATCAGCCATTATTTGCGCATCTGTTTTAGTCGCCGCGTAGAGCCCCATTACATCTAATATATACCCATCACAGCACACAAGCAGGAAAGGTTTCAGAAGTTCTGAAACTTGTCTAGACTGTACGAAAGTCTTCGAAACAAAAAATTCGAGCTTTTATTTAAATATAAGTCCCATCGCAAATCAGTATTAACTTATCATTATTTTCATTACCAAATAGGGCTTTTGATATTGATAGATTTCTCTCCAACAATTGATTTTTGTCAATGTGGTCAACTCCCAAATGTGGGCTACATTTGGGAGTTGACCACATTATGGTTATTTAGACACTCTCTCACAATAACCAGTAAACGTTCCAACTTTCTTCGCGACATGTTAAATAAAGTCGCAAGTCTTTCATATGACTCCCAAGTTCGTGGTTTTGTAAGATATATGCCTAATACAGTTCTCGGTTCTCTGCGACTTTTCATTTAATGTAGGCATTGTTTCTAATATTGCATCAAACTCCTTTGCATTTGCGACCTGTCTAGAATAAGTCGAGGCAAGGTTCACGTTGTAATGCTGAAACTTGACTAGACTGTAGGAAAGTCTTAGAAACAAAAAATTCGAGCTTTTATTTATTTAAATATAAGTCCCATCGCAAATCAGTATTAACTTATCATTATTTTCATTACCAAATAGGGCTTTTGATATTGATAGATTTCTCTCCAACAATTGATTTTTGTCAATGTGGTCAACTCCCAAATGTGGGCTACATTTGGGAGTTGACCACATTATGGTTATTTAGACACTCTCTCACAATAACCAGTAAACGTTCCAACTTTCGTCGCGAATAAATTCGCAAGTCTTTCATATGACTCCCAAGTTCGTGGTTTTGTAAGATATATGCCTAATACAGTTCTCGGTTCTCTGCACTTTTCATTTAATGTAGGCATTGTTTCTAATATTGCATCAAACTCCTTTGCATTTGCGACCTGTCTAGAAGTGCATCTCTTCGTTGGTCAAATTGCCTCTTGTGTTTAAGTCGAGGCAAGGTTCACGTTGTAATGCCATTCTCAACATATCACAGATATCAGTAAAATTATATGTATTAAAATCATCAGTTGCATTACATAATTGAGGCAGTTCATCCCAAGCATTGCTCTCTAAGTGTTCTGTACAAACTCTCGCACCATTTGGAATATACACTTTATATTTAATTCGACGTCGAGTTGTGTTTTGACAACTATTAAATATACAATGTCGTGGTGTGCTTGAAGCACGTGTATAATCCTCAACTACAAACTGCGTCTGGAACTGCTTCTGGGGCTGCTTCTGGGGCTGCTTCTGAGGCTACTTCTGGGACTTCTTCTTGCCCGGCGAGATTAGCATGTCTTTTTACTCCATTTTTAGCGGACTGCCAACATCGGTGACACACACTCTGTGAGCCATCGAAAACAATCTGAAAGTAGAAAATTATGATTTATGAGCAAATATATATAATTAAACTGTTTTAACGGGACCTAACACGATTAACTTTGTAAGTAAGTTATAAAATAAATATATGATATACTACTCTGTCAAGAAAGTCCTGGGAAAGGATCAATAATACACAAAATATTAGTTATTCATTCTGATTGCGCTGATTCGAAGGATGTGAATGCTGGGAGAAAAAAGGAATAGATCTCACCTTGATCGGTTTTCGCCGATTCTTCGAAGTCCCTTTGCATGCGCGCCACGCAACTCCGCTTGCACACGCGTTTATTAGAGATAGTTTTTTATGATTTTATAGTGGCAACTTTTAATTAGGTGAAAGTTCACACGCTTAATTTTACACACGCAACTTAATAAGGTAAGATGCACTGATAGGGGCAGCAATTTATCGCCCTATTTAATTATTTTTTCACGAGCACACGCGTTTTCTTCGTCAATTCTTCAAGGCGCCATTCGGAACTAGCTAGCTTAGCTTCCGTCTTCTTCTGTGACAAGGTGCGAGGGAGACGGACAGAGGACAGTAGTCCGAGGAACAAGGAGGGCTATAGAACCAGCGCGCTAATGCTCGTTATTCAAAATATGCGTGTATAACATATTTTATTTGAATGTAACTGGGCAATTTCACCTTTCATCATGGTATGTAAATTATTATATTTAATTTTAAGTTATTTTATTATTTGGCGCAAACACATCCAAATTTATTTTATCACCTCAAAGTATGCTCCTTCTAAAACGATACACTTACGCCAACGAATAATCCAATCATCAAAACATTTTTTAAACGCTTTTTCCGGAATTGAGTTTATGTCTTCTACCGAATAAAAACAGGTGCCACGAAGTGGTAATTTGAGTTTAGGAAAAAGAAAGAAGTCGGCTGGAGCCATATCTAGTGAATAAGGTGGTTGCTCGATGGTATTTGTTGAGTTTTTGGTCAAAAATTCGTTCACAATGATGGCTTTGTGCAAAGGCAGGTAGTGCAAAATTCAAGAATTTTCTTTCTACAAATATGGCCTTTTTTCGTCGTATTTGCTCTCTTAAACGCCACATAACGCTCAAATAACATTCGTTATTTATCGTATGACCTTCCGGCAAGAATTCCGAGTGCACAACACCACGATATTTAAAGAAAACAGTCAACATGACTTTGACTTTTGATCGACGTTGGCGTGTTTTTTCGGTTTCGGTTCAGTAGAAGGCGCCACTACGAATCTTGTTGACTAGTTTGCATGTCAAACTTGTAAACCCACGTCTCGTCACCAGTAACAATGCGTTGCGTTGCATGAATGTTGGGTCGGAATTGACTCGTTCTAGCATGTCTTCAGCGACTTTTATGCGATTGAGTTTTTGGAGAAAATTCAGGTCTTTTGGGACTAACCGAGCGGCAACATGTTTCATACCCAAGTGATTATTTAAAATGGTACGGATCGACTCGTGAGACAGAAAATTCAGCGGCTATCTTTCTCAAACTTAAATGAGGATTTTCAGTCACCATTTCCTTTACTTTTTATTTATTTATTTATTAAGGACTTCCAACAAGACTTGTATCAATACATTATAAGAACAAATAACAATCAAAACTTATAGCTAAACACAAATCTTACTTAAAGGAAGCCACAGCATGTACCAATCTAAAGCTAATAACCTAATTATGAAAACAAATTAAATTTAGATATAATTGAAAAATAAATAAATTATCATTAAAAATAAAATTAAAATCATTGAAAATTAAATTTAAAAAAATAATTCCTAATGCACAACGCCGCGATATTCAAAGAAAACATTCAACATGACTTTGACTTTTGATCGACTTTGGCGTGGTTTTTTCGGTTTCGGTTCAGTCCGAAGGCGCCACTACGAATCTTGTTGACTAGTTTGCATGTCAAACTCGTAAAGCCACGTCTCGTCACCAGTAACAATGCGTTGCATGAATGTTGGGTCGGAATTGACTCGTTCTAGCATGTCCTCAGCGACTTTTATACGATTGAGTTTTTGGAGAAAATTCAGGTCTTTTGGGACTCGCCAAGCGGCAACATGTTTCATATCCAAGTGATTATTTAAAATGGTACGGATCGACTCGTGAGACAGGAAATTCAGCGGCTATCTTTTTCAAACTTAAATGAGGATTTTGCAGTCACCATTTCCTTTACTTTTTATTTATTTATTTATTAAGGACTTCCAACAAGACTTGTATCAATACATTATAAGAACAAATAACAATCAAAACATATAGCTAAACACAAATCTTACTTAAAGGAAGCCACAGTCTGTACCACTCTAAAGCTAATAACAGCTTATAAAGCTAATAACCTAATATATGAAAACAAATTAAATTTAGATACAATTGAAAAATAAATAAATTATCATTAAAAATAAAATTAAAATCATTGAAAATTAAATTTAAAAAAAAACATTCAACATTGAAAGTTAAATTTAAAAGAACATTGAGAATAAAATTTTAAAAAATCCAATTGAGAATTAAATTTAAAATTGAAATACAATAAAACATTCAAATATATTATTAAAATATTATAATATAAAAACATTACAATATGAAAATAGTATTAATAATTGTTAATTACAATTAAATCCAAATTCACTGTAAACACTCAGTCGTAGTAAGAGCTTCAATAACAAATTTCTTAAAATTACTTTCGTTTTTAGAGAAAATATAGATATCACATTTTTTTGAAATAGTACAATCTACATAGTCTGCTTAGAGGAGCATAGTATGCGCAGTTGGACTTAATTTGTTTCAAGTAAAACACACTGTATCTATTGTAACGAGGCGATCTAGAGGGTACATTGTAATTTATTTTTTTCAATAAGTCTGGACAATTTAGGCTTCCGTTAACGAGCCTATAAAGATACAAACAATCGAGTATTGTCTGCGATAGGCTAGTGAATTAATATTGAAATGCTTAAGTCTATCGCCATAATGAGCAAGTTTTCCAACCAACCCAGTTCCGTAGGCAACATGCCATAGACTCTCCTTTGAATACTTTCAACACGCTTCTCATAAACAGCGTAGTAAGGGTTCCACACAGGGCTGCAGTACTCGAGGCCGCTGCGAACTAGTGCATTGAAAATTGCAATTCTTGTGTACGGGTTCTTAAAATCTTTTGAATTACGTAACAGTTAACGCAACATTTTGAAACCTGTTGTAACTATGTGGCCTACATGCTTGTTCAATTGCAATTTGGCATCCAAAGTTACCCCCAAATCTCTTATTTCATTGATCCTCTTCAACTGAGTTCCGTTTATGTTATAAGTAACATCGACAGTACGACCTCGCAAAAAGCGGATATGGTAGCATTTTTCAACATTTAGGGACATACCATTACCAGCACACCACTCTACCACGTTAGTGATGTCGCTTTATAATAAATAAATGTCATCCGGAGACCTAATCTCTCTAACAATCTTCAAGTCATCTGCAAACAGATGATAGTCACAATGACCCGATGTCGTTTATGAAGATGTTAAAAAGCAAGGGTCCGAGCCTAGAACCCTGTGGCACACCTGATATGGCAGTGAAGGGGCCTGATGAAAAGCCGTGACTAAAAGAGGACCTGTTCCTCAAGTATGACTGGAACCAGTCCAGTAACTTACTAGAAACTCCAACCAAATTCAATTTGCTTACAAGCACATTATGATTCACCCTATCAAATGCCTTGCTGAAGTCTGTGTAAATGGCATCCACAGGCGTACGAGCATCGACAGACTCCTTTAGCTTATCGACAAACGTGACGAGGTTGAAACAGGCAGATCTTCGTTTCACAAATCCATGTTGATGTGTGAAGAGTAGGTGTTTTACGTGCCAGGACACAATAGGATGCATAAGACTCTCAAAGACCATGCTGAACGCAGGAAGAATGGAAATTGGCCGATAATTTTTTATTAAATGCTTTGTTAATCGAAAATTAACATGTTTTTATATATTTCATTGTTATCGATCTTACGTACAAATAAAAAGAATCACTTGTCATTCAATCAAAAACCTGTCTATAGTAGATAGATGTGATAAAAGATGGCAGTCGGCCATGCATTGGTTTTCTCATAAAAGGCGTGTGTACGCCATGTAATATTAATTATATTAGTTAAATCAGTTGTTCATTGGTTTTGTCATCAAGGCGTGTGGATGCCAGTTCAATATTCATTATAGTCATTCATTGGTTTTCAAATTCAAAGGCGCGTGGACGCCATTTCATGTAAATTATAGTAGTTAAATCGTGTTACCTATTAAATCAGTGTGACAAAGTAAAGTGTTTATTTTTCATCATCTGAATCATCATCATCAATTATCAACGACTCAAGGGCCTAAAGCGACGCTTCGAACCCGCCGTACCGCGGTCCTTGAGAAAGTCATCATCAACGTGTACGATCCTTGGCCGTCACGATCACGGCTGGCCGAGAAAATCTACGCACAATATTTTGGTGGTACCCACGAGGGGAACCGTTTAAAAACCCAGGACGGGAATCGTTTAAACCCAGGAAGGGATAAAAAGCATTATAGGTACTGGACACGCGGTTGCCGTCCAAGGTCATTGCCGGCAAACTCGCGTCTAAGCTGCCGTCAAGATTATAAGTTCAGTGTGAAATACCGAATATCAAGTCAATCTCGGAGTGTTTCAGTGTTTAAATTCAGTGGTCGTAATAATTCATCATAATTATATTTATTGAAGATAAAGATACGCCATTTTGTAATTGTGTATCGCATCGCTACGCTACGCAACGGAAACACAGACAGCCGACGCAAGAGGGTGTGCGCTGCGGTTCACTCATTCTTACGGACTCATAAGTTAGTGTTATTGTGTTGTGATTGGCCAATAATTCATGTAAGTACATTCATTCTCATCAAACCAATCTCAATCGGTCTAACTTCATTCAATCTTTACGAATATTGAATCACTCATTCAGTCAATGTCACTGTCATGTCAAGTGTCTGTCAAATAAATAACTAGGTTATCTTGTGTTTACATACTCGTATTCTAAATTTATGTTTCGTTAGTTTTAAATTTGTTACAAGTGTAACTGATCTCAAGTGTTACTGTTTATTACGTGCATTAGTCAGTAGATAGTCATCATGGCTTCGCGTAGGACAAGAAATCAGTTTAGAACTCATCATAGAATGTTGTTGGATTTTGCCGCGACGAGCGACGAACAAACTGGGTCTGTCTCTGCTTCAGTGGCAAAATGGCATTTTAATACCTACTATAAAGATTTGGTTTTGGCCTACGAAACATTATTGGGTTTTTCTAGTGAAGAAGTGTCTGAATCAGACATGTCGCTGTTCGAGGTGCAATTCACGGAGGTCAACAAACTATTGATAAAACTGGACCAGGCGTCGTCGGAGTCAACCGCTGGTACTTCAAAATCACACAAGTTCACATCAAACCAGGTAATGGCCAAATTACCACTTATAGAACTTCCCAAGTTTTCCGGTAACCTCATGGACTGGGTTCCATTCTATGACTTATTTCGTTCATTGGTTCATGAGCGCGATTTGTCGGATGCTGAAAAGCATTATTATCTTAGATCATCATTGTCAGGTGAAGCCCTTCACATTGTCAGACAGCTGCCGGTAGATGACAAGAATTATTCAGTGGCGCTTAATTTACTTAAGTCTAGGTATCAGAATACTAGATTACTACTTGATGCTTATATCGGTAGGATAGTAAATTTACCTATCATCACATCATCAGTCACTCACCTGCGTTCACAATTCAATTTTATGGTCCTCTTCAAGAAGCCCTTCAGGCGTTAAAAAAGCTAGATCAGCCTGTCAAAGAGTGGTCATATGTTATATTGTATTTAACATTACAGAAACTGCCTGTTAAGCTGCGGTCACTGTTTGAGGAACGCTACGGCACGAATCCTGATGCTTTGCCTACCATTAGTCAACTAATGCAGTTGTTGGACGAACAGTGCCGACTGCAGCAGACAGTGGCATCAGCACCTGAGCCTGTCAGGAGACCACCTCTGGCTTCACTACCAACGGTGCATCCACCAGCTCCACGATCAAGTCAACATCGGATGACATCAGGCAAGGCATACCAGGCCAATCAGGTGATGTCATCATCAACAGATCAAGGATCATCAGCTCGTCAGGTGAGGCCTTCATGTTCATTTTGTAGTGCCCAGGGACACTCACTTTATAGATGCCCTGCCTTTCAACGGTTGTCACGATCTGGTCGTAAGTCGTGGGCGACTAAGTCGGGACACTGCTATCGATGCTTGAGGAAGCACTATGCAAGTGACTGTACTCATAGGAACTGGTGTTCTCATTGTGGCTTCCAGGATCATAACTCACTCATTTGCAACGCAGATAAGAACACCGGGGCTCCTCGGCAGCAAAATCAACCTGCTGCTCGGCTGGTCACCCAATGTGCAGGTGGTCGAGACACGCCAACTTCGTCAAAAGCGCGTCATGTCTCGCCGCCAGTGCATATCACTGGTGTGATATGCACTGGCACGGGTGGTGAGTGTGAGCTGGCGTGTGTCCAGGAAGAAACGGGCCCATCGTCAGCACATCATCATCATGAGGCCCCACCGGTGCAATCCATGGCTCATCGGCTTATGGATCATGTTTCGGTCATGTCATCATGGGAGCGATACACACTCAACAGTCACCATCGACGGTCACATCACCCGACCAGTCGGCAGGCACTTCAGTAGAAGACTATGGACTCCATGCAGTCAGACTGGAGGAAGTCTTAGAAAAGTTTCGGAAGGTGGAACAGCCCCCTTCGAAGCCAGCTGTTCATCCGGATTACTTGGAATGTGAAAGGTTGTATAATTCAAGTACTCAACGTATGCCAGATGGCAAATATTTGGTTAGGTTACCATTACTTTCAACAAGGCCGCCATTGGGTGAATCAAAGGCTTTAGCCATTCAACGATTGCGATCTTTAGAAAGAAAGATGGCAAAAAATTCAGTATTCGCAGGTAAATACAAAGAATTCATGAAGGAATATGAAACTCTCGGTCATATGTCAAAATCGGACTTTCAGTTAGACTCCGAACATTTCATCATCCCTCATCATGGCATATTCAAAAAGGGAACGGATAAGATCCGTGTAGTATTCGACGGGAGTGCTCGTTATCAACAGGAACATCACTAAACCAGTGTCTTCACACCGGTCCACCACTTCAAAATTATATTACCCAAATATTGTTAAATTTCAGACGGCATCAAATAGTCTTCACGACCGACATCAAGCAGATGTTTCGAATGACCTGGATACACCCTGAAGACAGGAAGTACCAGCTCATCTTGTGGAGAGAGGACCTGTCTGACCAAATTCAGGTATATGAGTTGAATACTAATACCTACGGCCTACGATCAAGTCCATTCATTGCAATTCGAACATTGTTACAACTCGCCGATGATTGGGAGGCTAGTCATCAGGAATCATCGGCTTCAACCGTCATCAGACGAGACACCTTCGTTGACGATATTCTCACGGGCACAGACTCGTTATCAGAGGCTCAACACCTCAAATCAGAACTCATCGCACTAATGAAAATCGCCAAATATAAGCTCAGGAAATGGTCATCAAATTGCAATGAATTACTGCAGGATTTGCCGCAGGAACACTGCGAGCTGCCCCATCAGTTTGATACTGACGATAAAAGCTTTATTAAAGTATTAGGTATTCAATGGGACCCAGTATCAGACTCAATGTCATATCAGATCAATGTACCGCTAGGACAAGCAATTACTAAGCGTCATATACTTAGTACAATAGCACGCCTGTATGACCCGTGTGGATATTGTGCGCCTATTGTGTTTCGATTCAAGGTGTTTCTTCAGACACTATTTTCAGATGGAGTCAAATGGGACAAACCTGTCAGTAATAGTCAATGTCGTCAGTGGGACGAACTCATTCAAGACCTTAATTATTTGTCAAACTTGCAGATACCTAGATGTGTTGCACTGCCACAGACTGTCTCATATTCACTTCACGGATTCGGAGACGCTGCAGAGACTGGTTTTGCCGCGAGCGTCTACCTCAGGACCGTGGACGCGTCAGGAAATGTCATGTTACGTTTACTTATAGCTAAATCAAGAGTAGCTTCTCAGAGATCAAAGCAAACGATACCAAAACTGGAACTCAGTGCCGCTCATCTAGTGTTCAAATTATTGAATCATGTATCAGAGTCATATGACAGTTCAATTCAATTTGACAGCATCAATGCTTGGTCAGATAGCACAATCGTGTTATCTTGGATAAACACAAAACCATACATGCTTCAAACATTCGAATGTAACAGAGTTCAAGACATTCAAAATTCAAAACGTTCTATGATATGGAGACATGTACGTTCCGAATTAAACACTGCAGATGTCGCCTCACGAGGCATGGCGGCTGAAGATCTCATACATTTCAATTTATGGTGGTCCCCTTGACTGGTTACTTAAGGAGTCACAATGGCCTGCGTTACCAGTTACTATGCCTTACGATTTACCTGGATTCAAGAAATTGGTCAATCTTGTTACCCCTGTCGAACCATGGGAAGACGCGCTGTTATCACGTGTCAGCTCGTTCAGTAAGCTCATCAATATTACCTCATTGGTACTTAGATTTTGCCGAAATATTAGATTGCCTAAAGAAAGACGGAATCTTAACTCTACACTCTCATTAGACGAGACTCGTGAAGCAACCAGACATTGGATTAAGAAAATTCAAATGGATTCATATAAAGATGAAATTATATTAATCAAGCAAGGAAAATTGGTCTGTAAATCGCTACAGAAATTAAGTGTCTTCGTGGATGAAGATCACTTTATCCGAGTCGGCGGCCGACTACGGAAATCAACATTGCCTTATGGAGCCAGGCATCCATATTTGATACCTAAGGATCATAGGTGGGGTCAATTACTCATAGAATATTATCACAAGTCATATTGTCATGCGGCGACAAACGCGCTCATTGCTATACTGCGGCGAGAGTATTGGATTACGTCAGTCAGACGTCAAGTATAAAAGGTCATAAGAAATTGTTTAGTTTGTTTCAGGTTCAATGCTTCATCTCAGCCACCATTTATGGCAGACCTACCAGCTGATAGAGTCACGGCCGCACGACCATTTTCAGGCGTAGCGACTGACTTTGCTGGACCTTTCTTAGTCAAAAGCAGTTTACTAAGAAATGCGAAATCACTCAAAGCTTACCTGTGTGTTTTTGTATGTTTAGGTACAAAAGCTGTTCATCTCGAAGTGGTCTCTGCATTGACCATCGAGGCCTTCATCGCGTCATTCACCAGGTTTGTCAGCCGACGAGAGCTGCCTTCACTAATCCGATCGGACCGAGGTACCAATTTTACTGGTTCTAATTCGTATCTAAAGGAGATCACTCAGTTCTTGTTGGACAACCAGATTATTATCAAGGAGGAGTTCAGAAAACAGAGCATTCGCTGGGAGTTGAATCCTCTTGCATCGCCCCATATGGGGTACTATTTGAGGCTGCAGTCAAAAGCGCTAAAAATCTCCTCAAGAGAGAGGTGGGCGATACCATTTTAACATTCGAGGAACTGTCTACTCTATTTACTAAAATAGAGTCTATACTTCATTCACGGCCTCTTGTGCCTATGTCAGAGTACCCCAGTGATTTAGAGGTTCTCACGCCAGGTCATTTCATCATAGGTCAGCCACTAGTTGCCTTGCCAGAAGCTCACTGGAAGGAGACTAAAATGTCGCGATTGTCCCGTTTTCAAGTTATTCAGAAATTGTACCAGACGATCTGGTCGCGCTTTCATGTTGAGTATCTCAGTACACTACAGTCACGTAATAAATGGTATAAGCATATTAACAATATAGAGCTCAACGATTTAGTTCTTATTATTGACGAGAACTCACCCCCTCTTCACTGGCGAAAGGGTAGAGTTATTGAATTGTTTAAGGGATCAGATCACATTTTTAGATCAGTTAAATTAAGGACTCAAAGCGGAGAGCTTGTAAGACCAGTGGTCAAATTGTGTAAATTACCGATACCAATAGAAAGTAATTTAAGTTAACCATTGCACTTCTGTGTATATATAGTGTTTTCATTCTTAAGGTTAAGTCATGTGTATGAGTCATATTATGTGTTATTGTTATTATAAATAGAGCGCATAGTGGCGGGAGGAATGTTAATCGAAAATTAACATGTTTGTATATATTTCATTGTGTATCATCTTAATGTTTAACGCCTTTGCGTTATCGATCTTACGTACAAAAAAAAAGAATCACTTGTCATTCAATCAAAAACCTGTCTATAGTAGATAGATGTGATAAAAGATGGCAGTCGGCCATGCATCGGTTTTCTCATAAAAGGCGTGTGTACGCCATGTAATATTAATTATATTAGTTAAATCAGTTGTTCATTGGTTTTGTCATCAAGGCGTGTGGATGCCAGTTCAATATTCATGATAGTCATTCATTGGTTTTCAAATTCAAAGGCGCGTGGACGCCATTTTATGTAAATTATAGTAGTTAAATCGTGTTACCTATTAAAATCAGTCTGACAAAGTAAAGTGTTTATTTTTCATCATCTGAATCATCATCATCAATTATCAACGACTCAAGGGCCTAAAGCGACGCTTCGAACCCGCCGTACCGCGGTCCTTGAGAAAGTCATCATCAACGTGTACGATCCTTGGCCGTCGCGATCACGGCTGGCCGAGAAAATCTACGCACATGCTTCTCTCCTGATTTCAAAAGAGGTACTACAAGAGCCCTTTTTCATATGGTTGGAAATTCGCCAGATTCGAGTGACAAATTAAAAATTACGCATAAAGGAAGGCTTAGCTCGAGCGCACACGCTTTTATAAAAAATGGAGGTATACCATCACTTCCCGCTCCCTTATTAGGATCAAGTCTTTTTAGCACGTTGTAATGTAAACCTGTGAATTTGTAACCGTGAGAGATGTGAGAAAATTGAATGTGCCACCAACAAGAATCCGAATGACACTAAGATTCCGAAAAGTTTTCTGCAAACAGGTTACAAATGTGTTCCCCTGTAGAAGCCATATTAGTACCCAGCGTCATTGACGCAGGGTATGCACTAGAAGACTTTTTCTTATTCTAAATCAAAGACCAAAAGAGTTTAGGATTGGTTTTAACTGCTGCCTCAATACGCTTCACATAATTAGAATAATTTGACGACTGTATGTGTGTCAAAAGAAATCTGGTCGAGGGGGTTCTTATATTTTTTGTAACGACTATGATATTTATATTTCTCGCGCAAAAGCCCCACAAGCTTACGACTAAACCAGCAAGGATAGTGACTGCGGTTAATTGTGTGCTTTGAAACAGATTCTTCAATCAGTTGGCTGTAAAACACCTCCGTTGCTTGATCGACGTTATGACAATCAGACAATAAGGGTTGCCATGGAGTAGCCTTTAGATAGTACAAAATCAAATTCTAATGACGTGTGCGCAGGGTCCAGGCCGACTAAACTGCTGCTCGTGTAGTAGTTTAGATTGTAAACTGGTACGCTACAGAATACCAGGTCTAAAATGTTGTTTTTATAGTTCAATACGTGGTTATATTGATTCAAGTTGTTGAACGCAGCAAAATCGACCAATGCCTCTCCCAGTGTACTATTATGGGTTAAGGTTTTTAAATGACCTAACGTATTATCCTGGATCCAGCTAATTTTAGGCAAGTTAAAATCACCCACAATCATAGCATGGCTTACATTTTCTGGGGATTTATTAGCATTTTCAATAAAATTTTCTAAAATAAAGCTATTTACTGGAGGGGGGACATATACCGCACAAAGAACTAGGGTTATACTTTTCGAATTGGTTACAGGTACAGACAAACTCAACCACAGGTCCTCACAATCGCCATCCAACTTCGATAAACGCTGTGAATGAATTCGCTTTGTCACAGCAACCAAAACACCTTCACCAGACTTATGTGCATGAAAGCCCGTTGAATGGCGGTCGCGACGATATACATTATAACGGCTATCAAATAGCTCAGAATCGAACATATTTCCATTTAGCCATGTCTCTGTAAGAATAATCACATCAAAACCGTTAAGAGTAGCATTATGAAATGATTCGTTAGTTTTAGTATTGAGTCCGCGCACATTTTGATAGTCAAACTTAAGGGCAAACTCTTTGAATAACAGTCTGCACCGCAACAAATACCAACACCACAGTATTCACATCACACATTATTGTCCGACGTTGTTGTTCGCTAGACGTAACTTGCGCAGCGTTTCACTATCCTTGACGTGTATAATAATATAAGTGGATGCTTCAGTTTTTCTAAGAAAGACGAACTCAGGACGCGTTATTGGCAGATTATTTGCCAAAACATGTTGTTGGTTTCTTCGAGTATATAGAGCTCGCCGATACATCACACAGTTTCGGCGTTGTTCTTCCATTGCAATGTTTCGCTTCGAAAATCCAATCAAAATAGTGCAGAATACTAGCACAGGTCATGGGTAATAGCAGGTATCGAGTCCAGTAGGACCGCAGAGGTCAGTACGTCTTAAAACGATTAATGAAAGCACAGGTAACTACTCGTAGAACAGCAGCAAAACGTTGTCACCAGCGAAAAACTAACGAGCGACTGGTTGGTGTTGCTGTTGCTGTTGGCGTATCTCTGTCACAAAATCAATCTAGAAATCATTTTCACTTGTTCTTTTTTTTTCCCTTTTTCTTAACGTTCTACTAAACTCAGGTCACGTCGTGTGCCACAGAGCTGACCGAAGCAAGGAGTTTCAATCACTACATGAGATACGCTCCCGCTGGCGCATGCGAACGAATAACTTGACGGGGATGCCGCTCCGCGCACCGCGCGCCCCACTCCACCGCCGTTCCTTGGGCTCAGATGAGTTACAAGGGAATTGTATTCGCGGGTCAGAAGACACCGCTAAATACAGCAGAGTAAAGAAGGTGGATAGGTCGTAAGGCTTACCTGGGATGATGAGGCAGGAGACGGGAGGCGAGCTGGCGGGCGGCGATGTAGGCGATTTGATGGTCGCGTCACAACACACAGTTCTTTCACCTAATCACAGGCACTACCTATCTTCACAGAGTCACTATCAATAAGGGCAGTCGAAAGCGATATCAGGGCGCGTATTTTCTGTGTATACCTCGCGGTCGCTAGCAGACAGAGTGGCGCGGTCTGCTTACGAAGCGAGCGGCCGCGGGTAGCGCAGCGGTGGCGCCGCGGCAGATAGGCGGACGCGGTCGTCAACAGCCGTTGAGTCAACCGCCTTACAGATGGCGGTATAATTTGAATGGGCGTCCCGGCTTTGGCGGGAACATCCTCCGGGGCCCAGGGTGGGCTCATCCAATGGGAGCCTGGCGATCCGGAATACAGGCCTCCGAAGATGTCCATTCGCGGTGTCCAGGTCTACCACCCGCACGACGCCATCCTTCCCAGGCAGGGTGCGGGCAATGCGCCCCAGTCTCCATTGGAGGGCAGGCAGGTTGTCCTCCTTGATGAGGACGAGCTCGCCAACTCGGGGAGGAGAAGTTGGGGACAACCAATTGGAGCGGGTTTGGAGGGTGTGAAGGTAGGACTGGGTCCACAGCGTCCAGAAGCGCTGGGAAAGGGCCTATACCATTTGGAATCGCCTACGTGTGGAAGTCGGCCTATCTTCCACGGATAGTTCGGGAAGGGCTGTTAGTGGGCGGCCTATAATGAAATGTCCGGCTGTAAGCGGCTTAAAGTCTGAAGGATCAGACGAAAGTGAGCAGAGAGGTCTAGAGTTAAGGACAGCTTCGATTCGTGCTGAGAGTGTGAAAAATTCCTCGAATGTGAGGTGTTGTTCGCCAATTACTCAATATAAAAGTTGCTTAGTTGATTTTATGTTGATCTCATGTAACGCACCGAACCATGGTCCCTTAGGGACGTTTAATAACCAAGTAATGTGCTGACCAGCGAGCTTGTGCGCAATCGTGTCATTATTCGAGGCAAGAAAGTTTTGTACTTCAATGAGCTGATTTCTAGCGCCTACATAATTTGTACCGCAGTCCGAGCGGATGAGAACCGGGGCACCGCGGCGTGCTATAAAACGCTGTAACGCCGCGAGGAACGCTTCCGTGCTGAGGTCCGAGACCGGTTCCAAATGAACCGCCTTAGTGGAGAGGCACACGAATATACAAAAGTACGCTTTTAAGAGTTTAACATTACGTAGGGTACTAGATTTAACGAGGAATGGGCCGGCAAAATTCGTTGTGACTTGACTAAATACGGGCTGAGGCGTAACTCTATCGGCTAGCAAATCGGTCATGAGGGGCGCTTGCGGCTGGGCCCGGCATCGAAAGCATCTAATGCATTTAAAGACTCGGTGCCTAATAATACGGCGCGCGGACAATATCCAAAATTGTTGGCGTAGGATTGCGTGTAAAGTGTCAGCGCCAGGGTGGCAGTGTATTTTGTGGTAGTGGTCAATGATGAGGTCTACAAGTGGGCTAGAGCTGGGAAGTATGAGCGGATGCTGCGCGTCATATCGGATAGACGCATGGGACAGTCGTCCGCCAACTCTGAGGAGCTCATCTTTAATAAGAGGTGACAGTCGCTGGAGTCTGACGGAGCAGATTTTGCCAGTTTGAAGGCGGTGAATGTCTTCTGCAAACTCATTGTGCTGAACACTGCGCACCCAGTAAAGTAGGGCCTCTCTTCGTTCACTGACGTACAAGGGGCCTAAGCGTCGCGAATCTGGGTGGTGTCTGCAGTTGTGCAGAAAGCGTTTTAGACAAGCTGTCACTCCGACGAGCTTGTCTAGTGAACTGAACCGAGTGAGCAGGTCAAAGTCAAGACCGGGCACTGTGACCAGTGACGGGATGTGTTTGGGTTTAAGGCCGGGCAGTGCGTGATGGCCCAGAGCTAAGGGTATCGCAGGCCAAGACTCACAAGGCTGTCTAAGCCACGTGGGAGACCACCATAGGTCGTGAGCTGACAGGGATTGCGCAGACATCCCTCTGCTTGCGCAATCTGCTGGGTTGAGCTCGGAAGGTGTGGTGAAGTGACGTGTCGCCAGGTACATTCTGGTGAGCCTGAGCTGATTTTGACTACCCTGTTGGCTTCAAAGGGTTGAAGACGGTGAGGCGGTGTATTGAGCCAGGCCAGGACTATCGTACTGTCTGACCAACATATGTGTTGTTGTATACTGATATGGGCGGTTAATAATAAGTATATTTATTTGTCAAAAAACATAGACAAAAAGGTCTGTGGCTCAGTGTTTGCAGGAGACCCACAAACCCTGTTATTCTGCCACAGCCATAAATGTATACATGAATTAAAACAGATATTGTACCAATATATCTAAACTTACAATATTTAATCTACTAACAATATTCTATATATTATTTACCTATATTTGTTATTACAAAACCTGTAATTAGCTAGTGCCAGCGACTGCTCATGGAGCAGCCAGTTGCGACAACTCCCGCGAAACGTTGGTAGCGAGAGATTAATCCCTAAACGAACTGGCGGCGGAAGGTCATTCCAAATTTTGGCTGCACTGTGCTTGAAACAGCCTCTGGCACTAACCAATCTCAGTTTGGGTACCAGTAACTGAAATCCCCTATCTCTAACAGACTTAAACGATTTGTGTTTCGGGGAAAGCTTTTCAAACAAGTAAGATGGCTTTTTTGTGTAGTAAAGCGTATGCAGAAAGCACGCATACTTTAAGGTGGATTGTCTGGACATACAAAGAATGTTCTTATTAATTAAAATTGGTGTAATGTGATGACGTCTGGGGATAGAATAACAGAACCGCATACACGCGTTCTGCACTCTCTGCACGGTCTTCGCAGTATTTTTAAACAGACAGGGAGTGTAAACAATATCACAGTATGAAAGGTGTGATAATACCAAACTATTACATAACAAAAGTCGTATATCTTTTTTTAAGTATGCCCGAGACTGATACAGTTTTTTGAGTGCCCCAAAACTTTTACCTATCTTATTACGGACGTGGTGCTCAAACCTTAAATTTTCATCAATTAATAACCCGAGATTGCGCACACAACCCTCGCTAGGTACTATAGTGTCGCACACCCTAATAACCGGGCTGGCACTTTTTATTTTCTGTACCTGATTTTTTGTCCCAAGCGTTATAATGACACTTTTCTTGGGGTTTATAACAAGACCGTGCCTCAAAGACCAATCCATAATGGCATCTAAGTCCTTATTAATGTTAGCGACAGCTGAGTGAACTTCACTAACAGAAGGTAGAGTGTGAATATACAGCTGACTGTCATCTGCGTAAAGGTGGAGTTGAGAATACTCTACGACATTTACGATGCTCGCAGTATAGATTGAAAAAAGAGTTGGACCCAGAATTGACCCCTGGATTACGCCTCTCTCCAAGGGCAGCTGCGCTGACAACGTCACCTTGCCTTCATTATCTGGGCATTGCACTCTCTGACTACGGCCCTGAAAATAAGACCGAAACCATGCACAGGCCTCAATACCGACTCCGCATGATTCCAGCTTCGTCAATAATGTTGGTATGTCCACACCGTCGAATGCCCGGCTAAAGTCAAGCAACACCAACAACGTACCCTGACCCGCATCCGATGCCGCTAGGATATCATCAGTTATGTTCATTAGGGCAGATACCGTGCTATGGTTTTTTCTAAACCCCGACTGAATTAGAGGCAAAATGTTATTTGTCTCTAAAAATGAATCAAGTTGCAATTTAACACATTTCTCAACTATTTTTGACAAAGCCGGTAGAACATTAATTGGTCGCAAATCCGAGTAACTATTAGGTGTGGAACATTTCGGTATTGGAGTTACAATCGCACACTTCCACGCCTCCGGAAAAACTCCCTCTGTCAACATTGTTTACAATTGTACTCTGTTTACATTGTACTGCGATACTCAACATTGTAAACAATGTTGAGTATCGCAGCCATAGAGTAGGGAAGAGTTAAACGTAACATTAGCATTGATATCCCGTCACTACCCCTAGACATAGAGGGTGCTGCTGAGGAAACTATCTTATTGACGATTATCTCATCAACAATTGCTAAACTAAATGTAACATCATTACGCCTATGAGATCTACATTCTTGTGTATCACTTGACAAGTTTTGTTTTAGTGGTATACTGTTGACAAAAAATGAGTTAAGAGCATCGGGGTCTGCGAGATGACTTGGTACCGAGCCACTTTTACCAGACGCGGTCATGAGGGTGTTGATATGGCGCCACATTACTTTTGGTTTATTTTTATTACTGTTCACAAACTGAGTGAAATAAGCTTGCTTTTCTGCGGCCAGGGCACGGTTGTATGAGTTACGAATGTCACGATAGCATTGTCGGCTAGAATCCGATTTAATAACTTTAGCTCGGCGACACGCTTTATCCCTCACCGCTCTCATTTGCTTAAGGGTGTCGGTCATCCACGGCGTAGGAGGCCGTCTGAATGTGCGAGTTTGCACAGGGGCGAAGGTGTCCATCAAATCCAATACAAGGGAGTTAAATGTTCCAACCATATCATCTATATCGGTGTTAGCTAAAACTAAATCCCACGGTGTAAAGCTTGCAGCATTATGTATAGCATCTGCATTTGTACTTAGTGGCCTAAAAGTGACCTGACGGGGTTTTGATCTACTATGTTCAATTGGAAATTTAGCGGAAATAAGACCGTGGTCACTGAGGTCGTCATTATGACTCACCTCGATCATTAAAGGCTTAAGATTTGTTCTAGTAAAGATAACATCAATTAGAGTACTAGACGTCGACGTAATACGCGTTGCTTTATCTATAATTTGATGTAAATTGTAACATTCATTTAATACGCTAATACTGCTCGGAATGTATGTGCTACCATCACTTGATATGCAATTTATGTTAAGATCACCCAATAAGAACAAGAAGTCGTATTCTAACAAATATTGTGCAAGTGGATTTTGTAAACAATTAATAGCTAGTCCAATACTCACTGTTACGGCGAAAGGCGATCGCAGTAACATCGGCGAAATAAGGGTTAGGCAGGAGGTATAAGGGAAGAAAGTACTTACAGGGATGATGAGTAACAGGGACCGGCGGGCGAGCTGACCACGGGCGGCGAGGCTTGAGGGCGGCGATGTAGGTTGGGTTCCTGGCGCACAGTCACTACACGAAACTATTCACTAGGGCAGTTCGTTAGGCGTAACTTTACACATATGCTATGGGTGGTATTGGTTTATTTCGAAGGCTGAGTTCAAGGGCGCGCGACGCGTGATTTTGTCTTGAGATCTCAAAGGCCACTAACTGTTGCGCGGCGCCGGCCGTCAATCATGGCCGCGCGACGGCTTAGTGCATTCTAATATGCACTCTATTCCGGCGCAGCGACGGCTGTTTTCCGTTGCGCTGTGGCGCAAACACTCACTGACTCCAGACGGTATACAATTCCAAATGCGGCGCTATAACGTTCAAACCTAACAGCTATCCACATTTGCTCGAGTTCCTCATCAGATTGCTCCAATCGCTTCACCCGCAAACCAGTTTTCAAGTAAGCTCCCACGCCACCACCCCGACCACGACGAGGGCTGTGCACCAATTTATAACCAGGTATGGAATATAAGCTACTATTTGAGTCTGTTTTTAGCCACGTTTCCGTTAAACACAAAATGTCGAAATTGCCTAATTGGATACTTTGTACCAATTCATCCCATCCCGTATTTAAAGAGCGAATATTTAGAAGTCCCAGCGATAAGCAATATTTTTTAGACTTACCCATTTGGAAACTAATGAAATTCTAGATATTATACACATTAATTTACAATAATACACTACATACAGGGTGTAAAAAGAACCTTAACGAAGCCGAAACTTACGCATTCTGTTGCTTATAATGAGTATAATCCCCAAATATCGTTGCGGGGAAACGACTTTCATTTTTACAAGTCAAAAAATAATCATTTTCTGACGCACGCAATGTAAAGCGCAGCAAATTAAGCGTGTGTGTGTGTAGTGAGTTGAATGGCGCACACTACACAAACACGCGGACGGCCGGCGCGGAGAGAAATACGAAATACCATTGATCACTGACGGGAGGGAGTGGGAACTATGGCGGCGGTGCTTAAAACACAAAAAACTCACATGAATGTAGCCATTGTAAGTACTTACCTACTGCCCATCGTTGACGTCCAGCGTAGGTCGCTCCAAACGTACAAGGTGTGGCTCAAACTGGCGGCCCTCGACATGCAAACAAACGCGAGCCCTATAAATCGTGTTTTGGTGAACTCTGTCGAGGATTCCTTCGGTAACTGAGCGCTGTTTAAGTTCATCAAAAACACTGATAATTTTGTCACGCTTTTCGTTTGCGGATTGGCAGGGACGGTCGAACACTCTGTCCTTGACGAACCCCCACAAAAAGAAGTCCAGGGGGGTCAAGTCTGGTGAACGTGCGGGCCATGCGTGAGGTCCAAACCGCCCGATCCACTGATCACCAAACAATTGCGTCAGCCGCTCGCGTACTGGTCTCACAATGTGGGGGGGAGCGCCATCGTGCTGCTACCACGTGTCTCGCAGTTGAGACAACGGCATGTCGTCCATAAAATTTTGTAAAAACCCATTAATGTGGGCGAGATAGGCAGCTCCATCCATCCTGTGCGGCAAGAAAACGGGTCCGAGAATCTGATTACCAAGTATACCTGCCCAAACATTATGCTTCCACCGCGTCTGGAACCCCGTTTCTTGGGTTTGGTAAGGATTGCTTGATGCCCAATAATGTGAGTTCCTTCTGTTCCACATCCCATTATTTGTGAAGGTACTCTCATCGGTGTAAATAACATTTTTTACAAAATTTCTGTTTTGCCGCAGGAGCCATCTACAGTAATCCATACGGCGCTGTGTATCGCCTGGAACAAGGGCTTGCACCTTGTGTATCTTATAAGGTCGTTGCCTATTTCTTTTTAAAATTTTATGGACCGTGGAGTGGGATACCATATGGCGAGTGCGATGTCCTCGCTGACTCCGTAATACTTTTGCTGCTGTCCGCGTACCCAAACGAGGATTCTGGCGCATCACCGCCAAAACGGCTTCTTCGGCTGCAGTACTTATTTGCGCCCCCCCCCCCCCTAAAATGGGAGCGATAGGCTGGTTGTCCAATAATCGCTGCACCGCACGAGTGAACACTCGAGGATCACGAGGCTGAGGGTTATTAGGGTGTTCAATCCCATACAGCCTCAAGGCCTCGGAGGCATTTCCATGAGCCATACCGTAACAGTACACCATGTTGACGTACTCGCGTGTACTGTATGCATGAAACGGCATCTTAAATCTTCGACACTAATAAAAATACAGCACAACAAGCACTCCAGAAACACTCACTTAACAGCACTAAACAGTTGGTTAGACAACTAAACCAAACGAAACGAGAAAACGAGAAAATTTGTGTGTGATCCTTTTAATACCTCCGGGCCTCTGACCAATCAGCGCATGCGATTCGCACAAAAAAGTTTCCTTTTCTGGCCACTCGCGGCGCGGCGGCGCCCGGGAAGTCCTGTGCTACCATTGAGAAAGCTCAATGTGTTCGATTCTCCGAGTGCGCTGTCTGATGTTGCTATTAGACGAAACTGCCTAATTATTTTAGGCAGGCGCTTAGGATACTGTTATTTGTATGAAAATGAAAAGTTACGTTTATTTTAAATGTAGCTTTAAAACTGTATTGATTTGGAGTAAATTGGGTAGGGTGGAAGTATTTTATACTAAATGCTTATGAAGCTCTGCATAACTGCATTTTATCTTTTCGTTATTAATATCTGAGCAAATAAAAAGCGCCTTTCTTACCTGCGCTGCGGCTGCGTCCTGCTCCTAAATGAATTTGCTAACTATTTCTGTGTAGGCGTATAGGGAATAAGAAAAGAAAATAAATAATTATGAATTGTTGATGTTACCTACGAACCGACTAATAGTAATGCTGGATTTAAACGGAGCCAATACTTGAGACAATCCAATATGCCAGTCCAATAAGCCAATGCTAATGCTAAGCAAAAACGGCTTGAGGACAATACAATGTAGTGGACTTTACACGATGCCAATATTGGAATGGCTTAGTGGATTGTCTCAAGTATTGGCTCCGTGTAAATCCAGCATAACAAGAGCTGTCCTGGTTGGTAGAATTGTAGATAACCGAACGATAGACGTGTTGTAGTTTTTGCAAATAAAATTATCGTTTTAATTAGTTATGTTTTGTGTTTGTTATGTTTAAATTAGTATTGCGATCTCGGTGGCTTAGCGGTCAGAGCACTCGTCCGGATTACGAGGGACGTGGGTTCTAGATCCACCTGAGCCAAGTTAGAGATCCGTCTTTTTTCTTGTGCAATAATTTTCCTTTCTCGTTTTAAATTTATTTTATAAATCGTAGACCTAGGTACTGCTGCGTTTTGTCAGTAAAGTATTTAAATTACACTTAACATTAAAAACCCTAACGATAGAAATGTCAATATCACTACGTTCGTTCGAGTGATCAGCTGGCCTCGCCCCGCTCTTCCCGCCCCGGACCGACGGTCATTGAACTCGCGTGTTATCAAACACTGACGAGAGCGCGTGTGTGTGGAGTTCGCGTTCAATGTACAATGCGGTCAGTGATTTAAAAAGGCTCGTTAGCTAAGAAATATCCAAAATTAAGACATAGTTTCTTTAGACGAAAGTTTAGTAATTACATTCTAAACTGAGTTATGTAAAAAACGTGGACATTTTTTTTTAACTTTGAACGTTAATATCTCAGAAACTGAACATTTCCCAGGTGTTGTGTCAGAACAAACGTTGATTGTATTGATGAGGAGAACACGTAGCTTGCGGCTTCGTTAAGCTTCTTTTTACACCCAATATAACACCAGTTCACTGCAACTTACGCAAGCACTCATAACTTTTTATCGGTATGGGTGGCATACCCTCGCACTTACGGGCATACACCAAGCCCCTACGCACCCAAATAAAACTAAAGCCCTTATCTTTCCCCACTTTTCTAGTGTCTCTAAAAAGTTTTTTACATTCTGGTGAAAGATGTTCAGATACATAAACGTTTTCTGTTGCGCCTTCGATTCCCAGATGTCTTGAGTTAAGTTTACCACTCGATGTCTTGTTAAATCTGGAGACAGCCCTAAGAAGATCCTCACGAAGCCTCGGCGATGATAGCGTCACCAGTATGCTACGGGGCCTGTCAGAAGTCTGGTCCATCTTAGCGATTCGACAGCAACATCTTATATCTGAGTCGGCTACCGATGCGTTAACTGTATTGCAAATATTTTTAAATATTTGCAACAGATTCTCACTCTTAAACTCCTTTACTCCGTGTATTTCTACGTTATTATCGCGTGAAATTTTTTCAATAATTGCTATACGGCCATTAAGCGTATTTATCTCTTTTTGTAAGTCTGACGATTTATTTTGGAGCTCCTTTATTACCTTGTCTTTGTGTTCCAGCCGTAACTTTAGATCCGACTGTTCAGCGGTTATGAAGTCGGTGGTACTAGTGAAATCCGCCTTTAGTTGATCGGTTACCGCATTCAATTTTGCAGTAATAAGAACTATAAGATCCTCTTTGAGCGCTGATCGCAGGTCACAAATAATTGATGATGTAGGAGACAGCTTACTGTCGAGTAATTTGCTGATCTCTTCAATAGTGGCTGGTAACGGGCCCTCCTTCATATTAGTATTATCACACGAGTCTTTTTTTGTTGACACAGATGGTTTTGACCGAAAGGTAACGTTGTTGTTGTCGGAAGATTCATTCAGTCCACCACTAGCGGTGTCTGGGAAAACCGGTTTTATAGGTGTGTTCTGGTTATTCATTTTTGGTTACCGATTTTTACAAGCTTGGCATTTCCACACCGCTTTGCGGTCCTTATCTAACAGATAGTAAAGTTTTTCGTTGTAGCCCGCACACTCCAAGTCATATTTCGATAGACATACAGAGCAGCACATAAGTTGCTTGTTCATTATCTTGTTGTTGCAGCCAGCGCAATTCATTTTAGAGGTAGACGACATTTCTATTAATAATACGACAGCGACCGCAGTAGATTTGACGTAGCAATGCGCAGGCCGCAGGTACCGTTACACAATTTCGGCCGCGTCGAGCGCAGTGTCCGTGGTCGAGCGGTTGAGAGCCCGCCACTTACACCAGAGGTCCGGAGATCGAATCCAGCAGCGCCGCCAAAAAAAATTTGCTCTCACTTACAATGCTGGGGGCTTCGGTCGACGTCGCTTACACCGGCTAGGGCGAAGTCCGGGGCTCCAACACAATTTATCACTCCAATTAAATAATTTTAAGTATCCCGCAACACGTTCACTTGCTGAGAGAAACGCACGCCGAAAAAATATGCCGAAAAAACGCACGCCGATAACTGAACTGACACACGGATCATGAGCTGGGAGAGTCGGGTGGCGGCCGACAACTCTAACTTGGGGATTGTGAGGCGATTCTTGATTGGTGCGACTCGCGACTTGACGACAATCAAGTGCACTAAAGTATCTTCGGAGGCATCGAGCTCATGGAGATAAACAACGGCGGCAAACCCGGCTTCAGAGGCATCTGCAAACCCGTGAAGCGAGTATGCAACTTTATTTATTATTTATTATTTATTTGGAAGACCAACAGCTAATATACATACTTATAACTTAAAATAACACCAAACAGCCAATTATAGGTCCTCACAAGTAGCAACAAATTAACTTAATAGACATAGTTAAAATTACAAGCGCTCAATCACATACTCACAGTAAATACAATAACACAATTATAGAACATCAAATAACATCAAATAAAGAACTGCTCGCTCAAAAGTCTCCTCGCATTTGCATAACCAGTATTAAAAAAGTCGATGTCAACCTCCCTGGACACTGCATTGAATCTGTTAGCCGCACGCCAAAGATATGTGTTTTGCCTGAAATTCGACGTGGCACCGGGAAGATACAAAAGCGAATGGAATCTGCGCGACTTTAGGGGAGCTCTTAGGGCAATGTGAGAAACAAGCTCAAGGCAGTCGACAGCTCCAGAAGCAATTTTTAACAAAAATACCAGGTCCGAGATATCACGTCGCTTATCCAATGGTAGGAGATGGTGCTTCTTGCATAAATATATGTAAGACGTAGACTCATACCTAGTCTTAGTACGGAAACATAAATACTTCAAAAATCTTTTTTGGATATTCTCTATTCGCGAAACATAGATTTGATATCGAGGGTTCCAAACCTGCGACGCGTACTCCAGGTAGCTGCGGACAAATGTACAGTACAAGATCTTAAATGTTTTAACTTGATGAAAGTCTTTGGCACTACGCATCACAAAGCCTAGAGCCCTCGAAGCCCTGGAAACTATATTATCGATATGTTTATCAAATAATAGCTTGTCGTCATGACAAACACCAAGATCCCGCACTTGATTGACCCGCTGAAGAGCAACCCCATCGAGCGTATAATCGTACAGAACCAAGTTACGCTTCCGAGTATAAGTTACAACACAACATTTAGATGGGTTCAGATCCAATCGGTTACGCACGCAATAATCCTGTAGCCGTACGAGATCCTCCTGTAGTAACACCGCATCACTCATATATTTGACAGTAGAGATTATCTTCATGTCATCAGCAAAACATAGCAACCGCGACGACCTTAGGCAGTGTTCGATGTCGTTCACAAAAATAGTGAATAAAAGTGGTCCAAGTAAGGACCCTTGTGGAACACCACTAGGAATCAATACCCACCCGGACATATAATTATTAACAACCACTGCCTGCGTACGGTTGTCAATGTACGACGAAAACCATCTGAACAAGTCCAAGTGGATAGAAGCAAGTTATGTTGGATTCTGTCAAAGGCCTTACTGTAATCAGTATAGATGACGTCCACTTGAATGCCACTGTCCATAGCCTCAGTGAGTAAGTTGTTAAACACAACAAGGTTAGTTACAGTAGAACGGCCTGTCAAAAATCCATGTTGTGTCAGGCTAAAATAATGTTGAATTGCTCGATAAACTTGTTTATAAACAATCTTCTCCAACACCTTAGAGATAATGCAGAGCTTGGATATTGGACGGTAATTGACAATATCGGTCTTGGAGCCCTTTTTATGCACTGGGGTGATGTAGGCACGCTTCCATATATTCGGCACGGTTCCACTGCCTAATGACCTTTTGAATAATAGTGAGACAGGAATGGCTAAGGACTTGGCGCACCGTATAAGGAATCGGGCGGGCAGTGAGTCAGGACCGGCAGACTTAGAGGGGTCCAGGGACGAGAGAAGTTTGGTGATTTCATCGGCACAAACGGAGATAGTGGATATGCCAGAGCCACTTGTAACATAGGGCACTAGATGTAGGCAAGAGATGCGGTAGGTGAACTCGTCTGACTGAGGGCTCCACTGTATACCCAAGACCTTAATGGACGTGGACTCTGGGTTCATGTCCAAGTCCTTGGGCATGTCGCATGAGTTAGATGTCCACTTACTGAGCTGAAAGCCGCCTAGGTCTAGCAGACTTATCAACTCGTCCTGAAGTGCTTGGGCGGATTCAACTGTGTCATGACCACACAAGATGTCATCAACGAAGATAGACTTGCGAAGAACCTGAGCGGCTCCAGGGTAGCGATGGCCTTCATCATCAGCTAGCTGAAGCAGAGTGCGGATTGCATGGTATGGGCTTGATCTTAAGCCGTAGGTGACTGTATTGAGGGCGTAGGTGAGCAGAGGGTGATCTGGTGAGGACCGCCATAGTATCAGCTGATACCGTCTCTGGTCTGGGGCAACCAGCACATTTCTGAACATCCTCTGGATGTCAGTGCTGAAAATGACTGGATGCGTTCTGAAGGACATGATGATGTCCACAATGTCCTGTTGAAGGGCGGGGCCTGTGTGTAGGCATTCATTTATGCTGACACCATTGGAGCTTTTACAGCTACCATCAAAAACAATGCGCAGCTTGTCCGACCCTGACTTAAATACGCCATGGTGAGGGATATAGAAGTGAGGTTTATGGGCGAATGTATTTGGGTGACAGGGAGTCATGTGCCCTAAGTCGATGTATTCGGCCATAAAGTCGACGTATTTAGAACGCAGGGACGGGTTCGCCATTAGCTTCTTCTCAATATTGAGGAATCTGCGTAATGCGATAGGGTGAGTTTTACCTAGTTGAGGGGCGTCCTTTAGAAAGGGCAGAGTGACCGTATATCTGCCTGAGGGATCGCGTGTAGTGGTAGAGCGGAAGATTGCCTCGCATTGTTCCTCCAGGGGATCATTATGAGTGTGAGATTGAGGCAGTAGACCGATAGCGCTAGGCTATTTTGGGGTCATAAGTTTAAAAAATTCTAAAGTTACTTTTTTTCTTGCTTGTCGATACAGTCGTACCTAAGAAGCATAATAGTGCGTTTTGTGTCACATCTGTCACTTGCATTTTCAGCAATTCGATGTTTTGTGGTTGATTCTTTTTATTCAAAGCAGAAGTGGCAAAATTAATTTAAAGTTTAAAATAATTATGGTATCATATCTATGATAGCCTGCGGAGTGTGCAAACACAGTTTGTGTTATCTTCGTCCAGTGCAAACTGAATTAGGGTCAGTATGTAAAAACATTGCAAACAAAAAATTACAATTGATGAAATAACTATTTCCTATCTCAGATCACTTGCATATGCCCATTAAATAATTTTGTGCCAAACTAGGCCACGCAATTGTAAGATTTTTTATTATTTTGTTTTTTCAAGCTACAAACACATAAAAAAAATATTACAATGATTAGAGTTCACATATTCAATATCATAAATGCATGAAAAATCGACTTTGTAAATTTGTGTCATTTTCATGCACGATATTTAAATGAATAAAACTAAAAAGCAAATTGTTGCGGTCTGGCGAACGTGGGCTGACCCGGGCGGACGCGGGCAGGCGACAGCGGGCGGGCGGGGGGGGGGGGGGGGGGGGGGCATACGCACGCACACACGTTCGTTCGGTACGATTTGTTTCATATAAATTATATACCTATCATATTAAGTATTGATTGACTCTTATTTATCTCCGCTACGTAATTAACAAATGTGTACCTACCTATAGAGATTACAATAATGACGTGCTAATTTTGAACGAAGCGCGCCTGCAATCCCATTACCTACGAATGGCAATGGTCAATGTGGTCAATACTTTGCTCTGATGCGACGGCCACACTAGACGGCGAAAATACTGGTTCCGTTTTCGCGATAAAAACTTCGTGTTTCGTTGTCGCGATAAAGCTTAGCCACATCAAAAAAACTTAGCGACCGACGCCGACGACGTCGCGATAATCTTGAACTTTGTCGCGATAATGCAATTTAACTACCTAGCGGTGGGTAATATATTCAAAACCATATATCGATATTTGATATTGAATTATTAAACTATGGTAAGTAGGTACATAATTATATTTTAATATCGGTATCGACCATATCTACGGACTATTAAAAAGTCATGCAATATCGTGTTTTTTCCACTATTTAGTTTCAGAACGCATCGAATCGATATTGAATTTTGATGCAATATAGGTACTTATAAGTTTCTTTTCAATAGATTTAGACGACTCAGTCAGTTTACCCACGTTCTAAGTGAGTGAGTGCCTATTAATTAAGAGATAATGATTTAGTTAAGTAAGTTAAATGTTTCTAAAATAAAATGTAGGTATAAGTACCTACTTATAATAATTTTATTTCTTTAAACATTTACAAGCACAGTTATTTGTTAAAAACTACCGATCAATGATAATTTCAATAAATATAAGCGATACGGTACAATAATCTTTAATCGGATCACGTACAATATAGTGATCTCAACGCACACCGCATTCCTAACGCGATAAAGTGTTTTCCAAAATATATAGATTCAGACCGCATCGATATCGGATTTGACGAAATTGATGCAATAATTATACGTTTCAGTAACTATATACGATTTGTATCGCCCACTTCTAATTTCAACGGAAAAAATGGAAGAGGCGGTTGCGCTTTATTACATGTCGGCAAATAATTATTTACTGCATCTTTATTATTTGAACAAAATAAATACAAGGGTGAAAATAAAAGACGATGGTGGATGTTATCTATCTATACACAAAAATCGGACAAAGTTAGTACTTTTAAATTGTTTAACTTTGCTTAAGTTTGCTAGTTTTAATACTAGTTTAATTGTAATATTTGATTAATTGCTTACAAATAAAAACTTTTTAAATTGGGAATAGGAAGGTTATAATTTCTTCCTAATAAACTTGGAAAAGAGTTGGAATAACTATTCGCTAGTTATTTTACGTACTCTATGGATTGGTCTATGCTTTTATTTGTTTTGTCGTCACTTTGATACTTCAGGTGTTCGTGATAATTAGCTTTTGTTCATTTTAAAATTATTGTTACCACTTAATTCTTAGAAGAATTCATTTGCTTTAATTTTTATTTTATTAAAATTGATAACATATTAAAAAGTTAATATTTAAAAGGCGGTTTGATTGCCGGGTGGTCTAGCGGTCAGCGCCAAATGCTGGTGTGGTGAGCACGAGCATGTGCGACCGAGGCATGGATGTTTATTAGTATTTATGTATCCGTTATTCAGTCACCATAGTTCGGGCTATGCTTAGTTTGGGGCTGAATGATTGGTGTGACAGTTGTGTTTTTTTTTTGTGATTTGGGTCTTGGGGGTTCCATAAAATCAGTTCTAATTCGTAATATTGTATTATTTCCAATACTTTATCGAATCTAAATCAATCCATAAATTATCGAAACCGAATAATTTCGATAGTCGTATTTGCAACACGTTCACACCTCTAGTTGTCTCGCAGTCAACTAAAGTGTGCGAAGGAAGTATAACCGCACGAAATTTATCGCGACAAAATCCTTTGATGTGCGGCAATTAACCGACAGCGGCGCGTTAATGCTACGGCCACACTATATTCAAGATTCGCTTTGTCGCAACACGTCTGGCCATACACTTCGTCTTAGCGCGATGAATCATTGCGTTAACTCGCTGCTGTCGGTAAATTGCCGCTCATCGAAGAATTTTGTCGCGATAAAGTTCGTGCAGCTACACTTTATTCGCACACTTTAGTTGACCTAAGAGGAGTTGACTGCGAGACAACTAGAGGTATGAACTCTGTGAACGTGTTGCAAATACGACTATCGAAATTATTCTGTTTCGATCATTATGGATTGGAGTAACGATAAAGTATTAGAAGTAATAAAATATTACGAATAAGAACCGGTTTTATGTAACCCCCAGACACAAAACACAAAAAAAATTACAACTGTCACACCAATCATTCAGCCCCAAACTAAGCATAACCCGAACCATGGTGACTGAATAACGGATACACAAACATACATAAATACTAATAATCATCCATGGCTCGTGCTCACCACACAAACATTTGTCGCTGACCACTAAACCACCCGGCCGTCAAACCGCCTATTTGTGCAACCCAGTCCTATCACTCTGCCTCCTCAGTGAAGATAATTGCCATAAGCTTGGCAATGTCCTTGAGGGCGAAGAGACTAAAATCAACTGGTTTTGGGTAGGCCGATCCCAGAAGATTCATTATTTTCCTGGCAAAAGAGTCGCAGTCACACAGTAGGTGCTGCATGGACTCCGTTTCCCCTCCACATGCTTTTGCCACATGATTTTGAGTGTCTTATGCCGGGTAGCTCTTTCCATTCGGTTCTATGCCTGTTTTGGATGTGGTCCTTGAAAGCTTTGTTGATGGTAGTCGTTGCTAGTGCCACAAACGGCTCAGGACCAATGTATGGGGTCCCTGAGCCCTCCCTAGCAAGTGCATCGGCCATTTCATTGCCTGGGATTCCCATGTGGTATGTTAAAATCAACGTATCCAGATCAACCTCACAACTGTGCTTAAAGTCATTGCTAAAGATACCTGCTCCAGTGCCTGACTCCGTTTTGGATCCGTCGGTGTACCAGATCAGGCTGTCTTTCTCTGGAGACGGTGGTCGGTGTCCCGAGTTGGGACATGTATACCGAATTTAGCTTTTTATGACTGTCTCTTTCATATCGCAGTCATGCGTGCAGCGTCTATGTGTCGCTTAGAGAATCGCATAGCTGAAACTATATATTTTGGAAAACACTAAGTATCGCGTTAGAAATGCGGTGTGCGTTGAAATCACTAATCTATATCGTACGTGATCCGATTTAAGAATATTGTACTGTATCGCTGATGTTATTGAATTATCATTGATTGGTAGTTTTTAACAAACTAATGTGCTTGTAAAAGTTTAATGAATGAAATTATTAGAGGTACATTATTTTAGAAAAATTCAACTTAACTAAATCCTTATCACTTAATTAATAGGCACTCACTCACTTAGAACAGGGTAAGCTGACTGAGTCATCTAAATTTATTGAAAAGAAACTTATAAGTACCTATATTGCATCAAAATCCACTATCGATTCGATGCGTTCTGAAACTATATAGTGGAAAAAACACGATATTGCATAAATTTTTAATAGTCCGTAGAAATGATCGATACCGATATCAACGATATTAAAATATATGTTAGCTATAGTTTAGGAATCCGATATCAAATATCGATTTATAGTTTCGAATATATTACCCACCACTAGTTGAAATGCATTATCGCGACAAAGTTCACAATTATCGCCACGTCGTCGCGAAGTTTTTTATGATGTGGCCAAGCTTTATCGCGACAACGGAACATGAAGTTTTTACCGCGACAACGGAACAAGTGGCCGTAGCATAACGCGATTATGCATCGCGTCATTATGACGAAGTGTTTGGCCAGACGTGTCGCGACAACGCGAATCTTCGCACTAGCGCGATAGTGTAGCCGTAGCATAAGGGTCAATATTATTTATTTCTTTAGATTGAGGGATGAATTATATTAGACCGGGCCGTGCACGGGGCGTACCGTATGCGTGGCCTGGACGGAGAACTGATTTGAGACGTTGCATACAGCATACATTTTGTATATAAATTAGGCTCAGGGCCCTGACGCGAGCATGACGCTTCGATTCGCTTCGAATTTTGCCCGCCGCGCGCCGGCGCCGCCGCCCGCGCCCGCGCTCTTCCCCGCGCTCGCCCTACACGTGCTTAGAAGTCTGTTTTTATTAAAATAATAAGAATTCGTGGACAAAAACGACACAAATTATGAATAGTGTTTTGTTACACCATAATAATCATAAACACTTAAACTCTAATAACTTGCACTTTCTTTTGTGGCTTTTACAGGGTTTTGTAATAAAAAAATGAAATATCTATAAAAGTCGTGGATGAATTCGACACAAAATATTTTGAACAACAGATATCAGCACTCTAAAACGCGTAACACCTATTTAACCTATTGTAATATTCTTTCAGAGCTAGTTGGGCGACGTGATAAGTACTGGTTAAATATCAGGATTCTCGTGGACAGAAATGACACAAATTGCCTATGTACATCAGTTACTACTTCGTTATTATCATGACAGTAAAATTTTCATCTCTAATTTTCTTTTCGTCCAATACTGATCGAAGCGACAAATACCTAAATTTCTACCTATGCAAGTACCTAGGATGACACAAACTAATATATTAGGTTGGGCAAAAGGTCCGGAAACTATATGTGAAACACAAACAACTTTAATATTTTTGAAACCTCAAAACCTAGCGCTATCGGTCTACAGGGGCTCCTCAGACTCCCAGAACCTTTCCAGACTCTGACGTATGTCCTGGGCTGATTCAGCTGAGTCTGGTTGTGAGCTAACGACGTGAGCTGAGTTAACCTGCTGCGCCGGCTGCGCATACAAGTCCTCAATGGGTCCTATCAACGCGAAGTCGAAAATCGTGCCGAAGGCTATGGGCTTGCCCGGGCCCAACGAGACCTTAGTCCCGTCCAACACCTGGCCAAGAACGTCCGACCCCAATAAGAGGTCGATCGGGGCTGGTGTGTGGTAAAGCTGATCAGCCAATGGCACTGGTGGCTGGCCTAGTACGTGGGAAATGTTTGGTACCTTCGCTAAGGGAAGGTAGCCAGTGACGTTTTTTAAAATATGAGCTGTGGCAGTGATTGTAGGAGTATCATTGTGAGTGGGTCGGCATACTATTGTTATTGCCGCTTTCGACTCATGTTTGTGCTGATTCCCAACTCCTGTAATTTTTAAAGAAGTGGGTTTTGATGGCAAGTTCAAAAGTCGTGCCATGCGTGACGTTATTAATGTCAGCATACTGCCACAGTCCAATAAAGCTCTGGCTGTGTGAAGATGGCCATGTACGTCCGCGACTCTTAGTGAGACGGTTGGCAACAAAATGGGTGTGCCAGTGGGCACAGAAGGTGAGTGAGCTGATTGAGTATCAGCCGAAATTGTATGAGCTAAGTATGTATCAGCTGTGTGGACATGGGTTGACTGGGCTCGGGCTAAAGAGACATGGGCTAAATGGGCATGGTCTGAATCTACCTCTTCGCTAGGGTGCTCCGTGATAGTTGGGAGTCATAATTGCAGGCGGCGTTCGCGGGGCCTACCTGGCGAACCGGACCTGGGCGGGCTGGCTCTGTGAGCAGAGCTGGGTTGCGCCTGTTTGGCATGTGTGGGTTCGTGCCGCCTGCTGTTTCTGGGGCGCTTCCTCGAGTGCTTTCTCAGCTGTGGGGGTATATGAGCTGACAAATGAACTGGGTGCGTTGGGCCGTCTGGTCGATGGAGGGACGTGTGGTGGTTCGAGCTCCCACAGTCCTTGCATGCCCCCCTTGACCTGCACTCGCTCTCGTAGTGACGGCCGAGACAACGCTGGCAGCGCTTGCGTGCCTGTACAAAGTCCCAACGGCCCTGTGGTGGCTGGGCATTGTACCATCTGCACGTCATGAGCCTATGTCCCCTAGTGGCACAATAGGGACAGTAGGACGTCGAGCGTGAGGAAGAGGACGAGGACGATGATGAGGAGCAGCTTTGCTGGAAGGCCGAGTAGACGGGGAAGGGCTGACTGCGAGCCGGGGAGGTGTATGGGCGGTGACGCATTTGCTGCGCTGGGCGGAACGGTTGGTGAGTAGGCTGATCATAGGCGCGGTGAGGCGATGGAGCTGAGGAGCGGCCACGGTAATGGTCGGGTTGTTGCTGAGCCATCTGAGCATAAGTGCGATGGGGCAACTGAGGAGGCGCGCGGCTACGAGAAAGGCCGGGCAGGGGCTGAATGGGTTGAGCCATGGCTATGTTGGAGAACTCTGTCTCCACACAGCGCGCGTGCTCCTCGAGGTAGGAGATAAGGTCCCTTAACGTGGGCAGGGTGTTACTAGACCCGTGCCTGCGTTCAAATAGCGTGCGGAGCTCGCCCTTGAGCTTCCGCACCACTATTGACACAAACACGTAGTCGTCTCCTATGGGCAGATCTAAATTGTTGAGGGCACACTGAGCCGATATGAGAGGCGTGAGGAACGGTGTGCGGATGTTCGAGCGCGTATGGATGCTTGGCAGCCCCAGGATGATGTCCACAAAACTATTGTTGAAGAACCTCTTTGTGCGGCTCTATGGCCAACTTCTTTTTCTCGCACTGACATGGACGTCAGCGGTTATTCACTACTTTTTCTTCATCTTAAAATACTTATTATAACAAAAATTATGTTGGATTAATTAAACTAAAGCTTAATATTGTACCTACTATTAAATACCTACTTACTATAACAAAGAAATTTGGGTTTCATTGAAGACGCCCAAACATTGGTGACCCCGACGTGATCAAAGAACAGAAAATTATCAAGACTTTTTCTTGGATTGCCGACCGACAACAATACATCTAACGGTTGACGAAAGGGAGATTTGTGCGGAGCTGGAGGATCGCACCACAGGGAAGTGACCCGGCATACCTACCTGCGCAAATTGTACTTTTTTTTTTGTTTTTTGCTCATTGCGCTAAATTGGAGTCAGATGTACTTTAATAAAATATCCTTAGGTTCGCTGCAACCCTGCTTCTTGGTTCCCGCTCTGTGGACTACTCGTGAGTTGGATTCGCCCAGCGAGTCGACTAACCTTCGTTGCATGCGAACAGCTGACTGGTAACCGCTGATATCTTGCCGTATCGATACGGCCGTACAAGGTTGGTTGCATTGTTCAGTACTTACTTACTTCACTATTACTTTAATAATTAAATTATTACCCACCTACCTGGTTGGTGAGGTAACTAGTGGTGGTTGGTCTGTTCAGTTCGATTACTGTGCGTGCGTTTTTTTTTGATTGTCTGATTTTAAACGCACATCATTCACCATGGCTACGGATATAAAAACTCTTACCCTTCAACGAGGATCTATTAAAGCCAGAATAACCACATTTACTAAATACTTGGATACCATTAAACTCATTGAAGCAAAAAACTTTACCAAGGAAAAACTTGCAGAATTTCAACTAAAACTAGATAGACTGAAAGAATTGTTTTGTGAGTTTGATTGTTTGAAATATAAGATTGAAATTTTGTCTCCAGAACAATTACATGAAAATGAAGATATAGAAAACAACTTTTGTACTAACATTACACTAGCTCAGTGTTTATTTGATAATTTTTCTGCTCTTTGATCACGTCGGGGTCACCAATGACAACACTTTTAACGGTAGTTTTTAAGTCTGACTCTCAGACGAGTAGTTTCCTGCTTCCTGCTTTCCTTAGCGCACAACGGCATGATGAGGAATATGGTATCCGTAGGGTGGGTGAGCTACTTCGCTAAGATGGCCTAAACGCTCATATTCTTTAATAAAGTTAGTGTAGTCAGCTTTCATATTAGTTTTTGTTAACCGTTTCTCTATGTTTAAGAATCGACGTGTGACGATATGATAGGAATCGCCTAACGCGTCTTCGGGGACCTCCCGAAAGGGTAACTTAACAGAGAACCTGCCGTTAGGTAGGCGTACATTATTAGTGATAAAATGTTCTTCACAATATTGTTCATCTTTAGAGAGTATACGTTCAGTTGGGAGAGTAGGAATATCTTCTAGTTCCCAGAATTTAGCTACAGAGTCACTAATTTCTTTGCAAAAGTTAGAATAAGTAGTGGTATTAGGCCCCTGACCAGTTGGGCCAGAGACGAGCCAACCTAGTCTAGATTTCTGTAGAGTGGGTTTATTCTTACCCAGTTTTAGTAGTTTAGATTCAACTATTTCCCAGTAGACATCTGCGCCTAGTAAGACATCAATGTCAGAGGGTCGATAAAAGCTAGGGTCCGCTAGCTTAATAGACTCAGGAAGGTCTAGGCGCGAGAGATTCAACTCAACTAAAGGTAGTCGACCAGTAATATCAGGTATAACAAGACAAGACACATTAAAGTAAGAAGAATTAATGCGAGATTTCAGCTTGATATTACAAGTCTTGGTAGTGTTAGTTAGTTTATTATTAATTCCAGTAATACAAATGTTCGCATCAGAACAAGAAAGTTTTAACCTCCTTTGTATTTTTTCAGAAATAAAAGAAGATTGGGATCCACTGTCAAGAAGAACCCTAACTAGGTAAGTTTTATTAGTGTTAGTATCAATGAGATCGACTTCAGCAGTGTACAAGAGAACCTGTCCGGAACTCACAGAAGAAAGTGACACAGGAGACAGCTGATGAGTGAGTGAAGCAGCACCAGCAGGTGATGGCACAGTAATCGTAGCTACTTGAGAAGACACTTCCATTTGAGAAGAAGAGGATGCCTGATGTGAAGAGGAACCCGAAGGTAAGTTAGTAGTATTTTTATTAGTTTGCTTATGAAGTAGTAAATTGTGTTTCTTGTTGCAGATCTTGCAGGGAGTGTGCCGGCAAGTCGACGAAAAATGTCCCATACGAAGACAAATAGTGCAAAGCTTGTGCTTAGCTACCTCTGCAAAGCGAGCGTCCAACGACATGGCCTTAAATTTGTCACATTTGTAAACTAAATGATCCTGAGAACAAATAACACAACCATTGCTATAAGCAGAAGAAGTAAAAGATTTTGTCTGTTTATTTTCCTTTTTAGTCACATCATGCGTATTATATTGCAACGTTTCCAAAACATCAGCACGTTTACGTATGTAGTCACAAAATTCAACAACAGTAGGTGATAAAGTAAATTTAGACCTGTGTTCTTCCCATTTCCGACTGGTGGCCCCATCTAGTTTTGATGCCATGATAAACACAATCAAAGTGTCCCAATGAGTAGTAGGCTCCTTCAGAGAATCCAAAGCATGAAGATTTTTGGTAAAGTAGTCGATCATGTAGCGCAGAGACTTAAAGTTTTCTTTAGTTAACGCATCAAAATTAAAAAGAGCTTTCAAGTGGTTGTTGACCAATATTCTTTTGTTATCATAGCGTTGAACAAGTGACTTCCAAGCTAACCCATAATTATCAGCAGTGAAGTCGATTGCCTTTATAACATTAGCCGCTTCGGCCTCCAATGATGATCGCAAGTAGTGGAACTTGTTTATGTTTGGAATAGACGTGTTACTATTTATTAAAGAGTCGAAAGTATCCTTGAACTCCAGCCATTTGATGAATTTCCATCAAACGTTGGCAACTGAATAGTAGGAAGCTTCACGTAACTATTGTTGCGATCATCATTATGAGCACTACAGCTATCGAAGCCAGAATGAGGATTCTGTTGTATATTAACCGCAGAAAAATTATCAATTAAACACTGAGCTAGTGTAATGTTAGTACAAAAGTTGTTTTCTATATCTTCATTTTCATGTATTTGTTCTGGAGACAAAATTTAATTTGTATATGCACAACATATTTTTGATGACATTCTTACTATTAATCAATCTTAAGACTTTTGTAAAGAATCGTCTGTTCTAGGTTTAAAATGGAATCCTGTCTCAGACACTCTTAATTTTTCTGTGAAACTAGAACAAATAGCTAAAGTAACGATAAGATCAATACTGTCCAATTCTTGTAGAATTTTCGACCCGTTAGGTTTTCTATCAGCCTCTACAATTTTCCATAAAATCCTTCTACAGAAACTATGGTTGCTTAAGATTGACTGGGATGACGGTATTCCAGAGAACTTAAAAAGGTCTTGGATTGATTTCTATAATGAGACGAAATACTTTGAAAATGTTAGGATTCCTAGGTATGTTCTTTGCGAATCTCCTACTAGTATAGAAGCTCACTGTTTCACAGACGCATCTCAGGACGCCTATAGTGCGTGTATATACTTAAAATCCAGAAATGACGCTGGTGTTGAATGTGTTAACCTACTCTGTGCTAAAAGGAAGGTCAGTCCAGTCAAAACGGAAACAATACCGCGCTTAGAGTTGCTAGGTGCGTTACTTGGTGCTAAACTGCATTTTAAAATTCTTAAGTCTCTGCGAATAACTTTTTCACGTTCAGTTTTCTGGACAGACTCAACTATAGTATTAGGATGGATACACACTCAGTCTAAAACGCTTAAAACTTTTGTTTGTAATCGTATTGAACGAATTAGGGAACTCACTGAAAAGGATAACTGGCGGCACGTACCTACTGAAGTTAATCCTGCTGATTTAGCGTCTAGGGGGTTTCCTCCGCGGCTTCTCGCTGATAGTAAATTTTGGTGGCACGGTCCTAATTTCTTAACTACGTCTGAAGATGAGTGGCCGCAATCAAGATATAGTTCCTCGGATTTACCTGAAACAAAAATAAGCTTAAGTACTAAAATCCTAACTAACGAAATTATTTTGTTTGATAAATACTCTAAACTTTACACACTACAAAGAATATTTGCTTACGCACTGAGATTCATAAATAATATAAAAACAAATGCTACTAAAATACATGGTGAACTTACCTGTGTTGAATTGAATTATTCATTGACTATGCTAGCTAAAATGTCACAAATAAAAACCTTCTCTAAAGAAATTCACTTACTTGAAACTGTGAAAACTTTGAACCGTAAGTCACCTGTTCTCTCTTTAAATCCGTTCTTAGATAAAGACGGCATACTGCGTGTCGGTGGTCGAATCGACAACGCAGCCTATTGTCCCTATGGGAAAAGACATCCCATTTTGTTAGACCCTAAACACACTTTCACTAAACTTTTATTTCAACGGGAACATCTTCGTCTACTACACTGTGGTCCGTCACAACTTTTAAATTCTATTCGTGACCACTTCTGGCCTACTGGTAGCAAGGTACTAGCTACTGCCACGGTAAGAAAATGTATTCGCTGTCAAAGATTCAACGCTAAACCTTTAAACCCTATAATGGGAAACTTACCTCAGCCACGTGTAACTCCTGCTCCACCATTTCAAACTTGTGGCACCGACTTTGCTGGTCCTTTCCTTATTCTTAATCGTAAGGGTCGTGGCGCAAAGACTTCAAAGTGCTATTTATGTATCTTCGTTTGTTTTATTACAAGGGCTGTTCACTTAGAAGTGGTTAGCGACCTAAGCAGTGAAGCCTTTATTATTTGCCTACGTAGATTCATCTCAAGACGCGGTAAACCTCAAACAATCTACTGCGACAATGGTCGGAACTTTGTCGGCGCCTGTAAAGAACTGAGCAGACTGCTAAAGCAATGTAACAAATCGGTCAGCGAATTTGCGTGTAACGAAGGTATTGACTTTAAATTTTCTCCGGTATACGCACCGCATTTCGGTGGTATCTGGGAAGCAGGAGTGAAAAGGGCAAAATTTCACTTAAAGCGGATCGCTGGCAATTCTAGTTTAACTTTTGAAGAGTTATATACATTGTTTTCTCAAATTGAAGCTATTATGAACTCACGTCCGCTTATTCCGATGTCGGCGGATCCATCTGATTCGACACCTCTTACGCCTGGTCACTTTCTTGTGGGTCGTCCTTTGACCTCACTGCCTTCGCCTGTTATCGAGCGAGTCAGCATAACCCGTTACAAGCTGATTGAACGCTTAAGACAACACTTCTGGTCGCGGTGGACGAGAGACTACCTAGCAACTCTGCAACAACGCGTCAAATGGCGAACACAGAGGAGAAATCTTCAGGCCGGCGATTTTGTTATCGTCATGGATGATCAACTTCCGCCCATGCAGTGGCTCATGGGCCGCGTGCACAGCATCCATCAAGGGACGGACGGTGTCTGCCGGGTCGTCGACGTCCAAACTAAAGGCGGAATAATTAAGAGAGCCGTCACTCGTCTCTGTGATTTAGAGGGAATTTCCTGAGTTCCTTGGAAAGCAAGTTCCCAAGGGGCGGGAGCATGTTGAAGAACCTCTTTGTGCGGCTCTATGGCCAACTTCTTTTTCTCGCACTGACATGGACGTCAGCGGTTATTCACTACTTTTTCTTCATCTTAAAATACTTATTATAACAAAAATTATGTTGGATTAATTAAACTAAAGCTTAATATTGTACCTACTATTAAATACCTACTTACTATAACAAAGAAATTTGGGTTTCATTGAAGACGCCCAAACAACTATCAATAAGAACCCGGCGGTTCTCGTACCGCTTGGTGAGGATGTCCATGGCCACGGCAAAATTCTCATTGGTGACCTTTAAGTGGGACACCATACTTAATGCCTCACCGCTGAGACTTGAGAATAGGTAGTGGAGCTTGACTGCGTCCGACAGGGTCGCCATGTCGTCAGTCAGACTCCTAAACAGCGCAATGAAGGAAGGCCAGTCCTCCACTTTTGAGCTGAATATGGGCAGCGCTATCTTGGGGAGGACGGCTGTGGGCGTATTGACGCCGAAACTGGGCTGAGAGGTTGAGATTTCCTCCCTAGCCATAAGTATCCCCAGGTACGCTCCGGAGACTTTTGTGTGGTTCTCAGTGTATGTCCTCTCAATCCCCTCGTCTAAGTTTTCCTCGTCAAAAATGCTGTAATATACTGAATCCAGCTGTTCCTTACTACCCTGAACCTGTGCGAAACGCACGTTAAATTCCGTTATGGAATGTTTGGTGTCGCCAGCAATGATCCGTGACCCCACCTCTAGAAGCTGGTGTATAGCTATGGCGGCCTCCCTAAATATCGCGGCTTGTGACTTGGTCGGCATCGCGATGAATAAAAGGAGACAAAAAAAATAATAAAAAAAATAAACAAATTTAAAGGCAGTAAATAGAACAACACCCTGTATATTCTATAGTTGGGCTGGACGTATTTGTTTACTAAGGTAAGGGCAAATGGGCTAAAATTAACGCAGCAATAAAGAAAGCAAAACTAAGTTGGGACGCCTTGTATATGGCCCACGGGTGGGCAAACGCATGTGTATGTGTATGTCTGTGTCTATTGAACGCGCGTACGTAATATTAGCCGACCGCAAAACAAAAAACAAACAAAACAACAACAAAAAATCACGTCATCCGTAGCCCACTATTGGGCAAGGCGCTCACAGTCGGGCAGACCTGTAGCGGAAACTAGCGCGAAGAATGAGTCTGTCGCAAAAAAAAAAAAACAAATAATAAAAACTTAATAAAAAAAAAATTGGGACACTCTGTCTGTGTCCCACAAGTGGGCAAACGTGTTTAGAAGCGAAGGCGACGCACGCAAATAGCCGTAAGCGCTATAAAAAAAAAAAGTGATGAAACTAAATGAAACACACTAAGCTCATGTGGTGAGCACGCACAAAGAATGAGCCGATTGCAAAGGCAAAAATTAAAAACAAAAAAAAATATATAAAATTAACACGAGCGAAAAAATAAAGCACGCTATTTGGCACGCGTGGTGAGCATGCACGAGATCTGAGCAGATTTAACACGACAAGAACATAAAAAATTCATTAAAAAATAAAACGGGAAAAATAACAATACCATCTCTCGTCATAATACCAGTCACCATACAAATACGGCATTTAGTAACTAAATGCGAGTGTGTTATTCGTAACAAGAATTATATGTGCAGATAAACGTAACGCAAACGTAACGTAATAATTTAACTACTAATTTACCGAACAAAGTATCATTAGACAACAATCGTATAGGTACACAAGTTCGCTCAAATCACAACAACATTGTATAACACCATAGATCTGTGATCAGACAATCGGATGCATACACGAAATCAACATTAAAACAACGTGCAGAAATAATTGCGTTAAAATAATTTTGTATGTTTCGTAGTCGTAATCCTCACACAAATGATTTACGACTACCTGACGAAATTTTTATTGGGGCAGGGTAAAGTTACGTGAACAAATGAATTTAGAAATGATGGCACGAATTAGATTATGGGCGGAAATAATTATTTTTAGCGGACTGTAATTGAAGGAGCTGATGGAACGTGAAACCAAGTTATGGTGAAATGGTAAAAGTTTACTGGTTACGGGAAGGTCGCCGGTTTTTAATATTACCGGTTCGAATGACCAAAATGTATTCGCGGGTCAGAAGACACCGCCAAATACAGCAGAGTAAAGAAAGGCAGAGTAAAGAAGGTGGATAGGTCGTAAGGCTTACCTGGGATGATGAGGCAGGAGACGGGAGGCGAGCTGGCGGGCGGCGATGTAGGCGATTTGATGGTCGCGTCACAACACACAGTTCTTTCACCTAATCACAGGCACTACCTATCTTCACAGAGTCACTATCAATAAGGGCAGTCGAAAGCGATATCAGGGCGCGTATTTTCTGTGTATACCTCGCGGTCGCTAGCAGACAGAGTGGCGCGGTCTGCATACGAAGCGAGCGGCCGCGGGTCGCGCAGCGGTGGCGCCGCGGCAGATAGGCGGACGCGGTCGTCAACAGCCGTTGAGTCAACCGCCTTACAGATGGCGGTATAATTTGAATGGGCGTCCCGGCTTTGGCGGGAACAGGAATGTAGCTTGGCGTTGGTTATCGTAAAACTGTTTTTTTAAATAAAATCATTAACAGAAATGTCAACTGTACTTATTTTCACACATAGATAAGTAGTAAGACTGATGTATGTTTACTCCGAACGCAACCAGATCTGAGACTGGTTGCTATAGTAAATGTTGTTCGTCTTGGTAAGACCTTTCAAACGACACTACAATCATAACTATTGGGCATGCAACTATCAGGGTACCATTCGGTCCATTCTCCTTTACATTTATATTTCGATGTGCTTCAGTTTTATGATCAGTTACAGTCTTGTTTGGTAGCGACTACTTCAATTCTATATTTGACCTAAGAATCAACTTAATTTACATAAAAAGTTACATAAAAGATAAAAATCAGCTGATTTACAACGTGCATTCTTTATCCGAATCATCGCTACTTTGCACATTTTCAGGAGTTGACTTATTTGAAGTGGATGCTTCAGTAATTTTTTTTTACTTTGCGTCGATTTTGTTGTTGTAGATGTCCTAATTTGTTTGCTTCGTAAACGTGTCGAGATTTTTTCAAAACTGTCATAAAGAACTTTTGCATGTCAGGCTTGCAAAAATCTGAATCTGATTCATGAAGTATAGAGAAAATGAAATCGAGTTTTTGTAAAAAATTTTAGACAAATTTTAGCCTCTTGAGTTTAAGACCCTTAAACATACGTAAATAAAACATCTTTAGGGGCATAAGCGTTATTTGCTCCTCTTTTTGAATTGAGTTTTGACTTCTGTGAGCTTCATTATGATACTGTTCTGATTTTGAAAAAGCGCTTGTTGGTTCTTGGTAATGATTCTTATTCTTATTTTTATTCTCCTAAAAAAATCATAACAAAATCTAATTGTGACTATTTTTGAGTAAGTATGTAACAAGGCAGCTAAAGCCCTGTTGCTTTTTGTGAACTGCTCAGCGAATATTATTCTTTTATGTCTAGTTTTAAATTAAAAATATTTATTTGCATTATCTGTCTAGCCTCTGTTTTCATGAAAATTCAGTTTAGATTCATTCGCGGAGCTAGAAAGAGCTCCTTCTATTTATTGTTTTCTTTACAAAATACTATTATTAGTGAATAGTGAATTATTATTATAAATAGTCAAAAACGGTTTCAGACATACGTCCTGCTAATAATAAATAACCTAAACCTACATATATCTAGTCCCAGTGTATAGTGCACTAACTTTTAAATTGTGCTTCATAAATAACGTTTATATCATAATATACTTCTGAATTCATCGTGCTTTTATCTTCATCTCCTCTCCTCAACGTGTCACTCCTCCGGTTCCTCCGCTACGGAACATGTATATGTTGTTCGGGTACTATCGGGGACTCCTACGCTTTACCACTTTAGTAAAATGTTCGTTTGAAGCGCATCGCCGCCGGCGCGCCATTCAAGGCTTAAACTATCCCTGATTGGTTGTACGCGTCTACTACGCTTTACTTTACGGGTTTGTTAACGACATATATTTATAACCTGGTAACGACATATATTTTTTTTATAAAGGTTGTTGCTTTTGTGCGCTGTGGTTTCTTGCGCCCGTTCTATATCACAGTTAAAAATTACGTCCTGAATGTTAAAGCTGAATGTTCCTGTGGGTTAAAAAAGATTAGGCCGATTTAAAGTACTTATTAATTGAATTTATTGAATGAATATATTTTGACTTTTGACTTTTACTACAGACCAATTAGAAACAAACAGCTAAACCAGCATTTTTTTTAACCGCTCATAGTGTGCATTTTGCATTCGTGAGTTATTGACATATCTCTTGTTTATCGATTACGACATCTGCTTTTGTACCGGTTTAAGTGCATTTATTTCAGTAAAATTTTTTGGAGTCGGTTTTTTTTTGTTAAAATTTTTGTTTATTTCTCGCTTTTTAGTGAATTGTTCCGATCTATTTATCGAAAGCGAATATTGGTAAACCTACAAAACGCGCTACTTGTATGAGACAGCGCCGTTTAAATGAGACAAGCGAAGAAAACGAGAAACGCCTACCACAAAGTAGGAAATCAACATCCAAAACAGACGGCAAGTTACCCGAATTTACTCGTGAACGCTGTATAGACCCCCTTACGATGATGATTTGCGAGTTATTAGGGTTCACCGTTAGGCAAACTAGAGGGACGTTTTTGACTTGCTCCAGTCGTAGGTAGATCGTAGCCAAGTCACCATTGATCTGCTCAATCGATCGCTTCTTAAAGGTTCTCAGCCGAGGCCTGAGAGTATATTTGTAAGTCATCGGCATAAAGATGTTAAGAAGAATTTAGACAAGAAGTGACAGAATTAATAGTCTGAATAGTATATTTTTAAATAGAAATGTTTCGGAAGGAGTGATAAAAAGTGGCCTATGTCACTATTGTTCTTCAGCCATCTATGTGCAAAATCAGGTCGATGCGCAAGTGAGAGACGGACAAACAAACAAACACGCTTTTATTGTTGTTTTACATGTTAATCCCTGTTAAAAATGTTTGACTGAATATTGCAAGAACTTCGATTCTCGGTAAGTTTTATCTCATTTTAAAAACAATTTTAGGCGAATTATATTACCTTCTTACCTTAACTTTGTAATTTAAATTATTTTTAATATAATCGTCCCACTGCTAGGCACAGGCCTTCCCACATGGACAACAGCACGTGGGTAAGTTGGGCCGTAAACCGTAAAATGCGGCTTAGTGGGTTTTAACGACTGCCATCTGACAAAAACAAACGGTTTTACGGTCTTTCCAAAGCACGGAGGAGTTTGGGATGTTTTTTTTAAAGGAGAATGCCAAAAAGTGGACTACCTTTGTCTCACGCCTCAAAAAAAAAATTGTACTTAAATTATTAATTTTGAATTGTTTTTAACTTTTGGAACGGTTAATTAGAATACAGGTTTCTTTTTAAAACATAATAAGACATAGTATTGTTCATGTTCCATCACCGGCTATCTAACTGATTGTATCAAAAGTGTTGTCATAGCAATTAATTAAAAATGTAGATTAGAATCGATTTCATATCACCAGTCCATATTGCTTAAAAGCTACATTTTATTCTGACTCATCGTATGTTTGAACCACTGCTATAGTCTAAGGATTGCTTCACACATATCAGTGAAGTTACAGTTCCGACATAGTACCGGCACAGTGTTTTTCATTTTCTTTTTTCGTTTTTTCTTTCATTCTTGGCTAGTAGTAATAGGTTATGTCTTCACTGTTTTCCTGTATTTAAGGTTACTTCACACATATCAGTGAAGCCACAGTTCCGACACAGTACCGGCACAGTGTTTTTCATACATTCTCTATGAACGCATCCCCACTTGTCAGTGATAATGCTCTCAGTGTCAGTGCCGCCAACTCTTTTAGCCCTTGTCACCGCACATAGAATGCAAACCTTTTCAATAATTGATGTCAACAATATCGAATGGCACTTAGAAAAAGTTGTTATAAAAATTCCTGAGTTAACTAAAACGTCTCGTGTTGGTGCAACTCAACCAATTCTGGTATTACCTTACTTTAATGATAGACCTGAATGTGTAGTTAAAACTAGCGATGGGCGATTGTTCCAAAAAATAACAATCGAATAATTCGAATGATTTACGAACTCCCAATCGAATGATCATTCATCATTCGAATGAAAAAAATCATTCGAATGATCATTCACCATTCGAGTGGTTTTTTTATGAATGATTCATTCATCAGTATTCGAATAATTATTTCATTCGAATGAAACATTCGGATGATCATTCGAATTATTTTACGTTTACTTAACCAGTGCAATCTTACTACAAACAAATTAGTAAATAGAGAATAATTATATTAAAATGTTGTGTTGGTGTAGGTAGTGTGCTGTGTGGCTTTTATTAAGACATTTTTTGCGGTCAGTTCACTATTTTCAGTTTGTTTGTTTGGTTTTGTGGTTTTTGTTTTTAAATACAACCTACCTACATAAATATGTATTTGTAACTGAAAATTGAAGTGGGAGCGAGTGTAAACAAAACTTGACTGTGTGTGTGTGTTGGTTTGGTGCATCAAAATGTCTAAAAGACAATCAAATGTGTGGGATAGTTTTATAAAGTCGGTGGATAAATCAAATGTGACTTGTAATATATGCACAAAAACTTTTAAATTTTTCGGAAACACTAGCAATCTTCGTGACCATTTAAAAAGAAAACATAAGGATGCCATTGCCGAATCTACGCCAAGTCCATCTAATGTTACTTCTGTAACCGATTCTTCTAATCCATCGTCATCTAGTGACACTGGTGCTCCTACTAGTAAGGTGAAAAAAACAGTACAACTGAACCTTTCTGCAAAGGAAGCTTTATCTGAAAGTAAGAGTAATAAAATTAATACAGCTCTGGTGAAAATGATCGCTGTAGATTTCCAACCTTTATCATTGGTGGAAGATGAAGGATTTATGGAATTCGTTCATGAATTGCAACCACTTTATAAAATGCCATCGAGAAAAAAACTTTCTGAAAAGCTAATGCCGGAGATGTATGATTTTTATTTAAAAAAAGTAAAAAAAATGCTTTCCGCAGTGCAGCACATAGCATTGACGAGTGATATTTGGACGGCTGATACCAATGTTGCTTATTTGTGTTTAACATCCCACTTTGTCTACAATGGTGAAATGCATAGCATTGCTTTGAAGACTACGGAACTTAAAACAGATCACACCGCTGACAATATCGCAATCGCAATCAAAAATATATGCGAAGAATTTGACATCTTGCAAGATAACAATTGTAGTCACTGATAATGGAGCTAATATAAAAAAAGCTATCAATGACTTAAACAAGCATCACCATCCATGCGTCGCACATATTTTAAATCGCTCGGTAGATGAATCTTTGAAAGGTGTCGAAGCCATCACTATGGTAATTGCCAAATGCCGAAACTTGGTTGCACATTTTAAGCGGAGCACTAAATCAGCTGAAATATTAAGAGGTGTCCAGAAACAAATGAATCTGCCAGTGTTGGCTCTTAAACAAGATGTAATCACGCGTTGGAACAGCGAATATCTGATGATTGAACGACTGTTGGAAGTAAAACTTCCACTATGTGCGGCTCTAGCTAGCATTTTGAACCCACCACAACTTATGGACTCTCAGGAGTGGGAAATTTTAAAAGATTGCGTTGTTGTCTTAAAGCCTCTTCTGGAAATCACAACAGAATTATCAGGCCAAAAATATCCAACTATGTCCATGATAGTTCCCCTGGTTAGAGGACTGCAGATTGCCTTGAGGGCTATAACATTGAATACGGAGCCGGGTAAACTCTTACAAATAAAGCTAACTGAGAGTATTCAACGGCGCATTGGCACTTTAGAAACAAATAAAATAGTAGCTAAAGCTTGTATTTGTGACCCAAGATTCAAGAAGAGAGCCTTCGGATTAATTGATAATGGTGACAAAGGTCAACGTTGGGTTGAAGAGGAGCTAGTGACGGTCATTAATAGAAGTAAGTATAAAACTCAAAACTAATTTACCATTTATAGTAGATTTCACAGAATTCTTTTTAGATATCAAAAGGCTTACAAAGTATTATTCTTTGTAATTTACGTAGTCATCTATCTTATAATAAAATTAATACAACCTACATTTATGAAATTTGCTTTGGCGATAATGCATAATTGCATAGTAACTACCTACCAATTTAAAATCCTCACATACTTTTTAAGTTCTCGTATTATTATTTTTTTAATAAATCAGTCTGTCTCTACTCTTTTCAGATTTGGTAACTGAACAATCTTCAACGGCGACGTCTCGAGAACCAGGATGCTCGCATGAAGGATCTCAAGAAAATACGACTCCTGGAATATCGGTTTGGGATCATTTTGATAATTCGGTTTCCAATGCTACTGCCGTTCAAACCCCGTCTTCAAAGGCAATAATTATGATGAAGCAATATTTAGACCTACCATTGATCCCGCGAAAAGATAATCCTGTATCTTCTGTTAATGCGCTCCTTCCTAGTAATTTCAAAGAGCTAAAAGAATTACAAAGCAAATATTTAGCTATGCCAGCAACATCAGTTCCTTCCGAATCGTTGTTTTCTAAAGCGGGATATGTTAAAAACTGCCGAAGAAACAGACTGAGCTCTAAAAATTTAAATTCTATCTTGTTTTTAAATACTGTCATGAAGAAGAATAACTAATTTTTTATTAATAATTCATTATTTCCATTTTCGGTACAAAAATGTTTTGTCACATTAATTATTATTTTTCTATTTGCTACACTAGTTAGTAGTTACCTACCAATATGATTAGGTTAGTAAATAAGTGTTAATTATTGTGATTGCTTTTTGGAAAAGCTTTTTTTCTTTATTATTAAGATTCTTTTAATGTTGGTGTCAATTCAATAGTCTAATTAATAAGTGAAAGAATTACCAAGTTTTGATCTCATTACCTAATACAAATTATAATTACCCGCGATTATGCTTACTTACTGTTTGTTTTATTTATTACGCAACTAAACTAACACTAAATCTATACATATCTATAAGCAAAATAAAGCAGTGTAACAGTTTATACCCGCACTAGAAAGTGACGATTAGACGCGTCACTTTCGCGAATTATCGAAAAAATATCGAATAGCGAAAAATCATTCGAATAATAATAAATCATTCGAATGATTTTTTTTCATTCGAATTAGTCGAATAGTGCTATTTTACAATCGAATAACTCGAATGGTTAGTTATTCGAATGATCATGCGAATTAATCATTCGTATTCGCCCATCTCTAGTTAAAACTTTAAAATGTTACTTAGAAATTACGAAATCCTTGCGTAATATTAACCATTCTTGTCTTTTTGTAAGCCTAAAAAAACCACATTATAAAGTATCGTCACAGACATTAGGTCCAAGGGGTAAAAGTACACTTGGAGAGTGTGGTATAGATGTGTCGACATTCACTGCTCAAGTACTAGGCATGCCAGCTTATCTATGGCAAATAAGTTGGGTGTTAATCTTGACCTAATAAGAAAGACTGCTGGCTGGATTGGTAACTCAAACACCTTTATAAAATTTTATAATAGAGAAATTATTAAGGAATCTGATCAAGGGTCCTTTGCGTTAGCTATTATGTCAGAAGTAAGTTAATATATGTAAACACGATTATGATTATAATAATTTTATGATTAATATTTAATCTAATTTAACTGATATTTCACGTATTCTTGCTATCTCTCAATATCTACATGTGTCTAACTAATCTCTTCGAACGAAGCAGCTCGTATCATTATGATAGAACTACCTATGACATAGGGTCCTTCAAACGAGGCGTGAAGAAGCACTCTGTGGGCCGGCAGAGTGAGGGTGACTGATGCTACGTCTCTTACGCTGCACCAGTTGTCCTCGCGCCTGGACTTCATTTCCACTTAACATCAGGTGGAGTGGAGTCATTTGCCGGGCTTAGCATAAAAAAAAAAGAACTTCACTTACGGGTAAGTTCGTTTAATCACTAATTGTCATTAATTTATAATATAATTTTATTGATGCGTACAAATTGTACTTAACTATGTTTAATAAATCGTACTTAATTAGATCTATGACACTGTAATGTAACTTTTGTTACTTAGAGGGAGAAAAAAGAAAGGCCTCCTGAGTTTCTTGCCAGCTTCTTCTCAGACTAAGGCGATCTCATAATCTGAACTGGTGGTAGATTAGGTTGGTAGAGTAGATTATGGTGTGTGCCAGCTAGATGTGCATGAAGGGTCATTTACCCCACTTGTACCTGGGGGGTTGCCGCAGTTTAGGTACGTTCGGCCAGCGTGCCTCCCAGGCAGGCCGCTTACTAGGCGTATGGCAGTAAAGGTTGCCGCCCGGCTCGCACACTCCACGTCGCGCGTCGTCGCTTAAGGCCAGGTATTCCGAGCGCTTCTCTCTCGGTCTCTCGACATGGTACGACGACGGTACGGGACGGGTATAACAGCGAAGCGGCGCGTTTTATAACTGACGACCTCCTTGTTCGAGTGGTTTGTACACCGGTTTTCATGATGTCGCCATCTATGAGGTCCCGGGTTCGATCCCCGGTCGGGTCAATTTAGAGAAAAACTGTTTTTCTAAATTGATTTCGGGTCTGGGTGTTTTTTCTATGTTTATGTATATTTATCCGTTATCTTACCATATAAACGAGTTTCACAAGAATACTCATCTTGGTCTAGATAGTTGGTGTGAGCGTAAACAAAATTGATTTTTATTTATTTTTTTTATTTTAGGTTTTATTGCGTATATATATAGACTTTATAGGATACTCTGCGAATTTATTTGCGAAATATTTGTGTCTTTGGTTGAGTACAAAAATTAAATGTAAAGTATCAGTAGTTAAGTCATAATATTGAAAAAACATTACAAAAAGGACTAACTAAGGGATATTTTTCTATCGAGTGAAGTTCATTGGATCTTGTAACTGAATGCGACTTTGAATAGATTAGATACTTAACTAATACATTTTTTTTCCAGAATTTAAATCATTATTTTCTATATCTCAGATGGTTTGAAAAAACTCAAAGCGCGACCTACCTAGCCTTAACTCGTAATCTCTGCGCGCGCGCTTAAACTCTGAGCTCCTGACGTCATATCGATGTCGAGTCGGCGTTGCTTATCGGAATGTGAACGCTCGGGTCGGACAATAAGTTTCAAGTAAAATTTTAAACACTGAAAAAAGACGACAACCTCAGGCGGGAATCGAACCACGCACCTTCCGCATTCCGGGCGGCTGCCTTAACCACTTGGCTACCGAGGTCTGGCTTTCAACCGTCGAAATTTGTCAGTGTTTGATGCTTCTGTTTTTAGTCAACATTGCTTCATCACATCTTAGAAGTTTTCACCTCTGAGATCCGAAAGAAATATTTTTACAAATATTTGAACATTCGGTTAAGATGAAGCTGCGTTTATATATTAATGTTTTATATTTTAGCGTTTTATTAACGCTTAAATATACTTAAGTAAAATTTTAAACACTGAAAAAAGACGACAACCTCAGGCGGGAATCGAACCACGCACCTTCCACATTCCGGGCGGATGCCTTAACCACTTAGAAGGGAGCACGAGCAATTAAAATTAAATTCTAAATCTATGCAATATTAGTCAAATAACGTTGCGACCACATGAAGCAATTTACTGCAATAACTGTAAACAGCAATGTTGCTGTATATAGCTATAAAGAGCAACATTGCTTTACAAGTACCTATTGCAGTAAATTGTTTCATGTGGTTGTGACGTCGTTTATTTATTGCTCTTGTAAACGTAGGTATAAAACCTTTAGGTCAGTTTGAATTTCTAGTAATTTCTAGTTATTTCGTAGCTTACAAAATTGTAATTTGCTACGTAGTTCTCGCGGTATTTTTATAGATGGCGTAAGGCGTTGAGGAAACGTTTCCCCAGAATATGTATATGGAGCTCCGATTCTTCTCGCTAGAGTATTTTGTTCTGTGTCGCAGCGAGACGTAGAACGCTTCCACTGCCACCGTCCATCGTACTGTCAAGTCAAGTCAAGTCAAGTCAAAATGTATTTATTCAATAAACTCAATTAATAAGTACTTTGAATCGTCCAAATCTGTCGTTGTGAATAACCAGGACTAGTCAAGCCTGAAGCCCGCACGTGAATACTTCTCAAGATGTTGATGATGCAATGCAAGAGATGTGATTTAAAGATGACTGACGGAGTGATGTGCTGCAGCTGCAAAAGTAATTTTGACTTCGCCTGTGCTGGTATTTGTGATACAAACTACCGGAAGCTGGGCAAGAACAAGTCTACATTGCGATGCCCGAAGTGTAAAAGTGGTCTACCATCGTCGTCGCCTTGTCCAGCGAGGACCGAAACAAGCTCACTCTCTCATGTCAACTCTCAGCGTTCCGTGCATGAAGAGCTGCGTAAGATTACCTCGAAGCTACTGGTGCTGGACACACTTTCTGACGACATCAAACTAATAAAGTCGGAAGTGCAGCATCTAAAGAACTCACTCAAGCTAGCAAACGACTCCTTAAGGGGTTTCACGGATAAACTAAATGAGTTGGAGGTCAAAACTAACAAAATGCAATCACTTGCGGCGGAGATACCTGCTTTACGTACAGAACTTAGCTGGTTGCAGCAGGACATGCATCACCAGGAACAATGGCACCGTACTGCTAACATTGAAATTAAGGGTGTTCCAGACAGGCAAAGCGAGAATCTATACAGAGTCATGGAAGATATTGGGAGAGTGTTGGACTATCCAATAAAGAAAACCGACATAAATTTTATCACACGCGTTACATCTCGGCATAGGGAAGTTGGAAAACCTATTGTCGTGTCATTTATGAACAAATACCTGAAAGAAGATTTTATGGTGGCTGCGCGAAAGCGGAAGGAGCTTACTGCAAGCTTGTTTGGCCTGGGAGCCAATAGCAGGGTTTTTACATAAATGATCATCTAACGATGTACTTCAAAAATTTGCTTCTCAAGGCAAAAGAATTGAAGAAGACGAAGGACTTCCAGTACATATGGGTGAAGAATACTAAAATCTACGCTTGAAAACACCATCATCACCAATTTTTAATATAAATTGCGAAAGCGATCTCCTTAAAATCAAATGAAATTAGTGTTTATTGACTTTGTTTATCAAATGACATTAGTGTTTATAACTTTGTGAAGTTCTTATGTTGTTTAACTCCGCAGATAAATAATTTGCAGCCCATTTTTTACCGCGCGTGGATGGCACCTGGCGGCTTTATTATCGCACACGGTTCATTGCGTTGCTTATGCTCGGTGTCAGTGCATACGGTGGATATCGCCTCTATGTTATAGGAATAAAGTTTAGTACACGGAACCGTAAGTACTTACGAAATGGTATTTTCTCTTATATTGTCTTTCGTAGTAAACAAAATTATTCATTGTATTTGAAATTCACTGTCTTACTTATAATCGTTAAATTAAAGTGTCGTACAAACCCCACATTTAAACATTGTTTTATACTAATGATCGATGTGCGTAAATTTAAAATAATATTTTTGCTTATTCGATCGTTAAAATTCCATTTGCTGATTTATGTATTAGTCATTATCATTATACGTTTAGTTTTAAATATTGATATTCTTTCTAATAATATGTAATCTCAACATTTATTACCAGAATACCCGCGGTTTACGTACAAAAACATTATTGTTCAAACGGAATGTTATGTTATCTAATTACTACATTATATGTTTAACTGAGACATGGTTATTGTATAGTATTTTCGATCAGGAACTATTTACAGACAATTATATAGTATGGCGACGGGATAGGGACTATGACAGTTGTGGGCAGGGGAAAGGTGGCGGTGTACTTATAGCGATTCGTCGTAATTTTGTAGCAATTGAACGCTTAGAATGGAGGTCATCAGCTGAGGACCTATGGCTTACTATCAGTTAGAAGTCGCGATGTAGTAGCGAAACTACAAACTTACATGTAGGTATCATATACCTGTGCTCACTACACGGTGGTCACAGCTTAAACATGCAATTAGCGCATTTTACTGAGCGACTTTCTGAGATTTATGCACTTTGCCCTAATGACAAATATTTATTGCTAGGTTATTTTAATTAAAATAATTTATGCTGGCTAACGGAACCACAAAGTAATTACCTAAATCCTACAAACATACAAGGCAGTCAGCAATTTAACTTTTTGGATACTATTAGTCAATGTGATTTTAACCAATATAATCATGTACTAAATGTTGCAAACAGTCGCCTGTTAGATCTGGTTTTTTCAAACAATAACGTAGTCGTGGAAGCCTGTGTTGACCCGTTGGTCCCTGAAGACCCTCACCACGGGTCTATAAAGATTAATTTGCAACTTCTAAGTGATTGAACATTGGAGTATAGTGGAAGGCGAAAATATTTCTATAGGCGTGGTGATTATTTAGCGATATTACATGAAATGTGTATGGAATAAAACGTGAAACAGAACACATCGCTCTGTCTCGCTCGGCCGATGTGACGTCGCGCGGCACTCAGCTCTGTGTTTCTGTCTCAATTCAATTATTTCCAATTATTTGCAATTGTTATGTGTCACATCACTTTTGCCCCATCACTATTGCCCCTACGTTGATGGCGTCTCACATTTTGAGTAACATATATTGTTTTGTGTTTAAAGTTTAATCGGGTTAAACGTTAATTGTGCCGACGGCGCGGCTACCTATTATTATTTATTTTGTGTTTATGTACCGTGCAATTATCGGTAAGAGTCGACAACTGGTGTCGGCAGTTGAGGCGACTGTCCCTGAGACACGTGCGTGACGTATCCTTAGAGAACTGCCTGTAAGCTGGTGCATATCATTGTATCTTTAGTATTTGAGAGCTCTCAGGGGTAGCCAAGGAGCGGCGTACAGACAGCCAGCGAACAGATCGCACTCGAGGAGCAGCAGCGTCAAGGACGCCCCACACACCGACTGCATTTTATGTGAGTCAGTTTACATTAATTATAGTTTAAGTTAGGGATAGTTGTTATCATGATTTAGACCTATAAATCATACAATTATGATGCATGCACATGCACCTGCACGATTTAAATGTCCTCACAACCTGTGTTGCCATTGTATATATTTTTCCCATTTTCAGGGTGGCTTACAGTTTGCGTTGGTGACGACACAAAAGCGTGGTGCAAGGCCTGCAAGTGCTCATTGATCGCTCACAAGAAGGATTTGGTAGAACATTCCAAAACCAAAAAACATGACCAATCTTTAAAACGATCTAATATCGTCGGTCAGTCAAGCAAAATCACAGAGTTTTTTGAAAATCCAATAAAAAAGCCACGAAAGGTTGCAGAATTAAAAATTGCTGCATATATTGCTAAGCATTCCAGTCTTAAATCTGTGGATCATCTATGAATACTAATAAAAGACTTAAACCCAGCTTTTTCAGTTTTGAAAGATCTGAAATTACACAGGTCGAAATGCACTGCTTTGATTAGAAATGTTATTTCGCCTTGTTTCTTGGAAGACTTATTGGAAGAAGTTGGAGACAACCATTATTCAGTGATAATCGATGAATCCACTACTGTTGATACTAAAAAGTTCTTAGTAGATTATTAGATTTTTCTGTAATAAACAGAATAAAATTATGACCCAGTTTTACAAATTGATAGAAATAAAATCTGCAAATGCAATTTCGTTAGCTGATGTGTTCAAAGCACAGCTGACAGCTAATAGCCTTAACATAGACAAACTTCTGGGTATAGGTGTCGATGGTGCTAATGTCATGGTTGGTGAACACCACTCCTTTTCCTCTATTTTGAAGGAAGGAAACCCTGAACTGATAACCATATAGTGCGTTTATCATTTATTGCATTTGTCAGCTGAGTATGCATTTCAAACGCTTCCTCGGTTTTTGGATTTTCTTATTAAAGAATGCCACAACTGGTTTGCAAACAGTACGAAAAGACAGCTTGATTACAAGCAAACATACGTGTTATTATATGATGGAAAAACTCCGTTAAAATTAAACAAGTTAGCTGGCACCAGATGGTTATCCAGATACGAAGCTCTCATTAAAATTTTAGAGCAATGGGATAAATTAAAATTACATTTTGACATAGCGAAGTCTAGAGAACGCTGTTACACTGCGAACCAGTTGAGCACAATGCTCAAAAGTAAGATAAATTTATTATACATGACTTTTCTTGGTACTTAACTTAAGCCTATCACCGTGGCAAATAAAATATTTCAAGCGACTGATATAGACCCTTTAAAATTGTTTGAAGAAATTAATAATTTTTATTTACATATTTAACAATTTTAATACCTTCAGCGCAACTGTAAAAAGCGGACAAAAATAGTTTATCTAACTATGATTTTGGAAAGTACATTATGGACTCATCGTACATGAATTTTGGATATGCATTTAATGAAAATTCTGAAGGTATAAGAGACCATGAATTGAAAGACGTGAAGCAACGATGCAAAGAATTCCTTTTAGAAATACACACATCAAAAGTGTCTAGGGATCAACATATATTTTTGCAATAACTTTTCTCCTGATTGATATTAATTAAAATTTTCTTTAAGGATTCATCAAATAAAGTGTTTTCGTTTGTCTACAGTAACGATAAACCAAGTCACCTTTGCATTAATAAAGAAATTTGCCATTTTCCTAATAAAGGGATTTTTGACATTTGAACCACTAACATTAAAGTTCGAAAAAAAGACTGAAATAACAGTTTTCTTTAAAATTTTATTGGGTAACTTAAACAATTAATAATCCGTGTTTCTACCGCGAACACTAACAACACAAGAACATCGGTTTGGCATACTCAAAATGAGTTCATCCAAATCACGCTGTGGAATGGCCGCCCATGTTCGTTGCAACAACAAAAAAAGGTCTTCTTGCGACTGGATACCCTCCATATTCGGCAGAGCTCTTGTCTGTAGCATATCCCATGCATGCTCAATCGGGTTCAAGTCTGGCGACTGAGCAGGCCAGGGCATGACATTGATGTTAGCTGCGGCGAGAGTCTGTCTTACAACTCTTGCGGTGTGCGGTCGTGCATTATCATGCATTAACTGAAATAAGGGACCGATTTGCACTTGTAAAGGAACGATGACGTCTGATACAATCGTCTCAGCATAAATTTGAGCGTTGAGGTTGCCTCTGATCCAAATCAACTCAGTTCTTCCGCCGATCCAAATACCCGCCCATACCATGATGGTTCCACCACTATAAGGATGGACTTCCTGGCAGGATTTTAATCGCTGTTGGCGTCCAGGGGTTCTCCAGTGTCGTATACGTCTTGTATCCGGCCTCATACCAAAACGAGACTCATCAGAAAAGCACACGAAACGCCATTGTTCTTCTGCCCAATTTCTGTGTTCAAGAGCCCATTGATATCGAATCCTACGATTGTGCATTGCTATAGGTGGTACCCTTAGCGGTCTTCGGGAATGAAGGTTCACTTCATGCAAGCGGTTTCTGACTGTTTGGTCGCTAATTAAGTTCCCTGAAGAGTGATGAAGCCTCACGGCTAACATCATGGCGGTTATTATTGGAGCTCTTCGAGTTGTGATTTGAATGTATCGGTCTTGTCTCCGTGTGGTGCAGCGATACCGTCCTCCATGGCGCTCAGCCACGGTACCAGTGCTTCTGTAACGTGTCCAAAGTCGACTGATAACACTCTGACTTGTATTCAGAGCTAAAGCCACAGTACGTTGCCGGGAACCAGCTTCTATCATTCCCACGGCTCTGAGCATTTCTTCCCTGCTTAAATGACGTCGCCGCTCCATAATAACGTTGGTTTTAATCAGTAGTAGAGAAACAGTAGCACTAATAATGTCTTCAATGCGTTGTATGTTTTTATAGGGAAAATATTGACAGCTGATTTTCATCTTTTACTAGAAATTGATTGAAAGTTCCTGTTTCAAATTATGAAATGCACCAAAAAGGATCCATATAAATTTATAAAATCATAAATTTATTACAAAGCCACATCTCAATCTCAAGAAATCCGCATAAAAATGCTTGATCCCTAGACACTTTTGATGTGTGTATGTAAGCAAACACAGAGAAGAATCCCAAATAACATGAGAACTTTAGAAAATTGTAAGTTAATGAGCCCGAAGAATGCAACATCTCAAATGAAACCTGATATTAACAAACGATACCTCCTCAATACACAAACATCTAAATGCTCCTACCAACAAGCAAATATTTAAAGAAATGCCCAGTAAACCTCTTACACGGCTGGGCAGCCGTAAACCAAAAACAAAAAACCCACAACCCAAACCAACAAAAATTCACCACCACCTAAAAGTTTGGCTAACCGCCCCTAAATAAATCCTACAAAAAAAAACCGAATTCCATCAAAGCAGCCTACACGCCCGCCAATAAATGGCCACCTTCCTCAGGACTATCACCACGTTGCCTTACCAACGGTCCGGAGATTGAGGTTTGGCTAACCGCCCACAAAGAAAATCCAACATAAACTTATTCCGTCAAAGCAGCCTACACGCCCGCCAATAAATGGCCACCTTCCTCTGGACTATCACCACGTTCGCCAAAAGTCGAAACTTTCCAATGCGCAAAAACACAACCACAAACATCAAGCTCCTCTTAAAAGAGCTTCCAGCGCCGCGGCATATACAGCCACAAACGCCCAAAGTGCAGTGACTTAAAGGCATATACAGCCCTCCTTCGTCACTTTTAAACCATCTAGCAACCAAAATAAACCACATAACGAATTCCAGCACCGTGGCATATACAGCCACCAATGCCAACAACAGCAGCGACTACAGGGCATATACAGCCCTCCTTTGTCACTTTTCAACCGCTCACAACAAGCAAAACATTGTACCATGATACAATGATCGATAAATTACTAAAACTAATACATCTTAGTCTTCCCATGAAGACTTAAAGTCCTTGATGTGCCATTCACCAAGGTTTTTACCGGAACTACAGCCTTCTAATTCATACACTAGGGGGGAAAGTTTTTTCCTAACAAAACATTTTTCATATTTAGGAACTAATTTAGCCATAAAAAATTTGGAGGCGTCACTCTGTGGATATGTCTTTTTCCACACGGTGTCACCCACCTCAAATTCTAAGGGCCTCCTCCCATTGTTATAATGACGAGCACTACGGTCATGTGATTTAATAAGCGCGCCTTTCACTTTATTAAAAATTTCCTCTAAGACGCCTAACTGGTCCGCATATACACCGCGAGAAGCGCACGCCAGGGTGAGCGGTCCATCGGTATTATTGCCGAAAACCTCTCCGCAACTAACTGCCTCCCTACCATGTACTAGGAAGAATGGGGTAAAACGTGTTACTTCATTAGTGGAAGTGTTTATTGCATACTGAATTTTCGAAATATTAACATCCCACGATCTATGGTCATCTTCCACAAGAATTGATACGGCGGTCATAATCGTACGGTTATAACGTTCAACTGTGTTCACGCTGGGGCAATAGCGAGGTGTAAAGTGAACCTGTGGTACCTTTTACCTCTCCAACAAAGATTTAATTTCATTGCCCGTGAACTGCGTTCCGTTGTCCGCTATCACCGTACGGGGTATGCCGTGAACCAAGAAAACGCCATCTTCAAGTTTCTGCGCTATAGCCTTACCCACAGCTCTTCGTAAAGGAAAGAGCAAACAATATTTCGTAAAACAGCATACGACCACAAAGAGATATGTGAAGCCCGCTCTAGACCGTGGCAAGGGACCAACGAGGTCAAAACTTATTGTTTCAAACGGTTTAGAGCAGTCTTTCGCGCTACCTAAGAGACCAGGGGTTGGCAATTGTGAGTGTTTATATGCGGCGCACGTATCACATTTCCCCACGTAGTTAGTTACATCCTTATACATGTTAGGCCAGTAGTAACGTAGTGCAAGTCGTTTATAAGTTTTAAATACTCCAAAATGTGGAGATAATTCACCACTATGGTGATTCTTTAAAAGTTCCAGACGATTTCCCTCCGGTACTACTTGTTTCCAATCATAATCACTCGCCACACCGAATTTATTTTTTGAAAAACGAAAAAGATATTGACAGCTGATTTTCATCTTTTACTAGAAATTGATTGAAAGTTCCTGTTTCAAATTATGAAATGCACCAAAAAGGATCCATATAAATTTATAAAATCATAAATTTATTACAAAGCCACATCTCAATCTCAAGAAATCCGCATAAAAATGCTTGATCCCTAGACACTTTTGATGTGTGTATGTAAGCAAACACAGAGAAGAATCCCAAATAACATGAGAACTTTAGAAAATTGTAAGTTAATGAGCCCGAAGAATGCAACATCTCAAATGAAACCTGATATTACAAATTTAGCTAAATCTTTTAAGGCCGTCTGCAATGATGTCGACTCAGTGTGGTACAGGAATGGAAAGCTTTGCATCGTACAACCTGGAAATCCACACAACATACGGAAGAGTCCTTGGGTTGAAGTTTATAATTTCAAAAATGCAGTCGGTAATAGAACTTACGGACACGTTAGCAAATTGGTATAAGGAATTTTGTCCTTGCCTTTTTCTAACGCAGTTGTGGAAAGAGCCTTTTCCCAAGTAGGTATTATTAAAGACAAACTTCGAAACAAATTGGCCATCCACTCTGCCGAATCCATTTTGAAAATAAGATATACGTTACTGGAAGGATATATTCATTTTAAACCAAGTTTAAAGATGCTACAGAGATATTTAACTCAGAAAAAATGTACAGAACTTCAGACGACGCGAGTGAAGATAGTGATCCAGTAATGGAAGCCATTTCTGAAATAGTTTAAAATGACATATTAATTCAACGATTCTGTGTTATAGTGACTTAATTATACTATAAATAAAACAACAAAATAACTTAAATACTTAAACAAAATTAAACTACTTACCTAAACATAAAACTATAGAAAATAAACCTATAAATAAAAGATGTCCTCCAACTGTGGGCTCATGGGGACGGTACCAAGAATGCTGGCAACGTTACCTCTCTGGATTGCCAGGCTGATACGCTGGCAGAGGTAGCTGCCAGCCTTCTTGTCACCGGAGGCTTCAATAAGTCGAGTACTTAACTCTTTAACGAGCTGTTTTGCCTCCGGCCCCCATGGACCCAATGTCTCCACCGCAAACGGAACAAATAAATATTTGCGGCCTAGATTCGCGTACTTGTTCCGTTTGCGACTTTCAGCACTTACCGCAGCAGCTCCGACATGATGCGAGGTTGCGCGTACATGTGAGGGAGCCACGGTGTCTGCACAGGTCGCATCCCACACCAACGGCCTGCCAAGTTTCCAAGGTCCAATGGTCATACCGTCAGGTCTTTTGTCATCGCTGCGAGAGATACCAGCTGGTTCTAAGACAGCCGATTCTAAGATTTTATTAATAAAATTGTATTTTATTAATAAATAAATGTTTTGCTATTTGCGGGAGTTTTTTTTTCAAAACCTGAATTTTGGAGGGATTTAGAGACAGGTTTGAGGAGAACGCGAGTTGGGCGTCTGGCAACACTGGCCTGATGTTTAGGGACATGTCGGGACCTGTCCAGGTGGGTGACTGTTTAAAATCAATTAAGGCCGTACGGGTGTGGTACTTTGCCTGCCAAATTAACGGGCCGGTAAAAGTAAAAACTGTGAGATGACATTTGATATTCGGTGTCATGATACATTATTGGTTCGGTTTTCGAAATAACACGTATTTGCTACCATTTGTACGGTGTGCTGAATTTTGATTTCTCACGGTGGAACAGCGTCAGATCTTATTATAGGGTGTAAAAACAATTCAAAGTTTCTAAGTAGTTGAGAACCCGTGATGTATCCCATACCACATCATATTTTGGTAACGGCGGTCGCAATCTATAAACGCATTTAAGAAACCTCGTAATATTTTCATTTTGACCGATGTCGGTGCTTAGTATCAGCGATAATGCTGATCTGAAGTGTTAAGGTTACTGTGTACTGTAAGCCATTTTCAAATAAAATAGTAAGAAATTGAATAATTTTTGAAATGGGCGCATCAAATAAACTAATTGAATTTGTTAAACAAAAGTCTGTCCATTTTTTTAAACACACATCATACTGTTTAATAGAACTGTCTGCTAGCGAAGCAACCATAATTTCTGCTGAAGCTGACGTTAGATCTCTTCGTAGAAACGATCTCCGGATAAGATCCCGGCAACCAGTGTAAGGTTGTTCTGAATGTCCCATCTGCTGCAATGAGTCATCAAAATATTTTGATTAGGATTAAATTTAACTGGATCAGAAATCAATAACTTGTTAAAAATTGGAAACCAGGGCTGAGTTGGCCACATTGGTACAACAACAATACCTTTACTTTTCTCTGATATGATTTTTTTAAGTGTTTTCAAAATAACAGAGAATGGAGGAAACGCGTAAAAATAGTATTTAGACCAGCAGATGGTAAAAGCATTTATGGCATATGCGCCAGGATCCCTATCCCAAGAGACGTACGGGGGGCATTTTTTGTTTAGACGACTGGCGAAGAGGTCAATTTCCGGTACACTAAGGGCCACTTGCGCATTTCAGAGTTAAAATATTTAACTCATGGTTAGGTGCTAACCCAAGGTTAATTCAATAATTTGTCTTGCACTGCTAAGGGTTAACAGTTAACCCCAGGTTAAAACGTTAAATATTTAACCCGGCCAAATCGGAGGGTTAAGGTCCTTATCTCTGGGTTATTTATGCCAAATGCTAAAATTGTGAGGTTAGAGTAAGTTTGTTGTCGGTCGGTGCAAGATATAAAATAGTTTTTTAGTACTAATCGTTACCACGAGTGACGTCTAGACTTATTATTTTCCGACGACGATGAAGAAATTATTGAATGTATAAGTTCCAACTTTTTAATCGGAGAGTGTCTAAAAGGATTGACCATTTCAATTTGCGTTTCATCGACACTTTCGAATAGAAAAAGAAAATGATTCATATTTATTAACTAAAATTGAACATAAATTAAAACAGCCTACACACAAGAGGTAAACCATCTTCATCTTGTTTCATGTTGTATGTATTTGTAACCTATAAAGTATGTATTTAATAATTAATATCACAAAGTAGCGAACTGTCACTTCTTGAAAAATATGGTTCACGTAAACGATTTTTTTTCATATCCATTGTAAAGAGAATCAGTAATAATATCACAAATAAACACACTAGGCGTAAAAGAACAACAAAATATGTATACTTAATTCATTCATCGTTCGCTGTTTCATTTGGCCGCATGTGAATAGAATGAATGAATGTGAAAATAACTGTCAACAGATGCCAACCTTCAAAACCGAATTGCCGGGACAGTTAACTCCGGGTTTATTGTCATGGATGCAATGCAAGATCAGAGTTAAAGATTTTACAAATTAACCCTGAGTTAGTTAACTCGGAGTTATTTATTTAACTCAACATTTCCGTGCAAGCGGCCCTAAAGCTGTGTACAATTCTTTTGAAAGCGACCTCGGTTAACGTCCATTCGATATCTGGATGGACTTTCCGAGACTCCGCATCAGCTACCTTATTAACGCTAGATTTAATATAGTACGCGAAAATATATAATTTTCTGGCTTCGCACCATTGCCATATGTCTTTTGTGACTTTATTCAAGAGAGGGTATTGTACACCACCCATTCGGTAAATGTAGCTTATTGCAGTTGAATTATCAATTCGCAGTAACAATTGGCAATCGTGTAAGTCATTTGCAAATATTTTCAATGCAAAGAAAGCGGCTAATAGTTCCAAATAATTAATATGCATGGCGCGTTCTTCTTCAGACCAGATCCCGCTGGCTGTTTCAGGACCCACGCAGCTCCCCAACCTGTAGTTGAGGCGTCAGAAAATAACTGTCTTCTCTGATCTTACGGATCGAGTTATCGATTGCGTTTAACCAACAGTTTTTTTTTTGTTTTTTTTTATACTTGTCCCCCGACGTGGGTCATGTCGGAGACGTTATGTGCGTGCTTAAGACTACGGTCGTACGTACGTACGATGAGAGCTAGGCCGCGCTAGGGCGGCTCTCCTGTGCCACTTTTCTGGCTTAATGCCTACATTTTTGTCGCACTCTTTGTGCCCTATCCATTCCTACTCCTATTTTATATTTAATTTATATAATTATTTTCAAAGAAGTTTTTCCATTTTTATCGCACGCTTGGTGCCCTCCTACTCATTTTTCCTTATAATTATTTACCTCCTAAATTATACATTTTTATTGCATTCTCAAATGCCCTATTTTCCTACTTCTCTTTCTAATCTTATTATCTACTGTTTCCCGATTTCTCGGTTCCATTTTTATTGCACCTATGGGTGCCCTTCCATCTTAATTAACTTATTAACTTAGCTTGTTACATACTTCCACTAACTTATTTACTATTTAACATTTTCTTAATATTACAACTCTGCTTACTTACAGTATTTTGTTTACTTACTTAATTTTATAGTTCTTATCTATGGCTCTTACTTACTATCCTAATTTTTACTATTTTTGTTATGTAGACCCTTGGTATATTCAGTATACTAGTGGTTACATTACTTGGTTTTATTTCTTTTGATAACTTTACTTGCAATGCCTACGCAGAATTCTATAAAAGGTATTCTAGTGATCTTATTTGCTAAATTTTTGCAAATTGTGTTACTTTCAATCTTCATTCCAGTCATACTTTCATACCTCATTCTTTCATACTGGTAAATAGGGCAACTTGTCAGGATGTGGGTTATACTCTCTTTTTCCTCGGGGTCACAGATACACGATGGGCTCTCCTTGCACTTGAACCGATTCAAGTACGAGGAGAACCCACCGTGCCCTATCATAACCTGCGTCAGTACGCCCGTTGGTAGCAACTTCCTTACTAAGCTATAGACCGCGGTTGCATCTGGAAGGAACATTTTCGTCACCGAGGCCGTTGTACCCGCGTCGTATCTCCGGGCCCATTCGCCAATCGTTCCCTCACGTATGAAACGCTTGGCGAATGAGACCGGACACCGCTCGTAGTCCAACTTCCTCCGCGACGAACCTGCAAAGGGCCTTCAAACAAAACAAGACTGTGAACTTGTTTTGGGTGAAAGCCCATGCGGGACTGCCGGGCAACGAGCGCGCAGACGAGATCGCAAAGGAGGCAGCAGGTTCGTCGCGGAGGAAGTTGGACTACGAGCGGTGTCCGGTCTCATTCGCCAAGCGTTTCATACGTGAGGGAACGATTGGCGAATGGGCCCCGAGATACGACGCGGGTACAACGGCCTCGGTGACGAAAATGTTCATTCCAGATGCAACCGCGGTCTATAGCTTAGTAAGGAAGTTGCGACCAACGGGCGTACTGACGCAGGTTATGACAGGGCACGGTGGGTTCTCCTCGTACTTGAATCGGTTCAAGTGCAAGGAGAGCCCATCGTGTATCTGTGACCCCGAGGAAGAAGAGAGTATAACCCACATCCTGACAAGTTGCCCTATTTACCAGTATGAAAGAATGAGGTATGAAAGTATGACTGGAATGAAGATTGAAAGTAACACAATTTGCAAAAATTTAGCAAATAAGATCACTAGAATACCTTTTATAGAATTCTGCGTAGGCATTGCAAGTAAAGTTATCAAAAGAAATAAAACCAAGTAATGTAACCACTAGTATACTGAATATACCAAGGGTCTACATAACAAAAATAGTAAAAATTAGGATAGTAAGTAAGAGCCAGAGATAAGAACTATAAAATTAAGTAAGTAAACAAAATACTGTAAGTAAGCAGAGTTGTAATATTAAGAAAATGTTAAATAGTAAATAAGTTAGTGAAAGTATGTAACAAGCTAAGTTAATAAGTTAATTAAGATGGAAGGGCACCCATAGGTGCAATAAAAATGGAACCGAGAAATCGGGAAACAGTAGATAATAAGATTAGAAAGAGAAGTAGGAAAATAGGGCATTTGAGAATGCAATAAAAATGTATAGTTTAGGAGGTAAATAATTATAAGGAAAAATGAGTAGGAGGGCACCAAGCGTGCGATAAAAATGGAAAAACTTCTTTGAAAATAATTATATAAATTAAATATAAAATAGGGGTAGGAATGGATAGGGCACAAAGAGTGCGACAAAAATGTAGGCATTAAGCCAGAAAAGTGGCACAGGATAGCCGCCCTAGCGCGGCCTAGCTCTCATCGTACGTACGTACGACCGTAGTCTTAAGCACGCACATAACGTCTCCGACATGACCCACGTCGGAGGACAAGTATAAAAAAAAAAAAAAAAAAACTGTTGGTTAAACGCAATCGATAACTCGATCCGTAAGATCAGAGAAGACAGTTATCACAATGAAATATTTTCTGACGCCTCAACTACAGGTTGGGGAGCTGCGTGGGTCCTGAAACAGCCAGCGGGATCTGGTCTGAAGAAGAACGCGCCATGCATATTAATTATTTGGAACTATTAGCCGCTTTCTTTGCATTGAAAATATTTGCAAATGACTTACACGATTGTCTTGTTTTGTTTGAAGGCCCTTTGCAGGTTCGACCTCGCCTCGATCGCTAAGCGGTGAAGCGAGCCACGGTTTGTTACAGTTTCTAGTGCAGATCTAGAGTCACTGTAGACGCCGTAGCTCGCTTCACCCCTTTTGACTATCTCCGCAGTCGCCCTGAGTATCGCGAGCAGTTCGGCCTGGTATACGGTGCAGTATCTCGCTAGGGTAATAACCACCAGTTAAAATCAACCTGAAGTGTATAGGGAATTATCATGTATTTCTCGTAGTCATCGTGACCTTGTAAATTAAGAAACTTGCTACGCTCAAATTCTTTTGTATAAAGCATTCCATATTCTATCCCCGGACATGCCAAGACTAACAAGCCAATAAGTTGCGCAAAATCTTTTATCTTACATCTTTTAGTTTTACTAGATTTTAAAAGCTCTGATTTTATTTTAACCTTTTTATCATTCGGTAGACTAATTTGTAATTTATTTCAATAACAAAGCCAAGAAATTTACATGACATAGATGGTTGTAACATGCTTTTTTCAAAGTTGATTCTAAAACCAAGTGAAGTTAGTAATTTTATTGTAACTTGAATGTTTTCTTTACACTCATTGTAATTTCGACCTACCAGGTACCAGTCATCTAGATAAACGGTAGACATATAGCCGGCGCTCCGCAATAGTTTTATAACAGTCTTCATAATTTTAGTGAAAACATATGGAGCTGTGTTTAAACCAAATGGTAAGACGTTAAATTCATAAAAGTCTTTATAAAAAAACGTAGGTATTTCCCAGAATCATTGTCAATTTTTAATAATAAATAAGCGTCTTTAATATCTATTGAGGCCATGTAACAATTTTTTGTGACTAGTTTAATAACAGTTGGCAAATTTTCTAATTTAAAATTATTAGTTGGTATGTGTTTGTGTAGGTTTTTCCATTTGGTTTCGGTCTTAAAAAAATATTTGATATATATTGTTCACTATTGTTTTTACATTTTGATATTGCACCGATAAGTAATAAATTATTTATAGTTTCTTCAAGATGCAGCTTTTCTGTACTAGTAAAAGAGGGTAACGGTGGCTTTTTGCTCAGGTTTACTAGAAAAAAGTAGTATTCAATCCATGATAATATAATGCGGTCGCCAGTAATAAGCAACCATTGCTTTTTTAAATAACGCCAGCTGTCCAGCGTACTTTACCTCATCTAGTGGCGGTAGCTCTGCCTCGGCTGATACCGCGACCGCGACGGCCTCGATGAGACTGCGGGCAGCGCGCGCGCAGGTGGCAGCGGCGGTGGGGCCGGTAGTATGGGGGCCGCCGGTTGGCGGCTCCTCTGAGGCCCTAACGGTGGCCTGCGGTTCATCGAGGGAGGCTTCCAGTTTTTTGACGTGGATGGTTGAGGTTGTTGGTTAATTGGTCTTTGAGAATACTTGTTATTATTTTGGTTAATTCGTATTTCGAAACCCGACCTTGATACAGCTTTAGCTGATTTAAGTGTTTCAGAAAGGTTTTCCCCAAAGGTGGTACTTGTCTATTTTTGTTTTTGAAATGTGGTCGTTTACATCTTTTATTAAAGTTGTGCTCGCAAAGTAACGGACGTTTCATGGAGTCAAAGTATTGAACATCACACAAAATTTTCGTAGCATCCATTAGCTTTTTGAGAAGTAAATTATCTCTGTCCTTAGCTTCTAATTGTATCGATATAATATTATCCAGGCAAGATATTACCGAAGCCACTTGTTTTTGTCTATGTTTTAATCCTTTGTCCCGTTTCATCGTAAGTTCGGGTAAGGCAGCCTTTATTTTATCATTCATAGATGGTGCCGCTATTTTTGTACAATTGGCTGGAATAAGGTACTTTGTACTCAACTCTTTGCGAGTTTCTTTATCTAAGCCAGACGTAGCTATGTATTGTAAACGAGTTGCTAACTCGGAATGTATGTCAGGGCTATTGTGGGTTATGGGTTAATAAAGGAAAACCGGACTTCAAAGTAAATCAACTATTTAATATGTAAAAAGTACAAAGAACGCCATATTGAGCAGAGCGTGGGAACCGAGAGAGAGAAGTTATTTAGGCGGGCTGTCAACAAGAATTTTTGACAATTATGACATAGACAGTTGACAGCTATAAATACTGTATGCGTTACAATATTATTGTCTATTACTATTATCTTAATTCGTAACACCCTTCCTCAATAAAGTTGGCACGCATTCTTCAATTACAATACTTTTATTTATTTATATCACCTTAGGAAATTTCACATACATACTTACTATCTATACTATTTATCTATCTATGAATTTAATTTTTTAACATACTACACAACTTGTTAAACACTTCTTTATTTAAACCTTTAGTAAATATATCCGCTATTTGTTTCCCTGTTGTTACATATCTTAACTCTACAATATTATTTTCTACCTTGACAAACAATAACAAAATGATATTTCAAATCAATATGTTTTAATCTTTGATGTTTTTTAGGATTTTTGGCAACATAAATAGCTGACTGATTATCAATATAAATTATAAAATTATTACAACCTACGCCAATTTCTTTTAATAAATTGTAAATCCAACAACCTTCAGCTACCTCTTTGGCTGATGCCACATATTCTGACTCTGTAGATGATAGAGCAGTACTAACTATATTACTAACGCTAATAATAGAGGGAAAGCAGTGTGGGATGTAATAAATGATAAAGTTGGACAAACAAATAAAAAAGATGAAATAAATGTATTAATTGATAATGGTAAGGAAATCAGAAACCCAGTTGACATTGCGAATAATTTTAATGAATATTTTATAAACTTGTCGAATATGTTTAATTACAATATTGTCCAGTCTTTCATAAGTATGATACAATTAAACAATTCAAGCATTTTTCTTCATCCAATTGGCGCTTACGAAACTAAGAAAATAATCGGTAGCTTAAATTCTACAAACTCTACGGGTTATGACGGAATACCTACTAAAATCATTAAAATTGTCAAAGATGAAATCTCAACAGTATTAAGCTATCTTAAGCTATCTACTTCCTTGTCTTCAGTGGACGACGGCTCTTTGAGTAACGCGTCGTACCACCCCTTCGACCTCAGTACAATCATAATTTGGAACATCCATAGTGCCCAATTATTGTCGTTTAGAAATAACGCGCCGTCTTTTCTTTCCATCTTCTATAAATCTCCTGTAGATTTCTTCTGTTATTTCCGTCTGTAATGACCCGGAAACGGTCGACTTCTGTTCTGTCAACTTATCTGGAGTACGCGTGCTCGGTGCCGGTAATCCTGATAGGTACACGGAGCTTTCTTCTGTCGTCTGTTAGGGGCCCATAACCTATTGTGGGTTATGGGTTAATAAAGGAAAACCGGACTTCAAAGTAAATCAACTATTTAATATGTAAAAAGTACAAAGAACGCCATATTGAGCAGAGCGTGGGAACCGAGAGAGAGAAGTTATTTAGGCGGGCTGCCAACATGAATTTTTGACAATTATGACATAGACAATTAACAGCTATAAATACTGTATGCGTTCCAATATTATTGTCTATTACTTATTATCTTAATTTGTAACAAGGACAAGCTTCAGTTGTTAAGACAGGTCTTTTCCAAGAATCTCTAATAAGTCGGTATCGATCTGTGGATCAGGAAGCTGGGGCATAGATCTATCGATGTCTAGGATTGATTGATTATTACTTGTAGGCTCCGGTACCTCACTTGTATCTACGAGTCTCGTTGTATTGTCTCCGAGATCATCTGAGTTAAATATTATCGGTGGGTCTTCGAAATTCTCGGCTAGAATAATAAATACTAATTAGGGAAAATAAAGTTATTTAAAACTACCTCGAGCGTCGACTTGCCGACTATCGGCAAAAACAATTGAAAATTATATTGTGTCTGGTGCGCGACGCGCAGTTAGTTATATAGGTTTATGCTCAATCCCTATGGAATGAGCGAACCATACTAAATAGCCGGCACGATTCCAATGAAAAGATCGAGCCCTTTGTTATTGGTAAATTACATACCGACTAGTTGATCCGAGACCTGCGGCGAATTCCCTATGGACGAACACGACGACTCAGATGTTCGTTGCATACGTTTACGAGCGTGTTTTAATTTGCGTTACAATTTCCTTATTGTACGCTCAGTATAGTGTTGGTCATCCTCGTAGTGTTTTCGTTTCGGCATTGTGTCGTTAAAACACTACACTTTCACTATTTTTAACTATAGTTTATCGAAATAAGCAGAAAATAAAAGCGGTACGCGCTGAGTGGTGAAGCACCAAACTATGAATGACGTTTCCAGGCGAGGGTGGCCAGCGTAAAAACAAAATCGATTTAATTAATTTTCGATTTTATTATTCTCAACTATCAGTGCGAGTGGTGAATCCAAGACGTGATACTACCTATGTTTTATATGTTTCAGTTACTAATGCCTCGAACTACAGTGTTTTGGAACCAGCTCTCGGCGGCGGTATTTCCGGACCGTTACGACTTAGGGATCTTCAAGAAACGAGCCTATTCCTTCCTTAAAGGCCGGCAACGCGCCTGCGATTCCTCTGGTTTTGCGGGTGTCCATGGGCGGCGGTGATTACTTTCCATCAGGTGACCCGCTTGCTCGTTTGCCTCCTTCTGCTATAAAAAAAAAAAAAAAAATCTAGAAGGACGAAGCTCCGAAGTACAATCGTTAATGCATCATCGGGTCGTCTAAGACGTGTCGCGGAAACCGGCGGCGCGGTTCTCTCGGGGGGCGAAAGCTGCCAACATTATAGTTGGCAGCTCCCGCTATAAGAGGATTCGGATGACAAAGCGCTTTGTCGAAGTACGCCTGAGAGGCGTCCTTCATAAAGGAACGAACGGTCGGAAGATCGAGATCGCGATGGAGATCTACATTGCGTAATGCCTAATTGTCATTAATTTATAATATAATTTTATTGATGCGTACAAATTGTACTTAACTATGTTTAATAAATCGTACTTAATTAGATCTATGACACTGTAATGTAACTTTTGTTACTTAGAGGGAGAAAAAAGAAAGGCCTCCTGAGTTTCTTGCCAGCTTCTTCTCAGACTAAGGCGATCCCATAATCTGAACTGGTGGTAGATTAGGTTGGTAGAGTAGATTATGGTGTGTGCCAGCTAGATGTGCATGAAGGGTCATTTACCCCACTTGTACCTGGGGGGTTGCCGCAGTTTAGGTACGTTCGGCCAGCGTGCCTCCCAGGCAGGCCGCTTACTAGGCGTATGGCAGTAAAGGTTGCCGCCCGGCTCGCACACTCCACGTCGCGCGTCGTCGCTTAAGGCCAGGTATTCCGAGCACTTCTCTCTCGCTCTCTCGACATGGTACGACGACGGTACGGGACGGGTATAACAGCGAAGCGGCGCGTTTTATAACTGACGACCTCCTTGTTCGAGTAGTTTGTACACCAGTTTTCATGATGTCGCCATCTCTGAGGTCCCGGGTTCGATCCCCGGTCGGGTCAATTTAGAGAAAAACTGTTTTTCTAAATTGATTTCGGGTCTGGGTGTTTTTTCTATGTTTATGTATATTTATCCGTTATCTTACCATATAAACGAGTTTCACAAGAATACTCATCTTGGTCTAGATAGTTGGTGTGAGCGTAAACAAAATTGATTTTTATTTATTTTTTTATTTTAGGTTTTATTGCGTATATATATAGACTTTATAGGATACTCTGCGAATTTATTTGCGAAATATTTGTGTCTTTGGTTGAGTACAAAAATTAAAACTAAACTAAACTAAACTTTCCTACACTCACACCAATTATCTAGCCCAAGAGAAGCTTCGAAGAAACTCGTTAAATGGTTACTAGACAACGGATAAACATACTTAAAATACTTAAATAATACTTATTATACATAGAAAACACCCAGACCCGAGACCATTTAGAAAACTATAATTTCTAGATTGACCCGACCGGGGATCGAACCCGGGACCTCAGAGATGGCGACACCATGGAAACCGGTGTACAAACCACTCGACCAATTAAATGTAAAGTATCAGTAGTTAAGTCATAATATTGAAAAAACATTACAAAAAGGACTAACTAAGGGATATTTTTCTATCGAGTGAAGTTCATTGGATCTTGTAACTGAATGCGACTTTGAATAGATTAGATCCTTAACTAATACATTTTTTTTCCAGAATTTAATTCATTATTTTCTATATCTCAGATGGTTTGAAAAAACTCAAAGCGCGACCTACCTAGCCTTAACTCGTAATCTCTGCGCGCGCGCTTAAACTCTGAGCTCCTGACGTCATATCGATGTCGAGTCGGCGTTGCTTATCGGAATGTGAACGCTCGGGTCGAACAATAAGTTTCAAGTAAAATTTTAAACACTGAAAAAAGACGACAACCTCAGGCGGGAATCGAACCACGCACCTTCCGCATTCCGGGCGGCTGCCTTAACCACTTGGCTACCGAGGTCTGGCTTTCAACCGTCGAAATTTGTCAGTGTTTGATGCTTATGTTTTTAGTCAACATTGCTTCATCACATCTTAGAAGTTTTCACCTCTGAGATCCGAAAGAAATATTTTTACAAATATTTGAACATTCGGTTAAGATGAAGCTGCGTTTATATATTAATGTTTTATATTTTAGCGTTTTATTAACGCTTAAATATACTTAAGTAAAATTTTAAACACTGAAAAAAGACGAAAACCTCAGGCGGGAATCGAACCACGCACCTTCCACATTCCGGGCGGCTGCTTTAACCACTTGGCTACCGAGGTCTGGCTTTCAACCGTCGAAATTTGTCAGTGTTTGATGCTTATGTTTTTAGTCAACATTGCTTCATCAAATCTTAGAAGTTTTCACATCTGAGATCCGAAAGAAATATTTTTACAAATATTTGAACATTCGGTTAAGATGAAGCTGCGTTTATATATTAATGTTTTATATTTTAGCGTTTTATTAACGCTTAAATATACTTAAGTAAAATTTTAAACACTGAAAAAAATCGACAACCTCAGGCGGGAATCGAACCACGCACCTTCCGCATTCCGGGCGGCTGCCTTAACCACTTGGCTACCGAGGTCTGGCTTTCAACCGTCGAAATTTGTCAGTGTTTGATGCTTATGTTTTTAGTCAACATTGCTTCATCAAATCTTAGAAGTTTGTGTAAATCTTGTGTCCCTATTCCGTATACAAGCCTTATTCTGGTAGTTAGCCGATTGCAGACTAAAACGAAGTGGCGTTTTTGCAAACACTGGATTCCACGCTGATGATAGTTTGTGACCATCTTCCCAATTGAAATTGTTCGGATGTTTCTTAATTTCAATCGCTTCACGCACTACTCTTGAATAAAAGTGGCGATCTGTAGAGAGGACTTGCGTACGACGAATTTCGATCCAATGATTTGCGCCTCTTTCAAGTAAATGCTCCGCAATGGCTGATTTGTTAGACTGGCGGTTTTTCACAGCCGCAATATTGACCCTCTCATGGATAGTCCGTTTTGTCTGGCCTATGTAGGAACTACCGCAGCTGCAGTCTATCTTGTATACGCCTGGTGTTTGAAGTGGCAAAACATCCTTTCGGGAGCCCACAATGTTGTTGACCTTTATGCCTGGAGTGTATATTGTCGGTATCGAGTACTCGCGTAATATGTGGCCGATCTTGTCCGTGACTCCTTTAACATAAGGCATATAGGCTGGTTGTCTTCTAACTTCGGGATGTTTGTCACTCTTAGTCGGCTGCTTCCGTAGTCGATTCACTCGATATCCGTTTTTATTGAGTACCTCCTGAACATGATCCAGCTCACGCTTTAAATGCTCAGGGTCACAGAGGTCAAATGCTCTGTTCTTTAGTGACGTTATCACGGATTGCAAGTGTCGAGGGTGGTGATGTGAGGTAGCGTGTAGGTATCTGTCCGTGTGCGTGGGTTTAAAAAGGTATGCGTAGAATGCCTTTACTAAGTAGTTTTGCGTTAAATCCCGTCTAAATATGTGTGCATAATGGAACGCGAAAGTTTAAAAGTGTATATAGCAAACCGCTACGGGTCGGATATTGCAAAACAAGTGCATCATCTAGAAGTCCTTCGGAAAAGGCGGGTGCGTTTGGAAACATCGTTGGCATTTTTAGTTAGGTGTCGCGATCGAGACTTATTACCTACACGTGTGCGCATTACACCACGTAATGATATCGCATTTTCGCGAAGAATTCTAACAAACGCGAGTGTACGTCTCCTGAGACAGTTAATTCGGAACAAGTACAGTGAATTGGACACAATAAATAAGGAGTTATATGCGTTACATTTAAGTTGTAGTGTTAGTCTTTCGCGGGTGGATTATGATTTGTGTGATCGGGTGACATTTTTGCAAGCGAGTCGTACCTTCGAACTGTGTAGTGCGAATCATGAGCGAAAGTTTTCTAAGCTGGTTAACCGGTTCGTCGAGAAGAAAACGTCGTTTGTATCAAGTGAACTAAGTGACACGGTTATAAATCTATCAAGCGTGAGTCTAGATGACACTACCGTAACCATCTTGGCCAAAGGTTTGAATTTTGCTCCAACGCCAAAGCGAATACCATACGAAGTCGTGATCAGCAGCGTTGAAGAAACGATTATTCGTAATAGAGTACCACCTAACGATGCCGATACCCTAAGGCAGGACGTCGTAGTCGTTTTACGAAAATCGAAACTGCCGGCCGGTAATGTCACTACGGAAGAGCGTCAAGGACTAAAAAACATTCGAGAAAACAAAGATGTGTAAGGCCGATAAGGGAAACGCCACTGTAGTGATGAATACTATCGATTACCAACACAAGATACAGGCCTTGCTATGTGACGAAAAGGTATATAAACCGGTAAATTACAACCCCAAGGCCAGAGTAACGCGTAAGATACGATCTCTTATTAATAACAACCAAGACCTATTTACCGAAGACGAGTATGAGTCACTGTACAGACCAAAATCACATCAACCACCGAAATGATATGGCCTGCCCAAAATACATAAATCCAACGTGCCGTTGCGGCCTATCGTAAGTCAAATTGCTTCTCCTACTTACGACCTTGCAAAGCACGTTGCGTCAGTATTGCGGCCACTTGTGGGTAAAACACCGTCTTTTGTCAAGGACTCACGCCACTTTGTCCAAACTATAAAAAGCCTAATATTATAACCGGACGACATTATGGTGAGTTTCGATGTGGAATCGTTGTTCACCAATGTTCCAATCAAGGAGTGTTTGGACGTAGTCCGGGAAAAACTGAAGGTCAACGAAATGCCGCGAAATTACATTGATCTGCTTGAACACTGTTTGGACGGCAACTATTTTCTTTTCCAAAGTCTTTTGGATTACCTACAGATTGATGGTGTCGCAATGGGAAGCCCAGTCGCCCCGGTACTTGCCAACATCTGGATGGAACATTTTGAAGAGAAGGCATTGAGCCTCGGTCCGTGACCATCCGACTTTGGAAAAGATACGTAGTTGACATCTTCAGCGTCGTTAAAGGAAGCAAGCAGGAAGTGGATCAGTGGATGCAACATCTCAACTCCCTTCACCCGAAGATGAGGTTTACATATGAGATGGAGGCGAATAGGTCGTTGGCCTTTCTAGATGTCAAGATGACCGTGAGACCAAATGGGTCCGTAACACACTGTGTTTACCGAAAACCCACGCACACGGACAGATACCTACACGCTACCTCACATCACCACCCTCGACACTTGCAATCCGTGATAACGTCACTAAAGAACAGAGCATTTGACCTCTGTGACCCTGAGCATTTAAAGCGTGAGCTGGATCATGTTCAGGAGGTACTCAATAAAAACGGATATCGAGTGAATCGACTACGGAAGCAGCCGACTAAGAGTAACAAACATCACGAAGTTAGAAGACAACCAGCCTATATGCCTTATGTTAAAGGAGTCACGGACAAGATCGGCCACATATTACGCGAGTACTCGATACCGACAATATACACTCCAGGCATAAAGGTCAACAACATTGTGGGCTCCCCAAAGGATGTTTTGCCACTTCAAACACCAGGCGTATACAAGATAGACTGCAGCTGCGGTAGTTCCTACATAGGCCAGACAAAACGGACTATCCATGAGAGGGTCAATATTGCGGCTGTGAAAAACCGCCAGTCTAACAAATCAGCCATTGCGGAGCATTTACTTGAAAGAGGCGCAAATCATTGGATCGAAATTCATCGTACGCAAGTCCTCTCTACAGATCGCCACTTTTATTCAAGAGTAGTGCGTGAAGCGATTGAAATTAAGAAACATCCGAACAATTTCAATCGGGAAGATGGTCACAAACTATCATCAGCGTGGAATCCAGTGTTTGCAAAAACGCCACTTCGTTTTAGTCTGCAATCGGCTAACTACCAGAATAAGGCTTGTATACGGAATAGGGACACCGTTAGTGTTGTGTGTGACGGTAGTTGGATAAATAATGTGACGGTGGATGAAGACTCAGTGACGCAAACGGAGGCGATACACCGCGACAGCAGTCCACCCGTGACCACGGCCGGTGCAACTCGGTCGAAACGTCGGGTATAAAAAGGTATGCGTAGAATGCCTTTACTAAGTAGTTTTGCGTTAAATCCCGTCTAAATATATGTGCAACTATTAGCAATTACAAAACATTTTGCTAAATAGTGACCTTGGTAGGTGTATCCTAATTTACCTACTTAAGAAAATCGACCTGCCTACCTGGTATGTCGCTTCGGTTCTGGCTGAATGTAGAAATTCTTGTTGCCTTTTAATAAGCATTCAAGATTAAAAAGTTACAAATGTCATACATCAATCTTGAGCCAAGATGGCGGCCAGCTCTAAAGCTTCATAGAAATGTACGGTAGATGGCCGTCTGAACTTGTTCACTATATAGTCTGTGACATACATCCAACAGCATTGAGCGGCGATAGGTTCATCAAAATAATACTACCAATCCCTCTCTTCCCTTGGGTGTCGTAAAAGCGACTAACGGGCTAAAGCCTCACCACCTAAGCACATGTGCAAACTGTGCAGTTATTTCTTGCTGAAGCGTGGACTGTGTGGACGTGGTCTGTGTTGTCCATAGATTCAAATGATTACTAATTTTACCTTATACTTACTTAAAATAAATAGCTCAAAAAAGTTGTTGATTTATGTTAACAGTCTTCGATCAACAATACAACTGTTGATCGAAGTAAACAGTAAGTCTGCGGGCACGAGATTGGCGACGGCCGAGCAATTACGAAACGCGACGCGACGGCGGAGCGGGGCGATGAGGCGCGGTATCTGGGCACGAAACTTGTCGCTCTAGAGTAGTGTTGTGATGAGCAACATGTCACGTCATCATAACACAAGTTTACGTCGAAGAGAACTATTGGAGCCAAGTCTACTAATGAGAACGGAGTTATTATTACCTAGTGTTCATCCAATAAATGAAGGAAGAAGTACACACTTTGGACGAATTTTCTACCCTTTTTTGCGAGCTAAGGTGCTATCTAACAAAATTTTACAACTATACCAGAATGACTTTAAATTGAAAAATTGAAATAGAAAAACATTTATTAAAATCACACAACACACGAATGAACAATATAATATATAACAAAACATAAAAATAACAAGCAATACATTGCGCCCTGTTGTGTGATACCAACACTGTGCACAACTCAGTACAAGCAGCAAGCGGGGCCTGCTGCAATGGTATTCTGTTGTACACAGCAGTGACATCACGGTACGACAAATGTGAGAAAAAAAATCAAAAACACAAGTTACTACTTAGTATGTAGGTAGTTATGGTACCCCCTTGCCCACATTCCAATCAATCAGCTCTTGCTTGAGAGGGCTGACATTGTAATTTCAATTAGTAATTCTTAGAAAACTAGCTCGCAGTAAACATCCGCTGGGAGTGTAGATTGAATTAATTTGAATTATGCTGGAGCATTAGCGTCTTGATCTCAGCATCGATCGGACCTCCTCATTTTTAGTCTAGAATTAATATTAAGGCCTCAATATCGGCCACAGTACTTTGTAAGGTCTCTACATTGACCACCCTAGAGTTATATTCCTTTTATTAGCAAGTTTTGTATAGTTTTTAAAAACAAATAAATACGTTCCCAAAATTTGACTGGCGCAGCCGGAGCGGATTTGTCAGAAATTAGTAAACTCTACTATCGCGAATCCGTCGAACCAAATAAATTAGTCAAAGTGAAAAGAACGTCGAGTATGGGAGCTATCGGTTGGTGAGTGAAACTTTTTGCCTTCCTTTACCAATCCTGTATTTTTCATTTGAACGTAATTATATGTGTTAATATTGAGATAAGCCTTCTCTCATTTTAACGTAACCTACTACGAGTATATAACTCTACACGTAGTATAGACTAAGAAAAATAAAGAAAAGAAAATAAATAATCTGAGAATAAACCAAGGTAAAATTAAAATTTTCAATTACTTTTTAAAAGTGAAATACGTAATTATTAATTATTATAGTTCTATTGCTTAATGCTAAAAGTAAAATAAAACTTTTTAACTTTTTAGTGAATGTTAGTAATTGTAGTTTCATAAGTGTGTTTCATTTATTTTAAATTGTGTTTTTGTAAGTAATATATAAAAATGGAGTCGGAAACTCCAGTTGAAACAATTAGAATGATCCCAAGTGAAATGCTTAGGTTAATTCCCCTTTTTGGCGGAGATAAGCGCCATTTAAGTTTATTTATACGTAAAAGTGAATACGTAATTTCGAACTACAGAGGCAGCATATCTCAAGACCTTTATGTTTATTACGCGATAACAAGTAGACTCACCGACGACGCCGCCGCGCTCTTATCGGAACGCGAAGATGTGACTTCCTGGACCGAACTAAAGCTATTATTAGAACAACATTTTGGAGATCCGCGTAGCGAGGAGTGTATTGCGCTTCAATTAGAAAGTTTAAAGATAAAAAGTAATGAAAGCTTTTTAGATTTTTGTAACAGAATTCAATCTGTTAGATCTAATTTAATGTCCAAAATTAATTTGTTAAATGATGATAATGAAAAAAAAGGTAAAATTATGATTTGATATAGTAAAGCGATGGATGTTTTCATGTACAATCTTCCAGAGGAAATGGTGAGAATTGTTAGACTAAGTGCACCTAAAACTTTAGAGTTGGCCTTACAAATAGTGTTGGAAGAGGTGAACTTTCACGAACGATATAGTTTACGTAATAAATCAATTAATATTTCAAATAAACCGCATATGCCCAATAATTTTAATCAAAACTCTTTTAAATTTGGATTACAAAACAATAATAGTGCACCTTTACAATTTAAACCAACTTTACAACAAAAGTTTGGAGCAATGCCCACACCTAATACATTTGGTCGTCCACAGCTGGGAGGACGTACTTTTCCTTTTAATAACCATAATAACTTTTTCGGTAATAATAATAAACAAATGCAGCACGGGTCAAATCCACAGTTTGGATATCGCCCCCAGTTTAATAACAATAACCAGACGCAGCAAGGGTTCCGTCCACAGTTTGGATATCGCCCTCAGTTTAATAATAATAATAATCAAATGCAACAGTTTGGATATCGCCCTCAGTTTGGTTACCGCCCGCAGTTAGGTAATAATAGTATGCAACCGCAACAGTTTAGTAATAAGCCTCCTCAAAATACGGATGTGTCGATGCGTACGGCACCATTTAAACCATCTTTTAATGTAAATGAGTTATCTCATATGGATACGAATTATGACAATGATTATTATGATTACTCTGATTACGATAATTTTTACGAAGAACAACAAAATTACGACAATGAATTTTTTTACACAGACTCATATTGTGAACAAACATCGCAAGAGTCCCCTCAAACTAACTCACACGTAAATCATCTACCGCAGGATGAAAATTTTCACATAATAGCCTCTACGGAAAAATCGAAAGAATAGAATTAAACTGTGATCCGACACTTAAACTTCCTTATATCTATATACCGGAAATAGACGCCAAAATGATGATTGATACTGGTAGCACTAGATCCTTCATGAGTCCCAGAAAAGCTTATAATTTTTTTTATAATTACATACGTCCTGAATCATTTAAAGTAGTAAGTACTCACTCTTCTAGTGAACACAGTGAAGTTATAGAAATACCACTGTTACCAACGTTCAGAAGCAACGATTTTCACAAGTTTTATCTATACGATGTAGATGCACGCTACGATGGACTTATAGGTAACGATTTGCTACAACAATTAGACGCATTAATTGATCTAAAAATCTAAAGCATTTAATTTTGAGAACAAAAACTACTAGTATTCCTATAATTAATAATAATTTAGATTACACTATAATTCTACAACCGCGAAGTGAACAACGAGTAAAATTGCCCACAGACCAGTTTTCTGGCGAAGCTATTTTAAACTTTATTGAACTTTACGATGGCGTACGAATGCCTAGCGCAATTGTTAATTGTATTAATGGTTATGCAACAACGATTATTCAAAATACTACAGATAAAAAATTAGAACTTACAGTCACACAGCCTTTTAAAGTAATAAAACATAAACCAGATGAGACCGATTTAAATTATATTGAATCCACTAAAGATATTGAAATAGATAAACTCCTTATTGACAATTTAAATAAACTCAGACTTGATCACACCAATGAGGAAGAACGTAATAAAATCATTAGTCTATGTAAAGAATATAAAGATATTTTTTATTGTGATCATCTGCCACTTACTTTTACTAACCAAGTTAAACATAGAATCAGAACAAAGAATGAGGATCCTATATTTGTGAAACCATACAGACAAGCCCCAGTTCAAACTAAGGAAATTAACAAACAGGTAGAAAAACTTTTACAAGACAACGTAATAAAACAGTCTCATTCCCCATGGAACGCCCCTGTGCACCTTGTGCCAAAAAAGGCGGATGCAACAGGCGAGGCTAAATTCAGAATGGTGATTGATTACAGGAGACTCAACGACATTACTATTGACGATAGGTACCCTCTACCTAACATAACCGATCTATTTGACAAGTTAGGAAAGAGTGTATACTTTAGTACTATAGATTTAGCTTCCGGGTATCACCAAATAGAGATTGAGAAGCAGGACAGAGAGAAAACTGCCTTTAGTTCACAAAATGGGCACTTTGAGTTCATCAGAATGCCTTTTGGTCTCAAGACAGCGCCCGCCACGTTCCAACGTACTGTTACATCCCTATGATGTTAGTATATATGCTTACAGCCCTAACTTACTGCTGCATCAGCATATTGCTATCCAGCCAGACGCGCCCGCTTCTCGAGCGCGCCAGTCTTATTCCAACCTCCGCGACGGCTGCCGATTTCATTCAAATCATTTTAATATTAGTTTTATTTCTATTTCCTTTTTTTTAAAACCCTAATCGCGAGACTCGTTCTAACATTTGGTGGCAGCGTAAAGGGATCCAAAAAATAGGATCCTCGGTCCGTCTCAGTTCCAAAGTTTCGAAAAACTTTTACAAAAGTGAAATTACTATATCTATACAAATATATATATATATATATATATCTATATTTAGTGCAATCGTACTTCTACGTCAAGTGAGAACTTACCTCTGTACCCAGTGCTATCGTACTTCTACGTCAAGTGAGAACTTACCTCTGTGTCCAGTGCTAACTTTCTTCTACGTCAAGTGTGAACTTACCTCTGTATCCAGTGCTATCGTACTTCCACGTAAAGTGTGAACTTACCTCTGCATCCAGTGCTAACTTTCTTCTACGTCAAGTGTAAACTCACCCCTGTATCCAGTACAAACTTACCTCTGCATCCAGTGTAAACATAACTCTGTGTCCAGTGCGAGCTTAGCCTCACCTGAAAAAAAAAAAGAAGAAGAAGAAGAGGAAGAAGAAGTAAGAGATCGACATCCAAAACCCTCAAGATACTCCGTACCACGTCTACATTTACATCGTCGAAGCCGTCGTTATCCTAAAATTCTGGAAGAAAAGTCTCATCGACATTCGAAATCCACGAAATAATTCATACGGCTGAACATTGAATCACGAGAATTCACAAGCAACACTCTTCACAGTCGTCCGCCGAATTCATCTCCGAGAGCCCGCAACATTGTTGCAGCGTTACTAAGAAATCATTACATCCAACCGTAATGAACCTTATCGCAGCCGTAGCCGCCGTCGTATCCTGCGTACTGTGAGTCGTGCTATAAACTATCCTTTGTTATTTCATTGTGCTATTACTTTGTCGTTTTATTCCATATCTGCTGTGACTACGAGTGCGAACTAATTGTTGTAATAACTTAATTAAGTTTGTTAATTTTCGTATTGCATGTTGTTTTAGCTTAATTGTTTAAGTTCTAATTTCTAAGTTCCGAGTTCTAAGATGTCTAATCCAAGTTTACAAATACCTTTAAACACTGACTTGCCATTCGATACAGATGATGAAAGGGCCACGAGCCCTCTTGAAAAACAGAAGGGAAAAGGGAAAAAGACTCCCACTCTTCAATCCACTGATATGCTAGATCTAAACATTCTCTTAAAATTTATTAAGCCCTATGATGGCAGTAGAGAAACACTTAACTCTTTTATTATAAATTGCAATAATGCTTATGAATTAGCATCTAATCAACAAAAGACTACTCTTTTTAAATACATATTATGCCAACTTCAAGGAAAGGCGGAAGTTGCTTGCTCAATTAAAGAATTCTCAAACTGGGAACAACTTAAAGAGTTCCTCAAAACTCAATTCAGTGACCGCAAACATTCCTCGCACCTCCTAATGGAGTTACAAGAAAGCAAGCAACTCTCGACTGAAAACGTAAGCCAGTTCGCTCTTAGAATTGAAACATTATTGTCACAACTGCTCACTGAAATCTCACTTAGCAACAGCAAAATAAAAGAGTTACCAGGTCGCTGTGCCGCGATGGAAGAATTAGCTTTACATCATTTTCTCATTGGTCTCCATCCACGCGTATCAAACATTATAAGATGTAAAACACCGAAAACTTTAAACGAAGCTATTAGCTTTTCCATTTCAGAGGAAAGAATTCAAAAAACTCTGTACAAAACAAATATTCCTATCGATAATAAATCTTTCAGTAGAAATCAAAGAGCTTCTAATCCTACTACACAAAATCGTAACACGTTTCCGCAAAAGAATAATCCTAACGTTCAAACTCCTGTATCCCGCGGTTATGCCAACTCGCCTATAATCTGCAGATATTGCAAATTCCCAGGGCACAGTATCGAACAGTGCCGTAAGAGAGAATATAACAACCGGTTTAAGACCCAGTTCAGGCCTCAACCGTCAACTTCCAATCCTAGCAGATTGCGGCCAATCACTTATACTCAGGATCAAGAGGAAGGTCTTGACGAAACTGATTATAACGTCGTTAACCCTGACGATAATAATTTAAACTAGAAACCGTCTCGCTTGGGTGTCACGCGAGGCGCCTCCATAACATAGACACCAAATCTACTAAATCCTTTACCAAATCCACTGTATCTAATAAAAAACCTACTAAATCTTTTACCAAATCCGTTCCTAAATCCACTGAATCCAATACCAAATCCGTTGCTAAATCCACTGAATTCAATACCAAATCCGTTGCTAAATCCACTGAATTCAATACCAAATCCGTTGCTAAATCCACTGAATTCAATACCAAATCCGTTGCTAAATTCACTGAATCCAATACCAAATCCGTTGCTAAATCCACTGAATTCAATACCAAATCCGTTGCTAAATCCACTGAATCCAATACCAAACCTACAAACTCGATTACTAAATCCACTGAATTCAATACCAAACCTACAAACTCGATTACTAAATCCACTGAATCCAATACCAAACCTAATTCTAAATCCACTGAATTCAATACCAAATCTATTGCTAAATCCGCTGAATCCAATACCAAACCTGCCATTTCCTTTGCTAAATCCGCTGAATCCAATACCAAACCTACCATTTCCTTTGCTAAATCTACTGAATCCAATACCAAACCTACAAACCCGATTACTAAACCCACTGAATTTAATACTAAACCTACCAAATTCGTTACCAAACCCACTGAATCCAATACTAAACCTACCAAATCCGTTACTAAATCCACTAAATCCGATACCAAACTTTTTACAAGATCCTCTGAATCCAATACTAATCCTATCAAACTCATTGCCGAACCTATTAAACCCAAGGAGGTTTATGAAATCTCCTTCCACCCAGAAAAGTCATTACCGTACATAATAGTTAACAGTACAGCGACAGAACTTCCGCTGACGCTTCTCATAGACACCGGCTCTTCTATTAGTCTTGTCAAAGACACAGTTCTCAAACCCAATATTCCACTTCAAAAAGAAATCCTCAATCTAAAAGGTCTCACATCTACCATATCACAAAGCGACACTATCCCCACTTCAGGGTCCTTCAATTTACAATTATTCCTTAGCGACAAAAATCCCAAATACCACGTTACTCATAAGTTTCACGTGGTAAGCAATTTAGAATTCCCATACGATGGTATCATTGGTAATGACTTCCTCATGGAATCTCAAGGAAATATCGATTTCACATTTAGCATATTAAAACTTAAAAACTGCTACGCTCATATTCATTTCTCAGAACCTTATTACGTAATTCCTGCACGCACTGAGAAAGTAATAGAAACCACTGTCTCAAATCCCCAACTTAAGGAAGGACTTGTTCTCGACCAAATACCACATGAGAACCTTCTTATTGCCAACTGCCTAGTTAAGGTAAAAGAAAATAATAAAATTAATTTAACAGTTGCTAATCTCTCTGAATCTCCAATGATAGTCAAAACTAATCTCAACCTTAAACTTTCTAAAATGATACCCATCAATCTTAATGAAACAACTTCCGTAAACCACTCGGATCCTTGTCCTGAAAGTAAAAACTCTGCTGAAAGAACCCGTCAAGTCCTAGATCTTCTTCGTATAGACCATCTTAACAATGAGGAAGCCGATGCTCTCCTTCAACTCTGCGCCGATTACTCTGACATCTTCCATCTTCCTGATGAAAAGCTGACTCACACTAATGCCATAAAACATGACATTAAGACAACCACAGAACAACCTATTAATACTAAATCCTACCGATTTCCCGAAGTTCATAAAAAAGAAGTCGATAAACAAATAAAGAAGATGCTTGAGCAACAAATAATAGAACCATCCATATCTCCCTGGTCTTCCCCTATATGGATTGTACCTAAAAAACTGGACGCCTCAAACGAACAAAAATGGCGTGTAGTTATCGACTACCGAAAACTAAATGATGTCACAATTGGTGATACTTATCCTATTCCACAGATTACCGAAATTCTAGATCAACTAGGCAACAGTAAATACTTCTCTACGCTTGACCTAGCTTCCGGCTTTCATCAAATTCCTGTCAATAATGCCGAAAAAACTGCCTTTAGTGTACCTCAAGGGCATTTCCAGTTCAAGCGTATGCCATTCGGCTTAAAGAATGCGCCTTCTACATTTCAAAGGTTAATGAATACCGCCCTATCTGGCCTACAAGGCATCCGCTGCTTCGTGTATCTAGATGATATCGTTTCCTATTCATTTGATCTAAAAACTATGATCCTAAATCTAACTTCTATATTCCAGAGACTTCGTCAATTCAACCTTAAACTGCAACCTGACAAATGCGAATTCCTAAGGCGTGAGGTCGCTTATCTTGGTCACACCATATCTTCTGACGGAGTCAAACCTAATCCCGACAAGATTAAAGCTGTTCAAAGCTTCCCGACTCCTAAGTCAGCAAAGGATATAAAATCCTTCCTTGGCCTTGTCTCATACTATCGCCGATTCATTCCTGATTTCTCTAAAGTTGCCAAACCTCTAACCTTACTTCTGAAAAAGGACACTAATTTTAACTGGGAAAACCAACAACAGGTTGCCTTCGATATTCTAAAACAAAAATTAACTACTGCTCCTGTTCTTTGCTATCCTGACTTCACTAAACCATTCATACTCACGTGTGATGCCTCTAATTACGCCGTTGGCGCTGTCCTATCCCAAGGTCCTGTCGGCAAAGATCGTCCTATCGCATACGCATCTCGTACTCTAAACAAAAGTGAAATGAACTACAGCACTACAGAAAAAGAACTTCTTGCAATCATATTCGGTTGCAAAACATTTCGACCATACCTGTATGGTCGAAAATTCCAAATTATCACAGATCATCGACCACTAAAGTGGCTCTTCAATCACAAAGACCCGAGTAGTAAAATGCAACGATGGCGATTAAAACTCGAAGAATATGAATACGAAATCCTTTATAGAAAAGGAAGACTTAACTCCGCCGCGGACGCTCTTTCCCGTTATCCCGTAAACCCTGTCATTCCAAACCAACCTGAAAAAGAAACTTCTAATTCCGATTCTACAGATGCTAATAACGATGGTAGACCCCGTCCATTTAGTCCTATGACACTTGATGATTTAGGTGTCACTATTCCTACAACACCTGACTATGACAGCAGTAGCCTGCCTTGCATAGATCTGTTAGATCATGGATGCACAGACTTATTAAGACTAGGGGCCACTCGGGCAAATTATGAACTGATGGTGGGCCACCAGAAGTATAGGTAATTAAAGACAATGAAAAATTGATAATAATGTATTCAAATTGAAAAAGAATTTATTAATTTGAAGCGTGGCACTGCTGTCGGCGGGCCACCAGTATTCGACCGGCGGGCCGCATGCGGCCCGCGGGCCGTAGTCTGTGCATCCCTGTGTTAGATGATACCGATGAATTCCCATTCAACTATAGCCCCACTGATCCTACTAGAGCCGATAAAATAAAATCTCCTAAGTCTAATGAGCCTTTAGCATCTACAAATCCAGAAAACTCACCTGAGCCAACTCCTTCAACTTCAACCAGAGACCCTGCTATACCTACTACTTCAAACTCTGAAACCCAAGACCACTTACCTGAACAACCTTCACTGCATCACGAAAATTTGCAAGCTCCACTGAGTCCTGAAAACTTACCTTTACAAAATCCAACTCAAGATCCTTACTCACCAACGCAAGCACGCGACTCTCTTCCAGCCCCTGATGATACTTACACCAATGACGAATACTCTAAATTCCTAAAAGAAATCAATGACAAAAAGAACCAATTTAATACTACCATCATTGAACATAACCAATCCCTAACTAAAACTCAATGTAAAAATATTATCATTCCCATTTCTTTAGATCTAGATGAATCAAATCCGTTCTTGTCAGGATTTCTAGAAAAAATAACAGATGAATTTCGTTACAAAGATAAACAATTGTATTCCTTCGAAAAAGCACAAACAGCTGCTAACAAAAATATCTATCTTATATTTACAAAGGTGCATTATTTTGATGAATGCACTTATCCAGAAATTTATCAAACCCTTAAAAACATTAAAACGCATCTGATGACAACTGGAGAAAATATCTCAGAAATTGCCATTTCAGATTTTAGAAATCCATTCGAAAAGCTATCCTTTGCCAAATTATATAACATACTAGTATACGTCTTTCATAACACAAATATACAAGTAAATATATATCATGATAATATCACATTTCCAACTCTTAGTGAAATAAAGAAAATCCTAAAAGATAATCACGATCTCCCAATTGCAGGGCATTTAGGTTGTAACAGAATGCTTAACCGTATCAAAGAAAAATTCTACTGGAAGGGCATGAAAGGTGACGTAGAAAATTACATTAAAGCATGTCCTTCATGCCAAGAGAACAAAGCCCTCAGACGACTCAATCGCGCACCAATGCAAATAACTACTACCTCTACCAGTCCTTTTCAAAGAGTAGCATTAGATATTGTTGGACCTTTACCTGAATCCGGCCCTGCCAAATTAAAATATATCATGACCCTTCAGGACGACCTTACTAAGTTCTCTGCAGCCTATCCTCTACGCAGTGTCTCGTCAGAAGAGACCACAGATTGCCTCGTGCACTTTATTTCCCTGTTCGGTATCCCTCAGACTATTCTCACCGACCAAGGTACCAACTTCACAGCTGATCTATTTAAAAAAACCTGCAGCTTCCTGAAAATTAAACAGCTGTGGTCCACTCCTTATCATCCGCAAACCCAAGGAGCCCTCGAAAGGAGCCACTCCACTCTCAAGGAATATCTTAAGTCCTACGTGAATGAGAATCAAGACGACTGGCCCCGATATGTATACACTGCGATCCTAGCCTATAACACAGCTATACATAGCACTACAAACTTTTCACCATACGAACTATTGTTCGGACATAAATCTTTTATTCCCGATTCCTTATACAGCCAAGACCTTACCACATATCCTGACTACGTCAGAATGCTCCAACATCGCCTTAAACTATCCTGGGAAAAAGCATTCCAAAATATACAGCATTCAAAGCAAAGGTCAAAAACCTACTACGATACAAGAACTCAACCCATTCGATACAAAGTCGGTGATTACGTTTACCTGAAAAATCACCTAAGGCTCCGGAAAGCGCTTTCCCCTATTTGGAAAGGTCCCTACAAAATCCTCTCTGTTCACGGTAACAATACCGTAACATTATTAATAAATAGACGCCACGTAAGACACCACTTTGATGAAATCAAGTTAGCGGGCGTCTTCCCTAGTAGTCCATAAAATATTATAATCTAATATATATAACATAAGAAAACTTTTAGAGGATATCTAAAAACTCATTTGTAAATAAATCAACAACAATAGTAGTTTAGAAATTATATAGGGATATAGATATAGAGATATATATGATCACATTATATTCATTTATTAAGATTAAATATATAGGTATATAATATAACTGTAATTGTTAAGCGTTAGTAATATTAAAAATAGCATGTAGATAAGCAAGTATCATAAAGCAAAGTAGATATTATAAATGAACTTACCTTAATTACTTTCAGCATCTTACCCGGGATCCACTGTCAACAGGAATACGTGAAACAGATCAAATCAAGCCCTGGATTATACTTTGATTATCTTGGAAAACTTAAAATTAAAAATGGTCAGTTAGACGTTTTAATACCAATAGACATCGCACACCTAAAACCTCACGTGGAAAACATAAAATCTGCCTTAAGCAATACCGTAAAATTGTGTTTACAAACCCAAACAGTTGAATCCTCGGAATGTCATAACGTACTGGAACCTCTGATAATAATGTTTAATAGTACTATTCAAAAATACACCTCCATCTCGCACCTGCTTGATAATAGAAACAGACGTAATGCAATAATAGGAGGAATTGGCTCCGCGTTTAAATATATATTTGGTACATTAGATGAAGCAGATGGCATTAGATATAATGAAGCTATAGAAGCCGTAGAAAACGATCAGGAAAAATTAGCTACTTTATTGAAACAAAATATTCTAGTAACTACTTCCGTAATATCAGCATTTAATAATACCTTAACCAAAATAAAAAGAAATGAAGCTAAATTGAATGATGCTATCGACAGACTCTCAATTGGTTTGAAGAATGTGTCGATACAAACTGATGAGCTATTGATACAATCATATCAAAATCAGATTTTAAATAGTCTAGAAACTGCAATATTAGCAGTATCTCTACAAGTGGAAGACATAGTAGATGCCGTACTGTTTTGTAACCAAAATGTATTACATCCATTTATATTAAGCCCGCAACAACTTTACCTTGAACTTACCAATAGTTATAGACACTTACCTGATAATTCGAAATTACCAGTAATATTAGATTTTAGTACTATTCATTTTGTTTTAAATATATCTAAGCTAATTTGTTATTATGTAAATAAGAAAATTGTATTCGTATTACAAATTCCTTTAGTTTCCCCTGATGAATTCATGTTATATCATAACATTGCATTACCTACACCGCATGATTTTAATAAGCCTAACACCTTTTCTTTAATCTTACCAGATTCCAAGTTTATTGCAATGACCAAAGACAAACTTCATTTTTGTAATTTAGATAGTATTGAACATTGTAAAACCATTACTTCCAGCAATTATATATGTGATGTAACCAATGTCTATGCAACCGATGCTAAACCCACTTGCGCTAGTGAATTAATGTCAAGAATAGTAAATAAGATCCCAATACAATGTAAAACTAATTTTATATATGGAAAAGTAGATATTTGGAAACCGATAAGTAATAACAGATGGATTTATATACAAACAGAACCAAACAAAATATCTATTGATTGTATAAGTAATAAATTGTATGAAAATAGTATTATGGGGACTGGCATAATTACCATTCCCAGAGGTTGTATTGCATATTGTAGAAGTACGACACTTTTACCTAAAAATAATGTTATTAATATTACTTCACCCATTCAAATCACAGATTTCAATCTTATTAATGATGCTTGCTGTAATATAAGTAAATTTAATATGAAAATAAATAATGTGGCTCCTGTTGAACTAACCAATATAGATTTGGATAATTTAGATTTACAAAAGAGAATTTTAATAGACGCTACTTCCGAGATTGATAAAATCAAGGATAAACCACATATAATTCAATATGGGACACATTATTCCATTTTAGTACTTGTTATAACTTTTATTGTAATTTCTTGTATTTTTTATAAATTTTATAAATATATAACCGGCAGTCGCTCGCGCTTTAACATATTTAGAACTAAACATTTATTACCTAATTCAGATAATTTACAAACAGATATACAAAGTTCAAATTCGGAATCTATCCCACTACCAACCATTAAATCTAGAATTAAAGACTCAGATAACTTACAATCAGACATACAAAGTTCAAACTCTGAGACTATTCAATTACCAATCATTAGATCTAGAATTTAGTACAGAAACTTCTTTTTTTTCTCCTAGAAGTTTCCTTTTAAAGGGGGAGGTGTTACATCCCTATGATGTTAGTATATATGCTTACAGCCCTAACTTACTGCTGCATCAGCATATTGCTATCCAGCCAGACGCGCCCGCTTCTCGAGCGCGCCAGTCTTATTCCAACCTCCGCGACGGCTGCCGATTTCATTCAAATCATTTTAATATTAGTTTTATTTCTATTTCCTTTTTTTTAAAACCCTAATCGCGAGACTCGTTCTAACAGTACCATGGATAACGTGTTGCGAGGCCTCCAAGGCCTACATTGTATGGTATATTTAGATGACGTAATAGTCTTCTCATCTAGCCTGGAAGAACATATACAAAAACTACGATACATATTTGACAGACTTAGGCAGACGAATTTAAAAGTCCAACTGGACAAGACAGAATTTTTGAGAAAAGATGTTCTATACCTTGGACACGTTATAACTAGAGACGGACTGAGACCTAATAACGACAAAATTAAAGCTGTAATAAATTTTCCAATACCTAAGACCACCACAGATATAAAAAGTTTCCTTGGATTAGTTGGCTATTACAGACGCTTCATACAAGACTTTGCAAAAGTAACACAACCTTTGACAGCTTGTTTAAAGAAACGTAATAAAATTATAGTTGATCAGAAATATATAGATGCCTTTAATAAATGTAAAGAGTTATTGACTCATGCCCCTCTTTTACAATATCCTGATTATAACAAACCTTTTATTCTAACTACCGATGCGTCGAATATCGCTTTAGGCGCGGTGCTTTCGCAAGGACAGATAGGAAGCGATAAGCCCATCGCATACGCTAGTCGTACCCTAAGTGATACGGAAGCGAGATATAGCACTATTGAAAAAGAGTTACTTGCAATCATATGGGCAACCAAACACTTCAGACCCTACCTCTATGGTCAAAAATTCCTTATATATACAGATCATCGACCCCTGGCGTGGCTTAATTCTCTTAAAGACCCAAACAGTAAACTTACCCGCTGGAGGTTACGTCTCCAAGATTTTGATTTTGAGATAATTTACAAAAACGGCAAACAAAATACTAACGCAGACGCCCTTTCAAGGATAAAGGTTAACGCCCTTGATTCTGATGACGAAGGACAGTCAATGCAGGTTAACGTAGATGAGAATGACATTAAACTTCAAGGACAAATGGCTGAAGTTCTTAAAAATATACAACAGCTGGCCACTGATCAACGCCGACGTGACTCTTCCACTATATCTATTTCGGACCAAAGTAGAACAGCATCGATGAGCCCTACAAACATTTCCGACGAAAGCATTTCGGAATACCCCGTGAGATCGCCTTCCGAAGAAAGTAAATCACATACAGCACATTCAGCAGCAGAGTTAGAGTCAACCGAAATTCCTATTTTACACGAAGCTATAGATAGCAAAACCAAATTTTAGTATACTTTTGGTTTAAAAACAACATGAATGTTAATATTTTGTCGAACGCGAAACAAAAGATTTTAGAAGTGTTTTTACCATTAGATAATCCAGAATTAGTCAAAAAATTTCTTAAAGAATACATTAGACCAAAATTAAAGTATTTCATTTATTTCGAACATAAAAATCATCGTACCTTATTTAGTAAAGTCGTGATAGAATTATTTAAAAAGGATATGATACAACTTTATGAATGCACGGAACGAGTGATTTCCATTGACAGCGAACCGGAACAGAGGGCAGTTGTTCTGAAACATCATCTAGGAAAAACATGCCACCGAGGTATCAAAGAGACGTTAGTTAGCCTCAGAAGAAATTATTACTGGGATAATATGCCTGAAACTGTTTCAGCCGTTATCAATGCATGCGAAGTTTGCAGAAGGATGAAGTATGACCGAAAGCCAATTAAACCCTTTTTACAACTTACACAAACACAAGATGCTCCCTTTCAGGAGTTATTTATAGATATATTTTCCATAGAAGGGAAATCATACTTAACCCTTATAGATGCTTTTAGCAAACTAGGGCAATGTATAGAGGTAGCATCTAAGTCGACCCCGGAAATAGTACGGGCCTTGATGAAATATTTTTCGTTTTACGGCACACCTAGAAAGATTAGTTCCGATCCCGGCACTGAATTCAATAATGAATTACTAAAAGAGTTTTTATGTTTACATAAAGTAGAGTTACATATAGGCACCGCTAACAACCCAAATTCTATGGGGTTGATAGAAAGGTTTCATTCCACCATAATCGAAATATATAGACTTGCAAAGTATGAACAAAAATGTACCGATGCAGCTTCAGTTATGATATACTCAGTGATGGCATATAATCATGCTATTCACTCCGTAACAGGACTTACTCCATTTGAAGCAGTTCTAGGTCATACAGACGCCGAAACCCCTTTTAACATAGACTTCGATAAAACTTATATACAGCAAATAGTAAAAGATCATGCAAAACGAACAAAATTCTTGTATCAACATTTAGCGGAAAAAGTGAAAGCAAATAAGGAACGGATTAGAAAAGCAAAAGGTGGTGAAAGCGAAATGCAATTACTACCTGGGAAAACTGTATTTGTAAAAAGCGTAAATAAGCGAAAAAGCAAAGACCAACCAAGATATGTCAAGGCTCAAGTTGTAGGCGAAACCGATAGAAATGTAGTACCAATCAAGATGGGCGAGCGAATCACGAAAGCTCCAATTAAAAACATAAAACGCCCTCCGCAGGTGGTGCTTTCTGATCCGGATCGTGACGCCGGTGCTGGCCCTTCGTCTGCAATCCCTTGATGGCAACCCTGGTATCCTGCCAGTGAAAGAAGGTCAAGCTTTCATAGAAATAGATAGCTGGAATATTTTAAAAACCATACGGTTAGATAGTACTTATAATGACTTAATTTTAATCAATACTAAATATAAAGAATTCACAAACTTAATAGAATTAAATAAACCTTTCCCTCATGATTTTATTAATATGTTTATGCATACGAATTATATTCGAGATATGACTATAAACAAATATCGTCAACTAGTTCCTCAACAACGTTTTAGAAGAGGAATATTAAATCCATTAGGATCATTGATAAAAGTAATTACTGGAAATCTTGATCACAAAGACGCAGTTAAATATGACAAATTAATTTCGACACAATCTAAAAACCAAGTTGTTATTTCTAAGAAGCTAACGTTAATCTCCAAAATTTTGGACAGCTTTATTAATACCACCGAAACAATTCACAACAATTCCGAAATTATAAATGCACGACTTAAAAAGGTTGAAGCCACACTTGCAGATTTAACTACTAAAGCACATAACTCACTATTTGCTTCATATGTACTGGGATTATATAGTCTTTTTATAAGTAATTACCGCACTATATTTATTCAGTTGAGTGAAATTGAAACAGCGTTAGCCTTCAGCAGAAATTCTATATTACATCAATCAATAGTAAACTCTACAGAACTTTTATATCACTTAAAGTTAATTTCAAAATATGGCAATTTGGTTTATTCTCCTACTGAAACTAATTTAGTAAAAATAGAGGAAACAATTAAAGTTAAATCGTTCACTAAAGGACATCAGATTACGTTTATTATGGAAGTACCGCTTGTTGAAAATTACACATATAATTATTTTAAATTATATTCCTTACCGATTTTCCTTGAACCTGAAAAGAAAACCCTAGCCATATTTCCTAAATACCCATACCTGTTGGCAAAAGGTTCGAAATACTTACCGATAGAGAGACCCTGTCGTGCCCTCACCGCTGAAGATTCCTTCCTGTGCGTTGAGGATAATAAAGCCATGTATACTGAACTCACCTGCGTAGAACAACTGATGAAATTTGACAAGAACCTGAGTCGCTGCCACCAACACCAGATTAAAATTGAAGACGTAAGAATGCAGAGGATTAACCCTGAAAATTGGATACTATTTACTAGACAGCAGATTACAATAATAAAACAATGTAATGTTGAAAGAAGTCATTATCCTGTAAAAGGAACTTACCTTATAACACTGGACGAGCCTTGTGAGTTGGAAATCCAAGGCATACACATCAGCAGCCACATCGCCTACGAGGAAAGTGGTAGAGTTGCGCCGCTACCTATCATAAACTTACCGTCGCTACGAGCTACGATGACTACGAACGCAGCTTTATCGAGTGCACGCGTACTGAATATGAACGACGTGAACCTCGATGAAATCAAGTACATGTCGCGAGTGTTACGGCAAAGCGAAGTGATTGATAGTGCGGCCTTTAGAGAAAATGACTCTATGTTTCATACCTTATTTTGTATAACCTTTAGTTTGATAAGTTTGATTTTTGTTGTAATTTTAATGTATTTTTATAAAAAGAAAATTGTATTTTTTATACAAAATTGTCGGAAAAATTCGGTTGACGAAAATCTCGATAATTTTGCTCTTAGGGAGGGAGGAGTTATGGTACCCCCTTGCCCACATTCCAATCAATCAGCTCTTGCTTGAGAGGGCTGACATTGTAATTTCAATTAGTAATTCTTAGAAAACTAGCACGCAGTAAACATCCGCTGGGAGTGTAGATTGAATTAATTTGAATTATGCTGGAGCATTAGCGTCTTGATCTCAACATCGATCGGACCTCCTCATTTTTAGTCTAGAATTAATATTAAGGCCTCAATATCGGCCACAGTACTTTGTAAGGTCTCTACATTGACCACCCTAGAGTTATATTCCTTTTATTAGCAAGTTTTGTATAGTTTTTAAAAACAAATAAATACGTTCCCAAAATTTGACTAGGTACATATTAAAAATAACATTAAACAGACAAAAACAAAACGGTCATACGAAGAAACAAACACAAACATCGAAACGCAATACGGACCGGAATTTCGGAACAAACTGACTGACCTAACACTGACAGTGACACCGACAAACAAAATAACAAAAAGGAGGCGCACAATTACAATACTTACAACTAATTTTACTGAAAAATAAAACAAAATACATGGTTGTCATACATAGTGGCAATGCAGATAAGGAAAAACAGTGAGATTAATAAATAACATATCGATATAACACAATTATAATAACAAGGACAGGATTCACCGCCTCAATGTACGTACAGTATGTACAAACCAAACCAGGGCCCTGATTCTGTATCGCAATCTAGACTCCACACTTAAATCTTACCAAGCGCAAACCACGTCGTTCTCGTGTCTTGCCTACGTTTTGCCACGGTAAGGAATCGAGATAACACTATTCTGTAAATTTCTGTATGATCCAAGACACTTTATCTATGGAACATTACGATGTCACACTTGCGTTATGAAATCAAACTCTAGTTTATCTGACCATGATGTTGGTACTTGACAAAACATGTTTTTTAGATGAAAATGTTGTTATAATTATTTGTAACTATACGGTTTATTTCATGTATAAAGGTTTATAACAAAAAGTCAAACCAATTGCTTTTAAAATAAGTTTCTTTGAAATACTCTTACACAAAACTAAGAGGTAAGACGGTTTTTGAACGTTTGGTTGTTATGATTGAAAGTTTCAAAAAACTTTTACAATTAATAATTTTACAATCAAATATCGTGTACCTGGGTATAAAAAGAATTATTTATTTAAAAATAAAATGTAGAAAAAGAAAAAGCGTAAAATAATTGCAAAGATTTTTATTTCTACAGGATCACAAAATATGTACCTACTTCCATTAATCATTTATAGTTATTTGTATCACTTTAATCAAGTATTGTGTTGTGTTTATTGTTACGAAATATCCAATAATTGTTTACCTTTTAAAGTTTTTTTGCAGAGTTTTGTAATAAAACACCGAAATAATCACTAGTCACAACGATTCCGCGCGGTACACAAACGTGGAATTTTTGACAGTTCTAGTCACGCCAACGTCGCGTTTATTCCACAAGGTTTCGTTCAATTGTCATAGAGAATACGTATTTGGAAGATATCGTAACATTTTAAGGAATTGACGTGCTTTTGAAACAAGGAATCGTAATGTTGTCATACAGAATCAGGGCCCTGGTGCGATATGAGTTACTATCCTTTGCCCAATTCAATTTGTTATAAAGATATTCAGGTAATTTTTGGCAAGTTATTCCAACACTTGGAGGCCGAGTACTTGAAAAAGCCTCGAAATGCAGCTGTCCTGTGCTTGAGAGTCTGAATCATATAAGAAGCTGCTCTGGTGCGATATGAGTTACTATCCTTTGCCCAATTCAATTTGTTGTAAAGATATTCAGGTAATTTTGTTTGTACAATGTCAAAGAGCAGAGTGGCAAAGACTAGCTTTCTACGAGAGCACATTTTTAAAAGAATGGCGTCATTTAAAAATGGTGGAATGGAGAAACAGAATCGTGCGCAGGCATTCTGTACACGTTGCAACAGTCGCTCATTCCTTGCCAGCAGACAGGGGCCAAAATCAGTCTTCGTAATTTAATTTTGAAAGGACTAGTGACTCACACAATCTGACTCTTAGGTCTTTTCTGAGAAAGGGTCGAAATTTGTAGAGAACCTTAAAGCGATAAAAGCAATTCCGAACAGCTTCTGAAGTGTACTTTTCAAAGCGCAAATTGGACTCGAAGATCACTCCTAGATTTCTCGCCTCTGTAACTATCTCGACAGGCTGGTTAGCAATAGAAATTTTAGGGTGACACTCCAAGATACTGGAAACTTGTTTACCTGACCCAAGGATCATGTATTAGGTCTTACCTGGATTCAGTACTAAGCCATTACTATGTGACCACTCAGATAGACTAAGTAATTCATCATTAACTTTGTTCAGTAAGCTAGTTGTATCACTGGGTTAGAAATTGATATACATGTGAACGTCATCAGCATATAGGTGATACTGACAATGTTTTATGCTTTTAGATATATCTGCAGTGAACAAAATAAATAGAATCATACCCAATATTGATCCCTGCGGGACACCTCTGGATAAGGACCTGCAGTTCGAATAAGAGACTGAACCATTGTCCCCCATTACCGCAACAATTTGTGAGCGATTCAGTAAATAGTTGTGGAACCAGCGAACACACATTTGATTACATTTTAGAGAAAATAGAACTTATTTACAGTCTTTTTGTTTTTATGATGAACATTTTCACTGTCCCATAGAACAGGTTTTGACAAAATACACGAGATACCTAAATTCTTCATTATCAATTTCAATTTCCATTAGGTAGGTAAGTACTATAATATTTTTCAAAACAACACTGCAGTAATAGCGAGCGACCAAATCAAACTACCTAGTTTGTTCTCGTCGCTTCCGCGCCGCTGTCGCTCCCGATTCGCCCGTGAATCGCTCGATCGCATCGCCCCGCCATCGCCCGTTTTGTGCGCGTCACCATAGGTGTTCTATGTTTTTGTATGCATCGCCGTCGCGTCGCGTCGCCATCGCTAATCTCGTGCCCGCAGACTAATAAGTCGAATTACTTCATTTATAATTATTCCACTTATGACTAAAGACTTTTCGTTTTTGCTTATTGTTGTCATTTGACAGACAAAAATAAAAATAAAACTTTTTCCCCTAGTGGAAGTAACGCCTTTAGCACACCGACGCCGCGAACCGCGGTAGCGAAAACTTAGCGAACACGAAAATGCGGTAAATAAGCGAAATTCAAGCGGTCGTTTTCACACCTACTCGAATATCGCTTGTATAAATTTGTTATTTTCAACTCATTCGAATGCAATAATAATAATTCGTTTGAGCCAGACTGGTTTCTTTCCGAATCTGAAGAAGAAGAACTATTACTTCTTGTATCAACATTAAGAAAAAGACAAAATATATGGGTTTTTGAAAGTAATCATAAAAGAAAGAAGTAATTTTTCGCCATGCTACTTCTTTTTTATAAGATTTCCTATAATCTATATGCCCTATGAGATATATTTCTGGATAATCTCGAATTTCAATTATAATTTCCTTAGTTTCTGCTTCCGCCATCTTGTTTCGCAGCGATATTCTGTCCAAAAAGACAAACCACGTCGTTTCTCTCCAAGTGGCGAAACTAAAGTGGCGGTACACCGGCGTCCGTGTGAAACATGTATCGCGAGTATCAGCGATACTATACAAACTGAGACGCAAATATAGGTAGTCACAGACGATAGAGCGAGACGCAACATACGCGAGATTACCGCAATTTCGCTACCGCGGTTCGCGGCGTCGGTGTGCTAAAGGCGTAAATGCTGTATTTTCTTCGCTCTGGTACAGTTACCAGCATTAAGATGTGATGTGCAAAAATATCTAATCGTTAGTTTGGTAGAAGGCATATATTATTATGTAGGCATATGCCTTCTACCAATGATCAAATTTTTTTGCAGGCCGTCGATAGTCACATCTTAATGCTATGCAATGTACGCCACAATGACGGTTTTTTTTGAGCAAGAGGAGTGAAAAGTTATTTTTATCGTTTTCAGGCAAACCATGAACAATTTGTTATGCGACCTTATTGCAGAACCATCAGGGGAATTTGATAACTTTGTTCGTACGTCATCTAGTGATTTCGAATATATTTTGCAAAAAATATCACCAATTATTGCAAAAAAGGATAATATTGGCGAGAAGCCATACCACCAAATATAAGATTGCCATTAACATTGCGATTTCTTACGACTGGAGACAGTTATAGGAGCCTGCACTACCTATTTAAAATATCAAGTACACTCATTTCTAGAATTATTCCTGAAGTATGTTTAGCTCTGAACCAAGTGCTAAAGGACATGATTAAGGACATAATTAAATAAAGGTGAATTAATAAAACATTTGTATAAACTTTGAAATTTTTATTAAATAAGTAATTATTTTCCATTACTATTTTTTTCTAAATCGGTTACTTATTTATTTAATTATTTAAATAATCGTAATTCACAGCTCTTAAATAAGCATCAACCAAAATATTTCGAGACTGACTCTAAGTCTGAGAATACGATTCGTCAGAAATTATTTGCACAGATTTCTCAGGTATATGGATCAAAGGGGCAGTAGTATGGATTGTATTGGGGGGGACAGATAAACTGCTTCGTGTGTGCGTGAGAAAATTGACAGTTCAGTAGGTGAAAGAACAGATGAAGTTTTCGTAGGTAGAATAGGTGATAGGCTTTGGATGGGAGAAGTAATTAAATAAGTTTGCGAAGAAGGGATTTGGCTTTTATGTTCAGAATTATGTGAAGACTTTGACGATGAGGGGCGATTGATCCAACAAGGTGGCGATGGCGACGGTGATTGACCAGAATATATGGTTGCTGAAGAAGACGGACGTTCATTTATAATGATTTTAGAAGGTAGAATTTGCGTGGGTGGAATCCCTTTTTCTAACTCAGGTGGCTCAACTGAACGTCTCCTCTGTACAGGGTTCTTAATATTCAAGTCCTTTATTTCTGTGTTGCTTTTGGCATCACTTGGAGTTTCCGTTTCTTGTTCTGGCTGTTCTTCAATGCCTGCCTTTTGTGCCAAGGATAATAAGCCCTAAAAAATTATTTTTTTCTTTTCAGATTCCGACAAGTCCGAAGAATGGCTGATCAAGACGGAAGGATTCAGTTTTCCCCATTGCCTTGGCGCGATAGACGGAAAGCACATTCACATGTTAGCACCAGCTCATACCGGATCTGAATACTTTAATTGCAAAGGAAGTTTCAGCATCGTTCTAGTAGATAGTGATTACTGTTTTGTGTTTGCTTACATAGGAAGCCAAGGGAAAATTAATGATGGTGGTGTTTTAAACCTAAGCAATTTGTGGAAAAAAATTGTGACAGTACCCTTAATTTACCACCTAGTTGTCCACTTCCTGGAAGTAATACTAATATGCCTTATGTTTTTCTTGTTGATGGCCTTTTTGCTCTTAGTACTCATATCATGAAACCCTTTTCCGGACATCATCTGTTAGGCACCCCAGAAAGAATGTTCCATCAACAACTCTCACATTTTCGTGCAGTTGTAGAGAATAGTTTCGGGATATTATCCTCAGTGTTTAAAGTATTTAAAAGACCTATTCCATTAGATGTCGTCAAAACTTCTATTATAACCCACAGTTGTTTATTACTACACATTTTTTTAAGAAAGAGCAAATCATCTCCCAATATTTATACTCCACCAGGTAGTACTGACAGCTATGATAAAAATGATGAATTAATCCATGTAGGTATGAGAGTAAACCACTAAGAAAATGTATTACTGTTGCAATCTGTGCCTCGTCGGCCTCTTGTTAATGCTACGCAAATAAGGTCTAATTTTATGAATTACATCCACCAAAATCGAATCTACAGTAATAGGCCTCAGTTGTATAATATAAAATATTATGTTTAAAAAAGCTGATTTATGGTACACTTGATTCACGAATAAGTATTTCACAGTATTGGATAGATTTAAAGCATAAAGCCAAAAGCAAGGCTGCTATGCTTCGAAGAGAACAGAGTGGAACTGGTGGTGGATCAAGCCAACAGAAACCCTTGTCAGACACGTTCAAGAAGGTGTTGGCTATTATTGGTGAAGAAGCTGCATGTGGTGATGTACAGTTTAAGGTGCCTGTCTTTGTAAGTCCCATATACAATAAAAATATTTTTGAAATTATAGGTTTTAAATTGTTTTATATTTATTTCGATTTTAGGACTTTGAACAAAGCTCGCCACAGCCATCTGTACAAAGGCAACTTTTTCCACAAACTGAGATAATTGAAATATCCAATGAAGCAGGTATGTATATTACATTGTCTTAAAATATGTAATTTCTATGTGTGATGCTGATGTAGCTGTAGATATAATTTATCTTTTATTTTATATTTTAGGTTTGTCACCAACCCGTCAAACAAGAGAAATCCAAGAAATGCCTTCCTCATCTACTAGTGGACAAACACCTATTATATTAGGTAAGTGTACTTATTAAACATTTGCAAAGAGGTATTAATGAATAAATAATTTAATTGTTAAATCATACATAATAATTTTAAACCAAATTTAATTTTATTTATATTTCGACTCGTCTTTTTCAATTTGTAATTTGTTAAATCATAGTACTGCTTACAATAGTTTCCTACAATGGAAGAGCAACAAAAAACCCAGTCATTTTCTGAAAATGTGTTTTTGGCGTATTTCTCTGAACTCGCCAATACATATAAAACTAGCTCCCTGTGGTACATGGTAATTGTATTGAATATTTCATATTTGATTACAGAATCCGGAGGCACCCAAATTGTCAACATACTAGATGGGGAAAGTCAGATTACAAATCTTCCAACAGGTAAATTGATATTTAATAATTTTTGTTGCGTATGTTGTTCTTATAATAATTTACTTTCAATGAGATTTTCACTATCAAATAAGTTTATTCTAAATCACTTTGCAGATAGACCCCAGACCCAGGCCAGCCTATCACATTCTCGAAATAGACCAAGATCAAATCTTAGTAAGTTACGTAATTCATTCAGTAGTTTACCATACCATATTATGAACTAACATTACATTATATTATGTAGTAAGTATATAATTAGATCCATTTACATACTTACTTTAAACTTATATTTATCAATATTTTAAGTTCTAGTAATATTATTATGTAGTTTTTTTTTTACCTAAACTAAATGTTCCACTGCTGGGCAAAGATCTACTCCATTTCCTTCCAGTTCTCTCTTCTTAGCCAGCATGTATTATGTATTACCATGGTTGAAATAAAAACTTGAATATCTGATTATTTCAGGAGCAAGAACTGACACAAATCATTCATGGGTCATAGATTTAGAGAGGCGGCGAGTAGCAGCCGAAGAAAATTTAAGCCAAGCAATTAAAATAATTGCAGAGGCCTCAAAATCTAACGCCGAAGCTGCAATGATTCAAGCTGAGGCTGCTCAAGTACAGGCGAAAGCTCTACTTGAGCTTGTACAATTATTAAAAAAATTACTAGTATCTGTTGTTAGTTAAACTATCTGTTGTTAATTTTTGTTGTAGTTATCCCGAGCAGCGTCTTTTAATTTTCAATCTTCATTTATTTGGAAGAATTTTATGTCTATGCTAATTTATGGCAGGCTTTAGTTTTAATTTAAAAATAACAACCGTTAGAAACATGTTTAAATGTTGTGAAGTGATTGTGATTATCTTGGAAAATATTATTGCTTGCTTACGAAGGTTTGGTAGAGACATGGGCTAATCCTTTTATATCTTTATAGTTTGATTTATTTTATATATAGGTAAAGAAGTTGTGAACCGAATTAAGTGATGGCCTGATATAAGAAGTGAGTTTATTTTTATAGAGGATCCGAATCCAGATGGAATTAATATTGCACAAGGGTAAGAAGTGGATTTGAGCCATGCCTTTTAAAATTGAATTATAATTATATAGTGTAAGAATATAATTTTATTCAATTTTATAATGCAGAATCAATTATCTTTAGTAGTTATAATCATATTCTGCTTGTTATTTGCTTCAAATGTAAATAGGTTAGGTTAGAAATCTTTTATAAGTGCTACTGTCGCATTGGGTTGTTTGAAATAAATAAATAAAATTCATAAATAGTCATAGTTTTAAATATTGATAAGTAATTTATAGAATTTAAATAACGTAATAATGTTATTTAATTTAATTCAATAAATTGTTATTCATTAGTTATGATTAGTTTAGTTTTAGTACAATCAATTTAATATTTGTTAGTAGTTGAGGATATGCTACATATTCACTTGGTAGTATATATTGTACATAATATTAAGGGTTCTAACCTAGTCCGTAAGTTTGGTACCAATTTTTGTTATTGTATTGTATGCTTGTAACCTGTTTTATGCATCTTATAAATAAAAAAATATAAAAAATTGCAGTAATTAACATTTTATATTTGTAAAGCTGCCTACTGTCATCACTTATTTATTCTACACAATTCGCATTCAAAGTAAAACATTGACTAAACTACAAATTTGGATAAATGAAATATTGACTTTAAACAGCAAAGTTTACAGTTTAGTTTAAAAATGTGAAAATGTTATGTCAATATTTTACTATGGGTGCAACATCTTCGGTCATTCGGCCTTGTTCTTGTCAGGAGTAAATAACAAAATTCAAATTATTAATATGACTTAACACAAAGACAAAGTAAAAAGTTCTTTATTCATTTTTTTTATCGTCCAAATATTTTATTGCCTACTACCCATACAGGACGTCTCTTAGCTGTGGAGAAGAATGGGCGCAAGAAACTACACAGCTTTATATAGAAGTAACGACATTTACAAAAGAATAATATTGTTACCAAAAAATCATTACAGTAAACATGCAAACTTACTAAGACAAAAGTTTTACTTACGCACAATCAAGAGCATAGTTTTGTCAGCAATACTAAATCATAATATAATTAAATAAAGGGTCAAAAGTGCATACACGCATAATATTAAGTAAATGTACACACGGCGTCAGTTCAACCTACCCAAAACTGTCAAATTTCTACAATCAATTTTGAACTTTATTGTTCAGCTTTAAGGATCAATATTCATTGTAGAAATTTGACAGTTTAGGGTAGGTTGATCTGACGCCGTGTGTACATGAAAAAAAAAGAATTTTTATTTTAAAGTAACTACTTACTTTAATATTTATATTATCTATTTTGTTACAGTACACTCGTCATAGCCATACCATAGCATAGACTTATTTACCAGCACTGAAAGGAGGTATTTTCTTTCGTGGCTGATAACACTATTGTAATGATAATATCGACTACTGTTATATTAAATCGATAAACACAAATCGAGTAGAATGAGTATCTCTAATCAATCAACTGTCTGGCACGCACGTCGCACACTCACACCGCGCGCTTTCGTGATTGCATTGTGAAGTTGTGTTGTGTACTTATTAGTTTTGGGTCTCATTTCCGGATAACAAAAGAGACCTGGCATTCTTACGGACTCTGTTTAATTTCAATATTGTTCTAAACCCGGCTTTTTGATATAAGGACCTTGATTTGCTCAAAGGAATACTTGGCACTGAATATCGGACTCTTGCGCACACAAAATGGAAGTATTTTGCGTAAATTGTGGCTCTGCTAGTGGTTCCATGATGTTGGAAGATGAGCAGATTCGTAATTGTATACAGCAATGGACTGCACCTCTTTTGGTAAATACCTACTTAGTTATGTATATTTCATTCTGGTAGGTAGTGTATATATTCTCTGATTCTGGCAAACGCGCTGGCCTACGCAGTTAACACACCTACATGAATGTATGTTTATCAAAAGCTTTATGCCGCGTCCGCACGCGGCACTTGCCGCAAACTATAAACCTCAACATACGTTTGCGCTTACAAAAGCGCTGGCAAACCAAGCCAAACGCTCTATCCACTTTTGAATTTGTGACGGCTTGTTGAGGTTTTCCAAGCGTGTGGACTCGGCATAAAATCCTTATGCAAGTCTACTAATCAATATTTATGGTTGAGAACTATCATGATGTTGATGGTGACCTTTTTATGTCAATTTAATTTGTTTTTTCAGGTTCAAGCGCATGATCTTCTATGTACGACATGTTGGGCTATGGCCCGAGAAACGTTAGGAAGATCTGTAAGCAATGTATGTAGAAACTGTGCACTATGTAATATGCAATTAGCAACTCGCACACGGATACATCAAGTGATTGCACTGAGATGTGACACTCAACATCTATACAGTGACACTCATACTCTTTTTATGTTAACATAAAAAATATAATCATAGAAAGGCTGTTACCATTGGAGGTAAAATCTTTTAAATATTAATTAATACACTGAAATATTGCTTTGTAAAATGTGTAATATGTAATCATTTTATACAACGCCTATAAAAGTCTTGCATCAGATTTGATAATTTTTTTTTATTGTGGCACGCCATAATGGCCTCATTCTGCCTGATGAAAAGCAGCCAGTGAAGCCCAAGAAGTGAAAGCGTTCATCACAGCGCTACCACGCTATGTCGAACGCTCACACTATGGCGGCCTGCATAAATGCTTTTTCACGCCCCGCTTAAATAACCCGGGAGAGAAAGAGGAGGGATACACGTGTGCTGGAAGCGCATTCCACATACGGGCAGTTCGGCAAAGGAACGATTGTCCAAACTTTTTGGTACGTGTCTTGATGGTCAGCACCGTATGAGGGTGGCTTCTAAGACCTGCACGCGTCGATCTGGAAAGGAAAGGAGAGGGAGGGATGAGGTCAAAGAGCTCCTCAGAGCATTCACCGTGGTAAAGGCGGTGGAAAGCACTAAGGGAAGCAATGTCCCTACGTAGCTGTAACGGCTCCAGACTGGTCGTAACGTCATCGTTACCGATAATACGGACAGCACGTCTTTGCAACCTGTCAAGAGCTTCAAGCAAGTACTTGGCGGATCCGTCCCAAAGATGAGAGCAATACTCCACGCAGGAGCGCACCTGAGTCTTATACAAAAGACAACGTTGCTCCGGAGTGAAGAACCGCTTCACTTTGTTCAGGATTCCGAGTTTACGTGAGGCTGTGGTTAATAATGCCCTCAATAAAGCTCTTTGGGTTGAGGTCGCTGTGTATGTCCATACCTAAGAGACTAAGACCAGTCTGGATGGGTAATAGGTTGCTCTGGAAGGAGGGTTGGGGAAGAAATGCGGACTTTTTAGCCGTGACAGCGCAGACCTGTATTTTTTTGACATTGAACTGGACCAGGTTATCAGAGCTTCATTTATAAATGCGGTCTAACACCTCGTCCAGCTCAATGACAATCTTCCGTCTCGACTCCACTACATCGGCTTGCTTTGCCGCAGGGTGACCCAAATAACACCGATGTACTGTACACTGAAAAAAATATTTAACCTAACTACTTTGGCTATTTCAGGAGTAACCAAAGTTTGACAAGATTTTAATGAAGTTAACTTGATTTACCAAAAGTAATTTGTCTTTATAAGACAAAACCGCTTATCTTACTTCAAGTTGGGTCATTAGCAAATAAACCTTTGATTAGCTCTAAACTTAATGAATTAGACAAACTCAAGTGGTTACAGATTAATAAACCGTTTTGTCCAATTTAAGCATTAACATTGATAACATACAACCAAAGTATTTATTTTGCGTACAGCTAAGACATAACAAAAAGCAACTCAGCAATAATTTGCTTATTCATAAATGAATATTTTGTAACAAATAGCTTAATATATTTTGTAGTGCATGACAAAACTGCAAGTTAAAACATCTTGCCTAACGTTTATTTATTAATAAAAGAACTTTAATAATATCAAGCCAAACTTTCGTTTAAAATTAACAAAACATTTTGTTTACATTTGTAACCGATCCGAGCAGCGCCCCGCGCCCCGCGTCCCGCGTCCCGCGCCCCGCGTCTCGCGTCCCGCGTCCCGCGTTCGCAAACTTGTCAGGTCGTGTCATTTGACTATATACATGTCTAGACGGAGCATCGCGGTACAAACGCTTCTCAAAATCCGTCCGGTTTTTGTATTGAATTTGAAGTGTGCGTGACAGCCGCGTATGACTGACACTAGCGCGAATGGTTGCCAGCGAATGCCTTATTTCCAATAAAGTAGGGAAAAAATATTTATGCACAATACAATTTTAAAATGATTCATAGTATAACATAACTTTTTAAATTAGGTATGTCTATCGTATATGTAGGTATAACGCATAAAAGAAGCTGGTGTGTTTAGAAGAAATAGATGGTTGAAGGCGAGGGCGAGTCCAATAAAATAATTTCTCTTTGTATTTGTTTCTTAAATAACTTTCGTTTGGATGTTACATCATTTTTCATGTTCTCTAATTTCTTATTATGTTGAAACCTTATAGTTAAATATTTCGACAACGACTTCTTCCTACCGGATCAGTTGGAAATCTGAAAATTAAAATGTTTGCTATGTGGTCGAACAGTTGTAAAGGTTACATAATGTGATGACTGCTCATCATTATCCGTGTCCAATAGTTTACATGAGACGAGAAATATTGACCTTTTAGGGGCACAAACATACACCCGCACTTTCTCAAACATCGTCATCATCAGCATCAGCCTATAAACGTCCCACTGCTGGGCGCAGGCTTCCCACGTGGAGATAGCACGTGGGGATATTGGGCCATAATCCACCACACTGGCCCAATGCTTGTTGGTGGGTTTTAACAACTGTCATCTTACGACAACAAACGGGACCAACGGCTTAACGAGCTTTTCGAAACACGGAGGAGCTCGAGATGTTTTAAATTTGGTCACTCATCCAGTGACCCGCTATTGCGAAAGTTGCTTAGCGGGCAAGATCGCAAGCCGAACGTGCTAACCAATGCGCCATCGACCTCTGTAGCATACATACTACCATCCCCTACATACATATACTTAAACACACACTCCTTACATAAATACTTACGTACATTCCATTTCAAACATAATATTTTTTTTATTCATTTCGAATATCGGATCCATACCACAATAACAATTTATAATAATAGTATTATAAAATATTACGGTAGGTATTATATTTTTTCTTGTTTTAGAACGGAACCTATACTCCAGCCAAATTCGATGACGAATGTTTGTAAACAGATTACTGTTTTACCTAGTTGCAGTAGGATTTTACTTTTTCTTGAGAGACATTCACAAGAAAACAGTTAACTATTGTGTCTTTCTTTCAAAAACCAGTAAAAATCCTAGTGAAACTAGACATTTGCACAAATGACAGTAATATGTTTACAAACATTCTGCATCGAAAGGAACCGTGACATTTATTCACGCTCTTATAAATCAGACATCAGTTTAAAAAAAGGAAAACTTTGAAAGTGTTCCAATAATAATTACATTTAATGTATTTAGTTTATTTACAACAAGGCCATGTATAAATACTAACTTACGAGACTGAGTATTTTTTATCATACTTATTATATTTAAACCTCCTTTTATATTCTGCCACCAATAATGGGAATTCTACATTTTGATACCAGCAACACTACGCATACATGGCCGTTATTATTGTTAAACTTTAAATTTTCATTAAAATTTATCGATACTTACAGATGAAACGTGACTTTCCTTTTCGAAAAGATTTTTCCTTTGTAGTTTCCACAGAATTTTAATGAGCAAACGGTCATTTTGCGAACAATTTCACCAAAACGCGAGAGGTAAACACTGCTTGACGGCACAATGACACTGACCGCCAGGATTGCGCGATAGGCCAATTTAAAGCTAATTACTAAGCTAATTATTAATTATAAATATTAACTTACAATATATTTTGTGGTGGATGTATGTAAAGCTATTAAAAGATTTGAAAACATCAATGGAGGCTCCAGTGCCTGACGAACGTCCAGACCCGTTAGAGAATTATCTTCGTCTAAGGGGTCTGGAAGCGTAGATCGCTTCTTTCAAAGGTAAGTTACCTATTCTTTATATAAGATTCAACTAGCATGGTCACATCTGTCGCAGAAATGATGACCAATGAAGTAAACGGGTTCTTGAGTGGAGGCCACGGCTCGGCAAACGTAGTGTTGGACGTCCACCACCTAAAAAAGGTAGCTGGCATTCACTGGATGGCGAAAACGGGAGAGAGAGAAGCTTTAGGGCACCCCCTGGGGGAGGCCTACGTCCTGCAGTGGACTGCAATAGGCTGATGATGAACCAGCATGGTGCGTCATCGATTTTTTTATCAGTAAAAGAACTTAGTTCCAGAGATAATTGTTAATGGTGTTTTCTATGTATAATAACAATAAGTATGTATTTAAGTATGTTTATCCGTTGTATAGTAACCATTTAATAACGAAGCTTCTCTTGGGCTAGATAATTGGTGTGAGTGTAGGAAAGTTTATTTATTTATTTATTTATTTAGGTAATTAATATTTTCCAAAAATTCAAATATTTTTACAGAACAAGCAATTGATTTGGAAACTCTGCAAATGTTGTCTGAATCCGACCTCAGAGAATTAATGCCAATAATTGGCCACAGGGCCAAATTAGGCGCACAAATTAGAATGTTAAAATCTGTAACGTCAGGGGAAGCTACAGATACTAACATACTAACTACTTCAGAGCCATGCACTCACCAAAGTACAAGTGTGTTGTTACTTCTAGTTTGGTTAGGACATTGCATGCTGATCACTTGATTGTCCGATAAGAATGATCCGTCCTTCGGAAGGCAAGTTCAGCCGTGTTGGTGTTGCCTGTGTCTTAAAAACAAGTTTGGATCTCATTGACGATGGCCTTGGCCGAAATCGGTCGGGAGGATTATCTTATCAATCTTTTGTTGTAGGCTCATAAGAGATTGTCTACTTTCTGTAAAGATAATGAGCTCGCAATTGTAACAAATTATCCTAGTAATAATTATTAGGTTACTGATTGAGAATATACATTAAGCTATTTTTTGTTTTTAGATCTGTAAGGATCCTGACTGCACAGAACCGAATGCCTCTGGGACAACATATTTTATTCAGTCGCCGCCGCCAGAACTACAAATTGAGGAAAATTTTATTGAAAAAGAGAATATTACCCCTGACACTTCTTGTGTAAGTTAATATATTATTTTGTTTACTTATCGGTAGTAGTGGTAGGACTTTGTGCAGTCCGCCTGGACTGGTACCACCAGCTTGCCAGTTTCTGCCACCAAGCAGTAGTGTTTGCACTGCTGTGTTCCGGTTTGACAAGTTACCCAGCAAATTAGAGGCACACAAGACATAACACCTGAAACCTCAGGGTAGGCAATGCATTTGCCCACTTTTTGTTCTATTTCAACCGGCGTCAGAGTTCTGTGGGACAGTGGGTGATATAGGTGAAGTGTCCACTTAAGCCAGCCACTAGGTGGCTTGTCTGCTTGTTTGCCCATACCAGTTGTATAAAAATGCCTACCTACATATATTTATTAAGTATTCACACCTACAAATGTTTAAACTCACTTATACTTATGTATATCTACCTAATTAATAATTCATTTATTCTGCTATTATGTAATATGGTTACATATATTTTATGTTGTTGTTTTTTTACTAGATATCGCTTAAAACAGTGTTGGGGAGTGTTGGGGGTTTGGCGTTGTGGTATGTTCTGTATTTTTACTAATCAGGCTGGTGCACAAATGAAAGTCAAGAAACCGATTCATTCACTGTCTATATTGTTCCAACACGTTACATATAAATTACACGGAATTAATCACATTAAATTTATTGTCTGATTCCAAATATTTATTAACTCTAAGGCGTGAACCTGACGGAACCCGGTTTAAATTGCGACTGAGCCGCCGGCTGCACAACGCCGCGCGGCCGAACGAAAATGTGTGGTCAGCATTACTGTGACGCCACATCACACCTTCCCTTTTTAAAAAAAAAAAAAAATATATATATTTTAAAAGAAACATTTAAATTTTGCTGTACTGAACCATAACAATTATACAATTCCAATTTGCTGTGCAACAAAGTATTGAGTAGGTTGATAACACTCACGCAAAACGCAACGTTTCAACTTACGGGTGTTTACATTCGGGCTCGACTCGCGTCACGTCACATACCAACGCATAAGGCGAATACATCGAATTCTATTTATAGAACAGTTAAGGTGAAGCTACTACAAATATTGTAATTACAAGTTTTTAATAAAATTTTACATTTAACTACTATTTGTTTCTTTTATCCTGCAAGTTTTAACTAATTTACTTTACAGAGTACACAAACAAAACACGAAGAAAAAAAATACAATTAAATCATATTTTAATCTTACATTCAGATACCAACATTAAAAGAAACATATAAAATATACTTCGACACAGTGTTTTTAAGAAAACATACTTACCTCTACACTACTCTACAAATATTGCGGACACCTGTTTTCGGGGCCGACTTTAAGGTGTTTCAGGAGAAACACTGCAAAATATCACAACTTAGGTAGTCACTGTAAAGGCATGCTCTGCAATAATAAACAAAACAGCTCTAGGCTCGGCAGCATCCTCTACAGCAACGCCACGCATGAAATGACACAGAATTACATTATAAAACAAAAATAAAACAAATTGAAAGTAGGATAGAAAAAAATTACAAAAACGGCTTAAAAACAACACAGATCAGACACATTTTACAACACTTCACTTTACTGTATAAAATAACGCAAGATTTTAACTTCACTTTTTACACTGCTCCTGGCCTTCCCGTTGTTACGTTAGTAGTACGAGGTAATGTAACCACCTCTGGTACCACTGCTTTCGACGCTTCCTTTCTAATCCATTTCCTTATGCTGTTTGCACAGCCTCGACGTATGGCATATAGTAAGCCTAAGCCTACCAAAATTACCATAAATATTACCACGATAGAAAATATATGAACTTTAGTTTGAAGTTCTTCAGCGCTTACGACTTGCGCTTGAGCAGTTACAACGACATCTTTACTTTGGTAATTTCCCATTTCTATAATAAATAATAAATTCACGACTTGTAAAGTGTACTGTAGCAAAACAATTTCGTAAGTGTTATAATTGACACAGATTTAACCTTATAATCACAATAATCATCATTTCAGCAAAAATCTAATAGGTTGCTTAATCGCTCTGCCACTGCGTGAAGTCTTAATTATAGGTTTTAGCATTTTTTGTTCACTATTGCTTGCATCTGTTTTTACTTTCAAATTATTTAATTCAGACTCATTATTGACACTTTTTTTAATGTCGGAAATAAAATGTTGTTTACTAGAATTACACTTTTTGTCATCATTTAAGGAAACATCTTCGTTATCTACAACTACATAAGCTGGTTTAAGTCTGTCAATGGAAATGTTTGACTGTCGTTCTGCTATCTTTATAACGAATGACTTAGGTGATCTGCTAACGACTTAGAAAGGGCCACTGTATGAAGGTGTTAAAGGTCTTTGTACCATGTCGTTTCTAACAAAAACGTGTGAGCAATTATTTAAATCTTTATGTATGAAAATTTTCCTGTGATTTCTATTTTCTCTAGGTTCTGGGCGTAAGTTATTTAGCATTCGTCTAATTTTATTTACATAACTAGGTTCATCACTTACCTTGGCAGATAGGCTGTTGTCATAGAACTCTCCCGGCAAACGCAATGTATGTCCTAAAGCTAACTCGGCTGCGCTTACGTTGCCATCACTTTTGCAAGCAGCACGAAGTCCCAACATGACCGTTGGTAATTCGTCTACCCATGACTTGGCGTTGTCTAATAATCGCGCTTTCAGTGCTGACTTTATTGATCTATGGAATCTTTCAATCATTACATTGCTTTGACGATGATAAGCTGTTGTACGTATTTTCTTGACACCTAAGATTTTCATTAATGCAGTATAAAGTGCACTCTCAAACTGTCTGCCTTGATCACTGGTTATTTTCTTAGGACAGCCAAATCTACACATCCAATTTTCGTAAATCGCTTTACTTACGGTCTCAGCTGTAATATCACTAACTGGTATTGCTTCTGGCCAACGTGTAAACCTGTCAATCATGGTCACTAGGTATCTATAGCCTTCACTGCAGGTGGCTAAAGGGCCGACGATATCCACGTTTACGTGATCGTATCGTTCGCTACGTGGATATGTGCCTATATCTGATACTGTATGTCTATGAACTTTAGTCCTTTGACACGATATGCATTCCTTACACCATTTACTTATATCCCTATTCATATTGGGCCAAAAATATCGATGTGTAATGATTTTTTTAGTACTTCTAACTCCTGGATGACTAATGCTATGAGACCTGTCAAAAACTAATTTCCTAAAATTCCTTGAAATATACGGTCTTACTTTATCGTCTGTGATATTACAATAAATAGAACTGTTACACAATGGTGACTGTATCTTTTGTAACCTTTGCTCGTTATTACATCTAGCTAAAAAGTCGCTGAGTTGCTGATCCGTTTCCTGCGCTCGCGCTACTTCGTCGAAATCGATGTTTGTAGGACACACAATAGACTCTACTGTGCGCGACAACGCGTCAGCTACTATGTTATCGTTTCCTGTCACGTACTGTATGTTACTAGTGAATTCACTAATATATAGTAATTGACGTGTACGCCTAGGTGTTTCTCGATCCGAACTATTTTTGCTAAATGCGTATGTCAATGGTTTGTGATCCGTAAACACTGTTAATTCTCTACCTTCTATCAAACTTCTAAAATGCACAATAGCTAGATATACTGCCAATAGCTCTCGGTCATACGTGCTGTACTTCTTTTGTGTGCTAGTAAGCCCTTTTGAAAAATAACCAAGCGGTTTCCAGTCGTTACCAACCCACTGTTGTAATACAGCCCCTACTCCTGTGTTCAAAGCATCACACATCAAAGTTAACCTACTGTGTGGCTCTGGATATGACAACATACTTGCATTACCTAAACTATTTTTACATCGTTCAAATGCCTCTATAGATTCACTGTTCCATTCTATTTTAGTTCTGTCTTTTTTCTTAGTTTTATGTAAGTACCTATTTAGCAGTGCCTGATGATCAGCTGCGTGATTTAAATGAGATCTGTAAAAATTTATCATCCCTAAAAATCTGCGTAGTTGCTCAATCGTCTCTGGTCTAGGAAATTCTTGAATAGACTTGATTTTGTCTTGCATCGGCTGAATACCGTCTTTACTGACTTCATATCCCAAGAATTCTACCATTGGTTCGCCGAAACAACATTTTTTTAAATTAATCGTTATGCCGTATTTTTCGAATCTATGAAAAACTTGTTTTAAATGTTCTTTGTGTAGCGTGACGTCATTGCTTGTCGCAATTATTACGTCATCAATGTTACAAAAAAGAACTGAATTATTATTAGAATTATCATTGCAATTTTTTTGATCACTATTTAAAATCTCTATTCCTTGTAAAACTGTGTTGTTCATCCATCTCTGAAAAGTCTGGGCAGCATTACGTAATCCGAAACTCATTTTAACAAATTCAAAAAGACCAAAAGGTGTCGTTATTGCGGTTTTTTCTGTCTTCAGGCTTAATGAGTATATTTATGATATGCTCTGTTACCATCTAATTTAGTAAAAATACACTTACCTGATAAACCGTATGTGAAATCCTGCACTCTGGGAATGGGATACCTGTCCGGCTTGGTTACAGCATTTAATCGCCTGTAATCTCCGCAGGGCCGAATCTGTCCGTCCTTCTTTGCCACTACGTGCAAAGGACTGGCCCACGGACTTTTGGATGGTCTGCAAATTCCTAACTCCATCATACGCTTAAATTCGTCTTTAACTATCTGATAACGATATGGTGGTAACGGTCTAGGTTGGGCAAAAATCGGGGGACCAACGGTTTCTATATGGTGATACGTGTCATGGCAACTATGTTCTTTGTAATTCATAGGCCTAGTAATGTCTGCGTATTTTTCTAATAAATCGTAGAATGTATTGTCCCTACGAATACTAGATATGCTCGGCTCGACACTACATAAAACTTTTCCGTACTTTTCTAAACTAGTCAGACCGTCAGTCAACTTTCCATTCAAGATCAGATCATTTCAGATCAATAATTAAATTATGTGTCTTTAAAAAATCAGCGCCAATAATGGGTTGCTTAACATCACTAATTATGAAATTCCATTTAAAACATCTTCTTAATCCTAAATTTAATTCTATAGGTATAATACCGTACGTTCGAATTTCGGTACCGTTCGCGGCATAAAGTTTGTACTCACATTTTTTGTTGATTTTGTTACGACTCACTTTACTCACTGGTATCACCGAGACGTTTGCGCCTGTGTCTACGAGATACGACATACCACTGTTGTAGTCCTTGACGCACAAGCGGTGATTTCCTTCTGCCATGCAGCTGTTTACCGTACTCGGCTGCACCGATTTTAGTTTTCCGCACTATGCTGGTTAGGTCACTCATGTGTCTTACTAAATCGGAGCTCGATTCCACCGGTAAGTTATTCACTGCGGCTATTTCCCCAGTTTTTAAGTTCTCTAAAACTTTGTCTGCAATCGCCGCTACATTTTCTAGTTTGGTGTCTCCGCTGACTGCCAGAACCGCTCTAACATTTGCTGATAATTGGTTTATCCATAACTTTTTAGAGGTTCGCCTGCTATGCCGACGTTCTTGGCCAACTCGGTCATCCTTCTTAACAACTGGGAAGGTTTTTGTGAACCTAGATCCATGTCGCTCACTAGCTTTTGGAATTGCGACTCAGCACTTTCTTCGTATACAGCCAATAATCTGTTCTTTAAAGCATTATATTTCTCGATCGGCGGTGGTGTCTGGATTAAATCGCTCACCTGTCTGAGTGCCTCTCTGTTTTACTTAGCGACGGCCATCTCAAACTTGGTACTGTCCCCTTGCTTCTGCGGTGCCATTATCATCTCAAAATGTGCAAACCATATCCTTGGCATATCCGACCAAAATTCAGGGATGCGTCCTTGCAAAGATACCATGCCGATGTCGCATTTATCTGCTGGCGGACTACCTGGCGAACCGGACCTGGGCGGGCTGGCTCTGTGAGCAGAGCTGGGTTGCACCTGTTTAGCCTGTGCGGGTTCGTGCCGCCTGCTGTGTCTGGGACGCTCCCTCGAGTGCTCTGTCAGCTGTGGTGGGGGTACATGTACAGACGACGAATGAGCTGAGTGCGTTGGGCCGTCTGGTCGATGGAGGGACGTGTGGTGGTTCGAGCTCCCACAGTCCTTGCATGCCCCCCTTGACCTGCACTCGCTCTCGTAGTGACAGCCGAGACAACGCTGGCAGCGCTCGCGTGCCTGTACAAAGTCCCAACGGCCCTGTGTTGGCTGGGCATTGTACCATCTGCACGTCATGAGCGTATGTCCCGTAGTGGCACAATAGGGACAGTAGGACGTCGAGCGTGAGGAAGAGGACAAGGACGATGATGAGGAGCAGCTTTGCTGGCAGGCCGAGTAGACGGGGAAGGGCTGACTGCGAGCCGGGGAGGTGGATGGGCGGTGACGCATTTGCTGCGCTGGGCGGAACGGTTGGTGAGTAGGCTTATCATAGGCGCGGTGAGGCGATGGAGCTGAGGAGCGGCCACGGTAATGGTCGGGTTGTTGCTGAGCCATCTGAGCATAAGTGCGATGGGGCTACTGAGGAGGCGCGCGGCTACGAGAAGGGCCGGGCTGGGGCTGAATGGGTTGAGCCATGGCTATGTTGGAGAACTCTGTCTCCACACAGCGCGCGTGCTCCTCGAGGTAGGAGATAAGGTCCCTTAACGTGGGCAGGGTGTTACTAGACCCGTGCCTGCGTTCAAATAGCGTGCGGAGTTCGCCCTTAAGCTTCCGCACCACTATTGACACAAACACGTAGTCGTCTCCTATGGGCAGATCTAAATTGTTGAGGGCACACTGAGCCGATATGAGCGGCGTGAGGAACAGTGTGCGGATGTTCGAGCGCGTATGGATGCTTGGCAGCCCCAGGATGATGTCCACAAAACTATCAATGAGAACCCGGCGGTTCTCGTGCCGCTTGGTGAGGATGTCCATGGCCACGGCAAAATTTTCATTGGTGACCTTTAGGTGGGACACCATGCTTAATGCCTCACCGCTGAGGCTTGAGAAGAGATAGTGGAGCTTGACTGCTTCCGACAAGGTCGCCATGTCGTCAGTCAAACTCCTGAATAGTGCAATAAAGGAGGGCCGTCGTGCCCTTTGACCCGGAGGCTTCTTCAAAGTCTTCGTACATTTTTTACACAAATAAAGTCTAAAAAGTATATATTACAAAATTTTGCACTTGTACCTACTACACTGCGCGTGTAAAAAAATTTCCGTCAGGTTCGTGACACGCGCAGTCACCGTGAGCCGCACACCGGAAACGCGGGGTCACCATTTTGGCGTTGTGGTATGTTCTGTATTTTTACTAATCAGGCTGGTGCACAAATGAAAGTCAAGAAACCGATTCATTCACTGTCTATATTGTTCCAACACGTTACATATAAATTACACGGAATTAATCACATTAAATTTATTGTCTGACTCCAAATATTTACTAACTCTAAGGCGTGAACCTGACGGAACCCGGTTTAAAGTGCGACTGAGCCGCCGGCTGCGCGACGCCGCGCGGCCGAACTAAAATGTGTGGTCAGCATTACTGTGACGCCACAGGGGTAATGCAGTGTACATAATAATATTAATAATTATAAAAACGAATTAAATTGTATATAAAAATCAAAATAAAATCCATGCAATTTTTTTTATAAGTAAATAAAATAAATTTATTATAAATTGAGCAAAATAAAGCTAAAATCATAAAGTCAAAAAATAGTTCAACAGCAAAATTTTAAGTAAATTAGATATGATTCATGTAATTCATAATTAATTATTTTATATATTTATTTCTGTATTATGTTACCCATATAAGAATTATAAGTAATAGTTTTTATATACCAATGTGTATTTATATTCCTAGTATTATAAAGTTATTTATGTATTTTTTGTGATAAATTTACATAATGTTATCATATTTCATTTATTTTCTGTGTTATAATATATTTCGTAGGTTATATTATATTATTAGCGATTTTAACAGCTTCTACTTATCAATTTTCATTATTGTTTTTATTTTGTATTAGGTATAGGTAACTGCTGCTCTCAGTACCTATAGCTATAGTGGATAGCTATTCTTGGCTTAAATTGTATAAACACCATTGTGATACAAGTCGGAGTGGGTTTATACATTCATTGTCATATTATGACAGTTTTTATTTATGAGAATATAATATGAATGAAATATATGCATTATGAATTTTTATATTTCAGGAGTTGTACATAATTTTAAGAGCGACAAATGATGGAAAATTTCTATTAAGCAAACACAAAGTCACAGGATTGTTAAACAACGCAGATAGAAGAAGGCTGTGCAATGTTATAATTGCTCATGAACTAAAAGACGACCCCCAGAAAAAACTAACCAGTTGAAGACTTTACGAACTTGCTTTAAATATTTTAAAAAGAAAATTCATCATTTTATTTCAAACCGTTTACGACCATCACCACGAAGCATAAAATTTCTGCCAAAGGAAAGTTATTAGACTGCTACAGGCAACGCAGGCGTGAATTCATTAAATCGGGAGTGCTATCAGAAAACTCAAAACGGCGGCCATCAACATCGAGCAGCAATCCAGGTTCGCCTCGAACTGACACCAGCTTCAACATACAAGATGCTTTTGAACAATTAAAAACACTTACTGAGGATGTAGAGGATAAAATTTTATGGCTGCAAAATTGCTGTGATCCTTGGGAAACAGTAGATACATACTGGGATATTACTACTAAACAAAGGCTGAACGAATTAACATCGAGCGAAACAACAGTTGAAGAGTACCTTCGCAAATATAAAGCACTCATCCAGCCTGGCGGTGTATTTTTGGTAAGCTGTTTTATTTTTTATTCTTTATTGTGTAAGTACATGTATTTTATACTAACTTATGCTCTATGCCAATTCAAAGTTAAAGTTAAATGAAATAATTTCTGTTTGTTGTAGTGTAAAGTTGTAACTGTATAGATAAGTACAATTAAGACTTTTTTTTTTAGCTTCTGAAGGATTTCAAGACTCTTTACCCATACAACGAAGACAAACTACATCAAAACTGGCCTTTGCTTAGGACAAAAATAATTGATTACGCAAGTAAAAGACACGATTCTGGATTAAAAGCCATTTTAAACACCATAGGAAAAGACGGTAAGTTATAATTCAGCAACTAGGTAAATAGTGCCTACTGATAAAGATAAAGATAAATTTTTATTGCCATAAAATTGTGTAAATACATAGCAGGTGTTATGCATAAAATAATGGGAGCAAACAATTTACCCTAGTCGGGCATGCAATTTTTAGTATGTAGGTACATGTTACATAGAAACAGCCACTATGCTGTTTTTGTACCAAAATATTCAGTCAAACTGTAGAACGCCTTATCTATAAGCCATCTTTTTAATTTAATTTTAAAACAGGTTAAATTTACTGAGGCTTTTTGATCTGTGGGCAGATGATTGAATATTTGGATTCCTGTTACATAGGCACTTTTGTGATACAGGGCATTATTAATATTTGGTAGAGCCAAGTCATATGCATATCTCTTCCGCAAATTACAATTATTTGTGCTTTTATGTTTAAAATACTGAATATTGTTTTTTATAAAAAGAGCCATCTCTAATACATAAATACCTGTCAGTGTCAGATAGCCCTTTTCTCTAAAAACATTTCTCAGAGTGTCATCAGAGTACATACTGTAAATAGTTCTCAAGCATTTCTTTTGTAGTATAAAGGTAGATTTTACATTAACAGAGTTTCCCCAGAAAATAACTCCATAAGTAAGAAGAGGATAAACTTGGCCAAAGTAGGCGGCTCTGGCTACTTCTACAGATGATGTTTCCGCAAGTATAGATAGGGCATACTCAAAATAACTTGTGAGTTTGGAATTAATATCCGTGTTATTAAAAAAAAATTAAACGCTTTATAAACCTATTTTAGTTATATAAGTTCTGTAGTATTACAAAAATAATATTAACACTTATTAAAGATAAAAAAATTTATACCAGAACAAATTCAACTGTCGGACAAGTAAAATAAAAGCATTGTGAAAGCTAAAAAAATAATAAAAATATAAACACTGTTTAAGATTTAGACCGCGTTTACAGCTGACATTTACACACAATTAAATAATGTTTATCTTTAGACACTCATTCTATCTTTTTTGATTAAACCCAGTAGTCTAAGATCCGAGTATAGAACGACCTTCACCGGGAAGGTTTATGGATGAAAAGTATTTTATATCAAATTTAATATGTTTAATAATATATCGCAAATGGGTTGGCTGAAAAACTTCAGTCCAGTACCATTAATGATTAATTTAATATTAAAATATACTTTTTTTTACATTGCTCTGGTTTGGTGTGTGTGTTTGTAATGAGCTTATCTTTATATAAACATTTTTTATTTATTTAACCAGACGGTTGCAAACTACTAATATTGACTTGCCTGTTTATACCTGCCTACCCAATGTTATGACAGGAAAAAAATAGTCAACCTAACGTTTGCATATTCTATAGGCTTCATACTTTCGATTGGTACCTATGTAATTTATCTATAATCGAAACAAGGGCAATATTTTAAAAAAATATTTTTAAATATTTAATTAATCATATACTGGACTGAAATTTTTCAGCCAACCCACTCCCAATATATTTTTTAACACATTAAATTTGATACAAAATACTTTTCATCCATTAACCGCTCGGTGAAGGTCGTTGTATACTCGGATCTTCTACTACAGTGTTTTGTCTTCTTCTTTCAAACTCAAATCATAATTCGAAAGAAATTAACAAAACACTTTACCTAAAATAGGTTTATTAAGCGTTTACGTTTTTTTTTTATGAAGAACACGGTACCATAATTGTATAAAAATATTTCATTGTACAGTCAGGAGCATGCCAAGCTTGACACTTTGGGCCGGTTCTATATTCTATGGCGCGCAGTATAAATCAAGAGATCGGCTTAAACTCGGTAGTGTAAAGCTTGACTTGCTCTTGACTGTACATGAAAAGGTCTTTGAAGTAGTATTATTTTAATATTACAATAACAGTCATTAACATGTTAAATTATCTCTTACAGACACGGAAGAGGTTGTAAGTATTGTTGCTTTTATGGCACTGCCTTTTTTGATGACCACCTCCTTGCTGAAGACAAAAAAACAGTGGAGACCGTCAAAAATTGAAGTCTTGAATAGCTTCATCTGCCACCTAAAAAGCGCTGCGGAGGTAGATGAAGCTATACAAAGGCGCAAAACTAAAGTGCAACATATGGGCCTAACTTTTCAACCTTTTGTTATTGTTGTGGGTCCATCTCTAACGAAAATAACCTCGAGGTATATCATATTAAACCATGTCTGTTACGAGAGCTCATCTATTGTAAAATCAATTGATGCTTGTTTCAAAATAATATTTGTGTTAAATGCTGAGTATTCTGCAGAATGCAGCCACGTATGGCAATTCATCCAAAAGTCTTTATTTAATTTGAATACCAAATACGATAAAGTATTTACAACAGTGCGTACTCTTGTAACTGATCTCGGATTGGAACTTAAGTAGTAAAAATATGATTATGTCGATTTATTCATAGCTACTAAATTAATATTTACATGTGAAGTTATCGGAGGACAGGGACATTGTCGATTTTCAGATATTGTTGATTTCGATTTTTAGAAAAAATTTCGTAACAGTTTATATAGTTTCACTACCTATAATAAATGTTGTAAAACCGGCGACAAGGTCACTTTCCTTTGATATCGACACACAAAACCAATTCTACAATCAAATGAATATAGTTTAAATAATGCATCTAGCAGTGATTCTATAAGTACCATAAACGAGATAAAAAATGTGTCGTCTGTTCCAAGTTCTACAACCTTGGTCAGTAACCAAATACCATTTTTTGTATCGCGTCTGTACTCAAACGCAACTGTACGCGTCTGTAATAGGTCAAAGAAATACTACTACTACTAAACGTGGTGTTGTAAACGCGGTAACTGTTAAATGTACTGCTCAGTTCATTCCACTTAGACACGTTCTACAAAGGTTTTTGTCCCTTGATCTAGTTTTACAACAAACTTTGGAGTATATCACAGATTTAGCACATACAAATAGTCATTCAGGGTGCATATTGGACTAAATTCATAAAGGGGTGGAAAGACAAGCTAGTATTCCCATTATTTTTATTCTTTGACGATTACGAGAGTGGTAATGTTTTAGGCAGCTATTCCGGGATCCACAAACTATGAGCAGTATATGTATCGGTTGGGTGCCTGCCCCCAGAAAGAGCTTCTGCTTTAGCCAACATTTTTCTAGCTCTTTTATTTCATTTATCTGATAGGGTTGCATTTGGCAATAACGTTACCTTTAAGTCACTAATTGATGAGCTAAACTTTTTATTTCAAACTGGCATAGAAATTGATGTTTCACCATTTCATGGCCAACTATATTTTGCATTAGGAGTAATTATCGTTGACAATCTTGGTATTCATACTATAATAGGCTTCAATGAATCATTTTCATCAAACTATCCATTCCGAATTTGTTAAGTGTCGAAAGAAGTTATGAAAAGTCAGTGTTTTGAGATTGAAAATTTACTCCGAAACGATGATAATTACCTAGAACAACTTCAGATGAACTGTCCAAGCAGCACAGGTATAAAAGAAAAGTGTGTTTGGTTATCTGTCGAGCATTTCAGTTTATTTGACCAGGTAGGTGTGGATATAATGCATGATATACTTGAAGGGGTAGGAAAATATGTTGTCTTTCCTTATCATAAAATACACGAAAGATTTAAAGTACTTCACTTTATCAGTTTTAAATCATAGATTAGAAAACTTTGATTATGGCCCTGATAGTTCAAGTAAACCATGTGCATTAAGTATGGAGTATATTACTAAAGGCAATGTTCGACTTTTAGCTTTAAAAATGTTATCATATTTGCGATATTTTGGTCTTATTATCGGTGACTTTATACCAACAGAGGATGTTTATAGGCAACTATTTATAGTTTTGAAAAAGATTATGGATCTGTTATTATCCCCTGTAATCAATTTACCTACTTGCTAATTATTAAGAATTTTAGTTTCAGAAATGAACGAAATGTTTTAAGCATTATCAAGGGATACTTTGAAGCCAAAATTTCACTTTTTAGTTCATTATCACTCCATGTTATCAAAATTTGGTCCTCTAAATAACATTTGGTCAATGCGTTTCGAAGCTAAGCACAGACTATCCAAAATGGCAACATTCAATAGGAGAAATCTTACTAAGTCACTCGCAATAAAGCAACAGCTTCAATTAAACGAAATTTTTACTCAAGGATCGTTAGATGCTACTTTTTCTATAGGCCCTTCAAAAAGACTCTTAAATCGTGACTATGAAAATATAATACACGTTCTTAAATTAGATTTAGGCGGTTCACTTAGCCTTGTATCTAGGGCAAAAATAAAAGGTACAATATATAAACCTGGTAGAATTCTCGTTCGTGATATGACAGAGCTTGGAGATCTATCTTTTATGGTTATTAAAAATGTGTTGGTTTATGATTATTATTTATTAGGGTTATTTTTGAATGTGATTTATTGAATACGGTTTGTTTTGATGATCATTATCCGTGTTTTGAGGGAGAAAAACCAGAGACTGATAGCGTTATGTATTATTTTTATGACACTTTGTTATCATCTACTCTTTGCCATATTAACATTACGTCAAGTGGTAAAAAATATGTAACTCTGCGAGCTGCGATTAGTTAGATACAATCTAATAAGATGTTTAAAAATTAATTTGTATGCCTTTCGATGTATCAATAAATGGGCATTTACGTTTTAAAAATTACAAGAATATAGGTACAGCTCCAACAGACCTCAATAGTAAAAATAATTGCAGATTTCTGAAGAAGCTACGGATAATTGCTAAATAAACAGGTTGTACTTTCATGTTTATTCTACCTCTCCTGATTTCATTATTTAATTGACTTTTATTTAATTATTAAGGATACAGTGTATGAAGCTTAATTTAAAATTATAAAAATATATATAATATAAAGGTTTATATTATAGCTGGTTTCAATGTGCACTTTTTAAATTTTTGCAATTTTTTTCTGTGCAAGTGGAAACTCTGAAATTTGTCAGGTCAAAAACAGGTGTCACCGAAGATAATCCTCCGATTACTTAAAATGGAGTGTTTCGTAAAAGAAAACCATGTCATCACTGTGAAAATCCATTACAAAAAAGAGGCTGAAATTGCATGGACTTTGTAGGTATGAATTTCGATACATATGATAACGAAATTTTCGTGGTCTTACTGCACGGCATAGATCTGGACGTCATGTGGCTTCAGCAATCCCTCCAATCTCAGCCTCAATTTGTTGTAGGTTTTTTATGTAATCGGAACAATGTAAGGTGACTAGATATAGGGTGAAACCTGTAAAATATCAATTTCTACTTGCACAGGAAAAAGTTGTCATAAAATTTACAAAGTGCACTCTTATTGAGACACCCTATATTAAAATATATTTCAAAGTATAAGTTGCACTTGGTATGACTCCACTTCTGCCCTTGTTAGTGATACATGCAGTATTCAACAAAACTTAATGGTGCTTACAGCATTTCAGCTAGTTAGTCGTTAATAGCATCTGTTATAGCAATAAGTTAATAAAAGTTTATAATTATAATTAAGAGAATTAGAGGCTGTCTATTTGATTTTTATATTTAAATAAGTCTAACAATAACGTAATCAACTTGTGTATGTACCTAATTGTATTTTACATTTTATCGTTTTTTAGTAACAAGATATACCTACGGGGTTGAGGGTCTTATTATTACCTTTTTTACTGATTTACTCTACATTGCATGACATGCATTTCACTGCTGAAAACACACACTTTTGCAATGCTAGTGCGCAAACACCTCTTAATAGAATGCTCTGCATTTTTTAGTGCGCAACAAGCATGACATTTAGGTTGTGGGGTACATAAAGTTTTCGAATCTCAATTTTTAATTTAAATATATTTAATAAATTATTTACCTTTATGTATGTCAATATACACTTTGACACTAGTAAATAACTAGTACTTACATTGTTAAAGTTAAATGTGGCACAAACACATAAAATAAAAACACCACCTGCCAGCTCATTCACTTGCACAACAGTTGTTAGATCACAGTTGGAAAGCACCACTTATTAACACAATGGCTCAACTTGCGGACATCCAATCAGCACAGAAGGAGCTAGAAGACTGTTTCATGAAAAAACTTGGCCAGCTAGAAGCACAGATCCAGAGTGCGGGACCCGCTAAAGATACGGTGTCAAAGATTGCTGAGGAATTTCGCTCCTTCCGGGAGCTTATGTTCTCAATGCTGGGCTTACTTCGGAAGCAAATCAATGAGTGCTCCAGAGCTGTTGATGACATGGAGACCAGGAGTCGTCGCAAAGCACTCATTTTTACAGGAATTGCAGAAGAAGAAAAAGAAAATACAAAGGCCCTCATTTTGGAAAGTATCAATGCTAAGTTGGGCCTGAAAGATATAACCACGGCTTCTATTAAAGTTTGTCATCGACTTGGAGTGACCAAGCCAGAACATCACAGACCAATCTTGGTTAAATTCTTCACCATGGAGCATAGGACCTCTGTGTGGAGGGCGAAATCTTCTTTCAAGGGATCCCCTGTTTCAGTCCGTGAATTTCTGACCAGAACCAGGCAGGCGGTATTTGGCAGGGCTCGTTTACATTTTGGGATGAGGTCTTGTTGGACGCAGGACGGCATCATAATTATAAAGTCTCCTGACGGTAACCGTCATAAAGTCACCACCGTGGAAGAACTGAACCCGTTGTTGGCGAAGTATCCAAGGAAACCTGGTGATTCACCGGTCGGAGTCAGGAACAAACCTGAAAGAGGGGTGCGTAAATGAAATTAGGATAATTACCTATATTTAATCATTTATATGTCGCTTAAATAATGAACTTCTTAGTTTTGTCACCATAAAATACTTACTTAATTGTGCTTTGTTTCCGCTTATCATACATGCTTCTACTTAAACCTAGCTAGCCTAAAACCTTATATTGCTTATAGTATCGCTATTTAGTACCATACCCACGATTTAGATTTTATTTTCCTTGCATTGTTTGTTTTGTTTTCTATTTTGTACCTACCTACTCCTGACACTGACAGCATATTTTTAAATGTCTGTCATTTTCATTTTTTATGGTAAAGGAAATTAGCCTATGCAGCCATGTTTGCATTTTATTAGTTATTTAATTTTATTTTAATGTTTGTTTTTTTCAATTTATTTATTCATTGGCCTAAAAGTTTGTAGAATAATAGCATGTCACGTCCTTTAGCTGTTATATGTGTTTTGAGTTAGTGTCAGAGTACTGGTGGATTAAGGTATTAGAGTGATTATTATTATTTTTAATTAATGCTTAGTTGCTTTAGTATTTAATTAGTTTTTTATATGTATTGTGCTATATTATGTACCTTTTGTGAATGGTCGGCTGGCGGGTGGTGCACTATGCACGAAACGTAAAGTTTTTTTATTTTATTTTACCCTAAGTATATTATTTATTAATTACGTTATTTTTATCTATCTATTTTTATAATAATTTGTTATTTATGTTATCTGATGATGATTCCTTTCATTCTGCCAATGATTCTGAGGACTTATCTTGCAACACTAGTTTTTGTTCGATGCCTGATACTCTTGGCGACTTTGTTTGACAAAATTTTAGCCAGCACACATACTCGCTGAACGTTTGCCATATAAATGCCCAAAGTCTCCCTAGTCACTATAGTGATTTTATGGAGGCATTTACAGGGGCTAATGTTCATGCCGTCCTGATTTCCGAGAGTTGGCTCAAACCTCACCTTCTTTCTACCACCTACCCTCTTTCTGGTTTCATTCTTGTCCGAAATGACAGGACTGGACGGGGAGGGGGTGGTGTGGCTATCTACATTCGTAGTGAATTTCCTTACAAAATCCTTGCATCTTCTATCTCAACTCCTTGCGCTTCCGCTGAGTACCTCTACCTCGAAATATGTGTTAAGGGTGTAAAGACTCTTCTTGGTGTGGTGTACTGTCCTCCTAGTGTAGATTACTTTATGGATTTGGAGTTGATTCTTGAGTCTTTTGGGTCAGAGTATACGCATCACGTCATCATGGGCGATTTTAACACTGACCTTATCCGCCCTTCCCCACGCTCCCGGAAACTCCTTCATACCGTAGAGGCTGTTGGCCTACATGTCCTCCCACTCCAGGCCACCCATTGTAACATTACTGGCGAAGACACCTGGCTTGACCTCATCCTCACGTCCACTCCATCTCTTGTATCCAAACACGGTCAATGTCCTGCTCCTGGTTTTTCCCATCACGACTTAATTTTCCTTTCCTACATCCTTAAACCCCCTAAACCTGTCCCTAAAGTACTGCGCTTGCGTTGCTTTGGTCGTATAGATGGAGAGGCGTTGCTCGGAGACGCATCCAACATCAATTGGGACCATTTGAAGGCTGTTTCCACAGTTCATGAGAAGGTTAGTATTCTTAACCAAGAAATCATTTCGCTATATGATAAACATGCGCCAGTCAAGAATGTTAAGGTAAAGCGACCACCTGCTCCTTGGCCAACCAAGGGGATACAAATAGCCATGAGACGTAGGAATCGTGCTTTTCAAAAATTTAAGAGGGAACGGTCTGAGAAGAATTGGTGCCTTTACAAATCTGCAAGAAACACGTGCAATCAGATGATACGTAATGCTAAACGCCGTCATATCCTTGAAAACATCTCATCCTCATCCCCCGCTGATATCTGGAAGTTCCTTGGAACGCTAGGTATTGGCAAAACGCGTAATATTATTCTCCCTAACACAATTTCGTTGGATGATATAAACCTACATTTCACCACTACTTCTGCTAGTACGGATCGTTCAACCCTTTGTCAAACGGTGGATTATATTGCAAGTTTGTCTCGTCCCAATATTAATCATTTTCATTTTTCTTCTATTACTGCGGATGAAATCAAAAAGGTTATCCTGTCCATCAAATCTGGGGCCGTGGGTCATGATGGTATCAGTCGGCGTATGATTGTCCCGATCTTAAACTACATAATTTCACCCATTACCCACATAATTAACTTTTCCCTTGACTCAGGCCAATTCCCCTCCCAATGGCGTAAAGCCTATGTGCGTCCCTTGCCAAAGATATCCAATCCTTCCGAACCATCCCATTTTCGGCCCATATCCATTCTTCCGTTTCTGTCGAAAGCTATCGAGGCCTGTGTTCATAAACAGTTTTCGAGGTTTATTTACGGAAACAACCTCGTTAGTCCTTTACAGTCTGGTTTCAGGCCCGGGCACAGCACAGTCTCCGCTCTCCTTAAAGTCACTGGCGACATTAGGCAAGGTATGGAGGATACCAAAGTCACAATCTTGGTACTTATTGACTTCTCAAATGCCTTTAATGCCGTCAGTCACGACGTTCTCCTTTCTATCCTCTCCCATCTTATGGTTTCATCTGAGGTACATGAATGGTTCTCTTCATATCTTCGAGAGCGTCAGCAGTCGGTTCGCATTGATGAGACAACATCATGTTGGTGTAACTTGGATGCTGGCGTTCCACAAGGCGGTATTCTTTCTCCTTTATTATTCTCAATATTTATTAACTTCATCACACACCACCTTCAGTGTTTGTATCATCTGTACGCCGATGACCTTCAGCTTTACTACCAAGCACGTGTAGACGACTTGCCGGACGCCATTGAAAGACTGAATCGCGATTTAGACGTTATTAAAGACTGGTCTCGTAGGTTTGGTGTTGCCGTCAATCCCACAAAGTGTCAATCGATACTTATTGGCAGCTTGCGATTGATGGGTAAATTGAAGCTGAATTCTCTTGAGCCAATAGTGTTCGACGGAACGATTATTCCATTTAGTAGTTCAGTAAAAAATCTTGGCCTACATCTTGATTCCACACTCAGCTGGCATTCCCAGGTAGCTAGTGTTAGCCAAAAAGTGACCTGGACTTTGCGCTCTTTAAACCGCTTGAGAAACTTTTTACCGTTCGAGACGAAGGTAATGCTAGCGCAGTCTTTAATATTTCCCATGATCGACTATGGTGACGTGTGTTATTACGATCTCAATGCCGACTTGCTTAATAAGCTTGACAGACTTCTTAACAATGGTATTCGATTTATCTTTAACCTAAGGAAGTACGACCACATCTCAAAGCATAGGACTGATCTGAAATGGTTACCCATTCGTCAGCGGAGATGTTTGCGTGCCCTTACTACACTTTTCTCCTTTCTAAATTCACCAAATGCTCCTTCCTACCTTACTCCCCATTTCCAATATCTCTGCACCTCTCACGACAGGAATCTCAGGTCTTCCAATAACCTTCTCCTTTTCTCTCCTTCCCATTTTTCTGGCTTTGTTCATTCGTCCTTCTATATTCAATCCATACTCCTGTGGAACGCGCTACCTCAGGAAATCAGGATGGCTACGAGTCGTGACGCATTCAAAAAGAAAGTCCACATGCTCCTGTTTGATAAAACCATGGCAGAATCATCTCAGTAACGTCCTATGTATTATATATTATGTAGTTTATGTAGGTATATTTATATATTTGTATAATTATTTATTTATTTGTGAATTTGTATATGTATGGTTATTTTTAGTATGTTATTTAATAGTTAAAAATTACTTTCACGCTCTCTTCCACTTTTTGTTACCGTAAATAAATGCACCTACCATGTTATCTCTGCACCACCCTAAGGTTAACTGGTAGAAAATGCCTCAGGCATTAAGTCCGCCATGTAATATTATAATGTTGCAAAAGTTTAAATAAATAAATAAATAAATAAAATTTAAAAGAGGGTGATGGTGAGACACAGTGGATCCCGTAGGTATTTGGGCTTAATTTACTAAAAAAAGTTGTAATGCAAAATAAAATAACTGAAGTAAGTTTAAGTGTTAAAAAGATTTAAATTCTAATATTTTGTATTTCAAGATCTGCGCAGATGAGGGACTTTGTCCTTCGGGGACAAAATAATAGAACTAATAGATCCCTTGCAATACTGTTGTATTGAAATTCAAGTAAAATACAAGGGACGAGGTCGGAAAACAAAGTCCCACGTCTGCGCCATTATTGTTAAAAAAATACATTCAATGTAAAATTACGCCGCGCCTGGACTTCATTTCCACTTAACATCAGGTGGAGTGGGGTCATTTGCCGGGCTTAGTATAAAAAAATAAAATAAAAAAAATGACAATTTTAAATTAAAATAAACATCATTAAACATATTTATTTATAAAACTGTTATTATTATTCTAAAGTTACATTAGGTGATGATTACAGGTGATAAAATAAATATACTATTGAACTATGTGAAATTCGATCACCCAAGTTATAAGGCTTTAGTTAATTTAGGGCAACAAAATGATCGCCCAAGTCATATGATCGTGGAATAATTCTTATTTTTTAGTTGATTAATGAAGATTTAAGTAAATAAAAGACTGATTGTTTTGTAAAATTTAATAAACCATTAGATATATGTATCTTTTTGTTTTATTCCATCAACTACATCTTTTTTAGAAATAATAGCAAATACAATTTGTTATTCTTAATGTGGTTCACGTGCCTGTAAGTTTCACTGTAGAACTTGCAGGTATGTGAGCTGCATTTAGGATAACAAATTTATATTTGCTATAGTATTAACACAAAAGCTTTGCTATACTTACGTAAAAAAGCATTAACATAAAAGTTTTGTTAAACGTAAACAAAATATTAACACAACGGTTGTTGCGGAATGCCGCGAGCTCTGCGTTCTGTTTAATCTATGGTCAATTTAAAAATATAGTAAAAGAGTGACGGTAGGGGAATATTCATTTTGAAATCGGCGGAAAAAAGAAATAGACACTGGGTTTTATATATTATATTATTTTAAGAAAAATGTGAATTGAAAATAACAGTCAAGGGCAGTTCATGAAGCTGAGTTTGATTCCACGCGCACGGGCCGCGATTTGGCTCGCAGCTCCGTGGCAGGTTTTCAACGCCCTGGTAAGTTATTTACATAGTTATTACTATTAAAACGTGTGTACAGTGGTGGCCGTGAGATAGGGCGGCCTCAGATTAGTAAGTGGGATCTCAGTGCGTCCTAAAGGCTGTCAAAGCGCGTGGATGGGTAGTTGGGATCCCGAATCCGGTGGAATGGGTTGGACTGTAGGGGAGGTAGGAGGTCCATCCGCGGGACTACTAAGTCCCGCCGCGTTCAGTGCTGGCTAGTGGGACGGTAAAATGAGCCCACAGAGCACGGGAACACCGAGAGTTGGTATGGCATCTCGCTCTACGACGACGGTTACAATAAGCTCTGAAATAGTGAGCTGTAACGGTGGCTCTCTTTGTGATATTTGATGTAATGATATGGATCACTATGGAGGTGTCTTGTCTCTGCGTCACCACTGCTTTATTATTATTATTATGTCGCGGATACGGTTACCCCTATAAGTAATTTGATTTGGAAGATCGCGACATAAAATGGTGGAGGAGCTGGGATCACTGTCGCTTGCCGGGGTCCATAAGTGGATATGTACGAGTGAATGCTGGTGTTATCATACACACCGCCAGTTTGATTTTAGGGGGGGAAGGAAAGCCGGCAGACCAAAGGGCCGTCTATAAGTGATCAGTTAGACGGGGTAGCGTAGGTACACGGAGGAGGCGTACTTGATCCTTCTACCTAATTATCTAACATTGGGTCGTCTCGTTATTAAAGATTGACGAGTGTCGACAATCCGCTGAGGAGCAGTAGGCATCCCAGGGATATCAATGTTTAGGCAAATGGGGGTTACATCGATTTATAAAAACCAGTTTGTTGTGCTAGTACCTACCTACCTTCCCAGTAATTATTTTACAAAGACTACATGTCTATTAATTTTACACTTTCTGAGTCGGCGGCGGCAGTGAACACCATATAAGATTTGTAAAATGTTACAAAAAAAAAAACTGTCATTTACAACATTACTGTAATTATTATTTTACATTACTTATCTATTATACCCATAATTTTATGTTTTAAGTATGTGTATTCTCCAACTAACACTAGGCCTGGTTTCAAAATTTCAAAATAACCTTATCGCTAGGTATATACTGAACAGTTTGGTATAATGTTTTTACCTGTGGCATTGCTCCAGAAATCGTTTCTACCTCCTAGGTTAAGATTATTTTACAGAAGCAGAAACCAGCGAAAACACATATTGCTTTTGATGTTTGTTAATATATTAAATAATTAATAAATAAAAATAAAAAAAATCTTATATTTTAGTTTATTTTGATTTCGATTTGTGACTTGGCTGTATGGCGAGTTTCTTTGCCAAACTATAGCAAAACAAGTGTTCGCGACGAAAGTCTAGATAGAGTTTATTGTTTTTGTTTTGACAATTTATTACTACAAACAAACAAGTTGGCGGTGTATAATTGTAAGGTGGATACGGAATTGTGGAAAAGTATTTTAATACGATCTATTACGAACTATTTGGAAATATTCTAGATACCTATTACTGCGATTAAATAAAAAGTATATTAGAGACGTTACGACTTACACATAGAAAATAAAATAATACATTTAAAAGGAAAGAACAGGTATGATATCTAGGATATCTGGGTATGATGATTCTTTTAATGAAAATTGTATTTGGCTGGTCAAAAATAATTGCATATAATTAGTGTTCTTCATTGAGTTTAACGTGAATAAACCCATTTTCCAGTTAGGAAAAGACCCAACCACAAGTTTGCATTGTAGGTACCTACCTACTTTAGAAGTTGTTGTAAGTGAAGTTGAGTACTTCAAGCGCATCATCAAGTACTCTAAGGTAAGTTTCTGTTTTCATTCAAAAAGCATATCAATGGCGTCTTAGGGTATCTAATCAAACACTTCGTTATATTGAAGTTACATTTTATAACATTGTTTAAATTAAGAAAAACAATGGAATAAGATATAAAAAAGGAAAGGTTTTACATTCCTCCTTACACAACTGGGTTGATAGTATCTAGTTGTATGTCGTGGCATCGAGGGAAGCTATTGATCTTTATTACATAAGTTGACATGGCAGTGAAGTTCAAGTATAATTTCAGTTGGTGTCAAAATGGAGGAAATACTTCGCGGACGACTGGAAATGAGACACTCTACTCTTATTAAACTTTGCTCAGAAGGTATAGACCTTATAAAACTCTGCCATGCAGATGGTTTATTAGAGCACAACCTGAAACAAATGAAAACAAGGCTACTAGAGAAAATTAAAAAGTTTGAGAGTAAATCGCTTTATTTTATCGAAAAGGTACACAATGCCCCTCCAGATTTGATGCAACAGTACATGCAGAGTCAAATGACTGCTGAAGCCATTACAGACCAAATATCAATTCTGTTAAACTTAGCCGTAGCTTCTCCAGAAAGGATTGGAAGCGGCTACCACATCTAAGCTACCAAAATTAGAATTACTGAAATATGATGGAAATATTTTAAAATTTACCGAATTCTGGGATTCTTTCAAAGCAAATGTAGATTCAAAAAATATAAAGGATGTAGAAAAACTCTCATATTTACTAGCATCTCTTGAAGGACAAGGCAAGGAAGCTCTTATCGGACTAACGCCTACTAACGCAAACTATGTTATTGCAGTTGACATCCTGCATAAACGTTTTGGCAGTACAGAAAGGGTTATAGATGCCCACTATGAGGCTCTCAACAGTTTAGGCAGGGCAAATAACAATAGCCAAGACCGCCGACTCATGCTAAATACAATTGAGAAACATTTACGGGTATTAGAAAGCCTAAACGAAAATATAGACAGCAGTCATTTGCGCGTCATAATATTAAGTAAATTTCCTGAAACCGTGTTGTATCAAGTGAACCTCTTGACACCTGTCAATAGGACTATCAAAACGATAAAGGATGCCGTTGATAAAGTTATAGCAGCGATGGAAAGAGCCGACGTAAGGCAAGGCTCTAATATTGCAAATCTAAGGATGTCTGGATCGTCCACAGAGGCTCTACATATAAAGGTAGAGCAAAACCATCCAAAAAGAAGACACAAAACAAGTTATACTCAAATACCTAAAAGACGAAAAGTACAATGTGCATTTTGTAATAATGACCACTACTCTGACCAGTGCCAGAAGTTTAGGACAATAGAGAGCGTAAGGACAAATTAGGCAATAAATGTTATTTATGCTTTAAAACTGGTCACGACAGTAGACAATGTATTTCGATGTTATTGTGTGCACACTGCAAAAAACGACACAATCGCGCATTGTGCTTTAAATCCACGATTAAACTACCACAACGAATCACAAATAAAGGAAATGTGGAGAAAACTGACAACAAACAAGCTGGCAATGGTAAAGATAACTTCGATAAAAATACTTTAGAAAAAGCCTTTACAACACATGCTGCTGTTACTAAACCTCATACCTATTTACAGACAGCAGTTGTCAACACTGAAGACCACTCTTGCACACTTCTTATAGACTCCGGCAGCCAAAGGAGCTATATGTCAACCCGGATGGCTAAAAAACTTAAGATTATGCCGGATAAAGAATATTTTCTTATGATTTATACATTTGGTACGGACAAACCTACTGAAATAACTAGTCCATCTGCAGTAATAAATATAACTACAAAACGAGGTTTAACAAAGAAGATACGCGTGAACATAGTACCACATATTACTGACAGGCTCCCAGTGGCTAAGGTTAACATTCCTGTTAATGTTGATTTACTTGCAGATGACAACTCAGTAGGAGAAAATATAGATTTACTAATTGGCAACGACATTTATTTTACTTTTATGAATGAATATGAATGTCAGAGACTGGATATCAAATGACACATATTTTATAGAAAATATCCCTGAATGTCGAAGAGCTAAACAAGCAGACGAAGTGAAAATTCTAGGCTTATTGTGGAATCTTGAACAGGACAGCTTAAGACTGAATGTAGGCAAGGTGGCTGAAACAGAAATCAGTGAAAAGACTATTATTACAAAAAGGATGTTTTACGTACCTTAGCTCATCTTTATGATCCTTGTGGATTTGTCTCCCCAGCTATATTACCAGCAAAATTAATATTTTAAGAACTTTGCATCCGTAACACAAATGGAATGAACCATTACCAGATGATTTAAAGGATACATGGTCTTGTTCATTGGACACTCTGAAGTCAACTAAAGCTGTACGAGTGCCACGTTTTGTCGGAAATTTAATGCCGGAAGAAAACATACAGTATGAATTACACTGTTTTTGCGACGCTTCAAAAGATGCTTATGCCACTGTTGTTTATTTACGAATGATTTGCCCAACAAAGATAAGCTCAGCATTTTTAATGTCAAAGTCACGAATAACTCCAACGGAAGACAAAGATAATTTAAAGGTACCAAGATTAGAGCTTTTGGCTTACCTAATTGGAAGTAGGCTCATAAAGTACGTGAAAGGTAATTTAAATCTAGACATTTCAAGACAGGTGTTGTGGTCTGACAGTCTCGTCGTCCTCGCTTGGATGAAGACAAATAAGCTTTTACCTCCATTTATTCAAAGACGAGTAAACGAAATCAAACAAAATACAGATTTAGAAATGCGGTACGTAAACACCATAGCAAATCCAGCAGATGTGGCGACAAGACCAGAACTTTGGCAACAGAAACAAGAGTTGTGGTTTCATGGGCCCGACTTTCTTGTTCAAACAGAAAAATATTTTCCATCACTTAAAACAACTAGTTTGGATAACACCTTTTTGGTTGGGGAGGTCCTGGACCTTGCTGACGGTCCAGAGATGACTATAAAGGAAAGTGAGAGCTATGAAGAAGAACCTTGGAATAAGGATTGTACAAATGTTGAGCTTTTAGTACCACTAGATGATGTTAACCCTATAGGCGAAGGTGTTACATATATAAAAAAAATACAGTCCAAATTCTTCACAAAAGAAGTCCTAGGTAAAGAAACTAACTTGTCTAAAAACCTTGGTCTATTTAAAGATGTAGATGGAGTCCTCAGATGTAAAGGCCGCATGACAAATACTAACTGGCCATATGACAAAAAATATCCAATCCTGCTACCAAAAGATAGTATGTTCACTTTAGAAATTATAAAGAAGACTCATGAAGACAACTTTCATGTGGGAGTCACACACACTCTGAGTATTATAAGGCAAAAATACTGGATACCTCAGGGCAGGACACAGGTGAAGAAAGTGCTGCAAAGATGCCAAAAATGCATAAAACAAGGTGGAGGCCCATACGGACTGCCACCTGCTCCGGCTTTACCCACAGAAAGAGTGAACTATACTACTCCATTCACCTATGTAGGAATCGACTACCTTGGTCCCTTGTATGTTAATTCAAAATCTAGTAAAGAAAAAAGATGGATTTGTCTATTCACTTGCCTGGCTATACGTGCTGTACACCTCGAGATGGTGAACGACCTAACAGCTGAAGAATGTTTACTCGCTCTACGCAGGTGCATAGCAGCAAGAGGATTACCAAAGAAAATAATCTCTGATAATGCTTTATACTTTAAACTTGTATCAGGGGTCCTAGAAAGTCCATACTGTAAGGAAAATGGCATTCAGTGGAGATTTATTACACAGCTCGCGCCTTGGCAGGATGGCTTTTATGAGCGACTTGTAGCTATGGTAAAAAATTGCTTGAAGCGCACGCTAGACAAACATTTATTGAATGACCACCAATTTTCTACAATCGTCAAAGAGATAGAGACTGTAATAAATTCTCGACCTCTTACTGACTTATCCACCGAACCTGAACATGTTTTGAAGCCTACAGACTTTCTATCGTTAGGAAACTGTCTAATACCTATACCTTCGCAGCTGGTCACTGGGGATAAAACTGCTACCAAAGTTGATCTACTCAAAAGTTGGAAAAGAGGTTATGCAGTAATTAATGACTTCAAGCACATGTTTGTAAATCAGTACCTGATGAGTTTGAGAGAAAGATATAATCACTCATACCGTCAACCACGAGTAAAAGCTCAGAGGCAACCTAGTGTGGGTGATGTTGTTCAGATCAAAGATGATACCAAAAATAGACAAAACTGGAAAGTAGGAAAAATATCATTTCTCTTAAGAGGCTCAGATTGTCAATTCCGGTCAGCAAAAGTAAAGGTTAGGAATGCTGAACACACTCGTTCTATTGGCCACCTGTATCCATTGGAAGTGGACACTGACGATGCAGAAGTCATTATAACACCTGAAGACAGTCAGATCGAAACTTCTTCGATAGAAAATTCTCTACCAATGGCTAAAGAAGTTAATGAACATATAGATGAAAATCTTAAGGAAAGGACTTCCCATCAAGAATGTTTCATCGATCAACCCGAAACTCACGATATGGATATTGATGAAGAGCCTAAACAGGTTTCTCCTATTGACTCGCAAATGCCTATTCGCACAGACGAAGCATTAAAAGAGTCACAAGAGGAGCCTATCAACCAAATTAGCGCCAATTGATAGCGATGCTCTAACTTACTTTCTCGCCTTTCGGGAGTGTCGCGGAATGCCGCGAGCTCTGCGTTCTGTTTAATCTATGGTCAATTTAAAAATATAGTAAAATAGTGACGGTAAGGGAATATTCAATTTTGAAATCGGCGGAAAAAAGAAATAGACACTGGGTTTTATATATTATATTATTTTAAGAAAAATGTGAATTGAAAATAACAGTCAAGGGCAGTTCATGAAGCTGAGTTTGATTCCACGCGCACGGGCCGCGATTTGGCTCGCAGCTCCGTGGCAGGTTTTCAACGCCCTGGTAAGTTATTTACATAGTTATTACTATTAAATTTGACCGTAAAAAATTGACCGTGTGGTGTCCGGCTTAAGAATAGCACCAACCTTCACGATGGATAAGGGTGTCGTATGAGGCGACTAAGTCCACAAACGAAGCTGACATCACATGCTTCAGGGGAGATGGGCCTCTCAGCAATGGCTTGCAACCCATCTAGGAGAAGAAAAACTCCAAAATGAAACCAGGGGAGATGGGCCTCTTGGCATTAGTTTGCAACCCGTCTAGGAGAAGGAAAACTCCAAACTCAAACCCGGAAAGGAGTCACCGATAGGCGTGAATAGGGTTTAACCCAAAATATGCGGCTGATTCCTGCAGCCAACCTGGCTCCACACGTATCGGCCCGCCGTTCCTGTGGGTTAAGCTAGCAAGGCCGAGAGGGTAATGCAGGTGCTGGGCATCCCTGCGTTTCCTTAACTCCGTCCCAGGCGGTGCATTGTCTGTGGAGAGGTCACTCCACCCACGTCAGCTTCATTGCGTGGTCAACAGCACGGGAAGTGACAGTCACCAGTTATAAGTCCTGCACATATGGGCGTGAGTGCGGACGCTAGGGGTCACTTTCGACAGTGGGAGGATCCATCGTAGATCCACCGGTTGGATACCGCCCGCTTTAATCTGGGCAGCCCCCGGACAGTTAGGTACCAATCCGTCCCGTTACTGGCTTGCTCCTTTAAGGTGTAGGGAGCACTAGCTCCTGGCTAGATGGCTGGTATCGATAATGTACACACCTGGTACTAAACAGCAGATCAAAAACTCGCCTCGCCAATCCATGCGCATTGCAACATGGAATGTCCGTACCATGAGGACAGGCTTCCCAGACACCTGTGGAGGTTCAGGTTGCGCACAAGATCTGCGAAAAACTGCTGTGATCGATGCAGAGTTGAGCAGGCTCAATATCTCAATATGTGCTCTGCAAGAGACTAGATTACCCGACGAGGGTTCATTGCGTGAGTCCTCTTATACATTCTTCTGGAAAGGAAAAGACTCCGCTGAGGTTCGCGAATACGGTGTTGGTTTTGCGGTCCGAAACGATATACTTAGCGCCATTGAGACCCCGCGCGGTATTTCGGAACGCATAATGGTTTAGAGACTAAATAGCAGTTACGGTTATATTTCTTTGATCGCTGCTTACGCTCCGACATTAAAATCTTCGGACGAGTCGAAAGACACATTCTATAGCCAACTGGCCGTGGCGGCTAACACTGTGTCCGGTGGTGATCGCCTGTATATTCTAGGAGACTTCAATGCCCGTGTGGGCCGGGACTAATCCACGTGGACTGGGTGTATTGGTTACAATGGTATTGGCAATATCAATGACAATGGCCAACGTTTGTTAGAGTTTTGCTCTGAGAACCAACTATGCGTGACTAACACTTACTTCAAGGGCAAGTTGTCCCATAAAGTCTCTTGGAAACACCCCCGATCTGGCCACTGGCACCAGCTGGACGTGGTACTTACCAGAAGCAAGGATCTCCGCGACTTTCTTCACACACGCACATTCCATAGCGCCGACTGTGAAACTGACCACTCATTAGTTGCAGCACATGTAGTAATCACTCACAAGAGAATACATTCGTCCAAAATGCCCGGCAGAAGAAAGTTAAACCTTTCTAATACCAGGGATGGCGAAAAATGTTGTGAGTTTGAGTGCTTGGCAAATATCAATCTAGCTGCATGGGACGCCAATACACCTATAGGTGATGAGTGGGAAAGTGTCAAAAACTACTGACTGAAGGCGCCGCTGAGGTTTTCGGATTTGAGAAAAACAAATCCCAGGACTGGTTTACAGAAAACGTTGAACATCTACAACCTATGTTTGACTCCAAGCGCGATGCCGCCCTAAGACACCGCATTAATCCCTGTCCGGAGACTGAAAAAGCACTTCGTAACGCAAAAGCTGCTCTTCAACGAAGTGCACGGTACTTTGCCAACTCGTACTGGTCAGAACTCGGTCGCACCATGCAATTGTGTGCCGACAGTGGACACATAAGCGGTGTTTATGAAGGCATTAAAAGGGTCCTCGGACCTGTCGCCAAGAAGACAGCTCCTCTCAAGGACGTGAACGGTGCTATCATCCTAGATAGCCAAAAACAACTTGACCGCTGGGTCGAGCACTACACCGATCTCTACTCGAATCCAGTCGACATACATCCGGAGGCCGTGCAAAACATGCCCAAACTGGATGTAATGACCGAGTAAGATGATCCACCGTCTGTAGAGGAGTTCACCAAGGCTGTCAATCGGCTTAAGCGCGGGAAGAGTCCTGGCGGCGACGGCACCCAAGCTGAAATAGTTAAACTCGAATGCGTGAGACCAATCATGTACAATCTACTGTTTAAATGCTGGGACGCGGGAGAAGTGCCTAGGGATATGCGTGACGCTAACATCATCACATTATACAAAGGGAAAGGTGACCGCGGCGACTGTAACAACTACCGCGGTATCTCTCTTTTGAGCGTGGTTGGCAAGCTTTTTGGCTCAAATCTAAAAGAAACCGCGAGGATCTTTTCGTCAACAGTCTTCTGTACGCTGATGACGCAGCTTTCGTTGCTAACTCCGAACGTGAGCTCCAGTTAATGATGAATCAATTCTCACAGGCGTGTTCCCTGTTTGCCATGTCAATAAACACGAAAAAGACCGTTGTGCTAGTGCAAGGTATCTCCGTGGCCCCAGCGATCTCTCTTAATGGCGCGCAGTTAGAAGTAGTTGAAACATTTTGCTACCTAGGGTCGACCGTCACGAACAACCTCTCGCTTTATGCGGAGGTCGACATACGTATCGGAAAGGCGGCGACCATGTTCGGGAGGCTTAGTACTCGAGTATGGCAAAACAAGCATCTCACAACAAAGACCAAGATGTTGGTCTTTCAAGCTTCCTTTTTAAGCATACTCTTGTACGGAGCCGAAACCTGGACGACATACGCAAAAGTAGAACGTCGTTTAAATACCTTCTATATGCGCTGCCTTCGTAAGACCTTGGGCATATCATGGCAAGACAGGATCACAAACGAAAGGGTTCTAGAAATAGCACAGCTGCCTAGCCTGACCGCGTTACTCAAACAGAGACGTTTGCGCTGGCTAGGTCATGTGTGTATGTGACGTGTCCTTCTTGGTGCTGTCGCGAATGCAAAAAGAGACGTTGGGAGGCCATTGCTTCGCTTTAAGGATTGCGCTAAAAGAGACATGTCTGCCTTTCACATTGACCACAGAAACTGGGAAAAGCTTGCAAAGAAACGGACGGAGTGGCGTAAACACGTGTTGGAGGGTCGCAAGTTTTGCGATAAAACCTGGTTCGCGGCACTCGCTGACAAGAGAAAGAGACAACGTCAAGGCGACTCAGTCCCATCTGTCGCAAACTTCTATTATCAGGCCTGCGGTAGAACATGTCGCTCTCGCATCGGACTTTTCAGCCACCAAAAACGGTGTTTGCCCAGCATTGCACCATAAATCGTCTGCAATAGACGCAAAGACCAATAAGTACTATTAAAACGTGTGTACAGTGGTGGCCGTGAGATAGGGCGGCCTCAGATTAGTAAGTGGGATCTCAGTGCGTCCTAAAGGCTGTCAAAGCGCGTGGATGGGTAGTTGGGATCCCGAATCCGGTGGAATGGGTTGGACTGTAGGGGAGGTAGGAGGTCCATCCGCGGGACTACTAAGTCCCGCCGCGTTCAGTGCTGGCTAGTGGGACGGTAAAATGAGCCCACAGAGCACGGGAATACCGAGAGTTGGTATGGCATCTCGCTCTACGACGACGGTTACAATAAGCTCTGAAGATAGTGAGCTGTAACGGTGGCTCTCTTTGTGATATTTGATGTAATGATATGAATCACTATGGAGGTGTCTTGTCTCTGCGTCACCACTGCTTTATTATTATTATTATGTCGCGGATACGGTTACCCCTATAAGTAATTTGATTTGGAAGATCGCGACAAAGGTGTTGCTATAAGTAAACAGTATGAACATAAAAGTTTTGCTATAAGTAAACAGAGAATTAACACAAGATTTGATATGCGTAAACAATGTATCAACACAAAAGTTTTGCTGATTTTAAATATACACAAAAAGTAACACATTTTTTGGCTACATCTAGTCTAACTCTTTTACAAATTGAAAACAAACCAATTGTTTATTTATAACTAATGTTAGGCTAAAAGTAACGTAAGCTTTTTCATAACACGTAGCAAAAACTATTTTGCAAATCACAATACACATAGTTTGTCAGAAAAATAAGCCAACTGGGTTTGGTTACATATTGCTAAAAGTTATGTGGTCACTTTTTTGTGTTATGGGTGACGAAAGTTTGGTTATGTATAAGTCAGTTTTTTTTCAGTGATACTGTCGTCTGCATAGCAATGAATGTTACCTAAGGATAACATGTCATTGATATGCAGAAGGAACAGCGTGTGCGATATTATAGAACCCTGCGGCACTCCAGCGTTCACCTGCAGGAACTGTGAGGCACTGCTTTCGCAGAGTACGCGAATGCTGCGCTCATGCAGGAATCCGGCGACCCAATCGCATAAGCGAGGTGGCAAGCCGTATGACGAAAGCTTGGAGAGAAGCGAACGATGCCAAACTCGATCAAAAGCCTTGAGATGTCCAGGCTAACAGCCAGTGCTTCTCCGTGCTTGTCCATTGCTTCACCCCACAGGTGTGTTATGAACGCCAAGAGATCACCCGTTGATCGTTTCGGTCTGAACCCGTATTATCGATCATGAATCAGGGAGTGATCTTCTAGGTAGCGAATGAGTTGCCTGTTTATGATTCGCTCAAAAACCTTGCAAAGGACAGAGGTGACAGCAATAGGTCGATAGTTGGCTGGGTCGGACCTATCCCCTTTTTTGGGGACCAGCTGGACGTTTGCCTTCCTCCAAGCCTCGGCACAATCCCAGTAGAGTACGAGAGGTGGTATAGGCGTGTCAGTACTGGAGACAACTCGGGAGCACATTTTTTAAGTACGACTGCTGGTATACCGTCAGGACCGCTAGCCTTCCGTACATCAAGTGATTGCAGCACAGCACGGACGCACATTGGGTCCTATATTATAGAATGGTTGGTCAAAAAAGCTTTTAAAAAAATTGAGTATACTTTAATAATATCTTGCGTCAGGCAAGATGAAGAGTTGGTACGTTCATTAGAAGTCATAAGAAGGCGGTGGGTAGAAGGTAATTAAATAAAAAAGCTGGCAATTGTCGAGTGTTTCGTCTAATGTTTGCTGTTTCTTGTGCGTTATTTTAATTAACTACAGTCAGTTAAAATATTCACACTATCACTCATCTAAACTTAATATGACTGCCTCATTAAATCAAAGCTTGTTCGATGAGTTGGTAGTCTGTGCCCCCTCCATGGTTTCTGCGACAGCTAGCAGTCAGCCCACTGTCACTATAGATCTTACATGTGAGGAAAATAAAAATAGCAACCACTCAGTGAAGATTGCTGGCTGTAGCAAAAATAAACTAAAAAAAATATATTAAGATAAATAAGTACATTAAGAAAACGCAAAAATTAGTTAAGAAGCACAATTTTTTTATTAAAAATGTAAAATTAAATAGAGACAGATTGTACTTAATTAACAAATTGGATATATACTCGTCACAACTACATAATAAAAATTTAAAATATAAAAATGATACACAAATTCTACAAACTAAAATTGCACACTTAGAGGACTCGCTTATATCTATTACTAATCAATATGATCTTTCACAAAGTCAAATAAAAGATTACATGTTGACCATTGATGAACTGGTAGTCCTGTGTAACGGTAACAATGAAAGGTTTGATTCACTCACAAGTAACCGTAATTGTAAATGTAAACAGTTACCAAGCCGTTCATCAATCCCATGTGATTCTTCCTCTGTCAAATTGATTGATGTTTCTTCCAAAGGTTCCCTTAGTCAGTGCACAATTAAAAATGTACCACAACTCATACCAACCAACCAGATTCCATGTCGGACAGATTTTAATAGTGACTTGGTAATATTTAGTGATGAATTTGGTAAAAACATGGGTCGGTTGTTATTTGACTTGGGACATTCAGTTATCAATTATTGTATACCGGGTGCTTCTTATCAACATATTTTGAAAAAAGCTGTAGAACATAAATATAACCCCAATAGCACCTTACTAATATTTGTTGGTAATAGAGGTAATCTGAACAAAACAAGCCTTATAAAATGTTTAGAATGTTTGGATAAGTTAATTGTAAAGAAAATTATATTGTTCACATTACCCTATTGTAGTAGTTTGCCACAGGAGGAAAATTCTATTAGATAAAAACTTAACCTGACATTACATTTATTTTGAAAAAATGACATAATGCATTTAATTGACACTAACAATTATGTTAGTAATTTTTATTTGACAAATGATAGTTATTATCTGCCAAATTAATTTAAGCGACAAATAGCTTTATCGCTATCCTATTGTATTCAAACGTCAGCCAAAAACTTGACTACACAAGTTGCTTCTATTAAGCAATGTGTATTTGACATAGACGTCAGTAGTGCTTCTACTGACATTCCAATTAATTATTTAAATTAAATTATAAGACAAAAGAGGAACACTCTTGCAAAATGTTTGTTAATAAAATGAAATTAAAAATAGCTTCAGCAAAAGCCCATGTCAATAATTAAATTTAAAAAATGTACAATCTTTAAACATTATCCACCAGAACATCCAAGGAATGATGGGCAAAGATTTAGAGATTAAATTGTTCATGAACTGTAATAAAATTGATATTCTTTGCATAACAGAACACTGGCTTAAAGACCATCAGTTCATGTTCAATTTTAAGAATCATTTGGTAGGAAGTTCGTTCAGTCGAGGAAATGCAATACATGGTGGCTCCTTAATTATTATCAATAAAAAGTTTAAATTAAAGGAACGCAAAGACATAGTGAGCCTCTCGAATGAGCGAACAATAGAAATAGCTTGTGTGGAGTTGGAGCAGTTTGTTGTATTAAGCGTATACAGACCTCCTTCAGCGTCATATGATTTTTTCGAAAAAGTTATGGATGAGGCATTACATAAAGTCCGAAATGTAGATAAAACAATAATTGTTTGCCGTGATTATAATATTAATTTGTTAGAAAATTCCACAATATCAACTAAAATTAAAAACCTATTTCTGTCATACAACTTAATTCATTTATTTTTGAAGCCGACAAGAATAACTGCCACTTCGGCCACCTGTATTGATAACATATATACAAATGTAAAGCCACTGGCTAAGCAAATTATTAATAACCTGGACTCTAATCATTGTGGCCAAATAGTCAGCTTTCCACACCAGCGTAAGCAAGTGATGAAAAAGAATATCACTGTTGTGCCAAAAACTGCAGGTCGGCTGGAACGCTTTAAAAGCAATCTAGATATAAAATTAAAATATTTAGAATACAATAACAAGCTTAATGTCTTTTATAATGATTTTTTTAACATATATTGTTCAGAATTTAATAAAACTTTTGTTCCAAAAAAGATCTCGGTTAGTGGTACTGTAACTTTTATTGAATGGGCTACAATTGGTATTCACAAAAGTAGGAAACGCCTTTATGAACTTCATGGTGAACGCAACTATAATACCAGCGATGACTTCAAATTATATCTTAAAAATTATTCAAAGTTATTCAAAAGAGTATGCCGATTAGCCAAGGCAAATTATCTGAGTTCTAAGATTAAGAATAGTAATAACAAAATAAAAATGACATGTAATATTATAAATAGTGAAACAGGAAAGGTCAAAAGTCGTAATAATGAGTACAATTTAAATTGTGATAATAAAACCTTGACTTCTAATGCTGATGTTGCTGCAGCATTTGAGAGGTGTTTTACTGACATTCCAGTTTCAACTACAAAAGCCTTGATTTCCTCCCCCACTGTAGCTGAATCTGTTTTGAAGGAGAATGTTAAAGATTGTGAAAGTAATTTCAGTTTTCAAAAAATTCGTGTTATAGATATAATAAAAACATTTAACACTCTCAATAAAAAGAAAACTGCTGATCTGTGGGCTAATTCCGTAGACGTCCCTAAATCTGTAATTATGACAATAGCTCCAGTTTTAGCTTGCATATTTAATGAATGCATTGACTGTGGTGTTTTTCCTGATCTCATGAAATATAGTAAAATAATTCCATTATTTAAATCAGGTAGCACTTCTGACCCCTCTAATTTTAGACCTATTTCTGTGCTACCCACATTTAGTAAAATTTTTGAAAAGTTGATGCTAGACCAAATGCAAATTCATTTTTATAGAAGTTAACTTTTACATTGTAAACAGTATGGTTTTACTAGGGGTCGCTCTACAACTGACGCCGGTATTGAGCTTTTAATCCAAATATTTGATACCTGGGACGAATCGCAGGATGTCCTAGGGGTATTTTGTGATTTATCCAAGGCTTTTGATTGTGTTTTACATGAAACTTTGATCAGGAAGCTTAACCACTATGGAATTAGGGATGCTTCTTTGAGCCTTCTAATCTCATACTTGAATAACAGGATTCAAAAGGTCGACATTAACGGTAAAAGATCTCCGGAATCAGTGGTTAAAATGGGAGTTCCGCAGGGTTGATTACTTGGTCCATTCTTGTTTTTGGTTTATATTAATGACTTATATAAACCAAAAACAAGAAAATAATAAGGTACCTACCTTATTTTGTATAAGACAGTCATGAGATAGTATTGTTTGCTGATGATACTTCATTTTTATTCAAAGTGAAACGATGACACCCCAATTACGACCATGTGAATAATGCGGTCTCAAAGATTGTTCACTGGTTTAGTGTTAATAACTTGCTATTAAACGAGGGAAAAACCAAATGTGTAAGATTTGTATTGCCTAATGTTAAGCAGGTAATAACCAACACTGTAAAAAAAATACTTCATTACCAGAAGTTAATACTATTAATCTATCATAGTAAGTTTCTAAATATAAATTGCTTACCCGAAATGCTTCATTAAATTATAGATGATGCAGCAAGTATATATAATTTGAGAGGCTTTTTCTGGGGAATAATGCAAGACCCGGTCAATCTTTAAACATCTTAGACTGCCTTTCAAATAGCCGTTTGTTCGTTCAACAGTATTTCGGACTTGACAGTGCCAATTAGTGTAACGCTGCTCAGGAGTTTCTGGATCAGCATGTAGGACCGGAGTCATCAGCCAAGGTTCAAGAGGATAACCTGAATCACCTGCAATAATAAAATTCATTTAAATTATTATTGCAAAATTGTAATCAGTTACTTTCTTTCTGTTAAGGATGCCAAACAGAAAAAGAATATGTTTGCTTGTGTAAGGCTCCCGCATCAATACTGTAAGAAAGAGTTAAGACTTTTGTTATTGTTTGTTAAAGTATAATATCTATACAACCTAAGAGAAAATAATTCCCAATTACTCGGTCATGTATCCTCTTCATCTCTGCTCTTACTACAGAGTGATGCCATATGAAGGCATCATGAACCCTGCCTGGATACCTTGCGTTCACATTGATGATTCTGCAATTTGAGTCTACTATCTGAAAGATTTTAAAATAACATTTTAATCTTTCATGGTCACTAGCACAACTATTATTATGTAAAACAGTATTATGTTAGATGGAAAAAATCCTGTTTTACATAAAGTAGATTAGAAAATGTAATAACATTTCATAAACATAATTAGTAAACAAAGTACAAACAAATGAATAAGTCTATCAATGGAATAATACCAGTTGAACATTGATGGTATGTGCATCTTTTCTCCTATTTTTATATTGGATTCCTTGTGGGCCAGGAGGAGGAAATATTTTAACGTGGGAACAATCTATGAGCCCCAATATTCCCGGCACATTATAATTCCTCTCGAAGCTTGATGACACACTTCTAATAATCTGAAAGTTGTAAGTTATTATAAATGAGCAACATAGAAATAATTAACTAAAATGGCCCTAATTCCCTTGGCTATCAAAACTTTTATATTCAACTTTGTTGTAAAATATTTCATGAGCCCTCCTGAACAAACTAAAACAGATTTTGCTTCTCTATCCAGTAAGCTTTTAATCTTTTAAACATAAAAGGTAAAAATAAAAACTTTACCAAGGAAATAAGGTAAAAATCCAGATTTGTGTGAATTTAGAACAATGTTGGATATATTCTGAATGAGGTCAACACAGACAGTTTCAAGTTTTTACAATTACAAAATAGAGGTAGTGAAGACTGATCGTACCTCCTATAAATAGAGTCTAAAAATTGGCGGAGGTAACTACTAACAGTAGTTTGTGCTACGCACTGAGTGTGATCTTGCCCAACTTGCCGTTGGTATCCTCCATTGGCAAGAAATTGTACGGAGTTCAAGATCTAAAATATTCAATAATAAAATTAAAGTTCACAGTAGGTAACATCATAGTCTTTCACTAATAATTCAGTGTCGAAACTCGGCTATGATAATAACACTAACGTACGTACCTTTGAATGAACGGGTAGGCCTTCGGCTAGAGGTTCCAAACCAGGCGAAAGTCTATTAATAAGATAAATAGCCATTGGCTTTGTTAATCGCCAGAGCGATTGGAACTCCCTATCGGTGAGATCAAACGGATCACAAATGTCTCTGATTACATTTCTTTGTATTTTAGGCGCTTCTCGCTCTTCGTATACGCTTATAACATTTTTAACCGCCTCTGTGGTCTAGTGGCCAAGCCACCGGTTTTAGACCCAGAGGTCCCGGGTTCAATGCCCAGCGGGGGGTACATCTTTGTGTGCTCGGTTTGGTTGGTGGTAGGGCTGTTAAGTCCGCCTGGCTAGCTACCACCATCTTATCTAAGTCTGTCGCCTTAACAACGATGTGTATAGCATAGTTGTGTTCCGACAGTTCAGAGATAAGATAGCCAGTTCCTCAGTGGTTGAGGATTCCGGGTGAAGCGCGCTTCCACCTTCGGCCTTATCGTCACTTACCATCAGATGAGATGAAGGCCAAGCGCTTACCCGTTGTGGATAAAAAAAAAAAAAAAAAAAAAACATAATTATAATAAGAAACCGCCATCGTTACTGCAAATTTTCGCTGTTTTCACTACTTCTCACACTCTCTCTTCCTTCGGGAACGACAACAATCTCGGTCTCGTCTCGGTTACAGTTGTCATAACTTGATATAATTAGGTTGGCATGTTAGGGTTTGTACACAAAAAAAAGCAAAAACTACTAATATGTCTATTTTTTTAGTGTAGAGATCTAAGCGCAACCATGCTAGTGTCAAAAGAGATAGATAGATATAGAGATATCACGAGAAAACGGGTCGAGAAAGCTTTCTCGTGTTGCGCATGCTAGGCCAACTGGAAGTGAAATAGAGCATCGAAAAGCGATAGTAATAATGGATGGTACTTACATCTATGTCCAAAAGAGTAGCAATTATTCGTACCAAAAAAAACTTACTCTCTTCATAAATATAGGAACCTTGTTAAACCGTTTAACATTGCATGTTGCGATGGCTACATAATTGATATTGTGATGTGGGATGCTCAGCGCTGCCGAAAGGCAGCGCCGGCATAGGTACTGTGAAGTCGGGAGACGAAATGATACGACGAAGGTTGGTTGTTAACTCTTATTTATTTAGGGAAAAACAGTGTTTATATAGTATTTTAGAACAAAGGAAAGCATTGACTGCCAGTTCTGGGAAATCGGTACAAAGTCCTAAATTAGTTGCATTCCATCACGTATAACAAAACAGATGATTCTTATGAGTCATGATGCCGTGACACACTGCACTACACCTTCCCCCTTTTTTTGAGAAAAAAAAAATTAAACTTTAAAATAATTAAAATCTACCAGGCTTAAACTAACAAACAAAGTTTGTTTACATTCTAAAAATACATTGTTATTATAATGATACAATCTTATGCTATGGCTGTATACAATATGATCTGGATTATGAGTAATGGTATTCCTTATTTGGATACAGTTAACTATAATTATATCTTTGTGTTCTATTTTTGTGAACTGTTTTTTCTTTACCTGAAACTAATATTTTGACATTTACGCCTTGATTCTCAATAACAGTATAAAGGACCTAAATATACAGGATCCATCTTATCTCTATTTTCCTTTTTTAATAATATTAAATCCCCTATTCTATAATTAATTGAATTAGTAGTTAAATCATATCTTATCTTTCTATTAATTTTTGATTTATTAAATTATTTCTAGCATCTTCTTGGGATTTTTGCAATCTATACTTAAGTTCTACAGTATACGAATTAAAATTATAAACTGGATCTATTTTATTAATAATATTACTTGGTATGTGACATAGTCTACCAAACACCAATTCATAGGGTGTATATGTAGTTGACGAATGTATCGTTGTATTATATATAGGAGAAACACCAATATTGCAACCAATCTAAGCACTTATAGGCTTGATTATCTGTGTGTATTCTTAGAAATGCTCTTAATGATTTATGTGAATTCTCTAAAGAACCAAGACTTTCATGATGATAAGCGGTTGATTGCAACTGGTTAATTTTTAAAAGTTTACACACTTATTGCATAGTTGATGAGATAAATTCGGTACCTCTATCTGTTGCAATTTCATTAGGGATGCCATAACGTAATATAAAATTATCGATTAACGCGCGCGCTACTGTCTCCGTTTCTTTATTTCGGAGTGGGTATGCTTCTACTTACTTTGTAAGTTCGCACTGTAACGTTAATATATAGCAGTACCCATTTGTATCTTTAGTTAGTGGACCTACCAAATCCAAAAATATTTTGTCGAAAGCCGTTGTTGCCGTGCTAGTAATACACATTGGCTGCTTAATGTTTCTGTGAAACTTCTGTTTCTGACATTTATCACAATTTTTCACAAATTTAATAATATTACTTTCCATGCCTTGCCAGTAGTAATAACGTTTCATGTTATTAGTCATTCTTCGAATGCCTGCATGCCCACTGGTCGGCAATAAATGGAAATCGTTTAATATTACTCGTCTATCATCCTTACTATTTATTTTCATGACACCTTTTACTATACATAACCGTGGTCCGGACTATGTTCCACATTTATTATCAATGTATTGAGCTAGCTCTATTATAACACAAGCGGTGTCATTATTTTGAATTATGCATACTTCATTTATTTTTTGTGTCGTGCAAAATGCCTTTAATTCTTTCGCGAGGAAAGCTCGTTTCGTACACGATCGAGAGTCAATGGCGATACACATGGTTCGTAAGGATGATGAGTAAACTATTATATTATTTTGACTTGAAATGCAGTCTGCCTGCTTTAGTATTTTGTGATAGTCCTTGTTATTAAAATTTAATTCAGGTGAATTATTTAGTCTCTTAGGAATACCAACTATGTTCGGCTGGGCCAGTCCAATCATAGCTAGAACCCGAATCATTTTCCTGTTTTTGCTCTTCCATTCTTTTCTTTTGTGCTCTAGTCATTACTGACATTACATTTTTTTGTCATGGACTTAAGTTCGCTACTACTAATTTCAATCTTGGATAATGCGTCTGCAGCTGCATTTTCCTTGCTTTTTAAATATTCTACCGTGAAATCGTATTCTTCTAGACACAAACGAAACTTAGTGAGCCTACTCGATGGGTTACTCATACATAAGTAAACATCTTATTTCTATTGACGCTGCAAAAATATAATGTTACACTATTGATATAGGTACATTCATAAAACAACCTTCTGGCTTAACATTGCCATTATCAATATGTAACTGTTGATCCCATTATGTGTTATCTAATAATAATAAAAAAATATACATGACAGTGAAATCTACATAATGATTAATGTAACAAACTGCTTGTACAATATACGCTTAATACAATCACAAGTAATTAATTTAAATAAGCGCACAGCTGGTTTGATTAATCGTCACGATCTAGTTACGTCTGTCAGCTCCAGCATTCCTGTGCGTCAGCACTCCGTATTCTAAGAACCCTGGGAGCTGAGTTGACAAATGTAAACATTCAGCACTCGATTCTGGGAGGCGAAGTATGAAAGATGACGCATGATCCGAACCTTCATAAATCATTATATTATTAATAAGTTTAGTCTTAGACATACTCTCCAGCCTGTAACACGTCTCTCGTGAAATAAAAGCTTGTTTTTAAAAAGCTCTTTGTCTCGCCCACGTCTTGACTGGCGCAGCCGGTAGGATTTCCGCGTCGCGAAAATTACTTCACTTCAGTATCGCTACGAACGTTTTCACGCGTTTTCACGGAAATCCCCGAACAAACAAATACGTCAAGAAAGTACGAGAACTGCACGTCTGTTGCTGAAAGTTGCAGTGAGAAGTCTAAGATTCACCGAGTAACATGGGCAGCCTGTGAGTAGATCCCAATCACTATTCCTTTCTGTTTCCCAGTTATTTTCACCTATTTTATTAGAGATTAGTGTAGAAATTTAAACTCGCTATTTCCAAAAATCGAAAAAGTGTTTTTATTTTCTTTGGATGTTGGAAATGCGGAACAAGATTTATATGTTTTTCATGTGATAACCTCGCGATTGTCAGGTAGAGCAGCGACTCTTATAAGCGAACGCCAAGATTTAGATACTTGGGCGGCTTTAAAAATAGCTTTAGAACAGCATTTTGGTAATCCACGTTCAGAAGAATGTATCGCAATTGAACTTGAGACATTAAAAATAAATAATAGCGAATCATATCTAGATTTCTGTAATAGAATTCAACATGTAAAAAGTACATTGATCGCGAAAGTTAATATGTTGCACGACATTAACCTCCGTCGTAGCAAGATAACTATATATGATTCAATGAACGTATTTTTATATAATTTACCCGAAGGACTACTTAGAATAGTTCGATTGAAAGGCTCCGATACATTAGAAGTTGCACTTAGTATAGTTTTAGAAGAAGTAAATTTCTTATACCAATATAACTCTAGAAATAAAATGTTGAAATCACAGAGTGGTTTACAAACGAAGCCTACAATAAATAATAATCCGTTTGTAGAGAAATTAGGTAATAAACCCTACTTTTCAAATAACAATTATCAGCCGCAAGAGCAGCAATCAAAGTTTAGATTCATAAATAATAATTATAACAATTTTCAAAATCAGCAAAAATTTAAATTCGGTATTTCACCCAGTAAGCAAATGAGATTACCACAGTCCGGTTATAAACCTTTCAATCAAAACCAACAATTCGGTTTTAAACCAAATTTCAACCAAGGCCAACAATTCGGCTATAAACCTAATCAGGGACAACAACAGTTTGGTAACAAACCTCAGTTTAACCAGAGCCAACCTAATTTTGGCTATCGACCAAACTTTAGTCAACCACATGGTACCCTATATCGTCCACCGCAGAGACTAGCGCCACAGCAGTCCACGGACGTTAGCATGCGCACAGCTCCGCAAGTAAAACCACAAGGGTTCCGTATTAATGAATTAAATAACTTGTATGAACCAGAATCGGATCAGTCACATCCTGACTCCGAATCATTGTATAATGAACAAATTATAGAAGAAAATCACTGTGAAAATCATGGTGGAAATTTTCAAATAGATTTTCCCGAAGGAAACGACAGATAATAAATATTAATTTTATTACTTTACAGTTACCGTATATAGAGATACCAGAAATTAGCTCTAAGTTTATGATAGACACAGGTAGCTCAAGATCTTTTATTAGCCCCAAATTGGCTAATGAGTACTTTAATAGTTACAAAAGGTACGAACCATTCGAGGTGATTAGCACACACGCCTCTAGTAAGCACAATGAAGTTATTGTAATTCCGTTATTACCTACTTTTAATAGCCCCGAATCACATAAGTTTTACATCTATGACGTTGATGGTCGTTATGATGGACTTATCGGAAGCGATCTTTTAAAGCAGTTAGATGTGCAGATCGACATGAAAAATGAAATTCTTTTTACAAACTCAACTAGTATACCTATAATATATAATCCTAGTAACGAAATAAAATTAGCTCCACGTTGTGAATTGAGAGTTAAGATACCAACTAGCTTGCAGAACGGAGAAGCGATATTAGAGTTCACTGAATTTTGTAAAGGCGTTAGAATGCCCGCAGCTATAGTAAACTGCGTAAATGGTTATGCAATGACAGTTATACAGAATACATTTAATGAGGAAATTATGTTAACAATTAAGAAACCTTTTATAGTAAGTAGATATAGAAATGAAAAGTGAGAAACTAATTATATAAAAAATAATGGACAATCTTCACATCAGATTAATCGCATTTTAAGTGATAATATTAATGTGCGGGAATCTTCTTCGGCTTTGCTTCCAGGAGAGTAGAAAATGATAACAGTTTTGATTGTTAACAATATAATGTGAAATTCTGAACTTTACAAAAAAACTGTCTGTTGGTAATAATTTAAAAAAAAATATGGAATGCGTGCGTGCGTCCGTTGCGGTATCGATGAGGCGAGTAGAGGGGGGTCCGGGGGCGTCCTTGTGCAGCCAGCGCAGCGTACGTTTATGAAACCGGTTTTTGGCGTAGACGCATTTCTTGCGTTAACAGGCTCCCCGGGTTGGAACGTCCAGTTCCAAGGTGTCTTCAGTAGGCAGCAGGCAGAGCCTATTGTAGGCTCTTCTCAGGACTCCTGTAGCGGTGTTGACGTCTGCAACGCGTGTGATGCCATCAGTCCCAGGGTGCAGTCCGACAATGCGTCCAAGATGCCAGCGGTTAGGGGGCAGTCGCTCGTCCTTGATCACCACTCGATCGCCGATGCGTAGCTCTCCTCCACTGGTACGCTTCCATTTCTGTCTCCTTTGCAAATCTGAAATGTATTCCATGTAGTAACGATTCCAGAAATGCTGAGTCAGGATATGTGCTCTCTGGTAACGAGGCAGTGTGCAGATTCTGGCCGTTTCTTCCACATCGATCTGAGAAGTAGGCAACATCGTAAGTGTGCGTCCGATAAAGAAATGCGATGGGGTCAATGGGACGAAATCATTAGGGTCTGAAGATAGGGGGGTGAGAGGACGAGAATTTAGTATACCTTCTATGCCTACAAGTACGGTATTCATTTCCTCGTAGGTTAAGTTTGCCAGAGATAGAACTCTTTTCAAATGATGTTTAACTGATTTAACGGAGCTCTCGGCTAAGCCGTTGAAGTGCGGGCTGTATGCGGGAGAGAATTTAAAAATAATGGATTGCTCCGCTGATTTCGAACTAATGTCATTACCTCTTGTTTTTAAAAATTTTGAAAGTTCATTAGCCGCTCCTACGAAATTAGTACCATTATCGGAGTAAATAAAGTCAGGCTTACCTCTGCGAGCAACGAATCTGTTTAAGGCGGCTAAGAATGTTTCAGTGCTTAAATCAGTAACTAATTCTAAATGTACAGCCCTTACAGCCAAGCACACAAACACACAGATATAAGACTTTATTAATCTAGCTCCTCTACCTTTTCTGTTCGCCAACATTATCGGTCCAGCGTAATCGACAGCACTATTAGAAAATGGAAATTGACTATAAGTTCTTTCTTTAGGCAGATTACCCATTATAGGCTGAATAGACTTTCCTGTAAACCTGCAACATACATGACACTCATGTGTTATTTTTCTAGCCAGATTGCGACCCCCAACTATCCAAAATTTATGTCTTAATACAGATAGTAATAATTGTGGACCTGCATGCATCAGTGTCTTATGATAATATTTAAATAACAGTTTAGTAACATGGTGCGATGCATGAAGCAAGATTGGATGTTTTGTGTCATAATTGTAGTTTGAATTAGACAATCTGCCGCCAACACGAATCAACCTTTCGTTTGACATAAAGGGATTTAAGTTTAAAATTTTAGATTTAATTGACAATTGTTTATTGTTATGTAAAGTATAGTATTCATTTGAAAAAATATCCAATTGCACTATTCTGCTCAATGCATAAGCAGCAGAGCTCAACTCGGATAATTTTAAATATCCAGAAAATTTATTACGTGGAGTTCGACAATTATTAATAAATCGCAATATATATGCAGTAATCCTATTCAGTTTAGAAAAATTAGAATATTTATGAGTAAAATTAGTCTGTTCAGTTACAAGTTTGCAGTCAGCCTTAGTCTCAGGTAAAGATATCGATACATTTTTGGGTTGAATAGGCCACTGAGATTCTGGCTGCAGCAGAAAAGGTGGACCAGAAAACCACAATAGGGAGTCGCGTAATTGATTAGCATTACATCCTCTAGATCCTAGGTCAGCTGGGTTTGCATGAGTAGGTATGTACCTCCACGACTGCAAATCACTATGTTCGGTTATTTCATTTATTCTGTTAAGTACAAATGTCTTAAGAGAGGCCCTAGGAGTTCGTATCCAACCCAATACGATAGTGGAGTCACACCACATAACACAACGATCGACATTTATTCTTAAAGCAGTTCGAACCTTTTCTGCCAATCGGACAGCCAGCAATGCGCCACAAAGTTCTAGTCGAGGTATAGTCATACCCTTCAATGGGGCCACCTTACTCTTGGCCATGACTAACTGTACGGTGGTGCGGCCATCTACCGACGTGGACCGCAAGTATATGCATGCACTATAAGCCTGTAAAGACGCGTCGCTAAAGGCATGTATTTCTATAAGTATAGGTGAGTTACATAGTGAGTGACGTGGGATTTTAATTTCGTTTAATTGTGGAAGTGTTTGTAAAAATGCTAACCAATCCCTTTGTATTTCGGAAGGTAAGGGGTCATCCCATGATACTTTAGATGCCCAGAGCTTTTGTAAAATTATTTTACCCTGGAGTATACATGGATTTACGAGGCCCAAAGGGTCAAATACTTGTCCTATTATGGACAAGACTGTTCGCTTGCTCATTTTATCTAGTGACTCTAACGCAACATTAACTGAAAACTGAAGTGTGTCTGAGTTGCAAGACCACCTCAACCCTAAAGTCTTAGCATCACAATCATCAACTAGCTTGAGCAAATCATCACAGCCATCGGTTTCTTGGATATTACTTAATATTTCAGGACAATTAGAACGCCACTTTCGCAAATGAAACTGACCTTCTTTTAATTGACTAATAACACCCTGTATAATGTGTATAAGAGTAGATTTCTATTGATGGCCACTCAAGTAATCGTCGATATAGAAATCATGTAGTATAGTTTCACGTACCAATGGATCGACACATTCCTGACCCAACTGCACAAGACAACGAGTAGCTAAATAAGGCGCCGACGCTGTGCCGTAAGTCACAGTGTTGAGTTTATAAGTTTTTAGTTCCTCATTAGGGTTAAAGCGCCAGAGTATTTGCTGCAGTCCTCTTTGATGTTCTGCAACAAGTACACATCTGAAAAATTTGTCACAGTCGGAAGTGACTACGTATTTGTGTTGCCTAAAACGGATCAAAATGCTAATTAAATCATCCTGTACTGTCGGCCCAATCATCCGAATATTGTTAAATGACAACCCTGATGTGGTCTTTGCAGAAGCGTCAAATACCACCCTCAGTTTTGTTGTAAGACTAGACTCTTTAAGAATACCGTGATGAGGTAAAATATTTATATGTTTGTCCTGTTTGCTATCAGTATTTAAAGCCATATGACCGAGGTCTATATATTCTTTTATAAAATCGCAATATTTTTGTTTAAATAATGGATAACGGGAAAACTTACGTTCTAAATACTGAAAACGATTAAATGCTTGATCATAAGAATCACCTAATGCTTTCGGTGACTGTTGCAAAGGGATTTGTACCATAAATCGACCATCGTGTTGTCGTGTAGTGGTTGCAGCAAAATGCAACTCGCAATCATTTTCTTGCTTTGTAGTTTTGCGTGATAAAGCCACCGATTCCAGCTCAAAAAATCTGTCAAGCTTGTGTTGTAGTTCAACTTCGTTCACAAAATGGCAATGGACTGTATTAATGTGCGTAGATTGTTGAGTAATTGGATTATTCACCCTCTGCAATCGCATTGCACCCGACACTAACCACCCGAATTTACTATTACTAAGAACGGGCTTATTTTTACCTAAAGAAATGCGTTCGGTATCTAGGACGTTCCAGAATACTTCAGCGCTAAGCAACATATCAATATCAGAAGGTGAGTTAAAGGTTGGATCGGCTAACCTTATATTGGTAGGTATATTTAATGATTGTATATTAAAGTGTGTAGTGGGTAACATTTGAGTAATCTGTGGTATGACGAAGCAACTAATGCTTGTCTTGTAATTTTCAGTTCGTGAAAATAATGTAACAGACGAACGTAAATTAATGTGAATTGGATCACGACTTAACCCTTCGACCGCTGTCGAAGTAGAATAAATCGGCAATTTTAATTTCTTTCGTAAAGTTTCGGTAATAAAGTTAGATGTACTGCCGTTATCAAGTAAGGCACGGATAGTGTGACGTATGCCATCAATGTCAACCACGTCAACAAGCACTGTGGACAGGAGGACGCAACCGTGATGGGTAGACGACAAGACCACCTCAGTTTGGTGTGCCGTGTCACAGTCACCTGCTGCAGAGTGTGAGTCATCGCATGGCTCTGAGTCAGTAACGCCTTGTGTGGCTAACATGGTGCATTTGTCCATTTTAGAAATAGGAGCACACTCCTTAGATTCAGACAGCAGCCTGTCCTCAGTGTGCAACATCGTGTTGTGCCACTTAGAACAAATCCTACACGGACCAAATCTGCATTTATTTACCTCATGTCCTTGGCGCAAACAATTAAGACAAAGTTTTAATTGTTTTGCCTTATTAATTTTAGCATAAACAGATAACGATTTAAATTTTAAACATTGATAAATAGCATGATTTTGTTTACAAAAAGGACAGGTGTAAGAAGTAGTTTGTTGCGTTTGCGTATTGTTTACGTTTGCAACAAAGGAGCGTGACCTTGAAGCGGCCGGCTCGCTATGCCTCCGTTTATTATGGGTCAAGTTTAATGTCTCGAGCAAACTTGCACGATCTTTAATGAATTTAACAAATTTTTCTAAGTCGGGATATTTTTCAAAATTATTAGAGTATTCTTTCCATTTTCTATTTGTTACGTTATCCAGTTTGCTTGAGGCCATATGTATCAACAACATGTCCCAATTATGAATACTAATGTTTAGATTTTCAAGTGCCCTAAGATTTTTATTTAAACTGTCGACTAATTTTCTTAACGAAACAGATGATTCCTTTGCAATTATTTCTATGTCAAATAACGCCTGAATATGGTTATATATTAAAACTTTATTATTATGATAACGCTCGCATAACAATTTCCACGCGATATCGTAATTATTGGCAGAAAAATCTAATGAGCCTATAACGTCTGCGGCTTTGTCCTTTAATGACGACTGCAAGTAATGAAACTTGCTTATTGTGGGAATGCTATCATTGGAATGTATTAGTGACGTAAACGTATCGTGAAATCGTAACCAATCCTCAAAATGTCCAGAAAAGGTAGGCAACTGAATAGTGGGCAAAGTTAAAGTCGGTGTGTTAGCTGTGAGGACAGTACCTGCCGCGGATGAGGCTGATGCGCCGCCATCCTTACCGTGCTGCACAGAAGCGAACCTGCTTACCAGCTCGCGCGCAGCGCCAACTACTGCGAAGTACTCGCTCTCGAACTGCTCACGATATTGGTACTCTTTTTCGCAATCGGTTTCTGAAATTTCCAAACAACTTTCGATTTCAATTTGTAACACGTCAAATTCACCGTACCACTCTTCGATTTTTAGCAATCTTAAGTTTAAATCACTAATTTGCGCTGCACTAGGCTTTTCTGAAGAGGATAGGAGTGCAAGATAAGATTTAAATTGTGTAAGCTTAGACTTATATGAACTGCGTTTTCTTTTTAATTCGGCAAGCTTAGCCATAATAAAATTAGAGTGGGTAGGTAGGTGACGGAAAGAAAATGAATTAGAAAGAAAGCACAAATTTATTAACTTTTAAATAAATAATATTCGCAAATAAAGGTAATGACAATGGAACGAATACTTAAATTAAAGCGGAAAGTGAAAAATGATGTCAGCGTACGCGGTCTAAGCGTATGTAGATATGCACAGGTAGCTATAGCGGGTAAGCGGGCGATATTATTTGCTGCGCGCTGCGCCGCGTTTAGCGTTTTCTGCAAATAAAAAATAAAACCATATGATATATTTTATCGTTAAATTCAATATTACACGTAATTAAGGTCCGTGTAATAATTGCATGAGTGGGTGAATAAAGGAGGACAAAGGATTGAAATGTTGTAAATTTTAAAGCAATTAATTTACTAATTTCAAATGGAAACCTGTAATCCACGTAATTAAAGTCCGTGGATGCAGATATTTTAATGAAATAATTCAAATTTAACGAAAATAGTCAACGGGAAAAGAATATCGCACTTATGTAGGTAGGTACGACAAAATTGTGCACGTAATTAAAGTCCGTGCAAATTACGAAATTACTTGTAAACAAATAAAGGATAAATAGGTAAAGGATATCGGATTTGCACTGTCACTTAGTTGCAACTTGATGACTGCGCCTCTTTCTTGTCCTGGAGCTAGGTCGTCGGTCGCCGCGCCGTCGAGTAACTTTCCCGAAGTCCAAAGGTCGCTCAGCTGCTGAATCCGGTCGGAAGGAACAAATTGTGCGGGAATCTTCTTCGGCTTTGCATCCAGGAGAGTAGAAAATGATAACAGTTTTGATTGTTAACAATATAATGTGAAATTCTGAACTTTACAAAAAAACTGTCTGTTGGTAATAATTTAAAAAAAAATATGGAATGCGTGCGTGCGTCCGTTGCGGTATCGATGAGGCGAGTAGAGGGGGGTCCGGGGGGCGTCCTTGTGCAGCCAGCGCAGCGTACGTTTATGAAACCGGTTTTCGGCGTAGACGCATTTCTTGCGTTAACAATTAATAAGCTTCGCTTAGGTCATATGAATAAGGAAGAAAGGGCATGCATTTCTAAACTTTGTATGGAATACAAAGATATTTTTTATTCTGAGCATTTGCCCTTAACATTCACAAATGAGGTAAAGCATCGTATACGGACTCGCAACGAAGATCCTATATACGTACGCCCCTATAGACAACCCCAAGCAATTAATGAGGAAATTAATAAGCAGGTAGAAAAAATGTTAGAAAATAATATTGTGAAGGAATCCCACTCACCTTAGAGTGCTCCAGTTCACCTGGTACCTAAGAAGGAAGATGCCAGTAACGAAAAGAAGTATCGCTTAGTAATTGACTATAAGCGATTGAATGAAATAACAATCGACGACAAGTATCCGTTGCCTAATATTACGGATCTATTCAAAAAGTTAGGTCGTAGTTGCTACTTCTCGACCTTAGACCTTGCTAGTGGCTACCATCAGCTCGAGGTAGAAAAAGAGGATAGGCAGAAGACAGCCTTCACAACCAGCTCAGGACATTACGAATTTACTCGTATGCCGTTTGGCTTAAAGACGGCGCCCGCAACCTTCCAAAGAGCATTGGATAATGTGTTGCGCGGACTCAAAGGCATACATTGCTTAGTTTACTTGGATGATATCATCATCTTCTCATCTAGCCTACAAGAGCATATAATTAAATTAAAAGCAGTATTTGATAGATTACGACAGACTAATTTAAAAATCCAGCCAGATAAATCCGAGTTCCTTAGGAAGGAAGTATTGTATCTCGGACATACAATTACCAGTAATGGATTGAGACCTAATAACGATAAAATAAATGCAGTATTGAATTACCCATTACCAAGAACAACTACAGAAATTAAGAGTTTCCTAGGCCTCATAGGTTATTATCGTAAGTTTATAAAGGATTTTGCCAAAGTAACGCAACCAATGACAGTAAGGCTTAAAAAGAAAAGTTCAATGTCCACAAGTGACGAAAAATATATAGAAGCATTTCAGAACTGTAAAGAACTTCTTGTGAACGAACGAACGAACCCTATTTTACAATATCCCGACCCAGACAAGCCTTACATATTAACTACAGACGCCTCAGACTTTGCCCTGGCAGCGGTCTTATCGCAGGGAGCAATCGGTAGCGGTAAGCCCATCGCCATGCCATGCATTATGCCAGCCTAACGCTCAACGGTGCAGAGACACGTTACAGTACCACAGAGAAAGAATTACTAGCCATAGTATGGGCAGTAAAGCACTTTCGTCCTTACCTATATGGTAAAAGGTTCATTATTGTCACAGATCACAAACTTTTAGCATGGTTAAATACTTAAAAAGAAACTAATAGCAGGCTCACGCGTTGGCGTTTACGACTATCTGAATATACATTTGAAATCCTCTCTCCGTCCGGTGGGTGTCGTAAGAAGCGACTAACGGACTCTTTCGAGCGATGATCTGCTCCACTGGTGGTAGGGCTTGACCCGTCTGGTTGGTGACCACCGTACGCATGGTGTAAAACCCGTCAAGTGACTGCTTGTCGGTCGCGTTTTGGGATCAGCCAGCGTATAACCAGAGCTCGAGAGGATGATGCTGCGATGTATTTGGTCTGTGGAGGCTTCCGTCAAACCAGTGCCAGGAGGACTTCGTTAACCTGCCGACCAGAGAGACCCGTAGAAACGGTTGTCCCGCTGGCCGCCCGTGGAACAGTACAGGGGCCCAAGCGAGCCTAACCAGCTCGTGAGGCTGCCTCACCATGCCACGCATAATCTCGGGGTGGTCCGTCGTGCCGGTTGGTGACCGGAAGGTGGGGTCCCGGCGGCCATTCCCGGGGGGGGTTCGGGGGCCCTTCCGTTCGGCAGGTTAATAATACTCGTCTGTGGGCAAATTCCTGGGGAAACAGGCCACCACACTTTGACCATACGCATCGCGGCATCATTTTCTCGATTCACGCCTCTCTCTTTCCACTCCTAAAATGACAGCGCCTAACAAAACTGGTTCTACAGCAGTGCACACCCCCACCACAACCTTACCGTTTGAGGTGGAGTTCGCTAACATCCGCGGACTCCATGCAAACCTCAATGCCGTCCACCACCATCTCGAGACGGCACGGCCAGCAATGTTGTTCCTGACGGAGACGCAAATAATCCGCCCAGCTGACACCACCTACCTGAACTATCCCGGCTTTGTGCTTGAAGAATCCTTCAAAGCCAAAGCCGGAGTTTGCTTATTCGTTCGGGCGGATGTTTGCTGTCGCCGTCTGCGCTGTCTGGAGGACCCTTCCTTCTCCCTCCTAGTGGTACACGTCGACTTAGGCTCTTATTGCCGTGTCTACGTCTGCGTCTACCGATCCCATAACGGCGACATGGAGACAACTCGACTAATTGAACATCTTAGTCGGGTAGCAGATGATGCGCAGGAGCGGTTTCCATCGGCGGAACTGGTGTTTTTGGGGGACTTCAACGCCCACCATGAATTGTGGTTAAGTTCCTCCAAAACAGACCATGCTGGTAGAACTGCCCACGCATTCGCTCTCACGCATGACCTGACGCAACTGGTGAACCAGCCCACCAGGATCCCAGACATAGTTGGCCATGCGCCCTCCTTACTCGACCTTCTGCTGACGAGTCGCCCAGCTGGATACCGGGTGGAGATTCGAGCTCCTTTAGGATCCTCGGATCACTGCTTGATATCCAGCACAGTGCCCTTGGCATCGCGCCCGTCAACAGCGGTTTCGAAACGCCAGATTTGGCACTACGCGTCGGCAGACTGGGACGGGATGCGGGAGTATTTTGCATCCGTTCCTTGGAGGCAGCGCTGCTTTAGTGGAAAGGACCCGACCGCTAGCGCCACTGCCGTTGCTGATGAGATAGTATTAGGAATGGAATACTATATTCCACACTCCTATGTCATCAGCAAAGGCAGACGCAACCGCTGGTTCAATCGCGAGTGTGCCAGCGCTGTTGCGAGCAAACAGACGGAATACCGCGCTTGGATCAGAGGTAAAGCTCATGGGGCTCCCGAAACTCGCTCGCTAAAAGCAGCCTATAATAATGCCACCAAGTCGTGTAAGAGGGCCTACATTAGAGCGGATGCCCAGCGCGTTGCACGAGTAGGCCAAGAACTCCTGACGCATCCTACGGGCAGCCGTAGCTACTGGCGTCTGGCCAAAGCCGTGCAATCCAACTTCTGCCAACCCTCGCTGCCACCACTGAGATGTCTTGACGGAACTTTAGCTCACAAGCCGCAGGAAAAGGTCGATCTCCTGGCCAAACTCTTTGCGGCTAACTCCCGGATCGATGACTGTGATGCACAGCCACCCTCAATTCCTTACTGTGGCCACACAATGTCTGATATTAAAATCAAGCAGTGTGATGTCCGTGCGGAAATGCATTCAATCGATGTCCGGAAAGCTAACGGTCTTGATGGCATCCCAGCAATAGTCCTGAAAATGTGTGCAGCGGAGTTGTCCCCTGTGTTAACGCGTCTGTACCGTCTCTCGCTCTCTTCGGGTTGTGTGCCGGAATCTTGGAGAGAAGCTAATGTGCAACCGATCCCTAAAAAAGGAGATCGGTCAGATCCGTCTAATTACCGCCCTATAGCCGTAACTTCAGTGTTGTGTAAGATCCTAGAACGAATATTGAACAAACAGCTTATTCGATACCTAGAAGATCACTCCCTAATTCACGATCGTCAATATGGGTTTCGGCCAAAACGGTCAACGGGTGATCTTCTAGCGTACGTCACACATCTCTGGGGTGAGGCTATTGACAAGCGTGGCGAGTCACTGGCAGTTAGCCTTGACATAGCCAAGGCTTTTGATCGGGTCTGGCACAAAGCTCTTCTCTCCAAGCTCCCGGCATACGGTTTGCCCGCTCAGTTCTGTACCTGGATTGCCAGCTTCCTGCATGAGCGTAGAATCCGTGTCCTTTCGGATGGATGCGCTTCGCGGTTCATGTCAGTGAACGCTGGTGTTCCTCAAGGCTCCGTTCTATCCCCCACGCTGTTCCTTCTGCATATCAATGACATGCTTCCTCTCGGAAACATTCATTGCTATGCAGATGATAGCACAGTGCATGGGGGATATAACGGGCACCCAACGGCTGGGCGGGTAGACACCGAAATGAAGCGAGCAAATCTTGTCATTGAGCTCGATCGGATGTTGGACCTCATTTCTAAATGGGGCTCCGATAATCTGGTGGAGTTCAATGCCAAGAAAACACAGGTGTGCGCGTTCACAGCGAAAAAGTCGCCATTCCTTCCCCTTCCCTCTCTTCAGGGTACATCTCTAGGCCTGCAGAGCAGTATTAACATGCTCGGTATGGATATCCGCTGCGATCTGAACCAAAAGGACTACATCGAAACCGTGATTAAAAATGCCTCACGTAAACTCGGTGTCCTGAACAAGGTGCGGCGATTCTTCACGCCTGATCAGTTGTGTCTATTATACAAGACACAGGTGCGGTCTTGCGTGGAGTATTGCCTTTGGGACGGCACCGCAAAGTACCTTCTCGATGCCTTGGACAGATTGCAGCGCCGCGCTGTGCGCATTATCGGCAATGCAGAGGTCACTAAAACTCTCGAGCCTTTGCAATTGCGTAGAGATATTGCGTCACTCAGCGTCTTTTACCGTTTATACCATGGCGAGTGCTCTGAAGAACTCTTTGACCTCATCCCTCCTTCTCCCTTCCTCCATAGGAGTACGCGTGCTGCTCTGCGGAGTCACCAATTTACAGTCTCTAACATTCCATCTCGCACAAAGAAATTTGGTGACTCGTTTCTTTGCCGCACTTCCAAAAGATGGAATAGTCGACCAGCACACGTATTCCCTCCTACCTATGACATAGGGTCCTTCAAACGAGGCGTGAAGAAGCACTTTGTGGGCCGGCAGAGTGAGGATAACTGATGCTACGTCTCTTACGCTGCACCAGTTGTCCTCGCGCCTGGACCTCATTTCCACTTAACATCAGGTGGAGTGGGGTCATTTGCCGGGCTTAATATAAAAAAAAAAAATCGTTCATAAGAGCGGAAAGTACAATAGCAATGCAGACGCTTTGTCTCGCATTTGAACCAATGCGTTAGGCGACGAAGACAATATGTCAACCCAGGTTAACGTAGATAAAGACGAGGACAGAAAAAAATATATAAAAGAACTCACTAAAAATATAAAACAATTAGGTAAACAACATATAACAGGTCAACAAAGTGATCGCATGTCTATTTCCGATACAGACTCAGATAAAACAAATATAGCTAGATGTAGGTCTCCTTATTCGATTCCATGTCCTTCTAGCTCAACTTTTACAGCATCCAGTAAAACTGGCAGTGACACCGTTCACTCAGGAAAGGATATTGAATCTTTAGGTATTCCAATTTTGCAAGAAGCCGTAGACACTAAACCTTTTTTTTTTTTTTTTTTTTATAGCAGAAGGAGGCAAACGAGCAAGCGGGTCACCTGATGGAAAGTAATCACCGCCGCCCATGGACACTCGCAAAACCAGAGGAATCGCAGGCGCGTTGCCGGCCTTTAAGGAAGGAATAGGCTCGTTTCTTGAAGACCTAATCAGATTTTAGTAAACGCTTGGCTTATAGATAAATTATCAGTTAAAAACTTGTCAAGAGATTAACAGCGAATCCTTGAAGTTCATTTACCAATAAATAAACCAGAGTTAGTAAAACAGTTTTTAAAAGAATATATACGTAATAATGTAAAATACTTTATTTATTTCGAAGATAAAAGACATAGAAAAGAACTTTCCGAAATGGTTACATTTTTATTTAAAAAGGAACTGGTTCAATTCTTTGAATGCACTAAGAGAGTAGTTTTTGTAGAAAATGAATTAAAACAAAAAGACATAGTGGAAAAATATCACATTGGAAAAACTTGCCATCGTGGTGCCATAAGGGAAACCTTAGCTCATATCAAACGTACATATTTTTGGCACAATATGGAACAAACCATATCTAGTTTTATAAACGCATGTGAAGCTTGCCAGCGAATGAAGTACGACAGAAAACCTTTAAAACCTAAATTACAAATAACTCAAACACAAACTAAACCTTTGCAAGAAATATTTATTGATTTGTTTTCCATTGAAAGTCGATATTACTTAACAATTATAGATGCATTAAGTAAAATGGGACAAGCATTCGAGATATCTAACCGTTCGACCCCTGAGGTAGTTAGAGCTCTCATTAAATACTTCTCATTTTACGGCGTCCCTTGTAAAATCAGTTCAGACCCCGGTTCAGAGTTTAACAATAACCTCTTAAAGGAACTTTTATCTTTATATAAAATAGATCTTCATATTGGAACTACAAACAATCCAAATTCAATGGGACTCATAGAAAGATTTTACTCTACTATCATATAGATTTATCGCTTAGCTAAATACGAACAGAAGTACACAGACGCTTCGTCTATAATGACATATGCTATACTCGCTTATAATCACTCTATACACTCAACTACCGGTTTCACTCCGTTTGAAGTTTTATTAGGACACACTGACTCTAGATATACATTCGATATGGACTTTGAAAAACAGTACATGCAAGAGCTCGTAAAAGAACACGCCAAAAGAAGTAGATTTTTATACAAACATTTAGCAGAGAAAACTATGCAAACTAAAGAGAAAATAGTGGAAAAACGTGGTGGGGAAACACAATTTAATATCAATCCTGGAGACACATTTTTACTAGAGATGTAAAACAAAAGAAGTAGTAAAGACAAACCCCGTTATAATAAAGCCACCGTCTTATCTAAGGCTAGCAGAAACATAGCACCAATTCAGGTTAAGAAACGTAGTACTAAAGTACCCATTAAGAACATTAAACGCCCTCCGCAGGCACCTTCGCGTCGTCCTCCTGGCGATGACCATGACGATGCAACTCCAGGCCCTTCAAGTGCAGGTGTTGAATAAAAACCCTGAAGTCCTGCCTGTAAGAAATGGTGTAGCACTAATTAGTAAGGATAAATGGATTATTGCTAAAATACTAGATTTTGAGCCTATAAAAGCAGACTTAAGTTATAATATTAAGCGGTTTTCCGAGTTAGATAAGTTAGTTAAGATGTTAAATAAAGATTTTCCACATAATTTTATAGATTTAAGTAAACAAGTAGAATATATTAAAACTTTAACAGTGAGTAAGTTAGAACAGATCATTCCTTTTATTAGAGTTAAACGAGGTCTCATTAACCCGCTTGGATCAATTGTAAAGATAATTACAGGAAACCTAGATAATGACGACGCTATTAGATATGATAAATTAATAAATGAAGTAAAATTAAAACAAAACATTAGTAACAAAAAACTGACTTTGATCACAGAAATGACGCAGGTTCTTACGAACTCTACAATAAAATTAAATGACAACTTATTTAAATTAAATAAGGAAATAGCCGATTTATATAATAATGTAACTAAAGAAATTAGAAAAGAACATTTTGAAGTACAAATTATAAATATATATAATATTTTATTTCACAATTTCCAAACAATTCATGCTAAATTAAGTGAAATAGAGACTAGCTTCGCCTTAATAAGATTAGGTATATAGCATCAATCAATTATAGAGTCTAGTAAACTTTAAGTATTTTATAAGATATTGATAGGATAGAAAAGTTAGTATATACACCTAGCTTAGTTAATTTAGTGAAGATAGAGCAAACAATTACAATAAAAGCTTATTTTAAGGAAAATAAAATCACTTACCTTTTGGAAATACCGATAGTTGATGGAAATACTTATATCTATTATAAATTGATTCCTTTACCTGTTTTATCCCGAAAATCCACTGTTGTCATATTAAACAACATCCTTACCTACTGGTGAAAGGGTTGAAGATCAGGTTGCTCAACCAGCCATGCCAAGAAGTCGACGAGTCCAGTTTCCTGTGCAGCAACGACGAAATGTTACAGTTCGTCCATGACCCCTGCATCTCCGACCTGATGACCTACGTTGAGAACGTGACGTCATGCACCCAGATTCCAGTTACAATAGAAAATGTAAAAGTACAACTTTTAGAACCAAAGAGATGGATACTCTATAGTAGAGACGAAGAACTTCTTACTAGAACATGTATAAATGAAATATTCCGTCAAAAGGTTCAAGGGACCTATGAACTTACTTTAGACGATTCCTGTGAAATAAGAATTCAAGATATTTTCCTGAAAAGACACCAAATTAATACTGAAAACGTTACATACACAAAGTTACCAATTGTAAACTTACCTTCAATATACTCACCTGATGAAACAGCATCCGCAAGACCTGTAGACCTGCAAGGCATCGACCTGGAAGACCTGAAACTACTGTCATGGGCGCTGAAGAAAAGTGTTGGTGAAAACAGTGAAATTGAAAATTCAATAATCGAAGTGAATAGCGTAAACGTATGGACACTTATACTCTATATTATAATTTTCGTATTGCTCTGTTGTATAGTTTATAAGTATCATTTAAAATTATGTAATAAATGTATTCGAAGTTTACTTCAAGAAGATAAACTTCCATAAGATAACTTCGAACTTGAGGAAGGAGGAGTTACGTCTGTCAGCTCCAGCATTCCTGTGCGTCAGCACTCCATATTCTAAGAACCCTGGGAGCTGAGTTGACAAATGTAAACATTCAGCACTCGATTCTGGGAGGCGAAGTATGAAAGATGACGCATGATCCGAACCTTCATAAATCATTATATTATTAATAAGTTTAGTCTTAGACATACTCTCCAGCCTGTAACACGTCTCTCGTGAAATAAAAGCTTGTTTTTAAAAAGCTCTTTATCTCGCCCACGTCTTGACTATCTAGTCACTCTCGGTGCATTGTTTACAATAACATGTTCCATAATAGATTCCACGAATTTTATCAGTGACGATGCCTTATTTGGCGGGTCTTTGTCATAGCAGAGCAAGTATGCAGGTTTTAATCTGTTTCTAAAAATAAATTTCATTGACTCTTCTTGTTGAATCTTTTGTTGTTTTATTGAACAATGACAAATCATCTGTTCTAAAAATACGGAACAGAGGATGATATTCTTAGTAATATTAGTTATAATGGTATCACATACGTCATCACATGGGGGTACGTCATAGACGTCAAACTGTACACATATCGCTCGTGATTTCGTTTCTATTTAAAATACTTTTAACTTTGTTTTTGCGTGGTTGTTTGTATCGTACTCAGCAAGTGTCAGTGACTCTCTGTTTTTGTGGAACAAGTGCTATTCACGTTCTTCATCGATTTACGGCACTTTGCTTGTCCAGTCGTTACCGGATTTTGTGCAGTGGGGAGGGTAGGTAATTCTTTCTTTCCCTACTCGAGACTTTGATCGGCGCTATTATAAGGACTCAGTAACATCTGGCGTATAAACGACAAACATCAGAGTGGAACACAGCGCGGCAGCTGGGTAGCGACATCTAGCGTGATCTACCGGAGCTACAGAGCATTGCTGGACGCACGAGGTGCGCCATCTGCTGACAGTCGCTCAAACTACTACGCAACAATATAAAATACAACATGCTTCACTGTGGGGCCTGTGGCAAGTTTCTGTCGCCAGTGGGCGCCGCTAACTGTAGCGTCTGCCACATGAAATACCACAGGGCTTGTCTCACATTACCGGATAAATCCCTAATTAGCAAAGATTGGGTCTGTCCCAACTGCAAGCGAACCGCAAGAAAGAGCGACAACAGCCAAACGCCAGTAAAGGACATATGCGGGGCTGATGCCGAGGGGCATTCTGTCTCCATCCCCAATGAAGGTGACGTCACGAGCCAGTCGCTAGATCCTAGCATTAGCGATTTTCGACGGGAGTTCGCTGAGTGCATGGCCGGCGTTTAGAATGGAGATGGCGCAGTTGCGGAGCTCCTTCGAGGCCGTAACCGCGCGACTGAGCGTGGTGGAGCAGCGGCTGGATGTGCTGGAGCAGCGGCCACCAGGCGCCGGGTCGGAGAGTACGGCCGAGCTGGAACGCACCATCGCAGAGCTCAAGCAGGGTCTCAACGATCGCGACCAAGAGGCCCTCATGACTGATTTGGAGATTGGGCAGCTCGCTGAGGACAAGGCAGTGAGCACCGTCCAAGCGGTGACCGTGCTGGCCGCACGGCTGGGCGTCACGCTGGAGCAGCGGGACGTGGTGTTCGCGGAGCGCGTGGGTGCGCCGCCGGCGGAGGCGGGGGGCCGCGCTCGCCGCGTGGTGGTGCGGCTGGCGCGCCGGCAGCTGCGCGATGAGCTTCTGCAGGCCGCGCGCGTGCGCCGCACCGGACAGCAGGCGTCGTCGGGCCCACGGGTATTCGTCAACGAGCGCTTGACCCGCCACAACAGGCAGCTCTTTCACCGCGTCCGGGAAGAGTGTCGACGGCTGCAGTGGCGGTACTGGTGGACCAAAAGGGGCCGCATATTCGCCCGCCAGGCGGACGGACAACCTGCTTTTCAGGTGCGCTCGGATGATGACTGTATTAGAGTTTTTGGGCCTCAACTTCATGTTTTGTAGTCATTCTTGTGTTCATGGGCAGGCTTTATCATTAATTTATGTTACAACTAATGATGTTTTTCAAGCTGTGTTATGTCTTGCCAGTGTTTTACATTTATTCTGTCTCGCGTTCCTTATGTGTTTGTCTGTAAATAACATCACCTTTACCTTATTAGAAAAAAAATCATTTTATAGAGATTACAACTATTATTCAAAAATGTATTTTACAGTAAGTATTTTACAATCAAAACTTACAATTAAAACATACCTTTACAATTTATTTACAAATATTAACTATTTTTTATACTTTAGCGATGGACTCTCAATTTTTTCATATCTATATTTGATCATGTCAAGTACACTCATTAAAATATATTTTTCAGTGAAATACATTATAGTGGGGGAAATCATGTATAATTTAAATGTTTTACAATCATCATGTTGTCTTGATTTACCTAATTTAAACGTATACTTAATTATTCTATGTGATGGTGTTTATTTTGTATATTTATTAATAATAACAAACAAGACGACTTGCATACGTTTTGCTAACGCGGTTATGGTGCAGGATTATCTCAATATACCAATGAAATACAACTACTATTATAAAAAGAAAAGAAAAAAATAGGATTTCTAGATATTTGAAAGTCGGTCTGTTCAATGCCGGGTCACTTGGCACTAGACATGAAGAGCTAATCGTGGCGGTGGAAGAGATGGCACCAGATATCTTGGCGATTAACGAAACCTGGCTTAGAGCAGGAGAGCACGATAAAGCTCCAAAGCTGACAAACTATAAGCTTCGCCACAGCCCAAGGCCAGATCACATCAGAGCGGGTCGTGGTGGTGGGGTGGTTTCTACATTCGCCAGGGTATTAAAGCTCGGACCTGCCAATTTCCCATTGTACCAGCAGTTGAGCAAATGTGGCTGAAAGTAAGCCTACATAACACTCAAATAGTTATTGGTACTGCTTACAGACCGCCATGGCAAGACATTAATGAGTTTCTCGACGCTATTGCGGATTCTGTAACCTCATTCAGTGCGTGCGATGGTTTGATCCTGGTCGGCGACTTCAACATAAATCTTCTAGATGCTGGCAGTAGCAAATCAAAATGATTTGCACAATTCTCTAATAGTATTAGCCTTAAGCAATTAGTCACTTCACCAACTCATTTTACCGAACATAGCTGTAGTTTGATTGACCTTATCTGCACAGATGTACCTGCTCTACAGATTGAAGTCAAACACACTCCTGATCTTGGAGCCCACACAATGCTTCAGGCAGAGTTCAAAATTAAAAATGAGAAACCACTTCCTCAATGGGTAACTTTTAGACCATTTAAAGATATTATACTAGATCAACTGACCAGGGACCTCAATGCTGTTGACTGGAACAACTTCTTGACACTGGATAACGTTGACTTACAAGCCAAAGCCATCACCTCCTGGATTGTTGGATTGTTTGATCTGCATGCTCCGATAAGGTCACGCAGATTCAGGCACCCTCCTCACCCATGGATTACTGACACAGTGAAGGATATGATACATATTAGAGACGCTCACCATCAGAAATATAAACAACACAAAACAGAGACCAACAAAGAATTATATAAAAGTATGAAAAATCTAGTAATAAAGGCCATTGAGATTGAAAAATGCAACTATTTTACAAACAATATCAACAATAACTTGAAAAATTAAAAAAAAATGTGGCAGAACTTGAAGCAAACAGTGGTGCCAAATAGAAAAGCAAAGGCTGTACTTCCACCACTTTTTGATGACCCTGGCTTGATTAACGGAGACTTCCTTGATATACCCGGTGACAACCATGTGACGGTTTCCCAACTTGCACTTTTTGAATGCCGAAGATTCAGTACAGCCATTTTCTCACTTAACCCGGTCTCAGAGGACACAGTTATGAAAGCAATAAAAGGGCTTAAGTCAAATGCGCAGGGTGATGATGGGGTGTCCTTAGATATGCTTTTGTTAACTCTGCCACAGTCTCTTAAAGCTATCACCATTATGATAAACCGTTCCATGGCAGAAGGTATTTTCCCGGATAGTTCGAAGGTGGCTGTTGTCAAGCCATTGCCAAAAATTAATAACCCAATCTCTCTGAATGATCTCCGGCCTATAAGCTTACTTTCCTGTGTCTCTAAGGTCTTGGAGAGAATCGTATGTGATCAGTTGACTCGATATATTGAGGAAAGCAATATACTCCTATTGCAGCAATCAGGTTTCCGTAAGGGATTTAGCACGGCAACTGCTTTGGCGGATGTTGTGGACAACCTGCTAGCTGCCCAAGACCAGGGGAGACTGAGCTTGCTGCTACTGCTTGATTTCTCCCGAGCATTTGATTCGATCAATATTTCTCTCCTCATATCGAAACTGGTTTACTATGGTATAGACACTGCGGCTATAAAATGGTTTACTAGTTATTTGGAAAACAGGCACCAGTACGTAGAGTTAAGAAGGACAGATGGGACCAAATCACAACCTTACAACCCGTTACCCGTGGAATTCCTCAAGGTTCTATACTTGGTCCGATTCTCTACATTCTGTACAGTGCGGATATAATTGGAAGCATAGCACATTGTCAGCATCATTTGTACGCTGATGACCTGCAGCTGTACTGCTCCTTTTTACCTGAAGAATATGTCAATGCTGTGGAAAAAATGAACAGAGACTTGAACAAAATATCTGCTTGGTACCACTCCAACTGCCTGGTCCTAAACCCAAAGAAGTCAAAGCTTCTTTTAATTGGTTCTAAAAAGAACATGTCGAAATTTGACAATGTTGCTTTAAATATACAGATCAATGGCGAGCCAATTGAGCGCACCGACAAGGCTAAGAATTTGGGATTGATTTTTGACAGCTGCCTTAATTTTGAACACCATGTTGCAAATACTGCACGCAATTGTTTCTATAGACTTAAGTTGTTATACAAAGTAAGACCATACCTTAGTGAAAAGTTAAGGATTACACTATGCGAGTCCCTTGTTTTGTCTTTATTTAATTACTGTGACGCTGTGTACGGACCCTGCATTCTATCTAGGTCAGCTAAGCTTATACAGCGAGTGCAGAATGCGGTGGCGCGCTTCTGCTTTCATGTACCACCGCGATCACATGTCACTCCTTATTTAAATGCGGGAAACCTCATCAAAATGGAGGCACGCAGAAGAGTTCATCTTGCTGTTCTTTTGTTTGGGGTCATTAAGACGGGAAAGCCGCTTTATCTTCACGATAAGCTGATATGGGCTAATGATAGCAGTAGATATCCAAGGAGATCCTGTGCGCATACTTTCACAACTGCAAATCATCGCATGGTGGCTTTCCGGGGCTCTTTCCGATTTGCTGCTACTCGGTGCTGGAACGACCTGCCTCCGCCGATTCGTGACCTACAAACAATGGTTACATTTAAAACACGGTTAAAAGATCATCTTATGGCAATTCAAAGACCACTACTACACCTACCATCAAGTTCTGTACAATCCGAATTGCGTAGATTGGGGGAGCCCGCGTCCCAGCACCGATAACGAGGCAATCCAATTACAAAAGCCGTGGCCAGTGATACCATCCGGGTATATATTTGTGTTTGAGTTTGTAAATATTTTTGTAGGTATGTATGTATATCGTCCATGAAAAATTCGCCAAATTTAAGCGAATTGCGAATCACAGGCTGATAAATTATTGTAAAATATCTTTATTGCTTGTCTCTTGTCTTGTTGTTTTGGTTTTTGATTTGTTTGTTCGTTTCGTTGTTTCGTTCGTTTTTGATTCTGTCACTTTTACTTTTTTTTTCTTTTAATTCCTTGTTTGTTATCCCTGTATATCAGGCAAAGGGATATAAGGCATACAGGCACATAAATGTTTCATTTTTTTTTTATAACGTTGATGCATTTGTATACTTTTTATTTTATTCGTCTTATATTAGGTCGATGTTATTAATTTAAATTAAGTTTAATTTAAGTTTGTTTTATTTAGTAGGAATGTTTTGTTATTGTTTTTTAGGTACTTTTCTAATTTTAATATGATATTTTCTTTTTGTGACTGACGCTCAGAACAGTAACTAATGACGTCGCCCCTATTTCAAGGCCCAGCTGAAAACCAGCGTTGTGGCTGCTACAACGTAGCTGCAACAATAGCTGGGCTGGTTAGCCTTGTCGGCCAAACTTTATAGTTTTAATTGTTATTTTTTACTGTCATTTTACTTTTTATTTTTTTCTTCATGTCTGTAATTTTTTTTAATAATGTTGTAGCTGAATAAATATGTTACTTACTTACTAATTACATAAATTCTAACGTACAAAGTTTTTAGCTGAATATGAATAGCAGCTATTATATTTAGGGCATATTAAATATGAAAAAAAATGATATATATATATAAATTTACCTTATTTAAATCATTACAACAGTTACTTTAACCAAATGTATCCAGTACATTTTATAATAAAATGACAAAATAATGTCATATCTCGATTTGACTTTTAGATAATTAATTAAGTAAAATATTAATTGAATTATGAAGTCAATCCAGCATTTATTTGTTTTTAAAGTAGAAGTACGAATAGCACTTTAATTGATACACTTAACCCCTTTTTAGATAAGAACAATCTTATTGTTTAATATATTTTTTTCTTAAAATACAGTCATGCAGGTATAGTACTTAATAATATTTCATTACTTTTTTTTAAACCCAGCTGTTGACGATGTTATCTCCTAAAGCCATTAATATGCCCCTTTTTAAACCGACTTTTTTAATCTTTTAATATAATTGGCTCAAACCTTAAGCTTTTGTTAAACTGCTTAGCACTTTACTTATTATTTTTCACCTACTTAGACTTCATACTTAACTAGTAGTTTAACTTTATTATTATTGTTCCATATTCTTGTCTCCTAACTTTTTTGTCATTTTACTTTTACTTGACGAATACGTTTACTTATAATCAACTCAATTTTTTTTTTCATTATTGTATTATCCGATTACATCGTGTGTACACTTTTATTAATATCGTCGTACCACTTAGTACTTGTACTTTTTTTTTATTCATACTCTTTAGTCATGAGTAGCATTATTTAAACGGTAAAGGTCTTATTGCAATGCTCTAAAGTAGTTATACACAACACACACTACTCACACATATTAGGAAGGTACTTTTTATTATTATTTGGGCCGGCCGGACCTTGTATTATGGTACATTATAAGTCGACTTTTATTATAATATTTATTTTAAACAGTGCATATTAATATGCCCGTTTAGATTGTGGGCACACCTCACTACAGGGGATCATACATTTTAAGGACTCACTCTGACGCTGCGTACTCGCGCACCTTCGTCATCAGCACTGCCTCCAACATTCTCACGGAGAAATCCCATTAAAACTATGATCGAATAGAAGGATCTGAACCACCCGTGTACCAATTTCATAGGGTCAGAATTATGACGACAATTGTTCTCCATCAGTTATTCGAGAGGAAGCTCGTTCGCACCTAAATAAACCTGATGGACCTGAATTCCCTATAGTATCTTCTATCTAATATGTGTACTTACCGTATTTTATTGACTATTTTTAATACCAAGTTCCTTCACAAAAGCGGCTCGCGTCATTTGCGCTGAGGAAAATGGTTTAATGAAGTTATCTTTATATTTATATTAGTTTTAATATTTCCATCATTATTATTTTTTTTAACTTTTCATCTCATTTCTTATGTTGCCAACATAATCATTAATGGCTTTGCATTCATTATAGGTTTTAGTGCGAAAGAGAGGTACATATATCGTTCGCTCTCTCTTCTCTGCCTCCATCTTGTGTAACCACGCGATATTCGTAGCTCCGCATATATTATTATATAATTTATTGTAATTCAGCGTAATTGTCCTACAAAAGGTATTAAAAGTCATCTCAGTATATTGTGAGTGTATTATTTGTATTTGTACAACAAACCTAGTGTGCGTTAGTGGAAGCCGTCCCTGCTACGAACATTCTGGTACTTCGAGCCGACAGAATAGTAACGACGAACAAGGTCCTTCGCAATCTCAGAACCAGCCATAGGAGTGAGAATCGAACGAGCGTAAGAATACAAGCATTTTATTATTTGGAAGCAGTAACAAAGAAGAGCAGCATTATTCAATCGAAATTTGGTTTTTACCATCGACAATCGACATCTGCTTGGTGTAGGCTACACCTAGTGGAGAAACTTCCTTTTGTTCTTAAGTTGGCAAACGATTGTGTTGTGCCAACAAACTACTGCCAATCGTAATAGACGTCATCGGGGAAGTGCAGCGTGCAACGTGCCGATTCGACAAGATTCGGCCAACCACACGTCGCTGCCAATCACGCATCGCCGCGACAAACAGACGTCAGTGCAGCCAACATCAACGAAGAAAGGATGCGTACGAGTCGAGTCGCGAGTCACCACACCAAATCGAAATCCGCCATTACCCATTTTATTTATTTTTACTGAGTGCACCGAATTTTTATTTGCAGAGTAACAACAGTGTTTTGGTTTAGTAAATATTAATTTAGTTCAATTTTAGGTAAATTTGCTAAGTGCTCGTGTTTACATAATGGCAAATTTAAAAGAATTAGTTGTTACTAGGGGTTATTGCAAGGCAGTCATTACGAGATTGAAAAACAGTTTCGATGTAACGGAATTGACTAAAATGTCGATTGAAAAAATTAACGTGAAACGCAATAGGTTACGAAGTGTATTCGACGATTACAATTCCGCTTGTGTCAAAATTCTAGTCTTGACCCAGACGACGGTGAGGACAACGCCGATGTAGAGGAGAATTTTATTAAGCTTATCTCCCAATTAGACGCCATCTACAACAGGCTAGTAATGACCGTGCCACACGTTAGGATAGAAGGCGAGAAAGCAACGAGTCATAAACTAAATTTGCCCCAAGTAAATATTCCAACATTCGATGGTAAGTACTCTGAATATACGCCTTTCATAAACTTATTTACTGCTATGATACACAACGACACAACGATAACACCTATACAAAAGTTGTATTACCTTAGAGGTTTTCTTAAGGGAGAACCTCATACACTAATTAATAATCTAGCACTGATTGACAGCAGTTATGCGGATGCGCTCAAATTTTTTTATTTCTTTTTTATTTATTCCTAGCTGCTAACGATTTGCTCCCACAGTATGGGAGCCATTTTATTCTGTTTTCTCATTCATACCTTTCTCTCTTTTATTCTTCTCGCACTTTCATTCATGATTCTCTGTTACCATTCATCATCTTTTATACTTTTGCGGCCGAGTTTGCCGTCTACTAAGGACTCTTGTCATTTTGCTCTAATATTATCTAATACTTATTCTTTATTCTAATACTTATTCTTCCTATCGTATGCTACATTGTCTGTGCTATGCCATCAGACTTCCTATTCCTAGCTATTCCTAGCTATCTTATTGTCTACTTTGGGATGTTGGGCAGGGGTGAAATAAATGCTCCTCCTGAAAATCATAGCATGAAAAAGGAGCGCCAGATTGGCTTTCTTTTGTACAGTACATCTTTTCTTACGCTAAATACTTTCTTATATCTAGTTTCTTATCTCTATGGTACATGTTATATTTACTAAAACTTCTTATTATGTTACACTTTTTTCCTTATTACTATTTTACATTTGTATGATTTGTATTCTTATGTTCTATTTTTATTTATTGACTATTAACAATTATGCATGATAGGATTTCCTGTACATTTCTCAGAGAAGTGCAGGAATCCTTCTGCTTTATTACTATGTGCTTACATTTTGTGTTTTAATCTATTTATTTATTCCTCTTACATACAATATCTGCAATTTTAGTGCAGTAGTTCAGGAATTTTTCCCTGGTTTCCTTTGCGGCCAGAAGGTCCGGGAAATTTTTGGGTACTATACTGGTGCCCAATTCTGCCTCAATATTGTACCTCTCACGAGTGTGTATAGGGCACTCGGAGAGGATGTGTACAATTGTTTCTTGTGTGTTTGGGTCACAAGCATACGACGGGCTGTCCTTGCACTTGAACCTATGCAAGTACGCGGAGAACCCGCCGTGTCCCGTGAGCACCTGTGTAGTGAGTTTTGTGTGGGTGAGTTTACGTGTGATTCTGTAAGCAGCGGTGGCGTCAGTAAAGAAGAGTTTCGTGGTCTCGGCTGTAGTACCCGACTTGTACCTCTGGTTCTACTCGCCCAGCGTCCCATCCCGGATGAGACGCTTTGCGAATGAAACAGGGCACTTGTCGTAGTCGGGCTTTCTTTTGGAATTTACAGCGGCTTCCTTGGCTAGCAGGTCGGCCCTTTCATTCCCTTCCAACCCCGCATGTGCCTTTATCCAGTGCAAAGCTACAACTTTGCCCTGTTTAAATGCATTTGTCAAATTGCTTCGGACTTCTACTGCGAGGGGGTGGAGGGAATTTCCGCCGGTTACGGCCTGTAGGGCTGCCATCGAGTCGCTGTAAATTCCAAAAGAAAGCTCCTTCCTACTGAGTACTACCTCCGAGGATTTGTGGAGTGCGAGTAGTTCGGCCTGGAATACTGTGCTGTACGACGGTAGTGCAAGTTTAAACGTTCTTATCTCGGCGGCGTCTCTCCATAGAGATAGTGCCGCTCCGACCTTCCCGTCTATCTTGCTACCGTCGGTGTATATCTGTATGTTGTACGTGTGTGTGTGTATTTGCGTTTGATCTGTGATGTGTGTAATGTCAATTTTGATGTATTCTGCCGGATGCGGCAAGTGTAGTGCGGAGTGTAGAGTGTCTATGTCTCTGCCCCTTAGTTCTGGCCAGGGCACCCCCCTCCTCACTTCATAAAGGGCTGCGGCCTATTTAATTCGGAGGTCAAGGGGGAGCGTTCCGGACAAAACCAGGGCAGAGGTGAGTGAGACGGTTCTGTATGCTTTGCACATTTTTTGTGCAAAGCCCCGCTGTAGCGTATCCAGCTGCTTGCGCGTCATGAGCTTGTCGGCCGCCGGGGCCCACGCGCCAGCTGCATACGTTACAACGGGTTCCACCGCTGCAGTGTATATTGTTCTAACGACGTCGGGCGTTAACCCCCAGTTAACATACGCCGCTTTCGAAAGGTGTTTGTAGAAAGCGGCGGCCTTTCGACAAACGTTATTTGTGTGGGCGTTGAAAGTCAGTTTGTTGTCGATAGTCAACCCTAGTAACTTAATCTCCTTTCTGTCCTCTATTGGTGTCCCGTTCATGTTGAGGCGTGGGGTGTCATATTTCAGCTTTTTAGTGATGGTGAGGCTGTGGGTTTTATGCGCCGCAAAGTTAAGCTTATTATGTCTACCCCACGCCGCAACATGCTCGAGCACCGGGTTGGCTTGTGTCTGTATCGACTGTGACGTGTCGCCTGCAAAGAGGAGGACTATGTCGTCCGCGAAGGCCTGTACGTGTACCCCCTTTTCCTCCAAGGTGTGCAGGAGGGGGTCGAGCAGTAAATTCCATAATATTGGGCCTGCAATTGACCCTTGTACACAGCCCTTTGAGGGGTTCCTCTCTACCTCTTTGAGCGCGTACCTGACCTTCACCACCCTGTCACACATATAATTATCCAACACTCTTCTGAGGTTGATTGGGCACCTTTCTTCAGCCAATCTCATCTTAATAACCGGCCACCAAGCGTTATCAAACGCCCCCTCTATGTCCAAGGATATTAATGTCGTTATCTTCTTTTGGCGAAGATTATCCTTAACGGTGTTAATAAGGACATAGAGGGAGTCCTCCGTGCTTCTCTGTGGCATAAACCCGTATTGGTGTGGGCTTAGTTTAGGCAGGATGTGATGTCTAAGCCGGCCCACCAGCATCTTCTCGTAAACCTTGCCTAGCACCGGTAGGAGGCCGATTGGTCTATACGACTTTGGGGCCGTATAGTCCTCCTTCCCGGGCTTTCTGAGTACGACCACCGTGGCCTTCTTCCAGCATTTGGGAAAAGAACCCAATTCGAAGCACTTATTTATTAGACACAAAAACAGGTCCGGATCCTCCCCTATTGCCTTCTTACAGATATCAGCGGTTAGTCCGTCTTCCCCGGGGGCCTTCTTAGGATTGAAGGAGCATACGGCGCTTTGTAGTTCCACTAGTGTGAATGGTGGGTCAAGTACATCAGCACTTGACCCCTCATTTACTGTGTTCGCTTTTGTGCGTATTTGCGTGTGCGCAGCGCTGTCCGTTACGATCGGGTCCTCCGGGTAGAATATCTCCGCGAGATGTTTTGCGGAGCCCTCTGCGTCCAGCTGGATGTTGTTTCTTTTCAGTAGGGGGTCCTCCTGTCTGACGGTCGTTCTTTTCAGGACACGATAGATGCCGTCCCAGACGGATTCCTTTTCCTGCTTTGTACAAAACTCCATCCACGATTTGGTCTGTGCAGCGGCGGCGGCGGTCTCATATTCCTCTTTCTGTTTCAGATAGTCGGCGACTACGGCAGCTCTTCGGCGCGGCGCGGCGCAGCGGATGCGGTGCTTCTTTGTGGTCGTCTTCCTCTTCAACTCAGCCAGCTCCTCGTACCACCACGGCATGGTAAGTATGTTTTTACTTTTCTTTGTAGGGATCGAGTGTGCATGCTTGAACTATGGCTTGGTTATATTTGTTGACTTCCGATTCTATGTTAATTTTATTGTCTATTTCGTGAATTTTACATGTATCTAAATTTTTATCTATTTTAATGTTTTTGAATTCTACTTTAAACTTTTGCCAATTGGCTTTTTTGGTGTTAAATTTTCTAGTAGTTCTCTCGATCCCTACCCCCCGCGATTTTTGCAAATTTATGTCGAATGTTATGCCGTTGTGGTCCGAGCTGGTGAGGTCTTCGACGACGCGCCATTTTGCGATGCGGGTTAGTAATTTTTCTGCGCACACCGTTATGTCTACGCTGCTCGTATATCGCCTTCCGCCTCTTATGACATCAAAAGTTGGTAAACCGCCGCTGTTGAGGATATGGTATCCCATTTCGTGGATGGTGCCCGCCATGTCATCCCCTCTGTGGTCGTTTGTACGGCTTCCCCACCACGTACTTTTAGCGTTGCTGTCCCCTCCCATAATAATGTTTTGTGGGCCTAGTTTTTTGTTTATCTCGTAGAGAGACGCTAGGTAGGGCTCTATAGGCGTGTCGGGCTCAAAATAAAAACTAACGAGCGTCAGTTTCCAAGCGCTGGTCTTGACCTCGACCACCACTATGTTAGTGGTGGTGTATTCGGGGTGCTGGACAACATCAATGTCGGGGTCAAAAACGGCGATGACCGCCTTGACGTTGCCCGGGCCAGCGCATTGAAAAAGTCGCGTGTTCCCTCGAGCTTTTTTTTTTTTGCCCCGCACCAATATATGGCTCCTGAATAAGGGCGATGGACGCCTTACGCCTACCCGCTTCGATGTACAGCTCGTCCAGAGCCAACTTCTTACGCTGTAAATTGGTCTGTAGCACATGGCAGGGAGTCGTTCTCGTTGGGACGCCCTTAGCAGTGGTAGGCCACTGTGGACCTTGCTATTTTGTCCCACTTCCGGCGGATAGGACAGTCCCCGCTGAATGCGTTGTGGTCCCTCTGAGCAAGTTGGGCTCTGCAGCAGTTTCTGCAAGAAGGCGGGACGCCGGCGTTCGTCCATGTGGGGCAGTCCATTAAAATATGTCCTGCCATCCCACAATGGTTGCACACCGGCTCCGCCTCCCTGCAGAAGCCCCTGCTGTGCCCATAGCCCAGGCATTGGGAACACTGCACCAGCGGTGACTGGTCCTCAACCCGGATGCGTTGTAGGTCAAGATGTATATACCCTCTGTCCATGAGCCGGCTCCATAACTGTGCACTGACTCTCATGACCACATGGTGCGTATGGGGGTTTCGCGCTCTCTTTTTGAACCGTATCGACACCCGGGACTGTTCTTCATCAAGGTCTTTAAAGACGTCTTTGTTCTGCTTCTTAAAAGCCTCCAAAATCTCAACATCTGTACGGGCTTTCAATACATTTTTAGCCACTATAAGGGGGTCCTTGTTTTTGGCCTCTTCTGTTATTAGGCTTTTCCCCGCGGTGTCGATACGGTTCTTCACATTTTCCCTCTCCTCTCTTGTATCGCAGCTGACTATCACCTTACCGTTCTTGGCTTTTCTAATCCTTGAGACAGCGACCCATCCCTCCTTGGCGTCCACTGCCTCTCGGATTTTTTCTATAACTGCGTCCCCCGTGTCTAGTTCGTTGCTGGATGCCACTATGACGGAGTGCAGGGTCTGGCGCACTTCCGCTCTACGCGGGGCTGCTGTTGTGCCGGGCATGGGTGTCTGCTGTTTGTTAGTGGCATCTTTCAACGACTTTACGTCCCCCAGTATCGCATCGAGTTTGGCGTGGACGGCGGCACTGTCAGCACGCTCGGATGCAGGTTTGGTGGTGATATCCAGGTCCGCAGAAAGCGACGGCTCCTCCATATACTCCACCGTCTTGTGCTCGTTGATGCGTATTAGCGCATTCATAACGTGCAGCATACTATCCCCGATGGCCTTTTTAAGGTCATTCCGCGTATTTCGGGTCTCATTGAGGCAATTGCATGCGAACCTCAAAACCCCGATCAACCCTTCGTAGACCGGTTTTTGGTCACTCTGGGCCAAGATGTCCGCAGCTTCTTTTTCAACGGTGGTGGTCGCACGTGACGACGGTAGTCTAGCTCTAGGTAGGGGAGCCGTCTTAGCTTTGGAGGTTGGCGGCAGGTTGGAGGTTAACGGCAGTTGGTTAGCCTTAGTAGTAGTCGCATAAATCCTAGAGGTCTGTGCCGGTGGAGATCGTTTAACTGGTTGTGCTTTCCTCTCCAGTTCATCGCTGATTCTCCCAACCATTGAAGTTGTTGTTGGGCTGGGGCCAGACGAATTAATGGTGAGGGTGGTGTTTAAGGCCTTTTTGGCCTTAGGTGTTGACATTTTCGCTGCTGTCGGAGGCGTTGGAGGAGAAGAGCCAAGGGTGACATTACTCATCCTGCTTGTATTTGATGGCGGAGTCCTATGTAGTGACGACATAATGTCGCTAGCAGAGCGTCCAAACAGTTAAGTATAAAATTAAAATTAAAATTTAGAAAGTTTGTATAAGTTGTATAGGTTGTCAGTAAGTAATAATGAATGTGTATGTTGCGAGTGTGTGTGATTAAAAAGTTTTTATCTAATAGGCCTAATGTCAGTATAAGGTTTTACACAATTATAATGTCCCTATATCAAATAGGGCTGTCCACTTACTTAAGAATTAAGTAGGTACCTAGTCAAGGTTTTTGGCAAGTATCACCAAGTTAAAAACCTTCTGTATGTCACACAACACTTAACTTAACACTAAGCTTAGACTTAAACTTATAACTAGGCCTGTCCTCAAAAAAGGTACAGGTGTCAGACTTAACTAAATACACAAGAGAATAAAATTAAAACAATGTAAAATTATTTTTTTTAATTTTTTATTGTAAATTCCTGAAAAATTTTCAAGGGTGGTCAATGCGCTCAAATTGCTTAAGGATAGGTATGACAATACAACCAAGATTATACAAGAGCATATTTTTTCACTCCTGGACATGCCTAACATGACAAGGTCAACGACCTCAAACATTCGTCATCTAATTTCAGAGACCAAGCAGCACCTTACAGCTCTTAAAAACTTAGGCCAACCTGTGGATTCCTGGGACAGCATGATAGTATGTATTTTGTTGCGGAAGCTAGATGTGCTGACTGGCCGAGCCTTCCAAATTGAGGGACAAGACAAGGAACTTCCCACAGCACAAAAGATTCTTGATTATTAAGAAAAACGTGCTCAAGCTTTAGAGTCTACTGAGTTTCTCGGCCAGAAGCTGCAAGCGCAGCGTCTAACAACCCACGCTGTAGTTGCACAAACGCTATCAACGTGCATGTACTGTAAGTCAAACCACAAATTATTTAAATGCCCAGCCTTTGCATCTATTGCACCCAAAAAACGCTTTGAATTTGCAAACGCAAACAAGTTATGCATAATTTCTTTGTCAAATCACAAGCGCACATGTAAATTCCATTTTAAGTGTCAAAAGTGTAAACAAAATCACAACACGCTACTGCATGGCATGGATGTTCAACAAGCCACTCCTTCTGTAACCTTACTAGCTAGGAATCCTAAGAGTCAGGTTCTTCTACCTACTGTACAAGTAAAATTAATATCGGGATATGATCAGACAATTTTAGCCCGAGCTCTCCTTGACAGTGGGTCACAAGCCTCATTTGTTACACAAAGGGTAGTTGACTTGTTAGGTATCGTTTCCACACCTACCAACACTAATATAATAGGTATTATTAATACTGAAAATACAGTCACTAAATGCATAAACCTTGAGGTTCATTCCACAGTTTATTCATTCAAAATTAATGTTAATTGTCATGTTGTAAAGAAAATAACAACCAAATTGCCGCAAGTTCATTTTGATTCATCCTTCATTGCATTTCCTCCACACTGCAAGTTAGCTGATGAAAGCTTCAATAAGTCAGGTGATATACACTTGTTGCTAGGCGCTGATATTTTTTTTCAGGTGCTACTGCCGCAGACGGAGATCGCTGCATCTGCTAACAGTCAACAGCCTGCAACTCCGAGTACTGTCACAGCGGAGCAGCCATCTATACTACACACCTCGTTCGGCCACATAGTCGCCGGTCGCAATGCCGCTTCAGCAGCTTCCAGAAATCAGGTGGTGTCTTTATTTTGCTTAGAATGTAATACTAATTTGAAAGATACAATTAATGCATTTTGGAAAACTGAAAATGTGCCAGAAATGTTCCCAGAGCAATTGCCAGAACACGAATATTGTGAAAAACTATCCCGTGAAACTACTAAGCTTGAAAACAATAAATTCCAAGTTTCAATGCCAATTAAAGTTTCATTAGAGCAAGTTAATTTTGAGCTAGGGGACTCATTTCATTTGGCCTTAAAAAGATTCCATAATTTGGAGAAAAGGCTACATAAAAATAAAAATCTTTTCATAGAATACAAAAAATTCATTGATCAATTTATTGAACTTAAACATGGCGACTATATAAATATCAGTAGTCTCGACTTATCTAAAGAGCCTGTTTACTTTCTTCCTCACCATGCTGTTTTAAAAGATAGTAGTCGCACAACAAAACTAAGAACTGTGTTTGATGGTTCTATGCGTATTAATAAAAGGGTATCTTTAAATGATCTCTTATTAAATGGTCCAGTAGTACAAAAAGACCTTTTTGAGATTTTAATTTCCTTTCGATTAGGAAAATACTTCTTCATTTGTGACATACAAAAAATGTTCAGATCGATTGAAATTGATCCATTACAACGTTCACTTCAATATTTATTGTGGCGTGACTCACATGAGCTTGATATAAGATGCATAAAATTAAATACTGGGACATACGGTCTCAAGTCATCATCTTATCTAGCCACTCGCTGCCTAATTGAACTTGCCAATAGGTATGAGAATCAGTTTCCGTTAGCATCAAGGATTTTAAAGAATAACTCATATGTAGACGATATATTGTATAATGATAATTCTATAGCGCGGCGCAATTTACCCAGTGACGTCTACTGCGACAATGGCTCGACATTCAAGGGGGCAAGAAATCGGTTAAATGAGTTATATAACCTGCATGCCTCCCAAAGTCACCAAAATCAGGTACAAACATTCGCCTCTCAACGTGGCATTGATTTTCACTTCATACCGAGTTACAGCCCTATTTTTGGTGGACTATGGGAAAGTGGTGTCAAAAGCACAAAGTATCACTTGAAACGCACTGTAGGTAAAGCGTTGCTTTCTTATAAACAGCTGAATACCGTATTGACTGAAGTCGAGGGCGTGTTAAATTCGCGTCCAATTACTCCATTGTCATGTGACCCCAATGATTTTTCATATTTGTCACCTGGACATTTTCTAACAGGAGCGCCTCTTAACTCTTACCCAGAGCGTGACCTCAGTAATACAAATGTAAATGCCCTTAGACTTTGGAACATTATTACTAATATGAAACAAGAAATTTGGAAACAATGGAGTAGACTACCTTACCTTGTTACAAAACAAGCCTAAATGGCATAAAAGCATGTCAAATGTATGCATCGGCAGTTTAGTCATTTTATGTAATGATAACACACTTCCATTGCAGTTACCCAATGGCTCGCGTTACCAATTTGTTTCCAGGGAAAGATGGAAAAGTCCGCACAGTAGAGGTAATGACTGCCAATGGTTATAAGCATAATAAGGCTGTTACAAAGATATGTTTGTTACCCATAGATATTAATGTATGAGAATTAGATTTAACTAGCAATTTAACTTATGTATGTGCTGCGTTAGTAATAAGTTAAAATACAGACACTGTTGTTACCCTGAGAATTGGTTTGGTGCGCTCAGTAAAAATAAATAAATCTCGAATCTCAAAACTTTAAACGAACGAAATTTTAAATACTAGGCATGTTTAAGTATAATTTAGAATCTGTATTTTACGTTAGTCTTATATGTTAGAAGCACATATTTGAAAGACATATGTTAGTATATTTTTGTTTAACTTAGATTCTATTTATTTATTAGATCACGACCTCCTTGGTCGAGTGGTTTGTACACCGGTTTTCATGGTGTCGCTATCTCTGAGGTCCCGGGTTCGAAACCCGGTCGGGTCAATTTAGAAATTATTGTTTTCTAAATTGTCTCGGGTCTGGGTGTTTTCTATGTATAATAAGTATGTATTTAAGTATTTTAAGTATGTTTATCCGTTGTCTAGTAACCATTTAACGAGTTTCTTCGAAGCTTCTCTTGGGCTAGATAATTGGTGTGATTGTAGGAAAGATTTATTATTTATTTATTTATTTCCGCGTAGATTTAAAGCTTGTAACCTGTATAAGCTTAGTCTTATATGTTAAAAGCACATATTTTAGTAAATTTTTGTTTAACTTAGATTCTATTTCCTCGTAGATTTAAAGCTTGTAACCTGTATAAGCTTAGCCTTATATGTTAGAAGCACATATTTTAGTATATTTTTGTTTAACTTAGCCTCTATTTTCTCGTGGAATGAATACTTGTAACCTGTAAAAGTTCAGTCTCATGTTATAAGAAATAACCTGTATTTGTTCAGTATTATAAATATTGTAAGCAAACATTAAAAGTAAAATATAAATAGTATATTTTTGAATAACTTAAAATTATTAATTAATATTACAATTCAAAACCTTTCAATTCATAATTAAACTCAAAATATGTCAAAATTAATATAAAATATAACTATAACATATTAATTAAGTAGTCACAGAGCTTTATATACGCAAAGGATTTGTATCTTTATTTGAATAATTTTAGTATCATTGTTTTTCTGAAGGCCGCAACTTATGTTGGCAACATAATCATTAATACCTTTGCATTCATTATAAGTTTTAGGGCGAAAGAGAGGTACATATATCGTTCGCTCTCTCTTCTCTGCCTCCATCTTGTGTAACCACGCGATATTCGTAGCTCCGCATATATTATTATGTAATTTATTGTAATTCAGCGTAATTGTCCTACAAAAGGCATTAAAAGTCATCTCAGTATATTGTGAGTGTATTATTTGTATTTGTACAACAAACCTAGTGTGCGTTAGTGGAAGCCGTCCCTGCTACGAACACTTCCATAAAACGTATTTCAACATATTCTTTCGTTTTAGCATTTATTTAAAGTAAGATAAATTAGGCAAATAAAATCTAATGCTTTTGGATGATCAGTCCAATTGCATTTCATCCTTATGAACCTAATTACTCACGAAATTCTTGAACATACCATAATATACGAGTACATTCCAAATTAATAATCGATAATCGATTTGTATTGACGTTATTTTCTAAAACATAATTTAATTTTTATTCTGAGTACCTAGACAGTATTTAACCCCTTTTTATTTATTATTCTCTTTTTAGATTTAGCATTTCATTTCAAACTATTTAGAAACCTTAGGTTGAACTTATAATGCCACTAATTTTGTTACTAATTAATTACGTTGGGCAAAGTATCGTCAACAGCTGTTAAAAGGTAGTTCCTTAATTAACTATCGATTACATTTATTATTTTATAACCAAGAAGACGCATTAAACTTTCTTAGTAAAGAAATTCTCAATACACATTTTAGATATTTTATGCGTCATCCATTACGCACCAGATATAAATTTTTATTTTATTTTCACGACATTTTTTTTTTGACAGCTTTTACAAAATCACTTTGAACATCTAAAACCCTTATAAAAAAAAAATTACTAATCAATTGTTCACCCTCCCTTCTTGACCTTATTATTGTCTCTTCTTCTCAACATATCGCCAAACATGGGCAATTCTCAGCTGATGCCTTCTCTTACCATGACCTGATTTACGTCTCGTTTAAATCTCGTCCTCCTAAGGCTAAGCCCAAAATTCTTCTGCAGCGCAATTTTAGTGGCATTAATCTTGAAAGTATTTGTGAGGATGCTGCTAGTATGGACTGGTCCCATGTCCTGGACTGCGACTCAATCGACAGGAAATTAGAACTTTTTGTCTCAACCCTGGTCAAGCTGTACGATGTTCATGCTCCAGTGCGTCCTGTCAAAATGAAACATCGTCCATCTCCATGGCTCACGGAAAACATTAAGACGATATGTGAACGCAAAAATGCCGCTAAATGTAGGTATAAGTGTAAGCCTACACCATGGAACTGGGAGAAATACGTGAAAGCTCGCAATCACTGCAATAAGGTGTGTAGAAATGCACAACGCCAATATATCCACAACTCTGTTGAAAACGAAGATCCAGCGAAAGTTTGGAAATTCCTAAGATCCCTGGGCATTGGGAAACAACGTCAGACTTTTTCTTCTAAAGATCTAGACATAAATCTCCTGAACAAACACTTCTGTGCTTCTCATCACTTCGATTCAACGAGAAAAGTTGATACTCTAAATTTTCTTTCATCTCTCCCATGCCCATATTACTCGTCATTTTCTTTCCGTCAATTCACCGACTGTGATGTTAAGAAGAGCATTATGTCGGTAACCTCTAGTGCTGTTGGCAATGACTGTGTCAGTCGCAAAATGATCTTGCTTATACTTGACGAAATCCTTCCCATCATCTCCCATATCCTTAACTACTCCATTGATTCAGGTGTCTTTCCATGTGCTTGGAAAGATGCTCAAGTCACTCCACTTCCCAAAAACTCTAAACCGTCATCCTTCTCGGACTATAGGCCAATATCCATTCTACCATTCCTTTCGAAAATTCTGGAACGCCTTGTCCATACCCAATTATCCACCTTCCTCCTTAAAAACCGACTCCTCAATCCATACCAATCAGGGTTTCGTACAGGCCACAGTACCACCACAGCACTAGTGAATGTCACTGACGATATCAGATCAGGCATGGAAAAAGGTGAAGTATCAGTTCTTGTCTTGCTAGATTTTAGCAATGCTTTTAACTCTGTCGACTATGATGTACTGCTTGGCATACTCCGTTCTATTAACATATCTCCAGCGGTGATTGACTGATTTCATAGTTACCTGTCTGGACGCCGGCAGCGGATTCGCCTTGAGGATTCCTTGTCCACTTGGTGTGACATTTCTGCTGGGGTGCCGCAGGGTGGCGTTTTATCTCCTTTACTTTTCGCTATTTTTATCAATTCCATTTCCTCTCAATTAGCACTAAAGCTACAGTTGACCAGCTTCCTCAGGCCATTACCATCATTAACAACGACTTGAACATGATTTGCGAGTGGAGTAGATCATATGGTTTGAGAGTAAATCCCTCGAAGACACAAATCATAGTCATAGGCAGTTCCACAATGACAAACAGAATTGACTGGTCGCATTTACCTGCAATTACTTTTGATGGCGTCTCTTTATCTCCTAGCGACAGTGTTAAAAACCTGGGCGTGGTGCTTGACAAAAATTTAACTTGGGGACCGCAGCTACAACAGGTGAGTCGGAAAATGTTTGCCGCAGCCGGATCCTTAAAACGTTTACGCAATTTTCTCCCTATGGCCACTAAAACTGCGCTAGCACAATCTCTTCTTCTACCCGTCTTGGACTATGCCGACGTCAGCTATCTAGACCTCACTGAAGAGCAACTGAATAAGCTTGAGCGTCTTCAGAACTTTAGCATTAGATTCATATTTGGACTACGCAAATATGATCATGTATCCGAATTTCGTACTAAGCTCAAGTGGTTGCCAATTCGCCTTCGCCGGAATTTACATATTGTCTCCCTGCTTTACAGTATTCTGTTCAATCCCTTTTCGCCACCTTACCTCAAGGAACGCTTTAGCTTTCTTAATGACACGCATTATCGTGTATTGAGATCGTCGGAGAACTTGAGTTTGGCGATACCAATGCACTCCACTAGATTTTTTGATAAGTCTTTTACTGTTCAAGCTGCCCGTCTGTGGAATGCATTGCCGACAGACATAAAGCATGCACAATCTTTGGACAGCTTTAAACGACATGTTAGAGAGCACTATCTGTCACTGTCGATGTCTCTATGATTAATTTACCTATTAATTTATTTCCTGTTTTTATTTGTCTTTTCCTAAGATAGAGAAAGTTTTGTATTTATTTATGTAGTTATTTATTATTATATATAAGTATGTAAATATGTATATGTGTATTATGATTATATGAGTAAGTATATGTATAATTTATGTATAAGTTTGTACATAAGTATGAACAATATAATACTAGTACCTAAATAAAACACCATGACTGCCCTATCAATTTTTTAACTATTTCTTCTATCCAGTCCAACATGGTTGCCTGGAAGAAATTGCTTTTTAGCGATAAGGCCGCCAATTGTATGTACTATGTGTTTGTGTTTATATATGTTTCTGTGGTGTACAATAAAGTATATTTTATCTTTTATCTTTATCTTTATCTTTACTAATCGATCGAAGCGGACACAAAATGCTTTTACTGATATGATTCTGATTAATTTCATTTTAAAAGTTTATACCTATGTATTACCAAACAAATGATTTCAGTTTAATTTTCTTAATAATGGTTCTTTTGTTAACAAAACTCGCCTGTATTCACCCGGCTGCGTCCTCACGTAGGTTATAATTTTCGCCATTTTATCTCACCAACAACGTCATCTCTGGATAGCAGCAGGTTTTACATCATTTTTATTTGGAGCAGTTGTAAGATTTTTCTTCTTTTACCTCTTCGGTTTTTGATGATTTTGTACCCATTTTTCCATATAACGTGGTGCGTGGGTTTGGGTGGGTGGTGGTTATAGCGTGGTGATGACTCATTGCTCGGCGCGGAACTCACACGGACCAGTTGTGACGTCACGTGTGCTGATGTGATGCGTAGCAGCGTCATTAATATCTCGCAGCGTGATTGGATTTTCGGATGCGAAGCGTGGACCCCATTGATGTGATCTTGATTTTCTTTGCGGCTTGGGTTCCAAATGAACCAGCACTGCCTAGAAGCAGTGGACTGGCAGGGTCGCCATGTGATGTGGGATGCTCAGCGCTGCCGAAAGGCAGCGCCGGCAGAGGTACTGTGAAGTCGGGAGACGAAATGATACGACGAAGGTTGGTTCTTAACTCTTATTTATTTAGGGAAAAACAGTGTTTATATAGTATTTTAGAACAAAGGAAAGCATTAACTGCCAGTTCTGGGAAATCGGTACAAAGTCCTAAATTAGTTGCATTCCATCACGTATAACAAAACAGATGATTCTTATGAGTCATGATGCCGTGACACACTGCACTACAAAATCTTGGGCCCGAATCCAGCTACAAAATCAGATGCCGATATTTTAAAGGACGAATTTACTGATTTATCAAAACCAATGAGGCAATATTTTAGAAATAGTGATGTCATGATTTTAGACCGGGGCTTTCGTGACAGCTTTTCCTTCTTAGAAAGTTTGGGTTATTCTGTTCATTATCCTCTATCAGTAGAACCGGGTGAACATCAGTCAAGTATAGAAAACGCTAATGAATCCCGCAAAGTGACTCTCTGTAGATGGGTGGTCGAAGTTGTCAACGGGCGCTTTAAACGGGATTTTAAGCTGCTGCGACAGGAATATTTCAATAGTGCATCAAAACACCTAATGCAAGATTTTAGGGTCGCAGCAGCATTAATAAATAAGTTTCACCCGCTTCTAAAAGACAGAGATAATGCAAGAGATATTATCTGTTATTCAAGACAGAATGTTTACCAACAATACATTGGCTGATTTTGTGGAAGAAAATAATTTAAATAGGAGACGGGCCAAATTTGAAATCATGACTGTGGATAGTGAAAATCTCCAAGAATTTCTTCGAATGAATTATAGCGAAGACAACCAGCCTATATGCCTTATGTTAAAGGAGTCACGGACAAGATCAGCCGCATAATACGCGAGTACTCGATACCGACAATATACACTCCTGGCATAAACGTCAACAACATTGTGGGCTCTCCGAAGGATGTTTTGCCACTTCAAACACCAGGCGTATACAAGATAGACTGCAGCTTCGGTAGTTCCAACATAGGCCAAACAAAACGGACTATTCATGAGAGGGTCAAGGAACATATTGCGGCTGTGAAAAACCGCCAGTCTAACAAATCAGACATTGCGGAGCATCTACTTGAAAGAGGCGCAAATCACTGCATCGAATTTCATCGTACGCAAGTTTTTTCCACAGATCGCCACTTTTATTCAAGAGTAGTGCGTGAAACGATTGAAATTAAGACATATCTGAACAATTTCAATCAGGAATATGGTCATAAACTATCATCAGCGTGGAATCCAGTGTTTGCAAAAACGCCACTTCGTTTTAGTCCGCAATCTGCTAACTACCAGAATAAGGCTTGTATACGGAATAGGGACACCGTTAGTGTTGTGTGTGACGGTAGTTGGATAAATAATGTGATAGTGGATGAAGACTCAGCGACGCAAACGTAGGCGATACACCGCGACAGCAGTCCATCCGTGACCACGGCCGGTGCAACTCGTTTGAAACGTCGGGTATAAAAGGTATGCGTAGAATGCCTTTACTAAGTAGTTTTGCGTTAAATCCCGTCTTAATATGTGTGCATAATGAAACGCGACAGTGTATATAATATTTTTTATTTATTTACGCCCTTACTACTAAACAGTGTACACGCCTTGTATAGTTAGTTAAGCAATGTTTAATTCACATCATTCTAATGTCATTTTATAACTATACAGTCCATATAAACTGATTATTAGTAAGGGGGGAGAATACTGAAATATTAAATAAAAAGTCATACTGAACTCATTAAAATCCTTATCAAAGTGGGACCATACTAATTATTATTATAAATATGATTATTATAATTTTATGAACATGTCGTTATGAATGCTGTAAAGCACAAAAAAAATTACAGCAGGACTGTCATTGGCTTTAATATAAATTGTAAACAAGTAAGTACCTACATAGCCAAGTTACCAAATTATTAAAATGCTGCACCTAAGTTATACCTAAGCTAAGCTATGTACCTACGTTTTTAACACTTGTGCAAAATAGCTAGATAAGTAGGTGCTTAATGTTTTACAAATGAAAGTCCTAGCATCGTATGGGCAGTTATAAAAATAAATATTATATGCTGTAAGGGAATTTTGAACTACTTTTCCATGTAACCGAAGAATTAGTTTTTATGAAACATAACCTCAAAATCGTTCCTTTTTTCTTAAATAAAAACATGCTACAAGGTTTCCGCGACTTAACTTTGTTTCCATAGGCATAAACTTATAATTTCGAACTCGCAAAGTAATTTTCCTCTGCTGTTGGTTCTAGGGCGCACTCTGTATGGACGCAGAACAATGTCCTTTTGTTGATGATGACATTTTTTTCCTCTCTGATGTGCAATTTAAACGTTCCATCCGCATTACACTTGGAAATCTCTAGTTTAATCAACTGTATGTATGTATGTATGTATGCGCAAATAATGAATGAATGATCTATAATCTGTTGCCGTTGTGTACCTACTGGTTCTGCTGCCTGGGTTACATAATTAACATTGTTGTTGTTAGAGTGTGAAAGAATTGTATTATTGTTATATGTCTATTTTACATAGGGTAGACCCGCTCTCCCTGTCTCAAAATAATAAAAATTAATAATAATAATAATCTGAAAATGCCGGGGGTAAGTTGTGCCGACGCGAATATCTTGAAAACAGAAAGAGATAGATATACGATCGTATTGTGTCGCGTAATGCCTAACTTAACAGTCGGGCTCACGCGGCCGCCATTTTAGTTGCGTCAGCGACACGGATCGAATGGCAGTGCATGTGAGGGTCCTCCAGCGCCACGTAAGTAAATATTTTCGTTTCGATACTTTTTGGTCGCAAGCTAGCATTTTTCGTGCTTTTAATATGATAGTTTTAGTAAAATGGTAATTATTATTCCTAGTTTGTTAGGCAGTGTAATTTTAATGTTTTGAGCTGAGTGATTTTTATATGTGAGACAAAATATCTATTGGAATATACGAAAATACTCTATTCAATTGTATCTATTCATTATACCATACGATTACTTTGTGTAACATCACTATTTTTGTATTATTCAAACGACTTTTCATTATAAAACCGTTGTGCCAACGGAGCGACTTTTACTTTAATAAAAGCATTCGTTCAGACAACTACGAAGTTTTACTTTGCCGTCACTGCGTCCCTGCCAACAGGTCATGGCCCAGGGACCATAATTTTCAAAAGTAATTTTTATAAGTCAATTTTAATAGTGAATTCATATTTAAATAACCAGTGCTGTACGTGAGTGATGAAGAAATACCAAACAGCCTCGATTAAAATTGGCTGAAACAGAACCTGATTACTAAAGGTACGAGTGTTGAGTTTTTTCACTAAAGCGCTGCTAAATAAAAACCATACGAATGTGGCATGGTACGAACCCTAAAATTAATCACTTAAAAATATTTGGCTCTGCTTATGTAACTATGTACATGATTAAATAAAATTAAAAAAATAACAACTAGTCGATATTATCGGTTATAGCAAAAATGGATACAAATTGTTTTATGTCGAAAATAAGCAATTTTTTCCTTGCAAGAGACAAATATAATTTTTGAAAATTCTTGGCCAATATTTAAAAGTGATGAGCAATATCAAGTATAAATTCCCGCCAATATTAGTCAGTCCATTGAGGTCTCTGAACAACTAATAGGCAAGAAACACTAAATTCCAACCGACGAGACAATAGTAATTGACGATCAATCAAAATTGTCAGACGTAGCGAACAGATTAGCAATCTATCCCCGAAAATTTATAAAAAAAAGGACTGACCCCGATTTGTATTTCTCTTTTGAATACTTCTCATTCCTTACCACTATGTTACAGTGGTGTTTTTAATGGTGTGATACTGATAAATGGTTTTCCGTCATACATTGTGAAATCGAATCTCTGAACAATAATCAGACATGGACATTTGTTGATAGACCTAAAAATATGAATATTGACAGTAGTAAATAGGTTTTTAAAGTAAACAATAACGGAAACGGGGAACCGGTGCGATAAAAGGCCCGTCTAGTGTCCGTTTTTTTTACCCAAACATACTTACAAGATTACGACGAAGCGTTTGCACCAGTTGCGCGAATTAATTATTATTATTAGTATCATTACTTTTAGATTTATTCTAACTTTTGCTATTCAGTTTGACCTCTAAGTCCATCACATGGACGTAAAAAATCCTTTTTTTTTTAAATGGCGTAGTTCAAGAGGATAGTTGTATGAAAATACCTGAAGGTATTATATTATTATGCTCTTTATTTAAAATATAATCTTAAGTAAATTTTTTTACAATATTTTATATAAAAAAAACGCATTTACAATATAAAATATTATAAATAAACTTAACCTAGGTTGCCACCGGCAGCGGGGATAGACCCAAGCTATCGGTGGTTAGGGCTGCAGAGTGAGGAACCTCCTGACAATACGTGCCGTGTCAAGGAGTACTGCCTTTTGCATCTGACCCTTGACCCAACCTTTCAGCGAGAGCCTCTCTAGGTGTTGATCGAGGCTCTTCGCTATAAGGCCGTGTGCCGAAACGACTATCGGTACAATAATGGTTGAATCCACATCCCACATGGCGGTAACCTCGTGAGCCAAGTCAAGGTACTTGCTGAGCTTGTCCTTGTCGGCTTTCACGAGGTTCTCGTCATGAGGTATGGTGATATCAACCAATATTGCTTGGCGCTGAGATCGGTCGATCACCACGATATCAGGCTTATTAGCGACAATAGTCCTGTCCGTGATGATAGAGCGATCCCAGTAGAGCGTTGCATGACCATTTTCGAAAACTGGCGCAGGTGCGTACTTATAGTACGGCACCTCTGATTCAACAAGGCCATATCGAAGAGCAAGTTGCTGGTAAATTATTCTGGCTACTTGGTTGTGTCTGTGCAAATACTCTCCGTTAGCAAGATGAGAACAACCGGCAATAATATGTCGGAGTGATTCTCCCGGACGGCGGCATGCCCGACAGATGTCGACCGTACCGTCCCTCATTATATATTTCCGGTAGTTATTCGTCTTGATAACTTCATCTTCAATAGCACAGACAAAACCTTCGGTTTCCCCAAAAAGGTCACCGAAACGCAGCCAGTTCACCGAGGCAGGTAAACCTACATCAGGCCCAGTCAGAGCCTGATAGTAGCGCCCGTGTAGCACCTTGCTCTTCCATATGTCCTTGCGATAGAGAGTGCTTAGCACCACTGGTTTGCGCCAGTTTTCTGTTGCCAAGGAGAGCGGCGTAAAGTGTCTATCAACTGCCACGACATCCAAATGCATCCCGCACTCACTGTTAAGGAAATAATCCCTGAGACTGCACACCTCACGGTTATGTAGGTCCTTGGCATTTAAAAAGCCGCGACCCCCACATCTCCGCGGGATGTACAGCCTCATAACAGATGAGCGCGGGTGTAACATTCTGGAAGTCGTGAGCATTTGACGGACTCTTCTATCCAAGGCGTCCAATTCGGTCTGAGTCCATCTTAGTATGCCAAAGGAGTATGTGAGTAGAGGCATAACCCAGCCATTAAAAGCACGCGTCTTATTGCCACCCGATAAAAGACTGTTAAGTACTTTTCTTAGGCGGCAAAAGAATCGCTCCCGTAATGACTGTTTTATGTCCCCATCCACAACACCCAAAGACTGTGACATACCAAGATATTTATATGTTTCAACTTCGGAGAGAGATCTGAAGTTTATCGTTTCGGAGAGTTGTAAATTGGTTGAATTTACTACTCTCCCACGCTGTACATGTATAACCGCACACTTATCCACACCAAACTCCATCTTGATGGCACTGCTGAAAGTCTCAGTAATTTTCAGCAGTTTCACCAAGTCTTGGCGGTTTGGTGCGAGCAACTTGAGGTCATCCATGTACAACAAGTGCGACATAACTTCACCCCCTCTCCGCAGTTGACAGCCTAACTTTGAATTTCTCAACAAAGTACTGAGAGAATTCAAAGCTAGGCAAAACCATAAAGGACTCAGACTGTCGCCCTGGAATATGCCACGCTCTATCCTTATAAGATCCTGCGTGGCAAAAACACTATCCCACAGATCATAAAAAGTCTAAACAGATAGAAATTAGAGGTACCACTCAAGAGAGCAAATTACTAACAAAGTAATAAAGCTTGAATATTATCTCTACATGAGACCAACAAGCTGACATTTTCTCAAAAGTGATGCCCTCTACAAAGTTCCAGGAATTGAGAAATAAATTAATATTCTTTGTTTCCTAATTGGTGCAAAAATCTTAAACTTTAAACAATAAGATGTTAATATAACAAAGAATATATTAAATTACTTATTAAGTTGAACCTGTCTGTCATGGATTCGGGTCCTTTAACGGCCTGCACGGAAATGCCAGTTAAATCTTCTGATAATTTAAATCACATAAGCAATAAACATGTAATTTAACCAATTAGAAACACAGTTATTTTCTCTGATGGATTGGGTCAGGGCTTAGGATTGCTCATGAATGGAAGTATAAACCAACATGTAATGAATATCTGTGCCCCAGGTCAATCAATGAATGCTATAGTACGTAGCGTTTCTTAGCAGTCATTGAGCAGTTCCACTAATGTGATTATTTTATGTGGTGACAGTCTACGAATTAAAAAACGTGACATCATAGAAAATATAAATATTTTGTTGAAATTACAATAAGATACAAATTGCAAGTTAATAGTTAGTGCTTTTCCCTATTGTACAAATTTAACTTGGGAACAGAATAAACGCATATTTGACTTAAATTTATTATTATATAATTTATTATGCCGTCATAGTGACACTATCTTATTTTTTGATATTAATAAGTTTATTAATAATATTAGTTTGACTTCAGATAGTATGTACCGTAAAAAGGGGGGTATAGGAATGGCGAGGGCAATAGGAATGCAAACCACTTTTTGTTGTTGGCGTTTTTACAGCTGTATCTACACAATTTCTACCAAGGCTTGTTTTCTACCATTTTAGTAGACTATATTTTCGACTATTTTCTGGCAACACTTTGTAGCCAAAGCTTCAAATTAAAAAAATAAAAACACTGTCAAAGTGAAGTTCTCGAACCGGTAATTTTTTGGCTCCAAAAACTTTGTCGTAGTGTTGGTTTAACCTTAATTTTGCAAGTGGACTTGATTTAGAGTTACTTATCATTGATTACCGGACCTTAAAACATAAAAGGTAAGTACACATACTGCTTAAAAACTGGTGTTTAAAGATTTGTAATAAAAACCTATGTATTTTCGTATTTTGAGGTGAATAGGAACGTGCAAGGGGTGTAAAGGAGTCGCTAAAGAGGATAATCGGAACGGAATAGGGGTTTTTTGGAACAGGAAAGAGGTGAATCGAAACTAGTGAGGGGAGTATAGGATTTCGCTTTTAGGGTTGGCACAAACAATATTGCCAGTTTTCAGTCGTTTAAATTGCATTAAAATCTTTTAAAAATTCTTTAAGGATTGATATTTTTAAGTGTACCGTCGTAAATTCATCTTTTTTATAAATTCAATAAAATAGTATTGTAGGTACCTACTTGATTATTGATAATATCATATAGCACATTTTACAGGATTTCATCATGCCCAGAACGTATAAACCTAAGCCAGGTGGCAAAACATATAAGAAATATGATGAACTTATAATTCAACAAGCTCTTGCAGAACTCGATCATTCAGCAGCAACTTTTTCAACAATATCAAAAAAATATAACATTTCAAAAACTGTTCTATTTCGTCACAAACATAGTCACGTCAAACCTCAAGGTGGTCAAGCTGCTCTTTCTAATGAAATAGAGGAATACATAGTCCAGAATTTGAATATTTGTGCTGATTGGGGTTACCCTTTAGACTCAACTGATCTTCGATATATTGTTAAGATATATCTGGATACCCAAGGAATTACAAACAGAAGATTTAAAAATAATTATCCTGGGATTGATTATGTGAACGGATTTTTAAAACGACACCAAGATACTATTTCCCGAAGAATTTGTCAAAATATAAAACGAGCTCGTGCAGCAGTAAGCCCTGAAGTCATTGTAAATTATTTTTCCGAATTAGAAAAGTCTCTCGCCAATGTGCCGCCTTCTAACATCGTCAACTATGACGAGACAAACTTAGCGGATGACCCGGGGCGCAAAAAGGTCATCGTTAGACGGGGATGTAAATACCCTGAAAGGGTAGTTAATCACTCTAAGGGCTGTATCTCATTGATGATGGCTGCTTCTGCTGATGGAGAGCTGTTGCCTCCATATGTGGTCTATAAAGCAAGTCACTTATACGACACATGGGTCAAAAATGGACCTGAAGGAACTCGGTATAATAGATCTGCTTCAGGGTGGTTTGATGGAGATTGTTTTACAGACTGGCTTGAGACCTTGGCCGTACCATATTTGGAAAAGAAAGAAGGCAAAAAAGTACTCGTGGGGGACAATTTATCTTCTCATTTATCTTTAAAAGCAATTCAGCTCTGTAAAGAGAAAAATATTGATTTTGTCTTCCTCCCCGCCAACTCAACCCACCTAACGCAGCCATTGGATGTTGCATTTTTTAAACCATTAAAGACAGCATGGCGACAGGTTCTCGAACAATGGAAAAAAACCGACGGTAGGGACATGAAATCCGTACCAAAGGGATGTTTTCCACGGCTGCTTAAGCTCTTAGTTGACAGAATATCGACGAATTCTGAAAGTAATATCAGAGCTGGGTTTAGGAAAACTGGGCTTGTACCTTTAGACTCGACTCCGGTGCTATCGAAACTGCCAACCGAAAAAAGATCTACCGAAGACGAAAAAGATGCTGTAGACGAAACGTTCGTAAGACTATTAAAAGAGATGAGGTTCGGAACGATGAATATTACAGAGCCTAAACGAAAGAAAAAAATTGAAGTTGTCGCAGGGAGAAGTGTGAACGAACAAGAAGCCGTAGATAAAAACAGTGAGAAAACCTTAAAAGATACCACCAAAAAGCAGCATTTGATACCATCTACTTCCAAACCAAAACCAAAAGGGAAAGGTGTAGGTAAGAAGACTAAGAAGATGCCCTCAGAAAATAATCAAAATGAGATTCAAATGCTGCAAACTATTGATAAAGATGAAAGATTGGACTTTTCAGGCTGCGACATAATTTATCCACTACAGAAAAGTCCACAGGAAAAGCTCAATCAACAGAATGTTTATAATAATAATAATAATACGATAAATATCAAAGATAATACAATTTTGAACAATCAAAAAAACTCGGCAAAACTAATTAAACTAGGAAAAGAAAATATGCCGACAGAATGCGCGGACAATACTACGGATGTTATACTAGAGCGCAATGAAAACAATAACTATGAAGAAATAGATTCTACTAACCAGAGAAATATAGAGGATATTAATTTTGATAACAATAACCTGGAATCTATGCCAGTTATTTTTGGTGAAGATCTAGAACTAGGGTACCAAGAAGAAGTTTTAGCAACATATGAATTTCAAACACCGAGCGAAATAAAAACAGAGAAAAAGAAAATTGACATTATTTCCAATATTAAGTTAAAATTACCACTGCCTCTGTCTGGCACAAAAAAGAGAAGAAATTCACAGCCTTGCTCAAAAGACACTGCTTGCACATCGTCAACCAAACGACGATATTCAACCTGTACAAAAAATTATTACGATAATGAAGAAGAAATATTGAGTATTTTAGAAAGTGACTGATTTGGAGAAAACAGATTTAAACGCTAACTTAGATTTAAGACTTAAATATTTATATTATGACTGTTAAACATTCATTATTTTCTATAAATTTGTTTTTTTGGTAAGAAATCTGAAAAGATCTCATAGTTAGTAAATAGATCTCATACTCTTAGTGCCTGAAGCCAAGATAACTGCTGCAAGGTTTGATGTTTACCTACTTTTTGTTTTCATAGTGGTTTATTAGACTATATTTTTTGTTTCTTTCCGATCTCAAATACATAAGAATTTAATTTTGTTTAGATTTACCTATATTTTTAATTTTTAACTAGAATAAACATACACAATTATTAAAGTTTTTTTTAATCAAAAAATCACATATTACATAATTTACATAACCAATTTTAACCACATAATAATAGGTAGGTGGTACCTACCTTGTAGGTACCTACCTTACTATCATACCCATCTATTTGTGCCAGCCCTTGTCATTTTTCCGATTGTCCCCAATCGTATTCCCATTGACCCCAACTGCGGGGAGAATAGGAATTCACCACATTTTGAGCTTTTTTAAAAAAACTAGCGCATATATGTAGTAAAAGCCTATGGGAATCTATAATCTTAGTCACCGGAATCTTACTAACTATATGGTACGGTTTGTAATTGGATTAAAACCCAGAGAAAATCGGCCTGGAAGTTTGAAATTGTTCCTATTCCCCCCGTTTTACGGTATCTGTCGAAGAAGTGTAGGACTCGAATAGCTAATTTGTTAGCTTACAATATACATGATACAGTTATACCTGGTATAACTAAGTCTGTTATTGACAATAATATCATCATTAGTAGTTCTACTAATGCATCCTTTACAACTAGTTGTAAGATGACTACCTCTTCTTTAAACTGAGGTCTAAGACAAAAGCCAAGTCCACTTACATTAATATTATACATCAAAATATTCAGGGTTTGGCTGGCAAAGACTTAGAATTAGAATTAATTGCAAAAAGTCAGGCTATTCATATATTTTGTGTGACTGAGCATTGGCTAAAAAGTCATGACAAGTCTTTCCAAGTAAATAATTTCCAACTAGCAAGCGCGTACGTACGAAGCAAAGCTATTCACGGCGGTTCTCTAATACTAGTTAGTAATAATACGGTGAGTACGGTCTCAGAGCTCTTGCGTGTTCGGACGTGGTCAACTTTTTATTCGCATTTTAAATAATCGCTCTCAACGTTGCTCTCAAAATTGAATAGTGGTGCGACGACTTCCACCTGAGCAAGCAGGATAGCGCATATGCCCCGCATTCGCTCGGCTCCACCACGGTCAAAGTACCTCTGCATGATTACCTCTGATAGTATTACCCGCAAGCTCAAATAAAAAAAAAATTGAGGAAATATTATCTTTCACCAAGGGCTAGTATAATGAGCGTGCAAAGGAGCCCACCTCATGGTAATTCTACATCACAACCAGATTTGTCAAAACTACTAGAGGATGCCGCACTTAATGTTTCACTCAGGAAAAGAAAGGCGCCAGAGTGTAGTTGTAATATCGAAGACAAACTCTTGGAGTTACAAAATAACCTATTGGCCTCCATAAACTCTACTCTTGACTCTCAAAATAAAAACATTACCTGCGCTTTGGATACGTTACGTGATGAGTTCGGTACTTTTAGGCAGGAGATGCGCGACATGAATGATAAAATCCAAAATTTAACAGCTGAGCACACAGTAATAAAAAAAGATATCCACGAGTTTAAATCGTCTAGCCTAATAAATAGTAATAAAGTCGATTCTCTTGCCAAAGAAGCATCGGATATGCAAAGTACCATAAACGAGCTATCTGAGCAGCTCCAGATTAAAGATCAGCATGGGAGGTTAAACAACCTTGAAATAGCCGGATTACCTGCTCTTAAAGGTGAAAACCTAATAAACATTGTCACAAACATAGCTAAAAAGATTGGTTTTCCTATGACGTCATCTGATATCGACTACGTTCATCGTGTCCGGCGTTTCACTCCCAAAAATAACAAAGACACGCATACCGTTAGCGAATCGACACGAGACTATTCAACCATTCCCAATATTATTATCAGATTTACCCAAAGACAACGGAAAACTGACATGTTGGCAGCGGTGCGTGCGCGTCGTAAATTAACTACAGCTGATGCAGGCTTGGATGGTGCATCTAAGCCCATCTTCATTAACGATCACCTTACACCGCAAAACAAGCTTTTATTTAAGGAGACTCGTCGCATCGCTAAACTTAAAGACTATAAATACGTCTGGCTCTCGGATTGTAAGATCTTGTTGCGCAAAAGTGATGTTTCGAGGGTGATAGTTATTGCGAGTGAACATGACCTTTCGAAGATACAATGACTATATATAACTAAAACTCATTTATAGCTCCAATTGTGTCACATTTCAAATATTTACACATTTTTGTTTTACTTTGACACAATGTTATTCTTTCACTTAAACACCTCTCAATTTGCAACCATGTTTTCTGTTGGTGGAACAACTCGTAAAATTATTACTATAAAAAATAACTTTAAAATACGATAACACTAGCATTTCCATTTACTACCAGAACGTGAGGGGTTTACGCACAAAATCACACATATTTCTTAATACCGTCCTATGTAACGATTACGACGTACTTTGTGTAACCGAGTCGTGGTTAAATGATAACTTTTATAGCGCAGAATACTTTGATAACCGTTACGAAGTGTATAGATGCGATCGAATTGTAGCTGGCGAGCCTGGCGGTATGGGCGGCGGCACAATCATAGCGGTGCGCCGGGAACTATGCCCGTGGCATCGTCTCGACATGCGCGCGCCACCGCCGGCCGACGAGGTTTGGGTCTCGCTGCCGCTGCGCGTGAGCGCTCCCACTCCCACCTTCGCCACCTCTGCCGCGTCGCCTGCTCCTCGTCATTTACACATTATCTGTACATACATAGGACACGGCCGTAATCATGAATCATTGCTTAGTGGTTTTTATGACAGAGTAAGCGAATTCGCTATTTGTAATCCTGACGATGTTTTCTTGGTTCTTGGCGATTTTAATATTACTTATGCCCACTGGTCCGAAAATGGCGATTCCATGGACTTAGAAACTAATAATAATAATTTAGCATGTCTCGCTGAAGATTTTATAAATTTATCTTCTATGTCACAATACAATTCTCAATTTAATGTAAATGGTAGGCTACTGGATTTAATATTTAGCAACAAGAAATGTCTAGTTTCTTCCTGTGAACATCCGCTGGTTCCAGAGGACCCGCACCACAAGTCTTTAAAATTAAAATTGTCCGTAATGCTAAAGGATTATCATACACTTCGCCCCTCAAATTATACAAAACTGCAATTCCATAAAGCTGATTTTAATTCTATTAGGGCGGCCTTAGCATCGGTTGACTGGGTAAACGTTTTGTCTAATATGACAGATGTTGAGAATATGGTGGGCTACTTTTACGGTGTTTTAAATGAGATTGTGAATAAACATGTGCCAAAAACTAATCCTAATCTTAAAGCAAGATACCCACCCTGGTACACAATACCTCTCATTAAATTAAATAGGGAAAAAGAAAAATTCCATAGAAAATGGAAACAATATGGTAGCCAGCGCGATTATCAAACTTTTTCAAAATTAAGGTCTCGCTTTAAAAAAATGACTGGACGCTGTTATACGCAGTTTATTGAATTCTCGGAGAACAATATCAAAACACACCCAAAATTATTCTGGTCATTCGTGAAGTCGAAAAATGCTACAGGAGATATTCCAGCCAACATGACGTATAATAATCAAAAATTATCAACCGGGCCCGATATCTGTAACGCATTCAACCTATACTTTCATTCCGTATTTGTTCCTACTTGTGAAAATCCACCGTTATTCGATTACTGCAATCAATCTACCTTAGATATAAGTTCTATTAATACTGATGAATCTCGCGTTCAAAATGAATTGAAACATGTCAACATCTATAAGGGAGCAGGTTCAGATAATATTCATCCGGTTCTTATTCGTAACTGCGCTGAAGAGCTCGCTGTTCCTCTTACAATAATATTTCGAACATCCCTAGAGACTGGAATTTTTCCCTCTATTTGGAAAGCAGCTTTAGTGACTCCAATTCCCAAGAATAATATAAAACATCTCATAACAGAATACCGTCCTATCTCAAAACTATGCATTCTTGGTAAAATTCTCGAAAAGATCGTCACCGCTGATATTGCACTGGCTGCCCGTAGCTTTATCTCCTTTCAACAACATGGGTTCTATAAAAACAGAAGTGTGGACAGTAACATGATAACTTTTACGGAATTTCTTGCGCAGGCAATGGAAGACAATTCGCAAGTGGACGTCGTGTACACCGACTTCTCGAGGGCTTTTGATAAAATTAATCATAACTTGCTCATTAATAAGCTTGAAGAGGCCGGTGTGCACGGCAGCCTTCTTAGATGGATCCAGTCCTACATAAAAAACAGAAGCCAGGCGGTTTGCATCAAGGGATACTGCTCACAGTTTCTTCCTGTATCTTCAGGCATTCCACAAGGCTCACATTTGGGTCCTCTACTGTTTTCTTTTTATATAAATGACATAGACAAGGTCTTTAATCATAGCCATCACTTGCTTTATGCAGACGATACTAAGTTGTATAGAATTATAAAATCCCGCGAAGACTGCCATAAATTACAACTAGATCTAAATGAATTACATAATTATTGTCTTAATAACCAACTGTTTCTCAATACCAATAAATGTCATGTTATCTCTTATACTCGTAAAAAGAACCAAATTAACTTTGAATATTGCATAAATAACAGCATTCTCAATAGAGTAACCCGTATTAGAGACTTGGGAATCATAATGGATTCAGAGCTCTCATTTAATTATCACATAGATCATATTGTAGCGGCTGCTTTTCGTAGACTGGGATTCATTCTTAGAGTTAGTAAACCTTTTAAAAACACAAACACACTAAAAATTCTGTATTTTTCATTCGTTCGTTCTATCCTTGACTTTTGTAGCACTGTTTGGAACCCGTGTTATGCTGTCCACATTAGTAGACTTGAAAGGATTCAAAAAAAATTCGTGAAGTCGCTTAATTATCGTAATAACACCTCTAACGATACATACAATGAAACACTACTTAAACATAATTTGCTTACTCTGTTTAACCGTCGTAAAATGTTTGATATAACTTTTCTTTATAAAATCTTAAACTCCTTCATTGACTCGTCAGAGCTTCTCGGCAATGTTCATTTCACATGTCGAGTTCGACTCCCTGTGCGCCCCTCACGTGCACTACGCCTGTTTGTTCCCCCGCGACGCAGAAAAAATTATACCCGAAACTCCTTCTTTTGTCGTTCCACCAACACATATAATTATGAATTTTTAGAATTAGATCTGTTTCACATGTCATTCGATAAAATCAAAGAAAGACTTAAAGTTATATTAAGTTAATAAATAGGTAAATGTCGTTCACAAAAAAAATATTCTAATACCTGCTCTTCATTTTGCGGCCAATAAATTGTCACCGTAGTTTAATTATTTTTCTAGTACTTACTTGTGTAAATTCATGTTTTTACTACTTATTTGTTTTTTTTTCTCTTTTCTGCTTAATAGACAAGATTTTACATAATAAACAAGTCAATAGACTTGTTCTTGTTGATCACGTTTAGCCATGTAAGATGCTTTTGTGAAAACAATTTTTTGGGCACTGTAGGTCTTTTAAACATTCCAATTGTTTGTCACTATTTATTGTTATAGTACATGACTGTTTGTTGCCAAAATAAATTAAAAAAAAAAAAAATTAAATACAAGGAACGCAACGACATTGTATGTCTTTCTAAGGAGCGTAACATTGAGCTATCATGTGTAGAATTCAATAGTTTTGTAATAGTATGTGTATACCGGCCCCCATTAGGTAATTTTGATTTAATTGAGTCCGTGATGGAAGATGTACTTAATAAAATAAAATTGAAAAATAAATTTGTTGTAGTATGTGGGGATTTTAATGTAAATATTTTAGAAAACACTTCAGGGAGTGTTCGTCTTCTCGCTTTATTTAAATGCTTTAATCTAAGAAATCTATTTCTTGAACCCACTAGAATAACTTCACATTCGGCCACCTGTCTCGATAATATTTTTACAGACTATGACCCTGTCTCTAAGTCAGTTATTAGTAGTCTTACGTCTGACCATTGCGGTTTGAAGGTGACCTATGATTTTGATGTTAAGGATGCGCCTAAAACTGTAACATGTAAATCTGTTACAAAAAAGCGAATGGAGAACTTAAGTTCTGTGACTGGGCCACGACTGGTATTTATAAAAGTAGAAATAAACTGTATGAGTTATATAATTAAAGACAATATAATCAAAATTTAAATTTTACAGAATATGTAAAAAATTACTCTAAATTGTTTAAGAAAGTGTGCACACTAGCAAAATCTAACTTCATTAAAGATAAAATTAAAAAATCTAATAATAAAATAAAAGTCACTTGGGATATCATCAACCGTGAAACTGGTAAATTAAAACCACGGGACAACACTTTTACTCTAAAAGTTTAAGATAACCTTATCAATTCAGATGCACAAATTGCTAACATTTTTGATGATTTCTTTATAAATATACCTGTGGTAACAACCTCAAAAAATTTATCACCAGTGGCGGCACAAGCCTTTCTCGAACAACATGTACCCAAATGTAAGGTTTCTTTTAATTTTCAATATATTGACTCTAAAAATATTATTAAAACTTTTAAATTACTAAAAATTAAAAACACAGGTGATTTGTGGGGCATGTCTATAAAGATAATTAAAAATATTATATATTCTATTGCACCATATCTTGCTGACATATTTAATAAGTGTGTTGATAAGGGAATCTTTCCTGATCTTATGAAGTGTAGTAAGGTTATACCTATATTTAAATCGTGAAATAAAGAAGACCCCAGTAACTATCGACCAATTTCAATACTACCAGCACTTAGTAAAATTTATGAAAAAATTATTCCCGAACAGTTAGTGGAATACTTTAACTTAAATAATCTTTTACATAGTAAGCAATTCGGTTTTACTAAGGGTCGTTCCACTACTGACGCAGGTGTAGCTCTAATAAAACATATATTTGATGCCTGGGAGAAGTCTCAGAACGCTCTTGGAGTTTTTTGCGACTTGTCCAAGGCTTTCGATTGCGTTGAGCACCGGACACTGGTGATGAAGTTAAATTACTATGGTCTCAAAGGTCTTGCGCGTAATATGATACAGTCGTATCTTAGTTCTAGAACACAAACTGTCGACATTAATGGAACTAAGTCATCCGGTTCTCATGTAAAAATGGGAGTTCCACAAGGGTCAATTCTTGGCCCTTTTTTATTTTTGATATATATCAATGACTTGCCATTCTTTGTAGAAAACTTCTGTGATATTGTATTGTTTGCAGATGATACTTCACTCATTTTTAATGTGACTAGATGTAAGAATAATAATGACGATGTTAACAATGCTCTCTCAGACGTACTCAGTTGGTTTAGTGCGAATAATTTACAGCTAAACGCTAAAAAAACGAAATGTATTAAATTTATACTACCAAATGTCAAGACCGAACAAACCGATGTTAGAATGAATGGTATTAAATTAGATTTGGCAGACTCGACAGTTTTCCTAGGGATAACCCTTGACTGAAAACTCCAATGGAATCCGCATATATCAAATTTGGCCGGCAAACTCAGTTCAGCAGCATATGCGATTAGAAAGATTAGACAACTAACAGATGTAGAAACTGCTAGGACTGTTTACTTTAGTTATTTTCATAGTGTCATGTCGTATGACGTCCTTCTGTGGGGAACAGCGGCTGATGTTAAAACTATATTTATTTTACAGAAACGAGCAATAAGAACCATTTATAGACTGGGATCGCGAACTTCTTTGAGAAATATTTTTAAGGAAGTTGGTGTTCTTACTGTTGCATCGCAGTATATTTATAATTGTATAGTTTTTGTGCGTTGCAATATTAACACTTTTTCTAAACACGGTGATGTACACAATTTCAATACTAGAAATAAGTCAAAACTAGTAATGCCACTGTTTAGGTTACAAAAGGTTCTCGGCTCTTTCTTGGGGCAAGGTATACACTATTATAATAAAATACCAAGTACTATACTAGATTTACCTTTAGATAAGTTTAAGAATCATGTAAAATCTTGTTTACCTAGGAAAGGTTATTACACAGTCAAGGAATATTTAGAAGACAAAACAGCCTGGTTATAATAATATATTTACATTGTTTTTTTCTTAATCCATTGTCTTTTATGACATTACATAACTGATTGTATAATTTGGTAACGACATGTTGTTTTGTAAATGTCGTTACTTCTATATTATTTTAAAGCTGCGGAGTTTCTTGTGCCCGTTCTTCTCCACAGCTAAAAGACTTCCTAAATGGGTGATTCCTATGCCTATCCATCCATCCATAAAAAAAAAAAATTAGATTCAAAATGCTTAATTTAAGTTTACTGAATAAAGATATATTGATTTTGATTTTGATTTTGAACATACGTCATTTAATATGTCAATAACATGTAATAACGTGTGATGTACCCACATAACTTAAGATGTTAATTAACCCCTTGCGCAATTAGGCACCTCGTTGGTGCCTAACTTTTTGACACCGGACGCGATTAGGCACCACCGTGGTGCCTAACGGTTTGTGTTTATCTATGGCGTGTTTGTAAATTTATTTTGTTTCTGTATTCGGTCATGAGTATTGTAACAGGATAAGGAAGTTATCCTCTGTCGAATAATATAATAATCATAGTGTTTTGCCAAATAAAATTACCGGAAAAAAATTTAACAAAACTTGCTGTGTTGGCCAACTTGTGTGAGACGCCATTACTAATTTCGCTGCTTGACCAGTTCTGTGTTTTAGTGAGAAATATGAGTTCCCTTCGTAAACGGTAAGTGAATTGTATATCAATCTATTGGAAATTTAACGTAGAATGTGTTTTAGTTATTAGTTTGAGTCGTTTCAAGATGTTAGTCCAGTAAAAATGTCTGCAACTTTTTAGTTGCGGTTTTTCCATGTCGTCAGTAATTGCGTCATGTCTTTGAAAACAATATTTATTTTACACATTGTGTGTTCAGATATAGATAAGTTTGTTGTAAACAAACCATGTTGTTGGACCATGCGTCATTTTGAACCCACTTTTCAGCTTTATTCAACAGTGATGAATTAAATGTCATATGAAAGCTCTTAGTGTGTACTTTATTTTATTATATGGCAACTAAATTCAAATCCAGCGCGAAAACGGTGTTATGGTGCGTTTTTGAAAAAATATTTTGTTTCGATATTAAATTATGATTAGCTATCAGTCAGTAGCTAGGACTATAACTCACTATACTCAACTCACTATAGAAAAAATCAACTTGCCGAATCTTTGTTACACCGAAAAACCTAAACAGGCAAAGGGTAGTGTTCATAAGGATGGAAGCTAATCTGCCACATTTAGAAATATGATATCCTAATGATTTCCTTGGAATTTTACATTTAGAATAATTTTTGAATGTACCAAAACGCCATTTTTGCGCAGGATTCGAACTTGGCTGCTATAGAATGAAATAAAGTACACGTCAAGAGCTTTCATATGACTTACGTTTCATCACTGTTGCACAATTTTGGAAGGTCCAGTGTTCATACAAAAGTGCCAATGGTCCTTTATCCAGGAATCAGAATGTAGCATCAGTTTTGTGATATACATTATGAATGTAACACAATTGTGTTTTCAATGAAACGCGGTCCCAAAAGTCATTACAATACGGTACAATTGGACGAAAAAGTGTTACTAAAGTGTTATGATAAAAATTTATTTGATAGTTATTTGGCATAAGATAAAGTCAGTTTGTGTGTGTAAAAAGTAAAAAACGATTTGTGCACAATGTTTTTTTTTCTATTACTATTTGATATTATTACTATTTGACGTAACATTTTTTTTATTTATAATTTTTAATTATGCTTTTTTTAGATTACGGTCGAGGTCTCCGGGGGCAATTGAGGCTCCCCGGCCGATCCTGGCGGCTCGGCGGCAGCTAATTTTAGCTGCTGCCCAAAACGTCCAGGTTAGGGACGTAGTTGATGAGCCGGCGCCAATTTTGGGGGTGCCACCACAACCACCACCACCACGGTGAGTATATATTATTGTGTGTTTCGCGCGCTGATCTTTGAATTGGTTTGCATTGCATTTATTTTTATTGTTTGTTTTAGGACGCGTCGTCTCGTCTCGCCGTCTCCGCCGCCTCCACCTCTTCCGTTGACTGCTTTCAGCGTGAAACGGGCAGCCTCTGGGGCTTTGTGCACCGACAAGGCCGTCGAAATCACGAAGACCCCCAGAGGTTCCATCAAGCGTAAACGCGTGCTGGAGCAGTCCATCCAGTAAGTATTTACTATTAGATGCGCTCACGCCCTTTTTTTCTTTTTTTACGCATAGAAATGCTATTACGCTTTCCCCCGGCACTGGACATACACAGCACGGGGGATATGTGGATGGAGATGGATGGATGGATGGATGGAGACTCGGTGGATGGAGATGGGACTCTACCGCAGCCGCGCCTCGGTGAGGCGGACGCCTCGTCAGGCGCTCACCAACTCGACTCCACGGTCGATGGAAACCCCCTTCAATCCATCTTGCAAGCCCTTGTGCGAACGTAGGGTTCTCTATGCCCGTACGCTCGCGGGTCCGCTGCAGAGGGGACCAGAGCTGGGCCAGAACCACGCCTCCGAATCCTTTCCACTCTCCTGTGATCCTGTCAGGATCACTGTGTTCACAGTTGTAGTCCTGTACTAATATTGTTTTTTTTCTTTTCAGTGTCTCTGCATTGGAGCTATCCGAAGCAGTAGACATGGATAAAGAAGAGGTGAATGCAGTGTTCGAGACCGCGGGAGGCGTCGACCACGTCCGTCGGTGGGTGGGTGAGTTGCCGTCGCCAGTTCATCTCTCAGGCATGCCCCAATACACAGCGCGCCGGTTTCGGAAGCAGGATGTGATGAGGTAGGTACCATTAGTCATCAGGATCCACAACCTGGGACTAGTGGTGTCCAGGGACCGTCACATAGTGTTACCGAATACCTGGATGCCCTCCCATCAACATCGGGTACGGTGTCGGCGGCGTCTAGAAGGAACACTGTGCCATTGGTACCCTATGGCAGTGAGTACGACTCTGATTATGACGATGTCTATAATTCGGAGTCTGTGCCCGGTGCCTTAGACTTGGTAAACATATCTACTGATTTCCACTGGCAAGCAGACTTTGATACCTTCAGGAGTGTACCCGAAACTTTTTCGGGTCCTACACCTGGGGTTATCAAAGACTACGATACGCCCTATGAAGTTTTTACTGATATCTGGTGTCAGGACTTCATGGAGCATATAGTCAGCGAAACCAATAGATATGCGTAGCAAGTGATCGATGCTAAAAAAGCAGAAGGTACATTGAAATCTACATCTCGCCTACACTTGTGGAGACCCACTGACGTAGACGAGATGTATGTATTGTTTGCCATTTTTATATTTATGGGTATAGATCCACGCACAACACAATATGATTACTGGAGAGGCAACAGCTACCTGGAAATGCCCAAGTTCAGGTCGTTGATGCAATATAACCGTTACATATTGCTAAGCAAATTTCTACACCTCTCGGACAATGCTGATGTGAGTCCGCATTTGCCGTCAATTGGAGGAGTCACGCTTTCAGCAAAGTTGCAGAAAGTAGCTCCAGTTCTCGCACATTTAAATCATTCTTTCGAGTCATTGTATAACTTAGATACAGATATTGCCATCGACGAGTCTTTGACCTTATTCAAGGGTCGCTTGTCCTGGATCCAGGCTATTAGGTATAAGGCTGCTCGATTTGGTATTAAATCTTTCGAACTTTGTGAGTCGAGAACTGGCTATTTGTACAGATTCGATATTTATACCGGGAAGAATTCTAACCGTGGTGACACCAAGGCCCCTAGTACTGCCTTAGCTGGCAAGAGCGCCCAAGTGGTGCTCCATTTATTGAAAGGTCTCGAACGGAGGGGGCACTGTGTCGTGAAGCGACATTTAAAAATGAAAAGATGATAAGAAATTTACAAATATTTATAAGACAGAATAAAATAACAAACAAAAGTTAAAAAAAAGTGAGTGAGGATGGTGAGTATGGAGGTGATAATGGTTAAAATGTAGGATGATAATATAAAAAGTGAAGGGGTAGGTGCAGCTGACGTGGAGGCAGGCGAAGGTGTGGAGGCAAGCGCTGAACTTGGCAGACGTCGAAGGGCGCAGGCAAGTGAAGACAGGCAGGCGCCGGTAGGCAGGCGCCGGTAGGCAGGCGCCGGTAGGCGAAGGCAAGCGAAGGCAAGCAGGCGCCGACAGGCAGGCACCGACAGGCAGACGCCGGTAGGCGCAGGCAGGCGCAGGTAGGCGCAGGCAGGCGCAGGCAGCCGGCGCCAGCAGGCACAGGCTGGCGAAGGTGCAGGCAGGCAGGCGCCACCAGGCGCAGGCAGGCGAAGGTGCAGGCTAACAGGCGAGACAGGCACAGGCAGGCGTAGGCGCGCGCGATGTCTGGAGGCCGTAGTCTTCCAATTCGGAAGCTGGTGTTTGTACTTGAAGACTAGTGTAACGTTGAATTTTTTTAACGTTGTCCTTGTTTATAAAATAATAAAAAATTTATAGCAAACTTATTGGTTTCGTTGATTTTAGTTCTGTAGTACCTCAATAGATGGCGCTAGCAGTCTCACGGGATAAGTAGAATTCGATTTTATCGATGCGTTTGGTCTTTCCGAAAACGTAGTGAGAATTTATCTAGTAAAAATAAAGTTGATTCTTGGCTGTATGGTCCCTGACCGTAGCCTGTTCCTAGAAAAGAACGATAAAAACAATTTGACATTTGTGATGTCATCTGGAGGAGTGATGATTCATTTGTAATCGAGGTTTTGATTCGTCTCGGAACAGGATTTGAAAGTAGACAAGGAGCGGAGTCTGTCTTTGGATTCTCGGAGCCCCAGGGCTACCGAGAATCCAAAGACATCGGCCCCGGAATGTAAAGGGTTAAAAAAAATGCCGATGTAAATTATTGGTAAGTTCTTTGCGGAGCATTCAAATCGTTTATTTTTTTTTATTGTCTTTTGGAAAAAACATGCCATGTGGTTTTACAGGGTGGAAAGGGGATTGTTGCATTGTCTGGAGATGAACGACCCGCAGAAGATGTAGAAGCGGGAACGGCAGACATCGGCAGTAAGTTCAACGATTTTCTAAATTTCCAATTTAAAATCTGCAAAATCATACCTTTCTGACCAACCACATGTTTATTGTTCCAGATGGGTTTTTTTTTTTTTCTTTTTATTAATAGTATTTTCATCATTTTCTTTTAAGAAATGTTCTTTCTAACTCGTAGTTAGAACTTTCTAACGAGTTCCATTCTTACAATGGTTCCTTGAAAGGTCTTGCACCTTATTTTGGTCAATTTTGGAAGAAATGTCTCGGTAATCTACCTAATGACCACCGGTCCCCGTGGATTGCTGAAAACCTGATGGCAGTCACATGTGCAGCTCTGGCCAGGTAGCCAAAGGATCACCATCGCTCTTCAGGTCAGTCTCCATATTCGTTCGGTGGACGCCTGGACCGTCACTCGAGGGTTTCTCTCCAGGCCGCCACCGTTCTGGATGCCGGGATCGTCTGGCAGGATGATGTTAGTTCACCGTAGAATTTAATGTAGTAAATTATTAACATAAATAGCGATTGAGATTTGGGAAAATTTGATTGCAGTCGCGAATCAACATAAAGCGACCTTGAGAGTAAAAGTCTTTTGCATAACACCTAAATTGATGATGGAACTCCAATAAAGTTATTGCCTCGTAATAACTCATGCATTAGAATTATATTTAATTTAATTAGTGTCGGTAATTTTGTATCTAGACTAAACAGGGTAGAAATAACTTATAGATGTAAATCCTCTGATATCATCGTCATATTATATGGAATAAATACCGTCGTTATTGCTAGACTATCCATGTATTAAGATATGAAATAAAAGAGCTTGGCTTTGAGACAAATTATCATCTTTGATTTCTTTCCCAGCATTATTTGAGTAAACAACAATTTACCACATTTTACTTATTAGAAAAAACTACATTGTTTTCCACCTCTAGGAAAATACTAGTTTTCAATGGCGCCCACTATTGTGATCAAATTAATCCCAAATCTATAAAATTTTGTAAAATTTTGTTATTTATGCAATAGTTCTTAGTGAACGTAGAATTTGAAATTTAATTTTGTTCGGTGAAGTGTTAAAAGTTATAGTTGTGAACTTAAGAATGGTGTTTTGTAGTTTAAATTTGTAATAAACTAACTTATTTAGTAATCTTCTTGATGCGACAAACTTAAAAACATTTTTTATTAGGTTTTGTCTCATTAGTTCACAATCTATACTCCGTTCATGTTTTGTTATTTCAAATCACCGAAGTGTTGATTGTAGTTTCATTTTAAGAAAATAAAGGTTAAGTGTTTATTTTTAATTGAACCTTGTAAGGATAATTCCTTTTGGAGTAAGTCAAACCGTCGACTAACATTGTAAATGCAGTGAGATTGTTTTGGAAAATAAATTTTGTGAAATGTTTACATTAACATAGAAAATTTAACATTGTCAAACGATTTAAATTTAACATTAAATTAAGCATTTAGTGTTCATATAACAGGTGGTTATTATTAAAATAGTTTAAAATTTTTTTTTGAGTTTCATGAAGTAGGGTGACCATGAGTTGGTGAAAAAAATTTAGGACATTTTTTTTCTGTGAAACTTTATTGGAGAATTTTATCACGAACAATATTTTGAAACTAAAATAACAAAACCTTATTACCTTTTAACTAAGAATATTTTTTTTTTACTTTTTCGTTTTCGAAATTTTTTTTATTTTCGTTTTACAAGATGGATTTGAACACAGTGCACCTCTATGCGCTGCATCGTGACGAGTTGTTTTATGAGGTTTCTATTCGTGGCGAAACACCTGAGGACACAGTCTTGAAATTAAGAAGAGAGTTGAAAAATGAGATCAACGACTTTAATCCTGAAGATATTTTAGGCGATGACGACGCGCTTCCAAGGAAAGAGTTGCAGATTATCGGCGACAAATTAAAAGACCTTCGGAAACGCATCGACGATTTTGAGTCCTCAGGTGAACGGAGTTTGTTGGTTCGGGCTAGGGCTTTATTCTGTCACTTGTGGTTCCGGTTAGATAGGGTGAATGCGGAGGCAGAGGCTGACGTTACGGTGAAGTCCAGTGTCAAGGAGGCTTTGAAGAAATTGCGTCAGCGTCTGGATTCGCAAGAATCTGGTTCTTCGTCACCACCAACAAATTTGAAAGCGACCGAACCTCAGGCGGCTGTGTCATCTCTATCCGCTTGTTCGTCGGACTCCAACGTCGCCAAGTGGAAGATTCAGTTTGACGGCACGGCAGATCCCCGTAGTTTTCTAGAGTCAGTTGCTGAACATGCTGTTGCTTATAATGTTTCTGAAGAAAAATTATTTAGGTCTGCTTTTTTGCTATTTAGAAATCAGGGTCTCATTTGGTACCGAGGCGTCAAAGACCAAATCTCCTCTTGGCAAGACCTCAGTTCTTTGCTTTTGGAGGAGTTCGACATTGTCGACTACGATTATCGACTAAGGGGTGAGATTCGGTCTAGGACCCAAGGTCAAGATGAACCAATTCACATTTATTTCGCGGTCATGAGTTGTTTGTTTTCACGACTGAAAAAATCTTTGTCCGAAGAAGAAAAGGTGGAAATTTTACTGCACAATGTTAGGCCGACTTTTACGGAACAGCTGGCGTTACACCATTTTGAAACAGTAACGGATTTAAAGGCTGTATGTCGTAAGTTAGAGGCTGCACGTCAGCGAGCTAGTTTGTTTACTGAGCCACCCAAGACCTCGAGTTTGAATCCAGAGTTAGTTTATAAGAGTAAGGGTAAGACACCGGTTAGTGTTGTAGGGAACAAACCTACACTAAACTTCGGACAACCGAACAAGAACAACTTTGTTAGGACACCGGAAAATAAACCCAAACATTTCGATTCCAACAAAAAGGTCGGGTTTTGTAATAGGTGTAAAGTAAACACTCATACTCGAGCACAGTGTACGGCTGACGACAAAAGAGTGAAGTGCTTCAGTTGTGGTGAGCTCGGTTATACAAGTAGGTCGTATCCGAAATGTAACGTAAAAGCTAAAAAACTTCACTTTAAAGAATTCACTTCAGAGAAGGTCAACTCTGAAGATTGGAGATATTGGCAAGGTTTAGCCCCAGTTTTAGCCTGTCCTGATTTTGACCAACCTTTTACTGTACACTGTGACGCCTCGAGTTACGGAGTTGGCGGTATGTTGACACAGGTACAGAACGGAGAAGAACACCCAATTGCTTATATCAGTAGGTCTCTTAATAAAAACGAGCGAAACTACAGTGCGACAGAGCGTGAAGCGTTGGCAGTGATTTATGCGGTTGAAAAGTTTGAACCTTATTTAGGGACACGCGAGTTCACTGTCGTAACGGATCACGCGTCGTTACAGTGGTTCCTTCGGCTCGAAAATCCTACTGGTCGTTTGGCACGATGGGGATGCCGGTTATCACAATACAACTTTAAGGTCGTGCATAGGAAGGGTAAGGACAACGTCGTGCCAGACGCGTTATCACGTCTTCTACCAGTCGAAGTGGTTGTAGGCGTCGACAGTAGAGACGACTGGTACGACCGAATTTTTAAAGGTTGTCAAGGTAATCCGCAAAACTTTCCGAACTATCGAGTAGAAAAGGGCACGCTGTATCGGTTTAGCAAATCCAAGTATGGTTTGACTCAGGAGTTTGATTGGAAGGTGGTTGTGCCCAAAGGACAGCGAGCAAGAGTTATTGAGGATCACCACGAGCCACCCACGTTCGGACATTTCGGCGTGTTTAAAACTCACAGGAAAATTTCCCTGCAGTTTTACTGGCCAGGAATGTACCGTGACGTGGTGGAATTCGTAAAAAAAAACTGCAACACTTGCGCCGCGTACAAGCACTCCACTCGACTAACTCCAGGTCTTATGGGTCAACCGAAACAATGCTATAGGCCGTTCCAAGTCCTCTCGGTAGATTTGGTGGGACCCTTGCCTAAGTCACGCTCGGGTTTTGTACATCTTTTAGTGGTAACCTGCTGTTTCTCCAAGTATACGATGCTTTTTCCTTTGCGTCGCGCGACTAGTGCTTTAGTGGCTAAGGCGTTTGAACATTTTGTTCTTTTAACACATGGGGTTCCTGAAACCGTAATTACCGATAATGGGGTTCAATTTACGGGATCGGAATTTCGTGAGCTATTAGAGCGTTATAATATCCCCAGGGTACATTATGGCCCAAGATACACGCCACAAGTCAACCTAGTCGAACGCTACAATAAAACTGTCATGACAGCAGTTTCATCTTATGTCAAGGACGATCATAGGACCTGGGACGTGAATCTGTATAAGATACAGTTCGCGTTAAATAGCGCGGTAAATGAGTGCACAGGGTTTTCGCCATTCTTTTTAGCGCATGGTAGGGAGCCAATTATAAATGGTTCATTTTATAAAAAGTCCCAAGAAGGCGACTATGAAGTAACGATGCCTAGAGAGGAATATGCGGGGGAGCTCGGTATTTTAAGAGAGGTCTTTGATAAGGTCCGAGAAAGGATCCTTAAAGCGCATCAGACAAATGCGAAATATTACAACACCCGCAGACGACCAATGACCATAAAGGTAGGTCAGGAAGTGTGGAAGCAAACATTTGTCCAAAGCGATGCTGCGAAATACAAAGCCTCAAAACTGGCGCCGAAGTTTGAGAAGTGCATAGTGGCTAAAATTCGTTCCCCTCTAGTTTATGAGTTGGTGTCACTAGACGGGAAACCACTAGGTGCTTGGCATATTTCAAAAATAAAGGTACGTTACTAACCTACCATGCCGTAGGACACTTTTGTGTGTCGGTGTCTCGTTTGGGACCCGGCGATGCCAAGGCGAACCTTAGGTTTAGGTTAGTTTTAAGTTTTTAGTGCACGAAAGGCAACGCGCCTTTTAGGTTTTTTTTTGCGTTTAGATGTTTTCGTAAAAACATAAGTACAACTTCGAATGTAAGTTTGCGTTTAACAAATCGAGGGTTTTCCCGTAGACGGTTGCGTTTGTTACCAACCTGAGCTGACATTGCGTTGACGGTTGAGTAATATATATTTTTTTTCAACTCGAGCGGCTTTACTCCGCGAAGACGGTTGTTGTTTTGTTAACCAACTCGAGCTGAAATTGCGTTGACGGTTGCGTAAAAACAAAACATGTGCTTCTCACCACTCGAGGGTTTACCCCGAAGACGGTTGGTTAGTTTAATTAATATTGGTAAGCCAATAATAATTTTCTTAGGATAAAATTTTTTTTGTCCTGAAATTTTCATAAAGTAGGGAGTTACGAGTGTCTCTTATAAAAACTCTGGGGTTAGTGTCAGGGGTGGCGAAAGTAAATAAACTGGTTCGCTACATTAGGTCAGATGATGAATGTCAGATAAGATTTAAAAGGGATTTCGATAGTTGAGGGGGAAAAGTAGAAGAATGAAAGTAGTATGTAAGTGTTAAAACTGTATAAATACGCATATCCGGACGGTTAATTAACTTTAGTCCTGAAGTTAGCGGGGTGGGGGTTTGAAGATCTGGAATTGGTTTAACTTAGGTGGATTGGAACTTTATTTTTTAGTTGGTTTAGTTAGAGTTTTGATAAGGCACTGTGGTAGGGTGTTTGCTGGTAATTTGTTTACCCACCATGCCGTAGCTTGTTTTGGTGGTGGTTTTATCAGGTTATGGTGATTTTTTTTGGTAAGTACGTTGTTTACTCACCATGCCGTAGGCCACGAATGTGGGTCGGTGTCTCTTCGGAGCTCCGGCTATGCCAAGGCAAATCCTTAGGTTAAGTTTTTTGTCTCATTTCCAAGATTTTTTTTTAAATGAGTTCTGTCTTGTTTCGACGGGGGTTCGTTTAATTGATATGATCAATGTTGGTACACTCCTTAGGTAGGATTTTTCTTTAGTGACGCTGAGGGCAGCGTAGTTTCTCACTACGCTCGGAACTTTCGTTGGAGGGGGTGTATTGTAACGTTGTATTTTTTTAACGTTGTCCTTGTTTATAAAATAATAAAAAATTTATAGCAAACTTATTGGTTTCGTTGATTTTAGTTCTGTAGTACCTCAATAGATGGCGCTAGCAGTCTCACGGGATAAGTAGAATTCGATTTTATCGATGCGTTTGGTCTTTCCGAAAACGTAGTGAGAATTTACCTAGTAAAAATAAAGTTGATTCTTGGCTGTATGGTCCCTGACCGTAGCCTGTTCCTAGAAAAGAACGATAAAAACAATTTGACATTTGTGATGTCATCTGGAGGAGTGATGATTCATTTGTAATCGAGGTTTTGATTCGTCTCGAAACAGGATTTGAAAGTAGACAAGGGCGGAGCCCCAGGGCTACCGAGAATCCAAAGACATCGGCCCCGGAATGTAAAGGGTTAAAAAAAATGCCGATGTAAATTATTGGTAAGTTCTTTGCGGAGCATTCAAATCGTTTATTTTTTTTATTGTCTTTTGGAAAAAACATGCCATGTGGTTTTACAGGGTGGAAAGGGGATTGTTGCATTGTCTGGAGATGAACGACCCGCAGAAGATGTAGAAGCGGGAACGGCAGACATCGGCAGTAAGTTCAACGATTTTCTAAATTTCCAATTTAAAATCTGCAAAATCATACCTTTCTGACCAACCACATGTTTATTGTTCCAGATGGGTTTTATTTTTCTTTTTATTAATAGTATTTTCATCATTTTCTTTTAAGAAATGTTCTTTCTAACTCGTAGTTAGAACTTTCTAACGAGTTCCATTCTTACAATGGTTCCTTGAAAGGTCTTGCACCTTATTTTGGTCAATTTTGGAAGAAATGTCTCGGTAATCTACCTAACGACCACCGGTCCCCGTGGATTGCTGAAAACCTGATGGCAGTCACATGTGCAGCTCTGGCCAGGTAGCCAAAGGATCACCATCGCTCTTCAGGTCAGTCTCCATATTCGTTCGGTGGACGCCTGGACCGTCACTCGAGGGTTTCTCTCCAGGCCGCCACCGTTCTGGATGCCGGGATCGTCTGGCAGGATGATGTTAGTTCACCGTAGAATTTAATGTAGTAAATTATTAACATAAATAGCGATTGAGATTTGGGAAAATTTGATTGCAGTCGCGAATCAACATAAAGCGACCTTGAGAGTAAAAGTCTTTTGCATAACACCTAAATTGATGATGGAACTCCAATAAAGTTATTGCCTCGTAATAACTCATGCATTAGAATTATATTTAATTTAATTAGTGTCGGTAATTTTGTATCTAGACTAAACAGGGTAGAAATAACTTATAGATGTAAATCCTCTGATATCATCGTCATATTATATGGAATAAATACCGTCGTTATTGCTAGACTATCCATGTATTAAGATATGAAATAAAAGAGCTTGGCTTTGAGACAAATTATCATCTTTGATTTCTTTCCCAGCATTATTTGAGTAAACAACAATTTACCACATTTTACTTATTAGAAAAAACTACATTGTTTTCCACCTCTAGGAAAATACTAGTTTTCACTAGTCCTTCCAATTTGGAAGAGGCAAGTAAGGAGTCTTGACCTTCCAATTCGGAAGCTGGTGATCGTCTCAGTAGAGTAAACCTTTTGAATCCAAAGCTAGAGATATAATGATTAGTCGTCGGCTGAACTTTATAAAGAAACCTCGGTTTCTGAGTTCTGCATAATTTTCAAAATAATATTTTTAAAACGAGAAATCTAGATGGCCAAATGTATAAATAAAAAAGTCAAAAAGTTTTGATTGGATTATGTTGATAAGTTGCATAGCAACGAAGCAAAAATAAGTTGTCAGATACTTCAAAACGTAACCAAAATACAATATTTAGTAAATAGAAAACAATTAAAGTGAGATAAATGTAAATATTACAAGGAAAAACGCATAATAAGATTATCGACGTGATCCGAAACTTGTGGGATACGTAAAAGTGTCGAAAAATAGTGTCCGAAGTTTCGTGATTTAGATCACGTAAGTAAATGTGTTTAGATAAAGGAATTGCGATGTGTGTAGTGTAGTGTGAGTTACTAAAACATTATGTATCGTTGCAGAAGCGAGGAAAAATAAAAGCAAATATATAAGACGAAGTTAAAATATGAGATGATTACATGAAATAATACCTAGGAAGTGGAAAAGGTAAGTGGTTTCACCACATTTCCCCCACGACCCCAGAAAATTTTTGACTCAGAGAAAATTTTTAAAGCATATTTCTAAAGAAACCGTAAAACACAACTTTACACAGACATACATCGCCTAACAAACAGACATACGTTCTCTTACATACTATCATCTGCATTCAATAAGGGTGGAGTTCACATTCAATGACTACCACTCTAGAAGGGTGTTTTAAAATGACGATTAGGGCTTATTTAAAGAGTTGTCGACCGCTCTATAAGTGGAAAGTTAGACCTAAGGCTTTTTTAGGGAGTAGTCAGCCGCTCCTAACAAAAAAAAGAAAAAATAAAGAAATAAAGAAATGAAAATAAAAATGAAGTAAATTAAGATATGCTGAGAGCGGTAGGGCTCAAAGCATAATACCTTAAGTAGCTACGAGCGGTAGGGCTCGAAGCAATAAAGTAGCTAAGAACGGTAGGGTTCAAAGCTTGATAACTAAAGTAGGTAGGTACTAGAGTTATAGAGAAGATCAATAGATAGATCTTGAGTAACGTTATAGAACGTTAAAGTGTGCTTAAGAGCACAGGCTAAGTTAAACAAAAAAAAACAAAAAGAAACAAAAACGTTAATGAGTTAATGGAATGAAAATGTGAATGTAATTAAAACATATATACTATATTAAATTTGGAAGATGAAGGAGAAGTTAAGATTGAGCGGAATGTAAAGTGCCATCTGCCAGTCGAACAAATAGGGTCTCCAAAAAAAAAGTACACAAAGATAAATTAAAGATTATAAAGATATAAAAAGTTAGAGATATAGAAAAAAAAATATAAAGATTTAAAAATAAAGACTTTTCAAAGATTTGAAAAGATGAAGGTTTGGAATAGTTTGAGGAGGTACCTGACAGTAAGGTTGGAGAGGAAGGGCAGCAGGAGTCGTAAGAGCAGGTTCTGGAACGGCTGCTGCGGGATGTTGAAGAGGAGAAATATTTTCAGCTTAAGTAAAACTGAAAATAAAAATATTAAATGAAAAGAGTTTAAGTAGGTGAATGTGTAAAGTACTGTAGAATCACTAGACAAAGTTTTGTTTTAGAATTTAGAGAGAAAGGAAAAAAAAATGCATAGATGGTGAAGAAAAAGAAAGCAAACACAAAAAAGAAAATCTCTAGGGAGTGGGTAAAAAGAAAGAAGAGATTAGAATCTAAAAGCTAGTTGGGCGCCAAAATGTCGTGAAGCGACATTTAAAAAAGAAAAGATGATAAGAAATTTACAAATATTTATAAGACAGAATAAAATAACAAACAAAAGTTAAAAAAAAGTGAGTGAGGATGGTGAGTATGGAGGTGATAATGGTTAAAATGTAGGATGATAATATAAAAAGTGAAGGGGTAGGTGCAGCTGACGTGGAGGCAGGCGAAGGTGTGGAGGCAAGCGCTGAACTTGGCAGACGTCGAAGGGCGCAGGCAAGTGAAGACAGGCAGGCGCCGGTAGGCAGGCGCCGGTAGGCGAAGGCAAGCGAAGGCAAGCAGGCGCCGACAGGCAGGCACCGACAGGCAGACGCCGGTAGGCGCAGGCAGGCGCAGGTAGGCGCAGGCAGGCGCAGGCAGCAGGCGCCAGCAGGCACAGGCTGGCAAAGGTGCAGGCAGGCAGGCGCCACCAGGCGCAGGCAGGCGAAGGTGCAGGCTAACAGGCGAGACAGGCACAGGCAGGCGTAGGCGCGCGCGATGTCTGGAGGCCGTAGTCTTCCAATTCGGAAGCTGGTGTTTGTACTTGAAGACTAGTCCTTCCAATTTGGAAGAGGCAAGTAAGGAGTCTTGACCTTCCAATTCGGAAGCTGGTGATCGTCTCAGTAGAGTAAACCTTTTGAATCCAAAGCTAGAGATATAATGATTAGTCGTCGGCTGAACTTTATAAAGAAACCTCGGTTTCTGAGTTCTGCATAATTTTCAAAATAATATTTTTAAAACGAGAAATCTAGATGGCCAAATGTATAAATAAGAAAGTCAAAAAGTTTTGATTGGATTATGTTGATAAGTTGCATAGCAACGAAGCAAAAATAAGTTGTCAGATACTTCAAAACGTAACCAAAATACAATATTTAGTAAATAGAAAACAATTTAAGTGAGATAAATGTAAATATTACAAGGAAAAACGCATAATAAGATTATCGACGTGATCCGAAACTTGTGGGATACGTAAAAGTGTCGAAAAATAGTGTCCGAAGTTTCGTGATTTAGATCACGTAAGTAAATGTGTTTAGATAAAGGAATTGCGATGTGTGTAGTGTAGTGTGTAGTTACTAAAACATTATGTATCGTTGCAGAAGCGAGGAAAAATAAAAGCAAATATATAAGACGAAGTTAAAATATGAGATGATTACATGAAATAATACCTAGGAAGTGGAAAAGGTAAGTGGTTTCACCACAACTGTCTTACAATGGATAATTATTATAATTGTCTTGCGTTGGCACGGTACCTCAAGAGTTTGGGATTTGATTGTCTTGAAACATTGCGGGCTAATCGCAAGCACGTACCAGTGGAGATCGCGAAGGCTCCGAAGAACGTGCGTAAGAGTGAAATCATAGCTCGTCATTCTGGAGACATTTCATGCATTTCATGGAAGGACTCCAAAATGGTGAATATGATTTCAACTTACCACGTCAACGAAACCTACGTTGGTAGAAAAGCAGGACGCGAGCTGGTCAAACTGGTGTTGATCTCAAAGATCAAAAACTCTCCATGTTTTTGATGGAGAGAAAGATGTTTGAAATGGTATATGAAGATTTTTAAAAGGTTGCTGAACGTCAGTGTCCACAATTCATGAGTTATGTCGGTGTCGTCATTGAAGCGTCGTGATATCCGTTCGTTAACGCATCGTGCATTTCGCGAAACTCTCGCAAATTCTCTTGTGGAGAAGCATGGCCACTGCACTCGTCCACAAGCAAATTTGACGATTGTTCACCAAAGCACGAGGCTCAGGATGGATATCAGGCATACTCCTCAATACAACACATATACACAACGCATGTATTGCCACATCTGTCGTCGGAATGGTAAAAGGAAGGCTACACATTTGAAATGCGTGGAGTGCGACGAGTCATTGTGCTTCGGTGATTGTTGGGTTGCTTGGCACACTACCCTAGAACATCCAGGCAACGATGTCCAGGTTCGGAAAGCTGCGCGTCGTCGATAATGTTGTGCCTAGTTGTACCATTTTTGGATGTGTGATTTTTATGTTTGCGAGATCTAAATGGATGGTTCCTTGAATGTGTTTGTTGATATCCCAATTGTCTTTGACAATCAGTCTTTCAATGATTGGACAATTGTCCACTAATATTCTGTAATGTAACACCTAGATATACTTACATTATGGCATCAGGCGGTACTAGGAAGAATTCTTGGGGGCTGCTTAGGTACTTGGCAAATTAATTATTCGTAATTGTATAATAAATATAAAAACTGCCTCTGTGCCTGTTGCCGGTCATACATAGCATTCTATTTCCGACATATCAGTATTGTAATTTGATGAACAGGACTTCTAATCGAATGTTATATTGTTTTTTGTGTTATATATTAGATATTTTCTTATTTGTCATACCATTATTTGCCGTATTGCAGTATGTACAAAACTGCAGGATAATAATGTCATAAAGTACCTACTTGAAAACATGTATTATGTTATGATCACCTCTAGTTATTGTGTTTGTCTGTACGTGTAAAGCTGTATATTAGATTGTTTCTTATTTGTCATACCATTGTTTGCCGTATTGCAGTACGTACAAAACTGCAGGATAATAATGTCATAAAGAACCTACTTGAAAACATGTATTATGTTATGATCACCTCTAGTTATTGAGTTTGTCTGTACATACAAAGCTGTATATTAGATTGTTTCTTATTTGTCATACAAATTTTTGCCGTATTGCAGCATGTACAAAACTGCAGGATAATAATGTCATAAAGTACCTACTTGAAAACATGTTTTATGTTATGATCAGCTCTAGTTATTGAGTTTGTCTGTACGTGTAAAGCTGTATATTAGATTGTTTCTTATTTGTCATACCATTGTTTACCGTATAGCAGTATGCACAAAACTGCAGGATAATAATGTCATAAAGTACCTACTTGAAAACATGTTATACGTATAAAGCTGTATGTTTAATTTAGAGATATAGAGAGTCTACATCTTCCCTGCTACCAGGCTATTTTTAGCCAACTTAAATCTATACTAAATTATAATGTATATAAACTAACTTACGTACTATGAAGACGGTGGCTGCGCGTCCCGACGCCGCTCCGCCTCGTTTCAGCTGGGCCGCAGTCCGCCGCGCCGGCTGGCTTCGGGCTGCTGTGGTGGTGGTGGTAGCTCGCCTCCCCGGCGACTGTCTCTGGCTGCTGCTGTGGTATGGAAAGGCCCTAGGCGTCCCGTCTACCCCTCAGCGCTGAACCCAGACAAATACGTACCGCCGTGCACAATACCACATAGCACCGTTCACGCCACCAAACAACTCACTGAGTTTAGACTTATTAAAGTTCACACTATTTATTAGTCATTACGCCCCCCCCCCCGGAATCAAACAATGTGCCCCACATCAAATCACCAATTATCAATTAAATTACACGACCGCGCGACATAAAACTTAACCTAACCAAAGTTCCAACGTGAATGAGTGTCACACTGACACTGACAGTCGTCTGTCAAATACAAATTAAAACTACAAAAAAGGTTGCCAGCCGTAAGTGGCCATTTTGTTCCGAACACTGTATATCAGATTGTTTGAGTTGTTTTGTTTTTTTATTATATTAATATTTTACCCTTTTTTTCGTTTTTCTTGCACGAGTACCTTTTCTTTCTTTATGATATGCAGCAGACAGCGGCAGAAATATGTTCTACTGGTTCTACTGACTGTTTCGTAAGTATCTCGTAAGTATATATCTTCTAATCTTGAAACGTTATGTGGGTTCGAATCCCGCTACTAAGCACGTACTAATCTTAGACACGTACTGGGCGTTCGACCCCCCCGTGAGTACATTGTGTAATCTTTTGCTATGAAAATTTACTACTACTAGGTACAACCAAATTTGTTACGTAACAATCTACTAATCTTGAAGACGTAGTGTGGGTGGGTTCAAATCTCGCTACTAAGCACGTACTAGGCGTTCGACCCCCTGTAAGTACATTGTGTTATCTTATGCTAAAAACAAAAAAATATAAAACCAAATTTGTTTTATATGAATCACTAATATTGAAAATGTAGTGTGACGCCACATGGAGGTACATTATTTTATAAAATCTTGTGTACTAAATTGAATGCCAATAGCGTATTGACAATATTCTTTCATCTGTCCCTTCATAATAGAATATCAAATATCCATACGTTCAAATTAGTAAGTAATTTATCGACCATTATCAATTTTATAAAAAAAATCTATGAAATCGAATATTACTACATTGCTTGTAATAATTTGTTTTTGCAACTACAATCGTAAAATAATGAAAACAATATAAAAAGTTAACTAAAAAAAACATATTGATATTTACTTCCAAATTTGAACAGAACGTGTGAATGACTTTGGCAGTGAACAGTACTCTGAACTTCGCTAGGTAAGTTCGCGTGCGAGCGGAAGTCAAACATGGCAGCCGTCATTTGTTTTTTTTACGTGCGCAGTAAAATTGTGATTGTGAAGTAATTAGAGTGTTTTGTGTTGATGTGAGTTATTTAAATGAAAGATGAAGTGACAATAGTGGTTTTTAGTGATAGTGGCGATGTGAAATGTGCGTAGTTTCTTCTCTTCGAACCTTGGGTGAGTGTAGGCATAAGAAAAAAATAACAACATTAAAAATTTGAAATTTTTTGTAATATTTTATAAAAATAATTATGTATAAATGATATTTATGTCGCAAAGCTTATTCTTTTGCCAATCTAACGATATATGACACTGTCTCTTTTTATTTACGGAATTGGACAAATTTCGACAATTTCAAATAGCTGCTTAAAATTGTTACTGAGGTACTCTTTCCATACTAATTACAATGTAACATAAAATAATATTAAACTTAATAAGTAATTTAATGCATTCTTTGATAAATTAACATCTTATGTTATGTAGGTACATCATAAGTTATTACATGTTATTAACATCATAAGTTCTGTATGTTCAATTTAATAAGTAATTTAATACATTCTTTGTAGTAGGTACATCCTACTTAACATAAGATGTTAATTTAACAAAGAATGTATTAAATTACTTATTAACATACAGAACTTATGATGTTAATAACATGTAATAACTTATGATGTACCTACATAACATAAGATGTTAATTTATCAAAGAAAGCATTAAATTACTTATTAAGTTTAATATTATTTTATGTTACATTGTAATTAGTATGGAAAGAGTACCTCAGTAACAATTTTAAGCAGCTATTTGCTATTTTTGATAAAGTAAGTATATCCTATTTTCGAGGGAGACTGTTGGAATATACGAAAATACTCTATTCAATTGTATCTATTCATTATACCATACGATTACTTTGTGTAACGTCACTATTTTTGTATTAGTCACTCAAACGACTTTTCATTATAAAACCGTTGTGCCAACGGAGCGACTTTTACTTTAATAAAAGCATTCGTTCAGACAACTACGAAGTTTTACTTTGCCGTCACTGCGTCCCTGCCAACAATATCAAACTCTCAAAGCGGGGTAAAATGTGCCGTTTATGTGGAGCTGCTTGTGCCGCGGCACAACCTACTCCTAAGCAATCTCTATAATTTCAATTTTCGTTATGTTTACGCGAGCACTTACGAAAGAAAGAAAATACTTTTTGACATGAAATGACTTTATACTGCATTTATTGTCTTTGACAGAATGAGGACGTAAAAGCGAAAAACCCATAGGGGAATTACATCTCAGGATCTTTTACAAAGGGCTGCTAATGCAGTCATCAAGGATGGACTCAGAAATTTTTATTATATTTTGTAATATAGTCCTTAGAGACTGATAATTTTAATAATTTATCTGATTCGCTTAAAAATAAGTACAAACTATTGATTAAAAATATGCTTTTATGTTTGAATTAATTACAAATGTAAAGGTACTTAATTTGTTTTTTTTTATTATAATACTTAGTATTATAAACAAAGAAATTTAAAAAAAAAATGTTAATTTAAAGTAAAACGTATAACGAATAAAAATATTATCATAAAATTTGTCTTTTAAATTGTAAATTAATTTTCATTCATGTAAAACACCTAGCTTTATCAATGGCATAACCGACCTCAGCTATGGCACAACTTGCCCCAAAGTGGGGTTGGTAGTGCATTGCCGCCGCTGTATAAAAAAGCCAATTCTTCTTAAAAACTATTTATTATAAATGTGCAAAATCGGTAGGTAAATTCGTATTATAGACTAAATTTGGCTTAGGATGACCCACTACTTTCAGACATAGTACTTGTTTTATCCGAATCATACAAGGATTTGTCAAAATCGGCACTTACAGCCCCGCTCTCCCCTACTTTGCACTCTTGTACTAACAGCTACTACAGCTCTCGGCGGCGGTATTTCCGGACTGTTACGACTTAGGGATCTTCAAGAAAAGAGCCTATTTCTTCCTTAAAGGCCGGCAACGCGTCTGCGATTCCTCTGGTTTTGCGAGTGTCCATGGGCGGCGGTGATAACTTTCCATCAGGTGACCCGCTTGCTCGTTTGCCTCCTTCTGCTATAGAAAAAAAAACTTAAAATTTACCTAAGTAGTTTAAATTTGTTGTTGCTTAGCATCTCACTATATCTTATATTATACTTGTTTAAAACCAGCAATGAACAGGGTAGGATAATAAAAGTGTCATGGCGGTGACATTGGCCAGAGGCCAGGAGCCATCACAGCAGCTGATCTGCAACCGTCCTATTCCTTCCTTACCTCTGCCCTCTCCTCAGATTGCAAGGCGGGTCAACCTTCATCATTCGGTGAGTTTAGTTATTAAGAAGTTAGTTAAAACATTAACGCTGCGAATCGCAGCTCCAAGCAGGCCATGATCAGCGACCTGGTGGTCCATGGTCTGGTTGGATCATTTGGTAGTAGAGCGTAGTGGAATCAACCACGACACGGCCTGCTGAGTAGGTAGCGAACCAGCAGGTTACTTGAAACTGTTGGGTGCTGTCGGGGAGGCCAGTCCGAGTAACCTGTTTGTTCCACTGTAGTTCGGGTAGGTAGGTAACATAAATATATCCACCTAAATAGCTTATAATTAGTTAATTACATTTAATAAGCAGTGCTTACAAGCTGGGGCTTGCAATTTATGAGGTGGTCGGCATCATGACCTCCTCTGTATAAATATGCCCGGGATGTCACACCACCAGCAAGGACTTAGGAGTCCTGTACGGGAACAGCCACAGGCTGACGGAAGTAGATCCCCACCGGAGGGGTCTTGGTTGCGAGCGCCTTCGGATGTGCGCAGAGGTCAGGGACCCGTGCAAGGACGGTTGGAGGAGAGGTCCCATTGGGGGACCCCTTCCCATGTTGGGCCTGGGGGGTCGACCCCAGACGGTTCGGGACCCAACCACCAATATTATGATGAGGGGCCCGATCGGGGGGCCAATTCTTGTTTGGTAACGTAGGACGTCAAGGAGAGGTAGGGCCAGTAGGGGCGACAATCGGCCTGCAGCGGCCGGGTGCCATTGGGCACCGTCAACATACGGTGGGGTGGTTCGGTCACCACCCCGTACGCGCACATGTTTGTGGCAGGGATCGTGGGTATTCACCCACGATCCCTGCCCCACCTTCGTCGCCGGCCCCTCTCCCATCGGCTCGGCTATCCCCTCCACTTATGAAGCGCCCACGCCTGGAGCCACTTCCTCCAATGTTCGGAAGATTTGGGCACTCCGCCAGGACCTACATCAGGCGGGATGGTAGATGGTCACCGTATTGTGGTGCTTGGGACCCGTTGGCGCAAGGGCGCCTCCCGCCTCGTGCCAGTAGGAGGGGAAGGGACTCGGATCCACAATAGAAAATTGTTGCCCAACCGTGCGTTGCTCCCAAACCAAGAGACGGTTTTACTTCCACTGCGCACTGGCTTGCGGGCGGGTTGGGCAACACAATTAACAAGTAATATATTAATAAAATATTTTCATTCATACGCGTTATCGGGACGTCGTACGGTTCGGAGCGTCGTGTTTCGGCGTGCCTTGTTATCGGCTCAAGGCAGCCACGACGCAGCCTGCCACCAGTTTGACTGTCTATCTACCAAGGCGGTTTATCTCGAAGTAGTTGCTGATCTGACGACGGAAGGCTTTTATTGCTAACTTGGACAGATTTGTTTCCCGTATGGGACTGCCGTCGCGGATCCGTTCTGTTAAAGGAACCAATTATATGATACAGCCCTCTCCTGTCGGGGCATCAACTTGACCGTCAGTCCTCCGAGATGTCCCCACTGGGGTGGGATTTTGAAGTTGTTGTTAAGTCGGCAAGACATTTAGCTCGCGTGATCTGACAAACCGCGCTAACTTTGAGGCATTAACTACGGTATTTGTAGCGACGGTGTCACGACTGCCTTCTCGGGCGGGTGACTGTTTAAAACCAGCAATGAACAGGGTAGGATAATAAAAGTGTCATGGCGGTGACATTGACATTCGTATGTCAGTTCACTTCAATATCAGTTCGGCTTCGGTTCGGTTTCGTAATGGCGGAGGTCTGTTAAGTTTCGGTGCTGATTTTTGATTTTCCCACTGTTCGGAACAAAATGGCCACTTACGGCTGGCAACCTTTTGTGTTAGTTTTAATTTGTATTTGACAGACGACTGTCAATGTCAGTGTCAGTGTGAGACACTCACGTTGGATTTTGGTGAGGTTAGGAACTTGACCGCGGGGTCGCGTGGAGATTATTGACCTTTTTGGTGTAATTTGGTATGTGGGGCACATTGTTTTGATTCCGGGGGGCCCGTAACAACCAGTGAAACAGTGTTCATAAATTAGTACCAGGGCGGGCTGGTTAAAATCAGTTATTGGTTTGGTTGACACGGACGCGTGGCGTGCTAAGTGGTATTGTGCATATTGGTACGTATTTCTCTGGGGTTTGAGAGCTCTCTTGGGGTAGCCAACGGGAAGTTAGGGCCTTTCCATCACCATAGCACCAGCCCCGAAGACGCGCGGGAGCGCGATCCAGCACCGCTGCCCGAAGACAGCCGGCGCGGCGGACTGCACCGGGCTGAGCGGCGTACCGTAAGGGTGTGGCACACCGTCTGCTAGTATGTAAGTCGTTTAGTTTAATTATAATTTAAGTTTAGTTAGTATATCTTTAAGTCGAGAGGGTGCGGTCTACAGGTTCACCGGAACAGGACCTCTGAACCGTGCCTTCTCTGGTAGCAGAGAATCGCTATTAGGGAAGTCAGTTGATGTAGACTCTCTATATCAAACACCCACGGTACGGGACAGCTCAGACCTCATTATATGGTGTAAAAACAACCGCGGGTTGTACGCGTTTATATTTCTGACGGCAGAATTCGCGTCGCGTCGTTGTGACTTCAGTTTCGGTGTGTCGGTACATGCCCACGTGCATTCGTTGTGAATCAACAGTTAATCGGATAATATCTCAATAATCTCCTTCTAAACAGCCATCGGAGGCTGCTGTGTGTCATTAATCGGACGAACAATCGCGACGGCAGCGCGTATATTGCGAACATTACCTCGCGTTAGCAGGCACGGTTAGCCTCGCGTGGTGAGCTGGTGGGAACCGGTTCCCGGCGATATCGTGGAGGAGGCGGCTGCTCGGCGAGTGGGACGGGGCCATCTGGACAGCCTCTAGGAGTCGGCCGGCGTGGCAACGCCGCCAGAGGCCAGGAGCCATCACAGCAGCTGATCTGCAACCGTCCTATTCCTTCCTTACCTCTGCCCTCTCCTAAGGTTGCAAGGCGGGTCAACCTTCATCATTCGGTGAGTTTAGTTATTAAGAAGTTAGTTAAAATAGTAACGCTGCGAATCGCAGCTAATTCCAAGCAGGCCATGATCAGTGACCTGCAGGTCTATCGCCTAAAAAATCCAAGCCAATGTAAATGAACTTCATCGAAGCCAATGTCCTTAACATGGGCTTCAGCCTGTTCGTATCGCCTAAAATTCTGTATGGACATGAAGTTAATGAGTGAATGATGGTTACGTTTTATAGCATCAATTTTATAAAATTTCTGTTTTTTTTTCTTAATCGTATTACATGTAGATTTTTGGCTTTAAATTGTGTTAGGGTAAACAAAAACTTATATAAACTAGGTTAAATATCAAAACTTTACCTCTTATGCTCGATAGCTATGGCAACACTGGGCGCACGGGGGCGCCGCGATCTGCGGGAGCGCGCGCGGGACGAGGAAGACGGATATACACAACGGCGCCGAGTCCGCGCGCGAGACACTTCCATACATCCACGGCCGCGCACTCACGAGCAATTCATTGTCGGGCTAATCTTGTAGTTATATTTAAATTAGATACAATAATCAGTCTATGTAATACAGTCCACTTTCATTCAACACCCTGCATAAGTACTACCAGCTTCATATGGTCCTTTTATCGCCGTTTAATTTGACATCGAGCAAGCAGAAGTAACGGGACTAGAAGTTGTCGAACAGCTGTTTGAATCATCGCTTCGCGTAACGGTTACATACTTCGTCTGCAAGCAAGAATAGTCTTCCGGCCAGAATCAAGATCGTGTCTTCAGCGCAGCTGTCCCAAGAAGTGTCAAGAAGAAAAAAAGAAGAGAGGATAAGTTGCGACATAGCATCAAAACCGTGAGATTGTTCCAATTTCCTATTTATCTTCCATTCTTCCAGTCATCTTCAAATCATTAATTTATCTTCATCATCATCATTTCCATCTTCATAGTCATTCATCTGTATCAGTAGTTGTAGTTAGCAGAATCAGAATCAAATTTTCATAAAAAGCCGTTACAATATTCGTAAATTGTAACGTTTGTAACGTATTTATTGTAGCTTTGCATAGTAAATAAAACCAGTAGCTATAGAAGTAGTTTGTTTATTTTGTTAGTTATTTAGTTGCATTTACAGTGCTTTTAGTAAAAAAGTCAATATTATAGAATAAGTTAAACGCATAGAAATCTAAGTAATTTTAGATAGAAAGTAGGTAGTATTGGCTGTGCTTTCGTTGCTATTGCTTAGTTAGTCACTAGCTAACTGCTTATTTTGAAAATAATAGTGCATTATTCTTATTTTTGCCTTTTTTGTGTTTCTAGGTCGGACACTGCATGACCTTTTGGGAGTGCGAGCCGACGAAGCAGCCGCTGCAGAGGCATTGCAAAGTTGAGCGTTTTGTTTATCTTACTGAAAAAAGGAATAATCACTAATTAGCGTCTTTTATTGCACCAACTGAATTTAATTTTGGAATTGTACGACACATTACTTGCTACCTACGATAACGACAATAATTTAAATTTTGAATTTTTTACTATTGATTCATACTGAGACAAAAGTACATAGTAAAATACATATTTCTGATTTTGTAAACAACTTAAACTTTTGACAATTTCAACTAATTTAACATTAATTCACTTTTAGTTTGAGCCACAATTACGTTCTTGCATAATAATTATTTACATAGACAGTAGACAAGACAACCATAGACTTTTCGAGAGCAGACAGGTAAAGAAATTGGTATCATACAGCCTTAATAAAGGTCTGTTTTAATAACATTTGTGTACGTACACATTTGATATTTTGATTTGTTTTTTTTTTCTTCAATTTATTTTATCAGTTATAAATATTCAAACAGTTTAAACCACATCTATTGCTTGATATATATTTTATTGCCATATTTACATTTTTTCTTAAAACTAAATACATACATTTAAATCTATTTAAAATGGCTGATGCAAAGATTTCCCAATTAATTAAAAAGAGAGGCACATTTAAGAGCAAGCTTACAAGCTTTTCTAATCACGTTAATCTTATAAAAGAAAGCACTGTTACTGCTAATCCTCCACTTTTAAATGAACTTAAAACTCGTCTAGACAAGATAGAAGCCTTATTTTTGGATTTTGATGCACTTCAGGGGGAGATAGAGGAGCTTTCCGATGATCCTGATGCCAGATATTTGGAGCGGGAAGCGTTCGAAAACCAATACTACGCCGCGGTTGGCATCGCGAAAGCGCTGTGCGACACGTCCTCTGCGGCTTCTCCGAGCGAGTCTAATGGTTCCGAGGTAAGCTTTCACGATGCAAACACAAAAAGACAAAATAATAGACTACCTAAAATAGAATTGCCTTCCTTTAGCGGTGATTATCAGCAGTGGCTTGAGTTTCGCGATACTTTTATTTCCATAGTGCACTCAAACAACAGCATTGATGACATAAATAAATACCACTATCTTCGTGCTTGTTTGCAAGGCAGTGCTGCCTTAGTCATCAAAAGCTTAGACTTTAAGGCCAATAATTATGTCTCTGCTTGGGAGTTGTTGTGCAAGCGATACGACAACAAACGCTTGCTTGTAAATAATCACGTTCAATCGATCTTTAATGTCAATTCCATCCTAAAGGAATCGAGCAAAGCCTTGCGATACATTGTAGACACTACGAATAAAAATTTAAGTGCTTTGTCTACCTTAGATCAACCCACAGAACATTGGGACACATTGATCATTTACATGATGGCTACAAAATTGGATGGCACAACAAATAGGGAATGGGAGGAGTACCGCAATAATCGTAGTGACCCGCCTACTTTAGATACCTTTTTAACCTTTTTAACAAACCGGGCTGACCTTCTGGAGACATTGGAGGAGGCTAAAGGTAACAAATTTAATTTTAATAATAATTCGTCAGCTATTCAAAGGCCTAAAAGTTTTATTGTTTCAACTGGCAACGCCAAATCACAAACTTGTCCATTGTGCCATAAGAATCACCAGTTGTACTCATGTGACTTATTTCGTAAGCTACCGGTTGAGACACGCATACAAAGAGCTAAAGAATTTAAAGTTTGTCAAAATTGCCTTAGACTGGGCCATCACGATTCTCGTTGCAAGTTGACCCATTGCAAGTATTGTAACAATAAGCATAATACTCTTTTGCATATAGAATCAGCTCAACAGCCTATCCTACATGACAGCATTGTACTTTCAGCCGATAATACAATAGATACTAATAAAAACAATGTTTTGCTGTCGACAGCTCTGGTAAAGGTGATTGACAAGTGTGGGAACCCACATCCAGCTAGAATCTTGCTGGACAATGGCAGTACGAGTAACTTTGTGACTCACGATCTCTGTACCCGGCTTAATCTTCCGACTCATCAAACATGTTCAAGGGTAACGGGCATAAACAGTCAAACGTCTAATAGTTCTCAGTCTTGCTCTCTTACATTGGAGTCTTATAATGGAGGCTATCGGACGGACATTGACTGCTTTGTTCTTCCACAAATAACTGCATTATTACCTAATACGTATATAGATATAAGTAATCTTAACATACCTTCTGGGGTGGTCTTAGCCGATCCAACTTTCAACGTACCGTCAACCATTAATCTCTTAGTAGGTGCGGACGTCTTTTGGAGAGTGATTGGCACAAATCGCATCCAGCTAGGTAAAAATAAACCTGTCTTATTTGAAACTAAGTTTGGATGGTTGGTTTCGGGCGCCATATGCCAGCAGGGTCCCATGAGTAGTTTATGTCTATTTGCCAATGATTCGGACAATCAATCTGAACTAACTCGTTTTTGGGAATTGGACACAATTCCTTCGAAAGATAAATTTACTCCAGACGAACAGGCATGTGAGAAGTATTTTCTTGATACCACCAAAAGGGACAACGACGGCAGGTTCACAGTTTCCATGCCTCTAAAAGAATCACCCGACGTTCTAGGCGATTCGCTGTTCATAGCTAGGCGTAGGTATCTTTCCCTTGAGCATCGTTTAGAAAAGGACTCTCACATGAAACAACTTTATACACAATTCATGCGAGAGTACATAGATCTAGGTCATATGACTGAAGTCGCACCTAATCCAAAGATTAGGTATTGCTATTTGCCACACCATGGGGTCTATAGGGAGAGTAGTTCTACCACTAAACTACGTGTGGTATTTGACGCATCAGCCAAAACGTCGTCAGGTAGGTCTCTTAATGACATTCAGCGTATTGGCCCTACAATTCAGGATGAAATTATAGCTATTTTATTGCGATTTCGTGATCATCAATTTGTAGTATCGGCGGACGTTGAGAAAATGTACAGACAAATTAACATTGAAGTAGAACAACGTCCGCTGCAATGTATACTATGGAGGTTCGACCCTTCTCACCCTGTTAAGACTTACACCCTTAATACCGTGACATATGGCACAGCGTCTGCTCCATATTTAGCCACCAGGTGTCTGTCTCAACTGGGGCATGATTCACCTGACCCTAGGGTAAAGCGTGCCATCTGTCACGATTTCTACGTAGATGATTTTTTAACGAGCATAGACTCCATTACCGATGCGATCGATCTATGTAAAGGTGTGACTAGTACATTGGAGTCAGCCAAATTTAATTTAAGAAAATGGCATTCTAACAACCAAGAAATTCTTAATGAATTGAGCAGTCAAAATTCAAGTTCAGATCAGGTTAATCTCAGTGCTAAAGAGGCAGCAAAAACTTTAGGGTTAAACTGGATTTGCTCTTCAGACACACTAACCTTTTCAATAAATATAGATCGCAGGGATAAAATTAATAAACGACATATTTTGTCAACCATTTCACAGGTGTTCGACCCATTGGGCCTTGTATCTCCATGCATAGTCGAGGCAAAAATATTAATCCAACAATTATGGATATCAAAATGCTCATGGGACGAGGATGTACCAGTCAATATTAAAAACCAATATATAGAATTTGCGGAAACACTGCCAAAATTAAATAATTTACAGATTCCTAGATGTATCAAACTTAACCAGTCTATTGACGTTCAAATACATGTATTCACAGATGCGTCCGAGAAGGCATATGGCGCTTGTGTGTACATACGAAGTGTAGATAACAACGGTGCAGTCATTGTCCGACTTTTAGCATCTAAAAATAAAGTAGCACCCATCAAAACAGTCACTATACCGCGTTTGGAGCTTTGTGGAGCTCTCATGGGAGCAAGACTGTGTGCAAAGGTTGTTTCGTCAGTTACTTTTAAATATAGTTCTTGTACATGTTGGACCGATTCGATGATAGTATTAGGATGGCTTTCATCCTCTCCTAATCAACTAAAAACGTTTGTTCGACATCGAATCATAGAAGTACAGGATCATGCGTTAGACTGGCGTTACGTACCGTCCAAGCAAAATCCTGCTGATCTTGTGTCCCGCGGAGTACGAGCAGATTCTATACAGAATTGTGATTTGTGGTGGTCTGGTCCGTCATTTTTGAAACTAGAAACTAGTGGTTGGCCAACTAAACCTAATCAAGGTCCAAATATGATCAAAGATTTACCAGAGACGATTAAAAGCTTTCACACAATAAACAATAGTACACAAAAATCTGACACTAACCTAATATCTACACTTATCCAAAATTCATCTAGCCTATCTAAATTAAAACGGACACTAGCTTACATATTAAGATTTATAAGCAATTGTCGACAAAATAATAATAAACTTCTAGGACACTTATCACTTTCCGAGCTTAAGGTAGCTATTAATAAACTTGTGATAATTTCTCAACAGGAATCTTTTTCTGTGGAGCGTCAATTGCTCGTCAGTAGTAATGAATTACCTCATAAAAACAGGCTTTTACCATTGTCACCATTTCTTGATTCTAATAATATCATCAGAGTGGGTGGCAGGCTTAGTGATTCTCACTACGATTATAACGTTAAGCACCCAATTCTCCTTTGTGGTAAACATCGTTTGTGCCAACTGATTTTCAGCGCGTTACACAAAACCTATCTGCATTCGGGTCCTCAACTGTTGTTAGCCACAGCGAGGCATAATTATTGGCCATTAGGAGGGACTAGGCTTGCAAAGCGTACAGTACGTTCATGTGTTAAGTGCTGTCGTTTGAAAGGAGAAACTATCCAGCCAGTGATGGGCAACTTACCTACCAACAGAGTCCATTTAGAATATCCTTTCCTCGAAACTGGAGTTGACTATGCTGGGCCAATGCTGATAGCGGATCGTAAGGGAAGGGGTTGTAAACTAATAAAAAGTTATATTTGTGTCTTTGTGTGTTTAGCCACCAAGGCGTTGCATCTGGAGCTTGTCTCGGACCTGACTAAAGAAGCCTTTATTGCAGCTCTAAACAGGTTCATAGCACGCCGGGGGAAGCCGCAGAACGTGTTTTCAGACAATGGTACAACCTTTGTAGGGACCTTTAACGAGTTGTCAAAGCTGCTCAGGGAACCTTCACTTTCTTCAGATCTCGTAGACCAAGGTATCAAATTTTCTTTTATTCCCGCATACACTCCTCACTTCGGTGGTCTTTGGGAGTCAGCAGTTAAATCTGTCAAACATCATCTTCGTCGTGTTTTAAAATTGACCCATTTAGATTTTGAGGAAATGGCTACTCTTTTGATACAGATAGAAGCTATCTTAAATTCTCGTCCCATAACCCCACTATCTGATGACCCTTCCGATCTGTCCTGTCTTACTCCCGCTCACTTCCTTATTGGACGATCAATCGTTTCCTTGCCTTGTCCGCAACTTATCGACAAACGCGTGACTTCACTTCAAAGATTTCAACGCATTGAAGCGCTGAAGCAACATTTCTGGTCACGCTTTAACCATGAATATGTTTTATGGCTCCAGAAGAAGACAAGATGGCACACGTCGCGGGGAGAGCTACAGGAGGGGTCGCTAGTCCTGATCAAGGACAAGACAGCGCCTCCACTGATGTGGCCGCTTGGCCGGATTGTTCGCGTCTTGCCGGGAACAGACGGCGTAGCCAGAGTCGCCGACATCAAAACGAAGAGAGGCGTCATACGTCGCGCCTACAACACCATCTGTCCCTTGCCTCCAAATGTTGAAGATAATACTTCAAGGCGGGGAGTATAGCTATGGCAACACTGGGCGCACGGGGGCGCCGCGATCTGCGGGAGCGCGCGCGGGACGAGGAAGACGGATATACACAACGGCGCCGAGTCCGCGCGCGAGACACTTCCATACATCCACGGCCGCGCACTCACGAGCAATTCATTGTCGGGCTAATCTTGTAGTTATATTTAAATTAGATACAATAATCAGTCTATGTAATACAGTCCACTTTCATTCAACACCCTGCATAAGTACTACCAGCTTCACTCGATAACATAAATAACTTAGAAAGAAAAAGCAAAAAAAATGACGTCCTAAACGCGGCTCGTGGTTTGATACGATTATCTGTGATTTACTATCAAAGCGCGCGAATATTTGACTGACTTTGACGTCTGTCTGTGCTGCTTTGAATTTTGATACCTACTTGGGAGAAAAAACGATTTCAAAAGTTTTTCATTGAAAGAGAAGTAAGTACATAAGTTTTATTCCCTAAAAAACTAATTGTGGAAATTAATAAACAACGACAATAAGTAGTTGCGAAATATAGTTATACGTATTCCAACTTTTCGTTTGTACTATTTACGGTTCCTAATTGTAATGTTTCAGACAGAATGGCAGCGCGCAAAGTCGTAAGTGACCAGCAATTGCAAAGGCTCTTAGATGCCATGGAGGCGGACCGCGGTTTCGCTAGTGGCCGGCTTTGGAACACCGGCCCACTAGCAAAACTGCAGGTCCGCGACAAGTGGGAGCGGCTGGTGACCCAGATTAACGCTGTTGTGGTAGGCGCTACTAAACGTGGGTCCAAATGGAGGGACGTAAGTATCCTATCCACTGCATATCGTTGTCTCCTACTAATGTATGGTGTTTCATTTTTTACAAACATAACAACTTTGGTGTAACTGCATGCAAAAAAGTTATCACATTGTTTTACATGCCTATTCAATTCATTGCGTAATGTTAAAGTCTAACTTATTATGTTTAACTTTTATTAGCTTAACAATAATTAACAATTTTTTGCTATAACTGTATGCAAAGTGCAAAGGAGTCATATAATTGAAATGAAACACTTTTTACATATGAACTCACGTTTATTAACTACATTTAAAGTTTTATTTTTAGTCCTGACGTTTCAAACCCTTTACAGGGTCCGTGGTATATGCGAGTCCATCCGTAAAAAGTATTTCATTTCAATGTGTAGTGTTCACGTAAACCTAAGAAAACAATATAGGTCATGTCATTGTTTTTACTTAATATTTGGAATAATTTAACAGTACTGGGCTGAGAAGAAATGTGCCGTGCGGAAGAAGGCACAAGCACGGAGTGTGCATGCACGGGGGACTGGTGGCGGGCCGCCATCTCAGATTAAGCTGACGGATGTAGAGGAGAGAATCCTCAGCTTAATTTCGAGTGTGGAGGTTGAAGGGAATGTTGGAGTCCGAATTCCCTATGATGTTAGTTCCCTAAGCTTCTTTTAATATTAGTACAAAGTTAGTAACTACAGTGAGTGTGACAGATAATGATATTGCAATAGCGGGATAGGCAATTTTTTTAACCCATGTGTTTACTATATAAATTTCAGTCCGACGACCTTCCCCCGCCACCGCCACCTGCGTCGCCCTCTCCGCCACCGGTGTCGCCTCCTACCCCAGCGCCGGAGGAGCCGCAAGCGGGCCGTCCTCACCGCAGCATGGCGAAATAAATTATACACCGCGCCAACTGCACTCAGGTAATTTTGTAATCTGTCTTTATGTCAAACACCTTTGGGTTTACATATTTATAGAAAACTTGTAATTTAACATCTAATGCCACTAGGTCATGTCCTCACTAAGTCATATTGTCATGAGTAAATGGCGCAAGTAAATAGAACATTAGTATAATAGTGTACATCACCATCATCAGCCTATAAACGACTCACTGCTGAGCACAGGCCTCCCACGCACGTGGGGAGATATAGTGTACAATAAATTAAATTAATATTTCTGTTTTATTTGGTTTTTCTGCAGTATTGTACCTCAGTGACAGAATAATATTTTTTTAGAAACACCTCTGACGACGGCTCCCTCGCGCCCGCGCCTCGATCGTTCGCGGAGTAAGTTAACATTAACAATTACTTATTTTTGAAAACAAAAACCTAATTCAAAAAACAAAACATAAAAGCATCAAATTATATTTCTACTCCCCTTATCTACTTCCCTAACATATTATATTATTATTTATTTTCTCCTCCTCATTTTGAAGTCGGTTTTTCAGTTGAAGCGCAGCCTCCACAATGGGCGGTGGATTTTGAAGAGCGCCAGGCGGCTTCATTGGAGACGTTGGCTCTCTGCGCCCGGGACATGGTCGCCTCTAACCAGGCAGTTGTGGCAGAGGTGACTGCCCTGAGGGAGTCGCAGGCGGCCAGCTCGAGGGAGGTGGTAGCGGCCCTGCGGGAGCACACCCGTGCGACGGAAGCCGCTACAGCTGCGCAAGTGGCGTCAACGGCTGTTATACAGGTACCTAGGGAGGTTATAATAGCTGCATTGCGCAATATTTTAGCACCTAGATAAAATATGTATCTAGGTGCAAAATATATTATTTAAGTTTTTTTTTTTTGTATGTAGCGACGCGTTGTTTATTGCTTCATGCTTGAGGTCGCTAGTGTACTTTCATAACTAGGTGCAATATACCGAGGCCCTGTATATTCAGTCTGTATGTTTACTCTTCTCCGCAATAAATGGCATGCGGCCTGTTCTACAATCTTTAACAATAATGTTAGAAGCTGTATGGAATAAAACGTGAAACAGAACACATCGCTCTGTCTCGCTCGGCCGATGTGACGTCGCGCGGCACTCAGCTCTGTGTTTCTGTCTCAATTCAATTAGTTCCAATTATTTGCAATTGTTATGTGTCACATCTCTTTTTTCATCACTATTGCCCCTAAGTTGATGGCGTCTAGACCACATTTTTGAGTAACTTAAATTGTTTTGTGTTTAAAGTTTGATCGGGTTAAACGTTAATTGTGCCGACGGCGCGGCTACCTATTATTAATTAGTTTGTGTTTATGTACCGTGTAAATATCGGTAAGAGTCGACAGTTGGTGTTGGCAGTTGAGGCGACTGTCTCTGAGACACGTGCGTGACGGGTCCTTGAGAACTGCCTGTAAGCTGTGCATATCATTTCATCTTGGGTATTTGAGCTCTCAGGGGTAGCCAAGGGAAGTTTAGGATAAACCTCCCAACACCAGAGCGGCGTACAGACAGCCAGCGAACAGATCGCCCACGAGGAGCAGCAGCGTCAAGGACGCCCACACTGTGAGTTAGTTTACATTAATTATTTTAGTTAAGTTAGTGATAAGTCTTGTCCTGCTGTAGGGAGATCAGTCGCTGATCTCTCTGTAGTAAACAGAAGCAATAAAACTAAATTTTAATAAACATTTAAATTATACATGTACCTTAGAAATAAAATTTTCTAAGGTATATGTATAATTCGCGATGTTTTTACATATTTAAAAAACAACACCCGCGCCCTCTTTAGACAAGAGGACAAACTATTATTAAAAGCATGCTGCTATGCTTCTGTGTTATCGTATGCAGTAAAGTTTCTAGAACTTTTGTAATAAATTATTTTAAAGTTATTTAGAAGTGAAACAATATATGTTTCATGGCACCAACACGTCCATTTATGTATTTTGTTGAATTTATGGATACAGCACATCATTTTTCTTTTAAAGTTAACAATGTAAAGAATTATGTATTGAAATGAGGTTGCAAACAGTTTCTGCATGTACGCCACAGACCACATAACTCGCTTTCAGCGAGTTTTACTAAAACATGCAATCGGCAAAATTCAGGGGGGTGCGGAGGTGTAAGTAACTCTGGCTGTGATTGGAATTAGTAATGTGGTAGGAGTTGATATTGATATCGATGGACTGTTTTCGTACTTGATGTTTAATATAACGGTGATAATATAATAAATCCATTCTTCTTATTTAATACTAACTTTTATATCAAAACTCCTTATTTTGTCAATCAATTTGTTTGCCTTATTCAGTTTCGGAGTAGTTCGAAAAAAATTTGAAAATGTTTTGTCATAATATCATGTCTTTAATTTTTGTTTATGTGACATCGCGTAATATTTTATCGAACGGATAAGTTTTATCCGAGGATTGAAAAATTGGCCCTTAGTAGACTTCTATTTTGTTATAAACAATATTTCTGTAAAGTTAGAAGCAAATCGGACGACCGACGACGCCATAAAAAGTTTCATACAAATTTCATGGCTATTATCCATGTGCCTTTTGGCAATGGTGCACCATGCAGGTGCTGGTGCAGGTGTTAACAATATTTCTTAATAATAACGTTATAACTGTGATTAATGGTTATTTAAAAGGAAGGTGCGTGGTTCGATTCCCGCCTGAGGTTGTCGTCTTTTTTCAGTGTTTAAAATTTTACTTAAGTATATTTAAGCGTTAATAAAACGCTAAAATATAAAACATTAAGGTTATTTAATGATTTATTTGAAATATCATGTTACTGATATTATTTAGATGTATTTGTTGACGTTTGATACCTTGTCAGGAAGACTGAGTTTAGCTGCATACGCAGTTAATAAAATATAGGTTCTAACTGATGTTGAGACGGCAACAGTAATTTATTTTAGTTATTCCATAGTGTGATGTCTATGTCTTATGGCTTACTGTTGTGGGGCTCCGCTGCTAACATTGACGATGTATTTATTCAACAGAAAAGAGCAGTCCGCTCCTTAAGCCCGGGACAAACACAAGCGGCGTCGGGCGCGGCGCGGGCGTGGTGGCGGCGCGGCGGCTGTTTCAAATTTGAAACACGAATGAGCACCCGCGCCGCGCCCGACGCCGCTTGTGCCATAAATAACCTCAAGTCTTGGGACTCACAAAGAAGTGTTTAAAAAAATCGATATATTAACTATTGCATCACAATTTATTTTTGAAAACCTTATGTATGTCAAGAAATATGATAAGACATTTGTTAAAAATTGTGATCTTCAAAACTTAAAACACTCGTAGGAAAAAAAGCTTGCCGTCCCTAGTTTTAGACTTCATGAAACAGGTGGCTCTTTCATGGGTAAATGTGTAACGTTTTATAACAAACTTCCACTAAATATTACTGAAATGCCTTTTCATACATTTAAAGCCCATGTAAAAAAAACCCTTATGAGTAAAGGTTATTATTAGCGGAAGATTATGTAAATGACAAATATGTATGGACTTAGTGCATGTATACGAGCATAACATATTAGTAATTTGAATATTGTATAATTTAGTAACGACATATTGTTTTGTAAATGTCGTTACTTCTATCCTATGGATGTTTGTTGCTCTTTTACGTAAAAACTGCTGAATGGATTTTCAATTTTGAGTCGAGTTGAGTATGAGTAAATAAAAACACGACATAATTCAATATTTTGTTTTATTTTCAAGAAAATTAACAATTTATTTTCTTACAATAATCAAAGCAAGTTAGTTGACAATTTTTAGACCATTAATAGGAGAAGTTGAACCAATCATTACGATATATCTGAAACAAAAACAAATAAATAAATAACACAATATTTACAGACTAAACCCCCCCCCCCCCCCATTCAGGACGTCAATCCACAACTTTATTATTGAGAGGCCTATTACATCTCGACTGTGATTTTTGCGTAAAATGGCCAATTTTTGCGTTATGGATCTCAGAAACAAAAATACATTAACAATTATGACTTATTGAATAATCTAGAATAGCTATTGGAATAGTGCGTAGCGGCTTCGCTTTTTGTAAATTTTGCTTAACTTTTTAATTAAACCCAAAATTGCAGAGAAAGATTTTCATAAAGTGCGCGAAGGCACTTTTTTGAGCTCATCGTTTGAACTACTGTTCTAAACAAGTAAAATAAAAAAAAAATGTTATGTGTTTTATAGTCGAATAGCGCGTAGCGGCCTCGGAATTTTTAGATATCATTGATTTTATATAGGAAAAAAATCTAATTCTAAACCAAAAAATTTCAAAAATCGCTATAAGTTAACTGTGAATATCTCCTATCTACGATAATATTATTGAGCATAATTTATACCAGAGTAATTGTTACTTCATGATGTCCACAATATCCTGTTGAAGGGCGGGGCCTGTGTGTAGGCATTCATTTATGCTGACACCATTGGAGCTTTTGCAGCTACCATCAAAAACAATACGCAGCTTGTCCGACCCTGACTTAAATACGCCATGGTGAGGGATATAGAAGTGAGGTTTATGGGCGAATGTATTTGGGTGACAGGGAGCCATGTGCCCTAAGTCGATGTATTCGGCCATAAAGTCGACGTATTTAGAACGCAGAGACGGGTTCGCCATTAGCTTCTTCTCAATATTGAGGAATCTGCGTAATGCGATGGGGTGAGTTTTACCTGGTTGAGGGGCGTCCTTTAGAAAGGGCAGAGCGACGTATATCTGCCTGAGGGATCGCGTGTAGTGGTAGAGCGGAAGATTTCATCGCATTGTTCCTCCAGGGGATCATTATGAGTGTGAGATTGAGGCAGGGGCTCCTCAGACTCCCAGAACCTTTCCAGACTCTGACGTATGTCCTGGACTGATTCAGCTGAGTCTGGTTGTTAGCTAACGACGTGAGCTGAGTTAACCTGCTGCGCCGGCTGCGCATACAAGTCCTCAATGGGTCCTATCAACGCGAAGTCAAAAATCGTGCCGAAGGCTATGGGCTTGCCCGGGCCCAACGAGACCTTAGTCCCGTCCAACACCTGGCCAAGAACGTCCGACCCCAATAAGAGGTCGATCGGGGCTGGTGTGTGGTAAAGCTGATCAGCCAATGGCACGGGTGGCTGGCCTAGTATGTGGGAAATGTTTGGTACCTTCTCTAAGGGATGGTAGCCAGTGACGCTTTTTAAAATATGAGCTGTGGCGGTGATTGTAGGAGTATCATTGTGATTGGGTCAATCGTTTGATCGGTATACGCGGACGTAATTGTACAGCGTGCGGAGACACATTACATCGATGGAATGAATGTAGATATCGTACATTCGAGTGCAGTAAATGTCATAAAATAGGACATTTGCGGCGGGTATGTCCGAACGGTTCCTTCCAAACACCGGGAGTGCGGGGCGGGTACGGGGCCAGCAACAGCTGCGGGTGGAATGCTAGCGACCTAGGGGGAGTCAGCGGCGACGGAGGTGGAGCGCAGGGGTTGCGCGGGCGCGGCGGCGGCGGCCGCGGCCGCGGGCAGCGAACGGCGAGAGCGCGCGGAGGCGCGCGGGCTCATTATGTGCGCGAGGAAGAATACCAGAATGCAGATACGGCGGAAAATGCGGCATCGAGTGAAGAGGAACCAATGTATTTGATGTCCTTGAGCAATTATAAGCCGGTAAGCATGTCTATTAATGTTCATGGACAAATGATATCCATGGAAGTAGATACAGGGGCGGCTATATCGTGTATTAGTGAAAAAACATACGTAGAACATTTTTGTAAACTACCTCTTTTACCTTGTAATTTGAATTTGCGATTTTATAATGGCAGTTGTATAAAGCCGTTAGGTACTATGAAAGTGAGAGTAAAATACGGAGTAATGTGTAAATCGTTAGATTTGTATGTTATAAAAAATGGAACGACAAATTTATTACGTCGTCAGTGGCTGACGGAATTAAATATAACGGTACCACAGTTATTAAAATTAAATACAGATTGTAATAACGTCGTGCAAGACTTAGAAATAAAAGAATTAACAAGTGTATTTTTTTCTAGGTATAGACGTGTTTAGTAATGGATTGGGAAAATTCCGCGGTGGTCGAGCCCAGCTGCGCGTGCGCCCAGACGCGAGGCCGGTGTTTTGTCGCGCGCGACCGCTACCGTACGCGCTGCGCGAGCGCGTCGACGCCGAGCTCGACGCCATGCTGCGCGCCGACGTCATCGAGCCGGTGGATCACGCCGACTGGGCCACGCCGTTGGTAATTGTACACAAGCCCGACGGGTCCTTACGACTGTGTGCCGATTATAAAGTCACCTTAAATCGCGCGCTTTTAATTGATAAATTTCCTATACCGAAAATTGATGATTTATTTTCTAGAATTAGCGGAAGTACCTATTTTTCTAAGCTAGATTTATCTCAGGCCTATAATCAGGTAGTCCTAAATGAGGCCTCTACAGCGTTTACAGTGATCAATACTCACCAGGGATTGTTTAAATATAAAAGGTTAGTCTACGGGTTAGCTTCCAGCCCGGGAATATTTCAAAGATTGATGAATAATTTGCTTAAAAACATACCTAACGTAAATTATTTTCTCGACGATATTCTCATAAGCACAAATTCAATTGCTGCTCACTAGAGGGCGTTAGAGGCTGTTTTAAATGTTTTATGTAAAAATGGGTTAAGAGTGAAACCAGAAAAATGTAGTTTTTTTCAAAAGGAAGTAAAGTATTTAGGCTTCATAGTCGATAGCAAGGGAGTCAGAGCGGATCCCGAGAAGGTAAAACCAATACTATCTATGACACCACCTAAAAATGTAACAGAATTGAGGTCGTTTATTGGTATGGTTAATTTTTATGGAAAGTTTATCAAAAACCTTAGTAACCATTTAGCTCCGCTATATAGTTTACTGAAAAAACACTCACGGTGGGTGTGGAGTTTGACTCAGCAGCGAGCGTTTCAGGACGTAAAGCGGCTGTTAGGGAGCGCAGAGGTGCTCGCTTACTACGACGTAAACAAGCCGCTAGTGCTCACGTGCGATGCGGGCCCCCGTGGCCTAGGCGGCGTGTTGGCGCAGACCGACGCCGCGGGTTTTGATCGCGTAGTCGCGTATGCATCGCGGGCGTTGTCCACCCACGAGCAGAATTATAGCCAAATTCATAAAGAGGCACTAGCAATCATTTATTCAGTAAAAAAATTTCACCAATATTTATTTGGGCGTCAGTTTATATTGCGAACTGATCACAAGCCATTAATAAGTATTTTTGGGCCAGGCTCGGAAGTCCCGAGAATGACCGCTAGTAGGCTGCAACGCTGGGCGTTGATATTATCAGGATACAATTTTAGTAGGGAGGGTAACCTATATTGGACCGGCGCTTAAATTGGACCTCTTGTGTATTTCTACCAAATGACACCATTTTTTTACACTGGCAACACAAAAAGAGGCGACCGCAGTGCCACTGACAGGTCGCCATTTTGTACCGACGTTCGACAGATCGTATGACGCTAAGAGAAAAAAAAAGGTTTTTGACTGAATTGGTGCTATTTTTGCGTGTTTTGTGTAAGGAGATTGTTCATCAACATGGTAAGACTTAATATTGTAACACATGTCAGAATGCAGCATGTTTTATATTGTTTTAAGTGCCAGTTAATAAACACGAATACGTTGAGGTTATGTTTTTGTTTTCATGACTAATTATAAATTTGTCTAGGTCCCTATATCGAACCACTCACGAGTTCCGAAATTGTACCGGTCCAATTTATGCAACTGCTTTTGTTTTTAATTTAATTTAATTTGAAATTATTTTAGATGGCGTCTGCTGATGGTGAGAGTAAAAATAAATATTATAAATTGAGTAAAGAAGACTTGCAAAGGGCGTTAATTGCTTATGAGAAAAAAGAAATGGGCATCAATGCCATTTCTAGACAATATCAAGTACCAAAAGCCACCATATTGCGTCACGCTAAACTGCTTAATAAATTTGCTAATAGTGATGTTACACAGAAAGGAAGACCGACTATTTTCTCGATTGAACAGGAAAAGGAGCTTGTAAACCATCTTTTGCTTCTAGAAAGTCATATGTTTGGGTTGACGATTAAAGACGTGCGACGTTTAGCTTACCAGATTGCAGAACATAATAAAATACCTCATTCCTTTAATAAAGAAAAAGAAATAGCAAGTAAGCGTTGGTTCTATGCCTTTAAGAAAAGAAATCCACAAATCAGTCTTCGTCAACCGGAGAGTACTTCGCTAAATAGAGTTAAGGGGTTTAATCGTGAGAACGTGTCAAGTTTTTATGATCTACTGGAGAAGATTGTGGACGATAACTCTATCCAGGCTAGTAGCATGTTCAATGTTGACGAATCCGGTATTTCCACGGTCCAGAAAAAAGCCCAGAAAGTGTTAGGATTGAAAGGAAAAAAACAAATTGGAGCAGTCACAAGCAGAGAGCGTGGGATCAACACAACTGCGGTATGCTGTGCCAGTGCAAGTGGTCAATTTATTCCACCGATGTTGATTTTTAAAAGGAAGAGAAATTGTCCGGAATTAGCTGATGGTGCACCACCCGACAGCGTTGTCACAATTTCTGATACTGGCTACATTAATTCGGCTTTATTTGTGCAGTGGCTAAAACATTTCATCGACGTTGTGAAACCAACACAAAATAAAAAGGTGTTGCTTCTGTTAGACGGGCATACAACCCACACAAGAAACCTTGAAGCGCTAACGCTGGCAAGGGAAAATGGAATCATTATGGTTCAACTTCCTGGGCACACCACACATCGATTACAACCTCTAGACGTATCATTTTTTAAGCCTTTAAGTACCTTCTACATACAAGGAGTAGAGAAATGGCTTCGAACAAACCCTGGAAGATCAATTACTCAATACCAAGTAGCAAGATTGTTCGGAGAAGCTTACGAACGAGCCGCTACCATAAGTAATGTGACAAACGGATTCCGCTATGCTGGAGTTTGGCCAGTAGACAGAAACGTGTTTCCCTCACATCTTTTTGAAGCAGCAGATGCTCTTAATGAAAATCCAACTGAACAGATTCAACCGGCTTCTGGTTCTATGGAAGATAAAGAAAATGATGAATATATTTTGCACAATACCACCGAACCCCAGCCCTCTACGTCAAATACAAAAATTACAAAATCATTGGCAATTTTGTCACCTGTTCCAAAGAACAAAGCTAACAAAAAGAGGACTGTACAAAAAGCTGCAGAAATTACATCATCGCCGTATAAATTATCTTTAGAAGAAAGCATCCAAAGGAAGGGAAAAGCTTGCAAAGCAAAAAAACAAGGCGCAACTAAAACATCCACAATTAAAAAAAGAAAAGTTGTGAAGAAGTCTATGAAACGAAAAAGGTTATCTTCCAGCAGTTCAAACGATTCCGATATTGCGATCGAACTTGACGACGATGATGACGATGAGGAAGATGATGAAAATGTGTGTGCTTCGTGTAGTAAGCACTACTTCGATAAAAGTGGACCCCAAGTGGACTGGCTACAATGCGTGCGGTGTAAGAGATGGCTACATGACACCTGCACTACAAACCCTGACATATGTGATGATTGTTTGAATTAATATTTTTAACAGATTGTTTTAATTAATATTTTTATTACCTACAAACCCTGACATATGTGATGATTGTTTGAATTAATATTTTAAATGATTGTTTTAATTACTATTTTTATTAGCTATAATATTCACTAGAAATATTAATGTTGTTTGGGTTTAAGGTTCATTGTGTTCATGTGGAGTTGAAGTACGATTTCCAGAGTTCCTAAAGTAGCATATGAGTACTTACCTTGTACCTTTTTGACATATTGTTTATGTGATATAATACAAACAATAAATATATATGATAATGATTCTAAACTGTCCATTTTATTTACAATTATATCACATTTTTACATTTGGTACAATTTAGGGGCCTAGTGGTCCAATTTAAGACTCCGATACCGTTAATTGGACCGACGAACAACCTTTACTAAATATATATATATAACTAGTTTCAACAATGCTACAATATTAAAGGATTTATATTGTGTAGCTAATGAAATAAGCTGTATTATGAGTTATTTTGTATTTTTACAGCTTCAAAGGATTCGGTGATATGTGTCATTATATCAAAAGTGGTCCAATATAGGTTACCCTCCGTATATTAAATCCGATGCTAATACAGCAGATGCATTGTCACGTTTAATCGAAGCACATAAAAAAGTAAACGCTAGAAACGAAGATTTTCCCGAGCAAACATATTTACATTTTGCCTCGGAGGCATTGTTGTTGGATTACAAAATTATAAAAAGAGAAACTTTAAACGATCCATTATTGAGTAGAGTGTATAGCTATATTCGAGATGGGTGGCCGGACGAAGTTGATATTCGTGAATTAAAACCTTATTTAAATCGTAAAACAGAGTTATACTGTGAATTAGACTGTATTATGTGGGGCCACAGAGTTGTTATTCCGGTGCGATGTCAAAATAAAGTGTTACGGGAATTGCACGATTCACATACGGGGATAACTAAAACAAAAAGTTTGGCCCGTAGTTACGTGTGGTGGCCGGGTATAGACGAAGCGATCGAGAGGCAGTGCCGGGCTTGCGAGGTCTGTGCATCGGTAGCAGAGGCACCACCCTCTCATATACCGTGTTCTTGGCCGTGGCCAAATAAGCCATGGTCACGGCTACATCTGGATTTTCTTGGACCGATATGAGGATTTAAATATCTCGTAGTGGTAGATGCTAGTTCTAAATGGATTGAAATATTTAAAATGTCATGCACAACCGCTCGAAGTGTCATAGGAAAGTTACACGTAATGTTTGCCCGATTCGGTATGCCAAAACAGATTGTAACGGATAACGGCCCACCGTTTTCTAGCGATGAACTAAGTACGTTCTGTAGAAATAACGGTATTGAACAAATATTTACAGCACCGTACCATCCATCGTCAAATGGTGCAGAAGAGAATGCGGTTAAATTGTGCAAGAAAGTAATTAAAAAAGCTGTTGTTCAAAGGGTTGACACCGATGTAGCACTAAACAGATTTTTATTAATATACAGGAACACGGTTCACGGCACTACAGGTGATAGTCCCGCGCAAATACTGTTAGGTCGTTCGTTACGCACTAGACTAGATTGTATCAAACCGGATCGAGAGAAAAAAATAAGCATTTTACAACGTCAAAACGAAATTAAAGCCGGGGGTACAACGCGGGAATTTGATAAGGGATGCAAAGTTTGGTTTAAAGTCTTTGGGGCAAAGAATAAATGGGAAAAAGGTATAGTACATAATAGATTAGGAGAAACAAATTATCAGGTACAAACTTCAGACAATAAAATTTTACACCGGCACGTCGATCAATTGAAAAGGTGCGATTTAGGACCGATAATTCGAGACGTTTTGGTTAGTGAGGCACAAGGGCTAAGTCAGGTGTCGTTATCAGCCGCGGCGGCGGCAGCGGTCAGTGGCCCAGTCGACGCAAGCCCCGCCGGGAGCGATGACGCAGCGTTGGCGGGGGCCGCGGCTTCGGGGCGCAGCAGCGGGGATAAGGCTGGGATGCGGGACGAGGGCGAGGCGCACTCGGAGCTGGGGCCGACCCACCACTATCCTCCAGTGCGTAGTGTACGTACGCGTAGGCTACCGGATAGGTATCAATGTAAATAGTTTAAGTTAGTTAAGTTTAAATCTATGGTACCATGTAGTTGAGAAGTTAGTGTAGTAGTGTGTAAAAAGTATGTATCTGTAGTAATAGTAATTAAGGGTAGAGATGTAGTGAATGTACCTTTATAAATACTATGTAGTGGGTAGATTGCTGTTTATCTGTCACACCTTGTATAACTTTAGGCTCCCGCGCAGTCGGGCAATAAACGTGAGCTCATACACCCGCATTTCATTTACACGCTAGGGCCTACCTGGCGAACCGGACCTGGGCGGCCAGGCTCTGTGAGCAGAGCTGGGATGCACCTGTTTAGCATGTGCGGGTTCGTGCCGCCTGCTGTTTCTGGGACGCTCCCTCGAGTGCTCTCTTAGCTGTGGTGGGGGTATATGTACTGACGACGAATGAGCTGAGTGCGTTGGGTCGTCTGGTCGATGCAGGGACGTGTGGTGGTTGGAGCTCCCACAGTCCTTGCATGCCCCCCTTGACCTGCACTCGCTCTCGTAGTGAGGGCCGAGACAACGCTGGCAGCGCTCGCGTGCCTGTACAAAGTCCTAACGGCCCTGTGTTGGCTGGGCATTGTACCATCTGCACGTCATGAGCCTATGTCCCCTAGTGGCACAATAGGGACAGTAGGATGTCGAGCGTGAGGAAGAGGACGAGGACGATGATGAGGAGCAGCTTTGCTGGAAGGCCGAGTAGACGGGGAAGGGCTGACTGCGAGCCGGGGAGGTGGATGGGCGGTGACGCATTTGCTGCGCTGGGCGGAACGGTTGGTGAGTAGGCTGATCATAGGCGCGGTGAGGCGATGGAGCTGAGGAGCGGCCACGGTAATGGTCGGGTTGTTGCTGAGCCATCTGAGCATAAGTGCGATGGGGCAACTGAGGAGGCGCGCGGCTACGAGAAGGGCCGGGCTGGAGCTGAATGGGTTGAGCCATGGCTATGTTGAAGAACTCTGTCTTCACACAGCGCGCGTGCTCCTCGAGGTAGGAGATAAGGTCCCTTAACGTGGGCAGGGTGTTACTAGACCCGTGCCTGCGTTCAAATAGCGTGCGGAGCTCGCCCTTGAGCTTCCGCACCACTATTGACACAAACACGTAGTCGTCTCCTATGGGCAGATCTAAATTGTTGAGGGCACACTGAGCTGATATGAGCGGCGTGAGGAACAGTGTGCGAATGTTCCAACGCGTATGGATGCTTGGCAGCCCTAGGATGATGTCCACAAAACTATCAATGAGAACCCGGCGGTTCTCGTACCGCTTGGTGAGGATGTCCATGGCCACGGAAAAATTCTCATTGGTGACCTTTAAGTGGGACATCATACTTAATGCCTCACCGCTGAGACTTGAGAATAGGTAGTGGAGCTTGACTGCGTCCGACAGGGTCGCCATGTCGTCAGTCAGACTCTTAAACAGCGCAATGAAGGAAGGCCAGTCCTCCACTTTTGAGCTGAACCTGGGCAGCGCTATCTTGGGAAAGGACGGCTGTGGGCGTATTGACGCCGAAACTGGGCTGAGCGCTATGGGTTGGGGATGACGTGGAAGAGGTTGAGATTTCCTCCCTAGCCATAAGTATCCCCAGGTACGCTCCGGAGGCTTTTGTGTGGTTCTCAGTGTATGTCCTTTCAATCCCCTCGTCTAAGTTCTCCTCGTCAAGAATGCTGTAATATACTGAATCCAGCTTCTCCTTAATGCCTTGTATTTGTGCGAAACGCACGTTAAATTCCGTTGTGGAATGTTTGGTGTCGCCAGCAATGATCCGTGATCCTACCTCTAGGAGCTGGTGTATAGCTTTGGCGGCCTTCCTAAATATCGCGGCTTGTGACTTGGTCGGCATCGCGATGATTAAAAGGAAACAAAAAAGGAAAAAAAAAATAAAAATAAAAAAATTCAAAGGCAGTAAAAAGGATCCTGTATATATTCTACAGTTGGGCTGGACGTATTTGTTTACCAAGGTAAATGAGCAAGGGCAAATGAGCTAAAACTAATGCAACAATAAACAAAATAAAAACTTACTTGGGACGCCTTGTATTTGGCCCACGGGTGGGCAAACGCATGTGTATGCCTGTGATTATTGAACGCGCGTACGTATGATTAGCCGACCGCAAAGAAAAAAAACAGAAAAAAATCACGTCATCCGTAGCCCACTAGTGGGCAAGCGCATGCGTAGGCGATGGCGGCGCATCCAATCAGCCGGGAAAGCGTAAGGAAAAGGAAAAGAGAAAAAAAAATGTAATAAAAAGAAAGTGTGGGATACGTTGTACGTAGCCCACAGTTTGGCAGACCTGTAGCGGAAACTAGCGCGAAGAATGAGTCGGTCGCAAGAAAATAATAAAAATTAACATATAATAAAATCTTAATAAAAAGAATTGGGACACTCTGTCTGTGTCCCACAAGTGGGCAAACGTGTGTAGAAGCGAAGGCGACGCACGCAAATAGCCGTAAGCGATTTAAAAAAAAACTGATGAAACTAAATGAAACACACTAAGCTCATGTGGTGAGCACGCACAAATAATGAACCGATCGCAAAAGCAAAAATTAAAAACAAAAAAATATATAAAATTAACACGACCAAAAAAAATAAAGCACGCTACTTGGCGCGCGTGGTGAGCATTCACGAGAACTGAGCCGATTTAACACGACAAGAACAAAAAAAAAGTCATTAAAAAAAACGGGAAAAAAACACTGTTGCAGACAATCTCTCGTTATAATACACAAGCGCGCTTAGTCAGCGACGTAAGACAAAATTGGTCACAAGCAACACAAAAGCAACAATTAAGCAACGTGCAGAAATAATTGCGTTAAAATAATTTTGGATGTTGTGTGGTCGTAATCCTCACACAATGACGGGCAGAAATAATTATTTAAGCGGACTGTAATTAAAGTTAGGGGGTGATTCGGGGCTGATTATGGTCGAACGAAAGACCATAAAATTTAGATAGGGAAATATTAGGAGGCAGGAAGGAAGGCTTACCTGGGATGATGATGATGATGGGTGAGCGGGCAACTGGAGCACGAGCTGATGGGCGGCGATGTAGGCGATTTGATGGTCGCGTCACAGCACACACTTCTTTCACCTAATCACAGGCACTATCTTCACAGGCAGTATCATTAAGGGCAGTCCAAGGCGGTATCAGGGCGCGTATCGTCCGTACGTCTCGCGATCAGCTGTTGCGTGCGCGCGCGGTAGATAGCTGACGATATGTTAAATAATATATCGCGAGTGGGTTGGCTGAAAAATTTCAGTCCAGTACCTTTAATAATTAATTTAATATTAAAAAAAAAAAATTTTTTTCTTTGCTCTGGTTTGGTGTGTGTTTTTGTAATGAGCTTATCTTTATAAAAACATAAATTTTATTTATTTAACCAGACGGTTGCAAATTACTAATATTAACTTGCCTGTTTACACCTGCCTACCCAATGTTATGACAGGAAAAAAATAGTCAACCTAACGTTTGCATATTCTATAGGCTTCATACTTTCGATTGGCACCTATGTAATTTATCTAATATCGAAACAAGTGCAATATTTAAAAAAAATATATTTTGAAATATTTAATTAATCATATACGGAACTGAAAATTTTCAGCCAACCCACTCGCAATATATTTTTTAACACATTACATTTGATATAAAATACTTTTCATTCATTAACCTTCTCGGTGAAGGTCGTTCTATACTCGGATCCTCGACTATAAGAAGTAACGACATTTACAAAACAATATGATTGATTGACCATTATATTGATTGACTGTTGTGTATATGTTCAAAAAATTTTTTTTTTCATATTTTATCTGTATATCTCTTTATATATCTTTTTATATATTTTATCTTTATATTCTATCTCTATCTTTTTATATCTTTTTAACTTTATAATCTTTATCTTTAAATTTGTTACTAAACTTTATCTTTTTGGAGACTCTATTTGTTCAACTGACAGATGGCACAATATAGACATTCCGTTCAATCTTAACTTCTCCTTCATCTTCCAAATTTAATATGGTATATATGTTTTAATCACATTCACATTTTCAGTCGATTAACTCATTAAAGTTTTTGTTTCTTTTTGTTTTTGTTTAACTTAGTCTGTGCTCTTAAGAGGCCTATTACATTTCGACTGTGATTTTTGCGTAAAATGGCCAATTTTGGCGTTATGGATCTCAGAAACAAAAATACATTCACAATTATGATTTATTGAATAGTGTAGAATAGCAATTGGAATAGTGCGTAGCGGCCTCGCTTTTTGTATATTTTGCTTAACTTTTTAATTAAACCCAAAATTGCAGAGAAAGATTTTCATAAAGTGCGCAAAGGCACTTTTTTGAGCTCATCGATTGAACTACTGTTCTAAACAAGTGAAATAAAAAAAATATAATGTTATCTCTTATATAGTCGAATAGTGCGTAGCGGCCTCGGAATTTTTAGATATCATTAATTTTATATAGAAAAAAAAACTTATTCGAAACCAAAAAACTTCGAAAATTGCTATAAGTTAACTCTGAATATCTCCTATCTAAGATAATATTATTGAGCAAAATTTATACCAGAGTAATTGTTACTTCATGAGGAATAAAGATTTTATAATGAATTCATTATCCTATTTCAATAAAAACGATAAATACAACTGCAAAATTACTACAAAATGCGATGCGCCGGCCGTCCGAATTCAACTTATGCTCACAGATTGAAGATATGTAATATTATGCACAAATTTATTATCCTATTTCGATAAAAACGATAATGCGTGCTGCGTTGCAGCACGCATTGGGCCGGCTCGCCCGGGGTAATACCACCCTCTCACGAACATTCGGCGTGAAATAATGGCACTTGGTGCTGTTGTGTTTCGTCCGGCCAGTGAGAGTTCCGGAGGCCCCTTCCCCTCCTCACAATTCCTATTCCTTCCCCTAACCCTATTCTTTTCTTAAAGGTCGGCAACGCATCTGCGACTCCTCTGGTTTTGCGGGTGTCCATGGGCGGCGGTGATTGCTTTCCATCAGGTGACCCGCCTGCTCGTTTGCCTCCTTCTCATATAAAAAAAAAAAAAAAATACAACTGCAAAATTACTACAAAATGGAAAAATGGGCATTTTACGCAAAAATCACATTCGAGATGTAATAGGCCTCTTAAGCACACTTTAACGTTCTATAACGTTACTCAAGATCTATCTATTGATCTTCTCTATAACTTTAGTACCTACCTACTTTTGAACCCTACCGTTCTTAGCTACTTTATTGCTTCGAGCGCTACCGCTCGTAGCTACTTAAAATATTATGCTTTGAGCCCTACCGCTCTCAGCATATCTTAATTTACTTCATTTTTATTTTCATTTCTTTATTTCTTTTTTTTTTTTCGTTAGGAGCGGCTGACTACTCCCCAAAAAAGCCTTAGGTCTTACTTTCCACTTATAGAGCGGTCGACAACTCTTAAAATAAGCCCTAATCGTCATTTTAAAACACCCTTCTAGAGTGGTAGTCATTGAATGTGAACTCCACCCTTATTGAATGCAGATGATAGTATGTAAGAGAACGTATGTCTGTTTGTTAGGCGATGTATGTCTGTTTGAAGTTGTGTTTTTCGGATTCTTTAAAAATACACTTTCAAAATTTTCTGAGTCAAAAATTTTCTGGGGTCGTGGGGGAATGCGGTGAAACCACTTACCTTTTCCACTTCCCAGGTACCTTTTTATTTCATGTAATCATCCATATTTTAACATTCGTCTTATTTATATATTTGCTTTTATTTTTCCTCGCTTCTGCAACGATACATAATGTTTTAGTAACTACACACTACACTACACACATCGCAATACCTTTATCTAAACACATTTACTTACGTGATCTAAATCACGAAACTTCGGACACTATTTTTCGACACTTTTACGTATCCCACAAGTTTCGGATCACTTCGATAATCTTATTATGCGTTTTTCCTTGTAATATTTACATTTATCTCACCTTAATAGTTTTCTATTTACTAAATATTGTGTTTTGGTCACGTTTTGACGTATCTGACAACTTTTGTTTGCTTCGTTGCTATGCAACTTATCAACAAAATTGAATCAAATCTTTTAGACTTTCTTATTTTTACATTTGGCCATCTTGATTTCAGCGTTTTAAAAATATTATTTTGAAATTTATGCAGAACTCAGAAACCGAGGTTTCTTTATAAAGTTCAGCCGACGACTAATCATTACATCTCTAGCTTCTGATTTAAAAGGTTTAGACTAGGCAGACGATCACCAGCTTCCGAATTGGAAGGTCTAGTCTTCATACTATCTTCAGCTTCTGATTCAAAAGGACTAGTCTTCAGATACAATCACCAGCTTCCGAATTGGAAGACTACAGCCTCCAGTCATCGCGTGCGCCTACGCCTGCCTGTGCCTGTCTCGCCTGTCAGCCTGCACCTTCGCCTGCCTGCGCCTGGTGGCGCCTGCCTGCCTGCACCTTCGCCAGCCTGCGCCTGCTGCCTGCGCCTGCCTGCGCCTACCGGCGCCTGCCTGTCGGCGCCTGCCTGTCGGCGCCTGCCTGCCTTCGCTTGCCTTTGCCTACCGGCGCCTGCCTGCCTTCGCTTGCCTGCGCCCTTCGGCGTCTGCCAAGTTCAGCGCTTGCCTCCACACCTTCGCCTGCCTCCACGTCAGCTTACCTACCCCTTCACTTTTATATTTTCAACCTTCATCTTAACCATCATCATCTCCATACTTACCATCCTCACTCACTTCTTTTTTTTAAACTTTTAGTTTGTAATTTTATTTTTGTATTATAAATATTTGTTAAATTTTTATCATCTTTTCTTTTTTAAATGTCGCTTCACGACAAGTTGTATTAACCAATGAATGCATACAACATACCTTTGTGATACAGCTGCATGTGCACTCTGAGATCTTGGAAAATGTATATATTTTCCCAAGATTAGAGGAGAATTAAGGGCATTGGTTACCTCTGCAAGGCACTCAGACATTGTAGCCTGTGAGAGGCCAAGGGACCTTTAATGCCCTACATTCTGCTGGTAACCACCGCTTGCATAAAAATGCAATGCAGCTAAAACCTGAAACATAATATTTTTTTAACAGTAAGATTGATAAAATTTTGAATTAAGGTGAGCTGCTAAGTGGGTTTATTTGCTCAATCCTTACCTTAATCTCGGGGCGCACGGCTGTACACCTCCGACTTCTTGGTAGAAGTGGAATGATGTCTTCACATAGAGAAGTAAATTGCGACTTTGAGAGACGAAATGACGAAACAAAGGAAGTTTCGGGCAGAAGCATGGGTCTGCTAGAATCCCGCAGTATCTTTCGCTCCATCGCCTCCCTCCGTTTCAGGCGTTTCTCTTCTGCCGTAGCTCCGCAGATCGCTTGTGATGACGGCATAGTCTATTAAGTTTGTGATCTAATAATTTTAAGAAGTTAAACAAGCAAATTTTATACTCAAGTCGAGTTAAAAAGTCGGTTTAAAATTGAAGTCAATGACACATTTGCTCCTGGCTTCATTTGACATTACAATCCGGCTATTTTTTTTCTTAATTTTTACGCGATACCGACTTTTGTGTAATTGTATAGGAAAATGAAGCCAATCATTCACTCTATTGCTTTCGTCAAAAATATGAAGTTAAGGTATTTAGGCGAGACCGCCAACTTCATATATGAGCTTCAAATGTCAAATGAAGCCCATGTCCATATTCATATTTTTTAGCCGATAGACCCGCTGGTGTTCCATGGTCTGGTTGGATCAATACTTATTTAGTAAGATGTGGATAGCGTATTTGACATAGTCACATAAAGATAATTGTACTTCGACGTTGCATCCTCAAGATTAATATTCACAAGGTAAAGAGTGGACCTCTTTAATGTACCAGGCATCCAACACATATTAAGAGCTATTAAAGATATTTAAAACAAAACATAAAACGTTACCCGTACTATAGACACAGGCGCCATCTAGTGAATACCAACCGAGTGCACGAGTTTTTCACCCGCGCTGTCATCGTTAATCGCTTTTCGTGTTCGGGCATCGGCACATCGTTACCCTAAAAGTGATTTGTGTAAAAAAAACTGTGGGCAAAAGGAAGCATAAGGATAATCATTATCGCAAGAAAATACGTAAGCTTGAGAAAAAACTGCGTAATCGACGATCGCCAAGTAAATCAGGTCAGTCAGTGTTTTAAATATTACATTTTGACGATGTCATGATTAAATTACTAAGACAAACGATTTTGTAAAAACTATGTGATTCGTTGGCGAATATACTCAGAACCTCTTGTTGAGACATTCAAAGTAGAAACGTTGTTGAAATATATTTCATAGTACGTTAGTAGTGTGATATTGGGCATTCTAACTCACTTTCGTTCGGTCGCAGACGCGACCTCACACGTTCGTTAGGAAGCCCAATATCACGAGATTTCGACTGAGAAACCAGATATCGGTCCTTAATTAAGTTTTACTGATCACTGTTTTTAAGTATTGGTTTTAGTAGATGATTACTAATTCAAATAATTAGTTTTAAAGCTGTACATTTAGGTAGTTAAATAGAATATGATTGTTGACAGTAAATTCCTTGCGTTGCGTTACGTCGCCGTCTGTCTCTTGCAAAACAGTGCCGGATATATGTATGATCAAATTACATTACTTATCTACCTAAAATTTATGTTTTTGTCATCAAACTGAAATATTAAAAATGAAATGAATAAGTACCTACATCATGCATACAGTGATAACAGTGATTCTTTGATATTGGGGAAAAATTATCTTGTATATACATCAACATTGTTATCTCTCATGATTACATAACAAACTATATTATATGTCTAATACTTATAATTTTATTCAAAATGGAAAGAATTACTTAGAGTTACTAAGAATGAACTGTCCCATTGCAAAAGCATGGCAAAAGTATTCCCCATTGAAATTAAGTTAGTAGTAGAAGAAATCTAGGTACTGCCTGCATTACCATGCTTGCCAAATGGCTTTTTATTTTCTTATTTTTAAGTCAAGTCAAGTCAAAATATATTTATTCAATAAAATCAATTAATAAGTACTTTGAATCGTCCAAATCTTTTTTAACCTACCACCCATTCAGGACATAATTTTTTAACTGTGTCAAAGAATGGGCGCAAGAAACCACAGCGCACAAAAGCAACGACATTTACAAACAAAAAAAAGAGTATGTCGTTACCAGGTCAATACAAAATATGAATTTAAAAATAAAAAAATTATGCAATACAAAATTACAATACAATGTAGTATCAATTAAATAAAGACAATTAGAAATAGCTGTTGGAGTGCTTGGAGCATTTCAGATCCAAGCTGTTTTGTCTTCTGTGTAATCTGACACTTTATAATAAGCTTTTTTATAAAGCTTTTCTTTGATTTTGATTTTAAATTTATTAAGATCTAATTTCTGAATATCATTTGGTACTTTGTTGTATAATTGTACACACAGACCCCTAAAAGAATTATTTATTTTATGGAGCCTAGTATAAGGTACTGCTAATTTGTTCTTACTTCTAGTGTTTACATTGTGAATATCACTGTTTTTTGAAAACATTCCAGTATTTTTATGAACATAAATCAAATTTTCATAAATGTATTGTGATGCAACTGTCATTATATTTATATTCTTAAATCTCTCTCTGAGAGAGTCGCCAGCCTTTAGGTTATAGATTGCTCGAATAGCCCTCTTCTGAAGCACAAAGATAGTTTGAATGTCGGCAGCATTTCCCCACAGTAAAATGCCGTACGACATTACACTATGAAAGTAACTGAAATAAACTAATCTGGATGTATCAACGTCAGTTAACTGACGGATCTTCATTACTGCATAAGCCGCAGAGCTAAGTCTATTCGACAATTTAGCTATATGTGGGCCCCACTGAAGCTTGGCATCTAACGTGATGCCTAGAAACACAGTGGTGTCCACAGGATTCACATTCTTATCTTTAATTTGTACACTAGTTGTTACTTGCTTAACATTAGGCAATACAAATCTTACACATAAGTAGTGAGATATTGGGCATTCTAACTCACTTTCGTTCGGTCGCAGATGCGACCTCGCTTGTTCGTTAGAATGCCCAATATCTCGAACGTATCGCAGTTTTGCAATGGATAGCATACCATCTTCTGTTTTCATGTCGTCCGTTTTAGATGTACAGATATTGTACATCTCAAACGGACAAATATTGTTATTTGTAAAAATGTACAAACATTTCACCGTTCGCTCACTCCGTTCGCTCTCTTGAAAAAGTGAATTAGAACGCCCAATAATCGATGTGGATTATTGGTATTTTCGTTATTTAAGCGTAGCAACCATTTTATGTTGTCATTTCTGTAAAATCCTTTTAACACTGCAGTCAAATTTAATTTTTAATCATAATATATAATGAAATTCTTAAAACAAAAAGAATCGTTAAAATTGGAATGTATTTGTCCAACTTCATTGTCAGGGGCAAGTCGACATGGAAAGTTATTGCCAAATACAATCCGTTGTATTGTTTGCGGTCCATCTAATTGCGGGAAAACCAACCTAGTAATAAGTTTATATTTACATAAAGATGGTCCACGATTTCGAAACCTGTACGTGTATTCAAAATCTTTGTATCAACCTAAATACAGTTATCTCGAAAAAGTTTTAGAATTGGTTCCAGGTACATCATTTCACAAATATAATCATAATAGCGAAATATTGAGCCCTCACGAAGCGTCACCTGATTCCATTATTATTTTCGATGATGTTGCTTGTGAAAATCAAAACAACATCCGTAACTATTTTGCTATGGGGCGTCATAGGAATATTGATTGTTTTTATATCAATCAAACTTACACTAAAATACCTAAACAACTCGTAAGAGACAATTCTAACATGATTATATTATTTAAACAAGACGACGTAAATTTAAAACATGTTTATGATGAGCATGTAGGGTCTGATATGTCATGGCTTCAATTCCGTGAAATGTGTTCAACTGTTTGGAAAATACCATACAATTATATTGTCATAAATAAGGATTGTGAGCGAAATAAAGGATGCTATAGAATGACGTTTGATACATTTATAGTCGTAGATTAATAACTACATATACGGATGTTATTATATTTATAAATCATTTCCACATGAGATTCGGAGATAAAAGGAAACCCAATAAAATGGAAAAAGATCTAAAGAGACAAATCGTTAAATCAGCATCAGCTGTTAAAAGAAAGTTCGACATGATAAAGGATGCACAAACTACAAGAAATAATACTTTAGAAACAATATTTAAACCCATAATTGACCCTCTTAATATGATAGCAAATAAAAATGATGAAAAGCAACATGACAAAGAGACTTTTTATAACCCTTTATTTAAAAAAATAGAGAATAATGAAAGCGAAGAGTCGTATTCGTCTATTGAAGAATTTAACGAACAAAGTAGCGAAGATGATGAAGAAAATCATGAAAAATTCCGAACAACCGACAAAACCCTTACTGTATCACCTACTCAAGACCATGATGTGAGTGAAGGTTCGTTCAAATCGCTACAATCATCGCCAAACGTTAAAAATCAATCTTTATCATGGTCTACTTCATCTGAAGTATTTAGTGCTATACCTTTTGGAATAAGAAATGAACAAGGAAAACTTATGCTTGGAAAAAGTCGCGTTTATGATGACGGCACCACTCTAATAATTGGAAATCATAATTTGAGAAAAACTCTCGGTTTAAAAGAACTATTGTTTAAAAAGAAACCAAATCTAGATGATATCACAGATAACGACCTTGAAAACTATAAACTACTACTTATCGATACTAATGCACACAGACGTAATTATGATCCCTCTAAACCAATTAATAGCAACAAGGGATTTAAATACATGAATATTATAAAGCCATTATTCAAAATCTCTAGAAAACCGACCACTAGTACAGAGAGTATTCCTCGAGGAAAAGGTATTGAACTCGTAAAAAGAGTAAAAAGAAATACAGATTTAGTTTACTGGGACGATCCTAACGAGTTAGTAAAACGACTGAAATTACTGTTCGCATCACGAGATGCTGGTAACACTGGGTTAGATAATGAAATTATTGCAATCATCGAGGAACTTCACGAAGCCGGTATCATAAACAAAGAATAAAAACAAATAGCATCGGGAAATTTGTGCAGTATACTTACAGTAAACAAAGCATCGGGACCGCAATGAATATAGATAAATTTGGTCATCACGTTCATAAACGTTTACGATTATCTGAACATATTGATATCCATAGCGATACGTTACAGAAGTCTGAAACGGGAGAATACGATTTAAAATCATCCAAACTAAAAGGCTTGTCGTCTCCAGACAAGGACGATGAAGCTGTAAATAAAGCATATTTGGATAAAACAGTTCAAGAGCTGAGAAACGAAATAAGCCAAGTTAATAGTCGTGTATTAATTTATTTAAAGAACTTGGAATCAGCGAGTACAGACCGTTTGTCTTCTATGTTTTACTCAAAAATAGAAATAGACCGTATGATTCAAGCCAAACAAAAATGAGTAAGAAAGAAATTGTAGACGAACTTCACAGAGCGGCGAGAAGAAATTTTCCACGTCGAAGTACAATCATAAAAGGAATAGATGATTTATGGCAAGCAGACCTTATAGACTTTCAAAAGTACTCACAGTTTAATAAAGGATATAAATATGTTTTAGTCGTAATTGATACTTTATCGAAATATGTGTGGGTTAATCCTTTGAAGTCAAAGAATAAAAGTTGTGTTACAAATGCAATGCAAAATATATTAACCACGTCATCTCGAAAGCCCAAAAATTTACAAACAGATTTAGGCAAAGAATTTTACAATAAAAATTTTAAACAATTGACGATAAAATATAACATAAATCATTACTCCACTTACTCTGTAAAAAAAGCAGCAATTGTGTCGTGAAGCGACATTTAAAAAAGAAAAGATGATAAGAAATTTACAAATATTTATAAGTCAAAATAAAATTACAAACAAAGTTAAAATAAAAAGGTGAGTGAGGATGGTGAGTATGGAGGTGATGATGGTTAAAATGTAGGATGATAATATAAAAAGTGAAGGGGTAGGTGCAGCTGACGTGGAGGCAGGCGAAGGTGTGGAGGCAAGCGCTGAACTTGGCAGACGTCGAAGGGCGCAGGCAAGTGAAGACAGGCAGGCGCCGGTAGGCAGGCGCCGGTAGGCAGGCGCCGGTAGGCAGGCGCCGGTAGGCAGGCGCCGGTAGGCAAAGGCAAGCAGAGGGCAAGCAGGCGCCGACAGGCAGGCGCCGACAGGCAGACGCCGGTAGGCGCAGGCAGGCGCAGGTAGGCGCAGGCAGGCGCAGGCAGCAGGCGCCAGCAGGCACAGGCTGGCGAAGGTGCAGGCAGGCAGGCGCCACCAGGCGCAGGCAGGCGAAGGTGCAGGCTGACAGGCGAGACAGGCACAGGCAGGCGTAGGCGCGCGCGATGTCTGGAGGCCGTAGTCTTCCAATTCGGAAGCTGGTGTTTGTACTTGAAGACTAGTCCTTCCAATTTGGAAGAGGCAAGTAAGGAGTCTTGACCTTCCAATTCGGAAGCTGGTGATCGTCTCAGTAGAGTAAACCTTTTGAATCCAAAGCTAGAGATGTAATGATTAGTCGTCGGCTGAACTTTATAATGAAACCTCGGTTTCTGAGTTCTGCATAAATTTCAAAATAATATTTTTAAAACGAGAAATCTAGATGGCCAAATGTATAAATAAGAAAGTCAAAAAGTTTTGATTGGATTATGTTGATAAGTTGCATAGCAACGAAGCAAAAATAAGTTGTCAGATACTTCAAAACGTAACCAAAATACAATATTTAGTAAATAGAAAACAATTAAAGTGAGATACATTTAAATATTACAAGGAAAAACGCATAATAAGATTATCGAAGTGATCCGAAACTTGTGGGATACGTAAAAGTGTCGAAAAATAGTGTCCGAAGTTTCGTGATTTAGAACACGTAAGTAAATGTGTTTAGATAAAGGAATTGCGATGTGTGTAGTGTAGTGTGTAGCTACTAAAACATTATGTATCGTTGCAGAAGCGAGGAAAAATAAAAGCAAATATATAAGACGAAGTTAAAATATGAGATGATTACATGAAATAATACCTAGGAAGTGGAAAAGGTAAGTGGTTTCACCACATTTCCCCCACGACCCCAGAAAATTTTTGACTCAGAGAAAATTTTTAAAGCATATTTCTAAAGAAACCGTAAAACACAACTTCACACAGACATACCTCGCCTAACAAACAGACATACGTTCTCTTACATACTATCATCTGCATTCAATAAGGGTGGAGTTCACATTCAATGACTACCACTCTAGAAGGGTGTTTTAAAATGACGATTAGGGCTTATTTAAAGAGTTGTCGACCGCTCTATAAGTGGAAAGTTAAACCTAAGGCTTTTTTTAGGGAGTAGTCAGCCGCTCCTAACAAAAAAAAATAAAAAAAAAAGAAATAAAGAAATGAAAATAAAAATGAAGTAAATTAAGATATGCTGAGAGCGGTAGGGCTCAAAACATAATATCTTAAGTAGCTACGAGCGGTAGGGCTCGAAGCAATAAAGTAGCTAAGAACGGTAGGGTTCAAAGCTTGATAACTAAAGTAGGTAGGTACTAAAGTTATAGAGAAGATCAATAGATAGATCTTGAGTAACGTTATAGAACGTTAAAAACGTGCTTAAGAGCACAGGCTAAGGTAAACAAAAAAAAATAAAGAAACAAAAATGTTAATGAGTTAATGGAATGAAAATGTGAATGTGATTAAAACATATATACCATATTAAATTTGGAAGATGAAGGAGAAGTTAAGATTGAGCGGAATGTAAAGTGCCATCTGCCAGTCGAACAAATAGGGTCTCCAAAAAAAAGTACACAAAGATAAGTTAAAGATTATAAAGATATAAAAAGTTAGAGATATAGAAAAAAATATAAAGATTTAAAAAAAAAATATACAGGTAAGAGTTAAATTTTTTTTAAAGATTTGAAAAGATGAAGGTTTGGAATAGTTTGAGGAGGTACCTGACAGTAAGGTTGGAGAGGAAGGGCAGCAGGAGTCGTAAGAGCAGGTTCTGGAACGGCTGCTGCGGGATGTTGAAGAGGAGAAATATTTTCAGCTTAAGTAAAACTGAAAATAAAAATATTAAATGAAAAGAGTTTAAGTAGGTGAATGTGTAAAGAACTGTAGAATCACTAGACAAAGTGTTGTTTTAGAATTTAGAGAAAAAAAAAAATGCATAGATGGTGAAGAAAAAGAAAGCAAACACAAAAAAGAAAATCTCTAGGGAGTGGGTAAAAAGAAAGAAGAGATTAGAATCTAAAAGCTAGTTGGGCGCCAAAATGTCGTGAAGCGACATTTAAAAAAGAAAAGATGATAAGAAATTTACAAATATTTATAAGTCAAAATAAAATTACAAACAAAGTTAAAATAAAAAGGTGAGTGAGGATGGTGAGTATGGAGGTGATGATGGTTAAAATGTAGGATGATAATATAAAAAGTGAAGGGGTAGGTGCAGCTGACGTGGAGGCAGGCGAAGGTGTGGAGGCAAGCGCTGAACTTGGCAGACGTCGAAGGGCGCAGGCAAGTGAAGACAGGCAGGCGCCGGTAGGCAGGCGCCGGTAGGCAGGCGCCGGTAGGCAGGCGCCGGTAGGCAAAGGCAAGCAGAGGGCAAGCAGGCGCCGACAGGCAGGCGCCGACAGGCAGACGCCGGTAGGCGCAGGCAGGCGCAGGTAGGCGCAGGCAGGCGCAGGCAGCAGGCGCCAGCAGGCACAGGCTGGCGAAGGTGCAGGCAGGCAGGCGCCACCAGGCGCAGGCAGGCGAAGGTGCAGGCTGACAGGCGAGACAGGCACAGGCAGGCGTAGGCGCGCGCGATGTCTGGAGGCCGTAGTCTTCCAATTCGGAAGCTGGTGTTTGTACTTGAAGACTAGTCCTTCCAATTTGGAAGAGGCAAGTAAGGAGTCTTGACCTTCCAATTCGGAAGCTGGTGATCGTCTCAGTAGAGTAAACCTTTTGAATCCAAAGCTAGAGATGTAATGATTAGTCGTCGGCTGAACTTTATAATGAAACCTCGGTTTCTGAGTTCTGCATAAATTTCAAAATAATATTTTTAAAACGAGAAATCTAGATGGCCAAATGTATAAATAAGAAAGTCAAAAAGTTTTGATTGGATTATGTTGATAAGTTGCATAGCAACGAAGCAAAAATAAGTTGTCAGATACTTCAAAACGTAACCAAAATACAATATTTAGTAAATAGAAAACAATTAAAGTGAGATACATTTAAATATTACAAGGAAAAACGCATAATAAGATTATCGAAGTGATCCGAAACTTGTGGGATACGTAAAAGTGTCGAAAAATAGTGTCCGAAGTTTCGTGATTTAGAACACGTAAGTAAATGTGTTTAGATAAAGGAATTGCGATGTGTGTAGTGTAGTGTGTAGCTACTAAAACATTATGTATCGTTGCAGAAGCGAGGAAAAATAAAAGCAAATATATAAGACGAAGTTAAAATATGAGATGATTACATGAAATAATACCTAGGAAGTGGAAAAGGTAAGTGGTTTCACCGCAATTGTTGAAAGAGTAATAAGAACTCTAAAAAGTCATCTTTACAAATTATTTAGCGTCTGCGGTAAATATCAATGGATACAAAAAAATTTGGAAGACGTTGTACTATGCTACAATAACACTATTCACCGTGTAACAAAACTAAGGCCTATTGATGTTAGCAAAGAAAACCAGATGATTGTTAGGTCTAACATTATTAAATCACAAATTACCAGAAAACATCAAAAATTTAAGTTCCATGTTGGTGATCAAGTCCGGATAAGTAAATACAAAGGGGATTTCTACAAAGGTTATACTCCAAACTGGTCAACAGAAATATTTTATGTTATTAAAGTCAATCATACAAATCCAGTTACTTATCACTTGGAAGACAAAAATAAACAGAGAATTTTAGGATCTTTTTACGAGCATGAATTACAGAGAACCAAATTTCCAGATATTTATCTTATTGAAAAGGTTTTGAAAAGAAAAGGAAACAAACTCTTTGTCAAATGGTTAGGTCTCAGTGACGGTGAAAACAGTTGGATTGATAAAAATTTATTGGTGCTTTAATATAAACTAAGCATTATTATTTATACGCTCACTTTATAATCATCGATGACGGAAGGAAGTGGTATTATTAACAACTTAATAAATAACATTCCGTTTGAGTTACATTTACCTGGATATCAATTTTGTGGTCCAGGCACAAAACTTAAGAAAAGATTACTCAAGGGCGAACGAGGTATAAATAAATTGGATGAAGCTTGCATGTACCACGATATCGCTTACAATAATAAAGATTGGAACGTTAGACATAACGCCGATTTAGAACTTTTAAATATGGCAAAGAAAAGATTGAAATCGAAAGATGCTGGGAAAGGAGAAAAGATTGCATCATGGATAGTAAAAAATGCAATGAAAGCAAAACTTAGAGCCGGAGCAGGAGTACGGTCATTCATGAAAGGTGTTAAAAAAATTCAAAAGCAAATGAAAAAATTAAAATGTAATGACAACCGAAAGGCTATAAAATATGCACATGCAGCTGCAAAAAAAGTGTTTTCTAATGTAAAAGGAATACGCTTCCCACGCTGCATTCCTGTTCCGAAAACTGGTGGGTTGTTACCTCTCATACCAATCTTTGCTGGTTTATCAGCTCTTGGTTTACTTGCTGGAGGTGCTGCAGGTATAACAAAGGCTGTTAACGATTACAAGGTTGCTCAAAAAAATCTTCAAGAATCTGAACGACATAACAAGATGATGGAAGCCGTTGCACTTGGGAAAGGATTGTATTTGAAGTCTCACAAAAAAGGAGCGGGCTTGTACTTACAACCTCCAAAAAACTAATTAAACGGTTACCCAAACGAGCACTCACTAATTTAGATATATTAAAGCACTCGGTTCATATTCCATATTTTCGTGGCGTTTTTATGCGAGATACGTTACCATCAAAACCAAGAAAAATTGAGTGTGCTATTCTAAATTTAGATAGTTCCAGAAATCCGGGAACTCACTGGGTAGCCTATGTCAAGCAAAATGAATACTGTGAATACTTTAACAGTTTTGGTAACTTAAAACCTCCGTTAGAATTAATAAAGTATTTGAAAAATATGCACATAAATTATAATTACAAACAGTATCAAACTTTTGGCACTACGAACTGCGGTCATCTTTGTTTATTATTTTTAAGAAAGTATTGGAAAAAAATATTTATATAAAGGTTAAAATTAAAATAACTTGACAGTATAATAATGTCTTTCACTGTATCCATAACTGGGCAAGGAGCCTCCCTCGTAACAAACTACTTACCTACTTTAGAATTACGTGGAGAATACGAGTGTGGACTTCTGTACTTTTCTACATTTAATTCTATTCCTAATATAGATGAAAGAAATAATAAGTTTTATTATGGTAATAATGAGGTCATTGAAATTCCAGAAGGATCATATGAACTTCAAGATATTTGTGATTTTTTAAAAGGCAACGTCAAGAATACTGCATTAAAATTGAGTTGTAATAATAATACACTCAAAACCAAAATATTCTGTTCAGGGCCCTGATTCTGTAACGCAATCTAGATTCCACACCTAAATCTTACCGCGCACAAACCACGTCATTCTCGTGTCTTGCCTAAGTCTTGCCAAGGTAAGGAATCGAGTGGCCCTTATTCTGTAACGATTCCTTGTTCCGAAACCACGTCAATTCCTTAAAAAGTTAAGATATCTTCCAAAAACGTATTCTCTACGTCACATTGAACGAAACCTTGGGGAATGAACGCGACGTTGGCGTGACTAGAACTGTCAAAAATACCACGTTTGTTAGTCGCGCGGAATCAACGTGATAGTACATATTACTACCTAATTATTTCGGTGTTTTAGTGCAAAACTGAAAAAAATCTTCAAAAGGTAAACAATTATTGATATTTCGTAGTAAACAACAATAAACACTAGTGTAAAGTGATACAAATTATCGCCGATACAAATAACTATAATGAATGAGTGATATGTTTGATTCTGTAGAAGTACAAAACTTTGCAACTATTTTGTAATGTCTAAAGTATTTTCATTTAAAAACCAACTTTTGTAATATGAATAATGGATATTACGTTAAATAGCTTAAAGAATGTTAATGATGCAAGGCATGGTAAAAGCGCCATGTTACGTTTTCTTGTAGTTACCTGTCTATTATTAAGATATTGCAGAATTACTGCATTAAATCAGTACTTTGAACGGAAAAAATAATTAAAAACCAATTTATTTCATATTTTGTTTTGTGCTTCTTTGATCTCTTTAACCTATTTGTTGACAGAATGTCTAGAGCGAAAGCCACTTCAACACAACTCAACCATTTAGTTGAGTACATGAAGGCTCACACGGATTGTGCTTCAGGGCGTGGCAGTGGCCTACAAGGGAAGGTTGAGCTAGATCGGCAGTGGCAGGAGCTCACAGAGGTCCTGAATTCCCTTGGAGGTCCAGTGAAAAGTGCAGAAAAATGGAAGCAGGTTAATATTTTGTACACTTTATAGTGATAAATTTGCATTTAATGATTTCATATTATTAATATATTATGATAAATATTAAAATACAAGAAAAAGTAGAATGCACCATTGTGGTCATTGATTCGAACCAGTCAGCGAATTAGTTGCTAAGCCTTAGCCACATTGGGTGCGTTTTACTTTTTATAGTATTTTGATATTTATCTTGTTATCTAAACTAGTAAATAGTATTTGTCAATGTTCAAAATAAGAAATTAAGGATTGCATATTAATTTAACTTCACACATGACTGCCGGCATTGAATAAAGTTGTAACACACTTACAGTGAATCAATATTAAGTATTTTATTTTATTCCAGACATGGCGTGACCTTCGCAATGGTGTGAAGAAAAAAGCACTTAAAAATAAAAGAGAATTAAAAGGTGATGGTCCGGGAGGAACCGGCAATGGCCCATCACAGCTAGAAACTTTTTCCGTTCAAGATGAAGCTGTGATGTCGGTCATTGGGCCCGTAGCCGTTTATGGTATGGATGGCGTGGCTTTCACAATGGTTAGTTTTTGATTTAAAATACAACTTAATTATAATTATACATGTGATTATGATTGTAAGTAACAATATACCAATTGGAACAAATTGGTATATTGTTACTTACAACTAATTTTATAATATTTTTCTAATTTAAATATATGTTTATTGTTTTATTTTTTATTAATTATACGGGTCCAGCTGAAAACCTAATTCTCAGCATTGCTAAGCTGGTCAGCCCTTTCGGCTGTTTTGTTGCTGTTGTAACTGTTTAGGTAACTGTTTATGTATGTAATACGCCGAATAAATGCTTACTTTACTTTACTTTTAGTAAATTCAAGGTCCTTTTAATAATTATTACAGCCAGTGGACGACACACCAGGCTTGCAAGTGGAGGTTGAGGTTGCTGCATCATCAGCAGCAACTGAGCCAATAATGGAGCCTGATCCAGAACCGCCAATGTCCAATGACTCGGCAGCAAGGTGCGCTGACCCAGCACCAATGTGCAGCACCCAGGTCCTGGGAAGGTCCAGTAGTGTGCCAGCAAAACATGCAGCACCGCGAAGAACCCCAAGTGGGCGCCGCATTACTACTCGCAACGGTACTGGACTACATTACTACTGATACTAATAAAATGATCATCATTAGCTAAAGCCTGTGCGCCAGCAGTGGCGTGGCGCAGTGGCTTTCCATGTGGATGGTTAAGGAGATTGAGCCATGGAATGACACTCCACGCAGGCCCAATACGGATTGAGGGGTATTAATGACTCCAGATGCAGCCGGGACCAACGTGCTTTCCGAAACACGAAGGAGCTCAAGATAATAATTTTAAGGTCACCCACCTAGTGGCCAACTCTTGCGAACGTTGCTTAATCGCAACAATTGCAGGACGCGGCACTTACCCAATGCGCCATCCAACTCCTCAATAAAATGATGTAACAATTTTTTTTTTTTGTTTAAAGTTTGTACCACCTTGAACTTTTTTCTTGTTCTAGATTCATTTGACAACCAAATAATTAAAATAGAAAAAGAGCGGCTAAAAATTCAAAAAAGAAAGTTGGTAATTGACGAAGCCAAAGTAGCAGCTTATGAAAGGTAAGAAAGTAAACTAAATATCATTCATCCAACTTTATTTTATAAAGATTATCGTACATGGTTTTGCCACAAGGTGTTAACTAATTGTTGACGTGGGGTGTCATCCGCTGTGGAAATGTTGCCACCGAATGGTTCCACCTCCTCAGCATCTCCAGTAATTTCTGCTTCATCAATCAAATTATCATTTAAACATAAATTGTGCAAAACTGTGCATGCATTTATTATTTTGGCACATTTTGTGGGCTTATAGTGCAAAACACGATGACGTAATAAGCAACGCCACCGTGCCTTCAAAAGTCCTATGCATCTTTCAACACATACTCGCGTCTTCACATGTCGCTCTGTATAATGTGCCTCAGGAGATCCCTCGGTAGCGTTTAGTATGGGTGTCATAAGCCATGGCCGCTGCGGATACCCAGAATCTCCCAAGAGCCAGCCAACTTCACCATTATTATAAATATTTTCTATGTAGTCACTTAGAGCCCATGACCTCCAAACAAAACTGTCATGGGCGGAACCGCCATATATTGCACACACTGCTAAAATTTTCAAATTGCTGTCACAAATCTATAATCAAAATATTCCATTGCTACATGATCAAAGCATTGTATATTACAAACATACATATAATCACGACTATTATCCCCGAAGGGTTAGTCAGAGACTAGGCAATGAGGACAGCAAAAGCAGTCCTCTACCATAGTCCACTTTTCACCAAATAGCGACTGCACATGTGCTCAGCGTGACAGGTGGTGAGCCCATCGTCGCTCTATGCTGGATGTATGTGCAGTCTTTAGCCCGTTAGTTGCCTTATAGGACACCCAAGGAAAGAGAGGGGGTGGTAGTATTCTTTCACTGCTACGCGACACAGTTAATTTATTAAAAATAAAATAATGCATACTATGCTAGCATTGATTGCATGGTAACCTTTACGCCCAAAAAATGCAGCTTCGCTAGGGTGATTGCGAGGAGCTGCAATAGCTACCAAGGTACCATCAATGCACCCTAATACTCCTGGAATGCCGAATTTTTGATAAAATCTGTAAAATAATAAATTTTTGTTTCAGAATTGCAGCGGCCTTGGAGGAACGCAACTTAAAATAAAATTTCTGATTGAATATTTCTGCTTTTATTTTATGATAATCTTACCCAAACTTTACCGAATTTCTCTCTTCTCGAGTATTGGGGAATTTTACAAATATATGTAACAGCTGCTGAAGTGCATCAACAACTTCTTCTAGACATCTGCTAATACTTGGTTGGCTCAGTGGCATCAACCAATCTTGTCCAATTAATGTCTGATAACTGCCTGTGCCTAGAAAGCTAAGTGTGGACAGTATCTAAAACAATTAAAAGAGAGTGAGAGTTAAACTAATGTTTATTTTTTTTATTTCACAACCGAGGAAGCTTTTACTACAAAACTTTAGTGTAGGAATCTGTCAATAAGTACTTATGTAAATAATGGCCTAAGGGTTTACAGAAAATTATAAAATTTAGTAAAATTATAATGCAATATTCTGGAAACATAAGACCAAGACGTGATTGACGACCTCCTTGGTCGAGTGGTTTGCACACCGGTTTTCATGGTGTCGCCATCTCTGAGGTCCCGGGTTCGAACCCCGGTCGGGTCAATTTGGAAATTATTGTTTTCTAAATTGTCTCGGGTCTGGGTGTTTTCTATGTATAATAAGTATGTATTTAAGTATTTTAAGTATGTTTATCCGTTGTCTAGTAACCATTTAACGAGTTTCTTCGAAGCTTCTCTTGGGCTAGATAATTGGTGTGATTGTAGGAAAGATTTATTTATTATTTATTCTTTACCTTTATTCGGTTAAATTTCCAGGTTTTATAATAAACAAAACTAAAGCGTTAAAGTGACAATGTAATTGTGTATAAAGTAGCTCCTTTGTCTCATAATATCTAAGTAAGATGTTACGATGTTATACATGCCTAAGAAAAATAGGTACTTACAGACCTATTAAAAAGCAAGGATTGCTTTATTTATGAAAACTTTTGAATCTTACCTTGAGTGGTAAAGCTATACAAGTAGATCTTTGTTGTGTACGCATCTCCCTTTCCAAAAGTGAGCACAAATATAAAAATAGTTCCTTAGCGACGCGGTACTGCTTATGAAATGTATTATCATCCAATGCTAAAGGATCCGATCCATCACGCATCACGCGTCTCGCAATGTTTTTTTGACGTTGTCGCCAATGCCTTACTGCGCGAGATCGTATAATAGCATACATCGTAAGTCTGAAATAAAATGCAAAGTTATTATTATTCTTCGTACACATAATGCGTTGGGTAATGTAAAATTATTAAAAACTAGCAGAAATCTAATGAAATCTTCGAGTGGTTGCAAATTAATATACTTACAAGAAAACTGTCCACAGTGTTTCTTCCTTTTTATATCCAGGTACAATAAACTATTTGATTGTAAAATAAAGTTGTAAAAGTTTTTCGAAACTTTCAATCCTCTTACAAACAAACGTTCAAAAACCGTCTTACCTCTTAGCTTTGTGTAGGAGTATTTCATAGAAACTTATTTTAAAAGCAATTTGTTTGACTTTTTGTTATAAACCTTTATACATGAAATAAAAAGTATAGTTACAAATTATTTAACAACATTTTCATCTAAAAAACATGTTTTTGCCAAGTACCAACTTCATGGTTAGATGAACTAGAGTTTGATTTCTGAACGCAAGTGTGACATCGTAATGTACCATAGACAAAGTGTCTTGGATCTTAGAGAATAGAGCTATCTCGATTCCTTACCTTGGCAAGACTTAGGCAAGACACGAGAATTACGATGTCACACTTGCGTTCAGAAATCAAACTCTAGTTCATCTAACCATGAAGTTGGTACTTGGCAAAAACATGTTTTTTAGATGAAAATGTTGTTAAATAATTTGTAACTATACTTTTTATTTCATGTATAAAGGTTTATAACAAAAAGTCAAACAAATTGCTTTTAAAATAAGTTTCTATGAAATACTCCTACACAAAGCTAAGAGGTAAGACGGTTTTTGAACGTTTGTTTGTAAGAGGATTGAAAGTTTCGAAAAACTTTTACAACTTTATTTTACAATCAAATAGTTTATTGTACCTGGATATAAAAAGGAAGAAACACTGTGGACAGTTTTCTTGTAAGTATATTAATTTGCAACCACTCGAAGATTTCATTAGATTTCTGCTAGTTTTTAATAATTTTACATTACCCAACGCATTATGTGTACGAAGAATAATAATAACTTTGCATTTTATTTCAGACTTACGATGTATGCTATTATACGATCTCGCGCAGTAAGGCATTGGCGACAACGTCAAAAAAACATTGCGAGACGCGTGATGCGTGATGGATCGGATCCTTTAGCATTGGATGATAATACATTTCATAAGCAGTACCGCGTCGCTAAGGAACTATTTTTATATTTGTGCTCACTTTTGGAAAGGGAGATGCGTACACAACAAAGATCTACTTGTATAGCTTTACCACTCAAGGTAAGATTCAAAAGTTTTCATAAATAAAGCAATCCTTGCTTTTTAATAGGTCTGTAAGTACCTATTTTTCTTAGGCATGTATAACATCGTAACATCTTACTTAGATATTATGAGACAAAGGAGCTACTTTATACACAATTACATTGTCACTTTAACGCTTTAGTTTTGTTTATTATAAAACCTGGAAATTTAACCGAATAAAGGTAAAGAATAAATAATAAATAAATCTTTCCTACAATCACACCAATTATCTAGCCCAAGAGAAGCTTCGAAGAAACTCGTTAAATGGTTACTAGACAACGGATAAACATACTTAAAATACTTAAATACATACTTATTATACATAGAAAACACCCAGACCCGAGACAATTTAGAAAACAATAATTTCCAAATTGACCCGACCGGGGTTCGAACCCGGGACCTCAGAGATGGCGACACCATGAAAACCGGTGTGCAAACCACTCGACCAAGGAGGTCGTCAATCACGTCTTGGTCTTATGTTTCCAGAATATTGCATTATAATTTTACTAAATTTTATAATTTTCTGTAAACCCTTAGGCCATTATTTACATAAGTACTTATTGACAGATTCCTACACTAAAGTTTTGTAGTAAAAGCTTCCTCGGTTGTGAAATAAAAAAAATAAACATTAGTTTAACTCTCACTCTCTTTTAATTGTTTTAGATACTGTCCACACTTAGCTTTCTAGGCACAGGCAGTTATCAGACATTAATTGGACAAGATTGGTTGATGCCACTGAGCCAACCAAGTATTAGCAGATGTCTAGAAGAAGTTGTTGATGCACTTCAGCAGCTGTTACATATATTTGTAAAATTCCCCAATACTCGAGAAGAGAGAAATTCGGTAAAGTTTGGGTAAGATTATCATAAAATAAAAGCAGAAATATTCAATCAGAAATTTTATTTTAAGTTGCGTTCCTCCAAGGCCGCTGCAATTCTGAAACAAAAATTTATTATTTTACAGATTTTATCAAAAATTCGGCATTCCAGGAGTATTAGGGTGCATTGATGGTACCTTGGTAGCTATTGCAGCTCCTCGCAATCACCCTAGCGAAGCTGCATTTTTTGGGCGTAAAGGTTACCATGCAATCAATGCTAGCATAGTATGCATTATTTTATTTTTAATAAATTAACTGTGTCGCGTAGCAGTGAAAGAATACTACCACCCCCTCTCTTTCCTTGGGTGTCCTATAAGGCAACTAACGGGCTAAAGACTGCACATACATCCAGCATAGAGCGACGATGGGCTCACCACCTGTCACGCTGAGCACATGTGCAGTCGCTATTTGGTGAAAAGTGGACTATGGTAGAGGACTGCTTTTGCTGTCCTCATTGCCTAGTCTCTGACTAACCCTTCGGGGATAATAGTCGTGATTATATGTATGTTTGTAATATACAATGCTTTGATCATGTAGCAATGGAATATTTTGATTATAGATTTGTGACAGCAATTTGAAAATTTTAGCAGTGTGTGCAATATATGGCGGTTCCGCCCATGACAGTTTTGTTTGGAGGTCATGGGCTCTAAGTGACTACATAGAAAATATTTATAATAATGGTGAAGTTGGCTGGCTCTTGGGAGATTCTGGGTATCCGCAGCGGCCATGGCTTATGACACCCATACTAAACGCTACCGAGGGATCTCCTGAGGCACATTATACAGAGCGACATGTGAAGACGCGAGTATGTGTTGAAAGATGCATAGGACTTTTGAAGGCACGGTGGCGTTGCTTATTACGTCATCGTGTTTTGCACTATAAGCCCACAAAATGTGCCAAAATAATAAATGCATGCACAGTTTTGCACAATTTATGTTTAAATGATAATTTGATTGATGAAGCAGAAATTACTGGAGATGCTGAGGAGGTGGAACCATTCGGTGGCAACATTTCCACAGCGGATGACACCCCACGTCAACAATTAGTTAACACCTTGTGGCAAAACCATGTACGATAATCTTTATAAAATAAAGTTGGATGAATGATATTTAGTTTACTTTCTTACCTTTCATAAGCTGCTACTTTGGCTTCGTCAATTACCAACTTTCTTTTTTGAATTTTTAGCCGCTCTTTTTCTATTTTAATTATTTGGTTGTCAAATGAATCTAGAACAAGAAAAAAGTTCAAGGTGGTACAAACTTTAAACAAAAAAAAAAAATTGTTACATCATTTTATTGAGGAGTTGGATGGCGCATTGGGTAAGTGCCGCGTCCTGCAATTGTTGCGATTAAGCAACGTTCGCAAGAGTTGGCCACTAGGTGGGTGACCTTAAAATTATTATCTTGAGCTCCTTCGTGTTTCGGAAAGCACGTTGGTCCCGGCTGCATCTGGAGTCATTAATACCCCTCAATCCGTATTGGGCCTGCGTGGAGTGTCATTCCATGGCTCAATCTCCTTAACCATCCACATGGAAAGCCACTGCGCCACGCCACTGCTGGCGCACAGGCTTTAGCTAATGATGATCATTTTATTAGTATCAGTAGTAATGTAGTCCAGTACCGTTGCGAGTAGTAATGCGGCGCCCACTTGGGGTTCTTCGCGGTGCTGCATGTTTTGCTGGCACACTACTGGACCTTCCCAGGACCTGGGTGCTGCACATTGGTGCTGGGTCAGCGCACCTTGCTGCCGAGTCATTGGACATTGGCGGTTCTGGATCAGGCTCCATTATTGGCTCAGTTGCTGCTGATGATGCAGCAACCTCAACCTCCACTTGCAAGCCTGGTGTGTCGTCCACTGGCTGTAATAATTATTAAAAGGACCTTGAATTTACTAAAAGTAAAGTAAAGTAAGCATTTATTCGGCGTATTACATACATAAACAGTTACCTAAACAGTTACAACAGCAACAAAACAGCCGAAAGGGCTGACCAGCTTAGCAATGCTGAGAATTAGGTTTTCAGCTGGACCCGTATAATTAATAAAAAATAAAACAATAAACATATATTTAAATTAGAAAAATATTATAAAATTAGTTGTAAGTAACAATATACCAATTTGTTCCAATTGGTATATTGTTACTTACAATCATAATCACATGTATAATTATAATTAAGTTGTATTTTAAATCAAAAACTAACCATTGTGAAAGCCACGCCATCCATACCATAAACGGCTACGGGCCCAATGACCGACATCACAGCTTCATCTTGAACGGAAAAAGTTTCTAGCTGTGATGGGCCATTGCCGGTTCCTCCCGGACCATCACCTTTTAATTCTCTTTTATTTTTAAGTGCTTTTTTCTTCACACCATTGCGAAGGTCACGCCATGTCTGGAATAAAATAAAATACTTAATATTGATTCACTGTAAGTGTGTTACAACTTTATTCAATGCCGGCAGTCATGTGTGAAGTTAAATTAATATGCAATCCTTAATTTCTTATTTTGAACATTGACAAATACTATTTACTAGTTTAGATAACAAGATAAATATCAAAATACTATAAAAAGTAAAACGCACCCAATGTGGCTAAGGCTTAGCAACTAATTCGCTGACTGGTTCGAATCAATGACCACAATGGTGCATTCTACTTTTTCTTGTATTTTAATATTTATCATAATATATTAATAATATGAAATCATTAAATGCAAATTTATCACTATAAAGTGTACAAAATATTAACCTGCTTCCATTTTTCTGCACTTTTCACTGGACCTCCAAGGGAATTCAGGACCTCTGTGAGCTCCTGCCACTGCCGATCTAGCTCAACCTTCCCTTGTAGGCCACTGCCACGCCCTGAAGCACAATCCGTGTGAGCCTTCATGTACTCAACTAAATGGTTGAGTTGTGTTGAAGTGGCTTTCGCTCTAGACATTCTGTCAACAAATAGGTTAAAGAGATCAAAGAAGCACAAAACAAAATATGAAATAAATTGGTTTTTAATTATTTTTTCCGTTCAAAGTACTGATTTAATGCAGTAATTCTGCAATATCTTAATAATAGACAGGTAACTACAAGAAAACGTAACATGGCGCTTTTACCATGCCTTGCATCATTAACATTCTTTAAGCTATTTAACGTAATATCCATTATTCATATTACAAAAGTTGGTTTTTAAATGAAAATACTTTAGACATTACAAAATAGTTGCAAAGTTTTGTACTTCTACAGAATCAAACATATCACTCATTCATTATAGTTATTTGTATCGGCGATAATTTGTATCACTTTACACTAGTGTTTATTGTTGTTTACTACGAAATATCAATAATTGTTTATCTTTTGAAGATTTTTTTCAGTTTTGCACTAAAACACCGAAATAATTAGGTAGTAATATGTACTATCACGTTGATTCCGCGCGACTAACAAACGTGGTATTTTTGACAGTTCTAGTCACGCCAACGTCGCGTTCATTCCCCAAGGTTTCGTTCAATGTGACGTAGAGAATACGTTTTTGGAAGATATCTTAACTTTTTAAGGAATTGACGTGGTTTCGAAACAAGGAATCGTTACAGAATAAGGGCCCAGAAGATGTTCACTTTGGGAAAAGTAATTCCATCGGTAAAATTTTAGGTTTTGCTAGGGAAACAATAAAGGCTAATATAAGTTGTGAATCTCGGTATCCAGTCAGCATTTTATCTACAACCATCGTGCGCATCGAATGTGACGTAGTTGGAGGATCATTCGTGAATGGAAAAGCAAGCCATATAATTTATGAATTTGTACCTAACGTGCCACCAGGCTATCGAGTTATTGAGATACCCAAAAACTTAATATATTTTCCAGTCAACCAAAATTCAATTAGTGCGATTAATATTAGATTACTAGACGGTCATAATAAGCAAATTAATTTACGAGGTGAAGAAGTACAACTATACTTGCACTTTAGAAAAAAATGATAAATTTCAATAAAAACACTGCTACAGTTTGTACTCAAGTCAGTTATAAAAGATCATCTACTAAAAGAACACCGCTTTTACTAAAAAAGAAACTTACTAAAAATAATAAAGATTTCCTAAAGCTAGTAGGCTTGCTAAAATGAATTATTTAAATATATCTCAACCAACGTCATATGATAACAGCATTGAAAGTTTTGAATATCATTCATACAAACCGTATGTAACAAGTTTCAACAATAATGATGAAATACGAATACCCATTCATCAACAAGATTTGTATGTGTTGCCTTCACTCAGCGCTTTGTATATTGAGGGCAAAGCGGATGTGTATAACAGTACTACTAAAGAAAAAGTGTCAAGTGTGCATTTTGTTAATAATCCAGCGTTATTTCTATTTCAAGACATTCGCTATGAATTAAATGGAATCGAAATAGATAAAATTAAAAATGCAGGCATAACAACAACAATGAAATCCTATTTATCGTTAAATGAAAATGAATCCAAAAGTGCTAGAGTTTGGGGTTGGTCTACTTCAGGAACCACCAATGTTAGTGGAGGCGCATTTTCTGCTTCAATACCATTAAACAAACTATTAGGTTTTGCAGAAGATTATGAAAAAATTATTATAAACTGTAAACACGAGTTAGTACTTTTGAGAAGCAACACAAATGTCAATGCCTTGAAATTAAATAAGGAACAAGTTGTAGAAAATATAATAATAAGTAAAATTGTTTGGCGCGTTCCGCATGTTAAGGTGTCAGATCGTGAGAAAATTCATTTGTTAAAACATTTAGAAAAAGATAGAGCTATCACACTAGCATTTCGTAATTGGGACTTATATGAATACCCATTACTACCCAAAACGCGTAAACATTCTTGGTCTATTAAAACTTCATCGCAAATAGAAAAACCGAGATTCGTTGTTATAGCTTTACAAACCAACCGAAAACATAATGCGGAAATGTCTATGGCAGAGTTCGACCATTGCAATATACGTGATGTAAGAGTATTTTTGAATTCATCGTATTACCCTTATGAAGGACTAAATGTCAGTTTCTCAGATGATAAGTTTTCTTTATTATATGAGCAGTACGCCAGATTTCAGCAGTCTTATCACGGTCGCCGATCAGAACCCTTGCTGTCTTTAAAAGAATTCAAGGCTATTGCTCCTTTATTCGTAATTGACTGTTCTCGCCAACACGAATCATTAAAAGGATCGATTGATGTGAGAGTTGAAATCGAAGCAGATCAAGAGATACCTGATCAGACCGCTGCATACTGTCTCATACTGAACGATTGTATATTTGAATACAAACCTTTGAGCAATATTGTAAAGAAGATATCATGAACAGCAATACAATAATAGTGGATCTGCAAGGATTTAAGGATTCAAAAAATAATTTCATTATTAAAGAGTTAGCAATAGCAACCAAAGACCACACACAAACATTTTTAATTAAACCACCCTATACTTTTAAAACTCTATCAAATGAAGAAAAAAAGCAAGTTCGATGGTTAGAAAAAAATCGAGGGCTCACTTGGAGTGAAGGATTCATCGATTATCGTGAATTTCGAAGAGTAATTGTTCCTTATATAAATGGCAAAAAAGTGTTAACCAAGGGATTGGAAAAAATAATGTGGATTCGAGAGTTATGTCAAGATTGTGAAATAATAGAATTAGAGGAAAAAGGTTGTCCCAATTTTTTAAAATTATATTATGATTACTGTGAGAAAGAAAACACAAATTTGTATTGTGTTCATCACAATAAGAATTGTGCATTAAAAAATGTACTATGTCTTAAAATGTGGTACTACGATAAATTTAAGCATGATTTCTTTTAAAAAACATGAACTTTTTAATTTGGTTTCTTTTTATTTTTGTTATTATATCTAATTATAGCAAATTATAATGTATTTAAAACATTTTTTTTAAATAAAGGTGTAATGATAATAAATGTATTTCTTTTACTTTTTGAAATAATATATGATCTTTAGTAAAGAACATTATAAAAAACTACATGTTTTTAAATCTGTTTGTCAGTGTGTTAAATTCTCTAATTAGGAAGTAATATTATTCATAGGTCATTTATATTTTCTTTGTGCATATTTTATTAAATAGAATAAAATAAAATTTTAGAAATAAAAACATTTTCTTTATCTACTTTCAACTTTAATAATAATCAGTTACATAAATACCTACTAATATTAATAAACAACAATAAACAATAATTATTTATATCACATAAAGTATATTTACAGTCTTAATCTTATCCTATAAAATTAATAACTATCACCGCACAATCTTTTCGAGATCTTTCTAACTAAGGTTTCCGTAAGGTCCATAATTTCATCCACCGGATCCTGCACCACGTACTGGGCACTGAGCACCACACTTTCATCGTCGTCGCCATCGGCTCCCTGTGCCGTCGTCCTCGCTGCCTGATCCGCTGCCAAATCCAATATTTTAAATTGTATTAGTCTTGATCCTCTTTGCTCCTTACTGATGACGAATGACTTCAACGAAACACCATTCTTTTTTGAAGGTTCTCGTTTTTGCTTGCTGTTTCTCTTGTCGATCTTTAATTTGGTGGGTTGTTTACCAAACAATTCCTCACATTGCTGAGTAAAATTTTCAAGAGGGTCTTGGGCGTACTGCGAAAATACGATTTCCGACGATTCAGTCATGATCTGTAACAGAAAGAACAAAAGTTTTTTTTTGTTTTTTTTTTTTTTTTTTATAAGTATTTAAATTTTTTAAGTATTTACACTTACTAGAGAGTTCAAAACGTGTCTTTTTAAGCAACGGTGATATAAATATGAATTATTATATTACTAAGCGAGCGAATTACGAAATTGCATGGTTTGCACTTAGTGAGCGTTGACCTTAATGCGGGGCATGTACTTTGACCGTGAATGAAATAAATAAAACCACCGATATTAGACAACTTGATTTACTAATTATTTATTTATTTATGTATATATTAACATCGAATACGCATTAACGTAAATCTAACACAAGCTAGACTTTCTTATAACTATTACAATGTTGAAACATATTAGAAGTAGGTTTACACAACGTTTTAAAAAATTCTCTTCCAGACAACTATTTGAATAGAGAGAGCTAATAAACTGCAAAATCGGAGTTGCTAACAATTTAATTCGGTATTATAAACTATTATTACAGGTTTATAAAATAGTTACTATAATAATATAATAAAATAACTATATAAGTTACCAAATAAATTTCAATGAAACGCCTTCAACACAAAATTGAGCAATTACCCGTTTAAAGATAACTTGATTTATTATTTATTTTTATATATTAACATCGAATACTTATAGCATTAACGTAAATCTTACACAAGCTAGACTTTTTTATAACTGTTACAATGTTGAAACTTATTAGGAGTAGGTTTACACAACGTTTTAAAAAAATCTCTTCCAGACAACTATTTGAATAGAGAGAGCTAATAAACTGCAAAATCGGAGTTGCTAACAATTTAATATAAACTATTATTACAGGTTTATAAAATAGTTACTATAATAATATAATAAAATAACTATATAAGTTACCAAATAAATTTCAATCGAACGCCTTCAACACAAAATTGAGCAATTACCCGTTTAAAGATAACTTGATTTATTATTTATTTATTTATGTATATATTTAACATCGAATACTTATACTTATAACTTTAACGTAAATCTAACACAAACTAGACTTTTTATGACAATGTTGAAGCATATTAGAAGCAGGTTTACACATCGCTTTAAAATATTCTCTTCCAGACAACCATTTAGATAGAGAGGATAAAATAGAAGTTGCAAGCTATTTAATTCGGTATTATAAACGATTATAACAGGTTTATAAAACAGTTACTATAATAATATAATAATTTTACTGTACAAGTTACCAACATAAATTTCAATAAAACACCTTCAACATAAAATTGAGCAATTACCCCAAGCAACAGTTTCAATGCTGTTTTTTGATATCAAACGCTTATCATCGTTTGAAGATAATACAACTTTATTGACACTGCGTGTAAGTATCTCGTGTTTTAGTGACTTAAACAGTAAATTCTGTTTACGTATCAGTTCACCACTGATTAAAGTTTTTTCGTAGTCAGATTTATTTATATCTCGGACAACACATTTTTTCACACCTTTGGCTTTTTTCAAAGTAACCTTCTCAGATTGAATGCAATATAACTTTGGACGTAACCCAACAAATTCATTTATTATTTTACCACCCATTTCATCTTTTAACAGACCTGGTACTTTCTTATTTAAAAGTGATAAGTTATATGGGTTACTTGGACTATAGTTGCTGGTATCAAAATAAGCTAAAAAATGCTTTTGGAGATCATAGTAAAAATCACTAGTATGTATTTTATAGATAAAACTGTTTGTATCAGTGTAGCACAGTTTAACGAGATCCCTATAATGCGGTTGGATAATGGAATAGTGAAAATCGTACATGTGTTTTTTTGATAGCTCTAAAACAGAAAAACCGATGTAAATGGGTTTATCTAAAACTATCTTTTCTGGTTTCATTTGAATAGCAACCAAATTCTCTGAGAATATAGATGCACTGTGAAAATTTGGTCTAGCTATTAAGGAATCAGCACTTAACTTTTTTTTTGTTTTATTGTCATAATCGCTCCATTGGTTCACTAACTGAACATTCACTCGGTTTTCACTATTTTCAAGGGTTTTACCGAATATACTATTGTTAAGTAGTTTAAAGAAATCCTGCTCAAATGTGGAAAGAGCCTTTTGTCTAAGCTCAGTGTTAAGGTCAATATATTTCTTTAAAAAGGCTTTTTGACGAAAAGTTATAACACGATGTATTTTTTTCAATATTAAACCATGTTTAATGCAATTTTTTAAGTAAACGTAATGTATAACGTATTTATATTTATCATATAAATTGGGAATAAGTTTCGAAGTCTTGCCTCCAGGAGGAATACATTTCTCTGGGCAAAATGGTAAATCATTATGCGTGCTGTGCAAGTGTTTAGGATAAATCAAATCTACTTCTAAAATATATCCATGATCCGCGTCATCTTTTACATCAGTTATTTGTAGGTTTTCTATCTCTTTTTGATTTAGAAACCTGAAATCAGACAAAGGCAAAGATTGACACATAGCATATCCATATAAGTTATTGCAATCTACGTATACAATAAAAACTTCATCTTTTCGCGGGTCAAAATGTTCCATATATTTGTTATTGCTTTTAGCATAACGATGCGAGCACATACATATACCTCCGCTTATCCCATCTTGTATCATTCTTATGATTGCTAAGTCATCAATAAGCTCTAACTTTATACCAGTCTTCAAAAGCATGGCGTCAAAAGACAAACTAGGAGCAGTTACATAAAATGCAGGGTCGAGTTGATAATGTAGTTTTGACGTATTTCTAAAATTGTCGAAAATATCTGTCAGTAACAGTACATCGGTCTTAAGATAAAGATCAGTGTATTCGCCGAGGTTTTTTATCTTAAACTCTGACCACACTAATTGTGCATGCTGGTAATCAGAAGACGAAATATTCTCATTGTTTAATGAATTGTAAAAGTCATCAACGCTTGGGAGATTTTTTTCCGCATAACGCTCTATACAGTTCATATAGTCATAGGGATAGACACCTTTTCGTGTAAGTAATTTGAATTGCTTTGAACAAGGGAAAAAGTTTCTCAAATGTTCAAACTGACTCGGTGTCATATTTTTAGCCAGTTTATCTAAGCTAGTTGACAAGAACTTAAAGGAATCAACAAACCGTAGTTGTACGCATTCATTTGTTGAAACTTGTATAAACTTTGTAAACGAAACATAAGATTCTTTATTTTTAGCTATTATTTTAAGTGCACCATGAGCTTCTCCTAGTTTAGTTATAAAAAGATGGCAATCGTAACCCGAAAGATTATGAAAGAAGATTGGTATAAATTTAGGAAGCTTAAACATCAGATTACAATAGTTATGTGCCGCCCCGCGATATCTACCAGTCAAATGACAATGGTCTCTAACTCTGTCGTTGAATAGTAAATTTTGACAAATATGACAACGAGTGGTCATTTTAAAATCAACTGCGTCTTCCTTATTAAATATGATCGGGACGTTATTCGATAGTTGGCTATTAATCCAATGAACGTCATGATAAATACTTTTAACAAATTTATCTACACAATCGGTTCCACGGTAAGACACAAGACGATTTCTACTGGGATCGAACGAACAAACTATGTAGTAAGCGAATGCTATAGGAACGTGCACCTGACGATCAGCGGTGCTCGCGATACCCGGGTCAGCCTCGCACCCCTGTACCGGGACCAACATGGTTTCAAAGTCGGCGTAAATTACAAAAGGCACATTCTGTTTCCGATCATAATTCTTAAACTCGATTACCGAACCCTTTCGAGGCAGTTGGGTCATTACGCCAGCACATATATGAGAATCTATATCATCGTTAGATCTGAAAAATAGGAGACATTCATCACAAAAAAATAATTTACCATGATGTTTTGTAATTTGGTTTCTGACCAAACGAGACAAATCTTTGATAAGACAATAATGTGAGCACTTATCTTTTTCTAGTAATAATAGATTAACAGTTTTTCGGTTTCGTTTGCTGTACTGTGATTTATACAACGGTCCAGTAATCTGTTTACCGTTTTCTAATCCATAAACATTGATTCTTATATTTGCATTATTTTTTTCAAACATACTAATATCAGAAAAAGTTACAGGAAAATCCATTCCGTCAATGTTGAACAGATTACTGCAATGTGGATACGACGATACTCTCTGAACGTTCTTACTGACAGGATAAAGAGCCGCTGTGACCGACCACAAAAAACAAAACATATCTTCATTACGTATATTTACACAAGCCTTTTTAGTTTTAATGCTTTGCGGCAAATCAATGTACATAGATCCACGAAGCGGTTGGTATTTATTTATGTTAATTTCAATGTGACTATTACTGAGTAATGTCCACCCGCTATCCCGTTGTTCAAACTCACTTACCTTCTTCATTAAATTGCTAACTATATCTGAGAATAAATTTGTAAAATCATAATTGAAGCAAATCGTTATATTTTTAGTTCCAAATGATTTTACTTCCTGAGTGCTATTTTTTATCATTAAAAATAACAAATATACTTCAAAATTAACTTTTATGCAGTTGTGGATAGCAAGAGACTGGTCTATCAAAGATTTAACTTTATCTCGAAGGTTATCAAAGAAAACAGATAAAGATAGTTGCTCACTCTCGTCTCGAGCAGTTATTCTATAGGTAGCTAAACGGTTACGAAAAGCAGAGTTCACTTTTTCTATACCCTGACCTAAACTAATTACGTTGTCAGTATGTTGCTTATGCTTTCTACTTCTTAAGTGCCCTATCCACTGCTTGCTATCCACAGTCAAACTACAAACTGAACAGAAAGGCATGATTAATTGATTAATTACTTAAAGTTATGTTAATTATTGAAGCCTGATTGAAATTTATGTTGGTGAATTATAAACGCTCGATGTACAATATGTATTTATTTTGTTTATAAAGTATACTAATTAAATTACAGACTACTAATTTAAATTATTAAATTAAATTAAATTACAGCCTACTTATTTAAATTTAATATTATTAGAGTAGAACGTGGGCTCCGATTCAAATAGAGAGCTCGCTTGCCTCACAAACTTCTGCACGTGATCCCAGTGCGGAGTGTCGTTGTTGGTGCGCAGCTTCAACCACAGCAACGACTACTTCCACAGGTCGTCGCCGCCAGCATCGACGTCCTCCGAGTCGAAGACTTTCAACTCGATGTAGAATGAGCCGTCGAGGTGCGCGGTACGCCGCGTCTGCCCGTTAGCAACACGATTGTATAGCACCGACGTCGCTGAGCTCTTTCGGTCGCGGTCGGTAGGCAGTTCACCTTCTTGTAGGTTGAACACGTCGAAACTAGGAGCCGGTGCTTTTTTCTTATTAGTTCTGAAAAAGTAAAAGCGTTCTGTTAAAAAAGTATACAAAATCTACTAACACCTGTGAAGAAAAACACACATAAGATTACATTTGCAGTGATAATCCACATTAGACAATGCAAGAGACAATGTAAACTACAATTATCGCTATAACAATAATTTATTATACCTCGAACGGTCGGTCGGAACGCTTCTGTTAGCCGAGGTCTTGCGCTTAACAGACTCCTTCACTTGCTTGGGCTTGGCGCGCTCGCGCTGCACCGGGCCGCTACTCTCGTACTCAGAATCACAGGCCGACGACTTGCGCTTAACGGACTCCTTCACTTGCTTGGGCTTGGCGCGCTCGCACTGCACCGGGCCGCTACTCTCGTACTCAGAATCACAGGCCGACGACTTGCGCTTAACGGACTCCTTCACTTGCTTGGGCTTGGCGCGCTCGCACTGCACCGGGCCGCTACTCTCGTACTCAGAATCAGACCTGTGAAATAATCAATCATTAGCACATGCAAACAGAAACTAGCCTTTTCCATCACTGGAGAATGTGATAGTGAAAAATATTCTAAGTGTTTTAACAAGGTTTAGGACTTAGAATATTTTTGTTAGTTACTTGAAACAACTTACATTTTAGTTGTAGTAAGTATCGGGAAACTCACTATGAACTGTAGACTGTAGAGATCGACGTGGTACAGCTTGACGAAGAACTTCTAAGACTTCTTGCAGATGTAGCGCGATGGTAATGAAGGCACAGACAGAATGAAGCACTGATCGAATAATACTCGATTTTATTGGCAAATATTGATAATTTGGCAAAATGTGTTAGGGTTGTCACAAAAAGTTTAGAATGGAAAACGGCGTCTCACGTCACGTATGTGAAAATAAATCTATATAATTTAAAATGAATATTGGTAATTTAGGTAATTTTATTTAATTAAAACATTCTAGAGTTTTGTTGTGGTTTTTAATTGTTTATTCGTTTCTAGAATTTTGTTGTGGTTTTTAATTGTTTATTTGGTTTTTAATTGTTTATTCGTTTCTAGAATTTTGTTGTGGTTTTTAATTGTTTATTCGTTTGGTTATTTCATTGGTGTTCTTCTATATTATTATTGCATGCCACATTGGTGTACATAGTAATGAAATAGATAGGTACAAAAGGTGTCAAAATAAACAATGTAGCGCTCTGTAAGGGCATAACAATAACAATTTAATGAGTAAATGTTTTTTCTTTCTATTTTTCTTAACATAAGTTATTGTCTAATATCATGCTAATCATAATTTATAATCAATATTATACTGGATTTTCATTAGGTTTACTGACTCTTGATATTTTTGTAACAAAATACTGATTTCCATTAAACTATTAACAGAACACTATTGTGTTCAACAATTATTAAACTTTACCATAGCTTTCCGTTTTAGAAACACAATACTTACAAAATAAAAACAGAAATAATTAATACAGAAAAAAGTAAAAAGCCTTAAAATTGCTTGATATCTCCATTATAAAAATTCATCAATATAGTTTCGAATGTGAAAACGTTGCGATGAGAGCAACGTTTGCTGTAGCAATATTTTTGCCAACCCTAACGCATTGTGCATTTGTGCACAAAAGCATTTCTGCAGCAACGTGAATTTGCGTGAAGGACGGAAATAGAGTGATGAAATACGTACAACCTACATATCGTATGGGGACCAGTGTTCAACACTTTCACACCAGTGTTCAACACAGTTTTCATCACAAAAAATAACAGATTTTCATTGAAATTCTACGGGATGACAGCTAGGAGGCAGGTGTTCTGTATTCAATTGTTGCTAAATACTAAAATCAGTTTTTTATGATTAAAAGGAAAAAATATGTTGAACACTGGCGCCACTACCCTAAATGTCCGCGTTTAAAATTTTCAGTTATAAACAAGTTTATAAATAAAAAGAAAAATGTTCATATCATTTATCTTATTATGTCCCACTGCTGGGCAAAGGCCTCCATCATTGAAATCGCTATCATATTGGCTTAATACCCATCGTGGTGATTACACCACGCTTGTCAAATGCGAGTTGGTGATCATCACAAACACACTTTGCCCGACCTGGGAATTGAACCCAGGACCTTCGGTGTCGGTAAGAGCGCTTTGCCACTCGGCTACCGAACCTATCATTTATAGTAAATAAAATAAATGATTATAGGAATCTAACCCGGGACTTCTGGTCTGAGGCCTGATGTCTTAACCACTAGACCACAGAGGCGGTATTAAAGGAATACTAAAAAAAATATAACAACTTGAATATTAATTATGTTAACTATCTAGAATGCATAACTATCCAGTCATTGACAAAATTTAGGAATTGAACCCATGACCTTCTCGAGTATCGAGCCGAGCGCTTTGCCACTTGGCCACCGAAGCGATCGTTTATAGTAAATAAAATAAATTAATATAAAGGAATCAAACCCGGGACTTCTGGTCTAAGGTCTGATGTCTTAACCACTAGACCACAGAGGCGGTATTTAAGGAAAACTAAAAAAGTTTATAACAACTTGAATATTATTTATGTTAACTATTTATAATGCATAACTATCCCATCATTGACAAAATTCGTAACGAGTAAAGAATGTCACGGTAGCTCAGTGGTTAGAGCAAGGATAACGAAAAGACATTTTAGTATGGCGACATCTGTGACAGTAAATATTTTAATGTAAATTATTTTCTCTTCTTAATTTTAAAACGAATCACTAGTAATTATAAATCCCACTTTACTATACTTAGAGACTTAAATTACTAGTTGGTTAAAAACACTACACACAATCCAGATTCGTTCATAGCAGCTTACATAATATTGTTAGCGCTGGGAATCGAACTTCGGAATACTCTTAAATACGTTAATGTTTAATCACACAAAGAATACAGAATATTTATTTTTATATTTTAGAACTTAATTTATCATTGTGTAGTATAAAATTAACAAGATGCAGTTTCTTTATGATGATTTATATGTATATTGTGAAAAATTGTTACAACCTACAATATTTATTTCTTATTTTAATATATTAAACATCTATGTCGAAATAAGAAAATCGGTTTTCGTCATATTGAATCAATCAGGAATCAAATTTAGAAATCGTAATTTGACGAAAATAAAATGCTCTCTGTTTTGTTTACTAAACATCTTATCATCCCATATGAATTTTACTTAGTTTTGATAAACGAATACAAACGTCGGACCACATTCAAATAATATTTTGTTTCATTCATCGATTATAGTAAATAATCAGGAACGGGTGCATTTAGGTAGTGATTTAGGTATGAGTATTGGTAATGCGTCATATCGCTACATCCGGCATCCGCATGGCGCAACGAAGCCGCGCGCAGCGGGAGGCGGGCAACTAAATGCTGATGATGCGTTTTAAAGTAATTACGAAACTGGTGTTTAAATAATTGTATTATGAACCAATTAATTGACAACATCGGCTATTTACATTTATTTTGTTTTTAACGTTCTTAATATAATTGCATACTTTTCGTGCCGATACTCATTCTAAAATATTGTACATCTCAAACGGACGACATGAAAACAGAAGATGGTATGCTATCCATTGCAAAACTGCGATACGTTCGAGATATTGGGCATTCTAACGAACAAGCGAGGTCGCATCTGCGACCGAACGAAAGTGAGTTAGAATGCCCAATATCTCACTACTCACATATGGTTTTTCTCTCGTTTAAAAGCAAGTTATTTACACTAAACCAGTGAACAATCTTTGAGATCGCATTATTCACATCGTCATAATTTGGATGTCGTCGTTTCACTTTGAATAAAAGTATCATCAGCAAACAATACTATCTCATGACTGTCTTTTACAAAATAAGGTAAGTCATTAATGTAAACCAAAAACAAGAATGGACCTAGTATTGAACCCTGCGGAACTCCCATTCTAACCACTGATCCCGGAGATCTTTTACCGTTAATGTCGACCTTCTGAATCCTGTTACTCAAGTATGAGATTAGAAGGCTCAAAGAAGCATCCCTAATTCCATAGTGGTTAAGCTTCCTGACCAAAGTTTCACGTAAAACGCAATCGAAAGCCTTGGATAAATCACAAAATACCCCTAGGGCATCCTGCGATTCCTCCCAGGTATCAAATATTTGGATTAAAAGCTCAACACCGGCGTCAGTTGTTGAGCGACCCCTAGTAAAACCATACTGTTTACAATGTAAAAGTTTATTTCTATGAAAATGAATTTGTATTTGGTCTAGCATCAACTTTTCAAAAATTTTACTAAATGTGGGTAGCACAGAAATAGGTCTAAAATTAGAGGGGTCAGAAGTGCTACCTGATTTAAACAATGGAATTAATTTACTATGTTTCATTAGGTCAGGAAAAACACCACAGTCAATGCATTCGTTAAATATGCAAGCTAAAACTGGAGCTATTGTCATAATTACTGATTTAGCGACATCCACGGAATTACACCACAGAACTTTAGTAAGTACTAATTCTAGTTTTATATTAAGGTAATGCTTTTATACAATTTAGAGTTTCATTAACGCTTAAATATACAAAAGTAAAATATTAAATACTGAAAAAGACGACACCCTCAGGCGGGAATGGAACCACGCACTTTCTGCATTCCGGGCGGCTGCCTTTACCACTAGACTACCGAGGTTTAAACCCATAGTGGTTTGCATATTGAGTTTCAAAACGTTTTTATTGTATCAATAAATATTTTTTTTCTTTCTTTTCTTGTTTATAAATTAAGTCAGTTCCAGTTGAAAGGTAAGAACAAAATGATGGTATTCCTCATTCAAAACTAATGTTATTGATGGAAAGAACACATTTGATCAAACGAACTTACCTGAAGTGAAGTTCGATCATAATAAATAAATAAATAAAAATAAAATATGAGACGCTTCATTCGAAGATAAGTATTAGTTCTTCTTATGGTAAACTTAAGAGCTTTGACATGACTTGTTTTTACAACAGGGATTTCCAAAATACCCTAGAGCTTGTCATCTGGAACCAGTCATTGCGAAATTTAGTTAGCTATCTATAGCTGCAGATATATATATATCTAGAATAAAAGGCGGTTCTGGGAGTAACTCTCAATGCGAACTGGTGATACAAACTAGAATAAAATAAGTAGTAGGTAAACGTATGTAATTATTTAAAGATTTTAAACCTATGTCCATATCCGCCTATTATGATTGAACAGGCAACGCGTTTAGTTTACCTATACAATGGTTTTGTTGTTTGAAAAAATTGATTAGGTACTCGGTAATACTTATTATTAATGTTATTATTAGGGATGGTTAGGCTAACAATGTAACATTTTCAAAGCACAAGTATAATTTCTATTCTGCACATAGCAGTATCGTTCTATTTTATAGAGTTCTTTATATTCATATCATTATAATATTACTGCATTTAATTAAACATACATTTTATTACGTTTCGATGGATGATTTTAATAAATTTGAAGCTGATATGAAATATATGTTGAAATCTTTAAGTTCTACGGTAAAGAGTCAACATCAAGAATTCAAAAATTTTTCATCTACTCTTTTGGAAATTAAACAGGCAAATATTAATATAGAAAATTCTGTTGCGTTATTGACTTCTCAAAACAAAGAACTGACTAATAAAGTAAAGCAGTTGGAAAACAAAAGAAAAGAGGACAGTGAATATATTATGTTGTTGGAGGAGAGGTTTGAAATTCTGCAAATAGGATGTCGTAAAACAAATTTGGAGATAAAAAATGTGCCAAAAAAAAGTAATGAATCGAAGAAGGATTTAATCGAAATGGCCCTATGTTTGTCCAAATCTGTGGGTGGTAGCCTACTCAAAACCGATATTAAGGATATTTATAGGGTCCGTGCAAAAAAAAAAGACTCTCAGAACTCTCCGATTGTAATTGAAAGTTCATCAACGTTAATAAAAAATGATATTTTAAAATTATGTAAGGCGTTTAATATAAAAACAAAAATAAACTGTGTGCGAAGCAGAACTTCAGAGGACACGCCTATTTACGTTACTGAACAACTTACTTCAAAGGGCGCTCGGTTGTACTTCCTGGCCAGGGATCTAGTCAGTTCAAAGGCGTATAAGTTTTGCTGGACTGCTTACGGCAGGGTTTATGTCCGGGAGACCGACGATTCTCCTATTATTACGATTAAATCGGAAGCCCAAGTGCACAAACTTATGGAAATGTGACTGATGATAGTCTCAAGACGTCATGTTGTTTATTATTGTTGCAAAATAGCATACTTTTGCATTTCCATAAGGTATCCTGTTACATATAACCTTATAAATATAACTACCTTCATATAGGATAACATGTTTACTAGAAAAAAATCAACCAGTCTCGGGCAGCTCGAGTGGGATTCGAACCCACGACCTTTGGATTGCCGGTCCACTGCTCTAACCGCTGAGCTACCGAGACCCCAGAAGACTAGTTGAATTTTTCCTAGTACTTTTACGCTGCAAGCCAGCGGTATTACGTCACTGTGAAGTCTACCCTCACATTCGAAAGAAATACTATTGCAAGTATTTAACAATCGATAAAGACGTAATTGCTTATAAAAATCTCAATTGTTGAAAAAAAAAAAAAAAATTCAACTAGTCTTCTGGGGTCTCGGTAGCTCAGCGGTTAGAGCAGTGGACCGGCAATCCAAAGGTCGTGGGTTCGAATCCCACTCGAGCTTCCTGAGACTGGTTGATTTTTTTTCTAGTAAACATGTTATCCTACATCTATATAGCATTGTGAATGCAAAATTTCAATAATAAAGATACCTTCATATAATCAAAAAATACCTATTGTTTTTTCTCTGTAAGAATCTATCGTGTATGCTTGAGAATCATAAAAATAAGTCTTATTATGCTTTGTAGTCGATTAATTACACACAAACACACTATCACACACATAACCACAAACACACACATAAACACAATCACAATCAAGCTCACATTCTCATCTATATCTACAATAACAAAACATTTTTTTTTTTAAAAACAAATATGAGTTATATAATATTTGTATAAATATGAACAAATATATTACAAAACACTAAACCCTATTGTTACAAATTGTTTCTCTGCCATCATTAATTAATGGATAGTTAAATAATTACAATTACAAATGTAGACAATTTAGAAATTGCACGCTCGCTACAGTTGACAAAGTAGAAAAGATATTAAATATATGTGAAAGGGATTTTACAATGATAACTCAGAATATTCGCAGTGTCTATTACAATTTTGATGACCTACTTGTTGCGCTTGCTAATTTCCAATTTTGCCCTGGCATAATTATTTTAACCGAATGCTGGCTCTCAGATCATAAACCCATACCTAACATCATAAATTATGTAACATATTCAACTACGCGATACTTTAATAAAAGTGATGGCGTGGTAGTCTATGTTAAAAATGATATTAGCATTAAAGTCAATGAAATATTATTAAAAAATGCCTCTTGTCTTCAACTAGAAATAGATCGAATTATAATTTTGGCTATTTATAGATCACCGAATTCAGATACTGATATTTTTATAGATTCATTAAATAATTATTTGGAATCTCTACATACATGTAGAAATGTAATCTTATCTGGTGACATTAATATTAATATTATATCTAAAGACACTGACTCAAGTTTAGAACGGAAAAATCGATTAAATTATTTGGATATGTTAGGTAAACACAATATAATGATTGGACATTGTCACCCTACTAGGGAAGATAGATCTTTAGATCTATCATGCTCAAGCTTGCACATGATAAGTTGGCTCAGACTGCTGTATTAAGCACGACAATAACTGATCATGCACACCTGACAAATGTTAAAGCACAGCCGTTATATAATAAAACTAAATCAGTTGTGGACTTTGACGGTGCTTTAAAATGTCTTATAAACAAAAATATATTGGAAAATCTCTTTTGTAACGAACCAAATCTGTTAACCGAATTATTGTTGCAAAAATTAATGGAATCCTTAAAAGAAAAACCAGATTACTTAAGGTACCAAAACGTGATCGAGTAATTAAACCGTGGATGACTACAGGGTTACTACGTTGTATCAAGCACAGGAATAAACTGCAGTCTGAGTTACGCCAGAATCCTACTGACGTTATTCTTGGAATTTCCTACAGAAGGTACCGCAATCACTGTAAAAATCTGATTAGAAATCTCAAAAGAAATTATGAAAGAAAGCTTCTCGAAGATTCTGTAGGCGATTCTAGGAAGCTTTGGAAAAATGTGGCTAAAATTACTTATAGGAAGTGCACCAAAACTGATTCTACAATTCTGTTGCAAACTGAATCTTCGGCGGAATAATCTTTAGACAAAGTTAATAGTTTCTTTAGCAATGTTGGTAAAAATGTAGCAGATGCCATTGTCCAGCCAAAACAAAGTCAATTTATGAACAGTTCCTTTACAAACCCACTGCTGTCTTCTTTTGCTCTTCATGATGCAAACGTGGAAGAAGTACATGCTATCCTTATGTCGTTAAAATCAAATAGTGCCTCAGGCATTTCCATCTTTGCTTAAAGAGTCCTTACACCTGTACACAAAAATGGAGATGAGAAGGACATAAACAACTACAGACCAATTTCAGTACTGCCAGCAATTTCAAAATTATTAGAAAAATTAATTAATGAAAGACTTTTAAATTATCTCAATAAATTTAATATATTTTCTAATTCTCAATTTGGCTTTCAAGCTAAAAAATCAACCGAAGATGCAGTAATGGCTCTTACGTCTGTAGTTGTTGATCATCTGGACAAGAAATCAAAGTGTCTCACTGTGTTTCTTGACCTTAAGAAGGCATTTGACACTGTGTCCACTCTCATTCTATAGCACAAATTGGAAAATATTGGAATAAGGGGTGTGCCCCTGGATCTGCTAGAAAGCTATTTGACTGGTAGGTCACAGAGGGTAAAGATAGGATCTTATATAAGTCAAAAAACTACTATAACTTATGGCGTACCGCAGGTAAGTGTCTTGGGGCCCACACTGTTTCTCATTTATATAAATGAACTCTGCAGTATGAATATTGCACATGCTAATATATTTTCATACGCGGATGATACTGCAATTGTATTTTCCGGAGACTCTCTGAATGATCTTAAAGTTAATGCAGAGTATGGCTTGGCCATCATTGCGGAGTGGTTATGCCTAAATTTGCTCACATTAAATAATAGCAAAACTAATTATATTTTATTTTCAATCAAAAATAGTTTGCCTGATTTTCCAAATGGTATTAGGGTTCATACCTGCATGTCATTAACAAATGCAAACTGTAACTGTCCCACTATAACAAGAGTGACAGATACTAAATACCTAGGGATACTAGTAGACCAAAGACTCTCGTGGCTGGGTCATGTTGAATTGGTAGTGGGTAAATTACGAAAATTAATGTGGCTCTTTAAAACTCTAAGATACGTGGCTAACCAAAAATTGTTAAATCAAATCTACATAGCATTGGCCCTATCAATACAAATTTACTGCATAACTTTATGGGGTAGAGCTGAGAAAAGCCATTTTATTCAACTAGAACGAGCTCAAAGAAGATTGGTGAAAATAATGTACTTTAAACCACGTTTGTTTCCAATAATTGCAATATATTCAAACAGTGGGATTTTGTCAGTGAGAAAACTATATTTATTGCATGTAGTCCTTAAGTCATTAAGTTTTGACGCGGAAAATTTATCTAAGAGAAGGAAAGACAGAGTTGCCAAAATTATTAAACTTAACACAAAATTTGCTCAAAATCAGTTTAAAAATATCTCATCTCATTTATACAACAAAATTAATAATATCTTAGATATACAGCTTGTATCAAGCAGGGCCACACATAAAAACATTTCTTGATATCTCGGGCATTGTGGAAGTACATAATTTTAAAAATAATACGAGTTTATCGACATTATGACAACACTATCAATCAGCTGATTGGAGTAATGAACTCTATCTAGTGTTACTTCCTCCTTTGCCTCTGCTGTGACCCTAGTATTTTTGTGCCTATTGTGCTAACTCCACCCGCTTTCAACTATTTATTTTTGATAAAGTTTAAAGGGTTCCGTGTTGTTATTTCTTTCACTAAGAACATAAGTTACGACTACCTACTTTTATTAGTTAGAAAAGAAAATTGAGACGTTCATTTAGTCAATTATTCTGTGTTCCTATCACCAGGTCAGGTCATACGAAACGCACTGAGAAATGTCTTACTTCGCATAGCATTTCTACTTTGCTTAGACCGCGATTTTCTAAGCGACACAAAGTCGCTGTGATTGCTGTTTCTTTCAGATTCTATGAATATGAAAGAGGCAGAGTCAATTCTCAGCGCTGCGGCAGCCGCTACTACCAAGGCTTTAACTTAGAGAATCGCACTGCTGAACAATAACTAAAGCAGTATTGTTCTGAGGCTTAGACAAGTAAATGTTTGTGAATACGGGTTTCATTCAGCACTGTACTAAACTCACCCGTTAACACGCAGTAAAAATAACAAAACAAAAAAATCTGTCACCATGTGAGTTTTCATTGTAACTTTTATGTCGGCTCTAAAAAAACAAAAAATAATAATGTTAATAATTTGAACAGTGATAAAAATGACTTAACTAATTAAAAAATATTGCTAGTTTTCGTAACTCAAAGTCTAATTTACGAGCCCTAAAAAGTATGGGCGGTATTAACTTATTGGCGGTATTGGTATTAGGAGTCATTCCTGGTATGGGCGGAGTCACAAGAAAGCGTGCGCGTGCGTCTTTCTTCTTAATGGGTTCTGTAGCTCATTGTATTTTTCTAACCGCTTTGGTTGACCCGCTATGGTGGTAGGGCTTGACCCGTCTGGTTGGTGACCACCGTACGCATGGTGTAAAACCCGTCAAGTGACTGCTTGTCGGTCGCGTTTCGGGATCAGCCAGCGTATAACCAGAGCTCGAGAGGATGATGCTGCGATGTATTTGGTCTGTGGAGGCTTCCGTCAAACCAGTGCCAGGAGGACTTTGTTAACCCGCCGACCAGGGAGACCCGTAGAAACGGTTGTCCCGCTGGCCGCCCGTGGCACAGTACAGGGGCCCAAGCGAGCCTAACCAGCTCGTGAGGCTGCCTCACCATGCCACGCATAATCTCGGGGTGGTCCGTCGTGCCGGTTGGTGACCGGAAGGTGGGGTCCCGGCGGCCATTCCCGGGGGGGTTCGGGGGCCCTTCCGTTCGGCAGGTTAATAATACTCATCTGTGGGCAAATTCCTGGGGAAACAGGCCACCAAACTTTGATCATTCGCATCGCGGCATAATTTTCTCGATTCACGCCTCTCTCTTTCTACTCCTAAAATGACAGCGCCTAACAACAAAACTAGTACTACAGCGGTGCACACCCCCACCACAACCTTACCGTTTGAGGTGGAGTTCGCTAACATCCGCGGACTCCATGCAAACCTCAATGCAGTCCACCACCATCTTGAGACGGCACGGCCAGCAATGTTGTTCCTGACGGAGACGCAAATAATCCGCCCAGCTGACACCACCTACCTGAACTATCCCGTTTTTGTGCTTGAAGAATCCTTCAAAGCCAAAGCCGGAGTTTGCTTATTCGTTCGGGCGGATGTTTGCTGTCGCCGTCTGCGCTGTCTGGAGGACCCTTCCGGGTGGAGATTCGAGCTCCTTTAGGTTCCTCGGATCACTGCTTGATATCCAGCACGTGCCCTTGGCATCGCGCCCGCCAACAGCGGTTTCGAAACGCCGGATTTGGCACTACACGTCGGCAGACTGGGACGGTATGCGGGAGTATTTTGCATCCGTCCCTTGGAGGCAGCGCTGCTTTAGTGGAAAGGACCCGACCGCTAGCGCCACTGCCGTTGCTGATGAGATAGTATTAGGAATGGAATACTATATTCCACACTCCTATGTCATCAGCAAAGGCAAACGCAACCGCTGGTTCAATCGCGAGTGTGCCAGCGCTGTTGAGAGCAAACAGACGGCATACCGCGCTTGGATCAGAGGTAAAGCTCATGGGGATCCCGAAACTCGCTCGCTAAAAGCAGCCTATAATAATGCCACCAAGTCGTGTAAGAGGGCCTACATTAGAGCGGATGCCCAGCGCGTTGCACGAGTAGGCCAAGAACTCCTGACGCATCCTACGGGCAGCCGTAGCTACTGGCGTCTGGCCAAAGCCGTGCAATCCAACTTCTGCCAACCCTCGCTGCCACCACTGAGATGTCTTGACGGAACTTTAGCTCACAAGCCGCAGGAAAAGGTCGATCTCCTGGCCAAACTCTTTGCGGCTAACTCCCGGATCGATGACTGTAATGCACAGCCACCCTCAATTCCTCACTGTGGCCACACAATGTCTGATATTAAAATCAGGCAGTGTGATGTCCGTGCGGAAATGCAGTCAATCGATGTCCGGAAAGCTAACGGTCCTGATGGCATCCCAGCAATAGTCCTGAAAATGTGTGCAGCGGAGTTGTCCCCTGTGTTAACGCGTCTGTACCGTCTCTCGCTCTCTTCGGGTTGTGTGCCGGAATCTTGGAGAGAAGCTAATGTGCAACCGATCCCTAAAAAAGGAGATCGGTCAGATCCGTCTAATTACCGCCATATAGCCGTAACTTCAGTGTTGTGTAAGATCCTAGAACGAATATTGAACAAACAGCTTATTCGATACCTAGAAGATCACTCCCTAATTCACGATCGTCAATATGGGTTTCGGCCAAAACGGTCAACGGGTGATCTTCTAGCGTACGTCACACATCTCTGGGGTGAGGCTATTGACAAGCGTGGCGAGTCACTGGCAGTTAGCCTTGACATAGCCAAGGCTTTTGATTGGGTCTGGCACAAAGCTATTCTCTCCAAGCTCCCGGCATACGGTTTGCCCGCTCAGTTCTGTACCTGGATTGCCAGCTTCCTGCATGAGCGTAGAATCCGTGTCCTTTCGGATGGATGCGCTTCGCGGTTCATGTCAGTGAACGCTGGTGTTCCTCAAGGCTCCGTTCTATCCCCCACGCTGTTCCTTCTGCATATCAATGACATGCTTCCTCTTGGAAACATTCATTGCTATGCAGATGATAGCACAGTGCATGGGGGATATAACGGTCACCCAACGGCTGGGCGGGTAGACACCGAAATGAAGCGAGCAAATCTTGTCATTGAGCTCGATCGGGTGTTGGATCTCATTTCTAAATGGGGCTCCGATAATCTGGTGGAGTTCAATGCCAAGAAAACACAGGTGTGCGCGTTCACAGCGAAAAAGTCGCCATTCCTTTCCCTTCCCTCTCTTCAGGGTACATCTCTAGGCCTGCAGAGCAAAATTAACATGCTCGGTATGGATATCCGCTGCGATCTGAACCAAAAGGATTACATCGAAACCGTAATTAAAAATGCCTCACGTAAACTCGGTGTCCTGAACAAGGTGCGGCGATTCTTCACGCCTGATCAGTTGTGTCTATTATACAAGACACAGGTGCGGTCTTGCGTGGAGTATTGCTCTCACCTTTGGGACGGCTCCGCAAAGTATTTTCTCGATGCCTTGGACAGATTGCAGCGCCGCGCTGTGCGCATTATCGGCAATGCGGAGGTCACTTAAACTCTCGAGCCTTTGCAATTGCGTAGAGATATTGCGTCACTCAGCGTCTTTTACCGTTTATACCATGGCGAATGCTCTGAAGAACTCTTTGACCTCATCCCTCCTTCTCCCTTTCTCCATAGGAGTACGCGTTCTGCTCTCCGGAGTCACCAATTTACAGTTTCTAACATTCCATCACGCACAAAGAAATTTGGTGACTCGTTTCTTTGCCGCACTTCCAAAAGATGGAATAGTCTACCAGCACACGTATTCTCTCCTACCTATGACATAGGGTCCTTCAAACGAGGCGTGAAGAAGCACTCTGTGGGCCGGCAGAGTGAGGGTGACTGATGCTACGTCTCTTACGCCGCACCAGTTGTCCTCGCGCCTGGACTTCATTTCCACTTAACATCAGGTGGAGTGGAGTCATTTGCCGAGCTTAGCATAAAAAAAAAAACAACAATAATGTTAATAAGAATATTATTTTTAAACATCTGTGACATGTACTAAATAAAACTTACGTGTGATGGAAGATTTTATTACTAATTCACCAAATTAATGGCAACAAACCTAAAAATAATACGCAGCGCTTAAGCCAGTTTACACTTTGGTAGTATTTTGTGATGAATTGATGAATAACTTAACTAATTAAAAAATCTTGCTAGTTTTCGTAACTGTAGTCTAAAGTTCGAACCCTAAAAACTACTACGGTTATGGGCGGTATTAACTTCTAGAACCCCAAGCGGTCGCATGAGACCGCAGTTGACTTGCCTTTGTGGGAGCGGGCGAACTACATTCTTCGAATTCTAAGTACCAGGAGTAGACGGCACACCCCACCATAGCAACGCCCAACGGTACGGTAGGTTTGTTTGCATGTTTGCCTACAATTTTTTCGCAGTTGTTTGTGAAAGCTTGCAGAGTGCATACCTACTTTTAGTTATTTTTTGCTGTTTGGTTTCGATTCGACTACCTATTAAATTAATATGGCATTTCTAAGTAATCAAGAGTATTACGAAATTATTCTTTGTGTCGAAGCAGCTAATGGCAGTCTCCGTGGTGCTCGTGAACTGTACCGCGAGAGATTCATCGACGGCAGACCAGAAGCTTAGCAGCGACGCTTGCCATCGGCGGATTGCTTTCGACGAATGGTTTTGCGTATCCAGCAGACTGGATCCTTTCGTGGGACGAGTCCGAAGGTCCAGCCAAATATGCGAGACCCGGGTTTAGAGGTGTTGTGCTTGTGTTTTGCTGTGTTGGAGCCACTTTTGTAAACTGTTTATTGTGAAGTGCAGTGGACTACACGTGCTTCGCTTTACCTCTCAAGCCCCAAGCGGCAAGAAGTGAATCTTTGTGTGCTGTTTTTATCAGATTTATCTAATGTAAGTAAGTACTGTTGTTTATTAGAAAATTATTATTCTGACTAATGATTAGTAGGTCCTAATAAGTTGTAAGAAATACATCCAGCCATTACAAACAGCATGCAAATATCTATAATTAAACATTAAAATTAAAATCAAATTATTGTCAAAGTATAAAAGTTCAATTAACGTATTTAATTTAAATTACATATTATTACAATTATGGTATAAACATTATTAATTATTAAATGTCAAGTTGTATTAAAAAATTCATTAATCGTATAAAAAGCATGTTCCATAAGCCAGTTGTATAAGGCCCTTTTAAATCTATTAAATGGCAATTCTTTTAAGAATTCAGGTATTTTATTAAATATTGTCATACTCATCCAGTAACAGTTTTTTTTAAAACGAGTACTTTTGGGAATTATAGCAGTGACCAACCTATTGAAATTTCGTGTGCATCGTGGATTAACTTCCTTAGCCTGTTTAAAATAATTTAAATTCTTTTTTACGAATTTAGCAGCTTCAAATATATATAGACATGGAAGTGGTAGTATGCCTAACTTTTTAAAGAGTGGTCTGCAAGGTTCGTCAGGCGCAGTACCACATATTGCCCTTATACACTTTTTTTGAGCTATGAAGGCCCTGTTTATGTCAGTGCTATTACCCCATATGATGAGTCCGTATCGCAGAACAGACTCAACATAAGCGAAGTACGCAGTAAGGGCTGTATTTCTAGTTGCTGTTTTTGTTACTTTATATAGGGCGTATAAAAACCTATTAATTTTATTGCATACTTTTTCAACGTGCTCTTTCCAATCTAATTTTTTTATCAATTTCTATGCCTAAGAATTATGTTACATTTGAAGTGTTTACAATTTGTCCCTTGTAACTTATATTTACAGTATTTAATGAATAATTAAAATGTATAAGGCAGGTTTTATTAATATTTATTTTTAAATTATTATTACTAAGCCAATTTATTATTAATGTCATTGTTTTATTTATGTCATTTACATGATCATTTAATGTTAATTTATTATTTGTCGTCACTATTACTTATATATCGTCAGCAAAGAGGATGCTTCGATGGACAGTGACCTCTGGAAGATTGTTTATATAAACCAGAAACAATAATGGTCCTAGCACACTTCCTTGTGGGACTCCGAACCTATTTTCTTTGAACTCTGATCTATATTTTTGTGCTACATTGTTTGAATCAAGTTTTGTTATTTCAACAGATTGCATTCGGTTCCGCAAATAGGTCTTAATCCAATTCAAAGTATTTCTTTTAAATTGATTGTACCGGCCGGCCGAGAACTGACGAGCCAGAGTGAGGCCAGTGAGTGGGGAAATCTTGTTGGCGTAAAACCATTTCGAGTGACGCTACAGTTTTACGCCAAGACTGACGCGCAAAACTGATCGTCAGTGGCCAGCTTAAGAGTAGTACGATTATCTATTCTGTGACTACACCTCAAAGTGCTTCGCTTTAGTTGTATTGAGTTATTTAAAAAATAAGTCATTTTAATCTAGACCTATGTTATGTAGGTACCTACCTAGTCGTAGGTAAGCGTACCTATCTACTTTAGAGTCGAAACAATGTGACTGTAAAATGAAAATATTTTTATTACTTGGATAATAATTACTTAGGTAGGTAAGTACCTACTTAATACAAATTATTAAATCACGAAAGTAAAATAGCTGCCTTCTTATCTGTCTTTGTTTCCAACAAAAAATGCCGCCAAGCGACTGCCGACAAACAACCCAGGCGGGTTGTTTATGTCAAATGTGCCGCCATGGTCAAAGGTTTTTGATTTTCGCCGCCCGCCGCCGTCACAGCAAAACCTCTTGTTTGTAAAACTGTGCGCCTGGTAGGGGGCGGAGGCGTGGCTGACTAGGGCACGCAGTTTTATAAACAGGAGTTGCACTGTAGGCAGTATATCATACAGAGTTCATAACCCTGCTAGTGATGGCTTTAGCTTGTTCTGATTATAAATTAACGACAGATTAACTTTGTTTGTAAATGCAAAAACAAATTAAATTGAGCTTATACTAGGGTATATAAAGAAAGGGTCTATACTAGGGTTAATTTGAAACACTGGATTAAGGCTGGCCCCGCTTGATACACGCTGTATATACGATGACTTACTGCAACTGTAAGCTAAAAGTTACTGAATGGCTTTTGCCCTTAGAATATTCTGAAGTAGAAAACCTATTGAAAATTGGTGTTTGATGTGAGTTTTACACACACACGCGCACTCCTATACACACATACACACATCTATACACACATGTACTCACTCACACACACACAATCAAAAGTTTGTAAGTACCTATATTTTGATTTTACGTTTTTGTAAATTAATAATAATTGTAATGCGGTTTTTTGTATGTACCTATAATAAGCTAAAGAAGAGTGACTTCCTTCTGGCACGGGCGCTTTCAGCTTTCAAAAGAAGAAGTTTACCTACATGTGATTTGTAAAACTGTTGATATGAATAAAGAAAAGAAATTAATTTAAAGAAAAAAAAATTAATTACACGTAACTATTTATTTATCGAGTTAATATTATTAATAAGATAATACAAACATAAGATATATCAATTAAACGAGACTGTTTGCGATTTGTGTTTTAATGTTCTAACTGCAACAGCAAATCGTCGAGAATTTTGAGTTTATTGTTACCGCGCCTATCACTACTGAACGGCAATAGATACGCGTGTCCTTAATTAGCTGTGTTTAATTTTATAGGAAGTTCACATGAATTTATTTCTAAATATTTCGTTTAAAAGTAATTATTATAGTTATCGCTATATTATCTTAAGAAATCGAACAATTGAAACACTGAAAGTGATTATTTCAAAGATTAGTCAAGTTATGTCATAATAACATAAGTATGAGCTTGACTTGGATAATAAATATTTGAGCGTGTTCTAAGTCCGCCTAACTAGCAATCACCATCTTATGTCACAAGTTGAAGCTGTTAGAGGTTAAGGTCGAGATAATTGCGAGTAAGGGTTGTATTATTGGCAATTACTTTAAGGAGAGATGGAAGATCAACGCTATAACATGAAACAAAATAAATTTAATAATAATAAATATCGAAAAGAAACGGTTTAAGTACATACGGTAAAATTAGGTAAATCAAATAACACGAGGTGTACTTTGTACCTTATTTAGCATCAATCGCATTAGTGAAATATTGTATGCGCACAATGCAATAGGGCTGTCACAAATGTAGCTAGCGTGAACCTCATTCTTAAATCGGTAGTGAGGATTTTCGTGACAACATAGTAGCACTAATTTCGTTAATTTTTATCCCTGAATTACACAAAGCGAGATAATGATAATAGAGCTGTGGGTCCTATTTACAAGTCCGAATTTAAATCGAAAGCTATTTTTCACTACTGAAGGTAGTCTTGAAAATCATACATGCAGTGGTGTAAGTACGGTTCTGCCTGATAAGGGAACATTTCTGCAATTCAAAAGTTTTGATCGAAAGCAAGATGTTCCTTTTGTTGTCTATGCGGACTTTGAAACTCTTCTTTTACCCTTTCAAGGCTGTAAGCCTAATCCTACATCAAGTTTTACTTATCAACGTCAACAGCATATTCCAGCAGCTTTTGCATACCATATAGTATGCTCGTTTGATAGTACTCTAAATCGTTTTGTGCAGTATCGAGGAAAACACTGTGTCGCAAAATTTCTTAAAAAAACTTAATAACGACATCAAGAATATTTACGATATTTTGAATGACGAAGTTCCGATGGAATTTGATAATCACGATGCAGAGGCTTTTGCAAATACAAATGTTTGTCATATTTGTAACCAATTAATTATGTTCGACAAAGTGAGAGATCATTGTCATCTTACCGGAAGTTATCTTGGTGCGGCTCACCAATACTGTAACCTAAAGAACAGTGTTCCTAAATTGGTTCCTGTCTTTTTCCATAACTTGGCAGGTTATGACTGTCATTTGTTTATTAAAGAATTAGCTGAGAGTTTAGGTCCTGTTAAAGTCATACCTAAAAATAAAAAAAATACATATCTTTTACAAAGTTTTTGATGTTGAACAATGAAAAATTTGCGCAAATACGATTCGTTGATTCATTTCAATTCTTAGGAACGAGTTTAGAAAAATTAGCGAATGGGTTAGATAAAGCAGATTTTAAGCATTTAAGAAAGAGTTTTCCTAATAAAAATGAACATATGTTATTAATGCGTAACGGAGTATATCCATATGACCATATGAAAAATTGGAAATCGTTTTCAGAAAGGCAGCTCCCTCAAAAAAATAAATTTTATAATTCATTAACTGACGAAGAAATAAGTGATGCAGATTACGCTCACGCCCAAAAAGTTTGGTCAACATTCAGAATTAAAGATACGGGCGAATACACAGACCTTTATCTTAAAACAGACGTTTTACTATTTTTTATTTTATTTTCTTAGGTGAATCAACAGTTACAAGACACGAGTAGCTATGCAGTTATACATCAGAGAAATAATGACAGATTCACACTAATAGACTTAAAGTAGTAGGGAAATTATTGAGAACAGATAAACATGCTAGTATACCCGTCCCAGTCTGCCGACGCGTAGTGCCAAATCTGGCGTTTCGAAACCGCTGTTGGCGGGCGCGACGCCAAGGCCACTGTGCTGGATATCAAGCAGTGATCCGAGGAACCTAAAGGAGCTCGAATCTCCACCCGGTATCCAGCTGGGCGACTCGTCAGCAGAAGGTCGAGTAAGGAGGGCGCATGGCCAACTATGTCTGGGATCCTGGTAGGCTGGTTCACCAGTTGCCTCAGGTCATGCGTGAGAGCGAATGCGTGGGCAGTTCTACCAGCATGGTCTGTTTTGGAGGAACCTAACCACAACTCATGGTGGGCGTTGAAGTCCCCCAAAAACACCAGTTCCGCCGATGGAAACCGCTCCTGCGCATCATCTGCTACCCGACTAAGATGTTCAATTAGTCGAGTTGTCTCCATGTCGCCGTTATGGGATCGGTAGACGCAGACGTAGACACGGCAATGAGAGCCTAAGTCGACGTGTACCACTAGGAGGGAGAAGGAAGGGTCCTCCAGACAGCGCAGACGGCGACAGCAAACATCCGTCCGAACGAATAAGCAAACTCTAACGGGGACCTTTACGAATGTCGTAGACGCGGTCACCGGGCTCCTATTAACTATTTTGGCCCCATACGCCGGTCTGCCTTCCAATTCCTCCACCGTTTCTCCTACGCTTTTCCTTAAGGCGGATGTAGAAGGTCCGGCGTAAGTTTTCTTGTGGGAGATATTGCGGCCCTTTGCGTCGCTCTTACCTGGGGCTGCCGGAGTTCTTACCGTGGCCATATCGGAGGATGTGTCCGTCAAATAAAACACTCCCAATAGGGGGTGCGGTTAAAAACAATGTGCAATAACACCTTGATCAACACTTAAAAATACACAAAACAAACAACAAATATAAGTAAGCCGTCAACGGCTCGTCAATTATTACCTTAGTATATACCAAGGATTCCGTATTAAAATAAACACACACAAATTTTTACCCCAATTAGGGTAAAACCAAAGATTTAAATTAAAAAAAATTAAAACTAATTTAAAAACCTTAGCGGTTGGTTCTAAATTTAGTATTAGGTCAAACTAAATATAAAATGTCCAGAGGTACACACTAGTCAAAAAAAATTTTTAATTTGGACCAAAAATGTTAAAGTTTTACCTTATAATCAGAAGAAACGAGATGGCCGCCAATTTATTTAACAATTGTAAAAACTAAATATTGTGTCCTACTCCCCTCTCCAAGCCCTTTCTCCCGATATCTTTCCCGATTCTCTACGGCCTATAGTTCTCGAGTAGAAACGATGGTAACTTTTCGGTATACAGAGTAAAAGTTAGGGTAAACTCTGATAGCTCAGAAACTATCAGCCGCAGAGCTGTGGTTCCTTGGAACTTTTCGTCGGGGGTCCCCTCCTCTATCACCCTATAAGGTCAGTTGAAGTTTGACCTTAAAGTCAACCTAGGGTAAATTTCCCCTCGGAAGGTGTTGGAGGGCTAGGAGGGATCCACCACCGAAAAATCCCCAGTAGTGTGGGAGCTACGGCGCTTCAAAGTTTTCCAAAATGGCGGACAAAATGGCCGACAGGATCTTTGAAGCGCTGTATTTCCGGCCCTTCTGCTCTTAGCCACGCAGAAATCGATATCTGGGATGAGCTCCCGATACCCTATACAATACACAAATAAAAAGGTCGCCCGAAAATTTCCGATAAAACCCGAGTTTTTCCGAGAATTTTTTGGCCCGGATCTAAGAACAAACACAAGAATACGAACTGGGTGGTCAAGGGTAAGTCCAAATCCTCGCAGCGATCGGGCCGGTAAGTCCGGAGTTATGGGCGCTTTTCTGAAACTAAAATGGCGGCCAAAGTGACCGCCTAAATTTTCAGAAATTCGCCCAGCCCAAACTAATCGTCGCAGCGAGACGGGGTTTGTTGCACCGTGGTCTACAATCAACACTGGCCGGTTTTGACCCTAAGGGTCAAGTGCCGCCTCGGCCCTCCCACCCCACCACGATGCAAGAGGGGGGTGTATAAGGTCCTCCAATCGAAACCTAAACTCTTTACGACGTCCAGAACCGGAGTTATCTGCCCGACAAAAAATCCTAAATTTTACCCAAAAATTCCAAAATGGCCGCCGGATGGTAAAAACGTAGGCTTAAGGCCTACGGCGACCGGATTTTGGGTAGGTGGGGGTATAAGGGCTATGTAAATCCCTGGGTGAGGCCCAATTCACCCCTGCTACCACACCTAACGCACAGTAATAATAAGAAACATAAAAAACACAATAAATCCTAAAATATAAACACAAAAATCTAAAATTTACACAGAAAATAAAACAGATCCGGACCTAGGGACACACAAAAAACCGACGCTAAAAATGCTTATAACTACAGAAATATAGCCAAGGGTAAAAACTACCCTAAGTTTCAAAATTCTGTAACTCCGAAGTACCTGATGCAAATCCAAAAATTTTTTAGCTAAAAGGTGAAGTTAAGTGAGTACTAATTAACAAAAATACAAGACTAAAAATTAATTTACCGTAACTAGTGATATAAGAACTTTGAAACTATAAAATTAAAAATCTTGACTTATTGGCGGCCGCCTGCGCTGCTCAAAGTGTCGGCGTACTCGCCCGGCTTGCCCCCTCCTGCTCGCACTGCCAGATGAAGCCGCACACCTCCGGATCTTCGACCTCGTTCTTTAGAGGTTATGTTTTTTCCGCAGAAATAAACTAATAACTCCCAAACCATAGGCCGGAAAAATCGGCAGATTGCACCGTCGTGTAGAGGGCGCCCGGGTATGTCCTAAAACTACGACCAGCCACCGGAGGACGGGCCGCAGCGTCCTCTAGCTAAACGGTGACCCGCTGCGATCCCCAAGCCGCCTGCCAAGCGTGGGGATTATGGCAAACCCCCCCCCCCCCCCATGACAGACAATATTTGCCCACGGCCCCCAGTCCCCGGCAGCTCCTTTATCCCTGGCCCAACGGGTAGCTGGTCAGGTAACGGAGGAGCAGGGGGTGCGAAGAATCACCGGCAGATGCTCGGCTACCCACACACCCACCAACGAACCTTGGCCCTGGCAACACACAACATCCGCACGTTGAGGACCGATGCAAAGATTGTAGAGCTGGAGGAAGAATTGAGCAGATTGCGGTGGGACATCATGGGACTATCAGAAATCCGACGAGAGGGGCAGGATATGGTAGTCCTTGATTCTGGCAACATGCTCTTCTTCCGGGAAGGAGAACGAAAATCCCAGGGTGGTGTTGGGTTTCTCGTCCGCAAGTCCCTTGTTAACAACGTTATCAAGGTCGATAGTGTGTCAGGTAGAGTTGCGTACCTTATACTCAGAATCACCGATCGGTATTCGCTGAAGGTCATACAGGTATATGCACCAACCTCGACACACCCCGACGAAGAAGTAGAGGCTCTGTATGAGGAGATATCTGAAGCCATACATTCCTCCGAAACGTACTTCACCGTTGTTATGGGGGACTTCAATGCAAAGGTAGGCACAAGGAACGGCGATGAGTTGAGAGTGGGGCAATATGGATATGGACAGCGGAACCAAAGGGGCCAACGGTTGGTCGACTTTATGGAGAAGGAGGAACTCTTTTTGATGAACTCTTTCTTCCGGAAGCGACCAACCAGGAAGTGGACGTGGATAAGCCCCGATGGTTCAACCAGAAATGAGATCGACTTCATCATGACGACCAAGAAGCGTATATTCAGTGATGTCTCCGTGATCAGTAGGGTGAAAACCGGTAGCGATCACCGGATTGTTAGAGGCACACTGAATATCAACATCAAGCTCGAGAGGTCACGTCTGGTGAAGTCCACACTCCGTCCTGGCCCTGCCCAGATCCAGAGCCCGGAACACTTTCAACTCGAACTCCAAAATCGCTTCCAGTGCCTAGCCGAGTGCGAAACTGTGGACGAGATCAGCAGCGGGCTTGTGGAAACTGTCCAAGCTGTGGGGTCTAAGTTCTTTAAGACCCCACGCCGGAAAAAGCCTCAAAAGCTCTCAGACGGAACCATTAAGTTAATGGAAGACCGGAAAGAAATGATACTGCAATCTTCAGCTGATATGTCGGAATATGGCAAACTCAATAGACGAATCTCGAAATCTGTGCGACACGACCTGCGCTCCTATAGTGCTAAATGCATTAGGGACGCAATTGCGCGGAACCAAGGCGCCAAAGTGTTCGCAAAGAATTCGTCTATTGGTCAGAGCCAAATGACTAAGCTGAAGATCGAGGACGGCAGTGTCATTTCGTCGAAGCCGGAGATTCTGAGAGAGCTCGAGAGGTTTTATGGACAGTTGTACACCTCAACACAAGAGCCCGCTGTTGGTACAGCTCAAGACACCAGAGCTAAGTTAACCCGACACTATACCGAAGATATCCCTGACATCAGCCTGTATGAGATTAGTATGGCTCTTAAACAGCTTAAAAACAACAAGGCGCCGGGTGATGACGGAATTACCACTGAACTTCTGCGAGCGGGTGGAAAACCGATACTCGTAGTCCTCCAGAAGTTGTTTAATTCCGTCATGCTCGAAGGTACTACGCCAGAAGCATGGCACAGGAGTGCGGTGGTGCTCTTCTTCAAGAAAGGCGATAACACCTTATTGAAGAATTATAGACCCATCTCACTCCTGAGCCATGTGTACAAGCTGTTTTCGAGAGTCATTACGAACCGTCTCGAACGCAGGTTTGACGACTTCCAGCCTCCCGAACAAGCCGGTTTCCGAAAAGGCTTTAGTACCATAGACCACATACATACGCTCCGCCAGATTATACAGAAGACTGAGGAGTATAATCGGCCCTTATGTTTAGCGTTTGTGGACTATGAGAAAGCCTTCGATTCTATCGAAACCTGGGCTGTGTTGCAGTCCCTCCAGCGTTGCCATATCGACTATAGGTATATCGAAGTGTTGAAATGTTTGTATAGAAACGCTACTATGTCGATCCGATTACAAGACGAGAGTACGAAACCAATCCAATTGCAGAAAGGTGTGAGACAGGGAGACGTCATATCTCCGAAACTGTTCACAAATGCGTTGGAGGACGTTTTCAAGCTCTTGAATTGGAACGGATTCGGCATCAACATTAACGGCGAATACATCACTCACCTTCGTTTTGCCGATGATATAGTCATAATGGCGGAGTCGCTGGAGAACCTCAACACCATGCTCAGCGACCTCAATATCGTATCCCAACAGGTGGGTCTTAAAATGAACATGGACAAGACGAAGATCATGTCGAATGTCCATGTTGAACCCGTACCGGTAATTGTTGGGAGCGATACTATCGAAGTTGTCGACCACTACACCTACTTAGGACAGATTGTCCAGTTAGGTAGGTCCAACCTCGACAAAGAGGTCGCCCGGAGAATCCAACTCGGATGGGCAGCGTTCGGGAAATTACGAGATATCTTTGCATCGAAGATTCCGCAGTGCCTAAAGACAAAGGTCTTTAACCAATGTGTGTTGCCGGTGATGACATATGGCACCGAAACGTGGTCCTTAACTGTTGGCCTTTTAGAAAAGCTCAGAGTCACACAGCGAGCAATGGAGAGAGCTATGCTCGGAGTTTCTTTGCGCGATAGAATCCGAAACGAGGATATTCGCCAAAGAACCGGAGTTGCCGACATAGCTCGTAAGATTTGCAAGCTGAAGTGGCAATGGGCAGGCCACATCGCTCGACGAACCGACAACCGTTGGGGAAGAAAGGTTCTCGAGTGGAGACCACGCACTGGAAGACGCAGTGTTGGTAGGCCTCCCACTAGGTGGACCGACGACATCGTGAGAGTCGCAGGCAACCGGTGGATGCGAGTGGCGAGTTGTCGGTCAGGATGGAGGTCAAAGGGGGAGGCCTATGTTCAGCAGTGGACGTCTTCAGGCTGGTGATGATGATGATGATGTAGAGGGCGCGGGGGCGCAACTTTTGACGTGCGACAACCCCACGCGTCACAAAAACTCACTGAGATATAAGCACTTTTATACCACAGCCACGTGTCAAATTTCACTCTTTTCACTTATAGCTCACTCGTCACTGTCGTGCGGTAACTTTTGAATACACTTGTGTATGAACCTTGCGAATGCGCAACTTTTGGTGTATCGCACGGGTTGCTAGCACTTAAAAGACCCACCAAAATGAATTTTTAACCGTCGGAGCACGTGTTTTTATTATCCGCTCTGCTCGGGGGGTCACAGAGTTGTTCATATATATAGTTGGAATAGTTCATTCAGTTTATGTTTCTAGAAAATTATATATATATCTTTGTCTCTATCGTTAACGGACGAAACCGGACGGGCGGCTTGTTAATTGTAATCTAAGTCGAAAGTACGTTTTATACTCACAATACTTTCAAAAACGACACCCTGTCGTCTTCGTAAAAGTTAATAATTTCATTCAATCGATTTCTTTAGCACTTAAAATCCTTCACCAGAGTACCCATCACAAATTATTATTTCATGATTTCAATATCACTGGACCAAATAGCCATTTTTTCAAAATTTTGTGAATGCAACAACCGACGACACACGTGATCTATGACCTTTACTTACATTTAACTGAACTTGATAAAAACATAACAAGCAAAACAAACTTCGGCACATCACACTGCGATCGATGCGTTTGAGTGGAGACAAGGATAGCGCTATTTGACCAATCCCGAGAAACAAAAGCGTGCTACTCAAAATGGCGCCATGGACCCAGCTTTTTGTATTTATAGGTACTTACTGGTTTTTGTTTTTACTAACATAGTTATTTAATGAACAACAATAATGTGTGTTACATTAAAGTTTCAAAGAGACAAATAAACTTTTTTAAACTAAATGCTGTTTTTCTTCATAACATGCATAGGTATAAAATATTATAAATATCTTAGATAGTTTCACCACCCTGTACCACACCTGTACCTTGCTGCCGCTTTCAATTTCAAAAAGTATTATCTAGAATGCGTTGCCGTTCAAATTTGAGCCTTTTTGTTTAGGTGGTAAAGTTGATATTAACATAAAATATTTTGTTGTTTATGCGTTTCGTTGTGCACTACTAAAAGCGGTCGAACTTAACAATAGATAACAATACCATTTAATGGAAAATAAGCTCTTAAGTGGATTCCGACATTTTAAAATTTTTCTGCTACCTATACTAGTTGCAATACCTAACTTTTGTACTTTAGCAAGTCACTTTTAAAAATAAATCAGTTCGTTCTAAACATGAAATCGATTTCAAGTTTAGTTATTTATCACTCCACACAAGTCTCCTAAATTTTGTACACGACACATCTATAGAAATGTAGGGAGATTTTTTTTTTTTATTTTCCAATTTAATTTAGCTCAATTTATTTTCGCTTCATACGACTATTTCATGACTATTTTTTGGTACAAACTTTAAACCGAAAATCGTAGGCGTTACGGAGAAATTTCAAATGTTCAAGCCATACTCCTCACCAGAGTACCTTTATATCTCTGGAATTTTCTTTCTGGAAAATTGGTTTCAAAATAGAGGCACCCTAAACAAAACAAGTCGTGCTGGCATAAACCCGTTATGTAATAATCCAACAAATTTCTAAGCAATGTAGATAACAACTAAATAAACTCATATTGATTTTCAAAGAAAAAACAATAAACAAAATAAATGTTATAATAATATTACATACGCCACTATGTAAAATAAAACAACTCTAATCGGTTCCAAAGAAACCAGAATAAACAAATGAATGTTCAACCAACATTACATGGGCCGACATGTAATCAAATCATGTAACAAATAAATGTTACAAATAAATGGAACTTAAATTGATATCCAAAGAAACTACAATAAACAAAATAAATGTTAATTAATATTACTTACGCCACTATGTAAACAAACAGCGTATAATGTAACAAAAAAGAAAACTTAAATGGTTTTTCAAAGAAACCCACAATAAACAAAATAAATGTTCAAGTAATATTAAACAATGATAAACACGTAAATCAAACTTGAATTGATTTCCAAAGAAATAATAAAAAATAAATAAATGTTCAGTAACACAGGCCACTATTTAATCAAACGATGTAACATATAAATCAACTGTAGTTGTTTCCAAGGAAACCACAATAAACCAATGGATGTTCAATTAATATTACATAGGCCGCTATGTAAACAATGTAACAAATAAATCAACCCTAGTTGTTTCCAGAGAAACCACAATGAACAAATGAATATTCAATTAATGTTACATAGGCCACTACGTAAACAAACAATTTATAATGTAAAACAACTACAATATTGATACATTTCTACAATAAGATTATACCAAACGAAATGTTCAACAATTTCTAATGCTGGGCCCACAGTGTTATAACAGACTTTAACTATAAATTCTAAATTAAGTTTTCAAAACAACCAAGAAACAAATAAAATGTTTAACTTACAATTACACCGCCGTGGTGAGTTACTCTTACTTATATAAATTCAAACCAAATGTTTGCAAGCACTGTACACAGTGACATAATTTTAAATACACATCCACATAATATTTAATGCAACAAACAGTCAAAGTCAAAGTCAAATTATTTATTCAATGTAAACCTTTACAGGCACTTATTGACGTCAATAATAATAATAATAATAATAATAATAAAAAAACAGTTAACTAACTTATAGTTAAGACTTAACAACTAATCTAACGAGCTATAGTCTGTGCCAGACAAATGCGCATCGCTACCCCCAATACCACTGCACGCCGAAACAGAATCGCGTCGAACCGTAATTTAAGCCGTGGTCACAATTCTATAATTGTGTAAACAAACGTATCCTGGTACGAGACAAAAATAGCGGGCAAGTATCTCTCCCCTAGCGACACAAACGGCTAATATTTATAGGTAATTTATCGTTTTTTTTTTAGGATGAAAGGTGAAGAATGATAAATCACAATGAATTGTTAACTTAAGTTATTACTTTAAGTAATAAAATTAAATGTGATTTCCTATTATCGTATTGATATTGTGGTAAGTAATAGAAATTGGAAATAACTGAGTTTTTGAAGTAAAATAAAGTAACGGTTGAAATGAGTTTTGGAAAACATTAGTACCTAACCAATAAGGTTGACATTTTTAATCATTCAAATATCTTTTTTTATAAAAACTTAAGCATAGAAAACGTCAAAAATTAATAAGCATAAATTTGTGTGTTTTAAAATTGTTTCGTTTTTCGTCTTGGTACAAGCACAGATATAACCTTACTCAAATAAATACATTCTAAATGTAAAGCAACTTATCCAAACCAAATGTTTACAATGCACAAACCTTAGTGGGATAATTCCAAATACACATCAATGTAATATGTAATACAAATATTTATAAACTTACAACTTTCTATTAAGCATGTTATGCCATTGCGCCACAAGGGAAACGCCGATGCAGCACCGACCCCATTTTTACCTAAATATTGTAATTGCGTCAATCGGCGACACGAGGCGCTGCTTCGGCACAACGTGTGGCGGCGGGTCGCCGCCAATCATCGGAACTTTCCTGCGGTCACTCTGTTTCCTACATCGAACATTGTCAAACGAGTTTAATTATAATTTAATTGTAATTTCTATTTTTAATAAATTCATTTTGGGAAATTGGTTTTTTTTGCACCTTCCGCTGCAGCCGTTCGTAATTGGCGCAGTCGGTAGGATATTCGCGGTCGGTCTCGCGCTACAATCCAGAAGATTTTCGTATCGAGCCGCCCGAGTGGCTATCAAGTCGCGTCCCGAGTATCCAGAACCTACGGCGAGTTGCAGCGCAAGCGTATCCAGAAATTGATACAGCAAAGGTACCAAGAAGATGAAACTGTAAGTACATTTGAATCTTTCATGTGTTGCTTTCCTTAGCGTGTAATTCTTTTATTTTTCGTAAGTGTGTAATTTTCCTTTCCAAAATTTTCCATCCAAGGCAATCGGGGTCCGATACCCCTAGGTTAGAAAGGCAAAGTAGGTTAGACGAACACAAAAATTTAAATCTGGCGTCCGGAGACTACACCTTGTCTCAATTTAGGCGAAGAGTAATCAACCTCCTCGTTAAATCTTAAGATGTCTGATCCCATAGATGATATTTTTAGGTCTCTTAGGTTACTCCCAGAATTTGACGGTAACCCTAACGTGTTAACCCGTTTTATTCGACTATGCGATCAGCTCGTACTTAGACATGTAAAGGAGAATGCCAAAAAATGGGTTAGCATTGTCACACGCTTCAAAATAAAAATTGTACTTAAATTATTCTTTTTAATTTCGAATTGTTTTTTACTTTTAGAACGGTTAATTAGAACATAGGTTTCTTTTTCAAACTTAATAAGACATGATATTGTTCATGTTCCATCACCGGCTACCTAGCTGATTGAGTCAAAAGTGTTGCCACAGCAATTAATTGATAAGGAATATTATTATTATCGATTTACAAATGAGAAAGTAGGAAGTAGCATCAGTATCACTAGTCAATATTGTTTATAACTATATTTTATTCTGCTTTATAATGTGTTTAAACACTTAAAGAGGGAAACAGTGAAGTTAGACACAACATACTAATAATCTAATGGCCCAGAATAGGATGGCCGCATGGCGATCTTCACTCGACTTCTACTTTGTTGCTGAATAAATGATCATAATGGACCGATGTGTTTGGTACCATACCAAACATAACGGTCCATTATATTATACCTACCATAATCTAAAATAGTATTTTTTAATAACAGGTAGTTATTACTGAATGTAGTTAATAGTACTGAATTGAAGTTCGCGCAGGATAAAGCGATTTTTTCTATTCTTTTAGATGGGATAGTACTATGGTACAGTCGAGGAAGTTCCAGTTCGGCCACTTTTCGGCGATATTCGTTTGCACATGATCTATGCGCTCGCCACTGTTCGTAGGCGCGGTAGAAATCAAGAGCAAGCGATTATCGTCAACAAATGGTCGACCGGAACTTCATCGACTGCACGTACATAATATAGTTAAGTAGTAGATCGATAACAAATACTATGAAGTTTAACTTGTAAGTAACAGTTTTTATATCGCATTGTTATTTTATTACATTATAACTCCTATCTTACGTTGTGAAATAATTATATCAAAAGCGGTTGCAATTGATAGTTATTAATATAAATCATTTCTGAACATGTTTTTAGTAGATTTTATATAATAAAAAAATCCTCATGTTATCTCCCATCACCCTTTCCATAATATTTGTTCAACAGAATAAACAACCAATCGATTAATCGATAGTAACTCGTGGATTTAAACAATTAATCGATATGCAATTCAATGATTGAGTTAAGAGATCGACCGTTTTCGCTCTTACGAATTGCGGTTTTTATGCTAACGAGTTTTCTTTTTCAGCGTTTTCAGTGTTTTGAAAAGTGCTAAAAGTGTAATTACGACAGGACGTTTTCTTTACATTTATTCACGACAAGACGTTTTTAGATTTATGTGCTTACCTAAGTAGCGTAATGTAAAATTACGACGGGACGATTTCTTTACAAACGACAAGGCGTTTTTAGATTTAATAGTGTGGTCATTGTGTTATTTTTATTAGGAACTAATTAACAATGTCGATTAATAACGAACTATCGCCGATATTAAGATCGTTCGACCGCCGAAATAGGTGTATCAGTTGTTCTTTTTTGATACCGAGAAACTTCCGACGGCATTCGCTAGAACAAGCCTCAAATGCATTATTCAATTTGTTACAGTTATGGATAACCCCCACACAGGTAAGAAGCACATATTGTTTGACTGCTACAAATGTGTAATCACAAATGAGGGGTCTAAATGCATATCCGCCACTGTCCATAAAAATATTTTTTTATATTTTTTAGTCTGGTAATACTTGTTTTCGTTCTCTGTATTTCTGTATAATTATTTAGTGACAAAACCGCTTCTATCCTTCAAAATCACGGCCATTAGTCATTAGTGAGGTGCAAAAGCTACACTATCCATACCTTGAAGTGCAGAACCGCCATTGTTACATTTCAACCAATCACAGTACAGAGGTCAATATGGCCGCCGCTTGTGTTTTGATGCGTGAGTCGTGTGCTATTTTAATTAAATTAGTGGTGTTTTTCTAATTAAAATGGAAACAAATGTTGCTCCAGTCGTTGGGAATAAAGCAAGGAAGAGATCCCGCAAAGAGGATCAGTGGAAACGTAACAAGCAGAAGGAGAATCGGTAAGTCTTTTAGGACCATGATTGTTTCGATTTAAAAAGGATGGTTTCATGCAACAAGAATCATCAGTGTATCAGTGTAGATTCAAAGTAGTGTGACGTGATGTAAAAACATTCCCACGTACAATTTATTTTATTCTATTATTATAATAACCTACCTATCTGTTTGAGTTTATTATCTTTTATATTGTTTATTAATATCTTTGTGATTTTATTTCATAACATTTTGAATTGTTTAAGGTATGCGCCGAAAAAATTACCCAATCTGAGCAAATTGGGAAAATGTAATCATAAAAAGAAAAATCTAAAATGCAATGATCTAACCCGCAAGATGTTAGAAAGTTTCATTCTGCTTTTTACGCAAAGAAAGAAAAAAAGCATCAAGACAATTTCATTTTAAAATATTTGAAAACAAAAGTTCCAGCTCGCCGCAGACGTAAGGTTCGACAGCGAAATGAATCCCAAACACTTACTGCAATGTACGTCAAAACATTTACCAAGCCTTACAAATTATTGCGGGTGTGTCAAGCTATATTTTTGATGATTCTTAATATAGGCGTACATAGACTTAGAAGGATTTCAAAAACTTTTTTGACTACTGGACTTCTAGCAGAAGATCGACGTGGCGGCGATAGAGCGTCGATGAAAAATTTGGCCAAGAAGCGGAGTGTTATGCAGTTCATAGAAACGTTCAAATGCATCGAGTCACACTATTGCCGCTCCGCCACAGCTGAGAGAAAATATGTATCATCTGACCTAAATATTAAAAAAATGTGGAGAATGTACCAAGAACAACAAAATGATACGTCTCTGAAAGTTAAGGAATGCTTTTTCCGGAACATTTTTAACAGAAATTATAACATTGGTTTTAATACTCCGCGTGTTGACGTGTGCAGTAAATGTACTGAAATATCAGAGAAAATAAAGAGGGCAAAAAAACAAAATAACCAGACAGCAACAATCACCCTTATGACTGAACTTCGAATCCACAAATTAAAATCAAAATGTTTTTATGATTATTTACGAGAGCAAAAGGAATTTATGCTGACACTGACATTCGATTGCCAGAAGAATCAAGTACTCCCTAAAGTCCCAGATCAGATAGCTTACTACAGCAGACAATTATATATGTATAATTTTACCATAGTCGTTGGTTCAAGCACCAACCAAATTTCTAAGGAGAATGTATTTTGTTACGCATGGACAGAGAACACTCATGCCAAATCCGCAAATGAGATAGCTTCGGCGGTATTCCATCAGCTCACAACTCAAGTAGATTTGACAAACATAAAGAATGTTAGATTAATGGCTGATGGTTGCGGCTCCCAAAATAAAAATTCAATTCTAATTTCAATGTGTGCCTATTGGTTAACGATGTGTGCCCCTCAATCAGTGAAAACAATTGAATTAATTTTCCCAGTTCCCGGCCATTCTTTCATGCCCGCTGATAGGGTTTTTGGGCATATCGAAAAAGTAATAAAAAAGAAAGAGGTGATGGTGCAACCATCGGAATATTTAGATATTTACAAAGAACATGGAAAGGTCATCAAACTTGGATATGATTGTCCCGTCAAAGACTGGAAATCTTATGCCAAAAATACAACGAAGCTCCCAGGACAATATCATTTTAAATTTTCCGATTGCAAAAGATATTATCTCAAAAGAGTCAAGAATAGTTCTGAACGCTTTGTGATTCGAGGTGAAGTCAATTACAAAGTTGACACGGGCGTGTCGAAAAGTATTATGAAACCGCGTGTCAAGTCAATGAACGATTTTGGTGTTGGAGACATTGAGCCAAATACTGTTAAAATTGGCAAGCCCAAACTCGACGACGTCAATGTATTACTGAACAAGCACTTTGGACAAGATTGGTGTGAAGAACACGGCGATGACTTACTGTCTTACTATAAAAATGTTTTAGAGAATAATTATGAAGGGGGTAGAGAACCGGAAAATGAACCATGCGAATATCTAGAAGAAGTAGGGATATCCATTTAATTTTGTTTTCAATTATTTTGTCTGATTAATAAAGAAACTCTACCGATTTAAATTTTGTTTTATTTTTAATATCGCGTAACCCCTCAGAGATACCTACCTAGGATTTTATGTTCTTGGTGCAGTCTAGCATAACAGAACCTATGGATAGTATCGCGCAAATCCGCCTCTGTCCACACGTATAAAATTCAAAACCGCCTCTGTCCATGAGTGAAATGCATAACAGCCTCTATCCATTTTTTATTAATTATTTCTTGTTTTTCTGGCTTCTATTATAATACCGTTTTAAAAATGAGTTAAAAAATGATACACTGTTTACAAAATCAAAGAAAATTATGTTACTGAATGACATTGGATGACAATAGGCAGGTTTTTTTTCTCTATCCTAAAAAGTCAAAAGGTGGCGGATATGCATTTAGACCCCTCAAATATGCCCTTGCAGTGCAGTAGTGCGATTCTCTAAGTTAAAGTCTTGGTAGCAGCGGCTGCCGTAGCGCTGAGAATTGACTCTGTCTCTTCCATATTCATAGAATTGGAAAGAGACAGCAGATCACAGCCATTGCGCGCAGCGTCTATGTGTCGCTTAGAGAATCGCATAGCAGTGCCATGTCATGTCATGCCACTGAAAATTAAAGTTAAAACAAAAACTAGGTACTACTTGAATGTGGTATGTTTTAAACTACCTTTTATGATTACAGAACCAAATGTATAATCATAATAATCATAATCATAAATCATTTATTGTGAAACATAGGTACATACAGATGTCATATTACAATATAATTGTTCAGCTATGTCCTGCCGTGATAGCATACAATGATGGGTTGAATTAACTATACCTACTACAATTGGAATAATAATGATAGTAGAAATTGATCATGCATGATAAGATAATATTATTAAAATTAATTTAAACACAATGTCAGAAAAAAAATAAAAAATAAATACAGTCCAATTATAAATTCAAATCTTTATCTGTCAAAAATTCATTGAGTGTGTAGTAGCACTTCTCCAACAACAATGTCTTTAATTTCTGCTTAAACGTAAAGTTATTATCACTGTGTCTTATTGATGCAGGTATTTTATTATAGACACGAGGCGCATTACAAAAGACACTCTTACTCATAAGTGCGGTTTTACAAGGAACATTGCAAAGTTTATCCTTATGTCGTGCAGATGAATGAAATGTAAACAATTTAATATTATGTTTGACAAAAATAGCGCATTCAAGAATGTACAGACACGGAAGTGTAAGTATCTTGTAATTTTTAAAGTAGGGCTTGCATGTGTCTGTTTGTTGTAGGTTGAACATAGCTCTAATACAGCGTTTTTGAGACCTAAATACAATTTCTTTGTCGGTTGCGTTACCCCAAAACATGACACCGTATCTCAATGTAGACCCAACATATCCATGATAGGCAGTTAGCAAAGCCTCTATGCTTACTATTTTACTAAGCTTATATAACGCATACAAATGACTACTCAATTTACTACACATGTGCTGTACATGTGAATTCCACTTTAAGTTACTGTCAATGAGTATACCTAAAAATTTTGCCGTCTTTGTCTCACATATTTGTTTCCTTAAGTAATTTACATTTAAGTTAATCGAATTCACCTCTCTCTGTTGAAAGCTCATGATCTACGTTTTGTCTAAATTAACCTTAAGATTATGACCATTTAGCCATTGTACAATTGATGTCAAAGTTTTATTTATGTCAGTTTCAAGCAGAGTCAAATTGTTATTGCTGAATAATACAGTACTATCATCAGCGAAAAGAGTCATGTGATTATTGGTAGTTGAAGGTAATTCATTGATGTAGACCAGAAAGAGCAGAGGACCTAGCACACTGCCCTGAGGTACTCCATACGTTACATGCCTTGAATTAGATTGAAAAACTACCTCAGTTTTGGTTTTACTGTCAATTTTTTCTATTTGTGTCACTTGATATCTATTTGCTAAATATGATTTAATAAGATCATAAGCATTGCCTCTTATTCCTAAATTGTACAATTTACTTAATAATACTTTGATATCTACATAGTCAAAGGCTTTTGACATATCCATGTATAAAGCCACAGCAGGCAGTCTAGAGTCAAAGTTTTTTATAATTTTAGACAAGAAGTTATATATAGCCATATTAATGGATTTGCTCTTTCTAAAGCCATATTGTTGAGATGTCAAAAGCCCGTTAAATTCCAGATATGAATAAAGACACTTAAAAATAACTTTTTCTAAAATCTTAGCAAAAACAGATAGTAGTGCTATTGGTCGATAAAAGTTCATATCCATTCGGTCTATTTTCTTAAACAGTGGTTTTATTAGAGATATTTTCAAGTTTTCTGGGAAAACTCCTTTCTCAATACATAAGTTTATAATGTGACTTAAGACAGGAGCAATTATTTGGGAATAACTCTTTATTATTTTTGTGGTAAAGCCGTCATTTCCTGAACTATTTGTATTTTTCAAGGAGTTAATAATCTTTAATATGTCAAACTCATTTGTAGGCATCATATAGATTGAATTTAAATTACTAGCACTTGTGTTATTGATAGTATTTGATTTGGAATTAGTCTTAACTTCGTCAAAAAAAAAATTGTTGAAAGCATTCGCTATTTGTATAGGATCAGATATTATTTCATTATTTACATTAATTTTATCTATGCTCTGTTTAGGGAAATTATTTTTGTTTTTATTAATAACTCTCCAGGTCGCTTTACATTTGTTATTTTTAATAAAGTAATTATTCTGTGCCTTTTGAGTTAATTTTAAAATACGTCTGTACCGTTTAGCGTAAGATTTGTAGCTTTTTCTATTTTCATCATTTGGACTAGTTCTATATTTTCATAACAGTTCTCTTTGACGTCTACTACAAGTTCGAATTCCTCGAGTTATCCACCTTGGTTTATTGATGGAGTTGCATTTGATTCTCTTTATGGGAAAGCATAGGTCATATAGTAGTTTAAACACGTCATGAATTTTTTTATAGGCCTCATCTGGATCGTCACTATTACTCGTATATACATCGTCAAAAGTTAATTTACGTAGATTGTCAACAAATTTACATATATTATCTAATGCATAGTCCTCAAAAGTTAATTTACGTAGATTGTCAACAAATTTACATATATTATCTAATGCATAGTCCCGTCTCATTATGTACCAATATTTTAAAGTAGAAGTTTTCTTTATCGGACACTTGAGAATTTGTGCACTGTGAGCTGATACGCATAGTTCAATGACTTCTCCTACACACCCTTTAACATTGTGAGCAATGTTGTCAAGGCACGTCTTACTAACTAATCGCGTTGGTTGCTTAAAATGTAATTTTAGATTGAAACTGTTAAGCATGTCTATCAATTCTCTAAAATGTTTAGTTTGTACCAAGATGTCAATATTTAAATCCCCACATACTAAAACTTTTTTCTGTTTTAAGCAGAGTTTAGTTAAAACCTTATGTAATTTATTAAAAAAAATGTCAAAACTTCGAGCGTCATAATTCGGTGCCCTATAGATACAAACAATGCAAAAAGCATGCTCAACCAACGCAACAGCTGATAGCTCAACATTTGGTATTGATAGCGCATTAATGCTAGGTATAGTACTGTGATTCAGATTATGTTTAATTAAAATGCAACAGCCCCCATGTCTGTTACACCTATTAGAGAATGATGCTATTTTATAATTTGGAATAACAAGGTTAGATACATCATTGTCAATCATATTATGTTCAGTTACACACACTATATCTACTGATTTATTTTGGGCAGATAATTCTTCTAGACATTCCATTTACATTCTGATGCATAACGTTAATATAATTATAAACGAAATAAACAATTTTCTTCAGAACATTCATCTATATTGATAGCTTTTGCATCAACACTTTGAACTCCGGTATTCCTAGAAATACTATAAATAAAGTCAGTCTACATAGATTTATGCTCGTAAGTCTTACTATTAGATTTTTCAAGAAGAGTTTTGTACTCGTTGAACTTAAACTTATAATCTATGTGTAAAATATCCTTTAGTAAAGATTTAGCAAGGATCCATGAAAATTTTCCTCGAGAGGGTAAAGTTTTACCATAATTCATGTCCAGGTAGAGTACATTATCGTATTTAGAAGAAATAAATTTTAATGTGTAATTGAACTTTTGCAATTTTAAATAATATTATAAGGAACTTCACTAATAATAACATTAGTATGTGATACAGAATTGAGCCATATATTAAGTTTAACTTGAAACAAATCTGGATTCTTATCGTTTGTCCCAGCAAGTATTACAATAGTATCCCTTTTTGTAAGATTTAATGATTGTATTTTTACAGAGTTAAGAACTTCACCTAATGGGGCACCTGGTTTCATATAACAATATATTTTGAAGTCATTGCCAATTAATTTTTGAATTTTTTCTCTCAAACCTCGAGCTTGTTGATCAGAAATAATAATACTTCTTCTTCCAATTTAATTGCTTTAGTTGACTTCTGACATTCTTCGTGGTAAACCAATCGTTTCTCGTTATTTACGCGTTTATCTTTAGAATTATCTTCAATTTCACTAGTATCATCAGTAAAATTATTTTTATCTTTGTGGCTGTCAGGAATAATCCCAGATATGTCTACTTGTGTTTTGCTTGATCCTCTTACTGGAGTTAAATTCAAATTGCGTACTATTTCTATACTCATGCAAAGGCGAACCTCTCGGTATTAGCTGACTTATATTCAACATACTTTCTTTCAATGTAACGGCAGTATATTTGTTATTTGCAGTAAAGTTTGTAGACAATTTCTTTAGTATGTCAATATTCTTGTCTTTGTCACTTATTATTTGCTTTAGTTGTTGGTTCTCAAAATTATGATTTTCTATTTCTTGGTCTGCAATAGCGAGTCTATCTTTATATGCTTGTAGTTCTTGTAAAAGTTCATCTGGATATGAGTTATCAATAAAACTTTTCATTGTGTCGCTTTGTACGCTTCTCATAGTGGTATCCAATATTGAAGAATTAAAACAACTATCCTGATTAAATGTTGAGGATAAGTTTGTTTCGGATCCCGATCTTGATATTTTTTTACGTTTTGTTACGTTCTCCATTGTATTTTATTTCTGGTACTTTATTAATTATATGTCAATTAAATATGTTTTATAGTATCTTCAATTGCAAATAATCTTTTAACATAAATTGCAATGGTTGGATTTCAACCATTAGTCCAATGGGTCAGTCAATAGCAAATTTTCCCAAAATGGTTAAATTAATTTTCCACTGGCAACACAGAAGAATTGTCACTTTCAAAACTATTTGACAATTTCATCCTGACAATAGCAGCATTACCTACTGGGGAAATGGAACTGTCACTTTCAAAACGACAATTGTCAATTGATTCTGACATTCAGCTTGTTAACTGTTGGAGGGTAGGTATTTTAACTGCAGTTATAATATTTTATGTTATTTTATGTAAATGCTCGTTCTTATCGTTTAATCAGCACTTTATTATACGTTCGTGATACTATTTGCTAAATCATCTCACAGTTATAGTTATTACTTGTTACTCACTGTTTTGTATTTAGAGAAATCCTTTATTCATGTATAGGTACTGTACCCAGTTTCTTCCGGATAAATTATATCATTCTGCACGTAATAATACACGAAGATAACACTAGCACGTCAAGTACTCATTTAGATTTACACACTTTTTGAATTTCACACATTAAAATTGAGTTTTTTAATTATTTTGAGACAAATCTTTACGGAGCTTAAATTAACGTCAAACGACTCGGGAAGGTATGAGTATGTGTATGTAATGTGTAGGAAACCTATAATTTTGATAACTACAGGAAAGTCAAAGCAATATTCTTATAAACTGATTTTTTAACTGCACTACTCTCCCTATTTTAAACAACTAACAGACTGTACTTAACTATGTCTTTGCTAATATAAATAGTTTGCGTACATAGGTATTAATTAAGTATATTTTTTTGATTGCAGCTGTCTTCAGATTGCATTGTTTGCACAGAATGTTTCACATTGTTACAAAATAGACTAAATGTGAATGAAGAAAGTCATTCAATGTTACCAGCGTTGGGACACAGGAGAATCTGTTTTCCTTGTGGACGCTCAATGTTAGTAGCTCAGAGAACATATCCTATTAACCGAAACAGAGAAAAAAGCAACATTTTGATCCGTTTGGTGCCACTTCATCTGGTAAATATTTATGTTACCTGTTGTACATAGTTGACATATGCATTTACAAAAGTAGTTAAAATATGAAAGTGAACAACCAGTTAATTGTTTTGGCCTTCGTATACCTTATATTTTGTTTATCTTATTGTGTAGCATCCAACATGCTACCGTGCTATTTCACACAGTGACATTACCCTAATGTGTTCGCTCAAATACTTCCAATGCATGCACACTGCACTGTGTTTGGGAATTGTTTGGTTAAGTTTCTATTTGTATCTACCTACTTTTTTGTAATGCTAGTACACTTAAATAAGTGGTTTAGGCTATAGAAAACAATATCTTAATGCTTTACCTAATACCTTTTCAGATCTCTAGAATGGAACGTGTTTGTGGTGCATGCAACAGGTCAGCCTCAAGAGAAGTACAGCGGCGGCAACAGCAGCATGACGCAAATCGTCCTACTATCCCGAGTGATGATTCTGCAGTTTCTGTGCCACCTCCTCAACCACCACCACCACGTATAGCGACTGTTCAAGTGCCTCACAAAATAATATCTAATAAATATAAACGCGCTGCTAACACTGCTTCACACTGTATATTTAATAATTGTTTAGAGCCTGAACGGCTACTCATTCCGTCAGTCATTAAAATTACATTATTATTGAATAATAGGTTTTATGTGCCACCTAGTGCACATCTCTGCCATTACCATTTAAATCATGGTTCTTGGCATAAATTAACCTCACAATTGAGAGATTTTACTGGTGGTCAATTTGACATCATGACTATGATGCAGCAAGCAGCTAACTACAGATTGGATTTCATAAATATTTCTGTGATACCCCTCCACATTTGGTTCATTATTGGCTTGGTATGAGCTCGGAACAGTTTTATGATTTACTTAATTGCATACCAAATCTAGCAGAACAAGTACCAAATGCTACTATAGCCTTGTGTATTTATTAATTAAATTATAAACGGGGGATAGTGATGAAAGGTTGGCCACCCTGTTCAATAAATCTAGAGCTACAATAGAACGCTTGATGACTATAGCCAGAAATTGTCTAATTAATGATTTTGTCCCATTATACTTAGGATTTAATCATATATATGTCCATTCAAGATGTTGCTTCTCGAAATAGTACCCTATTTCGATCATCTATTCCAGATGGACTTTTTGGTAACTCAGATTTACCTAAATATGTTAAACCCGCAATAGTCATTTGTGACGCCACATACATATTTATCCAATGCAGTTCTAATTATTTATTCCAAAAACAGACATATAGTACACATAAACTAGATAACTTAGTTAAATCATATTTGATTGTATGTTGTGATGGCCATATTGTGGAATGTCTAGGTTCTTACAAAGCTAGTACTAATGATGCTACAATTACTAGCCTAAACTTAAATAATGAGTAGCTAACACTTTTCGGTGCTAAGCTAAGCGATGCGTGTCTTGGTGTGCGAAAGTAGGTAGGCTAAATAAAGCTTTAACATGCTCATACTGGCACAATACTGGTTGCTACTACCGATAAGCATAACTCATACCGTATGGAGTACTTACATACATAAGTAGGTAGGTACTCCATTTAATGAAAATAAAATTATTTTGCTTGTTTTCTAATTGTAACAAAATATTCTAAATTGTCTAAAGATGAGCGTCATTTCTGTGCCATATATACAACATAATTATGCTGTGTACTTGTTTAGGATTACCGTCTAAATGTGCTACTATACGCAGGCATTGACTGTAATCTATTTGTTTGAAATAAATAAATAAAGCTATTTGTGTTATTGAAATCAATTAATACTATGTGTGTGAAGTATAATGGCGTTTCTTATTTACCTATCCATGAACATCCCCATTTAATATAATTAAAAGCAAGTTGTACTTATATGATTGGTTACATGACCTTGGAAGAGGAAACCATTTTTTTGCTGATCTAAACTGACATTTTAACACCTCGGTGGCCGAGTAGCTAAGAAGAGCTCCCGGGTTTTCCTTTCCTTTCAATTTCCTTTGCCCAGTAGTGGGACAGTATGTGGGCTTTATGTCACCTTAATAATTAAGTAAACAAAAAATAACTCAACAGATTAGAAAACTACCCAAGGCAGATGACTGGATTTCAATTTCCTTTGCCCAGTAGTGGGACAGTACCTACCTATATGGGCTTTACTTCAACAAATAAACAAAAATAGCCCAACAGATTAGAAAACTACCCAAGGTAGCTACAAATATCACTTTAAATAAGTGTTGATTGTATTTTGAGGTTGTGTGACAATTTATTTTTACCATAAAATAACCAATGTTTTTTGTTCAAATACTACAGTTGGTAGCTGTTCTTTGAATATTAAAGAATAGTCTAAAATTGATTTGGTTTTGAAGCAACAACTAGACCATTGCCCATACAACGATTAGCATTCTCCTTTAGAGCCAGGCCATGAGTTCGAAAATCAGGCTTTGTTAAATGGTATTTTAAATAAGGTTACAGGGCCAGCCGCCTGTCTTATTAATTCAAACGGAATTCCTAGCGATTGGCAAGGCATTAAGACCGCCTTGATAAATAACTTTGCTGATCAGCGCGATGAAACGGCACTGTATAATGATTTAGCATTGCAGTCGCAGGGACATGGTACTCCGCAAGAGTTCTATAAACGCTGTCAAACCCTTTTTAGCACGATTATGACATACGTAACATTACATGATTCGGTTCATACTACAATTGAGGCTAAACGTCAGCTGTACAAAAAACTAACTTTACAGTCCTATTTGCGCGGATTAAAAGAGCCGCTAGGTTCGCGTATTAGATGTATGCGTCCCCAATCTATAGAGCAGGCGTTAGAATTCGTGCAAGAGGAAATGAATATTTTATACTTGCAACAACGTAACGATCACGTACCGGATATAAAATTAACATCTAATATGATAGCAAACCTTCCGTCCCATAAGCCTTCTTATTATAATCCACCAGTTTATATGTCACCTAATAAACCTTTTGCTTTTAACATGCCAGGCCCTTCACGATCTCACCCTATCCAAATGCCTCAACCTTTCCAACCCTGGAGGCCTAATCCAGTTCAACCTCAAAACAACCGTGGACCAACTAAAACGCAGCAGATGTTCAGAGCTTTACCTCCGAACTATCAACCACAGAGTAATGTGTTTAGAGTGCCTAATAAGAATAATTCGTTCCCTTCGCAGTATCAGGCACCTAAACCTATGAGCGGCGTAAGTCATTTCGCAAGCAAACCCTTGCCACCCAGTTAATGTTCACGCGGTAAGTAGGTGCGATCACTCTATAACGTTACCGTATTTTCCTGAGTTCCAGGATAGGGATAACATTACTCTCTACGTATATAAATTCCATGATTACTTTGATGGTCTCATCGGATCCGATTTATTAAATAATTGGGAATCTTCTATCGATTTTAAGAATAAGACACTTGTTACTCGCTACGCTAAAAATCCAATTCATGTTTATGACTCGCGAAACGTAAATTTGTATGAAGACATTATCACGGCCCGCACATCAAAATTAATAAAACTACCAATAAATTCCTGTGACAAACAAGTTTTTTTTCCCGAACAGATTTTATCTAATTGCATTGTAGGAGAGTGTCTTACAACAGTTAAAAGTAACCGTGGATTCTTGGAAGTTACAAATCCCACTCAACATGACGTAATCTTCTCGGTGGATCGTCACATTAACGCCGAGCTATATAACATCGAGTACACACGTACCGAGCGCTGTGCTACGAACTTTAACAGTGCTACGAGCGGCGATCCACGTCACTCTCGTAGTATGAGTACATCATTAAGCGCAATACACATTGAGCCCGCCGGGCCGCCGACAAAGCCCGGCGACACAACCCGGCGGCAGAATCATGTCGGCAACATGCGCCTGCGCGTGTTACCCGCCGACATGTTGGCGGCTTGGGTACGCCTGCGCTCAGTTGCCCGGCGACACTCGACCTGTAGTGACGTGCTTGTTTTTTTTACGACATGGAGTGGGACGACGAAAAATGTCTTACGTTAATTAATCTTTATCATGAGAAGGAGGTATAGTGGAATCCAAAACACCCAGATCATAAAAGTCGACCAAAGCGTTTTGACTCATTGAACGAAATAGCAAACCATTTTAAGACAAATGTATCAGAAATTGAAAGAAAAATTAAAAACTTGACAAGTCAGTATTATAGAGAGAAAAAAAAAGTGACTGACTCAAAAAAGTCGGGTATCGGTACAGATTGTGTATATCAGAGCAAGTGGTTTGCATATAAATCATTTAGTTTTTTGCAAAACAAGAATACTCCTACTGCCATGATCGATTCTGTAAGTAAAAATGCATTTATTATTTTTATCCAAATTTTTTTATTGTACAGAACAGAACAAGTTCAAAAGTGCGGACGCACCATAGTGTTAAATCTATACTAATATTATAAAGCTGCAGAGTTTGTTTGTTTGTTTGTTTGAACGCGCTAATCTCTGGAACTACTGGTCCGATTTGAATGATTGTTTCAGTGTTGGGTAGTCCATTTATCGTCATTTTATTTTCAAAATTAGGGATCCGTAATAAAATTGCTATTTTGTATCACAAGGTGTAAAATCGAAAACCTATTTTTGCGTGCGCTGTAAAAACTATTGACAATAGAACAAAATAATGTACTACGAGTTTGTAGATCCCATTAATACCTAAAAAAAAGTCCGCGAGAACATATATCTAGCTGTCATGGTTTAATCACAATAACCGATTTTGTGTTCAAAATAATTAATAAATCGTCTGAAGAAAAAAAAAACTACGTTAAATATGTATCGTAATATTAATCTTTATCGAAAATAATTATTCAGTCAGTCAGAAGGGTGCAGGTTCAAATCCTGCTCGTGGAAATTTTTTCAACATTTGTGTATTTTTTTTTAAATAATTATTATGTTATCAAGAGTATTTATGTAGAAGTAAAATACTTTTTGTCTCATCTCATTCGGATATTTCGTTTAAAAGTTATCACGTGTGTAAGATGTTAATCGATACGATTATTATAAAGAAGTAAAGTATTATATTTTACGTATGCTCACTGTTCATAAAATAACATCCGATTTAAATCTTGACAATATTATTTATCTTTACTTTCTAAGTAACACAATACAACAGATTAAAAATATTTTATTTTCAGGAGCCATCAAACGAGAGCAGTTTTGTACAACCCCAGCAAAATGATTCATCTCATTCATTTGCCGATGACACAATTAAACGTCCCAGATAAAATCAAAACAATGAAATGATTTCACAAGCTCTGAATATTATGAAATCTGTCTCCGATCGACAAAATCAAACACAAGAAAAAGATGAAGACACTCTTTTTGGAGAATATATTGCAGCAAAACTGAGAAAAATGGATAAATCAACAAATGCAATAGTAAAACATCGAATAAATAACATTATTTTTGAAACTGAAATTGGATATCAGACAGATATGTATGCAGATTACGCAAGACCCTCTAGCTCCCGTAGTCATCCAGGGTACTATACAGGTTCTCCAAATGATCAGCCAAATGCATATCCTTCTAACCGCTCATCATCTGTATATTCTACTATTACGAGCCCGGATCATCAGCATTCTACCACCACAAATCCTTATAATCAGCCAAATACAAACCCTTCATCTGTATATCCCATCAACATAAGCCCTCATCCGCAACTTCCTGGAGTTGAATCTTCGGTACCAGTAGCGCTTGATGAAAGATCTAATAGTGAACGTATAAGCAGCCAAGATATAGAGAACGTTTTCAAATCCATAAATGAAAATTAATTTTCTTTCTTTAAGATCTTTATTATACTGTTATAATTTGAATAAATATAGCTTAGCATGAGAAAAGTAATCAAGAAATAAATCTGTCTTTTGAAATGTTATGATTAAGTAAGAGTCACTAATTGTAAACACAAATTAGAATATAACTACCAATATTATGTTTTTTATTAAATCTTTTTAGTTTTTGATTAAATTGATCATTGATCATACTGCCATTCTAAGCTTCCGACATCGGAGAGAAAATATTCAACCAACTCGTTCCTTGTATCTTCAGGACACAGATTTGTATTGACCTCTCTTGGCAAGGCAACAAAACAATTATTTTCAGGAGTTACTGTGCGCCATTCACCTGGTATGATTTCTCCGTTATCATTTTCAGAATCATATTCGATTCGCTGCATATATTTTTTTATATAATTGAACAAATGTACACAGGCCAATATCACAATAGCAGTTTTTTGTGGACATAGCTGGATAGGTCTCTTGAATATTTGAAATTTGCTGGTTAACTGCCCAAACACATTTTCAACTACTCTTCGTCCTCGACATATACGATAATTGTAAATTATATTTACAATTATCGTATATTGGTTTTATAATGTGGGTTTGTAATGCAAAAGCATCATCACCCAAAAAAAAATAAGGCACTGGTACATTTCTCCCAGGTAAAGGTTTATTGTCCGGCAAATTTAAAGAATTGTTATTTAACATTCTGCATAACGCAGAGTTATTAAACACACCGCCATCTGAAATACGACCCTGACATCCCACATTAGCGTATAAAAACTTGTAATCTGCATCCACTAATGCAAATAGTACAATACTGAAATAAGATTTATAGTTAAAATATTCACTTCCACTTCTTGGTGGACATTGAATTTTTACGTGTTTTCCGTCCAAGGCAATTAGGAACATTCCATCTATCCAGATATCTATCTGCAACTTTTTTCCATTCGTTTAAAGTTCTCGGAATCTAAAATAAAAATATTAACTAAATTATACTTCGAACTAAATCAAAAAGCACAAAAAATGTACATGTATTTAAAATTTATATTTATTAACATTTAGATTTATTAAAAAAAAAAAAATTACCTTTACATACTCCGAAAGGCCATCGATTATAGCTTGGCATACTTCTGGGATAATGTATGAAATAATTTGAGGAGATACTTTGAACACGTCACAAAGGCTAATGAATGATTCGCCCGTACTCAGGTATTTTAATGTTATTGCTAATCTGTCTTGTGCCGAAATTGCAATTCTGCAATTTGTATCTTTTTTAAGTATTCTCGGCCCAACAATATTCAATAAATATTCAAAGTCGGTATTGGTTAATTTCATGAATGTTTGAAAATGTATGGGATTTTGTACAATCAAGTCATCTGCTTTCAAATCTCTTAATCTGTCACGATATAACAATTGCGACTGAGTAAACTAGGTCTAACCCAACAGCTTCGTTCTCTTTGGAGCGATCCAGCAATAAACATTCCACAAGCTGCTATCAACAGATCACTGCCATCGTCCATTTTTAAGATTATTTCTATTTACTGAATTATCGAAGATACACCACCAAAATTATATGACACAACCACACAACCTTTATCGACACGCGGCAATCACTGACTGCCAAATAAATTTCTCATCTCAAGCCGCCGACATGCCGCCGACCAAATTTTCCGACTTGAGCCGCCAACTAGACCGCCGACAAAAAGTTGCCGACATATGTCGGCGGCCCGGCGGGCTCAATGTGTATTGCGCTTTACGTCACCCGCGCGCTACGGACAATTTATCGTCGCGTGCTACGGAAGTACTCTCCCGGCTACGGACAAGTCACCTTAATGAGGAAGAGCGCGCGAACTTACAAATTTTATGCGCTCAGTACGCGGACGTATTTTATATCGAGGGCGAGACATTAACATTCACTAATCAAATAAAGCACTCCATTAAAACATCAGACGAGCTACCGGTGTATACTAAGAGTTACCGTTACCCATACGTGCATAGGCAGGAGGTTAGTGACCAGATTAATAAAATGTTGGAACAAGGGATCATAAGAACTTCTCAGTCAGCTTGGAGCTCACCAATCTGGGTAGTTCCCAAGAAAGCTGATGCGTCTAGCAAAATGAAATGGCGTCTCGTAGTGGATTTTCGTAAATTAAACGAGAAAACCATTGACAATAAGTACCCGATCCCTAACATCGCGGATATTTTAGATAAATTAGGTAACTGCCAGTACTTCACTACTCTCGATTTAGCTAGTGGCTTTTACCAGGTCGAAATGGAACCCTCGGATATACCAAAAACAGCATTTAACGTAGAACACGGCCACTTCGAATTTTTAAGAATGCCGATGGGGTTAAAGAACTCTCCAAGTACATTCCAACGCGTGATGGATAATGATCTTAGAGGGCTTCAAAACGTCATTTGCTTAGTGTACCTTGATGACGTCATTATATTCAGTACGTCACTACAAGAACACATGCTAAATTTAGAAAAAGTTTTTCAGAGATTACGCGAATCAAATTTTAAGATACAAATGGACAAGTCCGAGTTCCTCAAACTCGAGACTGCATATTTAGGCCATATTATTAGTAAATTTTATAATACTTCGTAGTCTATTTGGTACAGAATTAAAAAAAACCCTATTGTGATCATGGATGGAACTTACATTTATGTCCTAAAGTCGTCAAACTACTTATTTAAAAAAAATCCTACAGCCTTCATAAATTCCGCAATCTAGTGAAACCATTTTTGATTGTAGCTACTGATGGTCATATTGTAGATGCATATGGACCTTACCCAGCAACCACCTGATGCTGACATAATAAAACAAATAATTAAAAATGAGAGTTCCGACCTCAGGAGCTACTTTACACAGAATGATAGATAGATAGATAGATGAACACTTTATTGCACATACACAAGGAACACACACATTACATAATCTTAGAGCTAGTATGGGCAAAGGCGGTCTTATCGCTAAAAGCGATCTCTTCCAGACAACCTTTGGTTTATGGAACCTGGGAAAGAGGATAGAGGAAGTGCGCAAGTACTAATTAATAAATTAATAAACAAATTAACATAAGATATAAATTAATTAATAAACATACATTTTTAAATAATTTCTTACACATACTTATACGTAATATAAAATAATAGGTACATATTCAAATAAAATAAACAAATAAAAAATAAATACGAAAAAAGATTACTAAAACCTATAACATGTTACGAGCAGATGACTTAGCTAAAAGGTGTTTGTGCAGTCTAGATTTAAACAAGGACAGTGACTTGGAGTGACGGATTTCAGGTGGTAAGTTGTTCCAAAGGAATGTAGCCTGGACAGTAAAAGAATCCTTATAGTATCCTGACCGTGTAAAGGGAGCCTTTAGCACGTTATCCGATTTGGACCGGAGACCACAATTGTGATCCTCCCCGAGGAACCGAAAACATTCTTTAAGGTAAGAAGGAGTACGAGGATCATACAGCACGTTAAAAACAAGAGTGAGGATATGTTAATTTTAGATCGTGGATTTAGAGATGCTTTAGGGTTACTCAATTCTTTAGGATATTCAGCATATAAACCAGAGACATGTTTTAAAAACAAAGGTGCACAACTCTCGACCACAAAACCCAATAAATCAAGATAAGTGACAATGTGCAGGTGGGTAGTGGAAATTGTAAACGGTCGGTTTAAACGGAATTATAAAATATTTAGAGCGAATTGCTTTAATAATTTGAGTGAGAATCTAACGCAAGACTTAAGAATTTCAGCAGCAATAATAAATCATTTTTATCCCGTTATAACCGACCAGCCTGAGCCTATTTTGCAAAGAGCCTTAAAAAGATTGGATATGCCAAACCATTTAGCTGAATGTTTTCCTTCCTAGCACGGCCCCCCGAGCTAGGCACGTAAAACTAATGCTAATGCTTCAGATGCTCAATGTACCTCTAGAATTTATCAACAGAATTCAATGTACCTCAACCGTTTTGACAGAAATTACGATAAAATGCCTGATCTTCCCAGCTGGGCCTTCGGTTGTATAACGCTCGAAATACATAAAAAAATATACTGATCTAATGTACCTCCCAAATTATGTTTTAAATTCCAGAAAATCTAATTAGAACAGAAGATATTCAGCTTTAAAGTTTTGTCATCCTAGCGGGGCCCTCTGTAATCAAAGTGAATATGAATAAAAAAAGTATACCATTTTTATGTTTTTCCAATGTACCTGTTAGTTCTTCGTAATTTACCAAATTTAGATACAAAGTTATGATACTTGGTAAGGTAAGGTCAACAAAACAAATAAGTAGGTATGCTAACTAAATTAAAACTGCTTTTTGGTAGGAAAACTAATAAATAAACTATTTACAGCTACCCTCATTGCAGCAAATATTACCTGATGCTGACCTTATCTTACCAAGCGTTTACTGTTATTTACAAATATCTTAAATTTGTATCTGAATTTGGTAAATTGCGAAGAACTAAGAGGTACATTGGAAAAACATAAAAATGGTATACTTTTTTTATTCGTATTCACTTTTATTACAGAGGGCCCCGCTAGGATGACAAAACTTTAAAGCTGAATATCTTCTGTTCCAATTAGAATTTCTGGAATATAATACATAAATTGGGAGGTACATTGGAGGTACATTAGATCAGTATATTTTTTATGTATTTCGAGCGTTATACAACCGAGGGCCCAGCTGGGAAGATCAGGCATTTTATCGTAATTTCTGTCAAAACGGTTGAGGTACATTGAATTCTGTTGATAAATTCTAGAGGTACACTGAGCATCTGAAGCATTAGCATTAGTTTTACGTGCCTAGCTCGGGGGGCCGTGCTAGGAAGGAACACATTTTAGCTGATCATGTGCAACAGAAGCATTTAAACAGGCACAGGGCTAATTTCATTAGAATTGATGGCCAAGTACCTCAATTGGATATATTCCCTGTAATGGAAATGTCTGACTTGGTTCTGTTTGCATTGGGGACCTACCAAATTAAGCAGGACTGGTCTTATTATGGGGAACATATCCGAACAAATGGTACGTTTGTAATAGAAGTAAATGAAAGTGAAACTGTACCAGGAAAAAACCAGGAATATCGTCATCACCTGACACATTATTAATTAGAGGAAGGATTAGGTCCAGTCATCATAGTAATACAGTTTATCATACTCGTACATACATATTATTAAATTCAGAAGCTAATTGGCGGGACAAGATCTGTGGCTATTACTGTTCATGTATCATAGGCAAACAAACAGTTGGTACTTGTGCTCACGTTATGACGATAGTTTGGTACCTTGGCTGGGCTCGGCATCAGGATTCTATATTGGCACCTGCTACATTTTTAGATGATGTTTTGGTGATGGAGGATGAATAAAGAAAGTTAATAAAAATTACATTGTTTTATTTATTCGTATTTATATAACAAGTTATAAACTTAATTATACTTATGCATTTTCTTCCATGTAACTACAGGCGATGCTTACAGACATCTTTTTTTTTTGAATGGCTTCATCAATAAACTTTTATAAATCAAGTAAACGACATTGAAGATCTCGTCTCTTCTGGTAGGGATATGTGTGCAAACGATGGAAAGATTGACTGCTTGTGAAGTCATAGAGTCTGCTAAGGCTAGTCACTTTTAATTTCACATTTATAAAAGCTGCCGTAGGTAGGTACTTCAGTTCTATCTATAGTTGTTGATTTATGTAAGTATTGTATTCATGGGAAACTGAGTGAAATGGTTCCGGCTATGGAGACGAATCACCCGTCCGGTTTCGCTGGCGTTCCCCTTCAAATAATAATAAGTAAGAACATTTTGTTTATGTAGGAAAGACAATAAAGCGATTAAATCAAAACAGAATTCTTCTCTAAGAACCGAAATGGCGGTGTCCTTTTGGATTTCGCGGATGTCAAGTTTTTAACTCAGTAAAATATAGTAGGCAGGTATCAAAAGTCTGCTTTCAAAACAGAATTAAGTACTGAATTGTAATTGAAAAAAAATTGATAAAAAGAAAACAAACAAACAGCTGGATAGATCAACGATCAACTGTTAGTTTATGTCACATTAATACTTAGAGATGTCACGCAACTGTCAAAAAGAGAACTCTGACATCGTTCCTTTCGACGCATTTTTCTAATAATGATTTTTTTCCAAAATATTAATAAGCATCTCTTAAAATCTGCAATTAGTGTAGAATGAAAGTATTAAATATTTAGAGTATTTATCAACTGAAATGAACTCTGATCAATTTTCACCTATTTTAAGCCAAAAAAATATCTTCTCCTTTGTGAACGCAACTTGTAGAGTACAATATTATATTCTGCAAGTACCTTGTGACGTAGGGGTATATTAAAATGATACAACCCTTACAAACATACAAAATTTTTTTTACTTGGTCTCAGGGCGTGGAGTACGGGCCTAGCTGAGTAGTTTGCTCTCGTCCCTGACTTAGCTTGGGGAAGCGCCGAGGTGTTGGGAGGCGCGTCGCTGTACAGGAGCTGCGGGCTGCGTGGTGTGTTCCCAGAATGGCGGCCGCGTCGAAATGCGAAGACGGTCGCGTAGAAATCTTCTAAACTCCGGTTTTTAGGTTATACAGTACCATAGTAGCAAAACCGAAGCGGGGGGAGGCTCGGGGGGCGAAGCCCCCCGCCATGAAAAAAGTCTCAAGAGTTAATTAGGTTACGTTAGGTTAGTATGTTGACCAAAAACGCGCGAGCCGAGCGAGCGAAGCGAGCGGCCTGCGGGAGCGGCCGGCGAAGCGCCAGAAATGACATTTTTGTAAATTTCCATATTTAAAAAAAAAATACATAACTTAAAAACTTCTCTGTGGCAGGAGGGGTAAGTGGAGGGGGCACTCTTAATTCCTCCCCTCCCCTTCCCCCACCAATTATGGCGACTCGATTCAATTTTTTTACTACGATACATAACCTCAAAATACAAAAATTAACATAACTTAAAAACTACTTGTTGGCGGCAGGGGGGGTAAGTGGGGGAGTACTCCTCCCCCCTCCCCCTACATTCTCCATCCCCACCCCACCCCCGATTCAGGCGACTCGATTCAAAAGTTTTACCAAATCATGTTCCAGAGAAAACAAATTAAAATAAAATTATTTAAGTGCGGGTTCGGATCCCGGTGGAGGGTACTTTTAAAACATTTGGTTCCCATCCAGTAATTTAAAATTAAACTAAATACGAGATCGACCGTAGTCTCAATAATAATTAAATAAATTAAAAGCAAATTACATATGAGCGGATTCGAGTCCCGGTCGAGGTTACATGTAAAACATTTGATTCCTTTCCGTAATTTAAAGTTGAGCTAAATAAGAGATCGACCGTAGTAATACCGGTCTCAACAGAAATTAAATAATTAACAACCTCTAGAAGTCTTGCCGACCGACCCGACAAGGAAACAAATAGCAATTAGCAAACAAGTTGCACAACTAAAAATTAACATTATACAATGACGGTCACCTATTAACGGTTACATGTTTTAACAATTTTGAAAATCACCGTTACATGTTTAAATCTTTGATTTGAAATTATAAACAAACTTTCGCACGCTTAGTAATGCTATCTACGCGCACTGCATAAGGGAGTTAAGGCTAAAACAAAGGATTAACACACATCTAAATACTTACTAGCTAATAACTACTCTAATTTTAAACACTTTTCAACACTTACCCTAACAGGGAATAAGTAGCACAATTATGGTAGAATGACGATAAGGCTGGATACTTTATAAATAATCGCTTTGGTCAAATACGTGACCTATTAAATATTTATTTAAAAAAACGTATGAAATTAACTTGCTAGCGATAACAAAAGCAACGTCTGTGTCGGCTCGCTGGCTCTGAGGCGTATGAGACGACGTGATTAGCTCAGACGCAAGTAATTTTTAACTTACCTACTTTCATCACATATAAAAATACAAAAGGCATTTCAGGGTACCGTGCGCGCAACGATTAAACCATATGAAATCAAAATACGTTTGTTTTGCAGTTATTAAGACTATTAAGACTTTATTTCTTTGTAGTTATTAGATAAGTAATTAAGTTTAAAGTAACATTTAGAATTAAGTTAATTAGGATAAGATAATCTACGTTTGTTTATTTATAAATTAAAATTTTATATAAGGATCGAATAGCTATACGTTTATAACGTTACAACCTCCATTAATTGTTTTAATTTTTTAGTTTGTCTATGCATTTGTCATACTTTTGTAGCGTTTTGTGCGCCATAAATTCAGTTTCGCGGCTAATTTTAAGTAAACAAATAAGTACAAAGTGAAATAAACTATTCAATCATGTCCAAGTATGTTGTAAATTGAAAAGACTGCGAAACAGAAAGATCTTTTAATTAAACGCATATATCAATTTTACATGAACAAGAATGTGAGTGGCAAATTCTATTGGTGCTGTGCGATGAAAAATAAACTACTCTGTACAAGTACAATTATTGCGGGAAAATATGATACAGGATAACATTACATCTTACAGGGAATGAAGTAACATAGTCATGCACCGAATGCAAGTAAAACGGAATCAATAAAATTTAGAAATCAATTAAAAAATGACGCAGCTTCAAGTAGTCACGAGCGTCCTACTCAAATCATAAACAAACAATTGCAAAATGTCACTAGCAGCAGTGCATGTTCTTTGCCATCAAAAAATGCTTGTAGAAAAATAATTAAACGCGTTCGTACAAAAGATCAACCTAAAGAGCTTACGACCTCGAAAGATATACAAATTACAGATGATTATAAAGAGATTGCTGGTGAACAGTTTTTGGCTCGCGACTATGAATTCGGTAATAATCAGCGTTCAATAATATTCTGCACTAAAGAAAATGTAACAATTCTTAGTGAATAATTTTTTTGGATGATGGACGTAACATTTAAAACGTGACCAATTCTTTTCCAGCAAATATATGTAATCCATGGCGTAGTTGGCTTAGAAAATTGCCGCAAAATTGTCCCTTGAGTTTATAGTTTTCTGACAAGCAAGACAAAAGAAGCTTATTTAATTTTATTTCGGAACCTGAAATCTTTTGCTTGTGAGCTGGACCTCCAACTAAATCCCGATTTTATTATCACCGATTCCGAAATCGCAACCATTAATGTCGTGCATATTGAATTCTCTGAAACAACACACGAAGGCTGTTTATTTCACCTGGAATAAAGTTTGTGGAGCAACTTACAAAAATGTGGATTATCTTCACGTTATGGAGAAGACGATGTATTCTCACTCCCACCGCAAGCCACCTGCCACCGCAAGAAATACCTGCAGCGTTCAACATTTTGAAAGAGCAAGTTTTGCTTCAAGAAGTGAGGTGTGACTACGTGGTTCGAAACTTTCTATGTGCCAGGAAAAATGAAATCCACTTAAAATGGAACAAAATTGACAGTTGCGAGAGGCCGACTTCTATTTCCACCATCGTTGTGGTCTATTTTTGGAATTTCATTTCCATTTAAAATTGCCACGCACGCAGAATAATACAGAAGCGTGGCACCGTCGCTGGAATTGTTTGTTGAACAATCGTAATCTTTAATTCTATGCGACGATTCGTGAACTTATCAAAGAACAGGTGTCTACAACTCATACGATTGCGAGAACAAGAGCGTTCGTTGAAGAAGCAACGCCGAGAAAGAGAGAAAAGAGGATTGAAAGTTCTCTCAATGCTTTAATAAGAAATGGAGAACATATGACGACTGCCGATTTTCTAGTTGCAATTGCAAATAATACAAACATTTAAATGCTCGTTTCTCGAGCCCATATCAGTTGTGAATTACAAAGTAGCATTTGAGGCAACAATTCATAAAGGTATATTATTTTGTTATTTTATTCGCAAAAAAGACGATGTTTTTGTTAAATATGTAATTAAATAAAAATGTTGATTAAATAACTTTTTTTGTTGCTACGAAATCGAATAAAATATGAATTAATGGCGTTTCGTTCATATGGCACTTCGATTATCTGGCATCGCACAAATGGCTTCCGCTTATATTCTTTTCGAAATCGGGTCCTAAACTCTTTGTTCATTGGGTTCTTTGATCTTCTTTATCGTGTTAATTATAGGAGGATATAATAATATGATAGAATATTACTTAACCTATCGAGCGATCGATACGTACAAAAAAAAGGCCCTCTAGTGCCCCACTATATCACAAATTTTTTTTTTGGTTAGTCTTCAGAAATAACCTAATTACGTAATTCCTGTATGATTCATCCATAAGTGTTATGTATCAATGTAATCTGCATGAAAATCGAAATATCATAAGCTTAGTAAAAAAAAACATGATTGAGGGTGAGAGGTGATGATTGAATTATGATGCATGTTATTCATCGCAGCGTTAGATACACTTTCAAGGTTGCATATTCGAAAATCAAAACTTTGTCGAGCTAATTTTTAAAGAACAACGAACAAAACAACAAAGTTGAATAGACCAAAAGTTTTATTTAGAAAAATTTTATAATCCCAATGTATGTGACATCAATTGAACGACCGATCAAAAGTTGCAAGATGTAATTTTAAAATAGAAATTACTAATCTAATTACATAATTACAATGCAATGTTCACATCGAAATGCTTGCATTTGTTAAATTAAAATAACATACCTACAACAAAAAACGTCTTCTTTTACACTATTATGAGGTCATAATTATGATTGAGGTGAGGATAGTACACTAGCTGCCCTACTCCTGTAGGTCACGTGATAGGTTATTTCGTGGTTATTTTTTTTTATTAGACAACAGAAATACTAGTTGCCCTACCTCCTGTAGTAGGTCACCTTTGTATTTTGCTTTTAATAAAAAGAATGGGCCAATATGGACCCCACACATACATACATACACATTCAAACGGATTGTTAAATGCATTCAATTAACTAATAAATTTAAAAAAATATTATCTAAGTTGTACCCGCATTAGTATATTTATCCAATAATCCTTTTGACCTTAGAACGATATGGTCAATAGTGTAATAAATAATTTATACATTGATATTCCAGACTTTGGTCATTTGAACTTTTGGTCAAATGACCATTGTTATTTTAAACTTTGTTCTTTTGTTCGTTGTTCTTGAAACATTTGCTCGACAAAGTTTTAATTTTCTAATATGCAACCACTTTCGCACCTCAATACACATATTGCTCATACACTTTCACTCAAAACAACACTAACACCACAAAGTACACTTATTCAAGTATTCACATTTCTAATTTCAGGCTTTGAAGTCACAGATCGACTTAGTTATTCAGAATAATATGCACCGCATAGGCAAATACCTAACGGCGGCCATCACCGAACTGAGGCCGCGATTTCCTGTTTTTTCAGTTCATTTGTTATTAGTTACATTATTTATTTAGTAATGAAATGTGATTTTATCAATAACTGTGTATGTAATCGACAAACTTACACACTTTTATTTATATTTCTTACTGACGAAAAAACCTACTCACATACATAACTGGGCAATACAAAATCACAGCACACTAATTTTACAGAAATCGTGGTTCCGGACCGTTATAAAGACAATTTGTTGTTTGATGAGATTGACGGTGAAAATAGAATGATTATGTTTGCTTCAAAGAGTGCCGTTAAACATTTAAATGACGTTCGTCACTACTTTACGGACGGAACGTTCAAATGTTGTGGAAAGCCATTTCTTCAACTGTACGTAGTATACGGCGACATAGGAAGCACAGAAACTGCGACTAATATTATATCATTTTTTTACGCAGTATTAACAAATAAAAAAGAAACTACATACGAAAGGCTGTTTTCCAAACTAAAATTTCATTTACCAGAGTGGACAGCAGAAACTATTACATTGGATTTCAAAAAAGCTCAAAAAATGCATTAAAACAGATATTTCCAAACATAGTAGTCAAAGGGTGTTTTGTTCATTTTGGCAGAGCAGCGCTATTAAAAAAAGCAAAATCTCTTGGCTTATTACAACATGAGGAATCTCACAATCACGTCAAACTATGCATGGCTCTTGCACATTTGCCCAGGGAGGACATTAACGATGGCTGGCTCTACGTTATGAGTCAAAGGTAAATTAATATTAATATAAATTAATATTGTAGTAGGTATTGAAATGAACGAGTTTATGTCTGGATTTTTATTCTACCACCGCTTTGGAAAGGTGCTACTTATTTAATTTCTATCTATATTATATTATTATTAGTTTTCAATGAATTAATTTTGTTACAGTTTTGAAGAAGAAGCTATAATTTAAAATTTAATGATTATTTTGTAGATCAGTGTCTGGAAGATGAAGATATGGTGAATATTTGGTGCTGTTACGCACAAAGACACCGTACGACAAACCTCATGGAGTCATCGAATTGGAGTTTCAATAGCGAAATTGGAAAAAGGCCATCAATTCTTATATTTTTCGAAACGATAGCAGGAAATATTAAACGTTATGAAAATCTTCATAAAAGGTACGTACTTACTTCTGTTTTTTTTAATAAACTGTTTTTATAGACGACACTTGTGATAAATACATACATTAATTTTATTATCTAAGTAATTATAACACAAATCATGTTTTTTAGGTTTTAATGATAACGGAGCAATTATATCAAAACGAAGGAAAAAGTACATTCAATATCATATACGAATTAACAATCTACTCGGTGGTAACAAAAGTGGAAAAATCTCATTGGAAAATTGTTTGAACACATTTAACAAGAATTGCTTCTATCACATTATGATTTTATTTATATTTATTGATTGTTAAGTATGTAGTGAAGTTTATTTTTTATATTATCGTACCAAATTTATGATTTTTGTTTTTATTTTTTAATGTGACACGTCGTGGTGACTACATCCTTCCTGATGGTAAGCAGCGTAAAATAATGAGAGCGCTCCTCACCGAGGAACAAGCACGGTAACAAACGCACCCATTCATTACGGCCTGCATAAATGCCGTTTCAAGCCCCGTTTAAAAGACCCGGTATTATAGGAGCTCGGAAACACAGTTTAAAGCCAAAAATATGTTTTAAAGCCAAAGCATATTTTTCATGAAAACCATATACCTAGATGTCTTATGTTATAAAAATTAAAAGAACTGATTTTTAAGTAAAAGTTATTATTGGAAATAGTCAAATCGAACTGATTTTTCTTAATATTGTTTCAAGTTGATTTTGCAAACTTATTTTATAGTAAAATTATAGTATTTAGATATTTTATAATGTAAAAGAATTAAAGAACTAATTTAAAGTTATTATTTTAAGAAAAAGTCAAATCAAACAAGTGATTTTTTTAAGTAACTTAATTATTTAATTTATAGTCAAATCTGCCTAACAATAAGGATTTCTCTAATCCGACTATTGTACCTGTGATTAAAAATATATAACAATGTTATTAGTTTCCGTGTTTTCTTTTTTTACTTGTCTGTACCCATTTCAACTGAAAGTTTATCAAACGGGACACAACACATGTAATTACTCAAATGTTTGCGAAATGGGAATAAATGTAAGTATGAAGTATAAAATGTTTACCAAACGCAACTTTTTAGTAGGTATAATAAGAGGTTTACGAAATGGGAAGTTTACCAATTCTGATGTAGCCGCGAAACTGGGCTTAAAAGAAAACAAAAAAGAGGCTTAAAGGAATTGGTAAGAAAAAAATTGATTCCCAGTTATTACGAAAGTTTTTATAACAATCTGTAAGGGTTAGTATTGTTAGTACGAGGATAATCAAAGATTTCTATAGTAGAGACGACATTTCGCGTGCTACGGCTGGAAAAAAAGAAATCTTAACAAAGATCGGATTCAAAGTTCAGAAGAGGTTTGCAATGTTAGGTTCGGCGCAACGTAAATAATAAGACTGACTGCGATCTTAATCCCGTTTTAATATGAGTAATTGTCATATAAATAGCTGTAGGAGATATGTGCGTGTCTGCTATATTGTACACACACTACACCTCCCCCGTAAATAATAAAAAAAATAGAAGCATAGTTATACTTTTTTTCTCAATATAATGTTTTTTTTTTATAAAATTCATAAAAACTGAAACTTTCCAAACATAAAAATTAACTAAATATCTACCTAAAATGTAAAGGAGTTGTTGACGACATTTACATAACGGGAATTTAAACACATAGTCATACAAATGTCACAATTAGGTAAGGAAGGGCGGGGGCTATTTTGTCGGCGGGGCTATTTTATCAGAAGACTTTGTAGCCTACAGTTTAATAGTTTTCTAGTACACTGAAAAAAAGAAATAACCGAACTGTTTCGGCTACTTTAGAAATAACAAAAATTTGTTAAGCAAATAACAAAGTTTTATTGAAATAATAAAACCTGTTTACTTATTATTAAAAAACCTAGTTTTGTTATTTTCAGTTCGTCTTTGGGTAAATAAATTTTTCGTTCCATGTACCCGAACATAAATAAACAAATCGTCTTGATAATATGCAACAAAATTGGTACTTCTCTTTTAACATAACTCTTTGACAATAACTTTATCGCATGGCTAACAATTTGTTACTGACTAGCATTGTTAAATATAACCAACCATTATCATGCTATTTGTAAACTAATAATTTGTAGCAAATTCGTTGCTTCCTTTATTTACATCCAACAAAACTTAGTTTCAACAATGAATAACCAATTTGACAACAATCTTTTACCAAACATTGTACAATTCATTACCAAAATAATGAAACAGGCACATTCAGTTTTGTTTACGTTTAAACCGAACTTGATGCATACACGCGTCATGACATGACAGACAATGTCGATTCCTGTTTGTCTCTTGTCTCTGGTATTGGTATTGTACTCGTTTATAATGATTCATTTTGCTTCCGACGCGACGACGACGACGACCTAAGACGACGACACGCTTGCTCATAGAGGAGGGAGAGTAGGGAGCTTCCTCCAGTTGTTTCTTAATTTGTTGATCGAAGTTCATAATTAGGCTTTTAACGTTATTAACTTAAAATCGGTAATAGATTCGTATAGGTAGGTTCGTACGTTTTGGATTTAAAAAGTGTTTCTTTTCCTGGTAGGTACCTACCAGGTACCTATGTACGTAACATTATTAAAAGACTCGTCGAGAAAAATGGATCCATCTGGCTTAGAACTGCCAGATCCCCTAGAAAATTACCTGCGCCAATGGGGTCTCGAAACATATATCCCGAAATTCAAAGGTAAGTTCTGAATTATGATATTATTAATACCTATACATTACAACAATTAATACTTACCTACCTACATTTACTTGCTAATTTTAGTTGGTACCTAGCTTGAGTTTATGCCGGTGTGGCTAAACTGTCATTCATTATGATAATATACCTACTATCTAGACTTTTTTTGGTCAGTGTTTTTACTTTTCCTCAACTTGGCAAGGAATCCAATGTTTATAGTAAACCGCTTTGATTAATTGAAAATGTGCCTGCCTAAAAATTATATCTAACTGTTTATACTTAGGTACCTACGTACTACTATTTTCACTTGACTGACAAGGAGAATTTTAATTTGTCTATAAAATGTACATGTATATTTATTTGTCAAGTCTATCCTTATACGGCTTGATAGATAATATTGATATAATGAGTCTCTCTCCATAGAGTTTCATAGAACATTTTAAATGCAAACTTTTTACTTGTTTGCAGAACAAGCAATTGATCTAGACACACTTCAAATGCTAAGTGAGAATAATATTAAAGATCTTATACCGATCATTGGCCATAGGGCCAAGCTTACTACTCAAATAAATATGTTAAAATACTTAACAGGAGAGGGAATTAAGTCAAATCCTAATATTTATTCATTTCTTTGTACAGTCGACAACACATCAAGTTGCCCAAAATGTCAAAATTCCTCTACTAATATTCAACATAAAAAAGTCAAACCAATGAAGTTATTTGTCAATTGAGGAAATTTGATAGTTTGGGTAACTTAACCTGCCCAGTCCGTACATTATAAAAGCCCTAATCCACTTTAAATTATTTTTGTATGAACATAATAATTATTTATTTATTTATTTAATTTTATTACACAAAACAGATTTACAGTAATAGCCGTTCAGTATTTACATGGTTTTAATAACTAATTTCCAATTGTGTTTTTCAGATTTCTGAGGCTGAAGCTTGTTCCCAAAGTGTTATAAATTTTATACTCGATCCTGATGATCCACTTCTTACGACTCCTATGGAATTAGACAACACACAAAAAGAGGCAACCGATACTCAAGGGGAACCAGAAGAAGCACAAAGAGAGCCACGCAGCACAGACGGTCCTGATTCATCCTGCGTAAGTGATATTCTATTCTTTTTTTATATACCCGACTGCGTCAGAAGGAGAGTTAAGTGTTTCGAGTGTATGTGTGTGTATGTCTATTTCTTTGACACGCCCTACACGGTAAAAACAGATTATTTAAAACAAGACAAATTTATTCCAGTGAAAGCAAAATTAATTTAAAAATAATTTATTTTTTTATTTGTAAAAATATTATGATCAGATGTTAATGACGGTAGTTGTTGACATTGAATGGGCACCTTTGGCTTTCAAAGTAAAAAGTAAATAGTGTTGAATAATTTCGGCGGACGGTTAGAACCACGATAGCTCAATTGGGAGAGCACCTGACCCGGTATGTCAGAAGGGTGCGGGTTCAAATCCTGCTTGTGGAATATTTTTTTTCTACATTTGTGTTTAAGTTTATTAAATTCAACAAAATGATTCACTCATATATACTGAAAATAATATTTTCTGAAATATAGTTCTTGGATAAATTACTTTAGAATGAGTTTAGTTTTGTTTGTTTCGATTAAATATGTTATTTTCTATTCAAATTATTATTTTCTTGAATCCACATATTTACTTTCTTTAATTGAATCCTTGCCTTTATTGACACAATAGGTGGAAGTATTATTCCAAAATTAGATGCAATTTATAATAAGTTAATAATAATTTGGAATAAGTAAATATATTCTCGGAATGAAAAAAAATTTTGTTGAGAATAAAATGGTTTTCTATAATTAATTCTATAAATTCTCAAACTAAATTAATGTTGTTTTTTTTAAAGAAAATGGTTTTTTCTTTTTACTACAATCTCAATAACTGTTGTAATTTATAATTACAACAGTTATTGAGATTCATTATTTCAAATCAACTCTATTTCTTGTTTTAAGATAATACAACACTTTGTTTTGAAATAATATGATAAATTCTTCGGTCAAATAGAGAGATGTTGTTCATTCAAAACGTTTTATTTTTGGAAGTTTAGGATGTTCCCGCACCTTCTATTCTTTTTTACATAGCATGGCTGTATTATAGAATAAGATTCTTAAACACTGTTTAAGATTGCATTGATATGGCACTAGCAAGTAATGTCATACTACCCATGGTATATTAAAAAGACTGAAGGTGCAGGAACACCCTAAATTTCTATATAAATAAATGTGTTACTTACAAATTTGATAAAAATCGATAAAAACCTCTTTATACAAAGCTATAAAACACTTTAAATGGCACACTTACAAATACATAGAATAATTGAAAGTCATTATTACAAATTTACTGTTTATTTATAATTTTACTTAGACTTAAATGAATTGCGTTTTGATTTTTTTATGTCATGTAACTAATAAAAAATATCTATTGATATCTCCGGGAACATTATCTGCTGGTTTTTTCAAACTTTTCAATGAAGCCTTTTTTAGCAGTCAGAATTTTTTTTTTATCTATTGTTTTTTAATTTAATCTATTGTAAAAACGTAACACGTGTGTTGTTGTTTATAGCAATAATTTAAGTGCAGTGCATTTAATTTATAAGGTCCACCTACAAATCCTTAACACATATAAATAGCCCTCAGTAGCCACATCATGTATATCTGTAGTTTCCTCCAGTTGTAAGTTTTCCCTAAAAATAAATAAATAAAAATTAAGATGTTATTTCAGGAATTGTACAAAATATTGAGCACTTGCAATGACGGTAAGTCGCTTATTTTAAGATTTCAAGAAAGTGGCTTACTGAACAACGCTGCTCGAAGGAGACTATGTAATATCATCATTGGACATGAACTTAATGAAGATCCAGAAAAAAGAATAACAAGCGCAAGGCTCTATCAGCTGGCATATGAGATACCAAACATTTTTCGAAAAGAAAATTCTTGTTTATTTTATACCTTTTATGTGTTATAATCCAAAACAAAGAACTTCTGCTAAGGGTAAATTACTTGATTGCTATAGACAACGCAGACGCGAATTTATAAAGTCGGGAGTAATTGCTGAATCATCAAAACGGCGTCCTTCAACGTCAACTAGTTCTGAAGCAGGCTCTCCTAGACCTAATTTTGACTGCAATATTCAAGATGTGATTGATAAGCTGCAAGAATGCAATGAAGATGTCAATGAACAGCTTCAATGGTTAAAAAACTGCTGTGACCCATGGTCTACAGTTGAATTATACTGGGATTTGACTGCCAAAATAAGGCTGAATAAATTAACTTCGACTGAAACCACTGTACAAGATTACCTTCGAGATTTTAAGGCACTTAATCAGCCCGGTGGCATATTTTTAGTAAGTAAATTATATTCTTTTTAATAAATCAACAAAAAATATTATTTGATTTCAAATTATTCAGATATTGTGTGGAATTTAAGATTGCCTTATTTAACATTCCGGGAATAACGCCCGATTTCATTAAACGCTTGTCAAGGTATTATTTAGAGATCAATTTATGAGTTTTAGTGAAAACGGGTTTAGTTATTCATTTGTAAAATTATCTAGTTTGTAGTATAGGGCTGTCATTCAGATTTTAAGCTTCCTTAATTCACACCTAACCCCTAACGAATTCTTTAAAATTCCTTCCTTTCTTTCCTCTCTTATCTTCAACGTATAAAATTTCTACTTGGCAAGCTTATTCATGTGCTTCTTTTATATTTGCAGCTCCTGAAAGACTTTAAAAAATTGTATCCTTTCATCGAAGATAACTTGCACCAAAATTGGCCACAATTAAGACCAAAAATAATTGATCAAGCAATTAAACGAAAGGAAGCCGGCTTAAAAGAAATCTTCGCCGATATTAATGGTATGTATTGATTTTTTTATCAAATTATCTTTTTTATTGTCTTTACTATTTTTAAGGTTGTTCAATTCGTCCAGCCCAAATTTGAAATTAAAATTTTTACCTGATTACACTAAGTAAAAACTGAGTATGTGGATAAATCAGTATTTTGCGAACATCTTTAAGTGACTTAGATTCTTCCAAACAGTATTCCATATTTTTTTACATTCAAACGTAAATGTAACTTGATAGTGATAACGACGGGTTAACTGCAAAATATGTTAGTCATATTTTGCAGTTAATTGAGATGCATTTAAAATTGTATTGAAAACTCACGGAATCGATCAAAGATACATCAAAATGTTCGCGAAATACTGATTTATCCAAATACTGTTTAAGCTAGGTGAAATTGGGATTTATTGTTAAAAAAATAGTTTCGCGGGCTGCACGAATAGTACTTACTACCTTAACATAGAATAAAGTGGAAGTAACAACAAAATCAGTTCAGTTGATTTTAAGATTATTCTTGTTTTTTTAATTTTATGTTATTTTATTTAATAAGCAATTTTAACATTATATTCAATTCATAAATAAAAAAACTTCAACTAACTCGCCTGTTCGAGGCAGATTCTTATTCTTGTTATATTATTTTAATAACTAAATTTCTCAATAACTACTAATTATATTGCATTTTTTATTGGTTTAGTAATTTTCCAACTTTTAAATAATCTACTTATTATTTAAAAGTTGGAAATTACTTACTACTTATATTTGGTTTTGATGTAACTTTTATTGTCCCCTAAGTTAAATTCAACCCAAGTGAACTCACTGCATCCCAACTGGGATGCTTTTTTAGGATTATTACCATTACTTGTAAAATGTAAATAAGGAAATGAAAACTAATTAAAAGTAATAATATACCAACTTTAAACTAAAAGGAAAAAATAATAAGTTAGTGTTACAATAAAAAAAATTGAGGTTGGAGCCTGCCAGCTATAACAATATCTTGGATGACGGCTGGCACCGAGCTCAAAAAAAAATGTTATAGGTTACTTATTATTTCTTCCTTTTAAGTTAATATCGGCTTAGTTTTATTAAATTAGTCTTTATATTAATTGAGTATTTTTATTTTCTTTTTTCAGATACTGAAGAGGTACTTGATTTAGTGGGCTTTATGTAGTGGGCTCCCATTTTTAATGACGACATTTACAGTCAAAAAAGATAAAACGAGGCCAAAACGACAGTGGCGTCCATCGAAGTACGAAGCTTTGCAAGGTTTTATTTGTCATGTAAAAACGGCTGCTCAAATCGAAGAAACTATTACGCGGCGTCAAAGTAAACTGCAGGATTTAGGGTTAACTTTGCAGCCATTTATTATTGTGGTAGGTCCCTCCGTAAAAGAAATTTCTGCAAGATATATTATTTTGAACAATTTAAGATATGAAATGACCTCCATTGTTAAAGCTGGATGCTTGTTTCAAAATAATATTTGTTTTAAATGCCGAGTATCCGGTAGAATGTACACATATTTGGCAATTCATTCAAAAATGTTTATTCAAATTAACCACGAAATATGACAATATTTTCACTAGAGTGCGTACCCTAAGTACTGACCTTGGCTTGGAAATTGAAATGTAAGCACCATACAGTTTTTGGAGCACTTGAAGTAAATGTACTGTTACAGTACCTCATTGAATAGGTTTAGATACTTATTATAGTTCTAATCCTCACAATGTTGCGTGAAAATTTCATAACTTATGTAGGTACGTAATAGTTTGCAACTTCCTTGAAAATACATGATTAGACAATGATTACATGTTTCTTATGTTTTGAAAATTTTTTTTGTGTGAAATATATATTTCAGCATTTTACTTTAACTCATTCTAATCATCATTTTTCAGTTTATCATTGTATAGATGACGGCTGTGACCGTTCATTTTACTTAAGAAACACATTTGCTAAACATTTAAATAAATTTCACATTTAAATAACCTTCCTTGAATAGTCAAGAAAATATTTTGATTGATCGTGAGGTTTCAATAACAAACGCGAGTTCAAATTTAATTCTACCAAGTACATCTGCTACTCAATCAAGTAGGGAATTTTCTACTAATCCATCATATTCTCTAGACGTAAGCTACGAAAACATTGTAGAAACTGAAGCGTCAAATAGCTTAAATAGCAATCAAATACCATTATTTTTCTCATCTCTTTACGCGAATCCTTTGTTACCGAGAAAAGCAGTGCAAGATGTAGTCGAAGGCGTAGAAAAGTATGTATCTCTTACTTTAGTTAACAATGTAAAAAACTTTTTTACACAAATAATTCACTCAAACCAGCAAGGGATAGACATTGAATCGTATAAGCAACAGATTCTCTCAGTTCTGAACTCACCTATGAAAGAATTTAATACTGAGCATAAGCGGCTTAAATATTTAGAAAGCAAAGGTACATACTCGTATATACCATCACAAGAAATAGTTATTGGTCAAAGAACGACTACTATCACTAAACGTGGTGTTTTAAAAGCGGTTACAATGGAATGTACATTACAATTTGTCCCTCTTTGACATATTCTACAAAAAAATTTATCTCTTGATGGAGTGTTAAAAGAAACTCTGGACTATATGAATGATTTAACCACCTCACCCGACCTTATGAGAAATTTCATTCAGGGTAACTTTTGGACTAATTTCACGAGGAGGAATAAAGACAAGTTAGTTTTTCCATTGTTTTTGTTCTTCGACGATTATGAAAGTGGCAACGTTCTAGGTAGCCATTCTGGCATACACAAATTAGGAGCAGTTTATGCATCTATTGGTTGCTTACCACCGGATAGGGCTTCTACTTTAGGGAACATATTTTTAGCTCTCTTATTTCACTCATCAGACAGAGTTGCTTTTGGAAACAACATTATATTTCAACCATTAATAAACGAGTTAAATTTTCTAATAGAAACTGGAGTAGACGTAAATGTTCCTGCCTTTCAAGGCCGATTATATTTTGCTTTAGCTCTCATTGTAGGAGATAACCTGGGTATTCATTCTATAATAGGATTCAATGAGACCTTTTCATCGAACTATCCATGTCGTATTTGTAATGTATCTAAAGAAGTAATGAGAACCCAAATTCTTGAAGAGGAAAGCTTGCTCCGTAACCATAGTAATTATCTCGAACAACTAGAAATGAATTGCCCTAGCAGTACAGGTATCAAAGAAAGATGTATTTGGTTGTCTGTCAAGGATTTTAGTTTATTTGACCAAGTAGGAGTAGATATAATGCATGATATATTAGAAGGAGTTAGCAAATATGTTATATCTTTTCTTATCGTAAAATACACACAAGATCTCAAATATTTTACATTGCAGATTCTAAACAATAGAATAGAAAATTTTGATTATGGCCCTGATAGTTCCAGCAAACCATGTCCATTAAGCATAGAACACATTTCTAAATGTAACGTCCGACTCTCAGCATCAGAAATGCTCTCATTTTTACGTTATTTTGGTCTTATTATAGGTGATTTTATACCAACAGATGATGATTATTGGCAGTTATATATAATTTTAAGAAAAATTTTTGACTTTGTGATGTCCACTTCGATTAATAAAGCCAGTTGTGAGTTATTAAAAATATTAGTATCTGAATTGAACGAACTGTACTTACTTGTATCAGGACAGGCTTTAAAACCAAAATTTAATTTCTTAGTGCATTACCATTCAATGTTATCTAAATTTGGACCCCTTGTTAACTTTTGGTCAATGCGTTTCGAGGCCAAACACAGACTCTCCAAAATTGCCGCTAGAGCTACATTTAACCGGCGAAATCTTGTAAAGTCACTGGCAATCAAACACCAGTTACAACTAAATAAAACCTTCTTAAAGGGTATTTTAGATTCAACTGTTACTCTGGGTCCTTCGAAAAGAATTCCAAAACAGACATATGATGTTGTTATACAGTCACTTGACCTAAAGTTTGGGGGCTCCTTGATTCTCGTTCCATGGGTAAAAGTAAAAGGTACAATATACAAATGTGGTACAGTTCTTGTCCATGAAGTAATGGATCTAGGAGATATATCATTTATGATTATTAGAAATGTATACATTTATGATAGCGATCAAATTATTTTTGAGTGTGCTTTATTAATCACGATCGGTTTTGATGATCATTTGTATTGTTTTGAAATCGAAAAACCAGAGCAGGAGTGCTTGGTGTTTAGATTTCAAAATGCTTTATTATCATATGCTCCTTGTCATATAATAATATAACTGCAAGTGGCAAACATGATGTTACTCAGCAAACTATGTCTTAGCTAATCCAGATAACAAAATTATGTATGATCGGTAATACGTTTAGACGCGGAACTGTAAAAAGGTAAACGATCTCAAAATGGTAAAGGAGCGAAATGGTTAAAGAGCAAAAGGGTAAAATAGCATAACGTCAAAAGCGCATAATGGTTAAATATCACATTGGTAATACAGCAAAAGGCAGCAGGTAAAAACGCAAAATGGGAAAAAAAAATTATTAGCACATGCGCAGTTCTCTGCTACTTTCCTAAGTTTGTTTAAAAAAAATATAAAAACGTTATGTATATGGTAGTAAATGATGATTATTGTCAATATTTGAATTAAGAAAATATTTTTTTGTTAGGTATATTAATCTGAAAGAAACGTCATTTTGAAAGGCACACTTTTATATTACTCCTGATAAAAGTTATGTTTATGGTAGTGGATGATGATTATTTACAATTATAATTGAAATTGTTTGAATTAAGATTTTTTTGTTAGCTATATTATTAATCTGTAAGAAACGTGATTTTGAAAGGCACACTTTTATATTACTCCTGATAAAAGTTATGTTTATGGTAGAGGCTGATGATTATTTACAATTATAATTGAAATTGTTTGAATTAAGATTTTTTTGTTAGCTATATTATTAATCTCTAAGAAACGTGATTTTGAAAGGCACACCTTTATATTAGTCCTGATAAAAGTTATGTTTATGGTAGTGGATGATGATTATTTACAATTATAATTGACATTGTTAGAATTATGATTTTTTTTGTTAGCTATATTATTAATCTGTAAGAAACGTGATTTTAAAAGGCACACTTTTATATTACTCCTGATAAAAGTTATGTTTATGGTAGTGGCTGATGATTATTTATAATTATACTTGACATTGTTTGAATTAAGATTTTTTTGTTAGCTATATCATTAATCTGTAAGAAACGTGATTTTGAAAGGCACACTTTTATATTACTCCTGATAAAAGTTATGTTTATGGTAGTGGCTGATGATTATTTACAATTATAATTGACATTGTTTGAATTAAGATTTTTTTGTTAGGTACGAGTATATTATTAATCTGTAAGAAACGTGATTTTGATAGTTACACTATTACGTTACTACTGATATAAGTTATGTTTATAGTAGTGGATGATGATTTTATTACAATTATAGTTAGTCATAATAATGTTATAGGTACCTACATATTTCTTATGTATCTATAAAAATTTGATTTAAGGTAAATAGTAAAACTGATTTTAATACCAGTTCTAGCTTAAATGTAAATAAAAATTTAAATTGAAAAAATATTTTATAATATAAACGAGTACCTAAGTATGTATATTATTTTAAAAAAAATGACTTTTTTTCGTCTGTTTCTTAAAAATCCCATAATTTCCCAGCCTATAATTGAGGAAAGTAACAGAACTGTGCATGTGCTAATAAAGAAATGGTTATTTTACCGTTTTGCGCTTTTACCATTTTGCTGTATTACCAATGTGATCTTTAACCATTATGCGATTTTGACGTTATGCTCTCTTACCATTTTAATCCTTTACTATTTCGCACCTTTACCAATTTGCTCTTTTACCGTTCCGCGCCTAAACGACACTTTTAATGTGTATAATATTACAAATAAGGATTTTGAACCTTTGTTCTTTACTATTTACAAGTACAATTTGATGTACACTGACACAAATTAACGTTACTTAATTTAAAGTCTTCTTTAAATGCGCAATGTTCATCAATTTTACTTGTAAATAGTAAATTGTAGCTTTATGAAACGAGGCCCAGGCGTTTTAGTATTTAAGTTAGACAAAACAATTGCAAAAATGTGTAATTTTTATACTTTTATAATAATGTTACTCGAAAGTTTTTATTAAATAAATATAATAACTGTAATAAAACTTATTTTATTAACATCTCTTATAAATCTCGTTTTCAAAATGCTTACCGGTATCTGTACTACACAAAACAAATCTTTTGGAATAACTTCACATAGTTTTGATATTTATGTACTTCGGTACTTATCCTTTCAGATTTAACTTAAATAAAAACAAAAGTCTTTGGAGTTATACCAAAAGATTTGTTTTGTGTAGTACATACCGGTAAGCATTTTGTGGTACTAAGATTTTTACCCGATTTTTGTTACAAGCAGCTAATAAAGTTTTGCTGTATAATACTCAACTGTTACTTTATATTTAACAAAATTGCCATTTATATATCTGTTTAATTTGGTTACTAGCAATCAAAGCTTAAAAAAATGGCAACAACATAGTTAGACCATTCATAACAAAATTATTTGTTAAATATTAGTGAATCAAGTTACACGCTACTAAACTTTTTAGTTTGACAATTACAAAACTCGTTGCTAATTTTGTAGTTTTAAACATACTGTTAGGTTACAGTTAATATAAAAATGACAAAACTGTTTTGTTACTGGTTTGACGGTGTATTTATGCCTAAACGAACTATTTGAGAACATTTGGCTAACTTATTTTAACAAGCTGTAACATAGTATTCGGTTAACTTAACATAACCTCTGTAACCAAACTGGGCTTGGTGAGCACGTTACACGTAGTTCGGTAGTCACTATTTCGAGACTATATGTCATAGAGTAACTTATATATAGGGTATAGAGTCATCAGCTTTCTCATCGTCTAACGCCATCTCTCGAGTAAAGTCGAAACTACATTTTTCTACAACATAACTATACGTAGATAGGTACCTATAGCTTCATAGTACAGGCCGGTAGCCCTCCCACCAATTTCATATTTAACTTCAGATTTATATTTTAAATAAAACCAATATTAAAACTTAATGTAATTTATTATTTTAATACTTTAACAAACAACATACATACGAATTTTCATATTATACATTTACATATTTTCATTATAGTTAAAGTAAAAAGAAGGAAATTGAAAAAGTTACAGTTAATTAGAGTTACTTTTTCAATTTCCTTCTTTTTATATAGTATAATATGGCTTGGCATTGCATCAAATCGCTTTTGTCGACATCTTTAGCAGTGCTGGTACCGTTTAATAATTTATTGGTCCACTTGCACCAATTAAAGGCAAAAAACTTACTAGCAAAGTCAAATAAAAATTCTTTGATTGCTTTTTCATGGTCACATTCAATAAATGATGTTTTAATATTGACATGTAATAATAACTTCATAAATTCTCTTAAATTTTCAATGTGACTACTTTTTTGCATTGTATGGTGCAGAATATCCTGAATTTCGGAAAAACATTTCGTAGCATTTTTAGTAGGATAATACAGGTATTTTTTGGTTTTTGAGTATTCCCTGTGTTGCAAATATTTATTTTTGCTGGGATCATTAGTGTAAAAACACTGCTTACACTTCTCACAATTTTTAAAATTTTTTTTAGCTTTTTTTAAAATATACCCAGTGACATACTCAAGCTGAGCAATTATTCGCGGATCCTTTTTTTTTGTCTCAAAATCGACAATTATTTTGTCATTGCTCCAAATATCAGATTCAATTTCCGAACTTGCTTGAAGATTGCTTTTATTTTCAAAAAATAATTCATCAAATCCTTCTAATGCAGTGCAGAAGTCTTTTTCACAATTAGACCCTGGCGAATCATTGCTGCTTAAACTATTTACCAATAGAGAAGCGAAAGCAGCTTCAAATCCAGCACACGTGGGAGAATTATTTCGCACCCCATGGCTACGAATGCTGCCGAAAAAGTTTTCCAGTGGATCCTGGTTTAAGTGTCTGCACCAGAATGATTTTACATCGTACTCACGAAACAATCTGTTTTTTAAAATTGACATATTTTCAATCGTTTTTAACCAATTAGTTATTGATGGAACGGTACCAGTACTGCCTTTTGCCGTTACAAATGCCATTGATTTTAATACCGGTTTGGCTGTCAACCAAATGTCTTCATGACTTGAAGAAAGCGTCACATTTTGTAGTAAATTTTTCCCTGAGCGGAGGTCAGAGTTCTTCATACTTCCATTCAAGGAATCAAATAGATTGTCTATTAGAATTATGAGGTCCGCTGTGTCTTTAGCTTCCTCAGGAAGTACACCATTCTCTGAAAAGTGAAGAGAGACTTTAGGTACATGTGCACTACTATCCCTTTCACTGCAATACTGAACAAACTATATCTTATTGAAATTTTGCATTCACAATGCTATACAGAGTGTTACAAAAATACCTGTAAAGCCGAAAGGGTGTTAAATGTTGCCAAGTCCATTTACAATATTTGAGAACCGTACTATCATTGTATGACTTACCGTCAAAAAAAATAAAACCACTATTTTTTGCATTGATGTGCAAACCCTATTTCAGTAAAATGAAAGAGTAAACTACGCAGAATGTTTATGTCTTAGATTAAAACATTTCTTTTAATCGAAGGTTTATTATAAACGATACATTATAAACACACATAAACGATAAACAAAATGTACAGAATTTGATATAGATATTACATCATCATTTTGGAAAAAAATGTGGAAAAAACATGAAACAATTGTAGAATATCAATAAGAAAATTTAAAATTGACAACATAACATTTTTTAAAGCCAGTACTTATGCATAACGACATCATAGTATTGAACCTTTGTGGATTAGGTTTAGGTTTAAAGATGATTTATTCTCATAAGACTAAAAACAGATTAAAAACACCGATTAAAAACAGAAAAACCCTTAAAGTTGTTATTAAAATTGGTAGGTAGGTAGGTCTCTCTATTAAATAATCTATGCCTACTCTGGTTCCCTGATATGACAGCTTATTAGGGTTAACAATATTTTTGGCTTTGATTATTTATTATATTTTTATGGGGTATTTTGTAACACCTTGTATAGATATAGGATAAAATATTTACTATAAAAAAACCAACCAGTCTCAGGAAGCTCGAATGGGATTCGAACCCATGACCTTTGGGTGGCCGGTCCACTGCTCTAACCGTTAAACTACCGAGACTCCTGAAGACTCGTTGAGTTTTTTCTAGTATTTGATGATTTACACTGCAAGCCAGCGGTATTACGTCACTGTGAAGGTTTACCTACACTCACAAAAGACTATAATATAGTAAGTCAGACAATTTAAAGTATTACTGCTTATCAGCTAAATAGCCCATAGTTTTCCCCACAGTTTGGCTAAAGAGTAGAGCAGCATACTTTACTTTCATTTTTGGAATTTTGTCTTTGTTGCAATGATTTTCAGTCATCTGAGGTCATTTTAGTTACTCTTTTTCTCAATTGTTCAAAAATGTTTTCATTTATCCCCGGTTTTAAAGATGCTTTTGATATCATTCTGCTTAGTGTGACTGGTGAAGGCAAAATAAATATTTTACTTAAATATCTATATGCCCTTGGTCCCATTTTGTATATACTGAGGGCCATAACTTTTTCTTCTTTCGTAAATCGTCGACCCATTTTCGGTTTTTTAACCTCCCTAAACTGCATGATTGTAAAAATTGCAGCCAAAGTCTTAAATTTCTTCAAGGCTGATTGATATGTGGTGTTTGTTGAAAGCTTCAAGGACTTCTTTAATTTACGCTGGTAAGAGTCATTCTTACTTTTCAATTTCTTAATTTCCTCTTTCAAGTACTGCTCATTGCTGACCATATTTGGGGAAACCCCTGAAAGCCAAGAAAATAGATATTAATAAGAGTTTACAATATTTTTATTGTGCCTTGAACCAAATTACAGGTTAACTAAAGGTTTTACCTTCATGGAGTAACTATACCCTCTATTTTAACTACAAGTTTCTTGTCCAGTTCTTTCTCAAGTTTATTTTAGTTATTGCACCATTAAAAAATTAAAGAATAGCAAAATAAATTGTTATGTATCACAAGCAAGTCATGAGACAGGGAAGTTAATTTTTTTTACAGAAAAAATATCTAGTAGGTACTTTGTTTCATGAATGTAATAGATATTATACATAGTGGAACAATTCATGACTTACTTCTTTCATTAGTAGAAGTAGGTTTGTCAGTTTCCAGCTCCACTTCAACCAAACTTTGATTCACTTGATCTTGGCAGGCCTCATGGAGATTTATTTCATTAGAAGTAAGAATGTCCGCTGAACTGTTTCCTTGATTACTCAAATCCTTAAGAGGTGGTCTTGTTGTTAAAGAAGCTGTAAGTTGTAATGTGTTTTATTAGTATTGTTAATATTAATTAAGTTAATAATGTTCACACATTATACAGATAATAAGCTCAGTTTGGAACTGGATATAACATAAAAGAAAATTTGAATGATATTTTTATATTGAATTAAAATAATCTTACAAGTGTTAAAAACACACTGGCATTTCACTTAAACAAATAACTTTAGTACTGACATAACAGTCAAATACCCAATTATAAATACCTTGAATCAAAAATAATTGAAGTAAAATGTATTTTTACCTGGTAAATGAAGTCGAGGAATGGCATCAGCGCTTAGAAATTTACTTCTTGTATGGTATCGAGGTTCAAAATGCAAATGACATACACGACGGCCTTTGAAAATGGTTTCATTATCTAAAGACAGAATATCGCCTCCAATAAAGTGAAGCCAGGTCCGAAAACCCTCAGGATTCTTATCCGGCCTAGGAAATTTGTGCAGAATCTCCTTTTCAGAACCTGAAAGATATTGTTATATTAAAATTAGAGTTTGATAAGTTTCTATATTTTCAAAGACTCTAGACAACAACACTTTTTAGGAACTAAAGTCTCAAGACTTTGAGAAGTCTCTTTATTTTCTCTCTATATTATTACTATTTATTAACTAAAAATATTTCAACAAGAAGAACTAAGAACTCTCTCGTTTTCAGTTGTTGAGTTCAAACGCTAAAGTTCTACGCTTCTAAATTACAAAGTCTCCAGTTAGTTAAGATCTACATGTGTCTAAACAAAATAGGCAACCGACCACTAACCCGATAAATATAGCGAAAACTAAATAATATCTTACCACAGTTCGGTACACAACACCGTTTATCAGAAGTCATTGTGTTAAATCGCAGTCCAATATACGTTGCCAGGGTCCACAAAATTAATTCAGATTCGTCAAAGTCCAGAAAAAGGCACGGGTCAGCAGAATAGAAAACAATCACAAGAATCCATAAAATAAAGCCGGGTCGTAAGTTAAAATCACAGTATTTTTGGGAAAACATTCAAATTCGAAGCGCAGCAGTTGAGAAACGAAAATAAACAGATTATTTTTTTTTAGATATCAATCAAACATGCCTGTCACTGACGTTTCGTTATCACATACACTTTTTATGAGTTTAACCATATTTCAAAAGTTTTGCAGTTATGAAGGTATCATTGCAAATAACCTTACTTAATTTAACTACATTTAATCTTTTAAGAAGGTAAAAATAATAATTTCGTGTTCAAAAATGTTAGCTTAACAGTTGGTGTTATTTTCAGATGCGTCGAATGAAACGTATCAACGGTAACCATTCGCTCTAAGTTGCATTATTTAAAAAAGTTATTAGATAAATAAATTTTCATTTCACATAAAAATTTTAATAAATTTTAATTAAAATCATTTATTATTAAATACAAATATTTGTATAAGTCGGAAGTAAACAATCATCTTGGCTCTCCAGTCACCATAGAAATCTAAAATGAACCTATGTAGTGAAACGACCCTGCTATATGTAGACAAAAGTTTGGTTATATTTAACAATTTATTTTTTACAGTGTAACGACATCTTTCGGCAGGTATAAAATTTAATTAACTACGCAATAAGCTAACTGATGTCGCTGTAGGATGCATGGTTTTGGAATGACAGCTATTCTTCTACAGTCGCTATTTTGAATGGACACAACATAGACGACGCTCCGCAAATTTTATTTAGTTTTACGTAATTAATAGAATCAGGCGTTACTTTGCGGAAATCCATGATATACAAAAATGGAATAAAAATATCTAGTGTTAATCCCGCTAACTCACTAATTTATCAAGCTTGGATGCTGCATGCAAGCACCGCCCTCCCGCCTGCAATGTATGCACATGCAAAAGGAGCGATGGATGCTAAATAAGGCATGCAAACCGAAACCCGACACGTGTTTCGCCCCTCCACGGGGCATCCTCAGGAGCTGTTGACTGGTCGAGAGCTGCGCGCCGACCGAGTCGGGTTTCGGTTTGCATGCCTATTTAGCATCCATCGCTCCTTTTGCATGTGCATACATTGCGGGCGGGAGGGCGGTGCTTGCATGCAGCATCCAAGCTTGATAAATTAGTGAGTTAGCGGGATTAACACTAGATATTTTTATTCCATTTTTGTATTCGTTTTACGTGTTAAAAGTGATTGTTGTGAAATCTGCCCAAGGTAAGTAATAACTTTGAATGTTGGAGGTTCTTTCTAAACTATTAATTTTATCCTACGCTTAAAATAAACAGTGTTATTAGGGCCCGTATTAATAAACCGCTCTCAACTCTGAGTTCGATCTTGAGAGCGAACTTTTGAGAACGGTCTTGAGTAAATCGTATCAGCTGAGTGACGCCCATATTAATAAATCAAACTCGGCACTTAAGCACTCTCTCAAGATGCATCTTGAGAGCTCATTTCCCAAGTGCCGTCAAACCATGACTTGAGATACAGTTTTGCCGCGAAGTGTTGGTGTTTGTACTAATTAATTATTATTATTTTATTATCTATTATGGAATTAGAAAATATTTTGGATGAAATTAATCACTACGACGAGCTAGATCACTATGACGATATCTTTTGGCCAAATACCTACCGCATACCAAAAACTTACCTACGGGATGTGAAAAATCCTTTTGAAATGGAAACCGTGAAATTTAAAAACAGATATCGATTTTATAAGGATTCCGTGTTATATATCACATCTTTGGTCAAGAGTGACTTGATAAAAATTGACAAGAGGGGTCTTCCAATTTCCCCTGAATTAGCGGTCCTACTGACATTGCGATTTTATGCAACAGCATCATTTCAGGTAAGTTTTTGTTACTAGATAAGTTAAGGATAATTTTAAACAGTTCACCAAAAATTACTGAGTCGCACAGCTAAAATAATTATACTGAAATGTACCTACATCAAGTCGCTCCACTGTAATAACTTGACCTACCCAATCTTGGATCATGGTCTAGCAGACTCTAATATTTACCTACTTACTATTTTATTTATTTATTACTATTTTATTCTATATTTTTCAGGTGGTCTGTGGAGATCTACATGATATATCACAACCCACAGCCTCCAACATTATAAGAAAAGTTTCAAAATTATTAGCTCAGCTACAAAGACACTTCATAAAGTTCCCCACAAGAGAAGAGGCTTCACTTAACAGGCAGCTCTTCAAAGAATTGGGAAAATGTGGGCGTTGGCTTGGATTACCAGGCATTGATGGAGCTATCGATGGCACACACATTAAAATTGTGTCAACTCCAGGGTGCCAACATCATGAAGTATATCGTAACAGAAAATCTGACTTCTCCATCAATGTCCAGGTTATTGTTGGACCTAGGACAGAAATATTAGATATAGTAGCGAAATGGGCTGGTACTATGCACGACTCCCGCATTTTCCAAGTGTCATCGGTTTTTATGAAATACACACAGGGAATATTAACTGGCAGGCTTGTAGGCGACAGTGGATACCCTACACTGCCATTTGTCTTGACACCTATTAGGCCACCCCCAGAAGACCCACCTTCAATTAGATATAATAGAGCACAAATAAAAACAAGGAACATCGTTGAAAGAACCTTTGGCATATGGAAACGTAGGTTTCCTTGTTTATCAAGAGGTTTTGGAAACAATTTACCTACTGTATCACATATTATTGTAGCTTGTGCCGTTTTACATAACATATCATTAATTTTAAATGATGTAATGACTTTTCCTGATGAGGAATATCAAGAGCCACACATTGAAGAAAGTGATGTACCAAGCACTAGTGCAGGCTTTCAACTTAGAAATGCACAAATAGAAAATAATTACCAATAAGTAGCTTTTAGTTAGGGTGGTATTACACTTATCAAATATCTTTGTCCAATGAACATTTGATCAAAGAAATTGGACGTCACCGATGATACCCTACATTACATTTGAATAAGTCGTCCAATTTCTTTGACATACATTAATGTACATTCAATTAAATATATTTGATAAGTAAGTGTAATACCACCCTTACTTATTTATGATGTTAATTAACCTAGGATTTTATTTATCTTGATAACTTTTTATTTTATTTGATTTATAGCCCGTAGGCCCGTATTAATAAACCAATCTTAACATCGATCTCAAGACCGTTATCAGCTGAGTCGTTCTCAAGACGCGATCATGATCTCAAGATCGCCCTTAATTAATAAATGATTATCAAGCGCGTATCACTTGATAACGATCTCAAGAACGCGATCTCAAGTAAATGTCATTTTCGAATGAATGACTGACCGAATGTGTTTACGTTTTGTTAGTGTTTACACCAAAGATTACATGTGACTGAAACAATTTCCGATTATTCTTTTGTTTCTTTTATTTTACCTCAAATTAATGACTTCATAAACATAAAATTACTGTTATAAGAATAAGAATGTAAACATTTTATTAAACACTTGACCGTCATTAGAAGCTTATAATATTGAGATAGGCATATCCGTTTCCCGTCGTATTTTCCTTCTCTTTCTTCCGGTATATCGCTGTCTCTCTCGCTCATCCCACTCAGTGGCGTCACCAGGTGGCGCGGTGGGGGAACTAGGAGATTTCACCCCCGTGCCCATTTGTTCATCATTGGCGTGAAATTTCCCGTCGGCGTAACTTGTGCACTACATAGTAGAGTTGCAAAACTATCGATAGTTTCGCTATCGATAGTTGACCTCGAAAACTAGTAACAATATCGATAGTACTATCGATAGTATCGATAGTACTATCGATAGTATCGATAGTATCGATACTATCGATAGTATCGATAGTACAAAATAAGCAATACTATTGATAAGAAGCAATACTATCGATAGTATCGATACTATTGCATCACAATACTATCGATAGTATCGATAGTATCAATATTTTTTAAGTAATACTATCGATACTATCGATAGTATCGATAGTATTGATGTATTAAATCGCTAATACTATCAATACTATCGATAGTTTTTAAAACTATCGATAGTATTACACTATCGATAGTTAAATAACCGCCGATAGTATCGTTTCCCAAATAATAGTTTATGTAGCGTTAGGGAAAATCGTTTTCTGACAGGTACTGTCTTGTGTAGTTGTGACTTATAATTAAAATAATACTAACAACCCATCTCTTCCCTTGGGTTTCGCAAAAGGCGACTAACGGAATAAAGACTGCACATACACACAACAATTTGACACAGGGCAACACTTTTAGCCTTGTCAAATATAAAATTTTTCCTTTTACTTTTAAATAACTAATAACTAAAAAACTACAGTGAATTGCGAGCGGGTTATTTTATTGCCCACATTTAAAACGTTCCCTACCTACCTACTTTAAAAAAAATTGGTGAAATATAAAAAAAGAAAAGTAAATCAGCGATGTGGATACATTTTCGAAAGGAAGCTGATAGGCGAGTAATAATACATACTTAATACTAATTGCTACATAAACTATAATTGGGAAACAATACTATCGATAGTATCGATACTATCGATAGTATTGATAGTATTAGCGATTTAATATATCAATACTATCGATAGTATCGATACTATCAATAGTATTGATATATTAAATCGATACTATCGATAGTATTGTGATGCAATAGTATCGATACTATCGATAGTATTGCTTCTTATCAATAGTATTAGTTAATTTGTAATATCGATAGTATCGATAGTATCGATACTATCGATACTATCGATACTATCGATAGGCTATCGATACTATTGTTATGACGTCAACTATCGATAGTCTATCGATAGTTTAGCGATAGTGGACTATCGATAGACAACTCTACTACATAGCGATCAAGTGACAAAGAAATAGAATTATTATTATTTAAACTGCAACACAGTTTTCGTGAGTTTCTACAATACACGTAAGTACTTAGAATAGTTTCTTAACATAACGGTGTTACCGTTCGCTGAATTTATAATTTAATCTTATCTGGTATATCAAACTTTTTATTTTACCCGCAAGGGATGTAGATACACCTTTTCTTTTAAGATAAGAAAGCATTCGATTATGATAGTATTTTTTAAAAGTGTTTTTTGTGTTTAATATGTGGTATCTACCCTCCAGGCACTTTAACTTTTTATTTTAGATAAGAAACCGATACTTAGTGCTTACATTAGATAATGAGAAAAACGAATTGTAGCTATGCGGCTATAGCTGGTTCTTCTAACAATCCCGATCGTATAGGCGAAGGTTGAGTTCGAGTTAGTCGTCATCGTTCAAAGAAGCATGGTCATCGTACCTGCCTTTCATGACGATAACGACAATGTGTCTGCTTTATCGGACGTTAGAGGAAATCTTACAACGATTGTTGCACCTCGCAGGTGTTATCAATACTGACTAAAACAGTTAACAATTTAAATATTCCGTGTAGTGATCTAGATTTGATTTTTGATCTTAAAAGTAAACTAAAAGAGCCAGCTAGGCCTTAAACACCAATATTCTGATAAATCTTGTGCACCAATAACTTTTGGTATTTTAAAACTAAAAAGATATTTTAAATAATTGTCTGCGCAGTTTACTAATTGGTCGCAAACATCTGATGCCTCTCTTAAAGGTCTTATTTTCAGTGGTGATTAGATTGTAGACTGAAACTACAAATATACGAAAAGAGGATAATACTCATAAAAATGTAAAATACCCTCTAATGCTTGTTACTTTGAATAAGATTCTACCTTCAAACACACATTTGTTTAATTCTGAACAGATTAAAGTTGCATTAAAAAAAAAAAATTGTCTGGTACTGGGAATGCCTCGCAAGCAAAACCTGTACTAACAACAAACGGTTTGCCTTTCGCAAGGGCAAACTTCTTATAGTATACCATCGCGTTGTTCTTCTGGTTCATGGGACAGACACACGCACAGCATGCTGTGAACCGCCCTCACAGGGCGCCTACCAAAATCAATGTCCTCCACAAGGACATACTTATGGCAGCCACGAACCATATCGTGGCTATAATCTGCCCGCCCTCGCAGGGCGCTTACCAAAATCAATGGTTATTACATGAGTGTTCGCGGTTTTGCGAGAAGATGCATATAATTATGTTAATATAACGCTAAATGTACCCTATTTAATTTAATTTGATTTTGAATAATATGTTTAATTATTGTAATTGGTATTTAACCGTTTTAATAAAATTAAATAAATAAATGTCCTCCGCAAGGGCATGCTTATGCCAGCACGAACCATATCGTAGCTATAAACCGCCCTCGCAGGGCGCTTACCAAAATCAATGGTTATATTACTTGAGTGTTTGCGGTTTTTGCGAGAAGATGCATGTATGTTAATGTAATGCTAAATGTCCCTTATTTTATTTGAATTTGAAAAATACGGTTAATTGTTGTAAATGGTTATGTAACCGTTTTTAATTAAATTAAATAAATAAATGTCCTCCGCAAGGACAGGCTTATGCCAGCTACGAACCACAGTGTGGCTATGAACCGCTCTCGCAGGGCGCTTACCAAAAACAATGTCCTCCGTAAGGACATGCTTATGCCAGCCACGAACCACATTGTGGCTATGGACCGCCCTCGCAGGGCGCTTACCAAAAACAATGCATTCCGCAAGGACATGCTTATGCCAGCCACGAACCACATCGTGGCTATGAACCGCCCTCGCAGGGCGCTTACCAAAATCAATGTCCTCCGTAAGGACATACTCATGCCAGCCACGCACCACATCATGGCTATGAACCGCCCTCGCAGGGCGCTTAACAAAAACAATGTCCTCCGCAAGGACATACTTATGCCAGCCACGAACCATGTCTACGCCAACGTAGCTAAACAGAGGTGTGGAAGACCGCCTTAATCAAGCGGGGACGCGGGGAGACTGCCGCCGCCCCCGCCCGCCCCGCAGCAGCGCATCAAAAGGCTGAGCTGCACCGGCATCGGCCTCTTTCACCACATCGGCTCCTTCTGAACGCACGCGCGCGCGTGCGATCATTTTAGTTTAAATAATTTAATATAAGTAACGAAATTTTAATTAGTAACTCTGTAAAAAGGAAAGTAAACAGTTTCATTGTTTTCCATTCATTCTTTTAATCAAACCCAGTATAGTCTTCGTATTAGACATTGGCGCCCGAACAAAAAGAAGAAGAAGCAATCTACGCGTGTCGTGGCGTGGCGTGGGGTCGCCATTTTGTCGTCGCTGGCCGGCGCCGAGCATCGAGCAGCGCCGAGGACCAAGCAGAGCATCGAGCTTCCAGCACGTGGATTCAGCGGCAATCAGGGGAGTGCCCTTCCTAAATATCTCCTAAAAATTTCCTAATTTCCTAGATTACCTGCCTACCTAGGTACCTGCTGCGAGTTTGTTTGCAAGTGTGGCTGGTAACTCATTATCTTTTAACCTATGTAGCGGTGGTTGCATTAGTAAAATTTCAGGTTTTCACATTCGATTTTTTGCCCAATATGCCCACGTGCATTGTCCACGTGCGTGGCCTAAGCCCAGCAGCTCGGAAGACGACAGTGGGGAGAGCATAGAATAATCATAAATAACTTAATATTTAACATATCATTTCAAATACATTTCGCTGCACATTCCCGTTAACATTCATTATTTCATTTTCATTCATTCTTAGCGACTGCATAAACTTTAACGACATTTATCGACATTTATCCCAACCATAGTCTTTTTTATGGAATATTGAATTCATTTATTAATATTACTTTGTTATTGCATCTGCCCGGGCCCCCCAGGGGACCGTTCCCGGCAACAGATCTGCAGTCGCTTTAACGAGCGATCTTCGCTGCGGTTCCGGCGCACGGCGCCAGGGAGTCTAGCGGCGCGCCGCCGCGCCGGCGCCGGCCGCTCCCGCGCCATGTGCAGTGGTGCACGACATCGCCACGTGCCTGAGCTGGACATGCCGTGATCGCCCGCTTCTGCTGCATCCTTAAGTTATGTCTGGTTTTGATTTTCTTTTAATAACTCATTTTGCATAATATTTTCGTAATCGACACTGCATACATTTCGTATTTTTAATATCGCTACGGGTTTGAGAGGTTTTCTATTTTATTTGATACCTTCATTTCATAAACAGTAGTCATGTCGGAAGACGGTAAGGCGAGTGCTAACAGGGCTAACGAATCCGATTTAGAAGTAAAAAATTTCATTAAGCAACGTGCTTCGATTCGTGGTCGCTTGACCTTATTTGAAAATTACCTTACCGACTTACGGCAAACTAGCATTGAAAATTTAACTGAAAGCCAACAAAGCGAATTGCATCTGCGAACGGATAGATTAGAGACGTTATTCTCGGATTTTGAACAGTGTCAATCTAATATTGAATTTAAATGCCTAAATCTCGATGAGCAACTTCATGAAAGGCAATTAACTGAAGTCAAGTTTTACAAAAATATTTCAATTGCTCAGTCTTTATTAAAATCATTGCCTGTAATAGATAAAGCCTTAAAGCCGGATAGTTGTTGTTCATGTTCTCATAAAGAAAATATAAGTGTTAAATTACCAATTATAAAGCTTCCTACATTTGACGGTAATTACTTTACATGGCTCGAGTTTAGGGACACATTTAAATCATTAATACATAATAATGATTCTTTACCAGACATAAATAAATTTCATTATTTGAGATCTTCATTAGAAGGGAGTGCAGCCTTAGTCATAAAATCAATTGAATTCACTGCTGCCAATTATCATATTTCGTGGGAGCTTTTATGTCAGCGATATGACAATAAAAAGATTTTGATTAACAACCACCTTAAAGCGTTGTTCAAAATCGAACTTATTTCAAAAGAATCTCATAAATCTCTTAGATACCTAATTGATGTAGTCACAAAAAACCTTAGAGCGTTAACCACTCTCGGTCAACCCGTAGACCAGTGGGACACGCTCATTATATATATGGTGTCCACTAAGTTAGATTCGGTCACAAGTGGCAAATGGGAAGAATATCGTAACAATCTATCCGATTTGCCTCTCTTAAGTGAATTTATCGAATTTATCCGTGGTAGGGCCGATATACTTGAAACCGCACAGGCAAGCAGAAGTGAGAAAGGTTCTTTTCAAGCATATAATAATAATAATAATAATAATAATAATAATAATAATAATCCAAATCATAATAATCAGAATCAAATAAAAAATGAAAGTAAAGGTTCATTTCATCAGAGATTCTCAAAATCCTTTCTTACTTCTGGTTCTTATCGTAATTCTAATAATAATTCTAAAGCCACTTATTCTGTCTCTTGTCCCCTCTGCAACCAAGCACATAGATTAATAGATTGTGAAACATTCAAATCTTTATCGCATGAAAATAAAATGAGTGAAGTCATTAAACTTAAACTTTGTCTGAACTGTTTGCGAAGGGGCCATGAACCTAATACATGTCGTCTTGGTACGTGTCGGTTATGTAATAAAAAACATAATACTATAATGCACAAAATTGAAAATATGCCTAATCCACATGCAGCTTCATCTAGCTCGCATGTTTCTCATCACACTCTTTCAGTGCAATCTCAGAGTCAGGTTCTTCTTGGTACTGCTTTAGTGAAAGTCACCAATCCTGACAATAACCAAACGTACGTTGCTCGCGCCTTACTTGATGCTGGCAGTCAATCCTCATTCATGACAGAAAACTTAAAACATAAAATTGGTGTAGTTAATCGTAATCCTGATTTCATAACTAATATTTCAGGCATTAACGGCATTCAATTACCTATTTCTGAAGAATGTAACGTAAGCATTTCATCCTTGTCAAATTCATTTAATTTAAACCTAAATTGTTTGATCATACCTCAAATTACTGGTCAAATACCTAATATGTCGGTGAACATAAATCAATTGAATTTGCCTAAAAATATTCAATTGGCCGACCCTTATTTCTGTCAGCCTTCAGACATTGATTTGTTGTTGGGTGCTGAAGTATTCTATAATATCTTGTGTCCTGAAAAGATATCATTAGGTCGTAACATGCCTATAAATACTCAATTGGGCTGGATTGTAGCCGGCCCTCTGAACATGCTTAAGAAACATTAATCAGAAATGGTTCACTGTAATTTCACAGCCGAAATCAGTGAAGCAGTTTCTCAGTTTTGGAGGCTTAAGGATATTCCACCTTCAAAATTGACCTTATCGCCAAAAGAGCATTGCGAAAAACATTTCATTAAAAATACCTGTCACTTACCTGATGGCAGGTTTGAATCTAAATCCCTAGTTATTTAACAAAAATCCGCAAGCATTATATCGGATACCTTTCATTTTTACTAGTTATTTAACTAAAATCCGCAAGCATAATATCGGATACCTTTTACCATTAACTTTAACTTGTTATTTAACTAAATAAAATAACAACAATCCGCAAGCATAGTATCGGATATTTTTTACCTTCAAATATTTTTTATCCTTATCTAAGCATTCATTGTCTTGTTCAGTTAGAACCAGTACCACCTGACATTAAAAAGGTGTGACAAAAATCTTTCTGATAACTTATTTATTTATTCTAACTTTTGCAACATAACATTACATGGCGGACTTAATGCCTGAGGCATTCTCTACCAGTCAACCATAGGGTAACCATAACTTACCTACATATTAGAGTTCATTTAAATTAATAAGAATAGTTGCTTACATAAGAAGATTTATACATAATAAAAAATATATTTAGCACTAACGCCTTTATTTCGTGTCTTCGCAGATTCATTTCGTGTAGAGGAAAACCTACTCAAATTCATTGTGATAACGGTACCAATTTTGTTGGTGCAAGTAATGAGTTAGGTATAGAGTTAAAACCAGGCATAAATTCAATCTATGAGTTTGCAGCAGAAGAAGGCATTACAATTCATTTCAATCCCCCTTATTGCCCCACATTCGGTGGGCTTTGGGAAAGCTACGTAAAAGTGCAAAACATCACTTATAACATGTAGTTAATTCTAGTTTAACGTTCGAGGAGATGAGTACACTTTGCACGCAAATCGAAGCGGTACTCAACTCCCGACCCTTTACTCCTTTATCCAGTAATCCCAGCGATTTTTCTCCTCTTACCCCAGGGCACTTCCTCATCGGGCGGCCGCTGACGTCACTACCAGCGCCCCCTGCTGCTACGGAGAAGAGCATCCGAAATCGATACCAGCTGATTGAAAGCCTAAGAGAAGCCTTTTGGAGAAGATGGAAGAGCGAGTACCTCTCCGAGCTGCAAACGAGGACAAAATGGCAATCGCCCTATTCAAACGTCAAAGAAGGCGCTCTGGTGATATTCAAAGATGACCACCTCCCTCCGATGCGTTGGAAGCTAGGACGAGTCTACCGGCTCTACCCAGGCAAGGACGGGGTCAACAGGGTCGCCGATTTCATAACAAGCATAACATAAGCATCGAGAGACGCGCACTAAAGCAAGCGTGCCTACATTTTGATGAAGACTTTGAAGGGATTCATCATCATCATCTTCACCAGCTGCTGCGGGTTCTGCTGCTTCTGCCCCGGGCCTCCCAGGATGTCTACGCCAACGTAGCTAAACAGAGGTGTGGAAGACCGCCTTAATCAAGCGGGGACGCGGGGAGACTGCCGCCGCCCCCGCCCGCCCCGCAGCAGCGCATCAAAAGGCTGAGCTGCACCGGCATCGGCCTCTTTCACCACATCGGCTCCTTCTGAACGCACGCGCGCGCGTGCGATCATTTTAGTTTAAATAATTTAATATAAGTAACGAAATTTTAATTAGTAACTCTGTAAAAAGGAAAGTAAACAGTTTCATTGTTTTCCATTCATTCTTTTAATCAAACCCAGTATAGTGAAATGAAATGAAATGAAATGAAATGAAATGAAATGAAATGAAATGAAATGAAATGAAAAACATTTATTCGGAGCATAAATAGGGCAAATATACATAAAAGATATTAAAAAAAGTAGGCATTATGCAACCGAAATGGTCGCCACTCAGCTTATGCCGTGACATTTACATGCCATGGCGCTGGTATTCTGTGGAACCAGTAAGAGGGAGGCGCAGCTCCAGACAAACTTAAAAACTAAAATTTAAGTTTATGTCTACAAAATTTAAATAACAACTACTATTTTATAAATAAGTACTTAGCTACAATAATTATTGTTAACACAGTGTAAGTTGCCTGTGATGCAAGCCGTAGACACTTTTACTTTAACATTAAAATTTATTTATAAGGTTACAATACAAAACATAAACAAAACAAGCTACTAAGTATAAAAAACGAAAACGAAACTGTAAAACAAAATAACGAAATAATTACAAAAATAAAATAAAATATTGACACAGCACGACCGCTTAAGTGCTGGAAAGCTGTAATTCTAATAAATGCTTTTTTAATTTAAACTTAAATGTACTAACCGTCTTACAATTTTGAACTGGCGGTGGCAGGTTATTCCAGCACTTCGAGGCAGCATAGCGAAAGCTGCCACGGAAAGCGGCCGTTTTGTGTCGTGGGCATAGGAGGCGCGGCGCGATTCTTATATGACGCTGGGAGAACTCTAACTTGTTGTACAGATATGAAGGATGCTTGCTAATCATAACTCCAAAAAGAAGCGAAGCAAAGTGTAGCGTACGTCGAGCAGACATGTTAAGCAAGCTGTTATGATTAAGATACGGAGAAATATGAGAATGTTTAGGGACAGGAAAACAGTATCGTGCGCAAGCATTTTGAATTCGCTGTATTACCTTCTTAGTGCGGGCTAATAGACACTCTCCGAAAACAGTATCGGCATAATTTAGTTTTGATAGAACCAGCGCCTCACACAATTTGATTCGCATATCCACAGCCAAGCATTCGCGGATGCGATAAAGCACCTTAAGCCTATAAAAACAGTTTCGCATTATTTCTGAAACATACTCCTCAAACTGCAGTTGTTCATCCATAATAAGACCTAGATTGCGAGTCTGAGTTACACGAATCAAAGGTACTCCACGTATTGTAACTGCTGGATCTCGGGAAGAAATATCGCTAATAAGCTTTTTGGAACCTAGTACCAAGACTTTGGACTTGTTTGGATTTAGTACCAAATTATTCCGGTCACACCAACGAGATACTCGGCTTAGGTCTGCATTAACTTTATCAACTGCAACATTGGTTGCTTCGGGCCTAAATGAAATGTACAGTTGAAGGTCATCTGCGTATATGTGATAGTTACAATTCTCTATATTTGCAATAATATCTGCAGTGTATAAGATGAAGAGTATCGGCCCAAGTATGGACCCCTGTGGCACACCCCTTCGGACCGGTGAGGTGGCAGAAACCGCTGAAATGCCACATTCACTGCGCGTCTCAACATGCTGAGTACGGCCAGAGAGGTAGCTTGAAAACCACCTCAATGCATTAGAGTCAAACCCGTAGCAAGCCAGTTTCGATAAGAGAATCTGTGTGTCAATAGTGTCAAACGCACGCGAGAAGTCCAGTAATACCAATAATGAGCCTTCACCAATATCCCGTCCAGCCAGTATATCGTCTACTACATCTGCCAAGGCTGTAGCAGTGCTACGCGTCTTTCTAAATCCAGATTGCTTTTCAGGTAAGATGTGGTTTGCTTCTAAATATTCGGTCATTTGCATACAAACAACTTTTTCGGCTATCTTGGACATAAAAGGGAGAATACTGATAGGTCGTAAATCCTTGATGTCATTAGGGTGTTGGGTTTTTGGAATAGGCTTAACTATAGCGTGTTTCCACAACTCCGGAAAAATACCAGTCTCAATTGATGTATTAACAATACTGGTAATTATTGATAGTGTATGGGGCAGCGTTAGTATTATCATATCCAAAGTAATGTTATCAGCGCCTTGTGCGTTAGACTTAATTGATTTGATAATACTGAGAATAGTTGTTTCAGACACAGATTTAAGCGTGAAGACAGACGTGCAATACCTCTTTGAGTTGTACTCAGCTAAGACAGATGGATCACTTTCTTCTTTTCCAGGAAGCTCAAGAAAATGATTATTTATATGAGTAGGATCACTTAGATGTACAGGCAAGTCAAAGCTCTTATTTTTAAAATTGCCTACTATGTTTTTCAGGTTTTTCCATAAGACCCTTGAATTACGTGAGTACATATTTATATATTGATTAAAGAATGCGCTTTTTTCACTACGGATTGCTGCAATGACAATGGACTTCAATTCATTATAATATATTTTATGAGTATCTAGCTTAGTAGCTTTACTTCTAACGTGGGCTTTGTCTCGCAATTTCATCATTTCCCTGATATTGTACGTGATCCAAGGATGTGAATGATTCCTTATATGTACACGCTTAAGTGGAGCATATTTATCAAACAAAGATAACAATAATCCATTAAATTCACTCAACATAATATTAACATTTTCACTTACGAGATCCTTCCAAGAAATGGCATTTAACTCAGTGTGGAACTGTTCAACATTTATATCTTTAAGTGGTCTAAACGTTAAAAAGATTGGAGGCAGCTTTTCTTTTTTAATATTGAGATCAAATGTGATAAACGCATGACTACTGAGATCCGGTATATGGTCAACAGATATGTTAGAGACACGCGTATTGCAGCAGATGAGGTCGATTAAAGTCTCACTATGCGCAGTGAAGTGTGTTGGTTCTTCCACATATTGCGTAAGGCTCATACAATTCAGAAAGTCTCCGAGCTTTATCGTGTGAACGTCTTGAGCGTTCAAAACATTAACATTAAAATCTCCTAATAAAACAATATGGTCATAACAGCCTAATGAGGAAATAGAGTCGCTTAAGGCGTCTATAAAGGTGTCTAAATCTAGCCACGGCGGACGATATGCGGTACCCAGAGCCAACCTGACACCGTTCACGCTTACACTTAACCACATTTGTTCTATAGACACTGCGGGCGGATGCTTAATAAGACGAGTATTTATTCCATGCCTTATGTAAAAGCCGACTCCTCCGCCGCGAGAGCGGACGGTGGCCGGCCGCGGGATGTGCCGTAGGCGGTAACCGGGGGGCGCCGGCGCGCGCGCTTCCTCGCCCCGCCTGAGCCAGGTCTCGTTGATGGCTAAAATATCAACATTTGAGCGATCAATCGCCACTAGAAATTCCTCATGCCGTGTGCCCAGAGAACCAGGATTTAACAAACCAAGTGACAACTTTTTGAATTTAACAAACTGGATGCTATAAGAGTAGGTAATTAAAATGTGCTTGCAATACAAAACTACTTGACATAAAAGTGTAATATGTCGCCAATCTAAAGCAATAAACGCTTTTAAGCAGTGATTCATATAATGCCCTGAATAACATAAATATCCAAAACATGAATTTTGAAACATAAATTTCTCATATAACATGGACTTACTATTGCACAACCACAGCCACATCATGGTACAGAAACAAAAACATAAATACAATTCTAAGAGCTCAGTGCAAAACGTGGGAAATACATTCACCAGTACAATATATATTTTTTTATAAAAATATTTCAAACAAATAGCTACAAACACAAGCGTATACACACAAACAAAGCTAATACAATGTTCTAACATCTCTAAAAGTTTCAATACAACAAAATCATCATTAAAATACCTAAACAATATTACTTTAAAAATATGTAAAAGTAAACATATGAAACATAACAAATGAATTATAAGTATTTTCCAAAAAATATAGCACATCATAATAATTTGCAAATTAAAGTTAGAAAACATATTAAACATTTGCCTAACAAAAACAAAAATATATATAAAACTGCTATCATTATTTCTATCCTGGTAAAAATATGGGACATTAACAATATCTCCATAACAAGTATGAGCTAACGTTAACAGGGACCAAAAACTTTCACGAGATCAGCATCAGAACGCAGGCGCTGACGAGTAGAACCATGCTTCTTTCTAGCAAATATTTTACCTTCACGTGTCCACACGTACTTCCAGTGAGCACGCGCAGATTCGCCACGCGCTCGATAAAACAAATGTCGATTTTGGGGGGTCAGTCTTTCGTTGATGTAGAGGGGGCGAGTAGCGGTTGAACTCAGACCCAGCCCCGAAGATGTCGCGTCGCGCCGAACTCGCGCCGCGGCCAACAGCTGATCCCGCAGCGCGCGGCGGGCCAGCCGCGCGACCAGCGGGCGCGGGCGGGGGGCCGCCTCGCCCTCGCGCGCCGCGCGCCGAACGGGGCCCGCGCGCTCCGCACTAACAAGGTCTCGCTCGTCCAGCGCAAGCCCTAGCTTTTGAGCGACGGTTAGGAATAAGTGAACACAACTTTCGTTGTTTTCCTCGGGTATACCAGCGATCTCGACGTCATTACATAGTAGCTCTTGGTCGCGGTCGTTTAGTTCTAATCTGAGGTTGGCGACTGTATGCTCCAATGCCTGGAATTTGCCGGTCTTCGTATTAGACAAACCACATCGTAGCTATAATATAAACAACCGGAGGCTGTTCTTACTTTCGATCCCCAGGATCATAGGCTTGGCAGCTCTTTCAATCAGGACAAAAACTTCCATCTTCTCTGCTAACAGAGGTAACAAAAGACATAGACAATGACGCTTCGAAATTTCGAGCCAGTCAATTTGCACTTTATCGACACCGTTGGGACTAAATAGGTGCTCCAAGTATCATATCACAAAGGTATCGAATACCGTTTTATCTGAAGCCATCGCTCAAGGTTCCAAACGTTACAATCGACAGTTGTTACACGCTTGTATCGGACAAAATGTCTGCAATGCTGACATAGATGAAAGAACAGGTTTCTAGAAACAGTAAGTTTTTTTTTCCAAACTTCGTTTTAACCCAGTTCTTAGTACCAAAGAGCACTCAAGAAAGGTCACTCCGTCCAATTTTTAACCTGAAGTCGTTAAATTATAATATGAATTCCGGACTGTGTACGGCCAAGAGACGGGATGTACAAATTACTTTTCTCAGACCTAGGTACTACCATCTGACTATAGCCAAATCTCACAATGGTTTCTTCGTCGGTTCTACAAAGGTGAATTACTAAGAATTATATGCCTTCCATTTGAGATAGCACGGCAATGTTTTCTTAGACTATTATCTTATAGACATAAAGACCAGATGGTTCTGTCCAGACATGCCAACATTGTAATAGAAACACTTACTTATTTTGGTGTCTACATAAACTTTAAAAGGTCTGTTTGACCGCCCTCGCAGGGCGCTTACCAAAATCAATGTCTTCCGCAAGGACATACTAGGATACATGGAGGAATCACAAGCGTCTGTTATCCCCGAAGGGATAGCCAGAGACCAGGCAATGAGGACCGCAAAAGCAGTCCTCTGCCATAGTCTACGTTTCACCAAATGATAACTGCACATGTACGTGACAAGTGATGAGCCTATCGCCGCTCTATACTGTTGGATGTATGTGCAATCTATGGTCCGTTAGTCGCATTTTACGATACCTAAGAGATGAAATTGGGCGGTAAAATAGACTCTACCTTACGATGTAGTTAAATGTATTGGTAGCTAAAAATTATCAGAAACACCAATACATATACCTCCACCAACATTCTTTTTGACAACCGTTGCTTCAGGATTGGGGGGTCACAACTCAACAATTCTGCCCTATCGGGAAAGTGGAGTGCATCCCAACAAAGCTGCACTGCAATCAAAAAGAAAAGCGGGCTTTTCTAAGTCTTAGAATTACAAGCATCGAACACGAAGCCTCCGACAATTTTATTTTAATCCTCCAAATTGCCAACCAACAAATGATCACCAACCAAATTGTGGTCAAAATTCATTACATTCCAGGGAAATTAAACAGCCATGCAGATCAACTGTCTCGACATAGCCAAGCTCTAGAGTGGCATCTACTGCCAGAATTCACACAAACGATATTCGCGAAGTGGGCCTGGCCAGTAATTGACCTGTTTGTATCCAAGAACGCTCGAGTATTGGGTAAACTATGCAGATTTATCTCAATGATTACGTAGCGATGTTTCACAGTGCTTTCAGCCTGGAGTAGAACGCTTCCCTCTGGCTTGGAAATTCGAACCACCTTCCCTCATCCCCCGGGTGCTAGTACACCTCAACAGCAATTTATCTGATTGTGGTACCCCTTGCTGCCTCATTCACAGTATGGAATTCGAAACGTAGACGCCTGGTAGACATAACCACAGGCCTGCCAACCCCCAAGGTTCAAGACATGACGTTGAAATTTGGTGTGCTTAAATGATATATCGTTATGGAACCACAAGCAAATTTCCCTGCTCAAGCGTCCGGTTATTATAAATACATATGAGCACTTGTGCTTGGTCCAGTAGTACAGGAAGGGCGTAAGCAGCAGCAGCGGCGCCATCCACACGCGGAACGCGTACCAAATGGGTCCAGTCAATCCAGTTTTTGGCAGATTTACACTTAATATTTTAAATCTTTCTTACAATACTATACACTACCATAAATTGTCGTGTCTACTTTATGCAGCACACAATTGTATGGAAATCTTAGTGACGAGGTAATAGTTAAATATGTTTTGAAATCAATCTCAATTAAACATTTAAAAACAACAAAACCTCCTTTTTCCAGGTTTTAGTAATATTAGTCTGTAGACCTTTGTAATGTATTTCAAACCTAGGATCAACTAGATTTCAAACAGTTCGTAACACTGCAATATTATTGTCGCATTGCTCCTTTGTTACCTTGCTGTGGACACCAAACATTATTTTGTTCAGGACAATGCAGTAATATTAAGGCGACAGTTTGGGTCAAAGACTGACTGTAGGGACTACAGACAAACACGCTGGAAATTGCTACTGGTTAAAAGGATCAATAAATATTGTACAAAATGGCTAAACTAATTTATTTAAAACTTCGAGTGGTTCACCTACACCTATTTCAAGCATTGTGGTAGCTATATATGGATATTACAGCCACACCTGGTTGTGTTTTGCTCCGCTGTAGCATCTACAAACTAGATTGATATGATTTACCCATTGAGGATATACTAACTATTGCTAATTGGAGATTAGTTAATACTTTTCACAAGGTTTATTGTTGTGAAATATTGATTCAGGCGTCACGAAGATTTTCATTTTTTATTTTTACCCTGTAAAGTGATTGAAATCAAATATTAAACAATATTTATTTCCTAATACTAATGTTTACATGGTTTACAAGCTAAATTATTTGATTTTTCATCAATGACTGGCCAATTATTTTCTTACATGACTTAAATTGTAAATAATGAGTACTTAATTAAATCTCTTATTTATAACTTTTTGTTTAGACCCTAGTCATATGATTAACTCTCTCGCACTTATAGTTTAATTTATTTCTCACATTGGCGTTTTCACCAGGCGATAACAAACAGGTCTCAATATTATAAGCTTCTAATGACGGTCAAGTGTTTAATAGACGCGTTTTACCTGAAATAAAACGCATATTAAATACTTACCTCATTAGAAGCTTAGTTTTTATTTCCGCCTGGCGCTTATTGCATATTTCGACGCAATGATGAACAAATGGGCACGGGGGTGAAATCTCCTGGTTCCCCCACCGCGCCACCTGGTGACGCCACTGAGTGGGATGAGCGAGAGAGACAGCGATATACCGGAAGAAAGAGAAGGAAAATACGACGGGAAACGGATATGCCTATCTCAATATTATAAGCTTCTAATGAGGTAAGTATTTAATATGCGTTTTATTTCAGGTAAAACGCGTCTATTATTATTGACAGTGTTAATGACTTTTGAAAATAGTTTTTCAATATTTTTGTGAAACTAAACGTCACGTCACGTCACGCAACACATTGGCGTGACGTTGACGTCCATCTTTCTTTGATTGATGACAGATGACATTTTGGTGCTTGCTCGGTTTGTTTCTTTAAAAATTAGATCGGTAGATAAAGTTAAAATTATGTCGAAAAAACATATATTTACACCAATAGAAAAAAAAATATTTTTGGATATTTTAAAAAAATATTCGAATATTATCGAAAATAAAAACACAGACGGTGCTTCTTTATCATCAAAAAAAGAAGCCTGGACTAAATTGACGGCAGAATACAATGCTAGTCCGCAAGTCACTGCTCAGGTAAATTATATAATTTTTATTTATTTATTCGTCATTAAAGACACAAAACATGTCTGCAAACTTTGTGTGAAAATTTACAGGTTACATGTCAACAAGTGCGTCGGTTGTGGGCAAATTTAAAGCAGCGGCAACGAGAGGCCCTAACCAAGGAACGCCAACACCGCTTGACTACTGGTGGAGGGCCTTCTACTAGCGACGCTATCATTGATCCAGAAATAGCGCAAATTGCACCAGCCCTAATAATCGGGATTAATGAAGCAATTGATTCTGACTCCACCACAGGTAATGTAGCTACTTATTTTTTTTACATAAAGGGTACTTTTTGTCCCAGAATCTTACCCGTTTTTGCAGACAGTGTCTAATATATCCGCTAGTATTATCTTAAATTTACATAAATGTAAATAGTTTCAGAAATGGCCGTCACAGAAGCAGAAATTTTAATTGAGACCGAACCCACTCCCTCCACACCTCCACCGTCTTATTTGTATATTCCTTCTCCACTTCCATCCTCATCATCTGTATTTACAGACCTTCCTCCTCCACCATCTCCAAGGACTCTACCACCTCCTCCACCAATAGTTATTAGTCCTCCACCATCTGTCTTCACTCTTCCACCTCCTCCTACTCCATCTAGCCAAAATACATCTTTTCAAAGAACAATAAATTCTATTTTGGAGAAGGAATATAACGACAGAAACAGACGGGCTGAAGAAATTCACAATTTAGAAGTTTTGCTGTTGAAGGAGAAAATCAGAGAAGCGAAAGCTAAAGCTAACCTGTCAGAATTGATACTGGAAAGAAACCGTTCATCAGGTAAGTCATTTTGTAATTACTAAATATTTAATGTAAATAAAAATTAATGTTTGTCCCATCAGTTTAGGATGAAACTTTGGTAGGGTGTTTGAATGACTCCTATGAGGGTTCTGGAACCAAAAATTTGGTATGCAAGCAGAGTACAGCTAGTTATGTACAGTCAAAAGCAGGTTGACCTTTACATATTGGACCATTCTTAAGTTCTATGTCTTATGAGCCAAAATTGTACTGCAAGTGTAAAGCTCGACGTGCACCTGACTGTACATATAATAAAAATAATTCAATTCAATTCATTTATTCGCTTAAGTTACATTAAATGAAAATGTTACTATATTAAAGTAATCAAAGAAAACGTGGTACTTGATGTAAAAAATTGACATTCAATATAAAGCCTATTTCTTTTCAGATTACACAATAATATTGGATAACCATGGGGACACACAATAATTTTTTATAAGATGATTTTTTGTAAAATTAATTTAAAAAAAATTTCAAACATAAGTTTTATTTATTACTATCCCATAGTTTTTCTTAAGTAAATACAGAGTAGTTTCCAAATTAAAGAATTTAATAAGTAATAATTAATTAATACTACAAATAAATTATAATAGGTACACAATTCAATCATTGAAAATAATTTTCTATTAATAAATTTCTTAATATTAATTCCATCCCTAGAGCTTGATATCAAATTTTCTGCTTCATCATGTTGCTCTTTTGCCTCTTCATCTTGGTTCTCCAAGAAAGGCAACCTGTCATTAAGAATTATTGTCAAATTATGTAATACAGCGCACGCTACTATGATATGTGATACGGTGGATAATTTGTTACCAAGTCCTCTTGATAAACAAGGAAACCTGCGTTTCCAAATACCAAATGTCCTTTCAACAATATTTCTGGTTTTTATTTGTGCTCTATTATACCTTATTGAAGGAGGATCTTCAGGAGGTGGCCTAATTGGAGTGAAAACAAATGGTAATGTAGGGTACCCATTATCACCAACAAGTCTTCCACTCAATATACCCTGCATATATTTTATATACACCCGCGACATTTGAAAAATTCTAGAGTCGTGCATACTGCCAGCCCATCTAGCCACAATGTCCAGAATTTCTGTTCTTGGACCAACAATAGCTTGTACATTGATAGAAAAGTCAGATTTTCTATTTCTGTAAACTTCATGATGGTGACATCCTGGTGTTGAAACTATCTTAATGTGAGTGCAGTCAATAGCTCCATCAATACCTGGAAGCCCAGGCCATCGACCGTGACGTCCTAATTCTTTAAACAATTCCCTATTTCTTCCAACCTCGTCTCCACAAGGGAATTTGATGAAGTGGCTATGTAGTTTAGCTAGTAATTTTGAAACTTTTGTTACTATATTTGATACCGTGGGTTGTGACAGATGCAGTAGATCACCGCATACAATCTGCAACAATATTACAATTTATGTGTACTGCAGACATTAGAAACGATTTATTTATATGAACAATAGGTATGTGAAATACTAACAAAAATAAAATAAAAATAAAATAAAAATAAAAATCATTTATTTCAGGCAAAATAGCCCATTTCCACTTAAAACAAAATGTCAATTTTACATCAATAAAATAATAAAACATACCTAACAAATCAAATCAATTTCAAAATAATAATAAAATATCAATGAATGCAACATAATTACATTATTATTAAACATTTTGGATTAAATTCATTAACATTATTAACAATTAAATTACACTTATTACAAAATAATCAAATTACATTAAAATCAAAATAATAATAATAATAACTAATATTTGTTGTTAGTCAGCGCATGCACCATACAGCAATGACGCATGTATTGGCAATCGAACCTGTTTGCAAACACACTTAGGATGCGGTTGGAGCTGGCCCGAACCCTGCGCACCAGCGATGTACACCGCTTCCGCATTATGGTGTAGAAGCAGTCCACCTGTGCATCCGCGAACATCCCTGATGCACTACAGAATCGGGGCAGCCCCATCAGCATCCTGAAAGCGTTATTGTACTGAACACGTAAGGCACTGTACTGTTTTTGCGTATGATTTGCCCACAGGCTGCACGTGTAGAAATTAGTGCAGTAAGCTCGAAAAAGAGTTCGTTTAACCTCTGCTGAGCTACGCGCAAACCTACGGGCCACCATGTTCGCTCTTACAGACAGCGCCCTACGCTCCCTTTCTATGTCTGCATCATCTTTCAGGTCGGAGGTAAGAATATGACCAAGGTATTTAAATTGGTTCACGCACTGCAGTGGCGTTCCGTACAATTTTATGGGAGGGATGGAGGTCGGACATTTCCCTCCGGCCCGAAAGACCATGCATTCACTCTTTTTTACATTGTATACTAGGCCGTGTTCGCGGGTATACCTTTCACATATTTTTAACATTTTTGTGATACCACAGACCGATGCACTCAGCAAGACCATGTCATCAGCATAATTTATATTATTTACTGGTACCCCGTCTATATGACAGCCGACACGGCTGCCGCTGAGCTCACCTATCAGGGCATCAACGTACAGGTTGAACAGCTTCGGCGAGGTCAGCCCTCCCTGCCTCACCCCGCACTCCATCCTATACGGTTCCGACAAGGCACTCGACCATCTCACAACATTGACCTGATTTTGATACCAATATTTGAAGATGTTGTTAAGTTCTAATGGCACCTTGATATCGCTTAACTTCTGCCATAGGATATCATAACAAACCAGGTCAAAAGCTTTGGAGAGGTCGAGGAAACAGGCATATACGGGTGTACGGCGGTCTGTGTAATACTTAACAGTCTGCTTTAAACTCAAGATAGCCGTATCTGTGGAGAGTCCTGGCCTAAAGCCGAACTGATTATCATTTAAATTTAGATAACCGCCTAGCTGAGTATCAAGCAAACTGTCAAAAACTTTAGATATAACAGTGGCCAGCGAAATAGGCCTATAATTAGATTTATCGCACACGTCACCAGTTTTATTTTTAACAATTGGCACTACCACAGTCTTCATCATATCAGCCGGCAAGTACGAGTGCCCTACACAAAAAGAATAGAGCATCGCTAGCACCCTAGGCAGATGGGGGCCCGCATGCTTTAAGTGCTCGATGCTGAGCCCGTCGTGGCCAGGGGACTTGCCACGTGACATTGATTGTATAACCTTCCTAACATCTTTAGCTAAAAACCTAGTACTGAGCTCCCGGCCACAAGGACCCGCATCACTCGCCGACCGAGACGAACCCAAGGATGATTTGATGGTAAAGTGCTCTCTAAACATGTCAGCTATGCCTTTGGGGTCATTAACCCCGTCGACACTCACAGGAAGGCTCGGCTTGCCATTTAATTTATTTGTGGCCTTCCAAAAGTTGCGAAAGTCATGTTTTGAATGCTTAGACGATAAAAAGTCCATTTTTAATTGTTCGCTATGGTTTTGACACCACTTTAAACGAGACTTAAAGATCTTTCTACTTTCAACCATCTCATCATAAACGCGACCGGTTTTGGGTTTTCCATGTAAGATCCATATGTTAAATTTACACCTAGCCTCCCTGTGAGCATCCCGCACATGCCTGTTCCACCCCAGAACAGGCCTTTTTCTTTTTCGATTTACAATCAAGTCAATATTTCCAGCGACAGCTGCCTGTCTCAATGCGTTTACAATTTCACGGTACATATTGTCAATAACAAATCTATGGTCAAAATTATTACATATATGGTCACAACAACACGTCAACTCAGTAGGAAAATCTATTAATCTTAATTTTTCATTGCATAATTTACTATACAATTCTACTTGTTCGGGATTGCGGTCACCCCACAATACTTTATTAATAACATTAAATTGATCAGATAACATTTTAGGTTTTATTATGTCAAAATTACATTCTAAAATTAATGGAAAATGATCCGACCATTGAACATCATAATCGATAAATACATTTTTAATAGATGGCACAGACGAATTGGTGACTACACAGTGGTCTAACCATCGTCTACATCCATGTGCTTCGCTTATGTAAGTGTATGCACCCGAGTTCAATCCCAACACATTTATATCCGCACATACCCATTCCTGTTCATTACAAAAACAAGTAAGCTCGTCAAAAAACTTTTCACTCGGATGAGCATTAAAGTCCCCAAGTACGTACACTGACTCAACATTCTCATTACTTATAATAGCACTTACCAAGCTGAGACAATCCGTAAATTCGTTTAAATTTTCCACTTTATCTGTAGGCATATATACACTACAAACTAAGAATGATCTTTCACTAATACACATCTTTACTGCACATACTCTCGGGTTATCACATTTCACTACCGACACGCTTTGGAAAATGCGTTTGTCCCACAGCAATGCTACCCCACCGTAGGGCCTGCCGCGCAGCATGCCCGCCGCCGTGTCCACCGCTGACGTACCCGTCCACCCGAAGTTCTGGTCAATAGCGCTGAGAAACTGAAGGTCATCCGGCATAAGCCAAGTTTCTTGCAATGCTACTATACTTGAAGTTCGGCACAATGATTTCACATATTCTATTGAGCGTTTAACATTCTTACAGTTAAAACTTACTAATCTATGTGTTGAATTACTGGTCATTATAATTATTATTATTACTATTAGTAGCAGTGCCGGGCACAGTATGAGCACTGTTCGATTTCTTTGGCTTAAAATGCACAAAACGTCTAAAAATTATACCCTGGGGCCACAAATTACTGTCAAGAAACACTGACAGTTTCTGTTCAGATACAAGGAACTTAAATGCTTTGTGCCCTTTCTCTGTTTTAAATGAAATTCTTTCCAATATTATCTTCTCTTTCGTTTTCTTATATACATAATCCATTATGTCGGCGTCAGTCGTGTCTAAATGCACTTTTGTTATGAATATCGGCACTTTCTTAACTGCGGCTTTGAAGTTTCCTTCGTTATCTTGTGAAACTCCAGTTGTACCGTGGTAACGATAATTCATTTTGGTTTTCCGTCGCTGTACCAATTTCCACTCGCCGTCGGCCCTTAGAGTATCAGCAAAGGTAGACTTTTGCGGCTTAACGTAGTTGTTCGGAGATTTGTTATCGCGACAAGCAGTGGTTGCATTATGTATAGGTGTAGATGTATTGCACAGCTGATGCGCGGTCGCAGCCGGCTCGCTCGGTAAGCAGGTATCGGGCCCGGCCAACGTAGACAGCCTGGCGCTGCCGGCGGCGCCGCCAACTCCCCTCGACGTTCTTGTTAATGGAGGGTAGACATGCGATTTGCGTTGGTTGTTGCAACTAACCGAATTGGATAAATTCGACAAATTAGCATGATCGTAGTCGGCCACAGTCATATCTATATGCGAAAGTCCGATCGGTCCACTATCCACACACGCGCCACGCTTTGTATTTATTCGTATATTTCGAAAACCATTCGGTGTCGACTGATTTGAAGATGAAATTTTGTCTTTCACTGCATCTTTCAACTCATTTAGTTGTTCAGAAGTGACATAATTAGATTTAATTTCTTTCAATTCGTTCTGGAGAATTAATAAATCTTTTAAGATTTTAGTCGCATCCAAGTGATCCCAAGTAATCGGCGGCAACTTTTCTAGTTCTCGAGCCACGAAAACGGGTATGATTTCAGGATCAGTCCCTTTAAAAAGCGAAATGATATCCTCCATGTCCCGATTTTCTTTTCCATGTCGTTTGCGCATGATTTTACGTTTCTCACTCGGCAACGATTCAAACAGTAACGACTTCGATCGCGTTATTTCTTCACTTTTAAAAGACGACACACATATTTTCACTAGACTGTCCTCATCCATAACGGATATTTTGTTTTGCACGTAAGCAAGTAACTCGTCGATTACTATATTGCACGTAATGCACTTCACCGTTGACGCCATTTTTACGTAACAATAAAAATGTCTTAGCGATCGATTACGCGCCCGTCCCCGGATACTGCGCGCGCGCGACTGCGCACCTAGTTCCTGATTTTTGAATGATGTTATCAACCTTTATAGGTACAAAGTATTGAAATTGAATTATAAAGGGAACTCACCTGAAATGATGCTGTAGCATAAAATCGCAAAGTCACCAAAACTGCAATTTCGGGAGCTATAGGAAGACCCCTATTGTCACTTTTTTTTAGGTGATTTTTTATTAACGATGTTATATATATAACACTGTTTTGGTGGAATCTGTATCGTTTTTTAAAATCTTCCTCCGACATTTCGAACAGATTATGTGCATCCCTTATGTATCTCTTCGGTATACGATGCGTATTTGGCCAAAATATGTTATCATAGTAGTCCACGCCATCGTAATAGTCAATTTCGTCAATAATATGCTGTAAATCCATTTTTTAAAATGCAAACATAGCCGATCTCGTTCTCAAGTCAGGGTCCGACTGGACTCAGAAAACACGCTCTTGAGTAGTATCTTGAGACCGATCTTAAGTACGGAGTTTTGTTTATTAATACGTCAGCGACTCAGGTGATAAGCGGACTTGAGCCATGTACTTAAGTATGATTTATTAATTATTACTGCAACTTAAGAGTGTGCTCAAGATCAATCTCAGAGTTGATATTGGTTTATAACTTTATAGTAAATGTTGTTGTATGCTTTTAACAGGTTTAAGCAATTGAAAAGTGTAAAAGAAGTGCTAGATAGATTTTAATAATGTTTTATTGTGCTAAATTTAGCTAACTAATTAGTAAGATTAGGAGCTAAATAAAAAAATTATATAATTATAAAAATGTGTTTTTTTAATATTACTTATATATACCTAACAAGCATGAATAAAAGTTCTATCATGTTCTTCACACGGTATCTGGAAAAGAAACAATGATTATGTTAATTTCATAATATATAAAAATAAATTGCAAAGTCCCTTGTTTATGATCAAAACATTTCATTGGTTTTATTGCAAAGTGAAGTCCCCACTGAGGATCAGATTCAGACTCAAAACCCTAGGCTATGAGTCAAATAATAACCACAACATATAATATTATGGATTTCCTTTATGTACTATCCACAAAATCAATGCAGTACCATTTTTAAAAAAATTTGCTAGCACAAGATGACAATAGTTCGTCCCGCCCTTTGTTTAACATCAACCAATTACGACGAACCGTTTATTCAAAAGAAAGGAATTGTTGGCATGTGGTGGCCAGACCCTGTTCCGCCTTTTTTTTTAAATTGATTAATGACAAACAAAATGTCCCTTTTTTAACATCTTGACTGTCTTCACAATTTTATGATGCTAAACTTTAAAGAGGATGTTGGGACAGGACAAATGCAAATGAAAATAGCCCTTAAGGTGGTATATGGCAGATTTTGTTAATAGTACCTCTTTAAAATGCAATAAATATTTGAATGGAGTACAATTATGATAAAATATGGTTTTAATTAAATACCTTCTCGTGAGCGCTCTCTTTCTAATATCAGTTCAGCTAGTTCAGCTTTTGCCTTAGCTTCCCTAATTCTGTACTGCAGCAGCTCCTTCTCTAAGGCATGAATTTCACTAGCCCGATTAAACCTGTCCGTGTACTCCTTCTCTAAAATGTTTTGTTTCCGGTGTTGGAAAGAGGCAGCAGAGGTGGACGAGGTTGACGGTGGTGGCAAACGAGTAATAGTGCGAGGAGGTGTAATGTGAGGTGGTGGGTGTATTGTGGGTGTGGGTGGCGGTGGGTGTATAGGAGGAGTTGGTGTAGTAGGAGAGGGTATAGGAGAATGGTCAGGTTGTGAAATTAGAAGTAAACTTGTTGGCTGTCGGGTAATGTCCAAACTTAAATCGGGCTGGTTTACATCTAGGTCCATCGAGGCGTCTGCAGACTCTGAAATAAATAAATAGAATACTTACATTTTCCAAAATAAAATAAATTTTTGCCACTGTCCAGGTCTTTTAGTCAGAGACTAGGCAATGAGGCTCAACGTGACAGATGGTGAGCCCATCACCGCGCTTTGCTGTTGGATGTATAATAGCATTGTCTAACATCTGGCTACCTTTTAAGCTATTTTTTGTTGTATTCTATCCACGTGAAATGAACATAAGTTAAATTTAAATGAAACTTATCTTTAGTTTAAACTAAAGCTAATATAAATGCAAATGGACGACCTCATATAATAATCAAAACAGCACAGAAATACTCTGCTACTGAACAGCCGCAAGTGTTTACTTAATTTCAGACTAAACGGACAGAACTGCACATGAATCCACTGACAAAATTCGCACTATAGCAATGCCATGGAATAGATACCTAAAAAGACGGTGTCCGAATCAATTGCTCCAGGAATCTCAACCATTAGGGCCGGGGCAATTTGTGCCACATCCAGGTCGATTACAGCATCACTTGTTGAGGGACCTCCACCAGTTGCCATGCGATGTTGCCGCTCTTTCGTAAGGGCTTCCCTTTGCCGCTGTTAGTATTCATCCACAGCCGCCTCAGTTGTTTATTTGTGACCTGATATTGAATAATAGGTTATTATTTTATTATATCTTATTTAATGGCTATCGCGTGTAGCATTAAGCCAATTTCGAGTGTTTAATTTTTTTAATTTATTTAGTATGGTACGGTAGATAGAAGTAAAATTGAGGCTCACAACACGTGTTGTTGCTAAAAGAACACGGGAGAAACCCAACTTCCATTTAGGTTAGTTTCCATCTGAATACAAGATTAGAGTACATAAATAAATATTATTAAGGAACAACACTGAAAATAATATTTACCTCTGCTGTAACATGAGGACTTGTGTTGTACTCCCTAGTAATGCTTTCCCATGCCACATTTTTCTCGCGTAATGTTGAGCCATCCGTGTTTTTATTTTCTACTATTGTAGAATAAGATTTTAAAATATCTATGAAAACTTTCTTTTCCATTTGGTTGAACGAAAGTTTCTTGGCTGCCATTATTCAGGGAAATTGTTTCTTGTAGGTTAGGTTACGTTAGAAGCGATAGAAAATGATAGCGAGCGACACACTGACACCACTGACAGGGCACGTCCACAGATAAAATACGTAGGTTTTTTTTTTATTGACATCATTCGGTTAATTACTCATTCAAAACTGACGTTTTATATCAAATCCAATAAAAAAAAACAAGATCTTGAGTTCATGGTCTTGGGTTAAATCTCAGTTGATACGCTCTTGATGATGATTTATTATTTAGTCACGATCTTAAGATCGTGATCACATCTTGAGAGCGTATCAGCTGAGATCGCTCTCAAGATCGATCTTAAGTGTGATTTATAAATACGGGCCTAAGTCCGATATCATAACCTCAAAAATATTTTGGCGGGGCTATGTTGTCAATTTTTAAGACGAAATAGCCCCGTCGATTTTGTATGAATTTGCAAAAAGCTAGTGACGTGCTATGATTGGCTTTCTTATCGACATATTATCGACATAAGCATAAATGTTGAGCAACTGACATAAAATATTTGTGTTTTGTTATGAGTACACATATTTAACCGAAAACGCGTGAACCTATGTTTTTTACGCCTAAACGTCTAAACTAACTTTGTTGAAGTCTAGTACGGAGATTTTAATTTATTGAAACTGCCTAAGTACTTTATTTTTAATGCAGTTCTGGTAGGTATCAAAAGTTTGTGTGGATGTATGAATGTGTGTTTGTTATTCTGTTACGCAGAAACTACTGGACGAATCCGAATGAAGTGGTACACCGGTAGATAATGACAGGAAATAACACGTTGAATACCTACAATTTAGGCTGGTAAGAGCACATGAATGTTTCATGTGTAATATTTTTTATCATTAATTTATCATTTTCTTTAAATGCTCATTTTAGATGGTCCGACATTATAAGTGCATGAAAGATAAAAGTTATTCAGAGCGGCAACTAGAACAAGCAGTTGACGCTGTTAAAGAAAATAAAATGACGCTCAGCCGATCGGCAAAATTATTCGAAATACCAAGAACAACCATTTATTTTACATTAAATCATTGTGTGATGACAAGAGCTGGACACCCAACAGTTTTTTCTCCAGAATTTGAAAAAAGAATGGCGGATTGCTTGCACACAATGGAGAAAAGCGGCTTCCCAATAACAAGAAAGGAAGCCTCTGTATTGATTTCAGAATATGTGCGTCAAAATGGCTTGGTCACACCTTTTACCTTTCACCAAATTCCAGGAAAAGATTGGTTTCACTCCTTTTAGAAGAGGAATGAACTTTCAATTAAAAAACCACAAAAGTAGAACTTGCAAGAAAAAACGCTTGCGACCCGTTCATCATTTACGGTTATTTAGATTTGATGGAGAGCGTACTACAAGAATTAGAGTTAAAGGAAAAACCCAAACAAATCTACAATTTGGATGAAACGTCCATTTGCAATGACCCAACTAAGGGTAAAATTATAGGAAAAAAGGTTTTAAGGCCACTAGAACAACCAGCGGACCTGGACGCAATAACACAACCGTTCTTTTAGCTACAAATGCTTGCGGTGACAAAATTCCTCCACTGATTATATTCCAGGGAAAGTTTCTCTGGAATCAATGGTTTTACGCCGAGAAAAAAGTTAAAACTGCTTACGCGGTTAGCGACAAGGGCTGGATGGAGACTTTTGAGAAGTATATAAGAGATGTTTTTGTCCCCGCGATAGGTCCAGAGAGACCAGTCCTCTTAATATTTGACGGACACAAAACACATGTAAGTTTGGGTGTCATAGAATACGCGGCGTCTCAAGATATAACAATAATAAAACTTCCACCACATTCCTCTCACGTATTGCAGCCGCTAGATTTAAGCACCATGAAGCCCTTAAAGGACAGATGGGAAGCTGAATTAATAACATGGCAGAGGCGTCATATTGGGTCACGATTGCCTAAAAGCGAATTTTCACGAATTCTCACCAAGATATGGAGTGAGATGAATCCCGTCATTTTGGCCAATGGGTTCAGCAAAAGTGGAGTTTATCCATTTGACCGCGAAGCTATTCCTAAAGAATTATTCAATCCAGTAAAATACAAAAAATGGGAGAACCGTGAAGTTTTGAGCCCTGCGCTATTGCCTTGCGACGCTGAACTTACACAACCAGGACCAAGTTCAATGAGTTTGGAACGCAAAATAATTAATGACGATTCAGAAAAAGACTCTGTGCTATTGCCTTGCGACGCTGAACTTACAAAACCAGGACCAAGTTCAATGAGTTTGGAACGCAAAATAATTAATGACGATTCAGAAAAAGACTCTGTGCTATTGCCTTGCGACGCTGAACTTACAAAACCAGGACCAAGTTCAATGAGTTTGGCACGCAACATAATTGACAATTCAGAAACATCACAAAACCAGGAACAAGATGAACATCTATTGCAGTTGCTCGGCAACACTGGGCTATCAGAACCAGTACCAAGTTTAATGAGTTTGACAATGAAAATAATTAATGGAGGTCCAAATCAATTAGGAAAACACGAACAAAATGACCACAACACTCCAGAAAAACCAGACCCAGGTAAGAGAAATAAAGAAAAACCTAAAAAAAATTCATGCATTATACCAACGGCGACCGAAATACAAAAAAAAATACTCAAGAATTAGAAAATTAAGAAATTAATACAAAAGAACCAATAAACAAACTACAAGAAGTACAAAAGAACCGGACAGACATTAAAACATACCCAGGTAAAAGAAACAACAACAACCGAAATACAAAAAAATATTACTGAAGAAAAAGAAAATCAAGAAATTAATAGTGGAGAACCAGTATACGAGCAACAACTGAACCAAAGTGAAAACCGAAGAGAAAAAAAAACACACCCAGGAAAAAAAACTACACCAAAAACAGAAGATCCAAATAATATGCAAGCAGAAAACAAAATTCAAAGAATAAAATGTACCGATGAAAAAAGCAAAACAGAAGAACTAACGAAGGAACAATAAGGAAGAACTAACAAAAAATCCGATACGTTTAGAAATACCAAAACGATTTAATAACACTGACCTTCAATCTTCATTACAAATTTTAGACGTAAAAACTATTCCATCTCAGAAAAAAAGTTATGAAAATATTTCATTTGAAGAACTTCTATTAAAAACTATAGGTAAAAGTAATTCCCCCGTGCCTCGAAAAAAGCGAATCACAAATAGCAATGCAGAAGTTTTAACACATAAAGATGTGATGGATCGTATGATAAAAGAACAAAATGAAAAACAACACAATAGCTTAAAGAGGAAAAGATCTAAAGATGACAAAAAATCAGAAAAAAAAGCAAAACAAAAAACAAAAAAAAACTGTTACCAAGAAAAGCGTTCTTGATCAGCTATCCGATGAGGAAAATGATAATGAACCATCTACAAGTAATGTTGATGCTGACTTTACTGGAGCTAGTCGTGAAAGTTCTAATGTAAAAACGGGGCAATTTTTCTTAGCCAAATTTTACACCGAAAGAGGAAAAAAACGTACAAATATGTTTGCCGTGTAGAAGAAGTCTATGAAGAAAAAATTGTTGTGCTTCGATTTAAGTCGAAGAATAAACAAATGAACGTTTTTAACGAGGCCAAAAATGATATATCTATCATAGAATACAAGGACGTTCAAGAATATCTTCCATCTCCGCAAGTGAGGGGAAAAGACTTTATATTTCCCTGTAAAATTGAAATATTAGAATTATAAAAGGTAGTAGGGATAGAACTTTGATCTCAATAGTTATTAATACGATTCTTTGTCTTTTTGTTTGTAGCAATTTTATTAACTAAGAGTCATCTTGTTTTGTTTTGTAGCAATTTTAAGTGTGTTTTGAGTACCTATGTTGAAATTACTTAGTAAGTACTATTATTTAATAACAGTTCTACTTTTATTTAATAACGGGTATGATACAATTTTATCATTTTGTTCCTTAATAAAGTTTACTACTTACTTAAATGTGCTTTTTTATAAGACCTGAGTCAAAAAAAAATTGAAATCAAATTGAATTAAGAATTATATTTGGATGTTTAGAATGTATTGCTTCTTTCGACAGAAAAATTTTTCTACCTTAAGGGGCATCCTAACGCTATGTGGCACCCTCATCACTTATAAATTAATTACTTGATGTAAACATAATTTATCCAAAATACATTTTGAGTGAATTGAAGTGTAGGTACTTACACTTATTTTAAGCATACCATATTAGTAATAAATATTTTACTGTAGTTACAGATAGAAAATATGCGAAAAACGGCCACTTTTAGCAGTATAATAATATGGTATGCTTAAAATAAGTGTAAGTACCTAAACTTCAGTTCACCCAAAATAGATTTTGGATAAATTATGTTTACATCAAGTAATTAATTTTTAAGTGATGAAGGCGCCACATAGCGTCAAGAAGCCCCTTAACTTTTCTTATTCAAATTGATTCCAGACAAAAAGTTATCGATATCTCAAAAAAAATAATTTGTATCGATATAGTGAGCCCGTCACTATATTGTATGGACGCGAGACGGAATAGCCCCTCCAAAAATTTAGGATGATTTTTCTCGAAAATGAACCTTATGTCTGCGTAACTAAATACAAATTCAAATAGGCAGCGTCATCAGTATTGTCTGAGTAAAACGACAATTGCTCCACAGATGTCGTTCTATTAAACTCCTGACGAAATAACCCCGCGCGGGGCTATCTTGTCCAAAGTCGACTCCTATTAGAATTTTCTTAGCTACTGCAATCGTTTTTCACGTTCCAAATATGATGAACAGAATAAGAAATAACGGCTTGCTTTGATGTAATTGTCAAATTTTCCGTAGCTATTATTTAAGAAAAAAAACAGACGTGTTCTTTTTTGAGTGTTATTTTTCGCCCTTTCTTACTCCAATTCTCATATCCTTATTTTACCTCATATACCTAAAACCGTCTTATTATTGTAACATATTTGTCTCTCATATTATAACATTTTGAGTAATAAAATACAAATACAACTTACATTCCTAATCCTTAGTCAATGTACAGTCACTTTCATAATAGTGTGGATGGCCAGTCCACAATACTTGTCACAAAAAAGTAAGTAGCTAGTACTAACATAATTCTCATTAGGTATATCTTTAAATTCTTTTCATATTTATAGACATCTTTATTATTTATAGTCGACCCATTTTTCTATATTTTCTTACTACTTGTACTTCTATTTATATTTATTCGTGTTCACACATTTATTTATTATTCTGTCGACTTTATTATTTAATAAGGGACTTTATTTTAAGGTCTACTCTGACGCTGCGTACTCGCGCACCTTCGTCGTCAGCTGCCTCCAACTATTCTCACGGAGGAAAAACGTTCCTGCCAAGATCGAATGAAGGATCAGTTGTCCTATTTAGTACCATTTTATATTATATTATTTTATTTATTTTATTGTATTGTCTTATCCTTCATTTCGATCCACAATGCCTACTCAAAACAAACAAAACAATCCAAACTTTAACTAAACAGAAAGTCAGTACGTAGTTGATCATACCAGCATGAGATTCCGAATAACCAATTTTATTCCTACTTATAAACATATCTATACAATCCAAATCCAAACTAAAAAAAAACCTTATTTCAATCACATTTTAAATTATACTCATTCCTAAAAAAAAACCAAACTCTTTAATACACAACACATCCTAATTCATTATTTCTTTATGCTCATAATACTCGTATTATCATTTATACTTCGGGTCTCAACCGAAGACGATTACTTATTACATGCAGCAGTACATGAGATGGTGCTATCTTCTTCACACTTTTAGATATATCCTAAAAAGAAATATCTTATTTCCGTTCCCTGCACTGGCAACCCCGCGTCACGAGACGTCATTACGTGTTTTTGTGTTATCGGAATCACACGTACTTTTCGTAACGAAATTTAATATGTATTTAATAAGAAGGGAAAATGTTAAAGTTCGAAGTTGAGAGACAGTGATCATTACGGTATTCTTCGTAAAGTAAAGAAATCATTTTTAATTGAAAAAACGTAGGCGTTTATCATCACCTGTGTCGGTGAATAGTGATAAATGTCGTATCAACGATATTACGACACGCAGGTATTGGAACATAACGCTAATTTACCTGGAAAATAAACTATTAAGAAATGTATCATAGTTGTAAGGAACTAAGATCATTTATCATTAAAATTATCTACCCTCATTTTTATTGGTTTTTCTTGGGTTCTATAATAATGATAGTAACAAAATTAAAAGCCATTTACAACAAGAAATTCATTAAATACTAAACTACTTACTTAGACACCATTGTAACAGTGTTTAACTTACTAAACGTATGATGTGTCGAGGATATATAACTGCTCAACAGTGTTGATGCTTTATTTTACTCAATGACATTGAATGTCGTTGATTTTACTCCATACAAGCCGTATCGAGGTTACTTACAACAATTAGACAGTGCTGAGGTTCTATTTTACTCCACGCAAGCCGTGTCAAGGTAACTTACTCCTCTTTAACAGAGTTGAGGCTCCACGCATGCCGTGTCGACGATACTTGCTCCACTTTAACAGTGTTGAGGCTCAACGCTAGCCGTGTCGAGGATACTTACTCCACTTTAAAAGTGTTGAGGCTGCACGCAAGCCGTGTCGAGGATACTTACTTCACTTTAACAGTGTTGAAGCTCCACGCAAACCGTGTCGAGGATACTTACTCCACTTCAACAGTATTGAAGCGCCACGCAAGCCGTGTCAAGGATACTTACTCCACTTTAACAGTGTTGGGGCTCCACGCAAGCCGTTTCAAGGATACTTACTCCACTTTAACAGTGTTGAGGCTATATCTTACTCCAAGCAAGCCGTGTCAAAGATACTCACTCCACTTTAACAGTGTTGAGGCTATATCGATGTTGTCAATTGGTGGATACATCAAGAAAGAAAATTCCAAGGAACCCCTCTGGATTGGAAGCAAAGAAGTCGCCACGCGGTTTTCAGGTCAGACCTCAGCATTATATATACTTATTAATTGTATTAGAATAAGAATTAGACTTTCTCCGTGACACAGCGGCTACACAAGCCGTGTCGAAGATACTCACTCCACTCTACCAGGGTTGAGTGAGGCTATATTTTATTTCAAGCAAGCCGTTTCGGGAATATGTATTTAGTACATTTTAACAGTGTTGAGGCTTTATTTTATTCCACGATAGCCGTTTCATGGTTTCTAACTCCACTTGAACTGTGTTGAGGATTTTCTACTCCACATAAACCGTGAGAGGCCATACCTATTTCACCCTAACAGTTTCACGTTTCCACGTCATCCGTGGAACAAAGCAGAGTCTAAACATTGTTGAGGACGTAAGTTTGATTTCCGCCTGGGGTGGACATGTTTTCAACGTTTCGTTATCTTCGGGTTTACTTATCAATAATGATTTGGTGAAGACATCTTAAACTATGTCATTGATGTTTACAATGACTCAACCAGTAGCGGCAGAAACGAAGCTTGGCCATTCGCGCTGCTTGCAGCACTAGCGCCTGTGCCCGTGCCAGCTGCGCCACTAAGATCTTCGATCTGTCCCCGTATATGACGGTCAGTTCGACGATAGCCTGCTTTCATTGGACACCCATGGATTCTACAATTTCTCAGAGACGAACCTCTAAAAAATAAAAGGTTACTCATAATAATAATTAACAAAAAATAAAATAAGTACTTACTTACCTACTTAAATAAATGGAAAAAAAAATAAAAAAATAAAATAGTAATAATGTACATAAGCCTCGAAGCTCCAAAACTAAATTAGGAAATTGAAATAATAATAATAATAATAACAATAATAAGCTCTGTTGGAGATAATGTTTAAATAAATGAATAAAAGTTTTAAAACTTCACTTTCTGAGCATAATAATATTAAAGACCCCTAATGCCTTAACCAAGTTTGATTCGGAAAGAAAACAAAAATCCAACGCTCTGTACAGAGTCCCGGGCTGATGCCCGGGCTGAAGTTGTGATCAACTTCGAGGTTCTTTAAACTATAGGGGGGGCGCCACTGTGCGTAGTAGTATCATCAGCTATCGAGCTGCGATCAAGCCCACCAGCACCATTCACACCGCCAAGGGACTGCCGAGGTTCCGCCGGATATCTGACAGGGAGACGTTGGAATCAGAGCTCCTGCAGTCGCTTGACCTATTTTTATGACTGAATGACAGAAAGTGTGAGTTTACTAGCGATCGTAATGTTTTACATTGGATTCGTAAATGTAATATTCATTTTCCCGGTAATATTCATTTTCAAACCTATACAAAATAACTATACTTCAAAACAATGTGTGTTACTTACTATCTCATACAGATAAAAATGAATCGCCAAATGTGTTGCTAAGCGCACAAAAACGGCTCGACTGATTTGTCTGATTCTCTTTTGTTGTGTTTATAAAGGTCAGGAAAAGTTTACAAAAAACAATGTATAGGATCTCACAGATTCACTAAAATTTAAAGCAGCTTCATAATAATTATATTTAAAAGAATCGAACTGCCCTTAAATTATTAAATCACAGCTACTATTGTCGAACAATTGATATTCAAGATGCTTATTTTTAATTAAGTATCTACTGTAATTAAAGCTGATCGGAAAAAGTTAAGGTTTAGTTTGAGGCCTTAGTTGAAATTAACGTTCTTCTGTTCGGCCTATTTGTGTTTGCGAAATTACTGGAACCGGTTCTAGAACAATTGCGCATAATATTTGAATTTTCTACAATAATTGTTTAGTTTATGTTTTGTACCTACGCACGAAAAATAAGCTCAAATTATGACGAGTGTGTATTAAATAATAAAACTACGAGTACAAGCACCTTTTTGGAGTCATAGGGTTTGTCACAAACACTTACAAAAGCATTACTAAAAAACCGAGCAACAGGACTTGTTTTTGTACATAAATGTATAATAAGAGATTTAGATGAATTCAAGAATATTGACTACAGCATGCACAGCGGCCGTTGCGGTTTGAATTACCTACCTACACCAAGTTGTTTGAACAAGAGAAATTCTTAGTCAATAGTCAATAGTCAATAGTCAAAATATATTTATTCAATAAACTCAATTAATAAGTACTTTGAAACGTCCAAATATTTTTTAACCTACCACCCATTCAGGACATCATTTTTTAACTGTGGCAAAGAACGGGCGCAAGAAACCACAGCGCACAGAAGCAACGACATTTACAAAATATATATATATTATATGTCGTTACCAGATCACAAAATACAAAATATGAATTTGAATGTAAATAGTTTAATTAAATATGGTGCTCTATATAAATTAATTATAGGCAATTAGAAATAGCTGTTGGAGTAGGTACTTGGAGCATGTCAGACCCAAGCTGTTTTGTCTTCTGTATAATCCGACACTTTATAATAAGCTTTTTTATAAAGCTTTTCTTTGATTTTGATTTTAAATTTATCAAGATCTAAATTCTGAATATCATTTGGTACTTTGTTGTATAATCGTACACACAGACCCTTAAAAGAATTATTTATTTTATGGAGCCTAGTATAAGGCACTGCTAATTTGTTCTTACTTCTAGTATTTAATTTGTGAATATCACTGTTTTTTGAAAACATTTCAATATTTTTATGAACATACACAAGATTTTCATAAATATATTGTGATGCAACTGTCATTATACTTATATCCTTAAATCTCTCTCTGAGAGAGTCACCAGCCTGTAGGTTATATATTGCTCGAATAGCCCTCTTCTGCAGCACAAAGATAGTTTGAATGTCGGCAGCATTTCCCCACAGTAAAATGGCGTACGACATTACACTATGAAAGTAACTGAAATAAACTAATCTCGCTGTATCAACGTCAGTTAACTGACGGATCTTCATTACTGCATAAGCCGCAGAGCTAAGTCTATTCGACAATTTAGCTATATGTGGGCCCCACTGAAGCTTGGCATCCAACGTGATGCCTAGAAACACAGTGGTGTCCACAGGATTCACATTCTTATCTTTAATTTGTACACTAGTTATTACCTGCTTAACATTAGGCAATACAAATCTTACACATTTGGTTTTTCCCTCGTTTAATAGCAAGTTATTAACACTAAACCAGTGAACAATCTTTGAGACCGCATTATTCACTCCGTCATAATTTGGGTGTCGTCGTTTCACTTTGAATAAAAGTGAAGTATCATCAGCAAACAATACTATCTCATGACTGTCTTTTACAAAATAAGGTAAGTCATTAATATAAACCAAAAACAAGAATGGACCAAGTATTGAACCCTGCGGAACTCCCATTTTAACCACTGATCCCGGAGATCTTTTACCGTTAATGTCGACCTTTTGAATCCTGTTACTCAAGTATGAGATTAGAAGGCTCAAAGAAGCATCCCTAATTCCATAGTGGTTAAGCTTCCTGACCAAAGTTTCATGTAAAACACAATCAAAAGCCTTGGATAAATCACAAAATACCCCTAGGGCATCCTGTGATTCCTCCCAGGTATCAAATATTTGGATTAAAAGCTCAACACCGGCGTCAGTTGTAGAGCGACCCCTAGTAAAACCATATTGTTTACAATGTAAAAGTTTATTTTTATAAAAATGAATTTGCATTTGATCTAGTATTAACTTTTCAAAAATTTTACTAAATGTGGGTAGCACAGAAATAGGTCTAAAGTTAGAGGGGTCAGAAGTGCTACCCGATTTAAATAATGGAATTATTTTACTATATTTCATGAGGTCAGGAAAAACACCACAGTCAATGCATTCATTAAATATGCAAGCTAAAACTGGAGCTATTGTCATAATTACAGATTTAGCGACGTCCACGGAATTACCCCACAGATCAGCAGTTTTCTTTTTATTGAGAGTGTTAAATGTTTTTATTATATCTATAACACAAATTTTTTGAAAACTGAAATTATTTTCACAATCTTTAACATTCTCCTTCAAAACAGATTCAGCTACAGTGGGGGAGGAAATCAAGGCTTTTGTAGTTGAAACTGGAATGTCAGTAAAAAACCTCTCAAATGCTGCAGCAACATCAGCATCAGAAGTCAAGGTTTTATTATCACAATTTAAATTGTACTCATTATTACGACTTTTGACCTTTCCTGTTTCACTATTTATAATATTCCATGTCATTTTTATTTTGTCATTACTATTCTTAATCTTAGAACTCAGATAGTTTGCCTTGGCTAATCGACATACTCTTTTGAATAACTTTGAATAACTTTTAACATATAATTTGAAGTCATCGCTGGTGTTATAGTTGCGTTCACCATAAAGTTCATAAAAGCGTTTCCTACTTCTGTGAATACCAATTGTAGCCCATTCATTAAAAGTTACAGTACCACTAACTGAGATCTTTTTTGGAATAAAAGTTTTATTAAATTCTGAACAATAAATGTTAAAAAAATTATTATAAAAGACATTAGGGTTGTCATTGTATTCTAAATAATTAAATTTTGTATCTAGATTGCTTTTAAAGCGTTCCAGCCGACCTGCAGTTTTTGGTACAACAGTGATATTCTTTTTCGTCACTTGTTTACGCTGGTGTGGAAAGCTGACCATTTGGCCACAATGATCAGAGTCCAGGTTATTAATAATTTGCTTAGTCAGTGGTTTTACATTTGTATATATGTTATCAATACAGGTGGCCGAAGTGGCAGTTATTCTTGTCGGCTCCAAAAATAAATGATTCAAGTTGTATGATAGAAATAGGTTTTTAATTTTAGTTGACATCGTGGAATTTTCTAACAAATTAATATTAAAATCCCCGCAAACAATTATTGTTTTACCTACATTACGGACTTTATGTAATGCCTCATCCATAACTTTTTCGAAAAAATCATATGATGCTGAAGGAGGTCTGTACACACTTAATACAACAAACTGCTCCAGATCAGGATTAATTGATTCAGAAACTTTTATGTATTCGCATCCTACATCCAGTCTTGTGAAAACATTATACAAATATACTCAGATACGGAGTAGGTAACTCTCCTACCATGCGTTTTCACATATTATTAGTTTATTGGCAAAGCCATAATTTGACCTTACAAACCCTTACAAACGCAGAATGCATCACGAAATCCTGACCAAGTTATAAAAAAAAAACACTTACATTTAATATAAATTGAATAAAGCAGAAGGTATTGATATGGTACAGATTAGAATTTACATCCTTGGTATACAATGTGAGCCAAACTTGTTGTCCAAAAAAAATGTTCTTCGGCCCTAAATAATATTTGTTATACCTAATTTCCTTTCAAGGCGAGCCATCCACTTCTAGATAGCCTTATCCAGGTGGCGCAAAATTATTAGTGAATCGTTGACCAGAGACATGGTATACCACGAGCATCTTGAGATATACACTCGGCGTCAAAAAAATCGCACCTTTTAAAAAACATCTTTAAAAATTCTTAAACCTTATGTAGAGGATAGTGTTGGGTATCATTAGAAAGGTAACAAAAAGGAGTATCAAAAAACAATTAAATTTAACTTTCTGTTTAATTATAATTATACAAACAACATTAAAATTAATAAAATAATAAAAATCCTTAATTAAGTCCGAATTAACAACAGATAATTTACAAAGAAAAATGTACAAAAAGTGTCTTAAAATTAACTTAAAATCTAGTGTTACCCCCCCTTGCCCTGATCACGGCTTCCATACGGTCCCTCATGGACCTCACCAACTTCAGGAGCTCTTCTTGAGGGATAAGCCCCCATTCTTCAATCACCGCGTCTTGGAGCTCCTGTAGAGTCGAAGGAGCTGGATCCCGAGATCGAACCTTACGTTTAAGATGGTCCCAGAGGTGCTCTATAGGATTCAGATCCGGACTTTGCGCTGGCCACTGCATCACAGAGATTTGGGACCTCTGCAAGAAGTCGCTCACGATGCCTGCAGTGTGAGCGCGAGCGTTGTCGTGCATTAATGTGAACCCCTCGCCAAAAGATTCGGCAAAGGGGACCACATGCACTTCCAGGACCTCAGTGACATAGCGGCGAGCAGTCAGCGACCCTTGTCCGCGAGCACCTCCAGTCCGGGAGACGCAGACAAGGTCGGTTTTGCCGGCAGCAGACATACCGCCCCAGAACATGCAGGATCCGCCACCATATTCCACCGTCTCCTGGATGCAGGCTTGGGCGAAACGTTCACCCTGCCTCCGGTATACTCTTCTCCGTCGGTCGTTGCAGAAAAGACACACTCGCGTCTCGTCTGAGAAGAGAACAGCTCTCCACTGCTCAAGGGTCCAATCGACGTGGTCACGAGCAAACTGCAAGCGGGCTCGCCGATGCGCTGCAGTCAATTTTGGACCCGTAGCAGCTCTGTGGGCCGCTATCTTCTTCTCCTTCAATCTTCTTCTAACCGTAGATACGCTTACGGTGCGTCTGCGAACTGCCTGGAGCTGCTGTTGCAACTCAACAGCGTTGGAGAAACGATTTCTCAAAGAGTTCGACACAACGAACCGGTCGTCTCTTTCCGAAGTGCAGCGACGTCTACCCGAACCGTGTCTGCGGATATAGCCACCGGTCTCTATGAAGCGCTGGTACACTCTTCGAACGGAATAACGGCTCAGGTTCAGTTGCCGGGCGACATCACACTGCCGCACCCCTGATTGCAGTAGTGCAACCACTTGAGCGGCTTTATCAGCTGTGGTATCCATCAAAATCTGTGCGTGTGTCCTCTTCAACGGTTGAATAGCGAATGACCCACATTGAACCCGTGTTGACCGTTTTATACCCACAAAGGAAGCGCAACTAGCAACTCTCACGGGTAGCAAAATTTGCATCGAATTTTTGTGACACTTTATTTGTTGCATTAGGTTTTATTTGATAATGAAAAGTAATGTTTTTTATTAAGTTAATTAAGTAACCTTGTAAATAAAATCATAATTAATGCGACTGCATGTGCATATCAAGAGTAAATGACATTTGAAAGTGATTTTCTAAGAGGTGCGATTTTTTTGACGCCGAGTGTATGTTTACATCTCTTGCAAAAAAATCAGTAACATTAAATCAGTACTGTATTTGATAATATCTTGGTAGCTTTATTCGAAAAATAATAACTTGAATCTTTTCAAAGCTGATAGTTATAAAGTTATCATTTCTAACCAAAAAGTTTGAGGAAGGTTCTATGTTGTTTATACGCATAGGTCTACTTTACCTGTCATATAAGGGAAGTAATTTACTTTCCATGAATGACTGTGTTTATCACAGTTTTGTTAAGTGTACACTAACTAAGATTTATTGCTCCAAATCAAAAATACAATTCAACATGGGACACAAATGTCATATTAATTAAACCATATTTCCAGGACTATCCTTAGAATCAGATCATAATCAATGATTTGTCACTTATGATTCTTACACTATATTTTCTATTGTTTCTGCTCAATAAAGGTAGTCTATTAGTTTAATCAAAAATAATATATCAATACAAAATTATATGATTGTGATTGAAATTACCGACTTCATTTAGACTTCAGGACCCGTGTTTAGCAACCGCTCATCAGATTGTCCAATATTTGTAAGAATCCCAGTTATTTGTTGCTGGCTGTGCCAACCTCATATAAAGGCGGTCACAAACGTTTGTTGCAGAAAAAAAAAAAAGGATTTTAAGACAGTGGACGACATGCCGAAACGGATATTTGTCTGTATTTGGAGCTCACAGTCACGTAGTCGCTCGGCATTTACCTACTGCTCACATTGCTCACAGATCTAGTCTGAAGGTGTTTCGCAGAGTTGTTGTGGGCTGGGCTGAGTCACTTAAATGTATTTGTTAATACTGTTGGAGAAATGTTTAGGTACAAATTAGAATGAATTTGTCAATGCAGTATTTACAACAAAATAATAATACTTAATCAAATAAATAAATGAAATTGTTAAAGACATTGTTTAGAAAACGACCAATGCATCGATAGCCATTCAATGCATCTTTTAAGGTTTAAAGGAGGCTTACGCAACTATAAAAAACTACCTACATATTGTAAAGTTTAAATTGACATAATTTTTTATTTTTATTGTGTTAACATTACAATGCTCTGAACATCTGCATGTAATAAGTAATCGTCTTCGGTTAAGACCCGAAGTATAATTAAGAATCAAACGAACTTACCTTGTGAAGTTTGATTCCAATTATGCGAGGGTCTCAACCGAAGACGATTACGTCAACCCATCCCTCCCAACCCAAAAAATAAAATAAAAAATTGTGGAGGATAACACAAAATTCTCTGAAATAATGACGTCTCGTGACGCGGGGTTGCCAGTGCAGGGAACGGAAATAAGATATTTCTTTTTAGGATATATCTAAAAGTGTGAAGAAGATAGCACCATCTCATGTACTGCTGCATGTAATAAGTAATCGTCTTCGGTTGAGACCCTCGCATAATTGGAATCAAACTTCACAAGGTAAGTTCGTTTGATTCTTAATTATTCATAGTCATATCCAGTAAGTAGTTCTAAGTCAGAACTTTATCATTCCTTTCATTTGTATCTAATAAAACAACAAAAATATAATCTTTATAGAGTCTATAAAAGTAAACGTATGTAGGTTAGGTACCTATGCATGTTCCCGAAGTAAACAATTAAATTTATCCCAAATGATAAAATACTTAGACTTCAAAAGCGAATTAACAAGTGTGGCATAATTCCAATTAATTTCATTCGATGCTTTTAAAACACATTCACTCCTTATTTGCGGCAGTCATGCGCCTGCGCATTAGTTTACGCTGACATGATGAAAACTGAAACTAACTTGTGGAATGTTCAGTGGTCTTTGTGCGATCTAAATTTAGAATCAGTTATGAAATATTTTATCACATCAATCTAATATTTTTAGAATTTCCATTATATTTTAAATAAACTAACAACGTTACAAAACTTTTGCATATGAATAACCACAGAAAATCGTAGATTTTTTTTTTAAACTGCAATTTAAAAATAAACAAAAACACTTATTTTCATGTTAATTAATGCCCTTAGTTACTCAATTAAAAAAACATCGATTAAACTACTTTAGGAACACACTAAAATACACAATAATACATTAAAGTGTCGTCAACAACCGTTTAGCCAATTTAATCTTAATTACATTTACTCTTACACATTGTGTACTTTATGTATATCGATTACGTACTCATTATATAGGTAATAAATTTTTTTTAAATAAACTATAAAATGCTAAACATTATTACAGCCATTCAAAAACCATATTTTTTTTCTCTACATAATTCACACTTTTTTAAAAACAATAGAAACTTTAACTATTTGAAGCTTAAAATAATTAAACACAATATTAAACCAACAAATATAAAAAATATCCCGTATCCCATAATTAAATGTTACTTGTAACCACTTTCTGAAGATTTCACTTGAAATTTTGACTGGAACATCTGCTGGCTGCTCCACTTCCGCCTCCTGTATCTCACAGCACCCGGCTTTTTACCATCTCTATCGTCAGCAACCATACTTGCAGCTACAACTGTCAGTGACGAAGGTTCCATACAACTCGATTCCCACCGGCTTCCCTTCAGAAGTTTAGAACACAACCACTCTCTACTTGAATTGAGAAATGGCACAATCAGTAATTATAAAAGTAAATATATAAAAGAAACATTACAAAACGCCTACACTATGGACATTAAATCAACAAAATTTGCTTTTCAACAACATATTGCTGTAAAATAAGCCGCAGGCGCGATCGGCTTTTTGGCAGTTAAACTTCTAATATAAAATATACGTCATGACGTCACATAGGTCAATAAACCCACCCGCGTATTGGCAGCTTCCAGTAAGCCGGCTCTAACCGAGTTACTTGATAGAGAAAGTAATACAATTTGCTTGCGGGTGAGCGGGATGGAGAAATATCGTTTTCGGTCGTTCTGTTGACAGATAATTTGACGTAATTGCATTTCGCCATCCATCTTTGAATGCACGACTGTGTTTTTAAATTAATATTTGAATTTATTAGTTAGTTTCACCTATTACAATTTATTTCTTGGTTTAAAATAGTGTTAGTATTGTAGTTGGACTTTGTTTATTTGTGTTGTGTGTAGTGTAGTGATGTGTGTGTAGTTACGAAGACGTACGTTGTAATTAGGTATTTGCGGTAAGTAGATATTGTAATAAGTCGAAATTACGTATTTAGAGTAAGTAGATTTGCAAAGTAATCGGTAGATTGTAAGATGTCGGCATTAATAGCTTTAGATTGTTGTTTGACAGATTATTTGCTTAGTGAGGTAACATGCTTTGCAAAGTTAAGTTTTGAAAATAAAAAACATGTAATTCAGTTAGGCCGTGCTCGCCCAGATATGACTTTAAATTAAAAAGACGCGATATTTTTTTTAAACATTTTAATGTATCCCTTTACGATAAATATCAATGGCTAACTGGCAGTTGTAAATTAAATAAAATGTATTGTTGGCCATGTTACTTTTCTCAGATGCTAGTAGTTTATGGAATAAAGGTGGTTACACCGATATTAATAATCTAACGAATTCATCTAGGAAACATTCTCAGACCGAAAAGCATATACGTAGTTGTTTAGCTTTACATGAGTTTGGGACTAGTAGAATCGAAACATTTTTCGATAATTCGCATGACGCCCATAACAGAAAAGTCAATCGCAATAGAGATTTAATGAAACGGTTTATTGACACCGTTATTTTGTTAGGTAAACAAGAACTAGCTTTTCGCGGCCGTGATGAAGGGCGCAGTTCTGTTAACCGCGGTAATTATATTGAAACTTTGCTTTATCTGAGCAAGTACGATACAGTAATGGATTCGCATTTAGAATTATGTTCTTCAGTTCAAAACCCCGCGTTTTCTGGTCTCTCTAGTGACATTCAAAATGATTAAATAAATAGTATTGCATCCGTCTCACGCAACTTGAAATAAATAAAGCTCAATTTCTGTCTGTAATGATTGACGAAACTCCCGATGTCAGTCATAGGGAGCAATTAACTGTAATTTTTAGGTATTTAACTCAAACTAGAATCGAAGAACGATTTCTAGGTTTTTACGATGTTAGCGGAAGTCGAACTGCTGAAGTTCTATCTAATCAGTTGTTAGAAATACTTTACCAGTATCATTGTAGGCATAAGTTAGTTGGTCAGTCTTACGATGGCGCGGCAGTTATGTCTGGCTAGCATGGTAGAGTCCAAGCTAAAATTCGCGATGCATGCCCTATGGCAATGTTTGTTCCATGTTATGCTCATATATTAAATTTAGTACTGAGCCGTTCGCTTGAAAATATTCCGTAACTGAAAACCTTTTTTGGACACGTAAATAGTATTGTTCGGTTTTTCAACAAATCATCTAAACGGTCCAACCTATTAAAAGAAATAGCTGACCGCCGTATGCCCGGAGTTTCAGAAACCCGTTGACACTATCACTCACGCATTATAAATGTAATTTTTAACTGTAGATTAATGAATCTCTTTCCTTGGCAGAATGTTTCCTCAGTAAGTTAGAAAACATGCAGTTTTGCTTTTTGTTGCACGTATTGTCAGACATTTTTCACAAAACCGACGTTCTTTTTAATTTATTGCAGTCAAAACAGATTGATATCGAGGTAGCAAACCGCGAAATAGATTCATTCAATAGTTGGCTTGCAAATGATTTTATAAATAATTTTGATTTTATTTATGACATCGTCCAGGAATTCAATATATACTCTTTATTGCACATAAACACACATACAGAAAAAAAAAATACAGACAATAGTAAGCAAAGGTGGACTTATCTCTAAAAGAGATCTCTTCCAGCCAACCTAAGGTGGAATGGGAGCGTGATGCATTAGTGGGAACAACAAAAGTGCTAATTAATTAATAACAATAAAACAAAATATTGCCAATAGATAAAGGTACTTAAATAAAATATATAAAAATAATACTACATACTAGGTACTACATATAATAAAAAAAAAATACATCAAGTAAATAATATAATAATACTTACATAAATAATATAGATAAAAATAAACATATGTGTCTATATGTTGTCTATGATTGCGATGAAATTAGTGTCAGAAAGTGGTCCTTGACCCTTCTTTTAAAAGATGCAATTGTTGAACCATTCTGTATGCCCGTTGGAAGATTGTTCTAAAGCTGCGCAGCCCGGACAGTATATGATTTCTGAAAGAAGTTGGTGTTGACTCTCGGAATCTTGAGCGTCTTGGTGATGCACGCACGTCTTGAGCGACAGGGTGGGGGCAACAGTTGGAACCGGGAACGGAGGTAGGAGGGAGCATTGGGATCGTTCAGGATGTTATAAAGAGTGGAAAGGATGTGCATATTACGCCGGTGTCTGATCGGAAGCCACTTTAGTTCAGTACGAAAGTGTGAGACGTGGTCATACTTACGTAAGCCGAAAATGAATCGAATGGCCAGATTCTGAAGACGTTCCAGTTTTAGCAATTGCTCCTCAGTCACATCTAAGAAACAGACGTCGGCGTAGTCTAGTATAGGAAGAAGAAGAGATTGCGCGAGCATAATTTTGGTTTTGAAGGGGAGAAAGTATTGAAGCCGCTTGAGTGAATGGAAGCTATAGTGCAAACGTTTGCTGGTTTCACCAATGTGGGTTGACCAGGACATGTTACAGTCCAACGTCAAACCCAGGTTCTTAACTTTGTCAGTGTAGTTGATAGGGACACTGTCGTAGACGAGCGCGGGAACAGAACTCCAATCCAACCTGGATCTCAACCTACCGCTGCCCACAATCATGGCCTGTGATTTTGCAGGGTTTACAATAAGACCGTACGATTTAGCCCATGCTTGGACAGCAGATAGGTCTTGATTCAGAGCATGAATCGTCTCCGTGACCTCCGAAAGCCTAAAATGCTTGTAAATCTGAAGGTCATCGGCGTAAAGGTGGTAACGAGAAGAAATAGCAGATGAGATCTTGTTAATGAAAACAGAAAAAAGAAGTGGGGAGAGCACGCCACCCTGAGGCACTCCCGCTGATAAGCAGGTCCAGCCAAAGGATTCATCATGATGCCTCACACACTGCACACGGCCAAAGAGGTATGAACGAAACCACTCTAACACCGGCGCAGAAATGTTAACAGAGCGAAGAGTAGCAAGAAGAAGGTCGAAATCAACGGAGTTAAATGCACTACTGAAATCTAACAAGACCATTGCCGTGAGTTTGGTGTTCTCCATAGCCCACCGGATATCTTCCGTAATATTCAGCAGTGCACCAACAGTGCTATGGGAGGGTCGGAAGCCGGATTGGAAAGGACAAAGCAGGGAGTTGGATGCAAGAAAAGAGTATAGTTGCTTGTGAACAACGGATTCCAGGACTTTAGACAGGATCGGGAGTATAGATATTGGACGATATTGGGAGAAGTCAGAAGGCTTTCTTCCACGAAGCAGGAAAGACATTATGAGTAAGAGAAAAGTTTATCATGAATGTGATTACAGACACAATGTCCTCCAGTACGGGAAGAAGCATGTCCAAACTAAGACCATCACTGCCCACTGCCTTAGTGCTGATGGAGCGAATAGTCTTGGTGATGTCGTCATCAGAAACTTTAGGAAAGGAAAAGGATGGGCAATCAGGTGGTGCAAGACAAGAGAGGAAAGAAAGGGAAGCAGACTTTGTAACTGAATCTAAAGTTAGTGGAGGAGAAGAAAAATGATAATTAAGAGAATCAAGATCCACTGAATTCTGGCAAGTAACAGAAGGTTTGCCCACGCCCAGCGTCCCCAAAAAACTCCAAATATGCTTTTGACCAATACTTTCAATTTTAGAGTAAATATACTTTCGTTTTGCGTCCCTACACATTCTATTGCAAATGTTGCGCAGTTTTTTGTAAGCATGTAAGTTTTCAGGTGTAGAAGATTTTTTATTTAAACTTTTGGCTTTGTCACGTCTTGCCATCATTCTCCTAATAACAGGAGTAAGCCAAGGGGCAGGAATATGTTTGATGCGTACAGGTCGCACTGGAGCATGGATATCGAAAACTTTGGTCAGCTCAACAGTGAAGTAGTTTGTTATAAAGTCGATATCATCGGACTTAAGTACAGGTGACCAGTCCAAGCAAGCGAGGTCCTGTCTCAAGCGGTCTAAGTCCATATGCCGAAAGTTGCGCTGATGAAGTACCTTTGATTTGATTTTTGGAGGGCGAACTTTGTAAGTTAAGAAGATTAGGTCGTGGTAGGAGAATGGTGCAGTCATTTGCCCGTGAGAAACAACAAGATTGGGATTTGAAACTAACATCAGGTCAAGAAGAGAGGGAGTACAGTTTGGAAAGTAGTGCGTAGGGGACGAAGTTTGAAGCACATGAAGGTTGAGAGAAGTAACCACATTGTGTAAGTTACGAGCCCTGGCATCATCCCTCAACAAACACGTGTTAAGATCACCCATGAGGATGACGTGATCAAAGAGAGGGACGAGACTTTCCAGAGTGTTCTCCAAACTGTCGAAATAGTTAACTTGATCGTTTGGACTGTATAGAGCTCCCAATAATACTTTCTTGTGGTGAATGATAGTTTCTATGAAAATGAATTCAATAGAACCAGTATATTGAGATGGGGAGCTGCTGATGACACTAGCCGCGATGTGACCACGAAGGTAGATACCCACGCCGCCACCACCACGACCAGTACGATCGTTGCGAAAAAGTTTGTAGCCTGGAAGAGAACAACTAGTTGAGGGGAGAGAAGGTTTTAGCCAGGTTTCAGACACACAGATACAGTCAACTATGCCATCGCCAAAGGATGAAAGAAGGTCGTTGTGATGAGCTGCAATGCTTTGCGCGTTAATATGCACGAGGGATAGGAACTTTGAATTTTTATCGAAGACAGTCATCAGTTTACTATCCAGGGTGTCAGAGTCAGACAAGGAAGTGTTACTGCTTTGAGCACTTTCATATTCATCAGATGAGCAGGAAAAATATTCATCGTTTACAATCATAATACTAAATAAATAAAATAAATAATAATATGTATACGAATAAGAACAATAAAACTAAGTAAAAAATAAAATAAAAATTAAATTAAACAAGACAAAAAAAAAACAATACGCCATCCACATGCCTAAGTTGACTGAAAAAGATAACAAGTCATTAATTATAGGTAATATAGGTACTGAACAAACATAATTGCAACCAAAGCGCTTAAGCAGACAACACACTACGAGTATTAATGATAATTAATTAACATTCCAATAGCTAAATATGCAACACAAGAGCTGGATCAATACAATGAGCCACCGCGACAGCTTCGACGGCTAAATCCAGAAGTAGACGCTAAAACTATGTATCGGCGTCTTTTTATTGAAATAATAGACAATGTTAAGACGCAAATACAACACAGATACCAATCTCTTTCTCAAATGACATTTCTTAATTTACTTAATAAATGTAAGTATTGTTTTTATACTAGGTCATTTCCAAATGAAATAATATCTGCTTTATTAATTCAATTTCCGCAAATATTTGATTTCACTGCTTTAAAAAACGAGTTGAAAGTCTTATACACAACTCCATCTTTGAACAAATCAGATGTTTACGAACTTTATCTAAATTTTCAAAATTCATTATTAGCTGACACTTTTCCGAAAGTCACAACATTATGTAGTCTGTTTTTGACACTTCCTGTTACAGTAACATCCGCGGAGAGGTCGTTTTCGGCTTTAAAGCGAATTCATACGTACATGGGTAATGGTTAAAAAACAAGAACGATTATCTGATCTAGCCATTCTTTCTATAGAAAAACGTTCTTTACTAAAAATTAAGAATCTTCCCGGCTTTTATGATAATGTCTTAGCGCACTTTGTAAGAAAGAATAGACGAATAGCTTTAGAGTATAAGTAGTATTATTAGTACTTAGTCGATTAAGTTTTGTTTAATTTACATCATATCATCATTTCACCACAAACGGCTTTTATCAAAGCCACTTCTATTATGCTTGCAAGAAACTGTTTCAATATCTTAGTGCTTACACGTATAGTAAAAGTGGACTGAAGATACATCTGCCTATACAAGACTGAAGCCAGGATGCCAATCACAGATTTTCGGTAAGGATTTAAGACTGCGTGCCCGCGCTCGGAGTAGGTAAGCATTTTTTTTTTTGCTCCGGCTTACCTCTCTCAGTATTCCACGCTTCGCCACTGAACTGTATATTAATTTTTGTCTAAATCTTGTTATTTTTTTTTCCATCATTTGGTACTAATTCTTCTTCGCCAACGACTTCGAAGAATGTCGACGCAACAAGCATAAATTTTTGTTACGTTTTTGAGGAGTTTATTTTATTAATCACTCAGTATCATATATTTTTATAAAATCATCATCACTTATGAATTCATTGTTTTTAGTCCACAATTTAAACGCTCACACATTGTTTTTATTTTTCACTTATTTATTTAACAGTCTCATTTTCACTTCGAGTAAGTGTTTAAAATGTAGTCTTTTAATTATTTGTTTTCACTTTCCTAACCATCTGCCCAGCGCCGCCGATGGGCAGCACTGGCAGGGTCGCCATGCAATGTTAGGTTCGGCGCAACGTAAATAATAAGACTGACTGCGATCTTAATCCCTTTTTAATATGAGTAATTGCCATATAAATAGCTGTAGAAGATGTGTGCGTGTCTGCTATACTGTACACACACTACAGGTTCTTACTTGACTCAATGAAATCCTTATACAAAACATTCAAGAACGAAAATCCTAATCTTAAATGCTCATATATTTATTTTACAAAAAATAAACCTTTTTATATTGTCAGTGCATCTGTTGATGCCAGAGATACTTTGCAAAACCCTTACAAATTTTGCTTATAAAGCAAAATCACTTAAAAAGAAAGGCATAACGGGAACAGATGATCTTAATATAATAATCGAGTCAACAGTCTGTTGTGCCATTTCAAAGGACTGCATGTATGGCACATGCAAACAATGCACCACTAAAAGATATAATTACAGTATTGAAAACATGAATGGTATTGTGAGGTGGTCAGAGTGGGTCCGAAAAGAAGAGACATGAAAAACGTTAAAGAAGACTTAAGCGAAGAAGTAGACATTTTTATACAAAGATTTGATAGGGATTTAGCAATATTCAAAAGACACGTATATAACATAAAGATACAATACAAAAATTTTCGACGCTGTGTAGAGCGAATTCGGCCAAACGAATGCATTGTGGTAGTGGACTTCAGCAAAAGCTAAAATTGTAAATATAGCGAAGAAATACAACAACATCATTTCGGAGGATCTCGGATACAAATATATCTGCATACAGTCATAGTATATACTTTTAATGGCGAATATCCTAAAGGATATGATGTCCACTCATTTTGTACCATTTCGGGGGATCGAACAACCATCAACCTGCTGCAATTTGGAGCCATTTAGACCCATTATTAATATGGATAAAATCTAAAGTTGTTAACATTGATACAATTCACTTTCATTCTGATGGTCCCAGCACACAGTATCGTCAAAAACATAATTTCTATATTATGTGCACTAAGACATTTGACTAAGGGTTTTGCAATATGACGTGGTCATTTTTCGAAGCCGGCCATGGAAAGGGCCCAGCAGATGGAATTGGTGGTTTCCTGAAGAGACCTGCGGATAAAATTGTAACTGATGGTCAAGACATTTTTTTTTATACATTCACACCAATTATCTAGCCCAAGAGAAGCTTCGAAGAAACTCGTTAAATGGTTACTAGACAACGGATAAACATACTTAAAATACTTAAATACATACTTATTATACATAGAAAACACCCAGACCCGAGACAATTTAGAAAAACAATAATTTCTAAATTATCCCGACCGGGGATCGAACCCGGGACCTCTGAGATGGCGACACCATGAAAACCGGTGTACAAACCACTTGACCAAAAAGGTCGTCGGTCGGTCGGAACATTGCTGATGTAGAACAATTTTATGAGAGACTGAAAGATGCCAGCATAATAGTGCTGTATCTCATTGACGAAAAAGATATCCATGATAAACAGAAACTTCTTCTTAACAATATTTCAAAGATTAATTGGCACTTTAAAAGTGCACCAAGTGTTTTCAGATTGTTACGGAATAATAAAACACCAAGAATTGGGCTGCTTTGGACAAACAGAATGTTATGGCAAAAGATGATTCTGTGATTGTTTTAATCCTAGGATATATGATTTGAACAGTTACTGTCAAACCGAAAACGCAGTTGTTACAGCAACAAATTCTACTCCAGACTATACAAAAGATAATGATAGTTCTGTTTTAAACATCCCAATTATGACTACAAAATCAATAACTACTTATACCCCCGACTTGCATAAATGTAAAGAGGTGCCTCCACGCCAAGAATAGTCTTCAGATGAATAGGACCCGCTGATTGCTATTCAAATTTCTAAAAATTGAAGGATATAACTAACCAACGCCAAAGTATATATGAAGAAATATACGGTCCTCCTTCAGAAGAAGAACCAGGCTCAAGTTATAATAAAAATTCAAAAATTGAAGCTGGTAATTACTTGCTAGTTAACGTGTATTTAGATAAATCGCGAAAAAAATGTTTACACATATGCATGTAAAGCATTGTCAGATATGGAGGAAAACAGAGAAGGGAAGGTAATGTTTTTAAAAGTTAAAAATGAAAATGTTACACGCTTTCAGATGGACGATAAAGATATCGCTTACGTAGAATTTGATGACATTATCCAACAATTGCCAACACCAGATATCGTAAAAAAAGGTCATAGAACTTATTTTGAGTTCAAAAACTCAATTAATGTATTCGAGAAGAAGTAAAACTGATTTAGTATTAGTTTTTTTCATAAAAAGTTAAGAAGTAGAATTTAGATCTCAAAATAGTTCATTTATTGTTAAGTGATAAGTGTTGATTATTTCAAAGATGCCATTTTACTAATTGTATTGTTTAAAAAAATAGTAACACCAGAGATAGAAGGCAAAGTAATTGCTTACTTTCTCAGGCGTTGCCATTTTTTTTTCTCTTGCGTTACCAAAAAGTCCCTTAGCTATTTTGAAGTTTGAAGGAAATTACTTTACAAATTATTTTTCTTTAACGATAATATGTTTATAATTAACTGTATCAAAGTTTATCACATCTTAATGTTTATAGTGTTTGACGCTGACTGTTACCTTTTAAGATTTATTTCGAAGTTAAGTGCTAAAGTGTGACCAAAGTAACGCAGTGCAGATTCAACTCGATATAACTTTTATTTTAAGTGGTAATAAATGTTCCTGCCTATGCAATAAGATTGCGTCTAGACTGATATAAATGATTATTTTCTAATATTCGGAAAATTGTGATTTCATTTCTCGTATTAACGTTTTTAAAATAGTAACGCCGGAGATACACAACGCTACTCTTAGTCACTTTTTGCCTTAATACTCAATAAATAGAGTTCAGACATTGCGATACATACTAGTTTAGGACAGTATGATAATCATATTTTTAAAATATGTTGCATTTTTAAAAATATCATCATAAAATATTATTAGTTGTTGTGTAAAATTTTCTCCACAAAGGAGTGACTAAAAAGTTGATTCACCCAAGTACGTAAGGATGATTTTGGCCATTTTTAACCTAAGGTTATGTAGCTATTTAATATCTCTCTTGTTAATCAATTGATCCGTTTGTCATAAAACCTCCTGAGACCCCTGAGATTTTTTGACAACAAAATGACGAAATTCAGTCATGTTGTCTGAAGGTTTCAAACAATGTTAAACAACAGATTATGGTCTTTATGTAAAACAATATAATGGACAGACGGTCTACTATATGTTGACGACTTATTACTTGTTGCAGGGACGGATATCGAGTGTGTCAATAATACTAAAAGTATGTTAAAGAAACATTTTAGTATGAAAGACTTCGGTTTAGCAAAGTACTTTTTAGGCATTTCTATAAAGCAGGATGTAATTAACGGTGTTTTAAAAATTGATCAGAAAGCATCCCTTAAACAGATTTTACAAAAATATTATATGTCAGATTGTAAAAGTATTTGTGTCTATGTCTACAGCTTCCTCATTCGACAAAGAGAAATTCTAAGCATGCCATATTTTAGTCCATATTATGTGCAATCAAACGTTTCAGTCATAATTTTTATGCCACCACAACTTCGTTGCTATGAGTTGTTTTATGTGTGTAAGCTGGAGACACGTGTCACCAGCTCGCAAACACCGGTTTAGACAAACCAGTGAGGTTAGGGTTTTAGACTATACGCAGAAATTTTGTGCATAATTTGTGCACTAGAAACATAAAAACTAACAATCACACTCAAAAACTGTTGAAACTACGATCATAAAACTGTGTGCGAAATGGATACACGGGTCTCTGGCTTGCACAGCTGTAACTTCGTAATGTTTATGAGATTGATGATTTAAGATTATACTTCTGTAATTGTTTAAGCTACGGTTATGAAATATACCTCAAAATTTTGTGCCGAATTTGTGCTTTAGGCACAAAAAAAATTAAAACTTTAAATCAAAAGGTTTTTGAGCTACGAACCGATAAGTATGTGTAAGCTGGTGACACGTAACACAGGCTAACACATGGTGAATTACTGTATTTGTATAAGATAGCGCTTTGTTTTAAAGATAAAATAATACGTTATAATTTGTGCACACACGAGGCATATTTCAAATCTCTGGGCCTCTTACTTTAAAAATTATAAGATAAAACTGTTTTCCCGCCAAAAAATTCAAAATAATGTGTCGGAAGCGGCTAAGCGCGCTGTTGCCGTTCCGTGCGCTACACTATTGCAATCGAGTTTAAACTTAAGAGCTAGCATTATTTAGAGTCATTTTAATTTGCGTTCTCGATCGTTTTGTTTCTATACCCTGAATTTTAGACTAGGAGATGTCTGATATAGAAAATTGGTTAATTTAAAATAAAAGCAAAGTCTATTTTATTTAGGAATGTTCATAAAATATCGCTATGCTTAGTTTTAAGTATTTACAATAACCTCATTAATATGATAAGTGATAAAATTTGTCTGCCTGTTTGTTTTTATTACCACGTTTTTATTAGGTAGCTTTCTTGTTTATTTGTTTATTTATTTATCAACAAATGCGAACGATTTTATACTAGCTTCCCAATGAGCTAGAGACTTGCAACTTTGACCATAGGTCAGAACTGGATGACTATGCAATATTATGGTGTCATTGAGCTGATCTGATGATTCAGCCGGAAGAAGGCCACAGGATCTTTGTAAGAAAACCATGCAACCTCATTCGGCCTCATTTGACTAGTTTTGATGAGCACTCTGACGGGAGACGACTAGACGTGGTCCATAGTCTGATGATGAACCCGAAGGAAGGCCACAGGAACTCAGTATTAAAACCATGCAACCCCATCGAGTTTGGGCTCGTTTGATTCGTCTTGACGAATACTCTGCTGGAATAAAGTGTCCAGGGTCTGATGATGGAGCCGGAAGGCCACAGGAACTTAGTATTGAAACCATGCAACCCCATCGAGTTTGGGCTCGTTTCAGTAACTATATACGATTTGTATCGCCCACTCCTAATTTTAACGGAACAAATGGAAGAGGTGGTTGCGCTTTATTACATGTCGGCAAATAATTATTATTTACTGCATCTTTATTATTTTTATTAATTATTAATTCGTAATATTGTATTACTTCTAATACTTTATCGTTACTCCAATCCATAATTATCGAAACAGAATTATTTCGATAGTCGTATTTGCAACACGTTCACACCTCTAGTTGTTTTGCTGTCAACTAAAGTGTGCGAAGGAAATGAGGCCGCACGAACTTTATCGCGAAAAAGTCCTTGATGTGCGGCAATTGACCGACAGCGCGGCGCGTTAAAGCGATGATACAACGCGCTAATGCAAAGTGTTTGGTCAGATGTGTCGCGACAACGCAAATCTTCGCGCTAGCGCGATAATTTGGCCCTAGCATTACATTGGGTGCATTCCAACCTCAGAACAATAACTAAAGCATAGAAACCACGCTAAAATAGCAAGCAAAGACATATATTCATCCTTCATTTTCTTTATAAGTCAAGCTAAAGAGATGGAGAGTGTTTGACTTGTCTTAATTTGTGTAGGCAGTCAGTCACTACTTTATTCTACACTAGGGACGTCATTTGTCGGCATTTTATATCAACAAAAATAAAACTAAATATTAAACATAATTAAATATGAAGGTTAAGGATAAGCGCGCTTATCAATTTATTTCATTGTATTAATATGGTAAGTTTGCAGGGCAGGAGAAAAAGACGGCAATGACCGAAGTTTATGTTAGTATCGAAAAGACAGAATTTGTATTGCTTCCATGCACTATTTTCATTCTGTATATTTCGTTGCGTTTCACTACACGCACTACATTACTCACAAAATGCACTTTCACGAGAAAGCGATATAGAATGACAGAAGTGTATGGAGAGCTATACAAATCCTGTCTTCTCGAAACTAACATTATTATGTTAATTATTATTAGGTCATTGTCGGCCTTTTCGCTTGCCTTTAAACTAAATCAGACAATTTTTTAAAAAACTACGTTATGGCGCTCTAGAAAAACCCTTATATCATTTTATTGAATCAATGTCGGTACAGCAGCGTCAGATCGACCTACCCAAATCTGTAAAAATATCCTAATCGATATTGAACTCTGTACATAAATAAATTAGGTTGAGATTCGGTTGCAGGTATTTCACAGATTAGTAGGTCGCAGAGTTGGTAGGGTAGGGCGATATGAGGCTGCCTGTACAATCAGCGTCACATCGATCTATCCTTTTATATGTAAATTCTCGCAACCAAATTTCATCCTAATGTCAATCATGTAGAGTTCAATATCGATTGGAATATTTTGACAGATTTGGGTAGGATGATCAGTGGCCGTGTGTACACTACTTTACTGTTAAGGGTAAAAGTGGTCACTTTTGTCTTCAGCAAGTTTGCGAGTTAATAACGAAAAGCAGTGTACAGTCAGTGTCACATCAGATTACCCTTAACTGTCAAATTAACTAGATGGATATTGAACTTTATGTTTTGTACGTAAATCTGAAAATTGATACGAGGAAAATATAATAAACATGAAGGATTATTAAAGAAATAAAAAACTTATAAATAAATATTTAAAACATTTTTATTAAATCACTGCCTTTTAAATAAGAAGGTTTTGGTTAAAAAGCTTCATAATTTGTCACGAGGCACACATTCATGTAATTCCTGTTTGATATTCGTTTTGTCAAATATAACTTCCATCCATCTACGTCGGTCCCTCATGTCTGAGGATCGTGGTCAGCATCAGGGTTGCAACTGGAGCGGATGATCTGCCTCCACCGGCTCCTGCCCAGCGCGTCTCTTACGACCGTGCAAAATTTGGAGGAGGACGAGTCCTTTACTTGATCGGTCCATCTTGTTGGTGAGCGGCCACGCGATCTTTTGCCTTCGGTGCTCCCAACCACAATCAGTTTTTCCAGACTTTCGTCGCCTCTGCGTACTGTGTGTCCGAAATATAACAGAATATCGTTGTTTGGAACTGGGTCAGGATCGATGCATTGGTGCCTTTTGCTGTCCAAGGTATTCTAAGCATTCGCCTCCAGCACCACATATCGAATGCATCAATCCTTTGTCTTTCTCGGGCCAGAATTGTCTACGTTTCCACACCATACAAGAAGATAGGGAATACCAAGGCTCGTATCAATCTGATCTTGGTTTTGATACCAATTCCTCTTTTCTTCCAGATGTTATTTAAACGGGTCATAGCATTTTTTGCCATCCCGGCGCGCCTTTTATAAAAATATAATATATAAGGTCACACTTTATCAACCGCAAATATTTTGACAAAACATCTAATTATATCAGAGAAATAAGGCCCTAACTTTAAAAAAAAATTCAGGCTAGTTTTTATTTTTACTTTACCTAACACAACATTTGTAATATTTTTTAGAGCACCATGACTTTTAATTTTCATTCATAAATAGTTTTATAACATGGCTTCTTCTTACCGCCCCTCTCTCTCATTTCGCTCTTTCTGCACTCTTTCCTCACTTTAATTTTCATTCATAAATAGTTTTAAAATATGGCTGCTTCTAACCGCCCCTCTCTCTCATTTTACTCTTTCCTCATTTCATTCATAAGTTTAAATGTGGTGGCCGCGGCAGTGCACCGCTAAGCGCAGTACATCGGTTACATTATTCTGTGATATTGGGAGACTCCACCACAAGCAACGGTACCCAAAACTATCACACCTAAGTAACACATGTTAATACTCCGCTGCGAGAAACAAATCACCTATGCGCTAATTTAGCGTATTTGAAAATAATAAATATTTTTTTACAACTTTCACACCAATCATTCAGCCCCAAACTAAGCGTAGCCTGTGCTATGACGACTGATAACGGATAAACATACATAAATACTAATAAACATCCATGACTCAGTCACAAATTGCTCGTGCTCATCACACAAATTTGTTGCTAGCGGGATTCGAACCCGCAACCGTGGGTTTCGCAGTCAGGGTCGCTGACCCACTCGACCACCCGTCACGCCGTCATTATTTGTTATAGTTACACAATTACAAATTACCTACCTAGTCACGGTTAGTTTAATAGCGAGCGGGAGACATTTCCAAAGAATCGGAGTAAAGTAATGGACGCAACAAAAATTAACGTAAACAGGGGAGGTAATACTGCTTGGCTTCGCTTCAATGGAAATGCATCCTAGATAGTGATGTGAGTAGGTAGGTACCTATAGGTATTGTAAATAAATGAAACTCATAGATAATTTGTCTGTTTTTATTTAAATGCTTTGACTATTCACAACGAATTGACTTCCCATCACACTTTTTTCAGGCTTTGGACTGATAAGTTAATACAATTCATTAGTTGTATCTTTTACCAAGATTGAAATAAGTAATGTAGCTATGTAAAGTTTACATTAACTTGGCGTGTTTAAAAGTCTAAATTCATTGATATTTACAGATTTACATATTTACAAGTTATTAATTACAGGTTCTTATTTACACATTTACAATTATACCTATGCACATTAAATGTTGGACATGACGGCCTTGTTTAAGCAAACACTGTCTTGCACGATCGAGGCCATGCCTCCGGACTGCAGTGAGCACTTGCTGCTCACTGGACATCACGTCACACGCATTCACAATTCGCGCACGTAACTGTTCCACGGTACGAATTGTATGGCCGTCGTTCCCATACACTAGGTCTTTAGCCCTACCCCACACATGAAAATCCATCGGCGTCAGGTCAGGTGAACGTGGCGGCCAGCGGATAACGCTACCGCGCCCGATCCAACGCCCTTGGAACGCCTCGTTTAAGTAGGCGCGTACCCGCAGACTGAAGTGCGCAGGCGCGCCATCGTGCTGGTAGTACAGATACCTGCGGCTCCATACAGGCACATCCAACAGCAGCTCGGATAGGTCGCGCTGTAGTAACTGGAGATACGTGTTCGTATTCAGACGGTCTATAAAGACGGGCCCCAGTAAATGGCCGTTCAACACTCCTGCCCACACATTAACACTAAAATGGTGTTGGAAGTGGTCCGGCCGAAACACTCGCGGATTCTTCTCGCACCAGTAATGCGCATTATGCATATTAAAGAGTCCCTCGCGCGTAAACGTGCACTCATCCGTCCACAGCACGTTGTAGGTAGGGTTCCGCAGCAACCAACGGCAGAACTCGACCCTGGGCGCGTAGTCCTCTGGCAGCAACTCCTGGACTCGAGTGAAGTGGAAGGGATGGTAACCTTCGCTGCGCAGAAGCCGCCACACGTAGTACTGGCTTACGCCAAACATACGGGCAGCGTCTGCGGTGCCACTGGGTGCCGGTGGAAGAAATCCAACACGTGCTCCTCGAGGCGCACTGGGTATCGTGGCCTCCCTGAGTCGAGGTGTGGCTGGAAGCTGCCGCTCTCCCTGAATCGCTGCACGGCTCCAAGTATGGTGCGAATGTTAATTATTCGTCCGTATCTCTCGCCGTACAGTACTTGTGCCCGCAACATAATTTCACCTGCATCATGGTAGCAGATATTCATGTACTCCTGTGATGAATATCGGTACAACATTTTAAAAACTTTCGTGAATACACCTGCGACTGCAATTAGCTTAGTGCGATAGGTATGTTGTTGGCGAACTGACGATCGCCCCACCCGCCACGCGCAAGCGCCGGCGGGCGGGCGGCACGGCCGGGGCGCGTAGCGGGCGGGGGCAAGGGAGGATGGCTTTCGCTCTCGCTCGCTCCGCACGTAGTAAGCGGTGCGGTGGTGGTGTAGGCATTGCGGTCGGTCTCTCTGTCGGCTCCTTTGAATGAAACTACGGCACGTGTAAGGTGTAAGCGGTGTAGGCATTGCGGCCTCTCTTCTGTTTCGGCTCGTGCCGTGCGTAAGGGCACGTAAGGGGTGTTTTATTTTACTTTTTAATCGAAATGTCTTTTGGCGTTTTCCTTGAAAAAAAGCGTATAAACATTTAAAGTTTTTTCATAAAAATAGTTTACATATGCTGTTTAATTTATCCTCAAAGGATTTGTGGAAAATTGAAAACACAACGAATAGGTTAGTATTTTAATGCCTACCTTGTAAAAGGATTAAGTACTTACCTATATTCTATTTATAACAGCGATCTATGTGATTTAGATTTGATATTAACGAATTACCTAATAACTGTCTTTGTTACAGAAACCAATCTGTTCCATCGTTACAGCAATTATTGCTGACTTTGCGTTTCTATGCCTGGTGATTTTGCTGGAATACACAATTCCACGGTTCATAAAATTATAAAAAAGTAACTGAAGCAATTACATCTCTACGCCCAGAATTTATTAATTGCCCACTAATAATACACTAATAAGGCTTTTATAATATTGCCCGTTTTCCAAGAGTTATAGCTGCATTGGATTGTACACACATCAAAATAATATCTCCTGGTTAGTTTGTTTACCTACCATCTTAAAACAGTATTGATAAGTAATAATAAATAAGGATTATTTAATTTTCATAATAGGTAGGTATTAGTTCAAAAGACGTTGAACCTCATCAGATATATTATACCTACTTTTTAACAAGCATAGGTAGTAAAAAAGAAAACGACAGTCGCACGTAGTTTTCTCCTTTGTAATCTTGACTGTACAAATACTCGTAGATATTTATAATTTGGACACCACATCTCTATCATAGTACCTACTAACTTTATACTATTTTTTAGGTGGTAGTAATGCAGAAGACTACAAAAACCGAAACGGATTTTTCTACTTAAATGTGCAAGCTATGTGCACAAGTGATTTTAAATTTAAAGATATTGTAACAAGATGGCCAGGCTCAACACATGATAGTTTAATATTTTCAAATTCTGTAGCTAAATTCCAATTGGATAGTAACAGGTTCCAAAATGCAGTGGTTCTAGGAGATAGTGGATATTTTTTTAATAATTATTTATTAACTCCGTTAAGCGATCCACAGACCGAAGTACAAAGATTATATAACGAGTCTCATATTCGAACTCAAAATGTAATCGAAAGATGTTTTGGAGTTTGGAAAAGAAGATTCCCTGTTTTAAGCATAGGAATGCGTTGCCGTATTCCTCTTGCTCAAGATATTATTGTAGCAACAGCAATTTTACACAATATTGCAAGAAGCAGAAATGAAAGAGAGCCTCCAGTGGACCCTGAAGTTCACATTCCACAAGAGCCACAATTTGATCCCGTTCCTGGTGATCAAATACAAATAGAACATAGACGTACGAGGGATTCTATGCTAAAATATTTTGAATAATCTTTTAATTAAACCTTCACTTTACAGTTTTGTTGATGTTTCGCCACTAACTTGGTCAACAATCTCACTTCACTCTTCGTAAAATTTTTGTACGTTCCCGTTTTCCAGTTTTATTTTCAATAATTACAGCAAATAAATTCGAAAAATAAATTTTAATAACATGCGAGCAACCGAAACTACAAACACAGGAGATGAAGCTTGTGAACCTCATGTATGACATTCACTGTCATTTATGCTTAGGTGAATATCTCTTTCTCTAACTGCAAGTTTAAATAAGTGCATCTCGCTCTCGCAGTATTAGGGTGAAGTTAGCTATAATTTTCTACCAGACATTTTTTATTTCATCCGGCAACACTAGTCTCGTCTCAAAAATCGGCAGGATAGTCATCTGATTAATAACTAAGCATTGAAAAATCGTTTTTTTTTATTCCTTTGTTAAAATCTCAGTTAAAATAAACCAACGGATAACTAACTACAATTTTAACTGGGTATTGAAAAATCGGCCCTAAAAGCGGCAATAGTGTAGCGCACGGAACGGCAACGGCGCGCTTAGCCGCTTCCGACACATTATTTTGAATTTTTTGGCGGGAAAACAGTTTTTGGCTTATAATTTTTAAACTAAGAGGCCTAGAGATTTGAAATTTTGCCTCGTGTGAGCACAAATTATAACGTATTAGTTCTAATTTGTGCACACATCTTGTGATCTATTAAAGGAAACGCTATCTTATACAGTTACAGTGATTCACCATGTGTTAGCCCGTGTTACGTGTCACCAGCTTACACATACTTATCGGTTCGTAGCTCAAAAACCTTTAGAGTTAAAGTTTTGAAAATTTTTGTGCCTTATGCACAAATTCGGCACAAATTGTTGAGGAATAATTCATAGCCGTAGTTTAAAGAATTTCGAAGATACAGCTGTGCAAGCCAGAGACTTTTCGTGAGAAAATCATAGATGGTACAATAAAGTTAAATTATATAGGAACATCAGATCAAATAGCTGATTTGCTTACCAAACCTTTATCAGGCCCTACTTTTTTTAAATTAAGGGGGGTACAGTCACGAGCACCAATATGTATACACTCTGACTCTTATTCCATTGTATTAAGAGTTACAATTGTTTACATATTTTTGCTCGTGACTGTACATAAAATAATATAATAAGTAGATTGGTAAAACATTTCAATAAAATTTATGTTTGAATTTTTAGTTTAGATTGTATAAGCTTAAAAGAAATAAATTTAGCTGAGCACAGTACACAGGTTTGGAGTAAAAACAATTGTCATTATCTTGTAAAGATTAAGATGTGAAACTGTTTATGACATAAATTGTATTCATAACTATTGGTAGGATGCATGATGTAAAAGTGTATAAGTTAAAATTTGATATTTGTATATAAACGCATAAAGTTAAAGAGAGAGTCTTGTTTTGGAAATTTCAAAGTTTTTACTAGTTTTCTCGTGTTACGGGACGGTGTTGATGACAACACAAAAAATATATTATTACGTATGGTCTTTTTGACATTAAGTTTCTTCTTGCTTGTCTGTGCTCTAAAAATGTGTGATCTAGTTACGTGCTATGAAGGTGCTAAATAATAATTTAAAATATTATAAATATTGTAATCCCGTGTCTTTATAGTTGAAATATACCAGTTTTACAATAGTCAAAAGGGTCTTTAATTTAACTAATATTAAGACAAGACATACAATGGTGAGCTTATCTCTTGTTTTTGTGCCACATATTGAACTACTGTCAAAAAGAGTTAATAAACTTATTTACATCTTTAAACATCTTAGACACGTTGCGGAATCTAGTACCCTAAAGATGGTATATTACGCTCTATGCCAGTCCTTATTGGGTTACTGCATATCATCGCGGGGAGGGGCTTATAAGACTCACTTATTAAGACTGGAACGTGCACAGCGAGCTGTACTGAAAGTTAGCACTTTCAAACCCTTTCGTTTCCCAACAAAAGATCTTTACGAGCACTGTGAGGTGTTGACGGTGCGTCAACTTTTCATTTTGCAAATTATTTTAAGACAACACTCTGATATTGCACTAATAAACCCTCCAAAACGTAACCGCTCTATACGTATTAAAAAGGTCCCCAATTCAAATATCTCCAGGACTTATTTCAGTAAAAAATTCTATTACTTTTTGGGTCCTTTCTTATATAATAAAATTAATGGTAAATTAACAATTGACTCTAAAAATAAATACGCTTGTAAAAAGGTTGTCACTGATTGGCTTTTAAATTTAAGTTACGATGAAACAGAGAAACTTCTTCTACCGATGCGCTGATCTTAGCAATTATTATTTATAAACCTTATATTAATTATAAAAATTACTAAGGAATTTACTCACACAAGCTAACACACACATACATACATACACACACAATCACACAACACACACACACCCTCACACACACACACACCCTCACACACACACACACACCCCCCCACACACACACACACACACACACAAACACACACACACACACACACACACACACACACACCCACACACCCCCACTTGTTTAGCACATACACACATCAAAAGTGTCTAGGGATCAAGCATTTTTATGCGGATTTCTTGAGATTGAGATGTGGCTTTGTAATAAATTTATGATTTTATAAATTTATATGGATCCTTTTTGGTGCATTTCATAATTTGAAACAGGAACTTTCAATCAATTTCTAGTAAAAGATGAAAATCAGCTGTCAATATTTTCCCTATAAAAACATACAACGCATTGAAGACATTATTAGTGCTACTGTTTCCCTACTACTGATTAAAACCAACGTTATTATGGAGCGGCGACGTCATTTAAGCAGGGAAGAAATGCTCAGAGCCGTGGGAATGATAGAAGCTGGTTCCCGGCAACGTACTGTGGCTTTAGCTCTGAATACAAGTCAGAGTGTAATCAGTCGACTTTGGACACGTTACCGAAGCACTGGTACCGTGGCTGAGCGCCATGGAGGACGGTATCGCTGCACCACATGGAGACAAGACCGATACATTCAAATCACAACTCGAAGAGCTCCAACAATAACCGCCATGATGTTAGCCGTGAAACTTCATCACTCTTCAGGGAACTTAATTAGCGACCAAACAGTCAGAAACCGCTTGCATGAAGTGAACCTTCATTCCCGAAGACCGCTAAGGGTACCACCTATAGCAATGCACAATCGTAGGATTCGATATCAATAGGCTCTTGAACACAGAAATTGGGCAGAAGAACAATGGCGTTTCGTGTGCTTTTCTGATGAGTCTCGTTTTGGTATGAGACCGGATACAAGACGTATACGACACTGGAGAACCCCTGGACGCCAACAGCGATTAAAATCCTGCCAGGAAGTCCATCCTTATAGTGGTGGAACCATCATGGTATGGGCGGGTATTTGGATCGGCGGAAGAACTGAGTTGATTTGGATCAGAGGCAACCTCAACGCTCAAATTTATGCTGAGACGATTGTATCAGACGTCATCGTTCCTCTACAAGTGCAAATCGGCCCCTTATTTTAGTTAATGCATGATGATGCACGACCGCACACCGCAAGAGTTGTAAGACAGACTCGCCGCAGCTAACATCAATGTCATGCCCTGGCCTGCTCAGTCGCCAGACTTGAACCCGATTGAGCATGCATGGGATATGCTACAGAGAAGAGCTCTGCCGAATATGGAGGGTATCCAGTCGCAAGAAGACCTTTTTTTGTTGTTGCAACGAACATGGGCGGCCATTCCACAGCGTGATTTGGATGAACTCATTTTGAGTATGCCAAACCGATGTTCTTGTGTTGTTAGTGTTCGCGGTAGAAACACGGATTATTAATTGTTTAAGTTACCCAATAAAATTTTAAAGAAAACTGTTATTTCAGTCTTTTTTTCGAACTTTAATGTTAGTGGTTCAAATGTCAAAAATCCCTTTATTAGGAAAATGGCAAATTTCTTTATTAATGCAAAGGTGACTTGGTTTATCGTTACTGTAGACAAACGAAAACACTTTCTTTGATGAATCCTTAAAGAAAATTTTAATTAATATCAATCAGGAGAAAAGTTATTGCAAAAATATATGTTGATCCCTAGACACTTTTGATGTGTGTATTTTAGTTTCTTTATTACTAATATCTAAATTGTTAACCAAAAAAATAATCATGTTTAAACTATTTACAAAACTTAATTGATTATTTACTGCATAACTATACGAATTATGAATATTACAGCTTAATAGTGTTAAAAATCCAGAAGGATAGTATTCAACTTAGTATTAGCATAATTTTGTGAACTACTTACTACCTATCTGTTAAGAGCGTTTACGTCCTTTTGCGCCGTTTTGCTCAAAAACTGTACTTTTTAAACCTCTTAATATCTGTTAATACTTACTTTACAAATATGTTAAATACTTATATCATTAGGCGATCTTGTAGTCGAAATAGTTTGTTGACAACATTTTTAAGTTTATGGATATTTTGGAATTTATAACACGATAACTGAACAGAGGTTTTCATAATTTGACTTTCCGCGTCAACTTCAAAGCTTAAAAATGTGTTTAAATTACTAACAAATCTAATAACAACATTTTTTTTTCAATTTGATAGATCCTCAGCAAAATAGTTTGTTGAAAACATTTTTTGATTTTGGTTACTAACAAAAACTATAAAATTCCAAACATTGTGAATTTTTAAAGAAATTATAGGTGATAAAGTGATTGTTTTCTCTAATGTACTAAATATATTTTAGAAGATAAAAGCTTTATACTATAGAAAAAAGTGTTATTTAAAATTTTAACAAAATTGTTTTTACAAAATAAGCTCTATAATTTTTCTACAAATATTTTAAAACTACTACAAAACGCTGCGCTCCACTCGCTTCAAATCAGTCCGCCGCGAGGCCTCTGAGAGAGTGGTCACGTCGCTCGACGCTCTGCCCGGCACGGTTGTCGACCTTTCCGTAAGTTCGAAGATAGTGCAAATTTATAGCTTGATTTGCAAATCTTAGTACTTTGGTGAGTAAATTATTACAAGCTTTTATTTAACTTGCAATGTATGTATGTCTTGTTCGGGTGGAATTTTGCAACTCAATTTTGACCCACTTCCCGTTTATTGATTGAGCTGAAAATTTGCATACATGTGTAAATCGCGTGACAATGCAATTTTATGATTGACATGGTGCTAATCTGATGATGGAGATGGAAGGTGGCCATTGAAACTTTGCAATAAAATAGCACAACCTAATCGAGTTTGGGCTCGTTTGAATCGTCTTGACGAGTAGTTTGTCTTTCAATGGTGACCAGGGTCTGATGATGGAGCTGGATGGTGGTCATAGGAACTCTGTAATAAAACGACGCAACACCATCGAGTTTTGGGCTCGTCTCATTCGTCTTAACGAGTCCTTTGTTTTTAAATGGTTACCAAGGTCTGATCTGATGATGGAGCTGAAAGGTGGTCATAGGAACTCATTGGAGAAATGACGCAACCCCATCGAGTCGCGGCTCGTTTGATTCATCTTGACGAGTACTTTGGTGCTAGATGGTAACCAGAGTCTAATGATGGAGCTGGAAGATGGCCATAGGAACTGAGTAAATAAACAACATAATAACCCCATCGAGTAAGGGCTCGTTTAATTCGTCTAGACAAGTACTTTGCTGCTAGATGGTAACCAGGGCCTGATGATGGAGTTGGAAGGTGGCCATAGGAACTCCGTAATAAAACGACGCAACCCCATCGAGTTTCGGCGATCTCATTCGTCTTGACGAGTACTTTGGTTTTAGATGGTTACCAGGGTCTGATCTGATGATGGAGCTGAAAGGTGGTCATAGAAACTCAGTAAAGAAACGACGCAACCCAATCGAGTCTCGGCTCGTTTGATTCGTCTTGACGAATACTTTGGTGCTAGATAGTAACCTGGGTCTGATGATGGAGCTGGAAGATGGCCATAGGAACTAAGTAATTAAACAACATAACCCCATCGAGTAAGGGCTCGTTTAAATCGTCTAGACGAGTACTTTGCTGTTAGATGGTAACCAGGGTCTGATGATGGAGCTGGAATGTGGCCATTGGAACTTCGCAATGAAATAACACAACCTAATCGAGTTTGGGCTCGTTTAAATCGTCTTGACGAGTAGTTTGTCTTTCAATAGTGACCAGGGTCTGATGATGGAGTTGGATGGTGGTCATAGGAACTCTGTAATAAAACGACGCAACACCATCGAGTTTCGGCTCGTCTCATTCGTCTTGACGAGTACTTTGTTTTTAAATGGTTACCAGGGTCTGATCTGATGATGGAGCTGAAAGGTGGTCATAGGAACTCATTAAAGAAACGAGGGAACCCCATCGAGTCTCGGCTGGTTTGATTCATCTTGACGAGTACTATGGTGCTAGATGGTAACCAAGGTCTGATGATGGAGCTGGAAGATGGCCATAGGAAAAGAGTAACTAAACAACATAATAACCCCATCGAGTAAGGGCTCGTTTAATTCGTCTAGACGAGTACTTTGCTGCTAGATGGTAACCAGGGTCTGCTGATGGAGCTGGAAGGTGGCCATAGGAACTCTGTAATAAAACGACACAACCCCATCGAGTTTTGGCTCGTCTTATTCGTCTTGACGAGTACTTTGTTTTTAGATGGTTACCAGGGTCTGATCTGATGATGGAGCTGAAAGGTGGTCATAGAAACTCAGTAAAGAAACGAGGCAACCCCATCGAGTCTCGGCTTGTTTGATTCGTCTTGACGAGTACTTTGGTGTTAGAAAGAAAGAATTTAAAATGTATTTTCATTTCAGGTTATCGAAGATGAGGTTCCACAAACAACAAATAAGGTTGAAGGTCGAAGACTAGTAGATTTACAATACTTCTTGGACCAAATTAAAATACTTAGTAACCACAATAGAGCCACAGGATGTACAATTGATAATTTACAAGTGATAAAAGAGCATAAAGTAGGCTTATTATTTACATTTTTAATGAAGTATAACATTTTACTTTAGATAAGTCTAAGAATCATGTAAAATCTTGTTTACATAAGAAAGGTCAAAGTGTATTTAGTTGAGAATACAGCCTGGTCATAATTATATTTTCACATTATAGTTTCTTAGTCAATTATTTTTAAAACTAATTAATTTTACGCTGGTATGATAGCCTTTAACAGCAGTGTCTTACAGACAAAGGTACCTACTCAAAATTTATGTTGCGTTTAAAGTAATATTCTCTTACTTTCGTTGGAGTTGCTCGAGTGTGTCATGCTCTCTCAAAGTGTCTCTGCGGTGGTGGCATGTGCGTCGGGTCCTTACGTTCCCTCAAACATGGTTAAACGAAGGGATGGCTGATTCACATGTCATACTCGTGAACGGGTGCCGCCTGTGGAAGCTGGTCTGCTCTTACAATCTTATTTTTTACTGGTAGTATTGAATAGTCTTACTTTTTCTTGTTTCAGAGATACTTACTTTAAACGCAACATAAATTTTGAGTAGGTACCTTTGTCTGTAAGACGCTGCTGTTAAAGGCTATATACCAGCGTAAAATTATTTAGTTATAAAAATAACTGACTAAGAAACTATAATGTCAAAATATAATTATGACCAGGCTGTATTGTCAACTAAAAACACTTTGACCTTTCTTATGTAAACAAGATTTTACATGATTCTTAAACTTATCTAAAGGTAAATGTTATACTTCATTAAAAATGTAGATAATAGGCCTACTTTATGCTCTTTTATCACTGTAAATTATCAATTGTACATCCTGTGGCTCTATTGTGGTTACTAAGTATTTTAATTTGGTCCAAAAAGTATTGAAAATCTACTAGTCTTCGACCTTCAACCTTATTTCAGGAGGTAATTTTCAATAGTGGTCAAATCCAAATTCACAGATTATGAAGTGAGTATACCGCATTTTTCTATGAAGAATTCTCTACTGGCTCATAAGAATCATAACTAGCCAAATCCACCGTAGAGCCCTCAAAATACAAATTAAATGTAGGCCTTACTTTCAAAATTGGCCTAATCCGGCACACCTTATTTTCAAACATAGTCAGATCCGTTTGAGCCCATCACGTCGCTTTAAAGACCCTCCGCCATCTTGCTTTCTCAATACATTGAACTGAAGCGTAGACGACTAACGTGTGTTTTTTTGTGTCGTAAAAGTAAGTGAATTTTAGCAGAAACACTGACTATTTCAACCTAAGCCATGAAGAAAAATGTAGAGGAAGTGCCTAGCCATCATGCCAAGAAAAGAAAATCTGCCGCCGGACCAAATAGTCGCGGAGAAAAGAAGAAGAAACGGTTAGTATTTTCGCGAACATTTTGGTTGTTTACTGAGGCAGGGGCTAGGGTTGTGTTTCATTATTCTTGCTAAATAACGTCTATGACATTGTATTGGATGGTTTGGATATTCTAACTTGTATAATATTGAATTAGTATGGAGGGGATAAATTATTGGTTTATTTTATATAAAAAATGTTTTAGGGTTAATTCTATTAATAGTGCATATGGTTTTCTGTACCGGTACTACGAAAAAAAATGCACTTTTTTTCATCACTTATGCTCTAGGTGTTGTGTCTAATAAACGGTAGCAGAAAAATAAGTTTTTACTCAGGCAGACGGATTTTTATAAAATGTATTTTTTGTCTTTTTCAGGTATTTGTGTACGAATCTACCGTCAAGGTATCCGTGTAGACATAACAGCGAGGCTTATAAATGTGCTAACGTGACAATGCAAGGCATGAAACTATTTCATGATAAATTTTACACTAACCCTGATAAACAGTATCAAGATGATTTTATTATAAAATACTGCAAAACGGCAAATCCAGCCCGTAAAAGACCAGTAAACGGAAGGGGCAATGCCAAAAAAATGAGCATTATTTATAGTATGAAAGATACCAACGAGGAGATGATACCGGTGTGTCGCAATTTTTTTTTGAACGCTCTATCAATTAAAAAAGGACGGGTCAGAGGAGTGTTAAAGAGACACAAAGATACAGGTTTAATGGCTATTCAAAACGTGGTGGAGATAGAAAGTCGATCAAAAACGTTGGATTGAGAGAAGCAATAATTTCATTCATAAAGAAATTCAAGGGTGTTGAATCACACTACTGCCGATCGAAAAGCCGGCGTACCTATTTGCCATCAGAGTTAAGCATTGCATCAATGTTTAAAATGTTCATTGAAGAAAATAATAAGTACTCTTATTGCAAAGAGTCATATTTCAGAAGAATATTTAATACGAAATTTAACATAAGCTTTAGTCATCCAAGAAGTGATGTGTGTTCCACTTGCCTAGAATTGAAAGACGTGAAAAAAGTGAAAATTGAGAAGGACGATTCAGCTAAAGCTCAAATCCTAATTGAACTGCAAGTTCACGAGAAAAGAAGCAAATCATTTTTCAACTTCCTGGCAGACACCGACCCCAAACTAAAAATATTATCGTTTGATTGTGGTAAAAACCAACCATTACCAAAAGTCCCCGACCAAACCACATATTATTCCCGCCAGCTATACTTATACAACTACACAATAGTTGTAGGTCATTCCCATGCAGATCTGACTAAAGAAAATGTGTTTTCTTATGTATGGACCGAAGATGTTCATGGAAAGGGGTCAAATGAACTATCTAGTGCACTGTATCACTGCTTACAAAATAATTTAGATCTCACTGGTGTAGAGGTACTCCGACTAATGGCTGATGGGTGCTCTGGACAAAATAAAAATTCAACCATGATAGGGATGATTTCCAAATGGTTCAGCAGTTGTGCACCTAGGTCACTAAAAAAGGTGGAACTAATTTTCCCCGTAACGGGGCATTCATTTATTCCCCCAGATAGAGTGTTTGGTGTGACTGAAAAAGAAATAAAGAAAAGAAATACCATTGTACATCCGCATGAGTATGTTGACATTATAAAAAAACAAGCAACTGTTTTTCATCTGGGGGACATTGAGGTAAGTGATTGGAAGACAGCAAGCCAAAAAATCCATAAGGGGACCCAGAACTTTACATTTTAAAATAATGTCCTGCAAGAGGTTCCTATTCACAAGAATGAAAGGAGAACCTCGAGGAGTTATAGTAAGAGGTGAAACATTTTACCACAATGATACCAGCGCTCGACGTTCTATTACTAAACCCGACAAATACTCTTCAGACATATTACCAGACCCTATCACCGCCTCCCCTAGAGTAAAAAAAGAAAAAATTGATGACGTAGATAAGTTGCTAACAAAACACTTTGGTAAAGAATGGAGACAAAGAGAGGATCTCAACTATTACAAAACTGTTATAGACAATCAAAGAAATAATGCTGAGGCTGATACTAATTATGATAACGTAGAGGAGGCATTGTTGTGTGAAGAATATATTGAAGAACCTTGTGTAAGCGATATGATATAGGGTAGTTTTTTAGATGTTAAGGGTACATGAATGCTCAAATTATTTCTCAGATAAATAAATAATAATAATAATAAATAAATTGTATATCGTGTTTTATTTACGTATGTAAAAAGTGCAATCGTTACTTTTGATAAATTTTAGTATGCTGTACGAATGGACAACCCTATCGTTATTGTTAGTTGAATTGTTCAAAAGTAGTCAAATCCTGACAGTTACTTACAGAATTGGTCTAATCCAATTCGCTTTCAGCCAAAACTGGTCAAATCCACACCTTGCAAACAAAAATAGTCAAATCCAGTTTTTAAACGTGTTTTTCTCCGTAAATACAAGCATTAACTCGATTTGTATTATCTTTTAATAATCCTGAACCCACCACCACCACCAACCACTGTAATCTATAGTTACCACTGTAAGCATCACTGCGGAGGCCATCATGGCGGTACACAGAAGTTGTGTTTTCTCAATTTGGCATAAAGTGGACTTGACTATTATTGAAAATTACCTCCTGATTTGTTGTTTGTGGAGCCTCATCTTCGATAACCTGAAATGAAAATACATTTTAAATTCTTTTTTTCTTTCTAGCACCAAAGTACTCGTCAAGACGAATCGATCAAGCTGAGATTCGATGGGGTTGCGTCGTTTCTTTACTGAGTTCCTATGACCACCTTTCAGCTCCATCATCAGATCAGACCCTGGTAACCATCTAAAAACAAAGTACTCGTCAAGACGAATGAGACGAGCCAAAACTCGATAGGGTTGCGTCGTTTTATTACAGAGTTCCTATGGCCACCTTCCAGCTCCATCAGTAGACCCTGGTTACCATGTAGCAGCAAAGTACTCGTCTAGACGAATTAAACGAGCCCTTACTCGATGGAGTTATTATGTTGTTTAATTACTCAGTTCCTATGGCCATCTTCTAGCTCCATCATCAGACCCTGGTTACCATCTAGCACCATAATACTCGTCAAGATGAATCAAACGAGCCGAGACTCGATGGGGTTACGTCGTTTCTTTAATGAGTTCCTATGACCACCTTTCAGCTGCATCATCAGACCAGGCCCTGGTAACCATCTAAAAACAAAGTAATCGTCAAGACGAATGAGACGAGCCGAAACTTGATGGGGTTGCGTCGTTTTATTACAGAGTTCCTATGACCACCATCCAGCTCCATCATCAGACCCTGGTTACTATTGAAAGACAAACTACTCGTCAAGACGATTTAAACGAGCCCCAACTCGATTAGGTTGTGTTATTTCATTGCGAAGTTCCAATGGCCACATTCCAGCTCCATCATCAGACCCTGGTTACCATCTAACAGCAAAGTACTCATCTAGACGATTTAAACGAGCCCTTACTCGATGGGGTTACGTTGTTTAATTACTGAGTTCCTATGGCCATCTTCCAGCTCCATCATCAGACCCAGGTTACTATCTAGCACCAAAGTACTCGTCAAGACGAATCAAACGAGCCGAGACTCGATTGGGTTGCGTCGTTTCTTTACTGAGTTTCTATGACCACCTTTCAGCTCCATCATCAGATCAGACCCTGGTAACCATCTAAAACCAAAGTGCTCGTCAAGACGAATGAGACGAGCCGAAACTCGATGGGGTTGCGTCGTTTTATTACGGAGTTCCTATGGCCACCTTCCAACTCCATCATCAGGCCCTGGTTACCATCTAGCAGCAAAGTACTTGTCTAGACGAATTAAACGAGCCCTTACTCGATGAGGTTATTATGTTGTTTATTTACTCAGTTCCTATGGCCATCTTCCAGCTCCATCATTAGACTCTGGTTACCATCTAGCACCAAAGTACTCGTCAAGATAAATCAAACGAGCCGCGACTCAATGGGGTTGCGTCGTTTCTTCAATGAGTTCCTATGACCACCTTTCAGCTCCATCATCAGATCAGACCTTGGTAACCATTTAAAAACAAAGGACTCGTCAAGACGAATGAGACAAGCCGAAACTCGATGGGGTTGCGTCGTTTTATTACAGAGTTCCTATGACCACCATCCAACTCCATCATCAGACCCTGGTTACCATTGAAAGACAAACTACTCGTCAAGACGATTCAAACGAGCCCAAACTCGATTAGGTTGTGCTATTTTATTGCAAAGTTTCAATGGCCACCTTCCATCTCCATCATCAGATCAGCACCATGTCAATCATAAATTTGCATTGTCACGCGATTTACACATGTATGCAAATTTTCAGCTCAATTAGTAAACGGGAAGTGGGTCAAAATTGAGTTGCAAAATTCCACCCGAACAAGACACATACATTGCAAGTTTAATAAAAATACATGCAATATAATATTATACTTACATATTTCATGCATTACTTCGCCCATATTAAAAAAAATTATCGAAGTACCTATTACGAAAAAGCAAATTCGATCTAACGGATCAAAGTGAGTGAGTTTGACTACAGTGAGCAGAACTAGCCTATTCTACACACACAGTCGCGCGCGCTCACAGCTCGCTTCTGTGTGCGTGATATTTTTGGACTTAAAAACCTAAACTTGAGGTCTCGCGCTCGGCGTAAACGCTCTTAAGCTGTAACACGGAAGGTCGCTGGTATTTATAGCGCAGGGTTTCCTAACATAAGTACCAGCAGCTATATAACAATGTTTAATAATGTTCAATTATCGTTGTCAAATGTTACGAACCTAATTGTTTTTGTGAATTAAATACATTTATTATTATTATTATATCTTTAGTAGAGATCTTTCAGCCAACTCTAGCTGCAGTGTAGAAAGAAAGTAAGCAGGACTAATAATTTGGCAATACTTATTATTACATACCTGCGAGATACTTATTTACTTAAACTTATATTATATATGTGTCATATTCAAAAAAGTTGTACATTGTCTGTTTTTGTGGTGTCCCAAAGAAACAAACCCTCCAAGCAACCTTTGTTTTTACTTTTTATGCTATTCTTATTTTATTATTTTCATATAACATGCCCTCAATCAATATCTTTATATTTTATTAATCAATAGCATCGATTTCTAACAAAAAATAATATAAATGATTGTTACGGCGAAAGGCGTTCACAGTAACAGCGACGAAATAAAGGTTGTGGGCTGGGTAGGTATGGATAGTGAAGTACTTACAGGGATGATAAGTCACAAGAACCGGGGGACGAGCTGACCACGGGCGGCGATGTAGGTTGGTTTCCTGGCGCACAGTCACTACACTACACAATAGGCATTTAGGCGTTCTCTTTACATTAGGTTCAGGAGTCACAATAAATAAGGGCAGATACCAGCGCGCGTATTTTGTGGGCGTCTCGCGGTAGCTAGCAGACAGACGAGTCGGCGCAGTATGTCTCACCAAGCGAGCGGCCGCGGGTCGCGCAGCGGTGGCGCCGCGGCAGATAGGCGGACGCGGTCGTTAACAACCGCAGAGTCAACCGCCTTACAGATGGCGGTATGGTTTGAATGGCCGTCCCGGCTTTGGCGGGAGCATCCTCCGAGGGCCAAGGTGGGCTCATCCAATAGGAGCCTGGCGATCCGGAATACAGGCCTCCGAAGATGTCCATTCGCGGTGTCCAGGTCTACCACCCGCACGACGCCATCCTTCCCAGGCAGGGTGCGAGCAATGCGCCCCAGTCTCCATTGGAGGGCAGGCAGGTTGTCCTCCTTGATGAGGACGAGCTCGCCAACTCGGGGAGGGGAGGATGGGGACAACCATTTGGAGCGGGTTTGGAGGGTATGAAGGTAGGACTGGGTCCACAGCGTCCAGAAGCGCTGGGAAAGGGCCTGTACCATCTGGAATCGCTTACGTGTGGAGATCGGCCTATCTTCCACGGATAGTTCGGGAAGGGCCGTTAGTGGGCGGCCTATAAGGAAATGTCCGGCTGTAAGCGGCTCAAAGTCTGAAGGATCAGACGAAAGTGGGCAGAGAGGTCTTGAGTTAAGGACCGCTTCAATTCGAGCTAAAAGTGTGGAGAATTCCTCGAATGTGAGGTGTTGTTCGCCAATTACGCGATATAAAAGTTGCTTTGTTGATTTTACGTTGATCTCATGTAACGCACCGAACCATGGTCCCTTAGGGACGTTCAACAACCAAGTAATGTGCTGACCAGCGAGCTTGTGCGCAATCGTGTCATTATTCAAGGTATGAAAGTTTTGTACTTCGATGAGCTGATTTCTAGCGCCTACATAATTTGTACCGCAGTCCGAGCGGATGAGAACCGGGGCACCGCGGCGTGCTATAAAACGCTGTAATGCCGCGAGGAACGCTTCCATGCTGAGGTCCGAGACCGGTTCCAAATGAACCGCCTCAGTCGAAAGGCACACGAATATACAAAAGTACGCTTTTAAGAGTTTAACATTACGTAGGGTACTAGATTTAACGAGGAATGGTCCGGCAAAATCGGTCGTGACTTGACTAAATACTGGCTGAGGCGTAACTCTATCGGCTGGCAGGTCGGCCATGAAGGGCGCTTGCGGCTGGGCCCGGCATCGAAAGCATCTAATGCATTTAAAAACTCGGTGTCTAATAATACGGCGCGCGGACAATATCCAAAATTGTTGGCGTAGGATTGCGTGTAAAGTGTCAGCGCCAGGGTGGCAGTGTATTTTGTGGTAGTGGTCAATGATAAGGTCTACAAGTGGGCTAGAGCTGGGAAGTATGAGCGGATGCTGCGCGTCATATCGGATAGACGCATGGGACAGTCGTCAACCAACTCTAAGGAGCTCATCTTTAATGAGAGGTGACAGCCGCTGGAGTCTGACGGAGCAGATTTTGCCAGTTTGAAGGCGGTGGATGTCCTCTGCAAATTCATTGTGCTGAACACTGCGCACCCAGTAAAGTAGGGCCTCTCTTCGTTCACTGACGTACAAGGCGCCTGAGCGTCGCGAATCTGGGTGGTGTCTGCAGTTGTGCAGAAAGCGTTTTAGACAAGCTGTCACTCCGACGAGCTTGTCTAGTGAACTGAACCGAGTGAGCAGGTCAAAGTCAAGACCGGGCACTGTGACCAGTGATGGGACGTGTTTGGGCTTAAGGCCGGGCAGGGCGTGATGGCCCAGAGCTAAGGGCATCGCAGGCCAAGACTCACAAGGCTGTCCAAGCCACGCGGGAGACCACCATAGGTCGTGGGCTGACAGGGATTGCGCAGACATCCCTCTGCTTGCGCAATCTGCCGGGTTGAGCTCGGAAGGTACGTGTCGCCAGGTACATTCTGGTGAGCCTGAGCTGATTTTGACTACCCTGTTGGCTTCAAAGGGTTGAAGACGGTGAGGCGGTGTATTGAGCCAGGCCAGGACTATCGTACTGTCTGACCAACATATGTGTTGTTGTATACTGATATGGGCCGATAACTGAACTGACACACGGATCATGAGCTGGGAGAGTAGAGTGGCGGCCGACAACTCTAACTTGGGGATTGTGAGGCGATTCTTGATTGGTGCGACTCGCGACTTGGCGACAATCAAGTGTACCAAAGTATCTCCGGAGGCATCGAGCTCATGGAGGTAAACAACGGCGGCAAACCCGGCTTCAGAGGCATCTGCAAACCCGTGAAGCGAGTATGCAGCTGAGCCTTTGTTTGCACAAATGTGCCGAGGGAAGCGAATGCTAGACAACAGCGGCAGATCCTCTGAGATGTGGTGCCACTCCGTTTGTACTTTAGAGGGAGTGGGCTCATCCCATTCCAGCTTCAGTAGCCACAATTGCTGAAGCAGCAGCTTTGCGCGGAAGATAACGGGAGAAACCCAGCCGTTTGGGTCATAAAGTGAGGCTACGGTGCTTAAAATAGACCGCTTTGTGACATGTGTGATGGGGGGCAGAGAGATGCGGTAGGTGAACTCGTCTGACTGAGGGCTCCACTGTATACCCAAGACCTTAATGGACGTGGACTCTGGGTTCATGTCGAAGTCCTTGGGCATGTCGCATTGGTTGTCGGGAAATCTCTCGAGCAGCTTAGGCGAGTTAGATGTCCACTTACTGAGCTGAAAGCCGCCTAGGTCTAGCAGACTTATCAACTCGTCCTGAAGTGCTTGGGCGGATTCAACTGTGTCATGACCACACAAGATGTCATCAACGAAGATAGACTTGCGAAGAACCTGAGCGGCTCCAGGGTAGCGATGGCCTTCATCATCAGCCAGCTGAAGCAGAGTGCGGATTGCATGGTATGGGCTTGATCTTAAGCCGTAGGTGACTGTATTGAGGGCGTAGGTGAGCAGAGGGTGATCTGGTGAGGACCGCCATAGTATCAGCTGATACCGTCTCTGGTCTGGGGCAACCAGCACATTTTTGAACATCCTCTGGATGTCAGTGCTGAAAACGACTGGATGCGTTCTGAAGGACATGATGATGTCCACAATGTCCTGTTGAAGGGCGGGGCCTGTGTGTAGGCATTCATTTATGCTGACACCATTGGAGCTTTTGCAGCTACCATCAAAAACAATGCGCAGCTTGTCCGACCCTGACTTAAATACGCCATGGTGAGGGATGTAGAAGTGAGGTTTATGGGCGAATGTATTTGGGTGACAGGGAGCCATGTGCCCTAAGTCGATGTATTCGGCCATGAAGTCGACGTATTTAGAACGCAGAGACGGGTTCGCCATTAGCTTCTTCTCAATATTGAGGAATCTGCTTAATGCGATAGGGTGAGTTTTACCTATTTGAGGGGCGTCCTTTAGAAAGGGCAGAGCGACCGTATATCTGCCTGAGGGATCGCGTGTAGTGGTAGAGCGGAAGATTTCCTCGCATTGTTCCTCCAGGGGATCATTATGAGTGTGAGATTGAGAGAGGGGCTCCTCAGACTCCCAGAACCTTTCCAGACTCTGACGTATGTCCTGGGCTGATTCAGCTGAGTCTGGTTGTGAGCTGACGACGTGAGCTGAGTTAACCTGCTGCGCCGGCTGCGCATACAAGTCCTCAATGGGTCCTATCAACGCGAAGTCGAAAATCGTGCCGAAGGCTATGGGCTTGCCCGGGCCCAACGAGACCTTAGTCCCGTCCAACACCTGGCCAAGAACGTCCGACCCCAATAAGAGGTCGATCGGGGCTGGTGTGTGGTAAAGCTGGTCAGCCAATGGCACGGGTGGCTGGCCTAGTACGTGGGAAATGTTTGGTACCTTCTCTAAGGGTAGGTAGCCAGTGACGTTTTTTAAAATGTGAGCTGTGGCAGTGATAGTATCATTGTGAGTGGGTCGGCATACTATTGTTATTGCCGCCTTTGACTCATGTTTGTGCTGATTCCCAACTCCTGTAATTTTTAAAGAAGTGGGTTTTGATGGCAGTTTCAAAAGTCGTGCCATGCGTGACGTTATTAATGTCAGCATACTGCCACAGTCCAATAAAGCTCTGGCTGTGTGAAGATGGCCATGTACGTCCGCGACTCTTAGTGAGACGGTTGGCAACAAAATGGGTGTGCCAGTGGGCACAGAAGGTGAGTGAGCTGATTGAGTATCAGCTGAAATTGTATGAGCTGAGTATGTATCAGCTGTGTGGGCATGGGTTGACTGGGCATGGGCTAAATCTACCTCTTCGCTAGGGTGCTCTGTGATAGTTGGGAGTCATAATTGCTGGCGGCGTTCGCGGGGCCTACCTGGCGAACCGGACCTGGGCGGGCTGGCTCTGTGAGCAGAGCTGGGTCGCACCTGTTTAGCCTGTGCGGGTTCGTGCCGCCTGCTGTGTCTGGGACGCTCCCTCGAGTGCTCTGTCAGCTGTGGTGGGGGTACATGTACAGACGACGAATGAGCTGAGTGCGTTGGGCCGTCTGGTCGATGGAGGGACGTGTGGTGGTTCGTGCTCCCACAGTCCTTGCATGCCCCCCTTGACCTGCACTCGCTCTCGTAGTGACGGCCGAGACAACGCTGGCAGCGCTCGCGTGCCTGTACAAAGTCCCAACGGCCCTGTGTTGGCTGGGCATTGTACCATCTGCACGTCATGAGCGTATGTCCCCTAGTGGCACAATAGGGACAGTAGGACGTCGAGCGTGAGGAAGAGGACGAGGACGATGATGAGGAGCAGCTTTGCTGGAAGGCCGAGTAGACGGGGAAGGGCTGACTGCGAGCCGGGGAGGTGGATGGGCGGTGACGCATTTGCTGCGCTGGGCGTGATGGTTGGTGAGTAGGCTGATCATAGGCGCGGTGAGGCGATGGAGCTGAGGAGCGGCCACGGTAATGGTCGGGCTGTTGCTGAGCCATCTGAGCATAAGTGCGATGGGGCAACTGTGGAGGCGCGCGGCTACGAGAAGGGCCGGGCAGGGCGTGAATGGGCTGCGGCTGGGCTATGTTGGAGAACTCTGTCTCCACACAGCGCGCGTGCTCCTCGAGGTAGGAGATGAGGTCACTCAACGTGGGCAGGGTGCTGCTAGACCCGTGTCTGCGTTCAAATAACGTGCGGAGCTCACCCTTAAGCTTTCGCACCACTATCGACACAAACACGTAGTCGTCTCCTATGGGCAGATCCAAATTACTAAGGGCACACTGGGCGGACACCAGCGGAGTGAGGAAAAGTGTGCGTATGTTAGAGCGCGTGTGGATGCTCGGCAGCCCCAGGACTATGTCGACGAAACTATCGATGAGAACTCGGCGGTTCTCGTACCGCTTGGTAAGGATGTCCATGGCCACGGCAAAATTTTCATTGGTGACCTTTAGGTGGGACACCATGCTTAATGCCTCACCGCTGAGACTTGAGAAGAGATAGTGGAGCTTGACTGCTTCCGACAAGGTCGCCATGTCGTCAGTCAAACTCCTGAACAGTGCAATAAAGGAGGGCCAGTCCTCCACCTTTGAGCTGAACCTGGGCAGCGCTATCTTGGGGAGGACGGCTGTAGGCGTATTGACGCCGAGACTGGGCTGAGCGTTATGGGTTGGGGACGACGTGGAAGAGGGTAAGATTTCCTCCCTAGCCACAAGTATCCCCAGGTATGCCCCGGAGGCTTTTGTGTGGTTCTCAGTGTATGTCCTCTCAACCCCCTCGTCTAAGTTCTCTTCGTCGAGAATGTTGTAGTATACTGAGTCCAGCTTGTCCTTTATGCCCTGTATCTGTGCGAAACGCACGTTAAATTCCGTTATGGAATGTTTGGTGTCGCCAGCAATGATCTTTGATCCCACCTCTAGGAGCTGGTGTAAAGCTTTGGCGGCCTCCCTAAATATCGCGGCTTGTGACTTGGTCGGCATCGCGATGAATAAAAGAAGACAAAAAAAAATAATAAAAAATAAAAAAAATAAACAAATTTAAAGGCAGTAAAAAGAACAACACCCTGTATATATTCTATAGTTAAGCTGGACGTATTTGTTTACTAAGGTAATGGCAAATGGGCTAAAATTAACGCAACAATAAAGAAAGCAAAACTAAGTTGGGACGCCTTGTATATGGCCCACGGGTGGGCAAACGCACGTGGATGTGTATGTCTGTGTTTATTGAACGCGCGTACGTAACATTAGCCGACCGCAAAACTAAAAACAAACAACACAAATAAAAAAAAGTTACGTTATCCGTAGCCCACTACTGGGCAAGGCGCTCACAGTCGGGCAGACCTGTAGCGGACACTAGCGCGAAGAATGAGTCAGTCGCAAACAAAAAAAAATAAAAAAAATAAACGAATAATAAAAACTTAATTAAAAAGGTTGGGACACTCTGTCTGTGTCCCACAAGTGGGCAAATGTGTGTAGAAGTGCTATGCTCTTGTGGTGAGCACGCACAAGAATGAGCCGATTGCCAAGGCAAAAATTAAAAACAAAAAAATATATAAAATTAACACGAGCGAAAAAATAATGCACGCTACTTGGCACGCGTGTTGAGCATGCACGAGTTCTGAGCCGATTTAACACGACACGAACATAAAAAATTCATTAAAAAATAAAACGGGAAAATAAATCTCTCGTCATAATACCACATGCAACGTAATAAAACGGGAAACCTTCAAACCGTCTCTCGTTATAATACCCTACGTAACGTAATAATTTAACTACTAAGTTACCGAACAATGTATTATTAGACAACGATCGTATAGGTTCCTACACATAGATCTGTGATCAGACAATCGGATGCATACACGAGATCAATATCAAAACAACATGCAGAAATAATTGCGTTAAAATAATTCGGATGTTGTGTGGTCGCAATCCTAACACAAATTATTCATAACTACCTGACGAAATTTTTATTGGGACAGGGTAAAGTTATGTGAACAAATGAATTTAGAAATGATGGCACGAATTAGGGATAAGATTTAGACACAGAATAAGAATACGGGCGGAAATAATTATCTTTAGCGGACTGTATTTAAATTGAAAATTAAAATAAAGTTAGGTTCTGCGGTTATTCCGCGCTCGATTGGACCAAAATGTTACGGCGAAAGGCGTTCACAGTAACAGCGACGAAATAAAGGTTGTGGGCTGGGTAGGTATGGATAGTAAAGTACTTACAGGGATGATGAGTCACAGGAACCGGGGGACGAGCTGACCACGGGCGGCGATGTAGGTTGGTTTCCTGGCGCACAGTCACTACACTACACAATAGGCATTTAGGCGTTCTCTTCACATTAGGTTCAGGAGTCACTATAAATAAGGGCAGATACCAGCGCGCGTATTTTGTGGGCGTCTCACGGTAGCTAGCAGACAGACGAGTCGGCGCGGTATGTCTCACCGAGCGAGCGGCCGCGGGTCGCGCAGCGGTGGTGCCGCGGCAGATAGGCGGACGCGGTCGTTAACAACCGCCTTACAGATGGCGGTATGGTTTGAATGGCCGTCCCGGCTTTGGCGGGAACAATGATTATTTTACTATTTCATTACAAAATCCGTTTCATACATTTTTAAGTGTCCTCCTATAGGTACGCACAATTCATCAAACATAGATTTTTAATTGATTCTTGTTTTTATTTTAAGATTGTAGAGATGTGTCACATAAATAATTAGTGTACACATTATGTTTCAGTGCATAGCTTCATAATTTCAATTTAATTATAATTATAAATAAGCTTGAAGATATATTGACCCAACTAATTTATACCATTTCCTGATATTTATTAATGACGCGGTTTCTTTTAGTAGAAATTGTGTAAATCAATAAAGGTTTTGTTTGAATGGCAACACTGACGCATTTTATAGACAAATTAGAAGTTTGCTGCCATCTTGTTTTTTTGACAGAAATGTATTTTTGTCTTGAGGCAAAGTGCGTGGCGAAAAATATTTACCATTTCATAACGCAGTTGCAAGGACAAAAAGTGAGTATAAAAAACTGGTTTTAAATATTTTGCAATAAGAAACTAGTGGTTTTATGGTAGTACACTGTGAAAACGGATTAACTTAGTTAGGGAAGGTATTTAAACAATTTTCAGGTGAAGTCGTCAGTAAATAAGATAAGATAAGATAATTTTTTATTGCTGTATAAACTTAGCCTAGATACAATAGACTTATGTTAAGTAATTGAGGTTAGTGTATTTAATAATATGTGTTACGTAATACCTAAGCTAAGCAAACAATATTGCCTGTGTATTAGGTATTATCTGTAACAAAACGTTAGTGCTTATTCTACAATAAAACATTTACACAATAATAATGACTAATTATTTCAAATATGCGGAACTAGAAAGTATTCGAATAATATTATTTATTTCTACTTAATTAGCATTATTTTCTACATGGTCTTAAAAATTATGTTATTACTAATAATATGTTCTCTGTCTCATCATATGTTTTCCCTTTTAGCCAATCTTGTACAGTTTTTTTACATTGTAATTTATTCTGTTGTACAGAAAACTACTCAGATGACAAAAGAATCTGTGCGTGTTTGTTCTTCTGAATCGTTCAGTAGAACAGACAATATCTGCACGTTTTCGACTGGTTTCGAGCGAAGGGTTAAAGGGCATTAATGCGTGATTTTTAGTGATGGTTAGTAATATGAACAGCTGGCGTACAGATAGGACATCGCATTTAGTAAGGAGCTCTGCCGTCGGGAAGCGTATTGGTCGGAATGTGCTGACTTTTAGAACTGCTCTCTGTGCTCTTTCTAAGTTTATCATAATAGTTTTGCGTGCACCGCCCCGTGATGTTATACAATATACAAATAATGACTGACAAAGTGTGAGATATATTGATTTTAGTAGACTACCGCATGCAACGTGTCGAAGATTTTTAAAGACGTAGATTAACTTTCTAACTCTAGATGTAAGGGCTTCAATATGTGATTTAAATTTCAAATACTTATCAATTATTATCCCCAGGTATTAATTATTGTCAGTGCTACTGAGCTTAGGGTAAGAGCAAGTGTCAGGCGTGTCCTTGCACAGATGTGCTGTTATTGAATGTGAATTTGGGATAGGTTGGGATAGTGAATTATAAGAAAAAGTCATATATTTTGTTTTATCTATGTTAAGTGTCAGTAAGTTACTTCTAAGCCACTGAGTGACTGTATTAAATCCAGACTGTGCTAGTTCGTACGGCTCACTCCAAGTGTCCGCGCTAAAGAGCAGTGCTGTGTCGTCGGCGTAAGATATTATTTTTCCGCTTTTGGAAAGGGGAAGGAGGCATAAGTCGTTAATGTAAACGAGAAATAGCAAGGGTCCTATTATGCTCCCTTGAGGAACACCATATTCAACAGTCAGTTCATCACTCATACTGTCATCTATCATAACACGTTGTGTCCGATTAGAGAGATAATCTTTGATAAGGTTATGTGGGACACACCTTATACCAAGTTCATGTAACTTCTCGAGAAGTATAGGTACCGAAATCGTGTCAAATGCTTTTGCCAGATCAAGGAATATGACTAAGCACTTTTTTTGTGAGTCTAGTCGTCTTACAATATAGTCAGTGAGCTGGTGTATTGCATCGTCAGTCGATCTGTCTGCTCTAAAACCGTATTGAGTAGCTGCTAAGAGTTTGTTATTTTCTAAGTATTTTACAAGTCTTTTATAAATGAGTCTTTCTCGTATCTTGGATATTGATGGCAGTATGGCTATGGGACGATAGTTATTCATACAACTATTATCTCCATTTTTATAAATAGGTAGGGCGAATGAGGGCCTTCTTCAATACGTTAGGAAAGATTCCTTTCGCAAAGCATAAATTAAAAAGATATGTAAGCGGGGGAGTCAGTTTATCTTTAAATTTTTTTATGAATGCACAAGATATTTTATCAATTCCAGTAGCACAGTCATTCTTAAAGTCATAATAATTTGTTCAATTTCGGTTTCGTCAGTGTCGAATAAAGCAAAAGAGTTTAAAACTGGTAATTTGGAAGGGGGTGCAATCGAGGAAAATGGCTGCATGTGACTGACTTTCGCCTTTGCAGCTAGGTTTTTTCCGATGTTGACAAAGAAATTGTTAACTCTGTTTAGTGAACGTGCAGGCGTAGCGGAATTTGCAATGATTTTATGGGCAGGCGGTTTGGTTTTAGTTGTGTAAGTAATGTTTTTAATGACTTTCCATAATTTCTTCTTGTCGTGACCCGCATTTTGAATTTGATTCCTTTCATACTGTCGCTTTATCTTTTTTAACAAATTATTACAAAAATTCCGATATCTGTAGTAGGTGATTTTATTAATTTCACTGTCAGGGTTTTTATTTAGAGTTCTGTGAAATTTATCACGATGCTTAATACAACGTAAAAGTCCGGGAGTTATCCATGGTTTCATGATTTTATAACGGCGGGTTAGAAAAACAGTGCGTGTATTAGACTCAATAATTTTAGTTAAAGACGATACAAGGTATTCGGTTGATTTATTACCGTCATCCGAGTTGTAGATACTAGACAAGTCTAGGTTGTTTAGGTCATGTGTCACTGACTCATATTGCAGCGTCGTACGTTTTACTTTTGCGTAAGACTTATCATAGCGCTGTTGCAAACACAACAATAAGGAATTATGGTCTGTCAAAGTAGATGTTAGTATAAAAGTTTTTAAATGGTAAACTTATAAGGCTCTGTTCTGATTGGTAAACGGTAGACCGACTTCTTAATTGAATTTTTTACCCGACTGCGGCGAAACTGAAATATGAGGGTTTTGATGAATGAGTTGATGAGACACATCGTTAGATTCGTCAATGTTGCGATAATCTGGAATTTAAATACTGATGAAGACAAACAAAAAAAAATTACTTTAAAAAGTCTTACAGTTTTTCAGATGCCTTTATCAGGAGCGGAGCGACAAATACGGTATATGGAAAGGTTAAAACTAGAAGACCCTTTGAAATTCGAAGAAAAGAGAAAAACAAGCAAATAAAATCGAGGTGTAATGTGTGCGCGTCCAACTATTATTTAATAAAATAATTATACAAGTCATCCATGGACTAAGCATGTTTTTATATCTACCCTATATTTACGGTTCCTTAGCTTTCTATCAATGTAATAACAAGCTAGAGTATTATCAGGCTTCTCGGAAAAAACTTGGGTGAAAGGCTCCCAGGTAGTAATCAAAATAACGATATTACGTTAAGTTACTCCCTGCGCCTATTGGAATTTATGGAATTTGTACGACGGTTTGGGGTACGGTTTTTTATAGTCAAATCAGTCAGAAATTATGGAAACTAGATCCCCTTAAAGGATATGGGTATGGCCGCAAAAAATGTACAAATATTATTTTTGTTTTGTCCCGATTTTATTTTTGTCATAATATCAAAGGAGAAAATAACTTACCTCTTAAGTATTTGGCGAAGTTTGCAAAAACGAGAAACTACAAGTTGTGCTTATCTCGTAAAAAAAATATCTATGGTGGTAATCTCTCCACCGTTCCTGCAATACGGTAAAGCATTGACAACAAAAAAACCGCAATAAGACAGCTTGAAAATGAGGAGAACATTCAGATCGAAAGTTGCGGGTTGTTTGTTGATCATGAATATGATTTTTTGGGAACCACACCTGATGGCAAATATGCAAGATGGCTTAGTACAAATAAAATGCCTAGTTTCTTTAGCAAAATTCTCATTAGAAAATGCTATGAAAAAGCATTCTTTTTGGAAATTCGATTCAACTTTAAACACTTAGGTATTTAGTCAACAAACAGCATCACTGGTATTACCAAATTCAAGGCCATACATATTACCCAAAAATACGTCTGCATGCTTGGTATTTGGTTTGGTAAAGCTGTATCTATGAAAGTGTATTTAATTCAGCGCGATGACGAATTTTGGAAGACAATTATGAAAGCCAAATTAGTTAAATTTTATTACGATTGCATGCTTCCAGAATTATCTTATTATATTATATACCTACCTAGTTGGATTATTAAATAAATATTATAGTGAGTACTTACTTATAGTTAGTTTGATATGTAGGTAATTATATTATCATATTATATTATATATGTCGACCCACGGCATTCTCGCTGCATGCAAATACGACATCCGCCTAATATTATTAAATCCATGGAAGAGAGGAAAGCAATGGTGCAAAGCGCATCGAAAGATTTGAAACCGAATGTAACAGATGATTAGAAGGTTCGTAATGAACAGGCTGCCGTAAGTTTTAATCTAAGGAGATCCTAAGTTTTCTTGGAATCAGAATTTTTGACAAAATCGTCATCATAAATGAGATTTGTTGTACATTGTTCTGAATGACGAGCTTATGTTAAGATTACTCTCACGTAATCTAGCCTACCTATTTCTAAAAAAAATATTTTTATTATATAATTTAAATAGTACTTACTGCTTTCACTCCCATACAATTTTTTTTTGTCCAACTACAGCCTTTGTATCAAAAACTGCTAACACTTCCGAAAAAGAAATGTTATTTCGTATTTTCAAATTGTATTTAAGCTTATCGATACTTTCTCAATGTGTAATCTAAACATGCTTATAAAAATATCGCTTTAGTTACCATTCAAAACGTTTTTAAAAAAGTTTATGAGTTTCTTACGTCATGAATATAACGTTTGTTTCTATAATTTCCCTTTGAGTAATTTGGCTATTTTGCTATTTACATAAATGGCAACACTACTGAGCAAGACGCCAACATTCAGAAAAAAAGTCGGCCATATTGGTTCGAATAAAAATCGTGATTTGTGTTGACATCAGATTTGTCGCTAAAATTTTTTGTTTTTTTGTGTGTTCGATTGCAAGGTAAGTACTGCTTATTATGTTATACTGTTAACGTGATCACAGAAAACGGTAAGCCTACGGCACAATCCATAGTTGTTTGCAATTAAATAATATTTGAATTTTAGGTTATGTCACACGCTTTTTTATGTCATGAATGTAACAATGTGTAATGAAATGTGTAACGTTACAGTCATGACCGATTGCAAGGCGGAGATTACACTATTTTATTTAAAATGATAAACTAATCATAAAAGTCGGTAATTTTTTTATTAATAATTTAGATGCCCTTGACAATGCCGAAAGGCAAAAAAAATATCGAGTAAAGTTACGAACCCAAAATCCTTCGAAGTACGAATAAATAAAATAAAAAATGCAGAAAGAAATAAAAAAAAGAAAAAAAATCGCGGAATGTTCCGTAGAAGATAAAAAATAGAAAAGAACACAGTGGAGAGCCAGTCAAAACCGCCGCAGAATGAAATCAAAGATACTGCGAAAAATGATAATACCAGTGATGATAATAGAGCTGATACTCATGAAAACACATTCTTGGTAAGAAGATTACAAAGAAGATGGGCTAATCAAAAAATAATGTATTAAGAGAAATTAAATAAAATAGCGAAAGAAGTTAAATCGTTGAAAAAAAAGTTTAAACGCTACATACAGAAAAATAAAAATTGGTTGCGCTTGTTGACGAGCTAAAATTGAAAGCACCTGAACCACAGATTATTATTCAAGATAAGAATGAAATGACACTATTAACCAAATCTAACAGTTTCATAGAACAAAACCTGCCGAAAATTTCACAAGAAGAAAAGGAAAAAGTGAAGAAACACCTTTTAACTCATCATGTTTTAGTGAATGCTATTCAAGATACATTTGAGAATACCCAGAATAACAAAGAACGGAATACGCTTAAAAGAATACTTGGGAATTAGTCATAAAAAATATAACAGGAGGAGCGAGATAACGACATCTGTATTTGGACTAAAAGGACGGGCTCGTCAACAGAAAACCACTATTAGGAAGAACAACATTATTATAAGTGAAATAATTAAATTCTATAACAGAGGCGATGTAAGTCGAGCAACGGCTGGGAGAAAAGGATTCAAGACTGAAGGCAAAATTAAAAAACAAAGACGGTACTTGCTAAATACCATAAAGGAGCTCTATAAAAAGTACAGAACGGGAAGAGGTAAAGCGAAATTGACTGCATTCAAAAAGTACAGGCCATTTTATGTGCTACGACCGAAGCTTTCTAATCAAGACACTTGTGGGTGCGTGAAACACGAAAACTTCTCTATAAAAATTGCGAAGTTACATTCTTTAGGAATGATCGAGACTACAGATTTCAATGAAATCTTATTGAACGTCGTATGTGACTCGGATTCTAAAGCATGCGCCTATGATGAATGTTCCACGTGTGTTATTATTAATATGTATTTATATGTATATAGTGTGACGAAGACAATCGGGACATGAATGACATAGTTACTTGAAACGAATTTTCTATGCAGACACATGAATATATTAACAAAAATGATGGCAAAACTATGACTACTAAGAATATGGTGAAAAAAGATGTTCAAGACAAATTGAAAACACTGACAGAGTCCTTTAATCAGGAGCTTAAAGTTATGAAAAAACACGTATTCATTATATAACACCAATACTCACAATACTTGTCTTATATAAAAAACTTAAAGGTCACTGAAGTGGCCTTTCACATCGACTTCAGTGAAAATTATGTTTGCTAACTCGCAACTGAGGTGCAGTCCATGCACTTCGGTGCATCAAAACCACAGGTAACTATCCATACAGGCGTTTTGTATGCTAAAGAAAAAAGCCACAGTCATTCGCTTCAATATCGGCCTCTAATGAACACTGCCCTGAGGCAATATGGGCACATTTAAATCCCATATTAAATTACGTTAGAAATGAATATCCGCTCGTTAATGCAGTGCATTTCTTCTCCGATGGGCCAGCGACGCAGTAATAACAAAAACAGAACTTTTTTTTTGTTTACAAGGTACACACCGAAAGGGAGAATCTCTTTCTACATGGAACTTCAGCGAGTCTGCTCATGGAAAGGGAGCTGCGCACGGAGTCGGAGGGGGACTCAAACGTTGACTAGATGATAACGTCAAACACGGCATTGACATACCAGACGCATACACGGCCTATACATGTCTAAAAAAATCGGACACAACTGTAATGACTTATTATACTAAATCGAAACCCTGATCCAACCTTCCTATCACAAGATTCATTCCCGGATGAAAATTATTGAATGAATACAGGTATTGTAATAATACGGACCTTCTTAGAGACCATGCACCGTCGTCACTAGTACAAGTAAGTATATAATATCTATTTTCACTATTATATAACCATCAATTCATGTGATTCTGGTCATGATTTGATAACTCCGCACGATTTAGACATAAAAATAATGATAAGGTTTTAAAATATAAATTATGTATGTTAGTTTGAAAGGTATTTATGTATGGGCCTGCGTTGCCTGAATATAAATAAATAAATAAAAAATAAATAAATACGCCCCCCCCCCCCCTGAACCTTCAGAACCGTTGAAGATTTTATGTTGCCTGAAATTGACAGTGAGTCTGAAAATATGGTATTATCAGGAATTTCAGAACAGCCTTGTCGTGAGGAGAATATAACATCACAACTAAATCAAAACGCACTAGATTATAACCAGTGATGATAGTTTCGTGGTAAAAATTTGTTTGAGGATTATTCCGCCACAGATGGTTCTGATTACGTTCCATCAAGCAAAGGTTCTGACACTACATATTTTAGTGAGGATGAGAGGGATTTAGTACCAACATTTACTATTTCCGAGGTATTCCACAGAAAGCAGCAGGAACTTAAAAATTCCACTACAGATGATGAAAGAGATGGCCGTGAATCACCGTCCTTACTGCTGGATCAAATTAATGAACCTCTGGTGGAGCCAGTTAATGAACCTGATGAATCAATGGAAGATCAAGAACAATCTTCTGATTCTGGAAGACCATTACGTGGCAGAACACGAAAATGTCCTCAAAATAGTTTAGAACGAAAACAGGCACGGAATAGCAATAAAGAATACTATGATCATAAATTAAGATATAAACCACCAAGAGACTTCATAGATTATACTTGCAAATGCAAAAATAAGTGCAATGTAACCGTTCTCTTGCAAACACGCATTAGCTTTCATAAAAAAATTTGGAGTCTTAGTTCCATAACTCTCAGACAAACTTTCTGGGCGTTTTCGTGAAGGTCAGAAGCAGGAAACCTACAAAAAGGAAACAGTTTCTTCGAAGATATAAAATAGAAACTTATACTGTTTGTAGATATGTTTTGTAAAACTCTTAATATATGCTCAACTAGAATTTCAACGGCCATGGACAAAATTCATTCGAGAAAACCATTGCTAGACCAAAAGGGTTCAAAAAAGGGTAGAGAGAATAGGGTACCTGATGTGCGCAAACAAGAGCTAAAAGAATTTATTAATTCGCTCCCACTGTACACGTCTCATTATAGCAGGTCTAAAACATCAGCCAAATTTTCAAGCCTGGAGTGACTTTGTCTGATGTTTATGATGAATATAAAGCTAAGCTGGGCCTGAACTCTGTAAGTTACAGTTTCATCAAAAAAATATTTTACAGCAACTTTAACATCAAAGTTAAAATATTTAGCAAAGATACGTGCAATCTATGTGATACATTCTAATTTGGAAAAAAAATAATTTGGAAGAACAACAGTTAGAGCGGAAAAATTGTATTGTATTAATTAGATTTTGTTTGATTTGCAATGTCAATAAATAAGTAGTGTTAATTACATATGTTGGCACTACGAAGACCGCTGACACCGCGATACCTAAATGAGTGCATTAAATATTGCAACATGGAGGAAATGAGGAGTCTGCAACTACGTGACCTACCGCACAAGCAACACCGAGCCCCCCGCACGCCGCCGTCGCTGCGTGCCTGCCATCGACCGACACATTTGAATCTAGCATCGATCGGGTCATTAGGTTTTAGCAATTAGAATTAAATTGTATTTTTATATTTTTAATCATATTCTTTAAAATCATTTTTCGTTTTTTTAAGACCTACGGCTGTAGCCTTCGTAATTGGCGAAGTCGGTAGGATATTCGCGGTCGGTTTCGCGCTTCATCCAGGAAGATTTCCGTAATCGCACGAGCCGCCCGAGTGGCTACTAAGTCGCGCTTCGAATATATATCCGAACCTTGTAACCTCTTCAGCTCTCTATAAATTGCTATACCTATCTATAAATTCTCTATACCTAAATCTAAACCTTTCACACCTATATGCCTAGTCTACCTTATAATACATACACACATCATCGCCGCTTTACCTTAACTTAACTTATTATCTAATTCTTAAAACTAATTAACCTTATTTATCTACAATCTAATGGTTGTGTCTGGAGTTTTTGTTTAGTGCGTATTGTTTGTATGATGATGAAACCTTAGCATAGCTTAATTCTATTTGCAGTGAATTTCAGTCAAGCAATGTAATATTATAATAACTACTATTTTGGCCAGATCGTCTAGTGAACCCTCCGTTGTTAACCGCATTTAAGTAACTCAAGTTCTTTCGTGAAAGTTTAGTAATTGGCTTATCCCTGTGTTAAATTATTTTCTCCTGACCTAATTACCTACCAGTCTATAGATCATAACATAAATATGTGTAGCCTAGCAATGACTCCGTCTGAACTGTGACCTAAATCCTTCACTGCAGCTGCGGGGAAGATTTGTAACCACTCAAAGGTAATCAGATGATAGCTTAGCTTGTAGGTATTATTATTTATTATCAGTAGCATGATACATAAGAAGCCTGGTGCAATTTATGAGCCCCACCACCGCTCCATAGCGTACTATACATCTCATGGTTTAATTATAGTTCCGTCACATTGGCTTTAACTTTAATTATTAGCTTGTGCCTTTAATTCTTTAAACTGAGAATTTACATCTCTCCTCAAATTTAATTTCATTTTACATTATGAACTATGTGTTAGCAATTTAAATTCTTATTATTCCACATAAATCAATAGAGTTTATCTCAAGGCTTGCTATCATCCAAATATCCTTTTCACATTAAGAACTTAATTATTCAATGCAATAACTTATATTCAGTTCCGTAAAGGGTGGATAATTTAATCAAACGCCACTTCAGGCGGTGGCTAAAGTAGAATGCTATTAATACAGGTAAAACTACTTTTATTTACTCTTAGTATTTATTATACAGGTCTTGTAAAGTTCCAATATAACTACATTGGATTGGCTGCATTGGCAGATTATCACATCTTAAGTTTATTAAAGGATGTTTAATTCATTCAATATCCTTGACTTTAGGAAGTGAACTGAAATAGAATACTATCATTTGAAGTAAATTACTTTGGGTTACTCTTAGTGTTCATTATACAGATCTTATAAAGTATAAGTACATCTCAAGTTTATTGAAAGATGTTTAATTTATTCAACATCCTTGACCTTTAGGAAATGAACTTAAATAGAATACTATCATTTGAAGTAAATTACTTTGGGTTACTCTTAGTGTTCATTATACAGATCTTATAAAGTATAAGTACATCTCAAGTTTATTGAAAGATGTTTAATTTATTCAACATCCCTGACTTTTAGGGAGTGAACTTAAGTTAATTATTTTTCCATTAACTTCCACCCTCTGTCTCTCAGACTGAGTGGTTAATTTGATAGACTACTAAATCATAGTCAGTATACTTTTAGTAGGTAGTAAATTAGGTAGTTAATTATCCCTGTTAATCATTGAATCAATTACATTTAGAAGTTATCTTTTACTCACTTTAATAGATATAAATTAGACTGTACTAGGTATTAGTCTGATTGATTAGATTGTTCCCATCAAATATTTCTATGTTTCATATTATTAGAAGTAAGTACTTACATATCTTAAGAGGTCTATTCGAATGGTATTAGTAGACCATTGTCAGGCTAATTAGCTGGTTGTTATCAATCAATTATTTCTATGTTTCAGATTATTAGAAGCTCATAGCTTGCAATGTCTTCTTTCAACGACTTATCCTAGGTTCTAAACTGGTTTTAGTTGTTCAGTTTGTATCAGCTTATTTTTGCTAAGGTATCGGATGTAAAACTTTAACACCTTGAAGAGTGTAGCGATATGAGATCGTATTGCATCCCAGGGAAAGCTAAAAAATGCCTGTTTGGTCATTTCAGTATTAGAAATCAAACATCACAGTACGGCTAAGCTTATTTGCTATAACTTTTTAGTATTTTTCTTGTAATAGGAAACCAGTCTAGACTTTTAGGTACTCCAAAGTAATGATGGTACAATATTATCATACTTCTGTTAATTATTTAAAATGAATAATTAATTGGTTACAACTTTAGGAAAACAATTAGAATTTTACCGGCCTGCGGTAACAGATTACTTGCCTAGCTAGGACCCACATCACTTCATCATAATTTTATTTAGCGCCGTAACTTAATTATCCCTACCTTATTAGTCTGAATTAATAACTAACCATATATATATCCGCCTACCTATAGATTCCTACAACTTTCCTCACTTGAAAATGCCTATATTTTGTCGAACTAACAGTCCCTTTTGTGTACCTTGCAATCTAGGCCAAGCCATATTTAACTTAAATTCGTGATGTGTGGTGAGAGTCGCATTGCCCCTGAAAGCAACTAACTCCTAAATGTTCTATCAGTCGAGCCAGTATACTCAGTGTGTTATTTTCCTATCACTACACTGTATGTACGGAGGTAGACTCGAAATTGGACTGGGTCATACGGGTCTACCTCCAGCTAAATGGTGTCTGACCTATCTTCAACTTTCACTAGGGAGACAACTGTCTCTCCCCCATTACTCCGTCGAAGATAGTGTATTGTTTAGCGTAATAATATAAAACGCCGATCTTATTAAATACAATCAAAGATCATCCAGACCGAAGTCTGTTGAAAGGTACATAGGTTTTCGTTGCCACCGTTACGCGTTTCCGCCGATGTACCCCGGAATACTTCATTCCGTTAACGGATTCGAGTTGCGACCGCAATAGTTTTACTTCATTAATCACTTTCAATTTCACAAATCTTAATTAATATCGCAGCTCGAATATCACTTAGCGCACTATCAAAGCTCGGACACTATTTTCCCCGTATGAGTAGTACCGCACTCTTAAGTTGGACCGCACCGCCGACGTCCCCAAATTGAATGCCCGCTAATTTTCCGCCCTTTTCCCAAGCATCTTAACTTTCGCGCCACGCGCCCTCGACATCTTTCCCGCGCGAGACCGCTTTTCTCCCTTCAACCAATCGCTAGCCGTTTCCCCGATGCCCCCCGCCTTCGCGTCGCGCCACGTGGAGCTATCATCCGACCTCTCTTTCTGTCTTTTTCTCAACCTCTCGCTCGCTCATTGCCGCTTTCGCCGCGCAATTCTAAAATTTTTCCATAATCTAACCAAATCTCGTCCGACAGCCAATATTTCATCGTTGAATATCTAAATGTAGCCTTCTATTAACAATTCCCTCTTAATAATCCTCCACTTAAGCCAATAATCCTATATTTTGGGAAATTATCAAAAGTTCCGTATTCCGACCATAGATGGCGTCCGCCCGTAGGTGAACCACTTTCCCGACCCCAGAGCAGTCCCCGCGAAATTCAAAATAAAATACGGTCCTAGTCAAGTTCACAACCATGACTCCCACTAGACGCCGCCTACGTCGCAAGGGACGCGCAGAGCAGTCCCCGCGAAATTCAAATTAAAGAAGTCAAACTAGCAACCTTATGCGAAGCTCAAGTAAATAACTCACGCTAGATGGCGCCTATGTCGCAAGGAGCACACAGAGCAGTCCCCGCGAAGTTCAAACTAAAGATAAAGCGTTAGACCACGGACCATTATTCTGAACTAGTTTAATATTCCCTTTTTCATGCTTATTATATTAATGGTGCTACGCATTAATATTTATGTTAGTGCTACTCCCACACATTCCTTACTAACGGACGGATACCATTCATTCTGTACCGTTACAACCTGAAGGAGTAGCCAAGAGGTCCAGTATCCAGACATCGATACGCCGAAATGTTTATGTGAGTACACTTGAATCGTTCTCGTGTTGCCTCCTATCTTATCCTTAAGTCATTTAATTTTATTCACCATTTTTCACCTAAAAATCTCCGGGTCCAGCGTTTCTGCTTCATATCAGCAGTCTCGCAGGAGAGCATTAGTAGATACGAATAGGTTTAATATTAGTCTAAATAGCATTCCAGAAAAAATGGAAAGTAACCCGGACACGATCCATAAGGCCTTACGCCTTGTTCCCGATTTCGACGGGAACGCGAATGTCTTAACAAGGTTTATAAGAATTTGTGATCAATTATGTAATGAATTTCTGAGAGATGGTCAAAGAAGCCAATTAAATAACTTTTTTTTATTAATTGGAATCTTTAACAAAATTACCGGACCAGCCGCCACTATTATAAATTCAAATAGAATCCCTGATAGTTGGACCGGCATAAGAAACACTTTAGTAAATAATTTCGCTGATCAAAGAGACGAAACCGCGTTGTACAATGACCTTTCTTTAGCTAGGCAAGGCAATAGTAGCCCTCAGGAATTTTACGACCAATGCCAAACGCTGTTTAGCACGATAATGACCTATGTCACACTTCATGAGACTATAGGAACCACTATCGAAGCCAAACGAACGCTTTATAAGAAATTGACCATGCAAGCATTTGTGCGAGGTTTAAAGGAACTACTTGGATCTCGTATCAGATGCATGAGGCCAGAAACTATTGAGAAAGCTCTGGAGTATGTACAGGAAGAGTTAAATATTCTATACCAGCAGCAACATACTGACAATTTACCTAGACCACAAGTGGAGACTACGCCCACAACCTGCCGTACCTATAGGTTTCTCAACTCCCAAACCTATAAATTATTTTAATGTACCCATGCATAGCATAGCGAATCAGCCGGTGCAGCGGTTTATGCCGCCGCCCCCAGCACAGCGCTAACCCGTGCAATCGCAACATTTTAAATTCAATACGCCAAATTATAATTTCCAGCAGCGTATGCCATCTCGCACTCAGCAGATGTTTGGCACACAGCCACCGCGTTACAATCCGCAAAGTAACAATTTTAGATTACCACCTAGGAATCAACCCCAGTATTCGAACCCGCGACCTATGAGTGGTGTACAGCATTTTACACCGAAGGCGTTGCCCCCTACTTTGTCGGGACACGATTGGCGTAGATTCGGGAACCCACCACCGAACAATTATTTTGAATCGCGGGAAATCAATTTAAATGAATGCGCGTATGACGATTCGTATTACCAAGACAATTATTACGACACAGATTATTATAATGGCGTAAGTGACTGTAATAACTATAATACGTACGTTATGGAGCTATTTTAGGTACCTACATCACTCTTTTATCAGTCAGAGTGGAACTTTAAAACGTTACGCCGGCCTTGCACATCATAAATGCGCGCGCAGTACTTGGTATATGTCATCTTGCGTATATGTCATTTCGCGTACCTAGGTATATGTCGTTTTGCGTTTATGTCATTTCGATTATATGTCATTTCGGGTACATGTCATTTCGCGTATATGTCGTTTTGCGTATATGTCATTTCGCGTATATGTCGTTTTGCGTATATGTCATTTCGCGTGGCCGAAATATTATGTCATTACGCGTGTAACCCATTATTTTGCTGCGATGTTATTTTAAAACTACGATATCTCCTAAGATATTTATTGAAATCGAATGATGTAAAGGGCAATTTCAGATAAGGATTAATATCATGTTTATAAAAACACAAAATTTTAGAACAAAGGAGATTGGGCAGTTTGGTCCGTTGGCGGCCACTAATAAAACTGCTACCATATAAAAGGTTTATAACTAACTTACAACTTTTGTTAAGGATGTTATATGAAATTCTGTTTGGAAGAAAAAAACTGAGCTTTTATTAAAATAATATAAAAAACTAATAATGCATTATTTAACTACAATGCCATTAGTTCAATAATCTTCGCTGTCGTGTCATGACGAGACTCATTTACTCATAACCCACAAAATAGGTTTAGCAACCTGTCCCAGGTGGACCAATCAGTGACGAGCGAGAACAAAGGACGTTCAGCTATGCGACATATAGACGCTGCGCGCATGGCTGTGATCTGCTGTCTCTTTCCAATTCTATAATTATGAAAGAGACAGAGTCAATTCTCAGCGCTGCGGCAGCCGCTGCTACCAAGGCTTTAACTTAGAGAATCGCACTGCAGGAGATAAACGTGTGCGCCGCGCAGCCCTCCGATTACCTTCGTGAGTACTGTGCGCCCCTTTATTGTTTTTGTGAACCAAACCAAAATTCTTGACCTTTGCTTGACGTCCGGACTCCGATTCTTCCTAACTCGACGACTTTGGCTTGTTTGTGGGCAGTTAGTAAAGTGCATTATGGCAGAAAAAAGACAATTGTGTGTTTTGTGCAATCGGTCTGTTGTAAACAGACGAAGGTACAGCGTAACGCGAGCATTATTTGATGAGATCGCGGCTATTGTTCAATATATTATTGAAGCTGTTGTCTCAGAGCAAGTAATGCGCCACTCCTGACGTTAGTGACATTCTTGAGATAGCTTTGGATTTAGCTTTCACCTAGTGGGACTATATCTAGACTAGACTAAGTTTACTTAGGCACACCAACCGTGAAGTGCTAATACTTAAGTGCTTCCGCATCCTGTGGGACACTTAGGCCCGTATTAATAAACCAATATCAACTCTGAGATTGATCTTGAGCACACTCTTAAGTTGCAGTAATAATTAATAAATCATACTTAAGTACATGGCTCAAGTCCGCTTATCACCTGAGTCGCTGACGTATTAATAAACAAAACTCCGTACTTAAGATCGGTCTCAAGATACTACTCAAGAGCGTGTTTTCTGAGTCCAGTCGGACCCTGACTTGAGAACGAGATCGGCTATGTTTGCATTTTAAAAAATGGATTTACAGCATATTATTGACGAAATTGACTATTACGATGGCGTGGACTACTATGATAACATATTTTGGCCAAATACGCATCGTATACCGAAGAGATACATAAGGGATGCACATAATCTGTTCGAAATGTCGGAGGAAGATTTTACAAAACGATACAGATTCCACCAAAACAGTGTTATATATATAACATCGTTAATAAAAAATCACCTAAAAAAAAGTGACAATAGGGGTCTTCCTATAGCTCCCGAAATTGCAGTTTTGGTGACTTTGCGATTTTATGCTACAGCATCATTTCAGGTGAGTTCCCTTTATAATTCAATTTCAATACTTTGTACCTATAAAGGTTGATAACATCATTCAAAAATCAGGAACTAGGTACTTTGTTAGTATTTCACATACCTATTGTTCATATAAATAAATCGTTTCTAATGTCTGCAGTACACATAAATTGTAATATTGTTGCAGATTGTATGCGGTGATCTACTGCATCTGTCACAACCCACGGTATCAAATATAGTAACAAAAGTTTCAAAATTACTAGCTAAACTACATAGCCACTTCATCAAATTCCCTTGTGGAGACGAGGTTGGAAGAAATAGGGAATTGTTTAAAGAATTAGGACGTCACGGTCGATGGCCTGGGCTTCCAGGTATTGATGGAGCTGACATTGACTGCACTCACACAACACCAGGATGTCACCATCATGAAGTTTACAGAAATAGAAAATCTGACTTTTCTATCAATGTACAAGCTATTGTTGGTCCAAGAACAGAAATTCTGGACATTGTGGCTAGATGGGCTGGCAGTATGCACGACTCTAGAATTTTTCAAATGTCGCGGGTGTATATAAAATATATGCAGGGTATATTGAGTGGAAGACTTGTTGGTGATAATGGGTACCCTACATTACCATTTGTTTTCACTCCAATTAGGCCACCTCCTGAAGATCCTCCTTCAATAAGGTATAATAGAGCACAAATAAAAACCAGAAATATTGTTGAAAGGACATTTGGTATTTGGAAACGCAGGTTTCCTTGTTTATCAAGAGGACTTGGTAACAAATTATCCACCGTATCACATATCATAGTAGCGTGCGCTGTATTACATAATTTGACAATAATTCTTAATGACAGGTTGCCTTTCTTGGAGAACCAAGATGAAGAGGCAATAGAGCAACATGATGAAGCAGAAAATTTGATATCAAGCTCTAGGGATGGAATAATATTAAGAAATTTATTAATAGAAAATTATTTTCAATGATTGAATTGTGTACCTATTATAATTTATTTGTAGTATTAATTAATTATTACTTATTAAATTCTTTAATTTGGAAACTACTCTGTATTTACTTAAGAAAAACTATGGGATAGTAATAAATAAAACTTATGTTTGAAATTTTTTTTTTATTAATTTTACAAAAAATCATCTTATAAAAAATTATTGTGTGTCCCCATGGTTATCCAATATTATTGTGTAATCTGAAAAGAAATAGGCTTTATATTGAATGTCAATTTTTTACATCAAGTACCACGTTTTCTTTGATTACTTTACTATAGTAACATTTTCATTTAATGTAACTTAAGCGAATAAATGAATTGAATTGAATTATTTTTATTATATGTACAGTCAGGTGCACGTCGAGCTTTACACTTGCAGTACAATTTTGGCTCATAAGACATAGAACTTAAGAATGGTCCAATATGTAAAGGTCAACCTGCTTTTGACTGTACATAACTAGCTGTACTCTGCTTGCATACTCGTACCAAATTTTAGGAGTCATTCAAACACCCTACCAAAGTTTCATCCTAAACTGATGGGACAAACATTAATTTCTATTTACATTAAATATTCAGTAATTACAAAATGACTTACCTGATGAACGGTTTCTTTCCAGTATCAATTCTGACAGGTTAGCTTTAGCTTTCGCTTCTCTGATTTTCTCCTTCAACAGCAAAACTTCTAAATTGTGAATTTCTTCAGCCCGTCTGTTTCTGTCGTTATATTCCTTCTCCAAAATAGAAATTTTTGTTCTTTGAAAAGATGTATTTTGGCTAGATGGAGTAGGAGGAGGTGGAAGAGTGAAGACAGATGGTGGAGGACTAATAACTATTGGTGGAGGAGGTGGTGGAGTCCTTGGAGATGGTGGAGGAGGAAGGTCTGTAAATACAGATGATGAGGATGGAAGTGGAGAAGGAATATACAAATAAGACGGTGGAGGTGTGGAGGGAGTGGGTTCGGTCTCAATTAAAATTGCTGCTTCTGTGACGGCCATTTCTGAAACTATTTACATTTATGTAAATTTAAGATAATACTAGCGGATATATTAGACACTGTCTGCAAAAACGGGTAAGATTCTGGGACAAAAAGTACCCTTTATGTAAAAAAAATAAGTTGCTACATTACCTGTGGTGGAGTCAGAATCAATTGCTTCATTAATCCCGATTATTAGGGCTGGTGCAATTTGCGCTATTTCTGGATCAATGATAGCGTCGCTAGTAGAAAGCCTCCACCAGTAGCCAAGCGGTGTTGGCGTTCCTTGGTTAGGGCCTCTCGTTGCCGCTGCTTTAAATTTGCCCACAACCGACGCACTTGTTGACATGTAACCTGTAAATTTTCACACAAAGTTTGCAGACATGTTTTGTGTCTTTAATGACGAATAAATAAATAAAAATTATATAATTTACCTGAGCAGTGACTTGCGGACTAGCATTGTATTCTGCCGTCAATTTAGTCCAGGCTTCTTTTTTTGATGATAAAGAAGCACCGTCTGTGTTTTTATTTTCGATAATATTCGAATATTTTTTTAAAATATCCAAAAATATTTTTTTTTCTATTGGTGTAAATATATGTTTTTTCGACATAATTTTAACTTTATCTACCGATCTAATTTTTAAAGAAACAAACCGAGCAAGCACCAAAATGTCATCTGTCATCAATCAAAGAAAGATGGACGTCAACGTCACGCCAATGTGTTGCGTGACGTGACGTGACGTTTAGTTTCACAAAAATATTGAAAAACTATTTTCAAAAGTCATTAACACTGTCAATAATAATAAAATGTTTACATTCTTATTCTTATAACAGTAATTTTATGTTTATGAAGTCATTAATTTGAGGTAAAATAAAAGAAACAAAAGAATAATCGGAAATTGTTTCAGTCACATGTAATCTTTGGTGTAAACACTAACAAAACGTAAACACATTCGGTCAGTCATTCATTCGAAAATGACATTTACTTGAGATCGCGTTCTTGAGATCGTTATCAAGTGATACGCGCTTGATAATCATTTATTAATTAAGGGCGATCTTGAGATCATGATCGCGTCTTGAGAACGACTCAGCTGATAATGGTCTTGAGATCGATGTTAAGATTGGTTTATTAATACGGGCCTTACTATTTACCTACGGCGTATAGTATAAGTCTGTACCTAAAACTTAACATATTATATACCATAAAGTACATACTACGGAGTATCCTTGTAATATCCCCCCCACTACAATCTGGCGACCAACTCGGGCAATACTCCACAAAACGCGCTGCCACCTAAGTTCCTGGTAACAAAGTCAGGTCGAATAACCACAACACCTGTGAGAATTCGACGACAGCGACAACCTACGAACATGGCGCTTTTACAAGAATAGTTTCAACAACGACTTGACCATCAACGTCAACAACAACAAGAGCTCTTGTCATCGTTTTACTACAGAAAATCGATTTCTTCATGCACCGCGACTTACAATGGCAAGAAAGATTCTAAAGCCGTCGAAGCTTTTATATGTGCAGCAAGCTTCTTTATGAGTTCGGAAGGTATCAAGGAAAAAGAAGTCATCAAGGGTCTACCACTACTTCTTACAGATGAAGCGGCAGAATGGTGGCAAGGAGTGAAAGATGAAATAAAAGCCTTCCAAGACTTTGTTACGCAACTACGAAGAAACTATGCTCCCCTAAAACCAGCCTATCTTTTTTACAATGAGCTCAACACTACTAAGCAAGGACCTACAGAAAGCACGGAAGAATTCCTTACTAGGAAAAAGCTTTTGTTTTCAGAGCCAAAACATATTGAGCGTCAACAACTTGATCTGATATTCGCCCTTATGAGATTGGAAATACGGGACAAAATCCAGCGAAGCTCCTGCGACACCTATCAAGAACTCCTCGACGCAGCACGCGCAGTAGAAGATATAATTCGAGAAAAACACAATGCACCATCTCATACTGAAAGTATCGCTCTACGACCAGGAGAAGTCAAATATAGTTTCTGTAAAAATCCTGGCCACACCGCAGAAGTGTGCCGTAAAAAGAAGAGAACAGAAATTTTTTAAAACCCAGTACTGGCCACAAGTATGGCAAAGCAAGCACAGACTCAAGCTCAGTATCCATCACAGCCCAGATTCTCGTGTTATGGTTGTGGCACGCCTGGGGTTGTAAGATTCAATTGGCCTCAGTGTGCTGGGAAAACCACAGCTGCTCCTGTAAAGAAAGAAAACATTGGTTTTTGCGCCTTCAATTTACGGACAGGCCCAAAGCCACCCCCAGTCGTTTTTATATCTATAAATGGAACATACAGAACTGCATATGTAGACACCTGTGCTAAAACGAGCGTAGCGTCATACAAGCTATACTGTAAGCTACTTAAACAAGGATGTGCCTTCCAACAGCAAACTGTACAAGTAACACTTGTCGATGGTATAATGAAACAGCAAACGATATTCACCGCTGATGTTAATGTTACTTTGTGCGGACGAACCATCCCAACAAGCTTTGTTTTACCAGAGGCTAGAGACAACAGAACCCTGCTTGGCGTAGGTTTCATACAACAAACTGGTATGGTCATTAATCTTCCTCAATACACATAGCACTTTCTAGATCATGATGACACTACATACGAATTATACACCGAAGATTTCGTAAAGTTCACAGAAAGTTCAGCTGAGCTTAATACCCCGAAACGGCCGATAAAAAACGCCATAGCTCCCATCGTAATCGAGGCTCAATTACCGCAAAACCCCAAAGATGGGTATGCTCCTCATGTAGCCAATGTAAATAAACCATAAGTTCAATCTTATTGTAAACCTTAAAAAGTGTACATTTTGCTGCTCCACTGTAAAATACTTAGGTCATTATATTACTCCACAAGGACTCATGGTAGATCCGGAAAAGACCTCGGCGATCTCCACTCTATCACGACCTGACAACCTGCGCCACTTAGTTTCATTCCTGCAGGCTTGTTCGTGGTATCGGCGATTCATTAATAACTTTTCTTTGATATCGGAACCGCTTACTAAATTGACAAGGAAAGGAGCTCGATGGGTTTGGAATGAGGAACAGAAAAATGCTTATAACGAATTAAAACGTCTTCTTACAACGACTCCAATTCTTCGGCAAGCTGATGAGACTAAGCCATATTTCATCAAAACCGATGCAAGTGCGTATGCGTTGGGAGCTGTTCTGACCCAGGGGGAGAGTGAAAAGGAACATCCAGTAGAATACGCTAGCCGTCTCCTTACACTTGCTGAGCGAAATTACTCAACAACAGAGCGAGAGGCTTTAGCAGTTGTATGGGCCGTAAATAAATTTCGGGGCTACATTGAAGGTTTACCAACTGTGATCCTGACCGATCATCAAGCTCTTCGTTGGCTTATGTCCTTAAAATCACCCACCGGTAAGCTTGCAAGATGGGCATTACAATTGCAAGCGTTCGACCTTACTATAAAGTATGTTCCTGGAAGGACAAATGTCTTCGCTGATCTGCTCTCCAGGCCGCCTTCTACAGAAGACAACCGGAAGGATTGTACTATTTGTACTGTCTTCATAGATATGCCTGTTCGTAGCCCGAAAGAAATTCGGGAAGAGCAAATGAGGGATACAAACTTTGCCAACATTATAAAGGCATTGGAACAACAAACCCAGACCAAAAATGCTATATATTGGAGCAATAAGGGTTACTCTCTCAACAATGGCTTATTATATCGCCTTTCTCCATATTCACATTCCGAACATGCTCAGCTAGTGGTGCCCGAGCAATGATAGCATATCATGACGACCCTCTGGCAGGTCATAATGGTGCAGAGAAAACTTACGATCGCATCTCTAAGAAATATTTTTGAAAAGGCATGTGAATGTTGAAATGTTAATATCTAAAATATGAGACTCGTACTGCCATCTAGTGTCTACAATGTGTACTACTGTTTACTTTGGAAAATAAAAGTCAGTCGTTTAGCCGCCATTTAAAGAACCGTTGTTTTATTATAGGTTATGGGCCTTACGCTCAAAATTTCGCGATAATCAATTGTTTATTCTGCATAATTAAAATAAAAAAAGGACTATATAGTGACAGACTGTTATTATTTCGCCGTATTATCGCAGTGTACGAGAAAAGTGAATCGCAACAATGACCGCGAACTATCTTGTGAATGTGCCGAAGCTTACAGGGCGCGATAACTACAGCTAATGGTGTTTCGCAGCGGAGAATTACTTAATTCTTGAAGGCATGAAACATTGTGTGAAGCCACAATTAAATCAAGAGATTAAGGCCGCAGATGACGAAAAAACCAGGGCGAAATTGATTATGACGATCGACCCGTCATTATACGTCCATGTGAAAAATGTTAAATCAACCAAAGAATTATGGGACAAGCTGAAACAATTATTCGATGACAGTGGATTTTCGCGAAGGATAAGTCTATTAAGGAATTTGATTTCGATTCGCCGAGAGAATTGCAGTTCGATGACGTCGTATGTGACGCAGATTATTGATACAGCACAGAAACTCAGCGGAACAGGTTTTGAAATCAATGATTTATGGACAGGATCATTGCTATTAGCTGGATTGCCTGATCGTTTTTCCCCTATGATCATGGCAATATAGCATTCCGGCATTTCTATAACGGCAGATTCCATCAAAACCAAATTGTTGGATATGGATTTGTCAAGTCATGACGAGAGTGAAGTTAGCGGTGCGTTCGCTATTCAATCAAAAAAGAAAAGCAACACTAGTTTGTCTATGGCCAGAAAAAGCAATGTCGATAGCACGTCAAATGTCAAACAGATAAAATGCTATCGCTGTAAACAAGTCGGTCACTACAAAAGTCAGTGTAAAAACGAAAATTACTCGTCAAATCAGAAAAATAAGGAGAGAATGCAGTCAAATGCTTTTAGCGCAGTGTTTTTAAGTGGAAATTTCAACAAAGATGAATGGTATATAGACTCGGGCGCAAGTGTACACCTCACAGCTAAAGAAAGTTGGGTTATGAATGCACAGTATGAACAAAACAGAGAAATTGTGGTTGCTAACAGTGAGACGGTGTCAGTTTTGTGTTCTGGAGATGTGAAAATTACAACTACAACAGAAAAACATGATTACGACATTGATGTACGCAACGTATTATGTGTACCAAGTCTGACAACAAACTTGTTATCAGTAAGCCAATTGATAATGAATGGCAACAGAATCTCTTTTAACAAAAGTGGTTGCTCAGTATACAATAAAAATAATGAATTGATAGCAACAGCAGCGTTGGTCAACGGTGTGTATAAGGTTAATCTGCAAAAACAAGTTGGTTTAGCAGCATCAGTTGTGTCAGGAGTAACATGGCATCGCAGATTAGGAGACGTAAATAAAGATTATTTGAATCAGATGAAGAACGCCGTGCAAGGTATGTCACTTGATGAAAAAGTTGACATTAGCAAATCTTCTTGTTCGACTTGTTGTGAAGGAAAACAGTGCCGGTTAAGAGCACAGGTCAGAGAAGCAGTAATTTACTAGATATTGTCCATACAGATATCTGTGGACCTATGGAGAATCAGTCTATAGGTGGATCCAGATATTTCTTGTTGTTTGTTGACGATCACTGTCGGATGACATTTGTTTATTTTCTGAAACACAAGAATGAGGCTTTGAAGTATTTCAAGATTTTTAAAGCTCAAGTGGAAAATGAAACTTAAAGAACAATCAAAGTATTAAGAAGTGACAATGGGCTGGAATATTGTAGTAAAAAATTTGAAGATTACCTGAATAGTTATGGTGTGAAACATCAGAAGACCAATCCGTACACCCCACAACAAAATGGATTGTGTGAACGATGCAACCGTACAATAGTAGAAAAGGCAAGATGTCTACTATTTGATGCAGGTTTAGGTAAAGAGTTCTGGGGTGAAGCCACAAATACGGCAGTATACCTGCAGAATCGAATTGTGGCAGCAGCATTAAACAATAGAACTCCATATGAGCTGTGGACTGGCTCAAAACCTGACATAAGTCATTTGAGAATCTTCGGCAGCACTGTAATGGTCCATGTTGCAAAAGAAAAAAGAAAGAAATGGGACAAGAAGTCGACCAAATGTATTCTCATTGGATATCCAGAAAATATAAAAGGATACAGAGTATATAATCCAAAAACAAGGACTGTAACGACGAGTAGAGACGTGATCATCATAGAGAAGGAATCAAATCCTGAACGTCTCATTGAAGTGCAAGTTCAGAATGTTGATTCAGTGGGGGATAGAAAGGAATCCGATGATCCCGAACAACCAGAAGAATCAATATCTATCCAGAGTTCGCCCGAAAACAGTATGTCAACGTCCAGTCAAAATGATTCTGATAGTTTTTTAAACAGTTTTCAGTCTAATGATGAGACGTATGTTCAAAGCGACTACGAGGATGCAGACAGCACACTGGAAGAGGTTGAAGCGAATAGCCCACAAGAACGGCCTAGACGGACAAGGAAGGCACCAGAGAGATTTGGGTTTTCAAACCTGTGTGTGTGTAGATGGTGAGACATATGATGATGCAGCAGGCTTGTCGGTGCATGATGCCTTGAATGGACCAGAGAGAGAGCAGAGGCAGTCCGCAATGCAAGAAGAGTTACAGTGTTTTAAAGACAATGATGCGTGGGAGTTGAGTGACGCTCCGAAAGATGTTAGAGTTGTACAGTGCAAGTGGGTACTCCGTAAGAAGTATGACAATGAGAATAAAGTTCGTTTTCGTGCGCGATTAGTAGCTAAAGGTTTTTCGCAAATTGAAGGTGTGGACTTTACAGAGACATTTTCTCCCGTAGTGAGACATACAACTTTGAGGTTACTTTTTGCACTGTCAGTAAAACTATATTTGAATACTACGCATCTAGATGTAACAACTGCTTTCTTGAACGGTACTCTTGAGGAAACTATTTATATGCAGATACCAAAAGGTTTTTCCGAAAAAACTAAGAATGGTCAGGTACTTAAATTAAAAAAGGCCATTTATGGGCTAAAACAGTCCTCAAGAGCATGGAATAAGAAAGTAGATGAGTGTTTATTAAGTATGAATTATACTCGATCGAAAATAGAACCATGTATGTATACAAAAATGCAAGGTAAATTGAAAACCATTGTTACATTGTTTGTAGATGATTTCTTTATTTTTTCAAATGATATTGCTGAGACAAGTAATTTGAAGCAAATGTTAGCTAGTCAGTTCAAAATTAAAGACTTAGGAGAAATAAAGAAGTGTCTTGGTGTAAATGTAAATTTCAATAAATCAGAGCAAACCGTGACATTAAGTCAAAAAGATTATATTGATCAGCTGTTGTATAAATTTAATATGAGTGAATGCAAACCTATACAGACTCCAATGGAGGTGAAATTAAATATATCTAATAATGAACATTGTATAAATAAGTTTCCATATCAGCAAATCATAGGAAGTTTAATGTATTTGGCTGTATTGACAAGACCTGATATTGTGTTTACAGTAGCCTTTTTAAGTCAATTTAATAACTGCTATTCCAAAGAGCATTGTTCCTATGTAAAGCGATTATTGAGATATTTGAAGTGTACTAGAAGTTATGGTTTGAAGTATTCAGCTGAAGGAAATTCAATAATAGAAGGTTTTGTAGATGCTGATTGGGGAGGTAATGTAATTGATAGGAGATCATACACTGGAATTGGTTTTACATTATCAGGTCGTGTAATATCATGGGAAACAAAGAAACAGAAAACTGTTGCGCTGTCTAGTAGTGTAGCCGAGTATATGGCAATAACAGAAGCTTGCAAAGAAGCAATTTATTTAAGAAATGTGTTGTATGAAATAACACAAAAATTGTATACTATTGATATTTTCAATGACAATCAAAGTGCGCAAAAGTTAACTGTTAATCCAGTTTTCCACAAAAGAACCAAACACATAGATATCAGAGGGCCTAGTCAATTGGCAAACAAATTAAACGCTACGAAATCTTCGCTACGATAAACCGAATGTATGGGATTGACATAAGCAAAAGTTACCTACGACGTAAAATTTATGCTAAAATAGACCTAATTGACAGTTTGACAAGCCAAGAATCGCTAATCTAGCGATCACTCAAACATTGAAGATAAAAATTCACACAAAATGGCGATTGTTTGATCAGCTGATGAAGGAATAGTTGTGTTGTGTTGAAAGTTTTGTTTAAAATGCTCTTTTTAGGGCTATTGTGGACTGCGATAATCAAGTGCTCAGGCGCTAAGGAAGAAATGTTTCCCTACGTTACTTGGAGCAAATTAACGAAATCGAGTTTGTTGTACTTGTGAATAGTTCTCGGAGTTCTCGTTTACGAACTTTCAAATATCTAACTAAGGTCTGCCGGGAATTGCTTGCTGATATAGTTGTTGCGATGTGAGTGACCAAATAAATGTGTGTCATGCAACATTTTCCGCAACGAAGAGCAAGTCGCTGCATAACAATTTGTAGGGGCTCTCAAACCATACAAACATTTGGGCCAAATAAATCCACCTAAGTACCTTTAATCATGACAAGAAAGGTCAAGAATAAGACAACAGTAAGGGACTTTTTGTATAAATATTAAATGTAACCTATCCATAATGTCCATTTATCAATTTATAACTTAGATTGCCTATTTGTTTTACAGGTTCCAATGAAGATTTAATTTGCCAGGTAGCTTAGAGTATTAAACCAAGGCTCTAAGTGTAGTAAGGTGTACCTATTGACTATACCCTATAAATCTTATACAGACAAGCATCTTTCTTAATAGGAAAAGATATCAGCCCTTACGTTCAAACGGTAAGTTTTAATAAATAAATTATTACTTACATAATACGTTCAAACGGTAAGTTTTAATAAATAAATTATTACTTACATAATAAAGGTAAGTATTATGCCTATTATTATATTGGGATTTACCAGGAAATGTCAGTTTTGTTAAAATTGCTAGAATAAAGAGTATTGACATAAAGATAAAACTATTTTATGTGGTTTTGCAGATTTGAGACGACGATTCAAAAATCTTAAATGTTACCTCATAATTTGGAGGATGGACTTCCTCAGAATGGTGAACAAACATGGTTATTTGGTAAAAAACAATATCAAGCAATTTTGTATAATACATAGGTACTTACCTACTAACTTTTTATCTATGACAATTTTCTATAAGTAAGTATATTGTTCTAATTTCTTAGGAGATTCTGGATACCTTCAAAAAGCATGGTTAATGATAATAACAACAATATTTAATGCTGCATCAGACTCACAAGAAAGGAGGGGTGTGTACCACATGTCATATCCAACAATGAAACTGCATTGAACATGGCTTTGGCATCGTTGAATTTAGTTATTTATATGATTTTTTTTTGTGGAGCTCTAATGTTGACAACGTTTTTATTCTACAAAAAGGAGCAGTCTGTGCCATAAATATATTTATCCATAAAATAGTAATTTGGTTTATTTGATGAGGAAAAATTAAGTATAAAGTTAATTTAGTTCTAAGTTTATTGTGCTTTATTTAAAAAGATTTACTTATGTACAAAAAAACAGTACCTTCGTTGACAACATTTTTATTTTAAGAAAAGGAACAGTGTGCCATAAATAAAATAAATAAAAATTAAGTATAAAGTTAATTTAGTTCTAAGTTTATTGTACTTTATTAAAAAGATTTACTTAGGCAGGTACTAAAAAACAGTACCTTCTTATACACACAATTGGCATTTATTTTTATAAGTACACATATAGTTTTAATGTCAAAAGGAGAAAGTGAAGCCTCATATTTAATAAACTTTGACTTTGAGAGAGTTAGGTAAGGAAATAAGAATATATTAAGAAATACAACATTAATGTTATTTTTTACTTGATATTTAATTTTACTTGCAGTAGGTACCTATAGAAAATGTTTAAGTACCTACTTATATCAATTTCTACTAGTCATAACATTGAGCTATTGAAGTTGTGCTTGATTCATTATCAACATACAAAGGTAATTATATGTATAAACTTGCATTATTATTATCCGATTATTAAATCTGGTGGGTTCTATTGTGTTTGTTATAATATTGTTTTTTCTTTAAATAGGTGGCTTAACATAAGGTGGCTTGTTATACGAGTACATATAATACAAATTAAGTTCCATATCTAGCATACTCTGTAATAGTTTAGTTATTATCAATTTGGCGATTGTGAAGTAATCGATTGTAATTGTTGCTTGAGTTTGTAATGTTACTATCACATTTTTATTTGTGTGAATCTGTAAATGGTTTGCTGTTTCACATTTTCAGTGTTATACTTTTTATAGAACTGTCGATTAACCTGTGAATATAAAATAAATAAATAAAATTAATTGTTTTTAAATTATTTTTGGTAAATATATACTACCTACTAACTTTTTATGTATGACAATTTTCTATAAGTAAGTATATTGTTCTAATTTCTTAGGAGATTCTGGATACCTTCAAAAAGCATGGTTAATCATAATAACACCAATATTTAATGCTGCATGCATCAGGCTCACAATAAAGAAAGGACAAGTACCACATGTCGTATCCAACAATGAAACTGCATTAAACATGGCTTAAAGTTGTACTTGATTCATTATCAACATACTAGGGTAATTATATAAAATTAATTGTTTTAAAATTATTTTTGGTAAACATATAAATAATCCTATATTTTATTTCGAAACATTATCAACCAACTCATAATGAATGGCAGTGAAATAAATAATGTAAAATAAATAAATATTTTAACTTGTCGCGTAGAGACCACGATCATGTCATTGTGTCTGTGAAGTCGTATATTTAATAAATGATTTGACTTTTAATTTCAATTATTTTCGGTACCTACCGCTATAAATAAGTAACAATGAAACAATCCTATATTAAGGCGATGTTGTCTTCATCGTCATCCTATGAACGTCCTGAACGTTCCCACATGAACGACAGCACTAAGGCAGACTGGGCTATAACAGGCTTAAGCCCTGAGCCAATACAATCGCAGTGTGCTTTACGTGCCTTCCGAAGCACGGAGGAGCTCGAGACGCTTTTTATTTGGTTATTAGCTCGGTAATGTGAAAGTTTCGTAACTAACTGGCAGGATCACAAACCGGTGCGGCGCGGGCGGGGACTTCTTGCATTAGTTGAACCTCTAGCATTACCTTTCAAGTAACAGTAAGTACATTGCTTCGCTAGTTTGCATATTTTAAAATTAGTTTTAATTTAACTAGCAAAACCATGTACTTGGAATGTTTTTTATTTTATTTTATTTAGGACAATAATCAATTAGAAAAGTAATGTGATAGTTGTTGTAGTTAGACAACTGAACCCGAAAGCCTTAGCCGCTACGCCATAGAGTTACTTTAGGCGATGTACTCATACAAGATGCAAACGTTTTAATCACTACCTAGTGGGTACTCGCATCTAAGATCAAACTGTTTAAATGTTCGCGCGGTTTGTAACATTTAGTGTTATCACTTATTTCATTACAGACAGACGTCAAGTTGTTAATATTTGAGAAATTCTTGGCAGCAAGCGTTTGCTTGTGGTCTTCAGTCTTAATTTATTTATATTATAAGCTGAAAAATGGGTTTGGTCTCATATCAATATCATATTATGGTGGGTAAGTCACTCGTCATCATTATAAGTACTTATTTACAAACGTGCTTGTCTGGCGAACTTCCGGCGAAAAAAGCGATTGATTCATTTTTCAAATTGTCTCAAGGAGTCTACCCGAATTTCTTAGTAAAGTGACATTCAATTCACTAAAACTCAAAAGGATCGGTGTGGTTACTACCTATTTATTAATCTTACTTAAGCGTTACATTATCATCAAACAAAAAAATACTAAGACAAGCCTGTATGTTCTATATCCCTTAGCTTATCGATATCGATGTAGCCTAGCGAATTTGATGAGCGATTTTGACGCTGTCACCGGTCGAGCGTTTGCCAGTTGACTAGGCCCTCAGATACCATTTTAGTAGAGAATGTGTAACTAATAAAATTGTGAATGTTAAATATTTGCCAACGGCTGAAATGCCTGCAGATTTGTTCACCAAGGGTTTATGTTCTGTTAAACATTATAAATTTTTAAATAGATTAGGTGTGCAAATTGTTTAATTTATGTTTGGCCATATTATTAGATATAGTGGGGGTGTTGAAATGTTAATATCTAAAATATGAGACTCGTACTGCCATCTAGTGTCTACAATGTGTACTACTGTTTACTTTGGAAAATAAAAGTCAGTCGTTTAGCCGCCATTTAAAGAACCGTTGTTTTATTATATTTTTTGGCCATAGACAAACTCTCTCAAACCAGAAGGAACCTGCCAACTCGACGGGGTCCTTCCACTTTCTCAACATCTTAGAGAATGACACTTAGCAGAACCGTGAGATCTACTGTGAAGTTCTTGCAAGATTTATCCACCACAGAAGAGATAGACAGCTTAGCCCTGCTATTAGCAGAACCCGCCACAGCAGTCGCAGTGCGCGACGGGGACAGGAAGATGCTTTCGCGCGTTTTTGGTGTGTCAACGGTCACGTATGAGCAGATTCTTCGTGACCGCGGGTGCACCTACAGGAATACGCGGTCAAAGTTTGAAGTACTGGTCGACCGTAAGGTTGTACTGGACGTCCCTGACGACGTCTACGGCACTGTCGGATGTGCCATAGCCAGTCGTTTTCTCGCGAGAGATGGCACCAATCTGCCGTCGTCTTACCTGCGTGGAGGCCGTGCCATCAGTGAATTTGAGGAGCTCATTGGTGCCACGGACATCGCAGGCGTGCGTTTGGCCGCACAGGTGTTGCCGGATTCGCTACCGGTGATGACCAAGGTGTGCAAGCGATTGCTGGCCGCGCATGATAAAATGGCTTTAAACGGCCAAGACGACAGAGTGGCAGTAGGTGAATACACCAGCGCAGTGGCAGCTATGTTCACCCAGTTGCGGACCAACCCAAATCCAACCGTGGTCCGCGATGTGCGAGGGTGCGGGTCGCCGATGACTCTTGGGGCGTACATAAAGGCGTCACACAAAAGCCCGGGGCATTCCTTTGTCCCTAAGGGGGGGGTCGAGTTCACGGACGTCGAGCTTGAGATGCTCGACATGTTGGAACTTGAAGGCTACGAGGTGGTAGTTGGTGAAGACGGCAAACAGAGATACGTCCAGGCGGAAGTGGATGTTTTCTCCTACATTGGATCTGCCTTTGTAGTGCCGCCGAAACTGCCAGACCTGGCCGAGGGGTCGGAACTACAGACCCCCCCCCCCCCAGTAGCCCCCCAACCCGGGGTGTGCAGGGCCGTGTCGCCCGCCGCCAATGACGGCAAGGCGGAGTCCATAATAAAGGACTTTTTCAAAGCTGATCACAACAAGCACCGCGACGTCGTTAAACTCCTCTCGATCAGTAACAGCGAAGAGCAGGTGTCATGTAGGGAGAGTGTTGGGGTCTCCAGTATGGGTGCCTTGTGCCGGTGTGCGGCGGGGGAGCGTGGAGGCGTGCGGACGGGCTCAGATGATCCGACTGATTACAGGGGTCTGGGCCTACACTGTCCCGTAAGTCGGCCACGTATTTCTTGTCTATCACTAACCCTGGCTTACCGCTGGAGAAACCCCACCGTGTGGGAGCCACGACTATCTGCGCCTCAGTCGAAGTGTGATAATCAGCAGGGCACGGTGGCCAATCCCCGTTGTCCTAGGCGTCTCCCGCGCCGAAAAGTCTGGAATAGCACTCTGGCTTCCGCTTGGTGGGGTGCGTACAAAGATACGCACCCCGGCGGGTAGTTGCTGGGTATCGACTGTTGGAATTCAATAGGTCCGTATTACATTAAAGCTTATATAAAAATTGCGTTGCTTGCCAACGTTATAAGCCTTCCAACACAAAGCCAGCGGGTCTGTTACAAACAACTCCAATGAATAAACATTTTGAGGCCATATCATTTGACCTTTTTGGACCTTTACCGGTTTCCCAAAATGGAAAAACATGGATTTTAACGTGTCCATGTCTACAGCTTCCTCATTCGACATAGAGAAATTCTAAGCATGCCATATTTTTGTGCATATTATGTGCAATCAAACGTTTCAGTCCTAACTTTGGGCCACCACAACTTCGTTACTATGAGTTGTTTTATGTGTGTAAGCTGGAGACACGTGTCACCAGCTCGCACACGCCCGTTAAGACAAACCAGTGAGGTTAGGGTTTTGGACTATAGCTAGAAATTTTGTGCATAATTTGTGCACTAGGAACAAAAAAAACTAACCATCACACTCAAATACTGTTGAAACTACGATCATAAAACTGTGTGCGAGCTGGAGACACGGGTCTCCAGCTCGCACAGCTGTATCTTCGTAATTGTTCAAGCTACGGTTATGAATTATACCTCAAAATTTTGTGCAGAATTTGTGCATAAGGCACAAAAATTTTCAAAACTTTAACTCAAAAGGTTTTTGAGCTACGAAGCTGGAGACACGTGTCACCAGCTGGCACACGCCCGTTAAGACAAACCAGTGAGGTTAGGGTTTTGGACTATAGCTAGAAATTTTGTGCATAATTTGTGCACTAGGAACAAAAAAAACTAACCATCACACTCAAATACTGTTGAAACTACGATCATAAAACTGTGTGCGAGCTGGAGACACGGGTCTCCAGCTCGCACAGCTGTATCTTCGTAATTGTTCAAGCTACGGTTATGAATTATACCTCAAAATTTTGTGCAGAATTTGTGCATAAGGCATAAAAATTTTCAAAACTTTAACTCAAAAGGTTTTTGAGCTACGAACCGATAAATATGTGTAAGCTGGTGACACGTAACACGGGCTAACACATGGTGAATTATTGTAACTGTATAAGATAGCGCTTCGTTTTAAAGATCAAATAATACGTTATAATTTGTGCACACACGAGGCAAAATTTCAAATCTCTGGGCCTCTTACTTTATAAATTATAAGCCAAAAACTGTTTTCCCGCCAAAAAATTTAAAATAATGGCTCGGAAGCGGCTAAACGCGCGCCGACCGCGCCGTTGCCGTTCCGTGCGCCACACTATTGCAATCGAATTTGAACTTGAGAGCTAGCTTAATTTAGTGTCATTTTAATTTGCGCTCTCGATCGTTTCGTTTCTATACCGAGAATTTTAGACTAGGAGACTGCTGATATAGGAAGTTGGTTAATTTAAAATAAAAACAGTCTATTTTATTTAAGAATGTTCATAAAATATCGCTATGCTTAGTTTTAAGTATTTACAATAACCTCATTAATATGATAAGTAGTGATAAAATTAGCCTGCCTGTATGTTTTTATTACGACGTTTTTATTAGGTAGCTTTCTCGATTATTTGTTTATTTATTTGTCGACAAATGCAAACAATTTTATACTAGCTTCCCGATGAGCTAGACTTGCAACTTTGAACATAGGTCAGAACAGGATGACAATGCAATATTATGGTGTCATTGAGCTGATCTGATGATTCAGCCGGAAGAAGGCCACAGGATCTCTGTAAGAAAACCATGAAACCCCATTCAGGGTCATTTGATTAGTTTTGATGAGCACTCTGACGGGAGACGACTAGACGAGGTCCATGGTCTGATGATGAACCCGAAGGAAGGCCACAGGAACTCAGTATTGAAACCATGCAACCCCATCAAGTTTGGGCTCGTTCGATTCGTCTTGACGAATACTCTATTAGAAAAAAGGGTCCAGGGTCTGATGATGGAGCCAGAAGAAGGCCACAGGAACTCGGTATTGAAACCATGCAACCCCATCGAGTTTGGGCTCGTTTGAATCGTCTTGACGAGTACTCTGTTGGGAAATAGTGTTTAGGGTTTAATGATGAAGCCGGAAAAAGCCCACAGGAACTCTATAATAAAACCACGCTACCCCAACGAGTTCGGGGTCGTTTGAATCGCCTTGACGAGTACTTTATCGAGAAATAGTGTTCAGGGTCTGATGATGGAGCCGGAAAAAGGACACAGGAACTTTATAATAATACTACACAACCCCATCAAGTTTGCGCTCGTTTGATTCGTCTTGACAAGTACTCCCATAGGATGAAGAATTTTTAGTTTTGGCACGTTAACTAAAAAACAGTTACTACGCTACGATAACTAAACCATCAACCATTCTGACAAGGGGTCGGTCAGCCATCAACACATAGAAGACAATTCTTCTTTTTCTATTTTCTATTTTCTATTTACAAGTTAAAAAGTTTGCAAGTTATCAATATAACTTGCAAACTTTTTAACTTGTAAATAGAAAAAGTAAGAATTACTTACTACTGGTAAAATAAAAACGTTTTGTAATTTAAAAATATCTTTTTTTTCGTTATCTGTGGATTGGGTTTGAAATACATATAAAATTTAACATCTACCTACTTACTAGCATTTGAAAATAACTTTAGGTACTTACTCATAAGATAACAAAGGTACGCCTACTATTGAATCTAGGTGATCTACTGCGGATGGACAACATCTACATAAAGAAGCCATAACTGGAGGTTAGTATAGGTAAGCAGCAGAACGATTAGATAGAACACAATTAAATTAATTTTTATTATAGTTCTTTTTCTATAGAATTTACAATAATGACGAAAAAAGGCCGGCGCACAGAAAGATGCGCGTAATAAAATGCCCGCTTGCAAAGTGTTAAACTATAGCTACATAAATTTAATATCGGTGATAACAGTATCGACCATATTTACAGACTATTAAAAATTCATGCAATATCGTGTTTTTTTCACTATATAGTTTCAGAATGCATCGAACGTTTATAATAATTTTATTTTATTAAACTTTTACAAGCACATTTGTTTGTTAAAAACTACAGATTAATGATAATTCAATAAATATCAGCGATACGGTACAATATTCTTGAATTCGATCACGAACAATATAGTGATCTCAACGCACACCGCATTCCTGACGCGATATAGTGTTTTTCAAAATAGGTATAGTTTCATAACGCATCGATATCGGATTGGACGATATTGATGCAATAAATACGTTTCAGTAACCTTATACGGTTTGTATCGCCTACTCCTAATTTTATCGGAAAAAATGGAAGAGGTGATTGCGCTTTATTACATGTCGGCAAATAATTACTATTTATTGTATCTATATTATTTTTATTAATTATTAATTCGTAATATTGTATTACTTTTAATACTTTATCGTTACTCCAATCCATAATTATCGAAACAGAATATAATCGATAGTCGTATTTGGAACACGTTCACACCTCTAGTTGTCTCGCAGTCAACTAAAGTGTGCGAAGGAAATGTGGGCGCACGAATTTTATCGCGAAAAAATCCTTGATGTGCGGCAATTTACCAACAGCGCGGCGCGACAACGCCATGATACAACGCGCTAACGCGAAGTGTTTGGCCAGACGATTCGCGACAACGCAAATCTTCGCGCTAGCGCGATAATGTGGCCCTAGCATTACATTGGGGGCATTCCAGCAGACTAATCGCAAAGTCCCCGATCGCCATAGAGTACATTTATTTTTATTTATTTATTTACATTTAACCATGGGAAGTAATACAATCTAATATTAAAATAAATTACTTTCAATGGTTAAAATTTATTCTGTGACGGTCGATAGCGATTAGTTTGCTGGAAACATCCGTTCTTTATCGAATTAGGCTCAAGTATGCAACCATTTTGTCGTTCTGCAGTCCTCCATAATGTTTATCATTATGCCAAATCTAATTAATTAATTGTCTCAACAACAAAAAATAACTAAGACATTCGTGTGTGAGATATCTAAAATAAAAAGTAGGGTAGGTTATTAGGTACCTATAGTAAAACTAAATTAGTCGCGTCGCGCATCGCTTTAACAGACGGCTCCTAGTCTAAAAGTGGCAATAGTGTAGCGCACGGAACGGCAACGGCGCGCTTACCCGCTTCCGAGCCATTATTTTGAATTTTTTGGCGGGAAAACAGTTTTTGGCTTATAATTTATAAAGTAAGAAGCCCAGAGATTTGAAATTTTGCCCCGTGTGTGCACAAATTATAACGTATTATTTGATCTTTAAAACGAAGCACTATCTTAGACAGTTACAATAATTCACCATGTGTTAGCCCGTGTTACGTGTCACCAGCTTACACATACTTATCGGTTCGTAGCTCAAAAACCTTTTGAGTTAAAGTTTTGAAAATTTTTGTGCCTTATGCACAAATTCTGCACAAAATTTTGAGGTATAATTCATAACCGTAGCTCGAACAATTACGAAGATACAGCTGTGCGAGCTGGAGACCCGTGTCTCCAGCTCGCACACAGTTTTATGATCGTAGTTTCAACAGTATTTGAGTGTGATGGTTAGTTTTTTTTGTTCCTAGTGCACAAATTATGCACAAAATTTCTAGCTATAGTCCAAAACCCTAACCTCACTGGTTTGTCTTAACGGGCGTGTGCCAGCTGGTGACACGTGTCTCCAGCTTACACACATAAAACAACTCATAGTAACGAAGTTGTGGTGGCACAAAAATTAGGACTGAAACGATTGATTGCACATAATATGCACAAAAATATGGCATGCTTAGAATTTCTCTATGTCGAATGAGGAAGCTGTAGACATGGACACTATTTTAACCGTAGAAGATTGTGCTAGTAGATGGATCGAGCTATTCGCGTTAGAAAATGCAGCCGCTGAGAGCTGAGCTGTTTCTTATAAATGAAATATTTCTTCGCTACGGTGTACCTAGAAGAATGACTAGTGACAATGAACCACAGTTCGTAAGCGCCGTCATGCAAATTGTTTGCTTCTGCTTTAGTATTAAACATTCTTTCACTCCGATCTATCACCCAGAAGCCAACCCTATAGAAAGGCGTCACCTGGACTTAAAGACCCAACTAGCGATTTTAGTAGATGACAATCACAGTAGCTGGCCGGAAAAGCTACCCTCAATCCGCTTCGCGTTAAACACCGCCATCAACTCGTCCACTAGTTTCAGCCCTGCCTATTTAAGCTTCGGTCGGGAGATAAGGACTCCATAGGACAATGAAACTGACTTTCGACAAATAATTCTTGGAGAGAATTTCATAGCTGAAGTTACGCCCAAACTCCTACAAATAGCAGACGTCCTTTCTAGAGCTAAAGAAGTGCAAGAGATGAAAGAGGAAAAACGCAAAGAATACATAGATAAATAGCGAATAGAAAGTCCAATTTATAAATCAGGTGATCTCGTCTTGGCTGACCTGCATCCGGTGAGCAAAGCATCAAGAGGTCGCAGTGCAAAACTATGCCCCAGAAGTGATGGACCGTACATTATCGTTGATAGACATGGCCCTTCTTCCTACAAACTGGCAAACATAAATATGCCCGAGATAGTAGAGGGCATACATCATTCATCGGCCCTCAGACCGTTCCAGACTAAGGATACCATCATTCCAGCAGCCTTGCAACCTCTACGCTGTCGAGGTCGACCACGTATGCAGAATAATGATGCTCCTGAAGGCCGTAAACGAGGACGAGGCCGACCTAGAAAAACCCAACAATAAATTTGTTTGCAGTTTCTTCGTCGGGACGCCTTCAGAATCTGAGGGTGAGAACTTAAAACACCACGTACAACAATACGAATATAAGAAGTTCCATAGAATTAAACTAGAAGGCGCCACTGGTAAAAGTAGAAGGCGCTATCGAAGTGTTTCGCGGTTGCCTTAAGTAGGCAAGAGTATTTAAAAATGTATTCTCTTTTCGGATAGGGACCTCAGCATTCTTTAGATAGCTTTGGATTTAGCTTCCACCTAGTGGGACTATATCTAGACTAGACTAAGTTTACTTAGGCACACCACCAACCATGAAGTGCTAATACCTAAGTGCTTCCGCATCCTGTGGGACACTTACTATTACCTTCGGCGTATACAGGGCGTCCCACCCACGGCTATGCCACATGGAGGGAAACTACCTTGAATATTGTAGATGGAACATTTTACTGAAAGAAGACATTATTTGAATTTAAAAAACAATTTAAACTGCATTCGTAGATATTTAAATAATTACATGGTTGAACCGGGAATCAAACCCGTTACATGAGAAAAATAATCACTTTATAATCGCTTTATCGTACCGATCGAAAGGCTTCATCATAAGGATTATTTTTTGCTAAATACACACATCAAAAGTGTCTAGGGATCAAGCATTTTTATGCGGATTTCTTAAGATTGAGATGTGGCTTTGTAATAAATTTATGATTTTATAAATTTATATGGATCCTTTTTGGTGCATTTCATAATTTGAAACAGGAACTTTCAATCAATTTCTAGTAAAAGATGAAAATCAGCTGTCAATATTTTCCCTATAAAAACATACAACGCATTGAAGACATTATTAGTGCTACTGTTTCCCTACTACTGATTAAAACCAACGTTATTATGGAGCGGCGACGCCATTTAAGCAGGGAAGAAATGCTCAGAGCCGTGGGAATGATAGAAGCTGGTTCCCGGCAACGTACTGTGGCTTTAGCTCTGAATACAAGTCAGAGTGTTATCAGTCGACTTTGGACACGTTACCGAAGCACTGGTACCGTGGCTGAGCGCCATGGAGGACGGTATCGCTGCACCACACGGAGACAAGACCGATACATTCAAATCACAACTCGAAGAGCTCCAACAATAACCGCCATGATGTTAGCCGTGAGGCTTCATCACTCTTCAGGGAACTTAATTAGCGACCAAACAGTCAGAAACCGCTTGCATGAAGTGAACCTTCATTCCCGAAGACCGCTAAGGGTACCACCTATAGCAATGCACAATCGTAGGATTCGATATCAATGGGCTCTTGAACACAGAAATTGGGCAGAAGAACAATGGCGTTTCGTGTGCTTTTCTGATGAGTCTCGTTTTGGTATGAGACCGGATACAAGACGTATACGACACTGGAGAACCCCTAGACGCAAACAGCGATTAAAATCCTGCCAGGAAGTCCATCCTTATAGTGGTGGAACCATCATGGTATGGGCGGGTATTTGGATCGGCGGAAGAACTGAGTTGATTTGGATCAGAGGCAACCTCAACGCTCAAATTTATGCTGAGACGATTGTATCAGACGTCATCGTTCCTCTACAAGTGCAAATCGGTCCCTTATTTCAGTTAATGCATGATAATGCACGACCGCACACCGCAAGAGTTGTAAGACAGACTCTCGCCGCAGCTAACATCAATGTCATGCCCTGGCCTGCTCAGTCGCCAGACTTGAACCCGATTGAGCATGCATGGGATATGCTACAGAGAAGAGCTCTGCCGAATATGGAGGGTATCCAGTCGCAAGAAGACCTTTTTTTGTTGTTGCAACGAACATGGGCGGCCATTCCACAGCGTGATTTGGATGAACTCATTTTGAGTATGCCAAACCGATGTTCTTGTGTTGTTAGTGTTCGCGGTAGAAACACGGATTACTAATTGTTTAAGTTACCCAATAAAATTTTAAAGAAAACTGTTATTTCAGTCTTTTTTTCGAACTTTAATGTTAGTGGTTCAAATGTCAAAAATCCCTTTATTAGGAAAATGGCAAATTTCTTTATTAATGTAAAGGTGACTTGGTTTATCGTTACTGTAGATAAACGATAACACTTTATTTGATGAATCCTTAAAGAAAATTTTAATTAATATCAATCAGGAGAAAAGTTATTGCAAAAATATATGTTGATCCCTAGACACTTTTGATGTGTGTAACTTAGTGTCACAAATAAAAAGAAGACCATCAATTTTAACATTTGATGTGAAGTTTTGTTCAGAAAAATGAAAAGCTGACATTGCCGTAAGGACATACAACTGACATTATCATCAGTACCTATTACTAATAAATGTACCCACTTGAGAAGTAACCAGCATGAAAGTGTCCACGAGCAGAACTTAGACGTATTATTCTAAATATCCACCACAAAAAATTGACAGGGAGCGAAATAATCAAAAGAGTGCGACTTTGTATTCAACAGGAAGGGACTCATTTTGAGCATTTGATAAATTGATTAATTTTGTATTAAAAATGTTAAAATTCATGGTCTTCCTTTTATTTGTGACACTATGTTATTTGGCAAAAAATAATCCTTATGATAAAGCCTTTCGATCAGTATATAAAGCTACAGGTGATTATTTTTCTCATGTAACGGGTTCGATTCCCGGTTCAATTATGTAATTATTTAAATATCTACGAATGCAGTTTAAATTGTTTTTTAAATTGAAATAATGTCTTCTTTCAGTAAAATGTTCCATCTACAATATTCAAGGTACTTGCTCTCCATGTGGCATAGCCGTGGGACGCCCTGTATATAAGTCTGTACCTAAAACTTAACATATACCATAAAGTACATACTAAGGAGTATCCTTGTAATATCCCCCCCCCCCCCCCCACTACATTTCTATTTTAATTACTTAGTTGATTTTATTTGTGCTTTTGTTTGATTGTGAGAAAGTTAATTTTATTATTTAGTTTGTAAATTTTAATAAGTAGGTAGGTAATGTTTATTTTCTATTTAATTCACCTTGTAGATATAAATTGTACTCTTAGATATTTTGGGTACTGTAAAGCCAGAGTAATACTAAGCAAATAAATAAATAAACACATATTGTTGCAAAACATGGGTTAATATTATTTAGGTTTAGTTTTAAGTATAAATCAGAGGTTAGGTGATATGTACCTACCTACACTGTTGTATGTAATGCGCGCGGACAGCCGCAGTCGCGCCACCATGCAGTACGGAATAAACCAGTGAACGGAAAACTTGTGTTTCATTCTCATACATCTCATTAGGTCAATGCTGGGAAAACCGTCTACGTGCTTTATGTCACAAACTCGAATAGCTACGCAATCGCGCTATAGGTCGAAAAAGCAGTATCACGGCTTTAGTTCTGTGGCATAGATGTCGCTATAAACAGTTCAGTGACAGGAAATAAACTGTCAAATTTTATTGTGCTTTGAATTTGAACATCAAGTGCCGCGTGGTAACATTAAAATAAAAATAAAAGTGTATTAATAGTTTATCTGTAGACTGTGGTTGTGTAAGTAACTGAATTCTCTTTATTCATAACTATTGTATAGAATTTACAAATAACGGCTTGATTTCGCAGATAATTCGCTTTGGCAAAGGAGAAAGCCCATTCGAGGCCGTTCATGAACAGCTCTAAATAACTTAATGCGTTTGTATATTAAAATTGATAATATAAGTTATGAATTTTAAGTTTATTGAAAAGTCCACCAGTAGCTCGAAGTTCATTTTCAATTTTAAAGTATTTTTATTGTTCTAGACAACAGAATAAACGTAATTTCTTGAAAGAGTTGCCAGGCATTTAATTATATCACCGTTTTAGTTGTTATCGATTGTTATCTATTCATAAAAAAATAAAGAAAAACTCAATTTATGAATTAAAAGAAATAGTTTTTTTTAAGATATTATTCTTAAAAAAGGATTATTTACAAACACATTATGATTTAAAAAAATAAAACCAAGTCGCTTTAAACAAAATCATTTCTTTTTACAAGAGTAAAATCGATTAGAATAAGAATTCTCAACGATTTAAGTATTTTTTTTAGAGTTATTTAAATAGCAACACTAATCTTTAACGTCATTCGCTTTTTCGTTTACGTTAAATGTGGATGCGCTCTAATTATTCTCCAGTATCTATAATTACGACTTGGCTTTGGTATACTACGGACTTGGTGCTCACTTCTAACAACGACTTCGGCTTTGTGTTACGGATTCAGTGCTCTCGTTCAACGACGACTTTGGCTTTGTATTACGGACTCCGTGCTTACGATTTACGACTGCTTCGGCTCGAACTAAGGATCGCAGCTCCTTTTGCCTTTGACTTCCAACAATACAATACTACAATGACTGATCGACGTTGTATTAATTGTGGTATTGACGTGTCGAGGATTCGGAGACACAGTTTGGATTCCGAAGACATCCTCACTGCAATACAACGATGGGTTGAACCACAACAGGTAAATAAAAAAACAAAACATTTGTTTTCTACATTCATACATACTTAAAGCTATATTAGTGTATGCCTTGTATTCAAAAGGATAGACAGGAGGTATGCCAAACGTTCAATTATTCATGGTGAACTCGTAGGTGTTTTAATTTAAGATTATATTAGTCTTCTTGTTTCTTTTACGAAATCCGCGAGAAGAATGAGTGTGCTATATTATCATTTTATTTTATATTTACTCACAGATTCCACTTTTATTTGTTTTAGGTATCAAGAGAGAGTCTTGTTTGCCACCAGTGTTGGGTGAATGCTAGTGCGAACCTTGTTGCACCTCAAGAAGAACCGGAAAGAAGAGTCGGCCATCTAAATGTTTGCATTAATTGTGGTTGCTCTTTAAGGCGCTTAAGAAGCCACTTATTGCACACTAATACCGACAGAGAGAACCTTATAAGAAATGTGATTGCGGAATGGATTCAACCCCGAGTGGTAAGCTAATGATAATTTTAACATATTATATTTACCCAAATGTGGGGTGCTATTAATATACTGTTGTCAATTATGTACATGTAGAACATTAGGCTCTTGGAACTTTAACAACATGACCTTATAAAGTAATTTTTCTATATTTTTACATACAAAACAGAAGTCACTAATAAAATGTATTTTTCAGGTAACACCCTCAAGTCATATTTGCCATCCTTGCTGGCAGAGAGCAGACAGAGCATCCGTACATTTTGTTCAAGAAACTGCATCAACTTCTTCGGCTAGTATCAGTAATGCAGGGCATATATACCTTCCCAATTACAAGAGAGCTGCTAATACAGAAAGTCGTTGCATTTTTCCTGGGTGCAATGAAGGTGAACGTATACATATTCCTACAGCTATACGTGTAAGATTATTTTGTGACTACTCATATTATGTTCCACCTAACTGCCGTATATGTAACTTTCACCTGAGAAGCAATACATGGACTCATTTAATTAATGTGGAAAATGGAAACCACACATTCACTGCGGAGTTCATTGAAGATTTCGCATCTCTGTTAAAAAGTCGGATTTCCAACAATATTGACTTTGAAAACATAGATGATAGTGATGACCACTTAGTCTACTACTGGCTTGGAATGTCTAAGCATCAATTTAGGCAGATATTGCTAGAAGTTCCACGACTTAATAATAGCCACAGAGGAGCTACTGGACTTGCGGCTTATTTAACGAAACTGAGAACAGGAGATTCTGATCAAAGATTATCTACCTTATTCAGAATCCCACGGAGCACACTTGAAAGATTAATGAATACTGCAAGAGAAATATTAAACCAAGATTTTGTTCCCCTAAACTTAGGTTTACAGCACATTACCAGGGAAGATATTGCTCAGAGGAACTTAGTCATTCCTAATGGACTATTTGGAAGCACCAACCAGACTAAGCCCATTGTAATTATGGATGGAACATATATATACATTCAGAAAAGTTCTAACTATTGTTACCAAAAACAAACATACTCCCTTCACAAGTTCAGAAACTTGGTAAAACCATTTCTCATAGTATGTTCTGATGGATATATAGTAGATGTACTAGGACCCTACCCAGCGACTACATCGGATGCCGAAATACTTAGGAATGAGTTTGTGGAAAATTCGCCCATGAGATCATTTTTTCAACCTGGGGATGTGTTTATATTGGATAGGGGTTTTAGAGATGCAATCCCTTTTTTAACAGAGTGTGGTTACTCCACTCAGGTGCCCGCATCTCTAGAAGAGGGTGAAACACAGCTGTCGACATTACAAGCGAATCATTCGAGAAAGGTGACCATATGTCGCTGGGTAGTTGAAGTTGTGAACGGAGTATTTAAACAAGCATTTAAACTGTTTCGCCAAGATTTTTTTAATCGCGCATCTACTCATGTTATGATAGATTTTGCAATAGCTGCTGCTTTAATAAATAGATTTCATCCCAGAATAATGAACAGAGAAGATGCTAATCAGATATTGGCCATTATAAATGAAAAAATGTACACTGAAAATAATTTAGCTGATTATGTAATTCAATTTAATTTAAATCGCAGGAGGTCTCAATTTGTAAACATAACCGTTGGCTCTAATAATTTAAACGACTTTCCACAATTAACTATGAGTGAACTTATTGCTTGTGGTACTTATCAAATAAAACAAGCTAGATCCTATTACGGAGAACATATTAGAGCCAACGGTACATATAGTATAGAAATATGTAGAGATGAAAATAGCAACCTACCGGGCGAATTACTATCAAATAACTGTTGGCTTTTACGGGCTAAAATACAAAGCAGGCACATCAGCCGAAAAGTATATTTTGTTTATGTAATAATAAATAATAATTGTAGTGGAAGGGATGCGATTCAGCACTATTGCTGCAATTGTCTAGTTGGAAAGCGTACGGTGGGTTGCTGTGCCCACACAATGACGGTGTTGTGGTACATAGGTTGGGCTAGACATGAGGTAAACATAATACCTCCTGCACCATTTCTGGATGAAATTCTAGTATTGTATGAGAATGAGTAATAAAAAAAGATTAAACAAAATGTTGTTTTTTTTGTCCTAATATTTATTAATAAATAATGGGAAAGAAACAGAGGCGTAGTTTTTTATACGTTTTTTAGGTACCTGATACACATACAATTCTAAAATATTCAACTATTGTACAATGTATAACTGTCCATTCCTAGGCCTGAAGTAATATGGGCCGTGGGCATTCCCCTTTATAACCTTAAAATGCGATAGTTGGGAAGACCGTCTAGGATACACGAGATAAGACCGTCACATGCCGGTCTTGCCTTGAAGCAGATGTCACTAACATTTTTGTAGCATGTATTTTACCTACCTTATGTAACGATAACTACAATTAATATGAATCGCCTTTGGTGGTGGTACTAACGCTGCTGTCTGTAAGTTTCGCTTACAACTACGATTGCTTTCTCAGTTATACATCCATTCATTTAGTCATTTATTTTTTTATGATAAGCCTACTAGATATGTTTGTAAAACCACACGAAATAACAACAGTTGCATAGTAGTTGATTCCTAATAGACCTATCTTAAACTAAGGCTAACGGCCGATTTGAATAACTTAATTGAAATCGGCCGATAGCTTTTTTTTGTCACTCAGTTTCTACTTAAGTACTTACTTATTTTATACTTAAGCGCTTATTTATTTTTTCGTTTAGTGAACTGCATCTACAATAATGGTAAGTAATTATAAAAGAAAAACGGACAGAAGTTCTTACTCAAAAGAAAAATTGAAGGAAGCAGTGAGAGCAGTGAAAACTGGACAAATGAGTGGATACATGGCTTCAAAAACTTTTAATATTCCTAGAATGACAATCATGGACCACGTGAATAGCAGGAGGTAGGTAGGAGTAATCAAGGGTGTGGGTCCGGATCCATAAATTTTGTTTACATATTTTAGCTTGCCATAATAACCATTGACATAACAATAGATTGTAATAATGTTTATATCCATAACTGATATGCCATTATAAACTTTGCCATAAACTCAATCGACATAAGATTCGCAAATCATAATTACATTAGTACTAACTTTAAATAGTACTAAACCTATATGTAATAACCATACATTTTATAATAATATAACTCATAGTCATTCGGGGTAACTGAGCGCAGTGGGTAAGTGTGCGCAGTGCGTGCATCTCCGGAACGGGGAGCGTGGGAGGGGTAGTTTGTTTGGGTCGAACAACGGCGCTTGAGTGGCCAACTAGTCTCCACGTGTCACAGTGGTGTGCGGGCGTTCGATAACGTTTTTTTCGTATAAAACCACCACCAAATACAGGTGATTTCATACGTAGTTTTTTGCTTATTGGAAAACAGTGCAGCATCAACGTTATTGATCTCACAACGGTTAGTTGTTTTTTTTTATAATAAGAACATATTTACACTACAATAACAAATAAATTTTGAGTTTATATTTGCGTTCAATTATTTTATGAGCATTTATTAGCAATATTGTGTTTTGGGGAAAGTGTGCGCGGGTAAGTGTGCGCATGCGTACATGCCCCTACAGCGTTAAGTTTCGTTCGTACACCGTTTTTTGAGAAGTACCTAACTAACATTCTTTTATTTCATATTTTTAGACTTTCTTCACAATGCCGCGAAATTATATAAGAAAAAAACCCGAGCATGTGCCGGTTACCGAGGAACAAATCAATAGAGCTAAAGCACTCATTGAGCGTGGGAAGAGCAAAAGAGCTGCCGCAAGTGCCATTGGTATAAGTGAGTCTTGTCTGCGAAAAAGACTTAAAATGAACACATCTGCATCTTCAATGGGACGATTTAAGCCAACATTCAATAGTGAACAAGAATCAGAATGTGTGATTCATTGCAAGCAAATGGACGATAGATATTATGGTCTGACTATAAATGATTTAAGGCGTTTAGCCTATGAGTACGCTGATGCCAACAATATTGTTTATCGATTTGACAAATCATGCAAAATGGCGGGCCGTGACTGGGTTAAATGTTTCTTAAAACGTCACATTCATTTAGTTCTACGACAATCGGCGGCCACAAGCTTGGCTAGAGCTATGAGATTTAATAAATCTCAAGTGGACCTTTTTTATAAAAAAGGAGTTGTACGAGAAGTACAAATTTGAACCAAATCGCATTTATAACGTTGATTAGACCGGGATAAATACCGTGCCTAAAAAAACTCCTAAAGTTGTGACTACAAAAGGCAAAAAAGTAGTAGCTAAAATAGTATCTGCAGAGCGAGGAGTCACAGTGACTGCCATCTGCTGTATGAGTGCCAGTGGCCATTACATCCCGCCAGCATTTATTTATCCGCGTAAAAGAACTAGACATAATTTATTGGATGGCGGTCCTTCACAAAGCATCTGCATGGTGTCAGACAGCGATTTTGTGAACGGTGCTGTTTATTAACTGGTTGCATCATTTTAAACATTTTAGCCATTCCTCGCCAGAAGACCCCGTATTGCTGATCTTAGACAACCACAGCTTAGAAGCAGTGAATTACGCTCGTGTGAACAATTTTGAGATGTTGACGCTACCACCACATGGAAGTCACAAATTGCAGCCTCTGGATAGCTATACAGCCTTTTGAAGGTTAAATATGCGATAGAATGTGACAAGTTTATGTCACAAAACCCAGAAAGGGGCATTACTCAATACCACGTGGCTCGCTTATTTAATGAAGTTTACAAAAAAGTGGCCACTTTGGGAAATGCTGAATCTGGTTTTAAAGTCACAGGAATATATCCATATGACGCCGACCTATTTGATGAGACTGAGTTTGCTCCCTCATTAGTTACAGACCAGTTGTCCCAAAATGAAGACATTGAAATTTAAGAATGATCAGATCAACTTTTGGCTGCAAATCGACCGATCATCGATCAACACCCCAGTGAAGATACTCCAAACTTTCACGTTTTACCAGACGGCTCTTCAAATAAGAACCAAGATCAGCAAGTGGTATTAAATCAGCAATCGGACATTACCAACAAATAAGAACCAAGATCAGCAAGTGGTATTAAATCAGCAATCGGACATTACCAACAAACAAAATGATGATAATGGAGACGTCATCGTTGATCATCGCGCGTCTCCTTCAATATTAGATACTATCGTTGAAGAGTCTGAAAATATGTTTCCTCACCCATCAAAAGTTGGTTTTCCTAACGACGTCTGCAATGCAAACGTGCCTAATATTGAACCTCTAGTAGAAGAGACCTTCATAGAAACCCCGTTGTCAGGTGTTACTATTAAACCACCCAATATTCTCTGCCCTGGAAAGACATCTAGTATTAATATTAATTTGCAAGAAAGTGAAAAGGTAGATACTGAACACGTATCAGTTACAAAGCTTTCACCTCTTCCTCGGATGAAAGAAAAAAGAAACACTAGAGGTAAGGTTGCAATGAAATCTCAAATTATCACCTCCAGTCCAAACACCAGTTGGAAGAAAAAAAAAAAAAGAAGCAGAAAAGAAAAAACCTAAAAATGTTATTCTACAGTTGGCATTGGATGCGGAACCTTCGAGCTCTAGAAAGAAGTCACCTGTACCAAAAAGAGCGACAAAAACATCGCTTTGTAGATCAAAGCCTTCTACGGCCTCGACCCCTAAAACAGTAGAATACTTTTGTCTTCTGTGTAAGGAAAAATATACAGAGTCACCTACTGAGGAATGGATTCAGTGCATGTATTGCATGGATTTGTGGCACGGGGACTGCGCTTCCTATGAGAGAGGTGTTGTTTGTGATGATTGTACTGATGTTTTCTAAAATAATATTGTTTTTATTACATAAGATCCTAACACGAACACATAATTAAGACTCTCTAATAATGTTAAGTATCTCAAAAAACCTATAATTTTGTTTATGAACCAAAGAAACCTCTTAGAATTTAAGTCATGTTGAAGTTATTTGATTGCAAGTTGTTGTTGAGTTGTTATTAAGTCATAATTGTAATTGATATCCAAAGACTAATAACTAATGAAGAGTATTTTCTAAATTCTGTTATAATAAAGAAACTTTATTCTTGATTGTTGTGTTTATTTTGATTATAGCAAGCAATGCTCTTACTTACCCCATACGCGTACACTTACCCCATATCGGTGCGCACAGTTACCCGCAACACGGGTGAAGTGTGCGCATCTCAGTTTTATTTAATTAAATGTTTACAGAAAAAAAACTACTTCGATTTCCGTTGTGTTTTTATTTCAATTTAGAGGCTTATAAATGTGTTATGTCATTGCCGAGCGTTTTTCTTCCTAACTTTTATATTTTTTACGTGGTGAGTCCTTATTTACCAAATTGCACACACTTGACCCGAATGACTCTACAACAAAATTGACATAATTAATTTATTACATAAAAACAAAACGCCTAATGTTTTTTAACACCAACTTGAACTTACGACATATTGCTATATCGAAAAGCGCAGGAGCACACTAGTTAACGTATGAAATACTTATTATGCACTGAGGAGGTAGATAGAAAATATCATAATAAAATTGCATTGAAACAAGATTGAGCTGCTGTATATTTTAGAACATAAATAATGTCTGTGATATTTTGTAATACATTTGAAACAAGTAGAGGCGGAAAAAAATTAAGTTTAGATGGATTTACATATGAAAAGAATCGTGTTGTTGTTGATACATATTATTGGGTGTGTGAATTAAGGAAAAATAAAAATTACAACTGCAACACTAGAGCCATCACAAAGATAGATCACACAAGTAAGTATATATTATTAAAAAACTCAAAGTCACAACACAACCACGAACCCAATGCCCAGAGAGCACCGTTTGCTACTTCCATTAATAAATTGAAAAATGATGCTAAATTAAACTTATCCAAAAAACTAACATGTGTAATTCAAGATATACATTATCAGCAACAGATTCATCTACTTTAGGCCATCTACCATTACAGCATAAATTAAGACAAGTTATATATCGTGAAAGAAAAAAACTACGGCAATTTAAAGTCACTGAACCAACTTTATTTGATTTTCACATGGAATATAATATTTTTTATGAAATTTAAGAACAAGTAATTATAAAAGATATCAATGGGAAAAGAGTCATAATTTTCACCACGAAAAATCAACTATCACATTTAAGTAAATCAATGTTTTGGTTAATGGATGGTACTTTCAACATACACACATCAAAAGTGTCTAGGGATCAAACATTTTTATGCGGATTTCTTGAAATTGAGATGTGGCTTTGTAATAAATTTATGATTTTATAAATTTATATGGATCCTTTTTGGTGCATTTCATAATTTGAAACAGGAACTTTCAATCAATTTCTAGTAAAAGATGAAAATCAGCTGTCAATATTTTCCCTATAAAAACATACAACGCATTGAAGACATTATTAGTGCTACTGTTTCCCTACTACTGATTAAAACCAACGTTATTATGGAGCGGCGACGCCATTTAAGCAGGGAAGAAATGCTCAGAGCCGTGGGAATGATAGAAGCTGGTTCCCGGCAACGTACTGTGGCTTTAGCTCTGAATACAAGTCAGAGTGTTATCAGTCGACTTTGGACACGTTACCGAAGCACTGGTACCGTGGCTGAGCGCCATGGAGGACGGTATCGCTGCACCACACGGAGACAAGACCGATACATTCAAATCACAACTCGAAGAGCTCCAACAATAACCGCCATGATGTTAGCCGTGAGGCTTCATCACTCTTCAGGGAACTTAATTAGCGACCAAACAGTCAGAAACCGCTTGCATGAAGTGAACCTTCATTCCCGAAGACCGCTAAGGGTACCACCTATAGCAATGCACAATCGTAGGATTCGATATCAATGGGCTCTTGAACACAGAAATTGGGCAGAAGAACAATGGCGTTTCGTGTGCTTTTCTGATGAGTCTCGTTTTGGTATGAGACCGGATACAAGACGTATACGACACTGGAGAACCCCTGGACGCAAACAGCGATTAAAATCCTGCCAGGAAGTCCATCCTTATAGTGGTGGAACCATCATGGTATGGGCGGGTATTTGGATCGGCGGAAGAACTGAGTTGATTTGGATCAGAGGCAACCTCAACGCTCAAATTTATGCTGAGACGATTGTATCAGACGTCATCGTTCCTCTACAAGTGCAAATCGGTCCCTTATTTCAGTTAATGCATGATAATGCACGACCGCACACCGCAAGAGTTGTAAGACAGACTCTCGCCGCAGCTAACATCAATGTCATGCCCTGGCCTGCTCAGTCGCCAGACTTGAACCCGATTGAGCATGCATGGGATATGCTACAGAGAAGAGCTCTGCCGAATATGGAGGGTATCCAGTCGCAAGAAGACCTTTTTTTGTTGTTGCAACGAACATGGGCGGCCATTCCACAGCGTGATTTGGATGAACTCATTTTGAGTATGCCAAACCGATGTTCTTGTGTTGTTAGTGTTCGCGGTAGAAACACGGATTATTAATTGTTTAAGTTACCCAATAAAATTTTAAAGAAAACTGTTATTTCAGTCTTTTTTTCGAACTTTAATGTTAGTGGTTCAAATGTCAAAAATCCCTTTATTAGGAAAATGGCAAATTTCTTTATTAATGCAAAGGTGACTTGGTTTATCGTTACTGTAGACAAACGAAAACACTTTATTTGATGAATCCTTAATGAAAATTTTAATTAATATCAATCAGGAGAAAAGTTATTGCAAAAATATATGTTGATCCCTAGACACTTTTGATGTGTGTAATTCCGAATATATTTCACCAGTTATATACTATACTATACATGGCTGTATTGTGGAAACTAAAACATTTCCATTATTATTTGCATTGTGCACGAATAAGGATAAATGCACTTATGACGTAATGTTCGAATTATTATTCGAATGTTGTGAAGATAATGGAATTACTTTGTCACCACGATATATAATAACCGATTTTGAAAACGCGTCACAAAGAAGTACACAAAAAAATTTTGAATATGCAATATACAAGGGATACTATTTTCATTTAGGCCAAATTATATATCGCTTAGTACAAAACCAGGGGCACCAAACATTATACGGATACGGATAAAGTAAATAATAATAAAGTAACGAATGTAAATAAGCAAGGAAAATATACATGTTTTAAATAAGCGAAGGAAAGAAGAAGGTATTTTAACGAAAATGTAATAAATAATCATGTATTGGAAGAAATGTATGTAGGAAAATGTAATATAAGTACAAGGAAATGTATTAGTTAGTAAGAAAATATGTAATAAATATAAAGAAGTAATGTAGGTATAACATAATGGAATAGGAATTATAAGAAAATAAGAAAAAATGTAATTAAATATAGTTAAGTGAAATTGTAAAATAAAAGAAAGACAGAAAATAATTAGAATAAGAAAATATTGTAATAAAGCAAAAAGAAAAAGAATTGAAAGATAAAAAAGAGAAAAAAATGAGCTCATGAAGCTCCAGTATATTAAAAAGCCCTTGCAAAGAAAAAAAGAAAGACAAACCGAACATAAAATCCTGCAAAAAAAGCGGGCAGCAGATGATTATTTATATAAAAAAAACATTATACGGAAACAATGTAAACTTTGATATTAAAATAAAATGTTTATTAGCTCTGTCCTACTTATCGCCCCAAGAAATACCATTGTACTTTGATGATTGGAAAGAAAATATTAAATTCGAAGAGACAACACACATAGCCCAGTGGTTTAGCAAACATTATGTTTGGGGCAATAACAAATCTCCACCAAGGTATAATCCCACATTCTGGAGTACTCAAGAATTGAACGAAAAAAACATCCCTAGGACACAGAACAATGCCGAGTCCTGGCATAACTGAATTCAAATAATTGTAAACAAACATCACGCGGGATTCTATAATTTAGAGAACAATTTAATTGTTGAAATGAAATATACAAATGGTGAAATTTCAAAAATTTTAAATGGACCCCACAACCGATAAAAACATAATTAATAAAGAAAAAAATATTATTAATTTTTTCTTATAATTTATTCAAATACTTAATCATTTTTATTTTTCAATTAGAAAAAAAAATTTAAAAAATAAAAATGATTATTTGAATAAATATACAATTATTAATGCAACCAACTTAAAATTGTCATTAAAAAATATTTTTTTATTATATATTATTTTATTGCATGAATGTGTTTAAAAAAATTGTTATTGTTATTTTATTATAATAATATTTAATTTTCATATACAATATTATACTGCTATTAATAAATAACATGTTACTTTTCAGTTGTCTTTTTAATATATGTGTTGGTACATGTTGGCGGCATTGGGGGGGGCCAAGGGCCACCCCAGCCGCACCCTAACCTAAAATGCTCAATACCCTTTTTAAAGTACATGGTTTTATGGATTTCATTCATTATGTGACATAAAACTATGACAAAAGAAAGAAAGTCAAAAAACATTGACTCCAGATTTTTGGGCAAATGAAATCAGGGATTTCATTAGTTATGATATACAATATTAGTACTGACATACAATAAGTACAAATTATGTTTATGACACATAATAATTATTACAACAGAGTATTATGACAAAGTTGTTATGACATTCAATAATAGGACAAAAATAATTAGGAAAGCAAGGGACGCTCAGAAATCAAAAACCCTTGGGCGAAATACGGCATTGACTTTGGAGGTGGAAGAGAAATTAGCTTCTTGTCTACACACAATGGAAAATATGGATTTGGATAAAGCAGGCAGGAAGTACTGGATATGGTCGGCGATTATGTGCGGAAAAATAATATATCGACGCCTTTCAAACACGGAATCCCTGGTAAGGTGTGGTTATCTGCGTTTACTCAACGACATAATTTGTCAGTAAAAAAGCCGCGGCCTGCAGAATACTCACGTAAAAAAGCTATAGATCCTTTCATAATTTTTCCTTACGAATTGTTGCACGATACGTTGACTAAATTAGATTTAAGGGAAAGACCGTCCGCTATATGGAATGTAGATGAGACTAGTTTCTCAAAAGATCGATTAAAAACCAAAATTGTTGGTCTAAAGGGTCATGCTGCAACAAGAGTCAAGAACCATTGCCTCGCCAGGAAGGGACAATACAACAGTATTACTGGGCGCTTGTAGAAAAAACGCCACCACTTATCATTTTTAAAGGTAAAAACGTGTGGGATAAACGGACATCGCCTAACGATTATCCAGGTACATCATATGCTGCCACTACGAATGGATGGATAATCGAATAAGCTCGTAAATCTGGTGTAACTATACTAAAGTTGCCCCCACATACCAGCCATATGTTACAACCGCTAGATTTAGCAGTTATGAAATCATTTAAGGACCGTTGGGATGCAAAGCTAGTCAAATGGCAGCGTTTAAAAGTGGGAGTTACTTTGCCAAAGAAAAAGTTTGCACGGCTAATTGGAGAAGTTTGGCAAAAAATTGACAGTCAAGTTTTGAGGAACGGATTTTGTAAAACGGGAATATTCCCGTATAACCCCGAAGAAGTCAAAGAACAACAGTTTGACGTGTTGAAATTTAAACGTTGGAAGGAATCTCAAGTTAAAATCAATGAAGCCATCCTAAATGACATGTCACATGCTCTGGCCAGTCCAAAAATACATTTCTTTTTAATGAGGAACCTTCAAGCATTCCTACAGAAAAACAACCAAAAGGTTTAATGTTCTTAGCGCTTAATTGCATCAAAAAATGTTTAACTCAAAGGGATGCTGATGGCAGTAACAATCATATTGCTCGTCAGTCCTTAGAACAGAATAACTGATTGTTTTGCCTATTGTGACGACCAAAATAAAAATGAAGTTATAACGGTTGTACAATCTTTTTAAGCCACTCAAGCCCCAAGCGGCCAAATATGGTTGCATCTAAAAGACTCGTTATTCCGTCAGACCCCAAGCGTTCATGACGGCCGCGCTCTCCACCCACTTGACTTTATACCGTGTTTACACACGGTATACACTTAGAGACTACTTTAGTATGAACAAGGTCGATTATTTCAGTTCTGTTGTACATTTTATGCATCGTGAATGCAAAATTTAACATGAACTGCGTTAGATTTTTTTTTATTTCCGCAAATTTATATTTTTTTCCATTCTTGCCAAATCGCACCTGCTGCCAAAGTTTTTAGACATTTCGATTTCAAGACTGAGAAGTTAGATGACCCCGAACCGTCCACGTCAATTAATCAAACATTGGCAATAGACAGAAAATAATAGACAGATGTGAAAATATAATTCGAATATTAGAGAACAGAACAGTCACGTTTGAAGAATTGCTTTTGATGTCAGTCAAAGCCGGAAACAACATTAAAGCTAAGCGGCAAAAAATAGCACCAGGGGCTGAAGTTATAATAACACATGATGAGGTTGTTAAGCGTAAAATGCAAAAAAAATTGAGGCTATTAAAAAGAAAGTATCGAAGGCTAGTAATAAAAAACAAAAAACACTAAGTAAAGTAATCACACAATCCAAGAATATGAAAAATAAAAACGGTAACTATAATAAAATCTGACGTAATACAATACAACGACACCGACACCACATTAAGCGACCATAAAAATGATAATGAAGATTTTCCCATTCCATCTGACAGTTCGTCGTCCATAGAATCGGGAGTTAACACTTTAGTTCCGGGTCCATCCAAATTTAAAAAGGTGTATTAAAGGAAATACCAATAAAACAAAAATACCCAGGGTGGTAACAATTAAAACAGAGAAAGGAAAAGGTATTGGGAAAAAAAGTCGAGTTAGTATAAAAGAAAATCTATCCCCAAACCTAAAAAAGAAGAAAATTAGATCTAAATTAGGAAAAGAGCTAAGTTCAGATACTACTTAGCATTTCAGATTACATGAGTACCTATTCATAGTGATTCCGACATCAATAGTATAGAAGAAATCATTGATACAGAAGATCTCATTTATGAAAGTGACATGATTGCTCTAGATATAGTAGAACTAGAAAATAGTTACAACAAATTAGAGAAGATGACAAATAGAGAACGGAACACATTAAAGACACGAAGCATAAACACCGAGCAATTTCAGGTGGGAAACGATTTGCCTGTGGAAAATTATGAAGACGCTACTATTGAGAATAATGAACTAGATGAGAGTTATAATATTAACGACCATGTGATGGTAAGATACTATAATAGAAAAAATAGACTTATTATATAAGCTACGAGGAACATATAAATTCTGGTGTTTACACGGTTAGGTTTAACAAGACTTTAAGAAAAACCGCTAAAGTTTATTATGACAAAAAAAAATTACTGCGGTGACGTTCCCAGGCTGTCCATAGTAAAGATAATACACATGAGGAGGGTCTTTTCAAAGCGGGATATGTCTAAAATATTTTTTTAAACTGAGTTTTTTTTATAGCAGAAGGAGGCAAACGAGCAAGCGGGTCACCTGATGGAAAGTAATCACCGCCGCCCATGGACACCCGCAATACCAGAGGAGTCGCAGGCGCATTGCCGGCCTTTAAGGAAGGAATAGGCTCGTTTCTTGAAGATCCCTAAGTCGTAACGGTCCGGAAATACCGCCGCCGAGAGCTGGTTCCACAACACTGTAGTTCGAGGCAAGAAATTTCTTGAAAAACGCACAGTAGTAGACCGCCATCCATCAAGGTGATGTGGATGGAATGACAGTCGATTGCGTGTAGTGCGGTGAAGGAAATCAGCGGCAGGGATCAGCAGGGGAACCGAACAATTCCTCAGAACTCTCCCCATGATATATACGGTACAAAATACAGAGAGACGCAACGTCTCTCCGAAGAGCCAGTGGATCGAGCAGACCTGAAATAACCACGTCGCACGGTGGAGCGAGCCCATAGAAGGCCTTGGACACGTTGCTTTAAATGCAACTACTTAAAAACAAATTGATTTGCATATAAGTTGAAAGATGAGAGTTCATTCTATTAAATATCATTAATATCAAGTCATGAATTACTATCATATGTGTCATATATTATTACTATCATATGTGGTGCGACCGTACAGTGAACAAAGTCAAAATCATGGATTTTATGACTTCTGTTTGTCATGTCAATTTATCCAATTTTGTTAACTCATTTTATGTTAGTAAAGAAGAATGTATAAGTTTATATCTTAAACTTTAACTGTGTGTTAAATTGAATACCTAAAAGACTTCTAGCTTGGATATTTTTACGTATTATTACAAGGTGTTTTTGATAATGAAAAACTGCTTGTTTTGGTTGACATCTTGAGCGATCTTTAACAAACCATGTATAGAAGATGATAGATGACGATTTGGGCGATAGTATTAGTCAGTTTTTGTATCCGTCTTGACCCGCCTTTTCAAGAAAATTACAAAAAACTAGCGAAAAACAAAGCGCCTTAAATTCCGCTAACAGCAATGTGCACTTTCGTAAAATCGTTGCACCTAAATAAACACAGGTAAACAAGAGATGTTTATTTGTTATATTTTTATCGGTATACCCTCCTATACCTGTTCTTTGCCTAGTTGCTGTTTACAATAAACATTTTCGTTTGCAATTCAGTAAAAATACTCTTAAAAATGGAAAACCTTAAAACAAATAGTGATTTGTATGAATTATTAAAAACCACGATCAAAGACCGCGCTAGTTCTTTAGCTAAGATACTAGAGCTGTTTTCGCATACACTCTCTTCAGATAAACAGAGGTTAGTACTTACGTAATTAATACTTTATGTACACAAAGAAATACTATAAAAACTGACATAGTAAAAAAAGAACAGATGAACTTAGCTTTAAAAAGAGCTTTCTTGCAACAGAGGTTTATACGTCTCTATAATGTTTTAAAAGATTGTCGTTGAATTTGGCACTTACGTAGGTACCATACATTTCGTATAAGTATGTCATTTTTTTATTAATTTAAAATTTAAGAAGAAAGAAAACAACAAATACAACATGATTTTAGAAGAGAGTTGCGATTGTTAGTCGATATTGTTAAACAGGGTTCAGGAAAGACCAATGACGGGAATACGGCTCGTGCTTTTTTTACCAATTATAAGATTAGTGCACGTATTACTGGCATTGACGAGCAACTTATAAAAAGGTTATATATACGTCATACTTCAAACCGTATCTTCTGGATATGAAGTAAACGCAGAATTCGTTTTCACACAATGGACCGCGGAATTGTATATGTCATTATATGAGTGGTATCACATACCAGTTACAGTTAACAAAATATTAATTCATGGTGCTGATATCATCAAATATAATGGCATAATTACAATAGGGCAGTTGTCAGAAGATGCCCAAGAGGCCAGCTATAAAGTATTTAGATACCAAAGACTGCACCATACTCGGAAACTATCTAGAGAAATTTGTAATACCGATATAATACATTCGCTGTTATTGTTATCGGATCCTATCATTTCCAGTCGTATAAAAAGACAAACTAAACATAAATATTTAATAGAAGTAAAAAATCTCCTTGTTACATACGAGATTCCACTGTTACTTTTGTTGAAGAATAAATATAATAAAAGGTATTTTTTTAATGTTTTTGTAATTCTGATTAAGTCATTTAGTATCCCCATACCTACCCCATAAAATAGCATTATTTTGTATGTATCTAACAGGATATGAAATCAAGATCGACGAAATCGAACAAATGATTGCGCGCAATTAAAATCAGGCGTTTACAAAAATATTTTTAACATAATTTAACATTCAATAATAATAAATTTAGAATATTCTTAGATTATGTTACTCTTTACATATAAAAATAAACCGAAATAAGTGAGTCTTTGCTTTTAATTTAGCAATGAATACATATTTTTCATCGCTGTATTTTAAGATTTTTTTTACGTATATTATTTGCCATTTAATATGTAAAACATTCCATATTAGAAAGATAAACTTGTAAACCTTACACTGCAAAAATTTGAAGTTACTACGTTGATGTAATCGCATATTATATTAAAATCACCGAGAAAGGAAGCGCTGTCCAACGCTTTATATGGGCTCGCTCCACCGTGCGTCGTCGACAATTCGAGCAGCTCTGCGTTGAATGCGGTCAAATGGAAGGAGTTGGTATTGGGGTGCTCCAGCCCAGAGATGGGAGCGGTATTCCATATGCGGCCTGCCCTGTGCTTTATACAGGCGTGAAATACTGACCCGCTCTATTAAGCACACCCAGCTTTTTCGAAGCTAATTTAGCTTTACCTTCCAAATGATTACGAAACTGAACGTCACTCGAAATAACAACGCCAAGGATTCCAATAGTCGGATTGGTATCAAGGGGAGCTCCCTCAAAGTTCAGAGGTACGACGAAGGGATGTTTTTTCGCGGTAAATGCGCAAACTTGTGTTTTGGAGGGGTTAACGCGGACTAGGTTATGTCGGCCCCAATCCGAGACATGACTTAACATGTTCTCGGTGTCAGTCACAAGTTTATTCCGGCTCTCGATGACGCTTTCCAGAGAAATATTAGCTCGCCCGGTGTAGAGCGTATCCTCAGTACTGTCGTCTGCATAGCAATGAATGCTGTTGTTATGCAGCATGTCATTGATATGCAGAAGAAATAGAGTAGGGGACAACACACACCCCTGCGGGACTCCAGCATTCACGGGCTTCATGTCCGAGCACGAACCGTCAACTGCGACTCTGATGAGGTCTTCTTACAATAGCTTAAATACATAATTTTACACCATAAACGAATACAAAACAGGATATGCTGCTTAGAAAATTGACATTAAAAAAACGTGTTCCGCGCTAAATATGATATTATCCCAAAAAACATCGCCATAGTTCACGATCTACTGACTTCGTAACAAAAGGGGATATTCTTCAAGTGTATCGGTTACCTAACAGGTAGTTCATTTCAAAAAGGGACATTTTTACTAGGAATATTCGTATCATCGATCTGTTTCTTTTTCATAGTTTGAGCATGATTTGGAAGTCGTAATTTCGTAAAATGGAATGCAACATAATCAAAGAGGCCTGTAGGTTTCGGAACGCATCTTTTTTTCCTGTCAGTTGTCAAATTCAAATAAAATTTCCTGTCAAATTCAAATTAAATAAAAATAAATAACCGATTCGACAACTTGTATTGTGCTGGTTTTAACAAGTAAATCGCGTAAAATTTAATTTAAAACATTATTTTAATACATTAAAATGAATGATAAAACTGTAAGAGAACTAAATAGTGGTGGAAGAAAGGACATAGAATTGTTTTCATCTTCAGGTGCACATTTTGAATAATTTTTAAAAAATATTTTTTGTCAAGCAAAATTACTAATTTGTTTAATAAAACAATAGAAGTGGATAGCCAAACCAAGTTTATTTTATTCCTAATTTTAATGTACATGTCAAAAGGGGATAAATGTATAAACTGTACATTACAAAAGGGGATATTTCCATGAAAGGTAGAGCAAAAGGGGATATTTCGATTTTGTCCTGACAAAAGGGGGTATTTTCATTATGCATGACCCTAATATCAATAAACCAAAGGGAAATTTAATAAAAAGGGTTAATTTTTAGTTTTTTATTACTTACATTTTTAGTTGGTGTTGTAAAGAAGATGAATTAGTCAATTAAAGGCTGTCATTTTCCCGATGCTTAGTTATTAAATAACAAGTTCGATCACGTGGCCAAAAAAAAATCTGTGGCCGGATTTCTTATTTCTCGTTTTTTATTATCTAGTTCATATTTAGTAACAGTAAGTTTCTGTGCACTAAAGAGTTTTCATACAATCAGTTTTTTCCATTTTCTGAAAAATTTGTTAACCTGCACATATACCCTTTTTAAAAGACCCTCCTCACATGAGGCAAGTTTCCAATAATACAAAAGAGTTCCTTTTGTGTAACGATGGCGATTATATATATTTTTCTGAAGATATGTAAGATATCATAGTTCTGTTTTGTAATAAAATTATAAGTTAATTATTACCTAGGTTAATAAATACATCTAAAAATATAAAAAGATGCTGTAAAGTACATCTCTATAGAGGCTGTCTTAATAGCCATGCTGATTTTAGTACAAACACGTCGCATTTTCAATACTCGTAATTCAGGTATAGTTATCGCTATGTTAAGAAACAATATTTTCTTACAAAAAAGTGATAAGTAGGTACTTAATGTTTATTATTGATTTTGTATCAGATTATCTATCCTTAATTATTTTTTACTATTTGGCTGTCATAATATAGGTGTAGGTACCTGCTTGTTGTTGTATTGTATTGTATATCAATATAGTATAACTAGCGGCCGCTCGCGGTTTTACCCGCGTGGTTCCCGTTCCCGTGGGAATATCGGGATAAAAAGTACTTATCCTATGTGTTAATCAAGGTCATAAACTATCTGTATGCCGAATTTCATTTAAATCCATTCAGTAGTTTTTACGTGAGAGTTACAAACATCCATCCATACTTATAAACTTTTGCGTTTATAATATTAGTAGGAAGTAGGATAGTAGGATATTTAGATTTGAGTCGCTTAGAATCAAAGGCGGCCATCTCACTTTTTAGCGCTTCAGAGATAATAATGCCAAAAAATCAAGAATTTTAAATTAACCTTTTGGGCGCCACGCCATAAACGCATTCCTGTGTCCTGCACGCCAGAGCATAAAATAGACAAAAATACCTACGAAAAATATAGTGCTGCCAAGAGTCGATAAATTGGTAACACACGGCGACCTGTTTTTGTTGTTTTTATATGCAATAAATGACTACTTATAATCTGGGATGTTTAATTTATACTTGTGCCATCTTCCACTCTTTGTATATATGTACTTAGTACATAAATAAAAGCATAGCATTGAAAATAAAATGGTGGTGAACCACAGCACTATTCTCTATAGTGATGTCTTCATTGTCACGACTGGACGACAACGGCGCAGCTGGCCATCCTATAATGCCTCTTCCATAGAGATGTACCCGAGTCGCACGTAATGTATCAATTTCGAAATCGATACCTAGAAAGACATCGATTAACCTTTTCACCGCCCAACTATCCGTATTAATACTCTGTTGTATTTACTTATGTTACTATGTGCTTTGCTTATATTAAGTAAGTGCAGACGGCAACAGATTTTGCGAAAGGTTAAATCCTTATCTTTAAATTTCGTGTTAGTGCATCCGAATGCAGAACAGTAAAGGTCGCTGCATACGTGACGGGTTTTTACACGGACGGGACGGGACGGGAAGTTTTGGAAAAATCGTTTCATACAAAATGTATATGAAAGAGCATATGTCACGGAGACACGTACGGGACGTGAACGTGGCACTCACGGGGCGGGAAAAATATCGTCGCTGACGATGTTTAGCACGTCCCGCCCCGCGCGTGCCCCGTCCCGTCCGTGTTTCCGCTACGTATGCACAGTCGCCCCGTTCGTTCCGGAGAGAGAAGTAGTGCAAAACTAAGTGTCGAAAATGGACGATGAAAAACTAATCGAGTGTGTACGGTCATACCCAGCATTATATCATTTTACTAACTCAAAGTACTTAGACACTAAGTACAAGAATTACCTGTGGCGTAAAATTGCAGTCGAATTATCACTCACTGAAAACGGTAAGTAGGTATTATTTCATTTATTACATTCATAACTTTACAATAACTTATTAGGGCTTCTTCCTTCCTTCTGGGCTCCGCCGAGGCCTATGAGCCTCAGTAAAAAACCGTTCCGTCAAGCTCCGGCGAGGCCTATAGGCCTCGGCAGGAACGACGCGATATTTTGCCTTATTGTAAAGAAACTGCCACTGCACAACAAACACACAACGATTGCTCTGAGATGTTCTGAGCTATTGAGCGTTATGAAATTACCTTTCCAATGACGTATCAACCGACGAAATCGTTCGCGTAGAAGTATTTTAGTTTTTGGTTTTTGTAAACTGAATTTTACCGGGTAATATTTACATACATTTTGACAACTGCGTAGTTCTACCTACTAAGCAAATCAATGAAATAACTATAAATCTTGTGTTTTAGCGGTTGGATTGGATTAGATTTGCATAATATAGTAACTACTCTGTCTAATAATACCTTTACTTAATGATTAGGCCTATGAACCTCAGTAAAAAACCGTTCCGTCAAGCACCGGAGAGGCCTATAGGCCTCGGCAGATATTTTGCCTTATAAGTAAAGAAACTGCCGCCTCGATTTCTCTGAGATGTTCTGAGCTATTGAGCGTTATGAAATTCCCTTTCCAATGACGTATCAACCAGCGAAATCGTTCGCGTAGAAGTATTTTAGTTTTTGGTTTTTGTAAACTGAATTTTACCGGGTAATATTTACATACATTTTGACAACTGCGTAGTTCTACCTACTAAGCAAATCAATGAAATAACTATAAATCTTGTGTTTTAGCGGTTGGATTGGATTAGATTTGCATAATATAGTAACTCTGTCTAATAATACCTTTACTTGATGATTTGGTTGTGTATTTGTGATTTTATGAGCCGCCGAAATGTTTGTTTACCTTTTATTTATTTTTTATTTTCACAAAAGCGCCCGTCTGACGTATACGTAATGCCCGGGACCAACGGCTTTACGTGCCTTCCGAAGCACGGAGGAGTTCGAAATGATAAATTTTTGGTCACCCATCTGATGACCGGCCTTTGCGAAAGATGCTTAACCTTAGCAACCGCAAACCGGGCGCGTTAACCACTGCGTCATCGAGCTCCTCTGCCACATTTATTCCCACATAAATCCTCTAATTTATGGTATTGCTATCTCTTTCTTAACCTATAAAGTCTGTGAGGGATGTAAATAGTTTGGGGTTTGAGGGATTGAGCTGTCAAATGCAATGAAACTCTATAGTAAGCTTCAAACTCTTTATTAATTATTATCTGAATGTTATTACCAGTAATCAAATTAATAAAATTAACCATTTTTAATCATTATTATTGATCTAGTCCTAATAATAATTTTATTCATGATGCGTGTTAGAAATACCAACAGAAGAATTGAAAAATACTTTGAATTTTTCTCGTTCACCAAATGCTTGACGAGAAGCACCACCGCCTTGAGGACTTGAATTGTTAAGACACGAATCCTCTAATATGTTACTTTGATTAATCTCATTTTCACTATTTTTCCTTATAAAGTTGTGTAATATGCATGTCGTTAGTATTATATTATCAACCGAATCTGGATTCATTTTTATTCTTCCCTGGTATATTCGGAATTTCTGAGTAAGAATACCAAAAGCATTTTCTACACAGCGACGAGCAAGACCCAACCGATAGTTAAAGACGTCATATTCGCGGTTTCCACTGTTGTATGGATACGGACGTAATAAATATGTTTTTAGTGGAAAGGCAGAGTCACCTATGATGACAAAAGGTGCAATAATGTTTGTACCGGGTAAAGTTCTGTCTTGGGGTATGTTTAGAGTACCATTATTTAAACGTCGTCCTAGTGAAGAAGTTGTAAAAATTCCAGCATCATGATTTCTTCCCTGAGCTCCAACATTTACGTAAATAAAATTGCATTTTGCATCTACTAGGGCCAATAAAACAATAGAAAATGTCGATTTATAGTTATAAAATAAAGATCCGCTGTTAGGTGGTGCTTCGATCACTACATGTTTACCGTCTAGTGCTCCTAAGCAATTAGGAAATTTCCACAGTAGCCAGAAATCTTCAGCAACAGCTTTCCACATTTCCGTAGTCATCTCGGGTAATACCTCGCTCATTAATTGGTCAACTATAACTTTGCATGTCTCTTTGACAATTTTATTAACTGTGGTATGACCTAAACGGTAACTAAATGAAATTGTCATATGTGAGTCACCAGTGGCCAAATATCTGAAATTATTTTCAATAATAAATAATAATAATAAAAATAATAATAATAAAAAATATATTTTTTATAAATATAATTTTACGCAAATGTTGTTTCGAACAGATTACTATTTGAAAAACAAGTGTGGAAACAACTTAATTTAAGACTCGAGCGCACCTGACCCGGCATGGCATGGGCTGCGGGTTTGAATCCCGCTCGTGGAGAAAAAAATTGCAACACTTGTTTATCAAATATATTTTTTGCTATAATTAATATAAATATTTTATGTTTTAGATTGGGTGATCTGCAAACAAAGATGGACCAATATAAGAGACCAGTATAAAAAAAGTTTAAAAGTTCAAAAAACTAGCACTGGTCAAGCTGCAAAGAAAATAAAATTGTACAAGTTTTATGACCAACTACAATTTCTCAAGGCCGTTGACGAAGATAGAGATATAATAGAAAATTTTGTAGAACTCAGCGGCGAAATGATGCCTTCTCCACTATCTGACATAACACAATCGATGAGCAACATTAATCAGGAGCCAAATTCGCAGGCCAATAATGATGTTGTAGCTAGTCCACCTCTTACGTCATTTACAATATCACCAACTGCATCTTCAGCTACAAATGAGCAAGGTCCATCCTACCTGCCCCCTCCATCCGTCCGACCCTCCAACCCTCCATCCGACCGACCCTCCAACCGACCCTCCAACCCTCCATCCGACCTTCCAATTCAAGAGCCTCAGAGGAATCCACTTCTGAAAAAAAAGAAGAGGCCTGCCCCTGTTCCTGAAACCGCTTCAGCTACTTTAATGAAATATGTGCTGATGAATAAAAACAAAATAACTGAAAATACTGAAAAAGAAGAACATCCTATCGACGCGTTTTTACAGGGACTTGCACCTACTTTAAAATCATTTTCTCCATATTTGCAACATTTGGCAAAAGGGCAAATTTTTCAAGTAATACATAATTTAGAGCTTCAGCAGTTAACTGAAAACCTAAGGTCTTCGCAATCTACGCCTATTATTTTGTCTTCTCCTTCGTCTTCATCACCATTAATACCGGTTATTTCATCGCCTTTGCCAACTTCTGAACAACCAGCGTCGGATTCAATACAACTTTATTTCTCGCAGTATGATTCTGATAGTGACATTAGTCATTTAAAATAAATGTTAAATGATAATTTCATAACATAATTGTTACCTATGATTGCAATTTAAAATAAATATTACATTATTACAATTTTGAAATAAATAACTACTATTAAAAAATGTCTTTCATTACCTTAAACATACAGCCAAACGTTCGCGAGGTGTGATAGCTCTTTTCATAACAGTGTCTTTCTTAAGTAAATGAGGGCTTAGCTTATTTTCCAGTAAAGCAAAACATTCCTTTGGCATACGAAAATACTGATAAAATTTAGTCTCATCATCCAGAAGTTCTTTGTAGAGAGTGTGGTATTCTCCTTCTTGTTCTCTTTTCTGCCATGTAGGATGTACAGAAAATCTCCTTTTCTTGTTTACAGCAGTAGCTACTTCGTCATCTAGAGCAATAGCAATTAAAGCCAATTCTTGAAATGAAAAATCCATCTTTCCTTGTTCACAACACTAGCACGTTAGATCCGAGTCACTGTCACGGTGCGTATGCATTTACACCACGTTCCCGTTTTGAACGAGGCAGTCACGTCCCCGTCCCGTTCACGTTCTGTCCGAGTTTTTATCACGTTACGTATGCAGCGACCTTAACGCTTTTGTTTCACCATCCTGTGAACTATCCACTTGCGAAAATAAAGTTAACGTGAAACAAACTGTCGCGTCGTCGGTCGCTTTCTGCGTACTGCGTGCGTGACACTCTACTAACTAAATTGTCTCTGCGCGCGGACTGAGCGTGTAGGTATATAAATCGACCGAATTACGTAGTGAGTCGGGCCTGCTGATTCGCTATTTTAGATCTTAAATCCTTATCAATATATCGTTTTTAGCCTACTCACAATACTTTTCGGAACGAGCGTAATGCCGAAAGTTAGCAAGTCGATATACCTACTTACCCGCTATTTTAGACCTTAAAGCGCAATACACATTGAGCCCGCCGGGCCGCCGACAAAGCCCGGCGACACAACCCGGCGGCAGAATCATGTCGGCAACATGCGCCTGCGCGTGTTACCCGCCGACATGTTGGCGGCTTGGGTACGCCTGCGCTCAGTTGCCCGGCGACACTCGACCTGTAGTGACGTGCTTGTTTTTTTTACGACATGGAGTGGGACGACGAAAAATGTCTTACGTTAATTAATCTTTATCATGAGAAGGAGGTATTGTGGAATCCAAAACACCCAGATCATAAAAGTCGACCAAAGCGTTTTGACTCATTGAACGAAATAGCAAACCATTTTAAGACAAATGTATCAGAAATTGAAAGAAAAATTAAAAACTTGACAAGTCAGTATTATAGAGAGAAAAAAAAAGTGACTGACTCAAAAAAGTCGGGTATCGGTACAGATTGTGTATATCAGAGCAAGTGGTTTGCATATAAATCATTTAGTTTTTGCAAAACAAGAATACTCCTACTGCCATGATCGATTCTGTAAGTAAAAATGCATTTATTATTTTTATCCAAATTTTTTTATTGTACAGAACAGAACAAGTTCGAAAGTGCGGACGCACCATAGTGTTAAATCGATACTAATATTATAAAGCTGCAGAGTTTGTTTGTTTGAACGCGCTAATCTCTGGAACTACTGGTCCGATTTGAATGATTGTTTCAGTGTTGGGTAGTCCATTTATCGTCATTTTTTTTTCAAAATTAGGGATCCGTAATAAAATTGCTATTTTGTATCACAAGGTGTAAAATCGAAAACCTATTTTTGCGTGCGCTGCAAAAACTATTGACAATAGAACAAAATAATGTACTACGAGTTTGTAGATCCCATTAATACCTAAAAAAAAGTCCGCGAGAACATATATCTAGCTGTCATGGTTTAATCACAATAACCGATTTTGTGTTCAAATAATTATTAAATCGTCTGAAGAAAAAAAAACTACGTTAAATATGTATCGTAATATTAATCTTTATCGAAAATAATTATTCAGTCAGTCAGAAGGGTGCAGGTTCAAATCCTGCTCGTGGAAATTTTTTCAACATTTGTGTTTTTTTTTAATAATTATTATGTTATCAAGAGTATTTATGTAGAAGTAAAATACTTTTTGTCTCATCTCATTCGGATATTTCGTTTAAAAGTTATCACGTGTGTAAGATGTTAATCGATACGATTATTATAAAGAAGTAAAGTATTATATTTTACGTATGCTCACTGTTCATAAAATAACATCCGATTTAAATCTTGACAATATTATTTATCTTTACTTTCTATGTAACACAATACAACAGATTAAAAATATTTTATTTTCAGGAGCCATCAAACGAGAGCAGTGTTGTACAACCCCAGCAAAATGATTCATCTCATTCATTTGCCGATGACACAATTAAACGTCCCAGAAAAAATCAAAACAATGAAATGATTTCACAAGCTCTGAATATTATGAAATCTGTCTCCGATCGACAAAATCAAACACAAGAAAAAGATGAAGACACTCTTTTTGGAGAATATATTGCAGCAAAACTGAGAAAAATGGATAAATCAACAAATGCAATAGTAAAACATCGAATAAATAACATTATTTTTGAAACCGAAATTGGATATCAGACAGATATGTATGCAGATTACGCAAGACCCTCTAGCTCCCGTAGTCATCCAGGGTACTATACAGGTTCTCCAAATGATCAGCCAAATGCATATCCTTCTAACCGCTCATCATCTGTATATTCTACTATTACGAGCCCGGATCATCAGCATTCTACCACCACAAATCCTTATAATCAGCCAAATACAAACCCTTCATCTGTATATCCCATCAACATAAGCCCTCATCCGCAACTTCCTGGAGTTGAATCTTCGGTACCAGTAGCGCTTGATGAAAGTTCTAATAGTGAACGTATAAGCAGCCAAGATATAGAGAACGTTTTCAAATCCATAAATGAAAATTAATTTTCTTTCTTTAAGATCTTTATTATACTGTTATAATTTGAAATAAATATAGCTTAGCATAAGAAAAGTAATCAAGAAATAAATCTGTCTTTTGAAATGTTATGATTAAGTAAGAGTCACTAATTGTAAACACAAATTAAAATATAACTACCAATATTATGTTTTTTATTAAATCTTTTTAGTTTTTGATTAAATTGATCATTGATCATACTGCCATTCTAAGCTTCCGACATCGGAGAGAAAATATTCAACCAACTCGTTCCTTGTATCTTCAGGACACAGATTTGTATTGACCTCTCTTGGCAAGGCAACAAAACAATTATTTTCAGGAGTTACTGTGCGCCATTCACCTGGTATGATTTCTCCGTTATCATTTTCAGAATCATATTCGATTCGCTGCATATATTTTTTTATATAATTGAACAAATGTACACAGGCCAATGTCACAATAGCAGTTTTTTGTGGACATAGCTGGATAGGTCTCTTGAATATTTGAAATTTGCTGGTTAACTGCCCAAACACATTTTCAACTACTCTTCGTCCTCGACATATACGATAATTGTAAACTCTTTTGGGAGATCTTTTTGTGTGATTACCATCGTAAGGTTTTATAATGTGGGTTTGTAATGCAAAAGCATCATCACCCAAAAAAAAAATAAGGCACTGGTACATTTCTCCCAGGTAAAGGTTTGTTGTCCGGCAAATTTAAAGAATTGTTATTTAACATTCTGCATAACGCAGAGTTATTAAACACACCGCCATCTGAAATACGACCCTGACATCCCACATTAGCGTATAAAAACTTGTAATCTGCATCCACTAATGCAAATAGTACAATACTGAAATAAGATTTATAGTTAAAATATTCACTTCCACTTCTTGGTGGACATTGAATTTTTACGTGTTTTCCGTCCATTGATCCAAGGCAATTAGGAACATTCCATCTATCCAGATATCTATCTGCAACTTTTTTCCATTCGTTTGAAGTTCTCGGAATCTAAAATAAAAACATTAACTAAATTATACTTCGAACTAAATCAAAAAGCACAAAAAATGTACATGTATTTAAAATTTATATTTAAGAACATTTAGATTTATTAAAAAAAAAAAAAAATTACCTTTACATACTCCGAAAGGCCATCGATTATAGCTTGGCATACTTCTGGGATAATGTATGAAATAATTTGAGGAGATACTTTGAACACGTCACAAAGGCTAATGAATGATTCGCCCGTACTCAGGTATTTTAATGTTATTGCTAATCTGTCTTGTGCCGAAATTGCAATTCTGCAATTTGTATCTTTTTTAAGTATTCTCGGCCCAACAATATTCAATAAATATTCAAAGTCGGTATTGGTTAATTTCATGAATGTTTGAAAATGTATGGGATTTTGTACAATCAAGTCATCTGCTTTCAAATCTCTTAATCTGTCACGATTGCTATAACAATTGCGACTCAGTAAACTAGGTCTAACCCAACAGCTTCGTTCTCTTTGGAGCGATCCAGCAATAAACATTCCACAAGCTGCTATCAACAGATCACTGCCATCGTCCATTTTTAAGATTATTTCTATTTACTGAATTATCGAAGATACACCACCAAAATTATATGACACAACCACACAACCTTTATCGACACGCGGCAATCACTGACTGCCAAATAAATTTCTCATCTCAAGCCGCCGACATGCCGCCGACCAAATTTTCCGACTTGAGCCGCCAACTAGACCGCCGACAAAAAGTTGCCGACATAAGTCGGCGGCCCGGCGGGCTCAATGTGTATTGCGCTTAATGCTTACTCACGGTTACTTAACTATTTTTTTTCTAAGGATTGATTATGTTGAACTATGGTTTTAGAGATTTATTTCTGTAAAGAATATTACGCTATTATATTATACCTATATGTACTTTAACTATCGTTGAATTATAAAAATACACCAAACACTTTGAGAATTATCCGCTCGCGTGATCTCGAGATGATACTTTAACCGATTCGTGGCCGATGACACGACTAGCGTGTCACGCCAAATATTCACAGGGAGCCTGTGACACGGCTGGCGTGTCACGCAAAAAAATACTATAGGTCAACCAAAAACAGACTAAAGTTAAAGTTAAATATATCATTGTTCTTAGAATTACGCGCAGTTTGGCTTACAGTGCTTGGTTTTTTGATTAACTGAGATAAACTTTTAATCAGAGGTTGCAAACCTTTTTACAAACTTATACTTTCTTTGCTTATAAAAATGAAAACATTAAACTTATTGTTTTCTAAAGTTTACGCGAACCCTACACGTTTAAATAAAACACGTTTGAACGGACAACTCGCGTTTTTAATCCTGACTTTTCGAACCCGAATGTAAAAAGTAAAATTGAACGCGAGTAGGTATATCAGTTTAAATGTGTTTTTTTTAATTAAAAACATAGTTTAATGTTATTAAGTCGTTTTTAAAATTGCATAATTAATATTTTAAATTTTAAAACTCATTTTGGGAACCGAAATGGGAAATATTTCGTCAAACTACATTGATGAAAATGTGTAGGTACTTATGTAAGTGTGTAATTAATAAGTATGCAAAAGTTGCTTAACCTCCGCAATCGTAGGCAGACTGCGCTAACCACTTCTGCGCCATCGAGCTCCTCGAAGAATATTACATGACTACTTTCTTTTGTTGATTAATAATTGTTTATTTTGATATTTAAAAAAAACAAATACCAGATTATAAGGTTTGTTTGTATATGAGAGTGCATGTGTGTGTATGTGAGCGTGTAAGAGAATAGCGATGACATTTGCTGTAGGCGTCTTCATTGCTTTGAAAAATCCGGGTTCTACGTTATTTGGCTTCTGGTGGACACTGGGGTAGATAACGTCTGTGTCTACCGATCGCATAGCGGTGACCAGGAGGCGACTCAGCTCATAGACTCTCAGGAAAAAATCAAAAAAGACATTAAAAAATCAACCTGTCTCAGGAAGCTCGAGTGCGATTCGAACCCACGACCTTTGGATTGCCGGTCCACTGCTCTAACCTTTTTTTTCTAGTAAACATTTTATCCGTTATCTATATAGCATTGTGAATGCAAAATTTCAATAATAAAGATATTTATAAGCAATTACGTCTTTATCGATTGTTAAATACTTGCAATAGTATTTCTTTCGAATGTGAGGGTAGACTTCACAGTGACGTAATACCGCTGGCTTGCAGCGTAATCAAACTACTAGGAAAAATTCAAACGAGTCTTCTGGGGTCTCGGTAGCTCAGCGGTTAGAGCAGTGGACCGGCAATCCAAAGGTCGTGGGTTCGAATCCCACTCGAGCTTCCTGAGACAGGTTGATTTTTTTCTAGTAAACATTTTATCCGTTATCTATATAGCATTGTGAATGCAAAATTTCAATAATAAAGATATTTATAAGCAATTACGTCTTTATCGATTGTTAAATACTTGCAATAGTATTTCTTTCGAATGTGAGGGTAGACTTCACAGTGACGTAATACCGCTGGCTTGCAGCGTAATCAAACTACTAGGAAAAATTCAAACGAGTCTTCTGGGGTCTTGGTAGCTCAGCGGTTAGAGCAGTGGACCGGCAATCCAAAGGTCGTGGGTTCGAATCCCACTCGAGCTTCCTGAGACAGGTTGATTTTTTTTCTAGTAAACATTTTATCTTTTATACTGCGTACAGCAAAGGAGTGGAACTTTCTCCCTGCGTCTGTGTTTCCGAGTACCTACTCATAACCCATCTATCTTCTACGCAAGGGTGAATAGGCACCTTCTGAGTTAGCTTGCTCCATCGTGGATCCTGTATTACCCCTGGGCTTGATCGGGATCAAGAGCAAACCCATTCATAACCCAAAAAAACGGGACCATCCGCGACGTGACCATTTGCAAATGGGACATAGTGCTACTAATCCCTCCAAAGGGTGGTATTCCATCATGAAACATATCTCGGTAAGTATATCGAATCTCTAACTAATTTCTTGATGGAGTTATTCGTGTTCTATTTTTCGTGATGAAGTAGCACACTCCTACAAAGAGGTTGCTTACTTTAAATGCTTTATAAGAAGATGATTAACGCCGATTTGCAAGTCGATAGACGAAAGAAATACGACTAGATCGTAAAAAAGGTTTACGACATCTGCCTAAAAAAATAGAAACTTACTTTTAAGCTCCAGTTTCTTATTAATTTCCATTTTGTTGTACTCTAAAACACAAAGTTATTGTAGTTCTTCAAGTTACAAACACAGACTAACGCTCATTGCGCCAGAATCCGCTAGAATGCAATAATAACTTGAGCGGGGCCTATGACACGAGAGTAGTGTCACCAATACGCGGGGATCATGACACGCCTCCCGTGTCACGCTTATTTTGTATGGGGCCCCGAGTGTAACTTTCATCTGGAGGATGAGGCAACGAACATCTTTATAGTGATTTCGTCCTTTTTTTCGCAACCGTTACGAACAAAAATTGCGGCTCGCCTTTGAAAAACCTTTGTTATGATTTTTAAGTTGTTATTGGTTATTTTAAACTCGAAAACAAAAACTTTAAAAATGTAGGTAATTAGCGGAGTGTAATACGTAATTTCGAAACACACTATCTCGATGCACGTTAGCGCGACAAATTGCGACAAACCAAATCTCGATGCACGAAATCGCGACAAACCAAATCTTGATGCCATCTATCTAAACAATTGTCGAGTAATTGATGGGTGACCAGTAAGCGACCTCGGCGAACATTGCTTAACTATCGCGATCGAAAACCTTGAGATTTTATGAACCTACGGTCACCCATCCCTTTGGCGACCTCGGCGGATATTACCTAACTTTCGCGATCGAAAACCTCGAGATTATATGAACTAACGGTCACCCATCATCTTGACGACCTCGGCGAACATTGCTTAACTTTCGCGATCGAAAACCTCGTGATTTTATGAACCTACGGTCACCCATCCTCTTGGCGGCCTCGGCGAACATTACTTAACTTTCGCGATCGAAAACCTCGTGATTTTATAAACCTACGGTCACCCATCCTCTTGGTGGCCTCGGCGAACATTACTTAACTTTCACGATCGAAAACTCGAGATTTCTATGTACCTACGTTTTAATAACAGAAATAAAGTTTAATTTATTAAGAATTTGCATACACTTACTTACCTCTAAATCTTCAATAATTGAATCAGATTCCGAAAATTTATCGTCATCATTGACGCTTTCCAAAATGCGAAGAAGTTCAATTGAATCGCTCATGTTGCACTGTGAGTGCAACATGAGCTATCACTATCCGTGACCACGGCGCTCAGAGAACTGATTATTGATGACGCGCTAGGGATGCGCCAGAGTTGCCATATTGGATTTATTAGGTGAAGTTGATGGGTTATTCCACTAATCCCCATTAGAAATCCCCTTCAATGGGGATTAGTGAACTTTTTGTTCACTTTTCCCCATTGATGCCATTGATGGGGATAAAAGGAAAAAGAATTGTAAATTTCACAAATCCCCATTGTCTTTAAAATAAAATTTAACACCAAATAATAATAATCACGCCGTCTTTATTTATTAATCACAATAATAAAATCTTCAATTTTACCCTCACTGCTATAATCAGTTTTACATTTATTTATCAAAATTAAAATCAGTCTTATTTAGTTTTTACATTAATGTTGGCGTAATAAAAACACAGATTGCAAAGGACTAAAATCACGGAATTTTAAAATTACTAACATACTTACGTTTAAAAATCAGTCTGATTTTGAAATAAAAAAACAGATTTACAAATTAAAAGTAATAACATAAATTCGCTATTCTTACAAAATTATAGCAGTTTACAATTATTTAGTATGTAAATAAAATCACAGTCTTAAAATCATTAACATAAACAGAGATTTTAACTTTTTTTATTTATTTAACAAAGTACTATGACTTGTCAGAAGGCGTAGCCCTACTTTTTTCTCTCTTTTAATTCGCTAGTAATTATATAATCTTCTGTAATACTTAAAAAGTGGAATAGTTTTACCACTCTATATAGTTCACCCGAAAATCAAAACAAAACAACAATAAAGTACGTAATTCTAAATTCAAATCATTGTACATAATAAATCTAATAACTTATGGGCATGGAACCTAATACTCGGGTAAATTCGGAAACACGACGATTCCCGAGAGACATTAAGAAAGTAGAAGCACTGTACGTAACTAATGCCGACTAGAATGAAGCAAAAAATATTTATTAACTTAAGTTGGAAAAACGACTCTATTACCTGCGCAATAAGATAAATATTATAGCGGTCCCTTTTTGTCGACAATGCATGCTCATGATTGGTCGGCTCATCTATTGTTATCCTGTAGGTCGGCAATGCAACCCTTATCAGTTGGCATCTTCTGTTTGTTATGTTAACGTTAAAATGGCAAGTTCTAGTTCAAATAGTGTATGTTTAAATTATATTAAAAAGGGAAATTCTACTGTACTTGTACGTGCTGGACATAAATACTGTGTTAAAGTCAGATATAAGAATGGCACAATAAACTGGGAGTGTGTACATCGCAAGAAAACTAAATGTACTGGATCCATCACATTAAAGGTAAATAACTTTCAATATTTCTGTGATTCTACTAAGACTCTTAGATGTTAACAGCCTATCACAAGTTTTTTTCTTATCTAGCTTCTTTTAATGTACCTAAAAGAATATAATACAAATACAAAGAACAAAACAACTCTCATAATCGTACTATATCCTACATAATCGTACTATAACCATAAGACATACTACATAGGTACATTTTTTTGCAGGGCGACCTAATAACAAAAGAAAAACCTCACAATATCTGTGAATATGCTGATTTTGCTGGAAATGAAATTCTACTGAGATTAGACAAACTAAAAAGACATATTTGTAATCCAGAAGCGCCAGCCATTCCTACTGCTTACAACACAGCAGTAAGTACTTTCAAAAATACTGGGATAGACATCATAAAAGAATTTCCTGTTCTGAAAAAAATTAAAACCTCTCTTTATAAACACAGAAACACAGCATTTCAGGTAGATAAAATTGAATGCAAGAATGTTAAGGATGTACAAATCCCATCAGCTCACCGACAATTTATTTTAGCAGACTACAATGATAACGATATCCGTATAATTGCATTCTGTTCAGAAACAGCTCGACTTTATTTAAAAAAGTTAAAATCATTCCTCGGCGATGGAACCTTCTGGATCTGCACAAAGCCCTTCCATCAACTATACACCATTCATGGAGATTTAGGTAATACAGAAAAACACGTAAATATTCTGCCTCTTGTTTATGTTCTTATGAGTCACAAACACCAACAAGCATATGAAATCATGTTTTATATGATTAAATCACAAATACCTGATTGGAGTCCAGAAACATTCAAATGTGATTTTGAAGTCGCTGCAATTAATGCAATACGTCTTGTTTGTGAAAATGTGTCTATCAGTGGCTGCTATTTCCATTTCACCCAGTCAATATGGAGAAAAGGTAAACTATTGGGACTGACAAAGGATAAATTAACCAGAAGACAAGTTGCACTAAGTGCTGCATTGCCCTTGCTTCCACCAGACAAAATAATAGCAGGTTGGTTATATGTTGCTTCTCAGAGCCCGGACGACGATAACAGCAAGAAATTTAGAAATTACATGCTAAACCAATGGATTAAAGAAGATTTTTCAAAAATATGGTGTGTATTTGGTCAACATCACCGCACTAATAATTTAGTAGAAGCTTGGAATAAAAAAATTAAAAGCCGTGTGGTAAAGAAAAGTCCTAATATTATGAAACTTCTAACTTTATTGGCCGAAGATGCTTCTCACTACGAAGTTCTTGCATTAAGGTTTTCTGAAGGCAGAGAAGGTATAGCAGAAAGATCTGTCAAAAGTATTAACAACGACATGTTTATACAGGAAGCCCAAATGGAACTTATAAACGGGGAAATAACGATAGGTCATTTCTTGGAGAAGGTTAAGTGATTCGTACTTTTAATATTTTCGTTTATTTAGTTCTGACGAACCAAAAAAATATTTACTAGGTACTGATAAATAATATTTTTGCCTAAATACATAAGAAAAAGTAAAAATCTGTGATTAATGTAGGTAATTCTCATACTGTGATTTTATTTAGACACTAATTACTTGTAAACTGCAAGAAGATGCTATATTTAAGTATGTTAAGTAATTTTAAAACTGTGATTTTGAATAGTACTTTGTTAAATAAATAAAAAAAGTTAAAATCTCTGTTTATGTTAATGATTTTAAGACTGTGATTTTATTTACATACTAAATAATTGTAAACTGCTATAATTTTGTAAGAATAGCGAATTTATGTTATTACTTTTAATTTGTAGGTAATTCTCATACTGTGATTTTATTTAGACACTAATTACTTGTAAACTGCAAGAAGATGCTATATTTAAGTATGTTAAGTAATTTTAAAACTGTGATTTTGAATAGTACTTTGTTAAATAAATAAAAAAAGTTAAAATCTCTGTTTATGTTAATGATTTTAAGACTGTGATTTTATTTACATACTAAATAATTGTAAACTGCTATAATTTTGTAAGAATAGCGAATTTATGTTATTACTTTTAATTTGTAAATCTGTTTTTTTATTTCAAAATCAGACTGATTTTTAAACGTAAGTATGTTAGTAATTTTAAAATTCCGTGATTTTAGTCCTTTGCAATCTGTGTTTTTATTACGCCAACATTAATGTAAAAACTAAATAAGACTGATTTTAATTTTGATAAATAAATGTAAAACTGATTATAGCAGTGAGGGTAAAATTGAAGATTTTATTATTGTGATTAATAAATAAAGACGGCGTGATTATTATTATTTGGTGTTAAATTTTATTTTAAAGACAATGGGGATTTGTGAAATTTACAATTCTTTTTCCTTTTATCCCCATCAATGGCATCAATGGGGAAAAGTGAACAAAAAGTTCACTAATCCCCATTGAAGGGGATTTCTAATGGGGATTAGTGGAATAACCCAAAAGTTGATTTGACGATTCTTTATTCATGTAGCTGAGCTACGGTACGCTATGGTAGTGTTATTTTTCTTACACTTCATTTTATTAAAATAGCAATAATAATAAAATAAAATAACACGTTTTAGTTGAATTTGGAATAGGTAATTTACATTAAAACTACCTTCCGTAGTACAGCACTAGCGGTCAAGAGTAGACGACTTTGGCGTGTTGGACATAGCATTTGCTTAGATAAAAATCCATGTTTTATAGTTCAATATTTCTCAGTTCTTATGGCTCTAAGAGACTTGTTTTTATACTCATATTTTGCAGAGATATTCTTTATTGCCGAATGTAGAAAAAAAAATACCAGTAATAGTTTTTCAACACATTTATTTAATATTTTTGTAAGCCGGGTTTTTTGTCAACTATAGATGTCGTTGGCGCACAGAGCCCGCAAGTGCTGGTCAAGTATAGACGACGGCGCTCAAAAGGTTAAACTGCTTTTTTTGACACATGATAATCAAATACGGCTATGTTTCTTGCAAATCCAATAGTAAATCGACGTTTAGATTCAAAGACGGCCTTTTTCCGTCTGGTTCGAAGCAAAAACGGCGTTAGTGCGCGCTCAGCCAATCACAGCAGTGAATTCGGGCCACGGCAAGATGGCGGAAAACGCGTTTTTTCTTACATTTCGTGTCCCAACTTTTAGTTACTTTATTAAAGTTTTTGTTGCTAAACAAGAACAAAATTATTAAAATTTTAATAATGGATGTCCGTCCTAACATAACAAACATCGTTTTTCGAGGAAACACAAAAGAAATCAAGAAAATTGGAAAAGAAATACTGCCAAAAGAAACAGGTAAGCGTGTAGTCTAGAGTTGATACAATCTAATATACTTAAGTTTTATTACATCATTTGCATTTCTCAATAACCCTAGGAAAATCTATTATTATCATTATAATTTTGTATGAATTTGAGATGTCATCGCAACGTCAGTTTAGGTAGGTAAATATAAAATTTCTGGGTAGAGTATGATTCGTATTTTTATGGTGACTTTTTTATATGGGTTTTGGTAAGTAGGTGGGTACGCGAAATTGCATTTCACAATTTCTAAAATATTAGTGTCCGACCGAAACAGGACTTTCAGCCGGAACCGAAATCAAATCTTTGGCCTCAGTCTCAGTTTCGGCCGAATTCGAAACCGAAAGTTTGGCAGAAACTTATTTGGACCGTTTCAGTGCACGTTTCCTGACTCCTCTGATGATCAATTCCCAAAATTCACACTTACCAAAAATGCTATTCGGGTGTTACCCAATTCACATGTTTTCTACTGCCTCTATATGCCATTTCCTGAAATGTGCTTTCCAAATCGTTTCGGTTCACGTTCCTAACTCCTTAGACGATCAATTCCCAAAATCCACACTTAATAATAATTAATCATCAAAGTACCTGTACCTGTACCTGTGTAACAGAAAAAGTTCTTTATTTCTGGTAAAACGAAGTTTGTATCGTGACATGAACACAAATACGGCGCGCACAAAGTTTCGGTCAGTTTCGGACCGAAACTGACACTGTAGCCAAAAGTAGATTTTTTGGCCGAAACTGGTCGAAACCGAAACCGAATCTTCGGTCGGACACTAGAGAACATAGTATTTTGTTTTAGGTACTCATCGAAATCTATGCCAACCCGTGTATGCGAACACGACCAACGTTCATTTAGATGCTCCGAAATACCCACTATGGATATGAAAAATTTGCACATTAAGTTTTATACTCACAAAGATAAGAAAAGCCAAGATGCAATAATATTAAAATCATGTTCTATTAATCCGATCGCTCAAAGGAAATCTACACGAGTCTGTAAACAAACTTCAATTAAATACGAAGTATTTGTTAAAGGTCAAAAAAGGATACCTATTTGCAAAAAGTTTTTTCTGAGCATTTTTGGAGTCACAAAGCATGGAGTTGATTATGTGATTAAAAGGTTTTTCTACGTCGGTGAAATAACAAACGAAACTCGTGGTGGGTTTCGAACTTCACAAAAATATTCAGAGCAAAAGGAGTCTGTGCACCAATTTATACAAGTACTTCAGTGCGTTCAATCCCACTATTGCAGAAAGTCGAAATTCGCCGAAAGAAAATATCTGCCTGCTGAGTTAAACGTAACAAAATTATTTAAACTGTACAAAACCTGTGAATGGGCTAAACCAAAAGTAAAACTATCTTATTTTAGATACATTTTTATAATTTTTACAACCTTGAGTTTGGTTCACCGCGTACAGACGTATGCTCCACATGCCTCGACTTGTCAGAAAAAATTAAGGCAGAGAATGACTCCTCCAAAAAAATTTCCTGCTTACACATACAAGAGTGCATAAACTGCGGGCAAAAGCTTTTTTTGACAAACTGCGTGAAGCAGCACCGGCTTTAAAAATTATATCCTTTGACTGTCAAAAGAACCTTCCACTACCAAAATTACCGGACCAAATTTGTTATTATAGCAGACAGCTTTATTTTTACAACTTGACTATGGTAGAAGGACCTTCAAATCAGCCTATGAGTAAAGACAACGTTTTCTCTTATTGTTGCACCGAAGACGACTTTCACAAAGGTTTGAACTTAATTTCATCGGCTATTTACCACAGACTCACTGAAACTGATAAAACAGGAATTGACAGAATACGTTTAGTAGCTGACGGGTGCGGAGGTCAGATCAAGAACTCCATTGTGATTGCAACATGTTGTAAGTGGTTGCTGTCATGTTCAACCATAAAAAATATAGAAGTGGTTTTACCGGTTACCGGCCATCCATATATGCCCGCAGACCGCGTATTTGGCATAATAGAAAAAAAACTGAAACGACAAGAAGTTAATGTGCATTCTGACGAAATAAAAGACATTACTTATATCTGAAACTTCAACAATTATTCGTTTCGGAGATGATTGTCCGGTCAGTGATTGGCGAGAAACAGCTAGAGCAATTTTAGCACCAACAACATCGTGGAACGTCGAATTTAAAAAATGCAAGAGATTTATACTGGTCCGTTCCAAAAAGCCAGGAAACGTACTTGTGAGAGGTGAAACTTTGTATAATATAATACCTTGGGACATCTTTTAACATCTGTAAACGCCAGAATACTATTTCAATGTTAAATGCTTAACAACTTCAGAAAACAGTTGCATTGAATAAAAACAAACTGAAGGACATAAAAAATCTTCTAACCAAACATTTCAGAAAAGAATGGCAAGATATTCCCACTCTTAACATGTACAATGTTATTCACCCAGGTGTAAATTTTACTCCTCTCGAGGGTGAAAATTACTGCCAGGAACAATTCGAGGAAATAAATGATTTACGCATTTAGATTCAGATAAAAAAAGCTGATTCCAGGCTTTTCGTTGATTGTTTTCATTATTCTAGTTGTTACATAGATTTTTAAAAAAAAATATCGTAAAAAAATTGCAGATTCCAGGCTTTTCGTTGATTGTTTACATTATTCTAGTTTGTTACAATATAGATTTTAAGAAAAAATGTGTTATAAAAAATGCTGATTCCAGGCTTTTTCGTTGATTGTTTTCATTATTCTCGTTTGTTACAAAGATATTAAGAAAAAAAAGTCGTAAACAAAAAGCTGATTCCAGGCTTTTTCGTTGATTGTTTTCATTATCCTAGTTTGTTACATAGACTTTAAGAAAAAATGTGTTGAAAAAAAAAATGCTAATTCCAGGCTTTTTCGATGATTGTTTTCATTATTCCAGTTTGTTAGTTACATAGATTTAAAAAAAAAATGTGTTGAAAATTACTTTCTTCACTGAAATTACTATTTTCTATGATCATTTTAATTTTGTAAGCAAGTCTTAAAAAAAATTATTAAAACAAGACCGCTGCATCATTTTTTTTTTCAAAATTGTTCAGCCCTAAATTCCTACTAAATTGATCAAAAGCAATAATGGCCATCTTTCCGTAGCTTGGCGTCAAAAACGGCAATCTTTGCAAAACTTGGAATCAAAAGTGGTCATTTTCAATTGTTGGTATCAAAGTCGGCCTTAATGATTTTTTAGGATCAAATAACGTGACTGTTTTAATATTTTTGCCAATAAAAGTGTGATAAAACTGATTTTGAATCCCAATTGCTATCGTTATTAGTCACTATGCACTCGAAAATATTTCTAATGCTTTTTAAAATGTTTTTTTCGCTTTACCAAAAATGGTTAAAAGTGAGATAGCCAGTTTTGATTTTAAGTGACTCATTTACCTATTATAAAATCCAAATTTATCCAAAGATTAAAGTTAAAACTTGTTAGTTTATTGTTGATTTATTATACTTTTGAAACTATATTTTTTGTTAGGTATATTTAATGATATTAACCCTTAATCAAACATTGGGAAATTATTTCCCACTTCCTCCTAATTCACAAAATATTTTTTATTTTTTTAATGGCAACACCCAGGAATTTCATCTATGGAAATTTAAAATCTTGGTAATATTTAAAATTTGAAAAATGGCAACATTTTTTTAATGGCCGCCATATGTCACCAAATGTCAAAGAGAAAGTCAGAGGTCACGATTTTTTTGCCAAAAAACCAGTTCTCGTTAGTGTTTTGAGGTTAAATTGAAAAAAAAATCTGGTAAGTGCATATAGTGAACACTATTATAAACTAGACTTATTTTCTGCATATTTGGCTTGAAAAGAACTGTGGAAACAGTACGATTTACTAGAAATTTTTAGGTTTTAGTAAGTGGGAAATTATTTCCCATTGTTCGTTCCTGCACTTAAAATTTTCTTTGTTCCCGTAATATATATATACAACTTCTGACCGTCTGTCTCGTGCACAAAAAAATTATCCGTATCCGATATTGTTTTTCTTCAGATTTTTATTATTTATTTCCAGCAAAAGAAAAATGAATAAGAAAAAAATACGAAAACCACAACCACTTACTAAAAAAAAAACTAGAAGAAGCAGTAGAAAACTTGGCTGACTTATCTGATTTATCCGATTATGATAATGAAGACGATAATTGCTTTGCTAATAGCATTTGTTCTCCTTCTGCAAGTTACTTAAATCAGCCGGATGAATATCTAATAGAACATCGTCTCGAAGAAATTTTTGGCATCGAAGATAATTTAGATGATGACAACGTTGAAGATGAACCCGTTTTGCAGACAACACGATCAGATTTATTGTCAATTTTAGATGACCAGTCTCAGAACGCAACGATACAAAATACGGACGGTAATGTTTTCGAGCAAGACACATCTAGTAGTCCACTCCATGTTCAAAATACAGTCCGCAATGTTACTGAGCAAGATACTTCAAATAGTCCACTCCATGTTCAAGAATTATGCACTCAAGATCAAGGCAGTCCCTCATCTCATGACATTCAACCAGAAATAGTTGACATACCCGAACAAGTGGTTACTACTCAAAGACCAGGCAATATGTTTGAAGAGGACATTGATATAGATGAATTAATGGAAGATGATCAAGAAGCGTCTCAAAATCACAACGTAGTTCCCAGGGACCGGTCTCGACCTAGAGATTGGAAGACAGCTGACTTAACCCATGATATTCCAGTTTTTGATAAGCGTTTTAAACCCAAGTTTCAGGACACACACAAAACTCAGCCCTTGACTGTTTTTGAAAGGTTTTTTCCAGATAAATTGATACTGATAATAGCAGAACAAACTAACCGATACGCAGTTCAAAAAGAGAGCGCCAATTGGAAACCAGTCACTGAAGAAGATATCAGGGCTTATCTAGGAGTTTTGATCATGATGGGGTTAAATCCTCTTCCGGATTTCGAGTTATACTGGTCGTCAGATCCTTTCTATTATAACAAAGAAATTGCACAAGTTTTTCCAATCGTGCGATTTAAAAAGATCACTGAAAACCTACACCTTAACGACAATGAAATGCAACCACCAAGAGACTCTCCTGACCACGATAAATTATATAAAGTGAGACCTCTTATTACAGAACTGAACAAGGTTTATCAAAGACAAGCATATAATTCAAGTGTGCAGTCAATAGACGAGTGCATGGTAAAATTTAAAGGTCGCAGTACATTAAAACAATATATGCCAAAGAAACCAATCAAACGGGGTTTCAAAATTTGGGCTAGATGTGACGCCAAAACGGGATACTTGTACCAATTTGAAGTTTATACCGGTAAAGGTGATAGCACAGAGAATGACGGACTAGGTTACAATGTGGTGACGAAACTATCTATTAATGTACATGGAAATACGTTAGTTGCTTTCGACAATTTCTTCACCAGTGTTCCACTTATGGAAGATCTATTTGACAGAAATATTTTTGCAGTAGGAACAGTTCGAAGCAACAAAAAATATCTGCCTGATGTCATGAAGAATAAAAAGCAGCCGAAACAGATGAGATTGGAAAAACATCAATTCACAGCTGTCACATCAGAGCCCGTAACAGCCGTCAAGTGGATGGACACTAAAGAAGTAAATGTGCTCTCAACCGCACATCAACCACGTGACGTAATGCTCGTGAAAAGAACCCAAAAAGATGGCACTAGAAAAGAGGTTCTGTGCCCGAAAGCTATTGCTTCATATACTCTAAGCATGGGTGGGGTAGATTTATTTGACCATTTTAGGTCTTCATACCCAATTGACCGAAAATCCCAAAAATATTGGATGAGACTTCTATTCTTCATGTTCGATGCTTCCATTATAAATGCATATATTACTTACAACGACACACACGTTGCAACGTTGCATGGTCACCGAGATTTCAGGTTGCGTTTGGCACGGGCATTAGTAGACAATCACACAACAAGGAAAGTACCAGGACAAGCTATACGGTTTAAAAACAAAAAGGGTGTCTTTGGAGTGCCTGATGAAGTCCGTTTATTGAATGTGGGCATACACTTGCCAGAAGAAATCAGAACTTACAAGAGATGTAAGTTCTGCAGTTTGAAAAAGAAAGAACAGAGAACCAAAATACAATGTTTCACATGTAATGTATCTCTGTGCGCCAAAACCTGCTTCAAAGCTTTTCATACTGCTCCATCTGAAAAATAAATTTAATAGTTATAGTTATAAGTATGATGATTGCAATGATAATTCCGCCTTTTTTGTATTAATACTTTTCTTAATTTCTTATTATAATATTAAATAAATAAATAAATAATAAACATCTTTTATTTTGGTTTGCATGTTACATAGTTTGAGTTACTTACAAAACAAAAATTAAAATTTCAAGCAAAGCAGGGGGGAACTACTAGTAAAAATAAAAGTCCGTAACCGTATCGGACAATGGGAAACAATTTCCCACTTCCATAAAATTTTGCTATGCAGTAACAGATAATGGGAAATTATTTCCCACCGCAAAAACACCCTTTCCCCACCCCCTATCTAATTTTTATATTTTTTTTCTGAATCTACGCACCCAACTTACCTAAAAACCATTCTTAGTTTTCATTAATCTCATAAAAAAGTATTCTGTTTGATTAAGGGTTAACAACAATTATTAGGACGCCATTCCTGATGTACAGTCACAAAATTTAGGTTGTTTTTGTAAAACATTGTTTTTATTATACTTTTGAAACTATATTTTTTGTTAAGTATATTTAATGACATTAACATTCAATTATTAGGACGCCATTCCATCATGTACAGTCACAAAATTTCGGTTGTTTTTGTTAAACATTGTTTTAAGTTGTTTTAAATACATTTTTAAATATATTTATAGACTTTGACTTTTAATGACAAGGAAAAAAATGATGATGTTGATACCTCAGCAAATTTTCGTATATCTTGACAATGAGAAATTATTTATCGGCTGGAACTTAAGAAGTCTACCTAGAATAGGTAATTGAAGATTTTGGTTCAATCAAATTTAACTTTTAATAAAGTATGCCAGTCTTCCCAGCATTGACCTTACAATAAACTAGAGAAGACACCGCGATGCAAGTTTGGAACCAACTAAGGTGCAGCCGCAAGGTCCACAACGGCTTGAATCACGCGCAATCACTAAGGCGTTTGCAGCCCATGGGCTGCACCTTAGTGCGCACAAACTTGCTTTGCGGTGTCTACTCTAATTTATTGTACCTCAATAGTATAAATACCGTAAACTCAGCTGTAAATACTTCTCTTTATCGTTACATTATAATTGTCCTTAACCTCGCTAAATAAAAGTTAGTAGTTAAGTATCTGTAATTCATAATGTTTTTTTTAGGATTCCGTTATCATCCAGTTCCTTTTTGTTTTGTTTAATTTTATGCAACACGCCGCTGTATATTTACTCAATTCATGCCTTATTTAAGACTTTAAGCGCCCTGGCGGTCACTGGTGACCGATAAAGAATTGAATTTCAATTGTGTCTCGTTTTGTGCCAGTCAACGTGAATAGAATAAAATAGAATTTCTTTATTGCTTAAACTGTGTAACAAGGGTTATTGTTTTGGTATGATCTAGACTAAATTCATGTTATCATTGTAAGTTCTAATTGTCATGTAACAATTGTAATCTGTCAATGTGCCTAATCAATAAGATAAACAAATTATAATTTTAAAAACAAAAAATAATTTGTGCAACATAAAAAGTTTACATTATCATCTCATCACCTACATTGACATGAACGAGGCTTTATAACTTAAGGTGCAATTAAGTTTGGCGTTGTAACTTTCACAAATTATCAGGCTTTTTAAATTTTTCTTAGATAGTCTCTTAAATTATTTGCAATATTCCTATCACTAGTAGAGATCACACAAAATTACACTAAAACTAAGTTTATACACAAAATCAACACAGGTTAAAGGATACCGAACCAATATAGTAATAGAAAAGCCCAAACTACAACATTACTGCCCTGTAAAAACAGCATCTTTATCATATCAACAACAATGTCAACATACAACATATTTACCTTGGATATAATAACAGTAACTAATTACACTAATTGCCAAAAATAATTAAGTTGTGAAGTTTAACCTGGCTCCCTTAACCTATATATCAGAGTCTACTGGACTTATTAATTTGACTTAATTTGTATGAAGCCCATGTCAAACTTCTACATCTAGTAGGCATTATACAACAGATTTTATTGAGGTTATTGGCAGGGGCCATTAGATAAAGGGCAGATAATAATATTAATATGTAGAAACAGCAAATTAATTTACAATTTAGTAAACCTAACATAACCTACCTTTTTAGTGTCACCTAAAATCACAATATTATTGTGATTTCAGGTTGCTATTTTTGATGCTAAATAATGATGATATAAATTCTAATTCTAAAACTAACTGACTGACTACCACTAAGACCATATTGACCATCGTGTTTCATTTAGGTTACTGTGAAAAAAAACATTACCTACCTAGTTCTTCAGTGATTGAAATGATAAAACTATGTTATGTTATGGAAAACCATCGACTAATAGTAGGTAGCTGGCTATAATCAGATCCAAAGTAAAATAAAATAATTGTAAATCACTGAATCACAACAACACAAATCAGTCAAACAAATCACCACACACATGACATTCGGCTTCGGTTCTTTTTTTTATTTAAATTTGTTCCGTGAAGGAACAGGCTAAGGTCAGAGACCATACTGCCTAGTCATTAGTGTTTTTATTTCTTTTTTTCCCTTGATGATAATGAGTGGTGATTAAGATGATGAATGATAAATGATGTCCCCCCAAACCCCTTGAGTCCTCAGTAAAGATGTGGGTCTACACTGAGGTCTCACGCGGACTTCTTAAGAGAATTTGAAAAATGATGTTGCACTGTTTTGTTTCATTTGCCAACACTCATGCACGTTCACAAACACTTAACGGTTAATAATCCACTATTATTTCACATTAATGTTCGAAAAAACACAAATTTTAGAAAATAAAACAAAACTGCAGACATGACGCTTCACTTTCCCGCGAAGAAGTCCTCGACTTCGGTTCGGTCGGCCTCGGCTTATTGTTTGTTTTTAATTTTATTTAAGTACGTATTAGGGATGGCGCAATCTGAGATCGATTAATTGAAGAATCGATTTCACGGAAACAAAAAATAACATTTTTTTGGATCGATATGTAGTTCTGAATTTATCTAGTGAAACAATATTTCAAAACTTATAATCAATATTATTTTTTTAATTTTGAGGACAGTAAAATGATTTACAGCTAGTTGTATTGAACAAACTCAAACACATGTACAGAAATAATAGTTTTCCGCTAAATTATTCCAAATCTCACGAGATGTGTGCTAAGTTTTCTTCGCCTCTTTTTAATAAATAAAAACAACAAAAAAAGTTACGTTTTTAATCTTTGAATTGTTAATACTGCAAATACAAACTCGATCGGTCGATTTTTGTTAGATCATATGTCTGTGGTTAGATCGTTAGTCGATGTCTGTTTTAGAGCTAGATTTTTATGTGAATCGATTTATTTGATTGCAATTCAGATAGATATAAAAACTATTTATTTTTAAATAATCGTCATCCCTAGCACGTAAAAGTAGATTATTATACCAATGTATTAGGAGGCCTATTAAATCTCGACTGTGATTTTTGCGTAAAATGGCCAATTTTTGAGTTCTTGATTTCAGAAACAAAAATACATTATTCATTTTGACTTATTTAATAGTGTAGAATAGCTATTGGCATAGTGCGTAGCGGCCTTGCTTTTTGTAAGTTTTGCTTAAATTTTTAATTAAACCCAGAATTGCAGAGGAAGATTTTCATAAAATGCGCGAAGGCACTTTTTTGAACTCATCGATTAAACTACTGTTCTAAACAAATGAAATAAAAAAATTAGAATGTTATCTCTATAGTCGTATAGTGCGTAGCGGCCTCGGAATTTTTAGATATCATTAATTTTAAGTATATAGAAAAAAAATCTTATTCTAAACCAAAAACTTTGAAAATCGCTGTTAACTTTGAAAAACGCTGTTCGTTAACTGTGAATTTCGCCTATCTACGATAATATTATTGAGAAAATTTTATACAGGAATAATTGTTAAAGAATTGTTTATCCTATTTCAGTAAAAATGATACCACACAACTGCCAAATTACTACAAATGCGATGCGCCGGCCGTCCGAACTCTGTTTATTCTCGCAGAGTGGACATTTGTAATATTATGCATGAATTTATTATCATATTTCGATAACAACGATAAATACAACTGCAAAAATACTACAAAATGCGAAAATGGGATTTTTTCGCAAGAATCACATTCGAGATGTAATAGGCCTCTTAAGTCTAGGCATGCTCGTTACGATTCCATTTTTAAGAAAATAGATTCAAGTGAATGAATACAATCTAGGGATTTTTTTAAATGATGCACTTCAATACGATCTTCATTCGAATCGATTTATAAGTGAATCTAATCATTTATATCCACGAAGTTATAGAGAAAACTGGAGGCCAAACTCCTCCATACCTACTCGAAGCAAAAACATTTAACCTTGACTGTATTCTATCTTGCTCCGTAGCAAAGAAATACATAATAGTCCAAAGCTCAGAACAATTAGTTATTGTTCTGAGGTCCAAAAGTCCCCGTCCTCTCTTTCTATTAGAAATAATTGACATGCGCCTTTAAGACCCATGCGATGTTAGGTGTTACCATTGTTTGCCGGTTAGTACAACAATGGGGAAATTAAAAAAAAAATAATGGAGATGATTTAATTAAGGAAACTGCTTAATCAATGGAATATAATTTTACAAATTACAGGTTTTGATAATTCACCAGATTTAGTAACAAATTAGGGAATATTGAACAATGAAATTGAAATGACTGACTAAGAAGTTACGAATTTCTATTTATTTGCAGCTATGTCATAGAATACATAATAATACAAGTGCTATATATTATCTGCCTGCAGCATTTTATAATAGACGCGTTTTACCTGAAATAAAACGCATATTAAATACTTACCTCATTAGAAGCTTATAATATTGAGATAGGCATATCCGTTTCCCGTCGTATTTTCCTTCCCTTTCTTCCGGTATATCGCTGTCTCTCTCGCTCATCCCACTCAGTGGCGTCACCAGGTGGCGCGGTGGGGGAACCAGGAGATTTCACACCCGTGCCCATCTGTTCATCATTGCGTCGAAATATGCATTAAGCACCAGGCGGAAATAAAAACTAAGCTTCTAATGAGGTAAGTATTTAATATGCGTTTTATTTCAGGTAAAACGCGTCTATTAAACACTTGACCGTCATTAGAAGCTTATAATATTGAGACCTGTTTGTTATCGCCTGGTGAAAACGCCAATGTGAAAAATAAATTAAACAATAAGTGCGAGAGAGTTAATCATATGTTTATGGGTTAAACAAAAAGTTATAATAAGAGATTTAATTAAGTACTCATTATTTACAATTTAAGTCATGTAAGAAAATAATTAGCCAGTCATTGATGAAAAATCAAATAATTTAGCTTGTAAACCATGTAAACGAACATTATTATTAGGAAATAAATATTATTTACTATTTGATTTCAATCACTTTACAGGGTAAAAATAAAAAATGAAAAACTTCGTCACGCCTGAATCAATAGTTCACGACAATAAACCTTGTGAAAAGTATAAACTAATCTCCAATTACCAATAGTTAGTATATCCTCAATGGGTAAATCATATCAATCTAGTTTGTAGATGCTACAGCGAAGCAAAACACAACCAGGTGTGGCTGTAATATCCATCTAGCTACCACAGTGCTTGAAACAGGTGTAGGTGAACCACTCGAAGTTTTAAATAAATTAGTTTAGCCATTTTGTACAATATTTATGATCCTTTTAACCAGTAGCAATTTCCAGCTTGTTTGTCTGTAGTCCCTACAGTCAGTTTTTGACCCAAACTGTCGCCTTAATATTACTGCATTGTCCTGAACAAAATAATGTTTGGTGTCCACAGCAAGGTAACAAAGGAGCAATGCGACAATAATATTGCAGTGTTACGAACTGTTTGAAATCTAGTTGATCCTAGGTTTGAAATACATTACAAAGGTCTACAGACTAATATTTCTAAAACCTGGAAAAAGGAGGTTTTGTTGTTTTTAAATGTTTAATTGAGATTGATTTTAAAACATGTTTAACTATTACCTCGTCACTAAGATTTCCATACAATTGTGCTCTGCATAAAGTAGAAACGACAATTTATGGTAGTGTATAGTATTGTAAGAAAGATTTAAAATATTAAGTGTAAATCTGCGAAAAACTGGACTGACTGGACTCATTTGGTACGCGTTCCGCGTGTGGATGGCGCCGCTGCTGCTGCTTACGCCCTTCCTGTACTAGTGGACCAAGCACAAGTGCTCATATGTTTTTATAATAACCGGACGCTTGAGTAGGGAAATTTGCTTGTGGTTCCATAACGATATATCATTTAACCACACCAAATTTCAACGTCATGTCTTGAACCTTGGGGGTTGGCAGGCCTGTGGTTATGTCTACCAGGCGTCTACGTTTCGAATTCCATACTGTGAATGAGGCAGCAAGGGGTACCACAATCAGATAAATTCCTCTTGAGGTGTGCTAGCACCCGGGGGATGAGGGAAGGTGGTGCGAATTTCCAAGCCAGAGGGAAGCGTTCTACTTCAGGCTGAAAGCATTTTGAAACATCGCTTCGTAATCATTGAGATAAATCTGCATAGTTTACCCACTACTCGAGCGTTCTTGGATACAAACAGGTTAATTACTGGCCAGGCCCACTTCGCGAATATCGTTTGTGTGAATTCTGGCAGTAGATGCCACTCTAGAGCTTGGCTATGTCGAGACAGTTCATCTGCATGGCTGTTCAGTTTCCCTGGAATGTAATGAATTTCGACCACAATTTGGTTGGTGGTCATTTGTTGGTTGGCAATTTGGAGGATTAAAATAAAATTGTCGCAGGCTTCGTGTTCGATGCTTGTAATTCTAAGACTTAGAACAGCCCGCTTTTCTTTTTGATTGCAGTGCAGCTTTTGTTCGGATGCACTCCACCTTCCCGATAGGGCAGAATTGTTGAGTTGTGACCCCCCAATCCTGAAGCAACGGTTGTCAAAAAGAATGTTGGTGGAGGTATATGTATTGGTGTTTCTGATAATTTTTAGCTACCAATACATTTAACTACATCGTAAGGTAGAGTCTATTTTACCGCCCAATTTCTTCTCTTAGGTATCGTAAAAGGCGACTAACGGACCATAGATTGCACATACATCCAACAGTATAGAGTGGCGATAGGCTCATCACTTGTCACGTAGATGTGCAGTTATCATTTGGTGAAACGTAGACTATGGCAGAGGACTGCTTTTGCGGTCCTCATTGCCTGGTCTCTGACTAACCCTTCAGGGATAACAGTCGTGAGTATATGTGGGTATGTATGGACGCTTGTGATTCCTCCATGTATCCTAGTATGTCCTTGCGGAAGACATTGATTTTGGTAAGCGCCCTGCGAGGCCGGTCATACAGACTGTTTGAAGTTTATGTGGACACTAAAATAAGTAAGTGTTTCTATTACAATATTGGCATGTCTGGACAGAACCATCTGGTTTTGTGTCCATAAATAATAGTCTAAGAAAACATTGCCGTGCTCATCTTAAATAGAAGGCATATAATTTTTAGTAATTCGCCTTTGTAGAACAGACGAAGAAACCATTGTGGGATTTGACTATAGTCAGATGGTAGTACCTAGGTCTGAGAAAAGTAATTTGTACATCCCGTCTCTTGGCCGTACACAGTCCGGAATTTATATAATAATTTAACGACTTCAGGTTAAAAATTGGACGGAGTGACCTTTCATGAGTGCTCTTTGGTGCTAAGAACTGGGTTAAAACAAAGTTTGGAAAAAAAAACTTACTGTTTCTCGAAACCTGTTCCTTCATCTGTGTCAGCATTGCAGACATTTTGTCCGATACAAGCGTGTAACAACTGTCGATTGTAACGTTTGGAAACCTGAGCGATGGCTTCAGATAAAACGGTATTCGATACCTTTGTGTTATGATAGAAAACTTGGAGCACCTATTTAGTCCCAACGGTGTCGATAAAGTGCAAATTGACCGGCTCGAAATTTCGGAGCGTCATTGTCTACGTCTTTTGTTACCTCTGTTAGCAGAGAAGATGGACGTTTTTGTCCTGATTGAACAAGCTGCCAAGCCTATGATCCTGGGGATTGAAAGTAAGAACAGCCTCCGTTGTTTATATTATGGCTACGATGTGGTTCGTGGCTGGCATAAGTATGTCCTTGCGGAGGACATTGTTTTTGTTAAGCGCCCTGCGAGGGCGGTTCATAGCCATGATGTGGTTCGTGGCTGGCATAAGCATGTCCTTACGGAGGACATTGATTTTGGTAAGCGCCCTGCGAGGGCGGTTCATAGCCACGATGTGGTTCGTGGCTGGCATAAGCATGTCCTTGCGGAATACATTGTTTTTGGTAAGCGCCCTGCGAGGGCGGTCCATAGCCACAATGTGGTTCGTGGCTGGCATAAGCATGTCCTTACGGAGGACATTGTTTTTGGTAGGCGCCCTGCGAGAGTGGTTCATAGCCACAATGTGGTTCGTGGCTGGCATAAGCCTGTCCTTGCGGAGGACATTTATTTATTTAATTTAATTAAAAACGGTTACATAACCATTTACAACAATTAAACGTATTATTCAAATAAAATAAGGGACATTTAGCATTACATTAACATACATGCATCTTCTCGCAAAAATCGCAAACACTCAAGTAATATTACCATTGATTTTGGTAAGCGCCCTGCGAGGGCGGTTTATAGCTACGATATGGTTCGTGCTGGCATAAGCATGCCCTTGCGGAGGACATTTATTTATTAAATTTTATTAAAACGGTTAAATACCAATCACAATTATTAAACATATTATTCAAAATCAAATTAAATTAAATAAGGTACATTTAGCATTATATTAACATATATGCATCTTCTCGCAAAACCGCAAACACTCATGTAATAACCATTGATTTTGGTAAGCGCCCTGCGAGGGCGGGCAGATTATAGCCAAGATATGGTTCGTGGCTGCCATAAGTATGTCCTTGCGGAGGACATTGATTTTGGTAAGCGCCCTGCGAGGGCGGGCAGATTATAGCCACGATATGGTTCGTGGCTGCCATAGTATGTCCTTGCGGAGGACATTGATTTTGGTAAGCTCCCTGCGAGGGCGGTTCACAGCATGCTGTGCGTGTGTCTGTCCCATGAACCAGAAGAACAACGCGATGGTACACTATAAGAAGTTTGCCCTTGCGAGAGGTAACAGTTTGTTGTTAGTACAGGTTTTGCTTGCGAGGCATTCTCAGTAGGTACCAGATTTAATAACTGGCCAAAAAGTTTTCTAACAGGACAATTTTTTCTAATGCAACTGTAATCTGTTCAGAATTAAACAAATATGTGTTTGAAGGTAGAATCTTATTCATAGTAGCAAGCATTAGAGGGTCTTTTACATTTTTATGAGTACCTATCCTCTTTTCGTATATTTATAGTTTCAGTCTACAACCTAATCACCACTGAAAATAAGACCTTTAAGAGAGGCATCAGATGTTTGCGACCAACTAGTAAACTGCGCAGACAATTATTAAAAATATCTTTTTAGTTTTAAAATAACAAAAGTTATTGGTGCACAAGTTTTATCAGAATATTGGTGCTTAAGGCCTAGCTGGCTCTTTTAGTTTACTTTTAAAATCAAAAATCAAAACTAGATCACTACACGGAATATTTAAATTGTTAACTGTTTTAGTCAGTATTGGTAACACCTGCGAGGTGCAACAATCGTTGTAAGATTTCCTCTAACGTCCGATAAAGCAGACACATTGTCGTTATCGTCATGAAAGGCGGGTACGATGACCATGCTTCTTTGAACGATGACGACTAACTCGAACTCAACCTTCGCCCATGCGATCGGGATTGTTAGAAGGACCAGCTATAGCCGCTTAGCTACAATTCATTTTTCTCATTATCTAATGTAAGCATATTATCGGTTTCTTATCTAAAATAAAAAGAAAAAGTGCCTGAAGGGTAGATACTACGTATTAAACACAAAAAACACTTTTAAAAATACTATCTTTACTCGAATGCTTTCTTATCTTAAAAGAAAAGGTGTATCTACATCTCTTGCGGGTAAAATAAAAAGTTTGATATACCAGATAAGTTTAAATTATAAATTCAGCGAACGGTAACACCGTTAAGTTAAGAAATTATTCTAAGTACTCACGTGTATTGTAGAAACTCACGAGAACTGTGTTGCAGTTTAAATAAAAATAATTATATTTCTTTGTCACTTGATCACTATGTAGTGCACAAGTTACGCCGACGGGAAATTTCACGCCAATGATGAACAAATCGGCACGGGTGTGAAATCTCCTGGTTCCCCCACCGCGCCACTGAGTGGGATGAGCGAGAGAGACAGCGATATACCGGAAGAAAGAGAAGGAAAATACGACGGGAAACGGATATGCCTATCTCAATATTATAAGCTTCTAATGACGGTCAAGTGTTTAATAACTTTTGCGGACTATTTTTTTACTAAAGTTTTATTTAATTGTAGTGGTTGGTGGTTGGATCCGATTTCAGAGTAGATTTAGGGCGACTTGCAGAACTTTTTTTTTTTTTTTACTAGGTATGGGTTTGCTCTTGATCCCAATCAAGCCCAGGGGCTAAGACAGGATCTATGATGGTGCGAGTTTACCCAGAAGGTGCCTATTTACTCTTACTTTGAAGATGGACGGGTTATATGTACTCGGAAACACAGACGCAGGGAGGGAGTTCCACTCCTTTGCTGTACGCAGTATAAAAGATGTTGAGTAACGCTTTGTGCGACATTTAGGAATATCCACCAAGAAAGGGTGATAGCCCGCAGTGCGCCTGGATGTCCGATGGAAGAAGGGGGATGGCGGTATGAGCTCATGCAGCTCCAGAGCACACTCTCCGAAGTACAGTCTGTAAAAGACCGACAGACAGGCAACTTTGCGGCGGTGAGCTAGGGTGTGAAATTTGCTCTTCACTAGTTCTTTGTCGCCAATTAGCCTCTCAGCTCTGCGTTGAATCGTGTCCAGTGCAGCTAGTTGGTATTTAGCAGAGCCGTCCCACAGGTGACTGCAATATTCCATGCAAGATCGGACTTGAGCTTTATAGAGAGTTAAAAGCTGTCCCGGCATGAAATATCGCTTGACTCTATTTAAGACGCCCAGCTTTTTAGCTGCAGTTTGTGCCTTGGACTCGATGCTGGTGCCGAAGTTGAGGTCTGAAGACAACTCCATGCCCAGAAGGACGAGACTATCGGTAACAGGCACAGATGCACCCCGAAAAGTAGGAGTCAGGTTAAAGGGACTCCTTTTAGCGGTGAATAAACACGCTTGCGTTTTGGTGGCGTTGAAATTTACCAGGTTACTGTCACCCCACTGGCAAACATGAATTAATGTCTGGTTCGTTCGCTCAACCATGGCCTCTCTCATCAACATCACGTCATCACCACTAGCTTTTGCATCCGAAAGGAATCTCTCTACGACAGTACTGTCATCTGCATACCCAACAACTCCCGGTATCAACAGGTCATTGATGTGCAACAGGAAAAGCGTCGCAGAGAGAACAGACCCCTGAGGAACTCCGGCATCAATAGCCACTGAGTCAGAGGAGCAGCCATCGATGACTACTCTGATCGACCGTTCCGTCAGGAAATCAGCTATCCAACTACAAAAGTCAGCGGGGATACCATACGCTGGAAGCTTGTGCAGTAGACTTGCGTGCCAGACCCTGTCAAAAGCCTTTGAGATGTCAAGTGATACGGCGAGTGCTTCGCCGTGCATCTCGAGGGCCTCACCCCAGTAGTGCGTCAGATAAACTAGAAGATCCCCAGTCGATCGTCTTCGGCGAAACCCATATTGACGGTCACTGAGGAGGTCATTAACTTCTAGGTATGAGAGCAACTTACAGTTTAGAACTCTTTCCATGACCTTACAGAGTATGGAAGTGATGGCGATCGGTCGGTAGTTGCATTGGGCCATTACATGCCGGTTGTATGTAATGGCGTTGGGACGGAGACCCGAAATGAAACAATGTCTTGCGTTGAATCAATAATCTTTATCCTCTAGTGTATCATCTTAAATACTAATTAACATCACATCTATACGTGACTAGAGGAAGGACGCCTTGTCAATCAGGAAGACCTTAATTATCACGTACTATTGAGTACGTGCTGATAGTGTAATTCACTATATCACACCTCCCCTGAAAAGGCTAGGCATCCCTTCCCTGAAAAGTAAACTCTTATTTTCTAAATATCTTAGTCCTATTCTTATGAACTATATATTCTTTATTATTCTTTAATATTTTTACATTAGTACCTAGCTCTTCTAAAACTTCAAATGGACCTAAATACAAGTCATTCAATTTATTATAATTTTCATTCTTATACAAGAGTAGATCACCTTTTTTGTAGTGTACTTCCTTACAATCTAAATCATAATTAGTTTTTCTACTTTGTTTTGATATTAATAAGTTGTTCCTGGCATCATTATGAGCTTTTTGCAATCTAAATTTTAACTCCGATGGATAATTGTCGTATACATATAAGGGATCAACTTTACTAACTAAATTACTAGGTACGTTACATGTTTTCCCAAAAACTAGTTCATAAGGGGAGTATTTGGTACTAGTATTTACAGAATTATTATAAGCAAAGCACCAATATGGTATCCAGGTACTCCAATTTGCCGACTGATTCTGTGTTTGTATTCTCAAGTAACATCCGAGATGTTTGTGCCAGTTTTCTAGCGAACCTATACTCTCATGATGATAGGGTGTTGAATTTAACTTATCAATATTTAGCAATTTACATACTGTTTCTAACGTGGAATTAATAAATTCCGTTCCACAGTCAGTCGCAATAACCCTGGGAGTACCATATCGTAAAATAAAATTTTCAGTAAAAACCCTAGCAACAGTTTCAGCTGACTTATCAAGTATTGGGTAAGCTTCTACAAACTTTGTCAATTCGCATTGTATTGTTAATATGTATTTATTACCCAAATTATCGACCTCCAACGGCCCCACAATATCTAAATATAATTTTTCAAAAGAAGTAGATGCTGTAGTGGTTATTACCATTTTCTCTTTATTATTTTTATTACAAAATTTCTGCTTTTGGCAATCTTTACAGCGAGTCACATATTCAGTTATGTCTTTTTGCATATTACTCCAAAAATATTTTTTTCGAATATTCTTAGTCATTTTATTTATGCCTACATGACCACTTGTCGGCAATAAATGATAATCATTTAGTATAACACGTATCAAGTCTTTATTTGTAACATGTTCAACTTGGTTATTAATAATACATAACCGCGGTAATTCTTTATGTTTCATGAAAGTTTGGGTCAAAATTTTAATAAACTTTTTATTAAACCCATTTTTAATCACAACGACTTCTACAATATTATATTTTTTACATAATGCACTCAGTTCTCCTATCGTTGCGTCTCGGCGCGCCTCCGTTAGTAGAGATTCCTGATTTATGTAAATAGTAGAGTCACTAAATAACATATCACCCGTCTGTGAGACGTATCTTTTCTTTTTCCTCAACTTCACGAAGTTTTCATACGAACAAATATCTAACCTTACATCATTTTGTGATTTCTGCATAATATCTACCACTCTTGGTTGCCTATGATCAACAGGGGGCTCAACCCTGCTACTTCCAGAGGTAGCGGGTTCATTATTTTGCTCCGTGGTTCTTTTCATTGAACGGGTTAATACCCCCAAAAAATTTGAATTTAGATTTTTTAACTCGTCTGATGTTATAATGACTCTCGATAAGGCATCTGCCGTTACATTTTCGGAACCTTTTATGTATTCAATATCGAAATCATATTCTTCTAAACAAAGTCTAAACTTAGTTAAACGGCTACTAGGATCTTTTATGCTAAATAAATGAACCAATGGTCTATGATCTGTTAATATTTTAAATTTTCGTCCGTATAAATATGGTCGAAAATGTTTTATAGCCCACACTACCCCTAATAACTCTTTATGAATGGTTGGGTAGTTTATTTCTGAACTGTTTAATTGTCTGCTTGCATAAGCTACGGGCTTATTATTTCCATTTGATAAACGTAGGAATGTACATTTCTAAGTTGACCCAAACTTTCATGAAACATAAAGAATTACCGCGGTTATGTATTATTAATAACCAAGTTGAACATGTTACAAATAAAGACTTGATACGTGTTATACTAAATGATTATCATTTATTGCCGACAAGTGGTCATGTAGGCATAAATAAAATGACTAAGAATATTCGAAAAAAATATTTTTGGAGTAATATGCAAAAAGACATAACTGAATATGTGACTCGCTGTAAAGATTGCCAAAAGCAGAAATTTTGTAATAAAAATAATAAAGAGAAAATGGTTATAACCACTACAGCATCTACTTCTTTTGAAAAATTATATTTAGATATTGTGGGGCCGTTGGAGGTCGATAATTTGGGTAATAAATACATATTAACAATACAATGCGAATTGACAAAGTTTGTAGAAGCTTACCCAATACTTGATAAGTCAGCTGAAACTGTTGCTAGGGTTTTTACTGAAAATTTTATTTTACGATATGGTACTCCCAGGGTTATTGCGACTGACTGTGGAACGGAATTTATTAATTCCACGTTAGAAACAGTATGTAAATTGCTAAATATTGATAAGTTAAATTCAACACCCTATCATCATGAGAGTATAGGTTCGCTAGAAAACTGGCACAAACATCTCGGATGTTACTTGAGAATACAAACACAGAATCAGTCGGCAAATTGGAGTACCTGGATACCATATTGGTGCTTTGCTTATAATAATTCTGTAAATACTAGTACCAAATACTCCCCTTATGAACTAGTTTTTGGGAAAACATGTAACGTACCTAGTAATTTAGTTAGTAAAGTTGATCCCTTATATGTATACGACAATTATCCATCGGAGTTAAAATTTAGATTGCAAAAAGCTCATAATGATGCCAGGAACAACTTATTAATATCAAAACAAAGTAGAAAAACTAATTATGATTTAGATTGTAAGGAAGTACACTACAAAAAAGGTGATCTACTCTTGTATAAGAATGAAAATTATAATAAATTGAATGACTTGTATTTAGGTCCATTTGAAGTTTTAGAAGAGCTAGGTACTAATGTAAAAATATTAAAGAATAATAAAGAATATATAGTTCATAAGAATAGGACTAAGATATTTAGAAAATAAGAGTTTACTTTTCAGGGAAGGGATGCCTAGCCTTTTCAGGGGAGGTGTGATATAGTGAATTACACTATCAGCACGTACTCAATAGTACGTGATAATTAAGGTCTTCCTGATTGACAAGGCGTCCTTCCTCTAGTCACGTATAGATGTGATGTTAATTAGTATTTAAGATGATACACTAGAGGATAAAGATTATTGATTCAACGCAAGACATTGTTTCATTTCGGGTCTCCGTCCCAACGCCATTACATGGCGTTGGGATTACGGCACGACTTCCTTTTTTGGGTACTGGCTGCACATTAGCAAGCTTCCAGCATTTAGGTACGGTTTTTGCCTCGAGAGAAAGGCGATACAAGCGCGTTAGCACTGGTGACAACTCAGGCGCACAACACCTCAGTACCCTTGCTGGTATGCCATCAGGACCACTGGCCTTGTTCACGTCTAGACTAAGCAGGGCTCTACGGACCTCTTTATTGTGGATTGTGATCTCCGGCATCGAAGAATCACAGCGAGGTAAATTTGGTGGTTGTTGAGAGCCGGTGTCTAGACGCGAGTTGCTCGCAAACAGAGAGGCAAATAAACTTGCTTTCTCAGCTGCAGAATGAGCCAGCGACCCGTCAGGTTTCTGCATGGGTGGTAACATAGGACGGCAGAAATTCGCCTCGGCTGACTTCGAAAGGGACCAGAACTGTTTACTACCGCTCGGGTAGGATGACAACTTTGTCCCTATTCGGCTGATGTGATCGAATCTGGCCTTTCGAATAACCCTTTTGCACGACTTGGCGGCCGAATTAAAGGCTCTCTTCTTTGCTCGGATTCTCCGTGCACGGACTTTGCGATCCCGGGCTTGCACCCAAGCCTGGTAAGCAGACTGTTTTCGGGCCTCAGCACGAGTACAGTCCGCATTATACCAAGGGCGGGACTTGTAACCGAGCGGGATGTCGGAGAATGGAATAAAAAACTCCATTCCCTGCCGGATTACATCCGTAATCGCATCGGCCGTACACGAAGGGTCGTTAGAAGAGAAGCATGTTTGCCGCCAGGGATAAGATGCAAGGAAAATACGCATCTCGTCCCAATCTGCTGACTCGTATCGCCATACTCGTCTCGTGCCCCTAGGGCTCATATCCGGAGGAGAGCAAATCGACACTCACTAAATACGATTAACGCTTAAATGTATTTAAGTAATCATTTGTCTTTTGTCATAATATGTTTGAAATTTATAGAGACACATGATCACTTAAATACATTTAAGCGTTAATCGTATTTAATAAATGATAAGCAAGTCGCCCTTGACGTACAAACTACCTAATTCATAGATAAACTTTCAAGTCTAATGATATTAGTGACGTTAAAGAGTCCATATTATTAGTGTTGTCAAAAAGTTAATGAAACAGAAAAACGCTAACTAATATTTTTCGATCAACCATACAACTAGATGTCAGGTCGGCGCTAAAAATAAGTCTCGGTAAATAACAGCCGACTTGAAAAAAGTGCTTTTATTTTCTCGCAAGGCAATAACAGGTAAAACTACTTTATTTGTTGCCCCTTAAGGTTGATTTCACCACTAAATGTTATTGACGTCTTGTCATTTTTAAGTGCCAGGAGTAATCATTGCTTTTGTCGTTGTATGTGACGAATGATAGTAAGTATAAGATAATACTTAGAAGATTTGTGACTTTTTGAGTGGGTGCCATGGTTGTAATTAGGTTGAACTTAAAACAGTTTTATAACTTTTGTCTCAGTTTGTTATTAAAATTCTGTCCACGTGAATAAATACTTTTTATTCACGTGGACAGAATTTAGCTTAGATTTTGTACGTGACGCGTTATCTAGTTGGTATTGTTGATCGAAGCTAATATTATTATTTAATGAGTCCAATAAAATGAGCTACCTACCTAATAACATCAGTAACTTTTATGAAACAGGTCCCGGACAAATTAACCCAGGAGTCGAACGAAAGGTCAATAGAGGTCTACTACTTGTCTTCAACTTAAAGTAATGAGTTTGGTCTCCAGTATTTCCTATAAGTTCATGTTTAGATTGTATTTACAATGTATAATTTATTATGATCATACATCATTAGTCCCCAATGTTTATGTTACAAAGCGAAGCATGTTGATAGGCAAAAATAATGAAACATGATGCAGGTAGTTCTAAAAAGTCCTCGTTCGTTGATTTTATTTTGCTTTGGTCGTTTGTGCCGTACGTCACCGTGAGTGAATAATAGTGCTATTGTGATTTTACCGATGGCACCACCTATTAAATCCAGTGTGTGGTCCAATCCAATCCAATTTCGTAAAGAAGTTAATGGTGTTTGTATTCTTAATATAAAAACAATTGTTTTATTTGTTAAAATTATTGCAAATTTTGATTTGATTTTTATGAGATCGATTCAAGAGCATACGATCCGATTCAAGAATCGATTCAGACGCCTATGATCCCTTACGTTCCAAAAAATCAGAGAAAAATCATGCATCCCTGATTAGGTCCAATGATAAAGTGTAACTAGGTAAGTGCTAGACATGAAGTTATAGGAAATACTGGAGGCCAAAGTCAGTAGGCACTCTAAGTTGAAGCCAATGGGCGATTTTCTGACAGCCCAAATTAAAAAGTAAAAATTAGTTCAAAAACACTCGATAGATGTCGTTTTACGAAAGCCGACCCGTACCTATTTAAGGGTTGTAATAAATTCTACACTTTTACTTGTCTACCAAAAAAATAAAAAATATTTCTTACCTATTTTTATTCAGGATATCCAGGACCTATTTCTATTTTGGAATAGAATAAATATTACGCATCCATACACGTGCTCTTCATGAACTCGTCTTTTACTAAACGCCATACTAATCTTTGCTAAGCGCCATCTATGAAGTCATTTACGAACCAATTTCTTTTTCTTTTTTGATCTCGGAAAATCGCCCATTATGTATAACTTAAGTTACTGATGTTATTAGGTACTGTGGAACACGTAAAGGTTGGGGGGCGTTTGTTTTAATAACAACAACCTTTATTTAGTATACGAGTTCATTTATTGTATATTTTTATATACATTTACAATTACATATTTGCAATATAAAAATAACATGGTCAAGTCTACCCATGTTGGCACTTCCGATCGTTCTCCTCTAATCCCGGTTTGACATCTTGTCAATTCAAATTACGTTTTTTACAAATTACTATACAGTAAAACCAGCCAGCGCCCTAACATGGTATAAACTCTACATTCCTCCCGACCTGGGGAAATAAAAAAATTTTAAACAAAAAAATTTTTTTCCAACTTTTTTTTTTACATTTCTACCCATTTCTAAACATTTCTAAACATCCTAGCGGAAACGGAAAAAAAAATACATACAAGAATGATTCAACCTAAACCCGACTTGGATTTAGCTATTCGAAGAATTAAACTTCGAAAAACTTGGCACATATAAACCCGTCAAAACTATATACCTATTTTGAATCATCCTCTAAATTACAAACTAACACGACTCATATACATCACCCTTAACAAAAATTACATAACTAACTTTATCAATCTGCATGTTAAAATATTTAATGTTAATGCAGAGAAAAATTCCAACTTTCTAAGGGTGTGATAGTCGTAAACTTAAGCTTTATAGCAAGACTCAAAGCAGATATTATCAACTTATCAATAGGAAAAAATATTCTACACCATTATATTTAAAACTCTTAAGAATTCAAGAGGCTCAAGTACAAGGTAAGAAATAGAATCCCCAAAAACATGTCAACTATCCCACGTTATGACTTGATACTCAACAATACAATATTCCCTCATAATCTATAGAATTAGGGAATTATTGATTAAACTTTAAGGCAAAAGATAATCCCTCTATTTCCAATCCATTACTTAGGTAGAACTTCTACTAAGTAATTCCGAATGCTTATGAGAATAGTCACTCTATTCTACACCAGAAATTGCTTATCGTGAGAGAAATTTATTAACTCACTACAAACTACTAAAATAATAAACTATTAAATAACCTTAAACTACTATTACACTACTCCTATAAATCAAATAACCTACAACATCATACTCCTCCATACTACTAACTCCTTAACCCTTCATAAACTAATTCTCTAAATACTCAGCCCTTTATCTGCATACTACATACTGCTAATTCCTAAACCTTCACCAACTATGCTATAATACTCAATCTTTAACCCTCAATAATAACAAACCATTTACAAACCAGATACTAACCCTATATCCCATCATTTATGTGTGTGAAACCCAAATCAGGAATCCATGACAAATAGCTTATTGCCTAATCATGTTACACTAAATAATAGAATTAGTCGACTAGATCTATAACAATCTAATTCTACTTAACCCTTACAACTCCTTTTTATCTTTCTCAAATCATTACTTTACCAGCATTCAACATTACATATACGTTAACAAACCTATCTCACGCTTTTTAACAATATTTTCTTTCTAATTATATCAAACTACTATTTATTGCCCTCTTTTTCAAACATCAATGCTCAAGGACCTCTTTTTCATACATCAATGCTCCCTGCCATCATTAGTTTACCTAAAATACGTTATTCTTATTTCCCTCGTTCATTATGAAACATTAAAACACATATTAGCAAATAACAATGACAACATATAACTTAAAATTAACCTACTAAAGCCTTCCCTTTTTACACAAACTTATGATAATTTACAAACATACACATACACAATAATGTCTACAAACACACATCATCGTGACATGAAATGCTTCAGGCGATTTGTATGAAAAACGAACTTTACAAGCCACCAACATTAGACCTCCTATCGCTCCATGATTCTATATGCCATTGATAAAGACGTGCCAGTTTCGTACATCTGCCAATAACTCGCTTTGGAACATAATAAAACTAAATCATGGACGTTAAAGAATACCGGTCTAACTCTTACGTAGTGCCTTCGTAAATGATCTACTCATACGACCTACCTGTTCTATCGAATTTTCGTTTTAGGATAACCCGTTCCTAAATCTACATTAGTTACAAAACGTTTTTCCTCCACCGGCAAGGAAAACTCACCACTATTTGGTGCCTTCAAAAAATCTACGTAATCATTGTTACGCAATTTCTGAAAATCAATAAAGTCAACAATTGATTGATGCCTGTCACTTGTTGACACATCAATGTTTTTCTTTTCCGCGCCCGGCTCGGAACTTTCTAAAACAATTGCCTGATATAGAACATTCGATGACCTATCTGACTTTTGTTCTAACTTCAAACTTTCTAAACCAATTGTTTGACATGGAACATTCGATGACTTACCTAACTTTTGTCTAACAAGCGAACTCGATTTTTCCGAATCCTGTCTTGCAACAATAGCGGCTTTACATATTTGGCTCGACACATTTGGTTGAACAAAATGAATTTTTCCTTGGGAAAAAGACACACAATTGTTATTAAAACCAATACACATTTTATTCGTTATTAAGAAATCCTGACCTAATACTACACTACATTTTAAGTCAGTTATAATTATAAATTCTTGTTTAAATAAAAAATCGCACAAAGAAAACATTATATCGCATTTTCCAACTACTTTTAACCTACTACCATTACTCGCACTAATACATCTATTTTCTATATCTCTACATTTTACTCCTATCTCATCCGCGGCAACTTGACTGATGCAGGAAACCGTGGCACCTGTGTCTACAAGAGCTACAGAATTAATCTCATTTGTAGAAAATACTAATAATGGCAATAACGTAGAAGGTCTAACCTGTTGACTAGCTTCATCCATCGCTTGCAATTTCACGTCAGATGTGTGCGCTTGCAAAAGACCAGACGACATCTCAAAAACATCACCGTCGCGACAATTGGCCTTCTTTATTGTCGGCGCGGTGGAAAACCCGACTGCGACTGCGTTTTCCTAAAATTAGAACGTAAATTATAGCTATTTGAAGGTGCAGGTCCTGGTACAACGCGGCATTCATCTTGCACTTCCGTTGTCATTGGCGGACCAAATGGAGTGGGCGTACTACGATCACCTCCCCCACCAACAAACTTATGAACGAACGCAGCATGATTCTGCGCTAAGTTCATCTGCTCTTCACGTGCTTGTGGATACACCTTCTCCAATTGCAAAATAACCTCCCTGAGGTCTCTTTTACACGCATAGTGGGAATATGCCAGTTTACTCTTGTAGTAAGGCTTTAATCCCTTTAAAAATTGCGTAATGAATGTTGCTTCATCATTAGTTATGTTTGCTTTGCTAGCCAACTCCGATAAATTATAAAAATGCTCAATCAGGCCTTTCTGGTCCTGCTTGGCATTATAAAATAATTCGGAGTAATCACACACTTCAAATTCTTCCCTCAATTTATCCACCACTTCTTCAAAGCTTTTACATGAAGCTTTTATTGAGCGAAAGTAATATAAAGCACTCCCTTTCAAAAATGCTGGCAACAACAATAATTGATCCTCAGAGCTAGTGCACTTCTTATAAACTGCTACTGCTTGGAACTGCTCCAGAAACTCTTCCAACAACTCATCAAAATGACCCGTAAAACAAGTGACTACGCGATCCATTTTGCTTTAAAAAAAATTTCCTCTTCTTTCAGGTTAGATTATCTTAATTTCTTTTCTATTCTTCATTCTTCAACACTTAGCTTATTCACCATTCTTTTCAGTGCTTTCGTGCCACCTAAAAAACGGAAAATTTTCGCGCACGGCCCGCTACCCGGTGCCTCCACCATTGTGGAACACGTAAAGGTTGGGGGGCGTTTGTTTTAATAACAACAACCTTTATTTAGTATACGAGTTCATTTATTGTATATTTTTATATACATTTACAATTACATATTTACAATATAAAAATAACATGGTCAAGTCTACCCATGTTGGCACTTCCGATCGTTCTCCTCTAATCCCGGTTTGACATCTTGTCAATTCAAATTACGTTTTTTACAAATTACTATAAAGTAAAACCAGCCAGCGCCCTAACATGGTATAAACTCTACAGTACCTACCTATAGTCAAATAAAATGAGCTACCTACCTAGGTAGCTCCTCACAACAATAACTAAAGCATAGAAACCACGCTAAAAGACGAGCTAGACAACAGCTATCTTACTCATATGACTTCGAATAATTCTGTAGACGAGAGTGAATGAAACCACTAATCCACATTCGTTTCTATTTTTTCTAGATTGTCACAAGGTTAATGTCAAACCGATGTAATTGGATGTCATAAAACACTATCAGATTAAATGTGTCGTTATTTTCCTCAGAACAATAACTATTGTTCTGAGTTATTTTCCTTTTGTTGCTGTGTAAATAAGTGGCATCCTAACTTGGTTACCTACATTATAATAACGGATTATTTTCGCGCTACGTTGTAGCTCCTCTCAGATAAATTTAATTATTTGCAAGGTATTTTTCCGAAGAAACTTATAAACTAGCCATAGCATTGTTAGTGATATTTATGCGTTACGTGTGACAAAATGTCTTGTGTGATTGAGGGATGAGGGCTGTAAATCCCATATACTAAGAAAAGCAAATAATCAACCTTTTATCGGTGAGCTCAGACTTTTTTCGTTTGAAGTACCTAAACATAATTAATGGCATGAATCTATTAAAACACACTAATAGTTTGTCCAAATAGTTATCGTGTCCAGTTCTGTGCTGATTTATGGCATTTATCAATGAAATTTTGTTCAAATCTCGAGGGTTTATTTTTTCGCCTAGTGACGTTCATTTCAATATCGATAAATCAGTATTTTGTGGTTGGCACATCTATCTTTAAATTTAATAATAAGTGTACGCCTCATTTACAGCTTGTTTTACTTTTAACATGATATTAACTGGTTGTCTGGCAGAAATCGCTTTAAGCGATAAGACCGCCAAATTGTAACATTGTTTTTCTTTCTTTTTTTTCTTTTTTATGTAAATGCATTGTACATGTTTGTGTGATTATGTTACAATAAAAGTATTATCTATCTATCTATTTAATAATTTATAACTTTAAAAGTACCTACCCATTGATAATTAAAAAAAATATACTTATTGAAATGGTCCTCTTGATTAGTACTACTACTACTATTTATCTGCATTTTCACTAGTTTCAAAAATTCTACATTTTGGTTACAGGTTTCCAAAAAAATATGATATAAAAAAGAATGGCTACGGCCGGCGTGTAAGAAGACTAAATTGGATATGGAATAAACGCAGTCTTACATATATATTTAACAATTATACATATAAGGGATTTCCGAGCGGCACCTCGTGGCTTCCGTTATCCATGGTGGGCGTTAAGGTGTTGATGGAGTCGAAATGATTGCACCAAAATGTGGATCACACACTGTTTTATTAAGAACGAACTTTAACAATTTAAAATAATAAGTGATTGCAAAGATTTAGAAAGATTAGAGCCAATGGGTTTGTGCACGTGTAAACTGTATGGACGCCGTCACGAGAATGTGCTCTGCCGCCATGACAGTCTCACGAACCCAACTCCATTCGGTGTTAACCGCTCTAAAAATAAAACTTGCAAACCAAAGAAACTAAATACATACAGCCTAAGTCTATACAGCCTTAGTTCATACAGCCTCAGTCTATTCAGCCCAAGTTCATACAGCCTAGTCATTGGCAAAATAACTAAACAAATACAATATTCTGATAAATAATTAATTAAATAAATCACACGCCGTTACATATATGTTCCAAACATTTTAACCAAAACCTTCATATTTAAGAGAAAGGGATTTGGGCAGACAGCACATCTTTTTCTTGCCATGGGAGCAGGACCTGCGTCGACTAAAGGCCGCTTTTTTGTGAAATTCTTCTTAGGAGGTCTTGGAGATTTGTGGGCAAAGAAGGCCATGTTAATCTTTCTTCCATTTGAGGGATGATCAAGTCCAAGACAAGTTTTTTTTAGAAAAAATCGTCTTTTATATGGTTTTTTTTGTGGTCATTTCTAGCAGCACAACATATAAATATAGTGGGTGGTAACTTATGAGTTACCACCCACTATATTTATATGTTACTGGCCATCTTTTTGTCCTCTTAGAAACACTGTACTTGTGACTTATCTGGTCCATCAAATCACGTTTTTTCTATGTGAAGTTAACTAATACCTACTATTACTATAGTTACAAACATCAACAAGTCTAACTTACCTTCTTATTTTTTCATTAAAAACAACAGCATATATTAATGTACAAACAGCAGCAGAAATGAAAAAATAATACTTTATTCCTACCCTGGGGTCTGATGGATCCCAAAACAGCGATATTACAGTGCACCAATGCTAACGCACTACTGGTGACAAGATGGCCATCCACGTCATCGAGGATTAGCTTGAGTCACGTGTCCGTGCATTTCGTTTCAGCAAAAATATTTTCAAAAAATATAACGCTGGTGTTTACTGGACCCCCGGGTAGGGTTTAAGAGTTAATTATCCTTAATGTTTATTATAATTTCTTCGTATTAATTTTCAGGTTTACATACAAAGTATAAAGTTCAATACCCATCTAGTGAATTTGACAGATAAGGGTAGGCCGATGTGACACTGACTGTACACTGCTTTTCGTTATTAACTCGCAAAACTTGCTGAAGGCAAAAGTGACCACTTTTACCGTTAACAATTTTTTGGCCTAACAATAGAACGTAAAGTAGTGTTTACACGGCCACTGATCATCCTACCCAAATCTGTCAAAATATTCCAATAGATATTGAACTCTACATGATTGACATTAGGATGAAATTTGGTTGCGAGAATTTTATATATATATTATAAGGATAGATCGATGTGACGCTGACTGTACAGGCAGCGTCATATCGCCCTACCCTACCTACTCTGCGACCTACTAATCTGTGAAATACCTGTAACCGAATCTCAACCTAATTTATTTAGTTACAGAGTTCAATATCGATTGGGATATTTTTACAGATTTGGGTAGGTCGATCTGACGCTGCTGTACTTACAGTGATTCAATAAAATATTATAGGGGTTTCCTAGAGCGCCATAACGTAGTTTTTTAAAAAATTGTCTGATTTAGTTTATAACGTTTCCAAGGCAAGCGGAAAAGCCGACAATGGCCGATATTTTTTTTTAATGTGACACGTCATAGTGACTATATCCTGCCAGATGGTAAGCAGCCGATGTAGTCCAAAATAATGAGAGCGCTCCTGGTAACTAGAGCACCCATTCATGACGGCCTGCATAAATGCCGTTTCACGCCCCGTTTAAAAGACCCGGGGTTATAGGAGCTGGGAAACACATGCCCCGGCAGAGAATTCCAAAGCCGAATGGTGTTACAGAGGAACGACTTGCCAAACTTTTTGGTACGAGTGCTGATATTCTGCACAGTATGATGGTGGTTCCTAAGACCAGCACGTGTACGGACAGGAAAGGAGAGGGCGAGATTAGATCAAAAAGGTTTTCAGAACACTCTCCATAGTAATATCGGTAGAAGGCACTGAGAAAAGCAATGTCTCTATGCAGCTGGAGGTCCTCAAGAGAGGCTGTAACCTCGGCATCTCCAATAATGCGTACCGCTCGCCTTTGCAGTCTATCAAGTGCATCGAGGAGGTATTTAGCGGAGCCGTCCCATAGATGGGAACAATACTTCATACTCGATCGCACCCGAGTCTTGTACTTTGCTGTAGCGCTGCTCGGGAGTGAAAAACCGCCTTACCTTATTGAGAATACCCAACTTGCGGGAGGCAGTTAAAATAACACTCTCGATGTAGCATTTTGGATTTAGTTCCTGACCGATGTCTATGCCAAGAATGCTGATGTCCACTGAAATGGGTAAAGGAGAGTTCTGAAGAGAGGAGTAGAGAAGGGAGTTATCTTGGACGAGAATGCACAAACCGTTTTTTTGGCATTAAACTCGACCAGGTTTTCAGATCCCCACTTGGAGACCAGATCGAGAGTCAGGTTCAGTTTGGCAACCAGTTCTTGCCTTTATTATGTAGCATCGAGATGACAGGATTTCTATCGCTCTCCATACACTTCTGTCATTCTGTATCTCTTTTTCGTGGAAGTGCATTTTGTGAGTAATGTAGTGCGTGTAGTGAAACGCAACGAAATATACAGAATGACAATAGTACATGGAAAGCAATACAAATTCTGTCTTTTCGATGCTAACATAATACTTCATTGTCGGCTTTTTCGCCTGCCCTGCAAACGTACTATGTTAATACAATGAAATAAATTGACAAGCGCGCTTATCCTTCGCCTTCATATTTAATTATGTTCAATATTTAGTTTTATTTTTGTTGATATAAAATGCCGACAAATGACGTCCCTAGTGTAGAATAAACTAGTGACTACCTACACAAATTAAGACAAGTCAAACATTCTCCATCTCTTTCTAACGCATTAGCTTGACTTTTAATAAGAAGAAGGATGAATATATACTCGTATACAGGGTATGAAAAGAAGCTTAACGAAGCCGTAATATACACATAGTGTACATCAAACTAAGAAACATTCAGTAAAAATAATTGCTGGGAAACTACTTTAATTTTTAGATATTAAAAAACGGGTGTTTTCTAAGACACGCAATGAAACGCGTGCAACAAAGTGTGCATGTGTGTGTGTTACGGGACGAGAGAGAAGTCAATAGGCGTATGAGTGGGATAAAAAAGCGCGCGCCATGTCTGTACCGTACCACGCACCCTGCGCGGTTTTATTCATGAACTCAATGTTTTCGCTTCATGATTGTTTGTAGAAAATTTTTGTTTAAGTCTAGGCTAGTCTACCTACTTACCTACTCTCCATCGATGTCATCAAGGGACCTTTCGACACTGACGAGCTGCGGTTCAAACTAACGACCTCCCACGTGTAGGCATAAGCGCGCCCGTTCCAGATTTTCCTGGTGGACCAACTCCAGGATTCCTTCTCGTAGAGACCGCTGCTTAAGCTCTTCGAAAACAGCGACAATTTTTTGATGCATCTCATCAGCTGTTTGGCAAGGGCGGTCAAAAACCCTGTCTTTGACGTGGCCCCACAAAAAAAAATCCAGAGGGGTTAAATCCGGCGATCGTGGAGGCCATTCATGAGGCCCATACCGCCCAATCCAATGGTCGCCGAATAGCTCCGTAAGCCGCTCGCGGACCGGCCTCACGATATGTGGGGGTGCGCCATCATGCTGGAACCAAGTTACTTGCAGCTGTGCCAGTGGCATATCGTCGAGAGTATCCGCTAAATAATTGCTTATCAATTCTAGATACGCAGAACCGTCCATTCTAGGTGGTAAGAAGACGGGTCCCAGAATCTGGTTACGGACTATACCTGCCCAAACATTGTGTTTCCAGCGTGTCTGAAATCCAGTCTCTTGCATCTGGTGTGGGTTTTGCGAGCACCAATAATGGGCGTTTCGGCGGTTCCACATTCCGTTATTGGTAAACGTGCACTCGTCGGTAAAAATAATATTTTCCACAAACCGACGGCTCTGGCCTAGGACCCACGCACAATAAGCCATTCGACGTTGCCTGTCTCCTGGCACAATCGCATGAACCCTGTGAATTTTATAGGGTCGTTGCCTGTCTCTCGTGAGCACTTTGTGCACCGTGTTATACGACACTACATGTCGTGCGCGATGGCCATGGCGTCTCCTTAAAACTTTTGCTGCCGTTCGCGTTCCAAGGCGTGGGTTTTCGCGCACCACGTCCAAAATCGCTTGTTCTGTCGCTAAACGTATTGGCCTGCCACCTCCCTCTGAAACCGGCATTATCGGCTGATTGTCCAGCAGGCGCTGTACAGCCCGAGTAAAAACTCGCGGGTCGCGAGGCTGAACTGCGGTTGGGTGTTCAATTCCGTAAAGTCTTAGTGCCTCGGAGGCATTTCCATGGGCCATGCCGTAACACAGCACCATATTAACGTATTCGCGAACACTAAATGCATGGAAAGGCATCTTTCACAGAAAATACGCAAACACACACACACACAAACTAAACAACCACGAACCACAACGCGAAGAGAAGAGATAAAATAGACGAAAGAATCAGTCAAGTTATCAAACTATGCGCTTGCGCTTTCGATCACAGAAGAAACCGAACTGAAAGAATTTAAAAGCCGCCCTACTAGTAGGTAACTAGGTACTCCTTTGACTTATGCCGCCCGCCGCGGCGGCGCCGTGGCGGGGGACGGGGGGTAGGGGGAGGGTGCGCGGAGGCGCGCCCCCCGTACACCCCTTCAAAAGCAGCGCGCGCGCTAGACGGCTGGGGGCTGGCTAGTCATTCATTATGACTAGGTTGAGCTTCATTCTTTTAGTTTATCATTACAATCAGAACTTCAAATTAGTTTTCCATAATTGTAATTTCGAAAGTCCATTATTTTTATTTTAGCAGTGGGATAAACTGGCTATCTCACCTCTAACTAACAAAACACAACAATGAAAACGACGTTATTGTTATGACACCAGACTTAATTAAAATGGTGGTAGAGAGCTAGCCAAACGGACTAGGAAGAAGCCTTTGCTGTCTGGTGGTTAGCGCTAAGTCCGCCTGGCAAGCTACTACCATCTTACATAAAGTCTGGCGCAATGTGTTCCAAGTATGAGATAAGATAGCCAGCCTCTCAGTGGTTGAGGGATGCAGATGAAGTGCGCTTCCGCCTTTTCGTCATTTATCACCCTCCAGGTGAGATGAAGGCCAAGCGCTTCCTCGTTTTGGAATGAATAAATACTCAGCTCCTTCGGAGATCCAAAGTGCGTTATCGTCTTATTCCTTATCGTCACTTACCATCAGGTTGAGATTAAGGCCATGAGAGCTTTCAAATGTACCTACAGGAAAAATGAAATGAAATGAAATTTTTTATTTCATTGGTAAATTAAGTACTGTCTTTACTTTATGGTAGGTACTGTTATATCGGAATTAGCTCTGTTTGCCATATTAAATTAAATTGCTGAGTTTCCCATTGCATTTGCGTCAATGCAATAGGAAACCCGAATCGTCATTATAGCTTCAGTTAGTTTTCACATCAGATTGGATTGGACCTCCGTCGGGCATAGACTGTCCATTCTTTTAATAAATAAAATAACGTGTTTCAAATAAAATATCTTTTTTAAAAAGACTTTCCTGACCCGCCCCGTAACAGTGGTGTCAGAAGTGGGATACCAGTGTTGAAATTCGTTAATATTCGTTGATTCCATTCCACTGGTATTCCATCAACGGGTCGCGTGAAAGATTATCCGTTATAATACTCCGTATCGTCCAGTCCGTCTCCGGAACGTGAGTAACCACTAAGTAACTACGTTTCGTCAAGTTCCCGCTCGTCTCCTGTGGTTGAGTCGCGACAGTCAGCCTTACAGCCGTAAGCCTGCCGACCAGCTTCCGTAGATAGCCGCTGTATCCCGCCGGTGCGTAAGTCGCGCCGCCGCTGCCGCCGTCCCCCTGCTGCTGCCGCCTGCTGGCCGCCGCCGTCGCCGCTGAAGCGACGCTCTGCCATCGCCGCCACGTGCCGGTGCCGCTCACGCCGGGTCACCGCCGCTGGTGGTAGTATTCGCCGCCGTTCCTGCCGCTCCAGTCGCTGGTCGCGTTGCCTGACGCGTAGCGTGCCACGCTGCTCCGATCCTGTGAACGAGCTGCTCCAGTTGCAGAGATGTCCAACTCCTTCGTGATCCTGCTAACTCTGTAAGTGGAACATAATATCATCTGTTACTGCTACAATTTTCTTATAAAGTGTTCTATAAATTGTGTTAGACGATATATCATACTTACCTTATAATATCCTATTTTCCTATGCTATAAATCCTTACCTTATTATTTAATGTGTATCCTTTAAACTTATCTAAATAATAATAACGTAATCCTTTATACTTACCAACCGTGTCCAAATAATACAAGTAAGTACTGTGTCTTTTACTTTCTATTTCTTTTCTATATCATAATGTCTACTGATTCGAAGAAAAGCAGTGCTAGCGCGGAAATCTCATTGAGCGAACAGTTTCCAATAAACGTGTTATGTAATTTTATTAGTCCTTACAAAGGAGACCGCGAAACTCTCACCGCTTTTCTTACAAATTGCCAAAACGCTCTAGATCTAGCATCGTTGAGTCAAAAAGTTTTATTAACGAAATATATTTTATCTCGTTTGGAGGGCAAGGCCCAAATCGCGTGTTCTAATAAAATTTTTGAAGATTTTAATCAATTAAAATGTTTTCTCAAACAAAATTTCGGTGAAAGGAAACATTATAACCATTTACTACTAGATCTACAGTCGTGTAAGCAACAATCAAACGATACCGTTGCACAGTTTGCGCTCCGCGTCGAAGGCTGCCTTACTGATCTGCAGTCTGAAATCTATAATTCCGAATCTCTAAAAAAAGATTTATCCGGGCGTATCGCTATGACAGAAGATCTAGCGCTCTTCTCATTTTCTCTAGGGCTACATCCGCGATTAAGCAATAACGTTAGATGCAGAAGCCCTAAATCTCTCAATGATGCAGTAAATATCGCTCTTGAGGAAGAAAAGATTCAAAATCTTTTATTTAAGACCGTGACTAAGCCTAAATGCAGAATCTGTGGAAAGCTCGGGCATCCAGAATCCGAATGTTTCGCTAAACCAAAGCGGGCGTTTCCGCCACGTGTTTCCTCTGAGCCCCAGCCGTCAACGTCATATAATAATAATTCCGGCTCACACGCTTTCTGCAGGTATTGCAAACATAAGGGTCATGATATTTCACAATGTCGCAAAAGGAAATTCTATAATGCACAGAATTCTAATAATTATAATAAGTCGTCGAATATGCATCACGTTACATACGACCCGCCGCCGACGCTATCGCCGCCGTCACCGACACCTTATCAAGTTTCGTGCGAAAACGTCGAAGAGTCTTACGACGATTTAAACTAAATAATCGGTCTACGAAAACGTGCCGTCGTTTTCCGAGTGATTTAGGCACACGCGCATTTCTAGTTAAGTCTCGTTCAAATAATAAATCTCAACATGCTCCGCCGCGAGTCTCTGTTTCGTTGAGTCCTAGAATTAATAAACCTCGATACTGTCCTCCAGGACCCACTGTTTCGTCGAGTCATACGTATAAAAATAAATCTCAACACGCTCCGCCGCGAGTCCCTGTTTCGTTGAGTCCTAGAAATAATAAACTTCGATACTGTCCCTCGGGACCCACTGTTTCGTCGAGTCCTACGTATGCACAAATAGCTCAACATGCTCCGCCGCGAGTCCCTGTTTCGTTGAGCCCAAAAAATAATAAACCTCGATACTGTCCCTCGGGACCCACTGTTTCGTCGAGTCATACGTATGCACAAATAGCTCAACATGCTCCGCCGCGAGTCCCTGTTTCGTTGAGCCCAAAAAATAATAAACCTCGATACTGTCCTGCGGGACCCGCTGTTTCGTCGAGTCGTACGTATGAACATAATATATCTCAACATGCTCCGCCGCGAGTCCCTGTTTCGTTGAGTCCTAGTAATAACAAACTTCGATACTTTCCTTCGGGAACCGCTGTTTCATCGAATCCTAAATATAATAAACCTCAACACGCTCCACCGCGAGTCCCTATTTCGTTGAGTTCTGAATCTGTAAAACCCAAATATAATCTACCTAGAGTCCCGGTTCCACCGAGTAAAACGTCCCATTTGTCCTCGGGACCCTATGTATCGCACAATCCGGAAAACCGAATCGAGAATAATATAAATATTCCTGTATACGAGATTAATTCGTCATTAAAAAAAATATCCTTGCCACATGTACATCTTAAAACTAGTTTTTCTACGAAACCTCTTCGTTTTCTCTTAGATACGGGCGCAAGTATCAGTCTTGTTAAACGATCAAGCCTAAGCAAAGCACCTGACTTGTCTCGCGAAATTGTTAAAATAAGAGGAATCAATAGCATAGAATCTTGTTCAGAAACCCTTGGCACATTTCAAATGGATATTATCCTAGCCAAGAATACTTATACGTATAAATTTCATATAGTCAACGATGACGTCAGTCTAGAATATGACGGCATCATCGGTAGCGATTTTTTGGGCTATTTCAAGGCCACTATAAACTATGATTTGAATTTAATAAATATTTACGGGCAAAATGTGCATATGAATTATATCCAGCCAACTTATATTATTCCCGCTCGAGCCGAAGCTGTTATCGAGTGCGCGGTATCAAATTACTCGCCCGAACGCTATCAAAACAATGAAGGGTTATTACTAGATCATTCTATAAGCGATGGTGTTTATGTCGCTAACTGTCTCGTTTTTATAAAACCTAATAAAAAAATAAACGTAACTATTTTAAATACTACTAATTCTGAAGTTGAGGTCAAGGACTATGCTGTAAAGTTAACGCCTCTAGAGCCTAAAAACGATATCACTGATTCATCTCAATGCGTAAATTCTATATCTTACACAGCATCCGATAGAATACAGAAGGTATTAAACCTTATTCGTTGCTCTCATTTAAACTCTGAAGAAAAAGAGTCACTTCTCGAGTGTTGCTCACAGTACACCGACATCTTTCATATGGAAGGCGAGCCTTTGTCCTTCACAAACGCGATTGAACATACCATAGACTCGGGAGATGCGCCTCCCACTCACGTAAAATCATATCGCTTTCCCGAATGTCATAAAGAGGAGGTAGACACTCAGATCCGTAAGATGCTCGATCAGAACATTATACGTCCTTCTGTTTCGCCATGGAGCGCCCCAGTATGGGTAGTCCCTAAAAAGATGGACGCTTCTGGTAAAAAGAAGTGGCGAATAGTTATAGACTATCGCCGCCTCAATGACGTCACCGTATCTGAGAGCTATCCTCTGCCTCTTATCACAGACATATTGGACCAATTAGGACACTCCAAATATTTTAGCACCCTGGACCTCTCCAGTGGCTTTCATCAGATCAGGATGAGTCCCAAGGACGCTCCTAAAACAGGTTTCACTGTCAATACCAATTCTAGCACTTCCGGACATTACGAATTTACTAGAATGCCCTTCGGGTTAAAAAATGCTCCTACCACCTTCCAAAAGCTGATGAATACAGCTCTGTCTGGCCTCCAGGGTCTTCACGCTTACGTGTATTTGGATGACGCCATAATCTATAGCCATGACCTCAGAAGTCATATCACAAAACTTACTTTAGTCTTTGATCGATTGAGAAAGTTTAATCTGAAACTACAGCCAGATAAGTGCGAGTTTCTACGGCGCGAAGTCGCCTATCTAGGCCATATAATAACACACAAAGGTGTGTCTCCGAATCCTGACAAAATCAAGGCCGTCTCTCAGTTCCCGACACCTAAAAATCCTAAAGATATAAAGTCTTTCCTAGGTCTAGTCGGATACTATCGTCGTTTTATAAATAACTTTTCTCAAATAACAAAACCATTGACTTCCTTATTAAAAAAGGACGCCACCTTCCAATGGTCTCATAATCAGGAGCAAGCCTTCATCCAATTAAAGGATAAACTAACTTCGGCACCTCTTCTCCAGTATCCTGACTTCAAACAACCTTTTCTTTTGACCACCGACGCGTCTAACTACGCAATAGGCGCTATACTGTCGCAAGGCGAAATAGGTAAAGACAAGCCCGTCTCGTATGCGTCACGCACCTTAAACAAAGCCGAGGGCAACTATTCTACCATAGAAAAGGAGCTCTTAGCCATACTATTCGGTGTAAAGACCTTTCGTCCTTACTTATACGGTCGAACTTTTAAAATAATAACAGACCACAAACCACTTGTGTGGCTCTTTAATGTCAAGGATCCAGGCTCCAGGCTTATAAGATGGCGCCTAAAATTAGAAGAGTACGACTATGAGATCGTCTATAAAAAGGGAAAATTAAATGCAAATGCCGATGCATTATCCCGTTTTCCAGTAAACGTCTTAAGCGATGACGATAACACAGACTCCATGTTATGTAATCCGACGCTATTACCAGATAACGAAGACGACTCACATAATTTACCTTCCATATCAGAAACTTACGAACAGTTTCTTCAAATAATAAAACAACCCGGTGTCTCGTTTGACACTGAGATTCAAGAGCACAACGATTCCTTACTTAAGGCGAAGTGCAAACTGATCTCTTATCCAGCATCAGTCGATTTAGATGAGTCCGTGCCTTACTGTCAAGACATCATAGATGCTTGTCCAAATCCGCCGGACATTCGTAGTATTGAACATGATCTGCACACCTATTATTCTACGTCAAACGATAAACATACGTTTACTCATTTATTTGTAAAAGCCAATCACTTTGATGAAACGTCATATAGAGATATTTTTAATCTTCTACGAGATTATCGAGATATGGTCAAGTACTGGTACATGGAGGAAAAAGAAATCGCTCTACCAGACTTCACGGATCCATTTACTAAACTATCATTTACTAAGGTCTATAACATTATATCGTTTCTATTTCACAATACTAATATTAAAGTTAACATTTACCGCAATTCTATAAAGTATCCTACGCCGGACGAGATCAAACAAATTCTTAAAGATAATCACGACTCTCCTCTCGCCGGTCATCCCGGTATCTCGCGTATGTTAGAGAGAATTAAATCTCAATTTTGGTGGAAAAACATGCGACAAGATATTGAAGATTATGTAAAGAACTGTCGCTCTTGCCAAATCAATAAGCCCTTAAGGCAGACAAATCGGGCTCCTATGATAGTAACTTCCACAGCATCTCGGCCCAACGAAAAAGTTTATCTTGATTTGGTCGGTCCACTTCCGGAAACTCATGAGCACAAATATAAATTCTTACTTACCTTACAAGACGACTTAACCAAATTTTCTCAAGCATATCCTATGCTAACATGCTCTGCTGAAGAAACAGCTAAATTATTTGTAATCTTTATCTCCCATATGGGAATTCCTAAAATGGTCGTCTCAGATCAAGGTACAAATTTTTGCTCAGACGTATTTAAACAACTCGAGAAACTTTTTAGTATAAAACATATATTCGCATCTCCATATCATCCGCAAACGTGCGGTGCCCTAGAAAGGAGTCATTCTACTCTTAAAGAGTATCTTAGATCTTATATCGGTGAAAATCAACACACATGGGATCTTTATATCCCAAGCGCAATGATTGCGTACAACTCTAACGTGCATAGCACTACAGGTTACTCGCCTTTAGAGTTGTTATTCGGTTATAAGCCTTATATACCTACGAGTATCGATACTCTCGACACCAATACATATACAGATTACATCCGAGCTCTTAATCATCGTCTTTATTATAGCCGCCAAAAAGCGCTTCAGAATATTCAAGCCTCTAAAGAAAAATCTAAAAATTATTACGATTCGCACACCAAACCTATAACTTATAGCGTTAATGATTTAGTATATGTACGTTGCCACCATAAGCAAAACAAAGCCTTATCTCCAGTGTGGAAGGGCCCTTTTAAAATAATAAAGCTAAATGGAAAACATACTGTTACCTTACTGATAAACCGTAAGCACGTACGTCATCACTATGATGAGATCAAGCCCGCTAGTGATAGCGCGTCATAACAAACACGTCACATGGCATGACGTCATATTATTACAACTCCTTATCATTTATTTCAGATCGGCGCTGTCTTCGGTCGCGTGCGAATTCGTATCGCCCATAGTCAGTAGTCCCGGGCTTTTCTTCGATAAACTCTTAGATGTTAAGTTTACTAATAGTGACTGGAATGTCGTAGCATATGTAGACATAAGTCATATACAGCCTAATTTAGATAAAATCGAATTTCTATTTGAAAAGTTAAACGTGTTTTGTAACTCATTTACATCTTCTAAGATAGAGATTGATTGTCTCAATTCTTTATCTGCGTTGAGAAATCAACATTTAAATAATGTTAATAAGTTTTCTTCTATTTCATATCTCCTGGTAGATGAAAGGCCAAATAAGCGTTATAAAAGAGCTCTCATCGATTTCGGAGGATCGTTGCTAAAAACTATTTTTGGTACATTAGATTCGGAAGATGCTGTTAAATATTCGAAGGCTATCGAAGATGTACAGACGGATGAGAAGCAGCTGGCTCATCTGATGAAAGATAATATCCACGTAATAAAATCTACTATCACATCTTTCAATAACTCTATATCCAAGGTCGACCAAAATGAGAAACATCTCATTAAAAATATGGAGACCATTCACAGAATCTTAGAGAATGTCTCAAACTCTAATGACAAATTAGAAATCAAATCGCAACTTAGCTCCTTATTGAATTCATTAGAGTCTATAATACTAACTTTATCTTTCGACATTGACGATATTAATAATGCTATTTTATTCGCGAAGCTCAATATTCTGCATCCGACTGTACTTAGCCCGCATCAACTATATAACGAACTAGATAAGCATAGGAATAGACTACCTAGCCATTATGAACTCGCTGTATCCTTAACTCTACAAAATATACATGAACTTATAGATATATCTAAGCTAATATGTTATTATCATTTAAATAGAATTATAATCGTTATTAAGATTCCTTTAGTGCTACCTCAGGTCTATGACCTTTATAACATAGTTCCTTTACCTGTCCCATATGATATATCGAAACCTGACACATTCATTCTCATCGAGCCGTCTAGCTCATACGTAGCAATAACAGCTGATCGCATGTTCTACTCACTGATAAGAGACATAGAGAAGTGCAAACTTATTAGTGACAAGTGTTATGTGTGCGTACTTATAAATGTGTTTTCAGTGATCGCGAATCCTACGTGTGAAACGACTCTATTAAGCGAAGTTGTGAAGAAACTTCCAGATGTGTGTTCTACGAAATTGGTACACGGGTCAATCGATTTATTTCATAAGTTAAGTTTTAACCGATGGCTGTTTGTACAATCAGAGCCAGGGAAATGCCATATCACTTGCAGTAATCGAGATGTAAATTCAGATTTCATCTTGTTCGGAACTGGTATATTGTCATTGCCAAAAAATTGTAAAGCATTTTATAAAACATTACAGTTTACCGCCGTCGGCGAAACTACAATAGGTAATGTTACTAATAAAATCTCAGATTTTAATATTTTATTAGATGACTGCTGCGAACGGTCGAAAGTAAATAGAACTTTAGAGAAATTACCTTATACTAAGTAAGATAATATTAATAATCTTGATTCATTGTTACATGCTAGCATACATTTAAACTCTTTGGAACAAGACTTAAATAAATTAGAGACTCCTTCTCATTTTGAAACCTATGGTATTCACTATATGTCTCTTAGCTATATATCCAGCTTCCTAATATTAATGTATGTACTATTCAAATATCGTAAAGTATTTTGTAATCGCTCATCATCTTGTTGTATTCAAATTTACAATCAATGTAATAATTCTAAAATAAAGAAAGATCCTGTATCTCAAATGGTCATCTATCGAGATGCACATGTAGAAACATCTGAGGAGGCTGATGTTACAGCAACGCCAACTCCTACTAAAAGAAATATTGTTTTCACTAAAACACATGATCTGTAACAATTTAATCTTTTATTTTAATACTATTTCTATATTTTCTTATGTTATAATCATGGATGCTGCATTCTGTAGCACATACATATCTTTAGATAAATAAGTTTATTATTGTAAGTTTTATTTACTCTTTTGTGATTTTAACCGCTCTGCCAAACGTAAGTCCAATCATAGTTCATCTCGTTTTGGGTTAATCTCTCATCACTTTGAATGGTGATGATCGATCTTAACGGGGGGGTTGTTATATCGGAATTAGCTCTGTTTGCCATATTAAATTAAATTGCTGAGTTTCCCATTGCATTTGCGTCAATGCAATAGGAAACCCGAATCGTCATTATAGCTTCAGTTAGTTTTCACATCAGATTGGATTGGACCTCCGTCGGGCATAGACTGTCCATTCTTTTAATAAATAAAATAACGTGTTTCAAATAAAATATCTTTTTTAAAAAGACTTTCCTGACCCGCCCCGTAACAGTACCTATTCAATTCAAAAGACTCTTTTTATTTTGTTACGGGTAAGCACTTGTAGTAATTGTAGTATTGTGTAGTACGATGGCCGTTGGGGCAGAACGGTTCTCGAGTGGCGACCGCGCACCGGAAGACGCAGTGTGGGCAGGCCTCCAACAAGGTAGTCCGACGATCTGGTGAAGGTCGAGGGTAGCCGCTGGATGCAAGCAGCACAGGACCGGTCGTGGTGGAGATTGTACTCTGTGCCAGGTGGAAGCGCACTATAACCAAATCCCCGGAAATAACCATTTTACTGACAACTGACGGTACACAAAAATGAAAACGACATACATTGTTGCTACCGTGCCGATGGAGAGGCAAATTAATAAATTAAACAAATAAATTATTAAAACTTGTGGCAAAAGAAAAAGTGTTTACAATTGGTGGACTCCATGGTTGTCAATTTATGCATGATTTTAAATAAACATCTTTATTTTTCATACTCCTAGTACAAAGCCTAAACGTAGCATTAAACTCCTAGAGAGAAAAAATAGCAATGCTCACTGTCGTTTAAACAGGAATGTGTTCTATCTGTGAAAGGCACTTGGAAATATCTATCTCGCTATCAAAGTATAAAATAACCCTTTACATCAAATCATAATAAATTACATAATACCACTTACATACTTTCTTTCTAATTTACTAAAAATCATACTGCTTATCACGCAGAATTTCTAATAAACGTAACTTCATTTTTCCATACAATTGAAAGCAATCAGAGCGCCTTAGTGAAATGTGTAGCAATTTCCCTTTGATCATTTGAAAGAGAAGAGCGATTCGATTACCTATTATTACCCTACTAGATAACAATATTGTCGATCTATTTCATTAATTTTAGTAAAAGTAATTTGTATACCTAGACTAAATTTGTAACTGTTAGTAGCTTGTCCGTTCGCGTCTTATTATTTGTATTCCGTGTTTGCTGTACTTGCATGCAACCCACATACCTACCGAGCCATCGAGCTCCTAGTTCTTCCTAGTTTAGTTAATGAAACTTAATTTAGGACGGTAATCTTACTTTTTAACATGCAGAAGACCTGTTAGTAACTCGTAATTGTTAAGTTTGCGTAAGTAGTAGGTTAGGAGCTCGATGGCGCAGCGGCTAGCGCGTTTGGCTTGCGATCTTGCCCGCTAAGCAACTTTCGCAATGCAGGGTCACCTGATGGGTGACCAATTAAAAATATTTCGAGCTTCCTCCGTGCTTTGGAAGGCACGTTAAACTGATGGTCCCGGTTGTTGTCGTAAGGTGGCAGTCGTTAAAACCCACCAACCCGCATTAGGCCAGCGTGGTGAGTTATGGCCCAATATCCCCACGTGCTATTGTTCACGTGGGAGGCCTGTGCCCTGCAGTGGGACGTTTATAGGCTGATGATGATGATGAAGTATTAGGTTCGGTCAAAAATAAAAAACCGCTCGATCAAATAAAGCGATAAATAAGTTAACAGTTACTGAGATGTAGGTACTTATTTATCTAAATTATGGTGAGGTCATTGCCCGCGGCGGCGAGACGTGCTGAGTCGTGTATCTTCGCGTGCTGCCGGTACAGCTGATTTGGACTGATATACGTGTGCATTTGTGTGCGTGTGCGGCAGTGGCTGCGCTGCCTGCGCTCGACATTCATTGCGTTTTGAAATTTCATAAGCCTATTTGACTAAGAAATTTAAATAATTTTGGTAATGTTTCTTTAGCAGAAAGTTTAGTAATCATGTTTTACATTTATTTTTGTCAAAACCAAAGTCACAATATTGTGACTTTAACACTTAATATCTCCGTAATTAGAAGGTTCCCAGGTATGGCCCAGTACAGAAAAAACTTCGTAATAATGGACAGATTACGTGGCTCTCGGCTTCGTTAAGCTTCTTTTCATACCCTGTATATGTCTTTGCTTGCTATTTTAGCGTGGTTATAGTGTACCACCACCGCGCCGCAGATACATGATGCGGGCACGCGGGCGGCGGCGGCGCGGTGGCGGCGCGGTGGCGGCGCGGTGGCGGCGCGGTGGCGGCGCGGTGGCGGCACGGTAACGGCGCGGTGCGGGCTCTACGCGTTACGTATCCACAGTGTAGAGCTGCGGCGGAGCCGCGGTTTCGGCATCGTGTACAGAGGGCCTAGTCAATTGGCAAACAAATTAAACGCTACGAAATCATCGCTACGATAAACAGAATGTATGGGATTGACTTATGCAAAAGTTACCTACGTCGTAAAATTTACGCTAAAGTAGACCTAATTGACAGTTTGACAAGCCAAGAATCGCAAATCTAGCGATCACTCAAACCTTGAAGATAAAAATTAACGCTTAGCGGCACACAAAATGGCGATTGTTTGATCAGCTGATGAAGGAAGAGTTTTGTTGTGTTGAAAGTTTTGTTTATAATGCTCTTTTTAGAGCTATTGTGGACTGCAATAATCAAAGAATGGTGCTCAGGCGTTAAGGAAGAACTGTTTCCCGACGTAGCTTGAAGCAAATTAACGAAATCCCGAGTTTGTTGTACTTGTGAATAGTTCTCGGAGTTCTCGTTTACGAACTTTCAAATATAGATGTAAGTTTCTATAAATAAATTATTACCTACTTACATAATAAAGGTAAGTATTATGCCTATTATTATATTGGGATTTACTAGAAAATATCAGTTTTGTTAAAATTGCTAGAATAAAGAGTATTGACATAAAGATGAAACTATTTTATGTGGGTTTGCAGATTTGAGACGACAATTCAAAAATCTTAAATGTTACCTCATAATTTGGTGGGTGGACTTCCTCAGAATGGTGAACAAACATCATCATCATCAGCCTATAAACGTCCCACTGCTGGGCACAGGCCTCCCACGTGAACAATAGCACGTGGGGATATTGGGCCATAACCCACCACGCTGGCCCAGTGCGGGTTGGTGGGTTTTAACGGCTGCCATCTTACGACAACAACCGGGACCAACGGCTTAACGTGCCTTCCGAAGCACGGAAGAGCTCGAGATGTTTTTAAATTTGGTCACCCATCCAACAAACATGGTTATTTGGTAAAAACAATATCAAGCAATTTTGTATAATAGATAGGTAGCTACTTACCTACTAACTTTTTATTTATGACCATTTTCTACAAGTAAGTATATTTTTCTAATACTTAGGAGATTCTGGATACCTTCAAAAAGCATGGTTAATGATAATAACACCAATATTTAATGCTGCATCAGGCTCACAAGAATGGAGGGGTGTGTACCACATGTCATATCCAACAATGAAACTGCATTGAACTGAACATGGCTTTGGCATCGTTGAGTTTAGTTATTTACATGATTTTATTTTGTGGAGCTCTAATGTTGACAACGTTTTTATTCTACAAAAAGGAGCAGTCTGTGCCATAAATATATTTAACCCATCAAATAGTAATTTGGTTTATATGATGGGAAAAGTTAATTAAGTTCTAAGTTTATTGTGCTTTATTTAAAAAGATTTACTTAGGTAAGTACAAAAAAACAGTACCTACATTGACAATATTTGTATTCTACAAAAAAGAACAGTGTGCCATAAATATATTTAACCCATAAAATAGTAATTTGGTTTATATGATGGGGAAAAATTAAGTATAAAGTTAATTTAGTTCTAAGTTTATTGTACTTTATTAAAAAGATTTACTTAGGTAGGTACTAAAAAAACAAACAGTACTTATTTACCTTCTTATTCACACATTTGGCATTTATTTTTATGGCTACAAGTTTTAATGTTAATAAGAGAAAGTGAAGCCTTTTATTTAATTAACTTTGACTTTGAGAGAGTTAGGTAAAGAAATAAGAATATTTTAAAAAAACAACAATAATGTTATTTTTAACTTGATATTTAATTTTACTTGCAGTAGGTACCTATGGAAAATGTTTAAGTATATCAATTTCTACTAGTGATAACATTAAGCTATTGAAGTTGTACTTGATTCATTATCAACATAAGTACTAAGGTAATTATATAAAATTATACTTACTTAATTTTTTTTAAATTATTTTTGGTAAGTAAATATATAAATAGTAGTAGGGATTCGAGAGTTCTGGCTCACTCAAAACTGGCCTTCTTCTGGCCCTCGCTCGGCTAGTTCGAGTCGCTCCAAAACTAAAAAAAAAAAAAAAAAAAAAAAAAGGAAAACCCCCCCCCCCATTTGAATCGATTGCGCTGGGTCCCAGAGCGATATCTTTAACCGTTTTCGGGATACAATCTTCGAGCGTTAGCTCTCAGTTGATTTACTAATGAATCGTTAATGACTCGCCTGTCTTAATCACACAATTCCCGATGTACCTCATTATATCGATTCTGATGCACCTCATTATCTAATGACTTACCGTCACTGTAGTCTTGTCCAGTTACTAATATGCGATTGTATTTTATCGATTCTTCAGGAAAGCGCTTTGTCTTCATCCCACCTGATGTTAAGGTCATCCCTTAGTAAGACCAAAGTGGAGGCACACTTCACCTGGAATCCTCTAAAAAACTACTAAGGCACTGGTGGCAACAGACTTAAATAAGATAAAATGATAAAACGGATTTTTTCAAGTCCTACCTACCAAACCGAGTACACACATGTGCAACCCCTGCTGGGAATCGAACCCGTGACCCTGACTCTGAGACCGGGGTGGTCCTAACCACTTAACCATAGAGGCGGTAAGTGAGTTAATTGTAATCATGGACATTCTGTATGCGTGAAATCTTCTTCATGGACCATCTCTCGTGATATATTTTTGCTGTTATAATACACCCATACTTACTAACTTTCTGATAAGAGTAGGTATATCTTAATAACTTTGTTCATTATAATTAGGTAAACTCTATTAACTTGTACTTTGAAACTAGTTTATCTGCTCGTTTAAATTAAAATAACTACCGAACTTGTTTCTTCGTGATTGAGAAACACACATTGTTCATTAAAATTAGATTTTTGTTTTGAAAGTAACGTTCTCCTAAATTACAGTTCAAATAATCATTACATTAACTATCTTGTCTTGTTAAACAACATCGCGTTAGATATATTAAGTAGAGTAAGTTCAAATAGTCATTACTTACTAAAATTGGTATAAAACGAACTGATTTTATCTATTTTCGATACTCGTGGATGGGAACCTCATACAGTTACAACTACTACAAGAGCTCCGTTCTGTATTCATCACAAGTACCATGGATGTAAGTAAAACGATTTTATTTTCTGAGTGAATATTCTGATTTATTCGGACTTCTGACTAACGTATTATGATGTGTATAAAACTGATGTGATACCTAAGACAAAATTGTACTGGTTGTTACAGATTGCTTGTTCTACATTCAATGAAGACGATGTGGTGTTCCAAGAAAACACGTATGAACATTATTATTACCCACAGTCGGACGACGAGGAACTTCCATCGTTGCAGAAGAAAGAATCAATCGACGAATTCTTTGAACCACCAAAGAAGAAGCCGAGGACAATGAGATCTTCAACAGTTGGACGTTGTTCCGGGAGAGATTCGACATCTTACGTGTCAACCAACACCGACGACGGAGCAAGTGCAACACATCTCATTAAGATTGAGGTGTATGATTTGAAGAAGATTGAAAACATTGATCAATTGGACCATTGGAAGCATGCAGATGTTCGTGTGCAATATTACACAAAGTCTACCAATGACGATCATCATAAGAAAACTCGTCGGCTTATTTACAACATAACAAAGGGAATATCCAATTCTCCGAATTGTCGGAAATACTCTTACAGCAACAAAGATAAAAAGTAATACGCCTAAATCCATAGTACTTATTTGTGATTTTGTAGAACGAAGCACTTTCTTATGTCATACAATAAATCAGATATTGGTTTGTGAGTATAAAATAAATATATTGTTAAATCATTTACTTGTTTTTATTTATTTCAAAGGTTTTAATGAAAATACCAAGTTAAATTTCAACATATTTAATAATAAATTCTCAAAAAAAATAAAATAGGTTACAGTTACATGTTATTGAATCAATAAAAAAGACTTAAATACATGTTTTATTAACACATCATTATTATGTATCTTTATTAAACATTTCAACAAAGTCACTAAGAGGCATACCTCTAAGCTTAAGATACAAATACACAAGACGTTATTCACCATAAAGAATAAGAAATATCGAATACAATATAACTTAAATTATATATAATAGTTTTTTAAAATTTTATTTATCGTAATTTATAATGACCCCATGCTAATGTGTCAGTGGAATTTGGTATAATATATCTCTTGGTATCATTGTAAGACAAACAAATTTTATTTATCTTTTGAGTAAAAATGACATGTTTAATGGATTTTCATTCGTAAGAGGGAGACGAGCAGTTTGAAAACTATATTTACTACATATAATTTTTAAATCTTCTTGGAGCTTATTCATAAATACATGAGCACAGTTTTCTCCGCTATAACTAACATATTTAGAGAGATTACTATCATATGAACACTTAATATAATAACCGAAACTGTACACGTCATGTCTCTGAACATTAATGGTTGATGATTTGTTAGGATCACCAGAACAAGAGGCAATAGGTTTTAAAAACGATTCGAAGTCAGCGTAAATAATAAAAGGAACCCTCTTTTTCTTTTCAAATTTATCAAAATATAACCTATCATTAGAAACATTTTCATTGAACCAGTTTTTTCTAAACATACTTGGACTTGGTAATATTGTACTAATATGAGCACAATCATGTTTTTGGTGGTTATCTACCGCATTGCTTGTAGTAAAATAAAGCAGACAACCATCACGAATGTGAACCGCGCCATTTCGTTTAGTGATCTGCTTACTCACTAATCGTGATAAATTTTTAATATAGCAATAATGTCCGTTACTACCACTGGTGACGTATAGTAAATTTATATGTGTTGATTTGCGAGACTTTGTGAAGTACAGGGGGCCAATAACATGATGAGTTTTAGTCTCAGAGTTATATTCTAAACCAAAAACGTTAATGCTTATATTGTTTAAGCGCTCAACTCTGTAAATATCAGTTAATTTTACTGGAAACGAAATCCCATTAAAATTTAACTTGTTTTCCAATTTCCAATACTCGTTTACACGATCGGGGTTTTTTGATACAGGATACAAAGCTGAGAGTAAAGCCCATTTACAACACTGCACATCTGCGTTTTTAACATTGATGACTGCTTTTTTAGTCCTAATATCATAAGGTAATTCAATAAAAGATGATCCCCGCAGTGGATTGAATTTATTAATATTCATATCTAAACTAATTAGGTCCGTAAGACTCCATCCACTATCTTTTTTCTCAAACTCACTGACTTTATTAGCTAATACTTCTTTTATTGAATTAAAAAGTATATTGATGTCTTCGGATTCATTGAGAATATAGTTCTGAGTTTGGAAGTCAAAAACGTTTTGTACATTTTTATTTTGGTGCACGAAGTTGGCACACAGTATAAAGTTTACTTTAAACGTTTTTAATTGTACTATATCATCAAGAATCAAAGTCCTTAAATCATCAATTATTGAATTAAAAAATGTATCAACCGTTTCCAAATCTTTTGAGTCCGCTAAAGAAGTTATTCTGTATGTATGAACTCTTTTGCCAAAAGCAGTTTCAATTAACCTTACATTTGGTAAATTATCATGGGAACGAAACACATTATTTTTGAGATTCTTACTTTTATAGTGATTGGATAAATACCTTTTTTTTTAACGGAAATATTGCAAACTGAACACATCGTCATCTCGCTATTATCTGCAGTCGAATAATCTTCAGCTCCTCTAGATGTTGATGGTTCATTAATACGTCGTCTTTTCTCATTGTTTTGAATGCTATTCTCAGTTTGCCGTTTTAATCCTCTCCCAATTTGTATGTTAACACTGTAAACATAAACAAAAATATTAGAACTAACAAAAAATCAACAACTTAATTTTTTTTTAAATATTAAAAATAATACTTACGTCTTTTCAATTTCTTCACTGAGTTTCACTAATGATTCATCGAAATATGAGTCAAAAATATTTCGTTCTTTACTTTCAGTAGTTTCTACTATATCACAGATTTCATTTAACTCTTCATCATATTCAGTGCAGTTCAAATCAGTTTTATCGACTGAAGATGAAAAAAAAGCACTGACATATTTCGTTCCAGCCATTTATTATTAACTCTCAAGCAATTAGACGAGTAGAAGTTTATGACTCAGAGCATTGATTACTAACTAGTAACTTTTAATATTTGATCGATCTTCTATTTATGTTGAATTTGACATGACAGACCATAGGCACCACTGCTCGTCGTTTTTATACTAGGTAGATCATTATGTGTTTCTCAATCACGAATAAACAAGTTCGGTAGCTAACGAGCAGATAAACAAAGTTATTAAGATACACTCTTATCAGAAAGTTAGTAAGTATGAGTGTATTATAATAGCAAAAATATATCACGAGAGATGGTCCATGAAACGAAGACTTCACACTCAAATGTTTGTATTCAGCGAGCATTCGGCGAGCAGTGGTGCCTGTGGTTTGTCATGTCAAATTCAACTTTTCAATTGTTCGAAGAATACAAACATTTGAGTGTTAAGTCTTCGTTTCATGGACCATCTCTCGTGATATATTTTTGCTATTATAATACACTCATACTTACTAACTTTCTGATAAGAGTGTATCTTAATAACTTTGTTTATCTGCTCGTTAGTTACCGAACTTGTTTATTCGTGATTGAGAAACACATAATGATCTACCTAGTATAAAAACGACGAGCAGTGGTGCCTATGGTCTGTCATGTCAAATTCAACATAAATAGAAGATCGATCAAATATTAAAAGTTACTAGTTAGTAATCAATGCTCTGAGTCATAAACTTCTACTCGTCTAATTGCTTGAGAGTTAATAATAAATGGCTGGAACGAAATATGTCAGTGCTTTTTTTTCATCTTCAGTCGATAAAACTGATTTGAACTGCACTGAATATGATGAAGAGTTAAATGAAATCTGTGATATAGTAGAAACTACTGAAAGTAAAGAACGAAATATTTTTGACTCATATTTCGATGAATCATTAGTGAAACTCAGTGAAGAAATTGAAAAGACGTAAGTATTATTTTTAATATTTAAAAAAAAATTAAGTTGTTGATTTTTTGTTAGTTCTAATATTTTTGTTTATGTTTACAGTGTTAACATACAAATTGGGAGAGGATTAAAACGGCAAACTGAGAATAGCATTCAAAACAATGAGAAAAGACGACGTATTAATGAACCATCAACATCTAGAGGAGCTGAAGATTATTCGACTGCAGATAATAGCGAGATGACGATGTGTTCAGTTTGCAATATTTCCGTTAAAAAAAAAGGTATTTATCCAATCACTATAAAAGTAAGAATCTCAAAAATAATGTGTTTCGTTCCCATGATAATTTACCAAATGTAAGGTTAATTGAAACTGCTTTTGGCAAAAGAGTTCATACATACAGAATAACTTCTTTAGCGGACTCAAAAGATTTGGAAACGGTTGATACATTTTTTAATTCAATAATTGATGATTTAAGGACTTTGATTCTTGATGATATAGTACAATTAAAAACGTTTAAAGTAAACTTTATACTGTGTGCCAACTTCGTGCACCAAAATAAAAATGTACAAAACGTTTTTGACTTCCAAACTCAGAACTATATTCTCAATGAATCCGAAGACATCAATATACTTTTTAATTCAATAAAAGAAGTATTAGCTAATAAAGTCAGTGAGTTTGAGAAAAAAGATAGTGGATGGAGTCTTACGGACCTAATTAGTTTAGATATGAATATTAATAAATTCAATCCACTGCGGGGATCATCTTTTATTGAATTACCTTATGATATTAGGACTAAAAAAGCAGTCATCAATGTTAAAAACGCAGATGTGCAGTGTTGTAAATGGGCTTTACTCTCAGCTTTGTATCCTGTATCAAAAAACCCCGATCGTGTAAACGAGTATTGGAAATTGGAAAACAAGTTAAATTTTAATGGGATTTCGTTTCCAGTAAAATTAACTGATATTTACAGAGTTGAGCGCTTAAACAATATAAGCATTAACGTTTTTGGTTTAGAATATAACTCTGAGACTAAAACTCATCATGTTATTGGCCCCCTGTACTTCACAAAGTCTCGCAAATCAACACATATAAATTTACTATACGTCACCAGTGGTAGTAACGGACATTATTGCTATATTAAAAATTTATCACGATTAGTGAGTAAGCAGATCACTAAACGAAATGGCGCGGTTCACATTTGTGATGGTTGTCTGCTTTATTTTCCTACAAGCAATGCGGTAGATAACCACCAAAAACATGATTGTGCTCATATTAGTACAATATTACCAAGTCCAAGTATGTTTAGAAAAAACTGGTTCAATGAAAATGTTTCTAATGATAGGTTATATTTTGATAAATTTGAAAAGAAAAAGAGGGTTCCTTTTATTATTTACGCTGACTTCGAATCGTTTTTAAAACCTATTGCCTCTTGTTCTGGTGATCCTAACAAATCATCAACCATTAATGTTCAGAGACATGACGTGTACAGTTTCGGTTATTATATTAAGTGTTCATATGATAGTAATCTCTCTAAATATTTTAGTTATAGCGGAGAAAACTGTGCTCATGTATTTATGAATAAGCTCCAAGAAGATTTAAAAATTATATGTAGTAAATATAGTTTTCAAACTGCTCGTCTCCCTCTTACGAATGAAAATAAAAAATATATAGAAGAAACCAAAGTATGTTACATTTGTAAAAAAGATTTATATGAGCAATTTATTGACTACAACTGGCAGACGGGAGCGTTTATAGGTGTTTCACATGAAATATGTAGTAAAAAGTTTCATAAAATAGACTTTGTACCAGTAGTATTACATAATCTAAGTAATTACGATGCTCACTTTATTGTACACACATTAAATTTTGCTGATGGTGAAGTACAAATAATCCCCCAAAATAAAGAAAAATATATTTCATTTTCTAAAATTCTTCACGTTAACGGTCAGCGTGCAAGTTTAAGGTTTATTGATTCTTTTAAATTTTTATCAAGTAGTTTAAATTCATTAGCTTCTAATCTTAATAATAATCAGTTTATAGAACTAAAAAATGAATTTCCGAATGTAAACGACTTTGAATTGCTGAAAAGAAAAGGTGTATATCCATATGAGTATATGAGTTCTTTCAGGTCATTAAATTCACCATCATTACCAAAAATTTATGACTTTTTTAATTCACTTACTGGGTCAACGATTTTTAACGAAGACTACGTTCACGCTCAAAGAGTGTGGTCTCATTTTAAATGTTGTAGTATGTCTGATTATTCTAATCTTTATTTAAAAACAGATGTTTTGCTTTTAAGTGATATATTCGAAAACTTTAGAAATGTTTGTTTAAAAACCTATGATTTAGATCCTGCTCATTATTACACTGCTCCTGGTTTAAGCTGGGACGCTATGTTAAAGTTTACCGAAGTCGAAATCGAGTTATTGACAGATTTTGATAAAATAGCCTTTATAAAAGCTGGTATCAGGGGTGGTGTGTCTCAATGTAGTAATCGTTACGCTAAAGCCAATAATCCTTATATGGATAATTATAAAGCAGATGATCCTATTTCTTTTCTAACATATTTGGATGCTAATAATTTGTATGGGTGGGCTATGTCTCATGGGCGAGTGTTGATGTTAATTTTAATGTTCCTATCACTTCAGAGTTTGGTTACATTTTAGAAGTAGATTTGGAATATCCTGATAGCCTTCATGATCATCATTCCGATTTACCATTATGTCCTGAAAATATTTGTATTGGTGGTTCTAAGGAACGAAAGCTGGTCTCAAATTTAAATAATAAGGAAAAATATATTTTACATTATAGAAATCTCTTACAAAGCTTAGAGTTGGGTTTAAAACTTACGAAAGTTCATAGAGTTCTGAAATTTAAACAAAGTGCCTGGTTAAAAAAAAATATAGATTTAAACACGCAATTGCGTACTGTTATATCCGTGATTTGTAAAGGGTTGTGCTGACAAAGAATGCTTTGTCAGCCCTCTCTGCAACATTGTATCATTAGAATATTACGTAGTTAGAACTGGAAGACTGGCCGACCAGTCAACCGGCAACCTTTGTACAACACACTCGCGTTTAATATTAATAAATCTTTTTTAAAAACCCTTTGTGAGTTTCTCGTATAACATTGGTGGCAGCGTAAAGGGATCTTTGAAGATCCAGGGGTTCGCCTCAGTTCCGTGAAAGTGAGTCCAGTTACGCGAGTGTCTCAACAAGTGATTTCTTGAAACCGGTTGAACTCATCTCCAAAAAACGGTCACCCATCCGAACCATTTTCAGTGACCTCAACAAAACGGTCACCCATCCGAGCTGATTCCAGTGAACGCGATCTACTTCCATATCCAGTTATCAAATATACTATTTTGTGCTAATTACGATTTATCGTCAATCGACTACTACTTCCTGCTGTATCCAGAGACCTGCAACCTGGTAATCATGAGCCAGATCACCATCATCGCTACGTTCCTGTAAGTGAAAACTATTCTACATCTGTGTCTATGAAGTCAAGTGAATATAAAAGTGAAAGTGCATAAAACTAAATTCGTTTTAAGAGTTCAGTTAAGCTTAAAACATTTTTTCCATTGTTCTAAAAATAGTTATTCATTAAGTTATTAATCCTTTGTTCCAACTTTGTTTCAATCTGAGATCAGTGTAGCGTTATCGCCCGCGGTCCGCGTCCGGCGTCTTATCGCTTGTTTATATTAACGAATACCGATGCCCAAAGACGAACAAAGCATGACGCAACCGGCTAGAGAAATAGACTTAAATATCCTCTGTAAATTTATTAAGAAGTTCGATGGTAACCGAGAAAATTTAAATGCATTCATTAACAATTGCAGAAATGCAATTAATCTTGCTGCTACACAGCAGCAAGATATTCTTTTAAAATATATTATTTCGCAACTCGAGGGACGAGCAGAAACCGCTTGTTCCATAAAAGAATTCGAAACATACCAACAATTAGAGGATTTCTTAAAATCGCAATTCGGTGAACGAAAACACTACGCCGCACTGCTCTCAGACCTTCAAGCGTGTCATCAGTTGTTTAACGAAACAGTCAATCAGTTCGCGCTTCGGATAGAATCATGCCTGTCCAAATTATTAACTGAAATCAACATATCTATTCCAACTAAAAAGAAAGCCGAACTGGCAGGCCGTGTCGCTGCTATGCAAGACCTAGCTCTGCATACTTTTATTTTGGGTTTGAGCCCCAGACTGTCAACAGTAGTTCGATGCCGCGATCCAGAGACGTTAAATGACGCAATCAATTCTGCCTTGTCGGAAGAAAAAATCATTCAATCTACTCTTCGCAAGACTAATAGACTACGGACGCGAGCAACTTTAGGGGTTAAAGTTGCTCGCGTCCGTAGGTTTACCCTTGAGACCCTACACGTGATCCCTGGGTGGTGCTAAATGAGTAACACTGACTGAGTGGTAGAGCCACGCTGCGTTGCAGTACGCATTGGGCCGGCTCGCCCGGTGTAATACCACCCTCTCACGAATATTCGGCGTGAAATAACGGCACTTGGTGCTGTTGTGTTTCGTCCGACCAGTGAGGGTTCCGGAGGCCCCTTCCCCCCCCCCCCTCCCAATTCCTATTCCTTCCTTAAACCTATTCCTCCCTTAAAGGCCGGCAACGCATCTGCGATTCCTCTGGTTTTGCGGGTGTCCATGGGCGGCGGTGATTACTTTCCATCAGGTGACCCGCCTGCTCGTTTGCCTCCCTCTTTTATAAAAAAAAAATAATAATAATACTAGCTTTTCTCAAAATCAGTGGCGACCTAATAGACAATCGCCGAACTTCAATCATAATCGATCATTTACACAGCGTGGCACGAATTTTACTAATCAAATTAATCATGAAAATGTTATGCCTTCTACTTCCAGATATAATCCGCCAGTGTGTCGATACTGCCAAATTCCAGGGCACACAATAGAGCGTTGTCGTAAACGCGAATATAATAATAGACGCTTTAATAATAACCAAAACAATTTTAACCAAAATAATCGTCCTTCGCCTAATTTTAACTTTCAAAGTCGTAATCAGCCTATTCATGTCGTTAACTCAGAAGAACAAGGTACTGACGAAACAGACAATCATTTAAACGGGCAACATTTCCCGTCCGGTACCGTGCGAGAAATTTAAGCGCTAAAATCGATACCAGATGTAATTCTCTAATTCATTCTATATCTAATTCTATTACTAATTCAAATCCTACCTACAAACAGGGTAACCAGCCCCAAACTTTTGGTAGAGATCTTACTAATTCAAATCCTACCTACAAACAGGGTAACCAGCCCCAAACTTTTGGTAGAGATCTTACTAATTCAAATCCTACCTACAAACAGGGTAACCAGCCCCAAACTTTTGGTAGAGATCTTACTAATTCAAATCCTACCTACAAACAGGGTAACCAGCCCCAAACTTTTGGTAGAGATCTTACTAATTCAAATCCTACCTACAAACAGGGTAACCAGCCCCAAACTTTTGGTAGAGATCTTACTAATTCAAATCCTACCTACAAACAGGGTAACCAGCCCCAAACTTTTGGTAGAGATCTTACTAATTCAAATCCTACCTACAAACAGGGTAACCAGCCCCAAACTTTTGGTAGAGATCTTACTAATTCAAATCCTACCTACAAACAGGGTAACCAGCCCCAAACTTTTGGTAGAGATCTTACTAATTCAAATCCTACCTACAAACAGGGTAACCAGCCTCAAACTTTTGGTAGAGATCTTACTAATTCAAATCCTACCTACAAACAGGGTAACCAGCCCCAAACTTTTGGTAGAGATCTTACTAATTCAAATCAAAAATGAAGTATGAGGATCGTGAAGGGCAAAAATAAAGGTGTTGTTTCTTTGATGGTCGTGTATTCAGAGAGCAAAACATTACATTTCTAATTAATATATAATAACTTAAAACTACGTCATGCGCGTGAGGTCGCGTATGTCATCGACCTACATACATTCGTCGATGCACATACCTAGAGTGCGACAAATAATAGATATTAAATTATGCCTTAAATAACTACTTACTATACTACATAACCCCTTTAGAAAAATAAAAAAAAAATAAAACTTTAATTTTTTAATTTTTTTTTCTTACACGCTATTATATATTATTTATATATATTATATATTACTAAAGTAAAAACTTATATAAGTATGTGAAATTATTAAATTAATTTTGAGACAAAATAATAACATAGGTATTACTTATTAATAAACAATTTAGTATTGTTTTTATGAACAATATATTCTTTTCCGTTCTTTAATATTTTTACATTAGGCGAGAGATCTTCTATAACTACATAAGGACCAAGATATGTACATTCTAACTTATTTCCTGTTTGATTTTTCAAAAGTACAAGATCACCTTTTTTATAAAGAATATGATTCATTTTTCTATCATACAATGATTTTCTTTGCAATTTGTTTACAATTAAATTTTCCCTCGCATCTGCCTGAGCTTTCTGTAACCTGTATTTTAATTCTTTGGGGTAACTATCATAATTATAAAGTGGATCTATTATATTACTTTGTAAATTACTTGGCAGCGTACATTGTTTACCAAAAACTAATTCAAATGGGCTGTATTTTGTCTCTGTGTGTACCGTAGTATTGAAAGAAAAACACCAGTACGGTAACCATGTACTCCAATTAGATTTGTTTTGGTGACATTGAATCCTAAGAAAAGCGCCTAATGATTTGTGTGTATTTTCAAGAGAACCAAGAGTTTGGTGGTGATAAGCTGTCGAATGTAACTTATTAATTTTTAGCAAACTACAGACTTCAGATAACACAGAACACATAAATTCTGTTCCCTGATCTGTTAAAATATCCTTGGGAATGCCATAACGTAAAATAAAGTTATTTACGAAGTTTTGAGCTACAGTTACAGAATCTTTCGACTGCAAAGGATAAGCTTCTACGTACTTACTTAAACTACACTGTAAAGTTAATATATACTTATTATTAAAGTCATCTACATCTAGTGGGCCCATAATATCTAAGCTTATTTGTTCAAAAGCCGAAGTGGCTGTATTGGTAATAACCATTGGTTCCTTAACTTGTCTGTTGGCATGTTTGTATAATTGACATTGTTTACATTCCTTTACAAAATCAATGACGTCATTACTCATTCCTGGCCAGTGAAAATACTTTTTTAGGTTATTAAACATTCTATTAATACCAGCGTGTCCACTAGTGGGAAGCAAGTGAAAATCGTTTAACAAAACTCTTTTTTCTTCCGGATCTGTAATTTTCTTTACATTCTTAGTGATAAGAAATTGCGGGAAAGTTATTTTTAACTTTTTCTTCACTCGTACGAGACTTTTTATATCTTTTAAAATGTTATTACATTTAACTATTAATAATTCAGCGATATTTAACCTATGACACAAGGCTTCTAAGTCCCTCGCTAACACCTCTGGGGTCGATAACGATCGGGCACATAGATAAATCGCGGCCTTATTCGGCACATACACACAATAACCCGCATTCGATAATATATTATTTGAACTTGCAAACTCGTTTAAGTTTGCCGTTATAAGTAATTCAACGATATTCTTAGGTTTTTTGAGTACCTCTACCGCTGCAGGTTGATCAGGCCCACATTGACTAGAGTTCTCAGTGGAATCAGTTAGGAGAGGAGTATGATTACTTAATTTCCTACTTTGCGCTCGAGTTAAAACAGAAACTACATTTTCTTGAATTGATTTTAAATCGGAAGACGTCATCGGTAATCGACTCAATGCGTCTGCAGCTGCATTGTCTCGACCCGGGACGTATTCTATTTCAAAATCATATTCCTCGAGATAAAGCCTAAATTTCGTAAGTCGGCTAGATGGGTCTTTTAAACCGAACAAGTAAATGAGTGGTTTATGGTCGGTTTTAATTATAAATTTCCTTCCATACAAATAAGGTCGAAAATGCCTTACGCCCCACACAATAGCTAAAAGTTCTAATTCAATAATTGGGTACCTAGTCTCCGCAGGTTTTAAATTACGGCTCGCGTATGCTATAACTTGACCATTTTTATTCGATAGTACAGCGCCTAAACCTGTCTTACTGGCATCAGTTTGCAATCTAAAAATATTATTGGAAGAAAAATCAGGATACTGCAACACTGGAGGGTTCATTAAAGCTAATTTTAATTTTTGAAAAGCTGATTCATGCTGTGAATTCCATTCAAAATTTATATTTTTCTTACACAACTTGTTTAATGGAAATACAATGCTAGCAAAATTCGGTATGAATCTTCTATAATAATTAGCGAAGGCAACAAAACGTTTTACGTCATCGCTGTTGACTGGGGTCGGATAGTTTTGCAATGTTTTGATTTTATCTTCGTCAGGAAAAATTCCGTTCGATGTAATTTTATGGCCCAGATAAACTATTTCAGTACGCAAAAATTCGCATTTAAGCGGATTTAATTTTAAATTGACTTTTCGAAAACGTTCTAATACGGTAATAAGATTTTTATTATGATTTTCCATTGAATTTCCAATAACAACGCAATCATCCAAATATATGAAAGCTTGTTTGTAATTAATACCCGACATAGCAATAGTCATTAAACGAGAAAAAACGCTTGGGGAAGTTTTTAACCCCATGGGGCAGCGCTTCATTTGGTACATTTTGTTGTCAGCTGTGAATGCTGTAAGCTTACGCGACTGCTTGTCTAAAGAAATAGAATACATTTTATCAACACTAAAAGCGGTATATTTTCTTGATTTACTGTCTAAACTTAATTGGTAATAACTTTGAGAAAGATCTAATTTCGAAAAATAAATGCTTCCCGAAAGTGAATCTAAAATATCCGTGATATTAGGTAACGGAAATTTGTCATCTTGAATGCAATTATTTAATCTGCGATAATCGATAACTAATCTCCACTTTTTCTCATTAGACTTGTCTGCCTTTTTCGGGACGAGCAAAACAGGACTGGACCATTCAGACGAGGTCTCCTCTATGATATCGTTAGCGAGCATTTCATCAATTTGTTTTTGAATTTCTGCTCTTTGCGCGTGCGGTAACCTATAAGGTTTGGTATACACTGGCGCAACATTATCTTTAAGAGTTATGCTATGCGACATTAAATTGGTTACGCTTAATTTGTCGCCAGGTAAATGAAATACATCCGCATATTTGGCGCATATATTCACTATACATTCTCGTTCCTCTTTATTTAAATCAGATACGTTAAGTAATTTAAATAATGTCTTAACACGATTAGGTGTATTGTTCTCGTCCATAAAATTACATATATCAAAATTGGACAAAGAGAAAATATTTAATCCAGAAAAATCGAGATTAATTTCCTTATTCGTTGTATTCAAAATCCTAACGGGAATACTACCCTGACTAGGCTTCGAAATTAAACCGGCAACAAAAACACCTTCTTGTACTTCACTAGATAAAACAACACAATCCTCATTTATTGAAGTCGGTATAAACTTAATTACCTCACATCGCGGTGGTATCGAGTGTCTGTACCTACCTTTACAGTTTATGTTTACACTAACTGATCGTGAGTCATTCGTTAATTGCAAAACATTACGCTTATAGTCTATTATAGCCTTATAATATTCTAAGAAATTGTCTCCTAATATCCCGTTTGCTGAGCAAGCTAAGTTCTTGAAAACATAAAATTTTTGCTTAAAAACTACCCCGTTAGATAATAAATCTAAAAAAATATATCCTGTCGACTCTAATTTTCCACTAACTCCTTTAATAGTAATCGTATGAAAATGCAGTTTATTCCTTAAATGTGGATCATTCTGTATCCATTCATATTTAAGTACGCAAAGGCTGGCACCACTATCAACTAAAAGATCAATAGTTTTATTATCTACGCTAAAAGTAACCGTGCTACAATTATTATAATTAAGGACATAATGACAGCTTTCGTTTTTAGGGACGAAAAAACTGGTTCAACACTTCGTCGTCGTCGTAACCATCGCCTTGTGGGTTTGCAGTTTCGTCTTGTGTCACATGACGGACATAGTGTGACCCTTTTTGACGAGGATACGCGGGTTCGCGGCGTGCACGGCTAGCGCCGGCGGCGGCGGCGGCGCCGCGACCATGGCGCACGTGACCGCGTTGACTATGCGATTGCGGCGGTCTCGCGTTGCCTTGCCTACTATTCCGAGGCGAATACGACGGTCTCAAATAACTACCATGATTATTATAATTATTTCTATGATAGTTCCCGCGGTAAAAAATCGAACGTTGTGGAAATGATCTGTTAAAGGACATGACATTATTTTCAGTGGACAACGACTGTTCGTCCTTGGCGGTTCGGATTGCCTCTGGTAAAGATTCGAACTGTCTGGAAGCAATAATAGTACTGAGCCGCGGGTTAGACAACCCATCGGCGAAACGCTTTATAGCGACCTTCTCATTGAGAGGGCGTAAAATGTCATATTTAGTGCTATCATTATCGGCTTGCGCTATTGTTAAGTTTACAAAAATGTCTTCCAATTCTGTACCGAAAGCCTCAATGGAACGACTTCTTTGTTTGCAAGACTGTAGTTTCGACTGCATAGCAACCGGGGACCTCTTGGGTAAAATATACTTATTTAAATCCGAAACTAAATTAGCTACATTATCATAACTTGACCTTAATCGCAACTTAGCACTTGACGATAATCTTGTTTTAAGCACAAAATTAATAAGTTGTGGGTGCGAATCAACTGATATCATACTACTGTACAGCTCAATACCATCAATTAAACTCTTGGAAATGTGCTCCTGGCCCGTCATTACGGGTAACAGGGAAATGGCTGTTTTAATATCGAATTTTTCAGTTGCCATTTTTAAAGATTTTCCTATACTAACCGTACTTTTTAAATTACTTGAACTGGAGCACGATAAAGTGGTAATTTTATTAAAAATGCAATGAATTTGTGTCACCAAACCATTAATTAAAGTTACGTCACTTGTGCTTATTTCCGACTTTTCTATAAGACTCTTAATATGAGACAAAATACAGTCCAATTTTCCATAAACAGTACACGCTTCCTCGTACTTTTTAATTCCTAAAGCTGACCTCCTCCTTTCCGGTCCTAGCTTACTAATATATTCTCTTATTGCAAATAGACTACTATGTAAATTTGTTAAATCAGTAATTAATTGCATAGTCCATACTACGTAAAAGCATTACAAAATCATACAAAAAAAAATGAGAAAAACAAGTGCCAAAAGGATTTTTTTTTTTTTTTTTTTTTTAACTAATTACTTAAACATTACAAGAGGTCTGTCTCAATTCCACGATGGGCGCGGCCTTAAGGGCCAGACTATTTAGCTCGCGTCTAAGAGTCTTAAGATTATTTTCTTGTATTTTTTAATCCCATAAAAGGCAATACACCCCAACACAATTATAATTAACACAATCAGTAATATTTCGGTAGTATTAAGACCCTCACTAATTCTTTGGGTTGCTTGTGCGTCACCTGACGCTGTTTGCGCAATGATTACCTCACTATCTTTGGAGTTTTTGTTCCCCATTATGAAAAATAATTTAAATCTAATTACAAAATAATTATATATCAAGTTACTTGTATATAATATATTAAATAGCAAAAATATGTATTTTTACATAATTGGATAAGGAATCGAACCTTAAACCAGACTAAATCTTTACCTATTTTTAAATCCGTCAATATACTAAATAATTATTATTTAAGGACTTACAACTAATTTTTAAATAAAAAGGATATATACATCAGCGTGGCCATGAATATGATGAGCGTCGTCATCACTGCTACGAGCATTCCCGCCTGCATTTCTTCCGCTTGCACAGGAACTGGGCCGTTCTCTGGACTCCTACTGGCTCCTGCTGGCTGGCTGGCTGCTACTGGACACCATCCTTGACTCGTCTGCTTCCTCCTTCCTTGTTCTTGTTTCGAGTCTCTCTCTCTCTTCTTAATGATCCCTCTTCATAAGGATTCTTCCTTCTTCGTAAATGAGGGTTCTTCTTTCTTCATATAGTTTCTTCTGAAGGGTTGTTTTGTTTGAATCTTACTAACGTTGGCAGTATATTCCAGAATGTCAAAGTGGCAGGGTCGCCATGAAGTATGAGGATCGTGAAGGGCAAAAATAAAGGTGTTGTTTCTTTGATGGTCGTGTATTCAGAGAGCAAAACATTACATTTCTAATTAATATATAATAACTTAAAACTACGTCATGCGCGTGAGGTCGCGTATGTCATCGACCTACATACATTCGTCGATGCACATACCTAGAGTGCGACAAATAATAGATATTAAATTATGCCTTAAATAACTACTTACTATACTACACTACCTACAAACAGGGTAACCAGCCCCAAACTTTTGGTAGAGATCTTACTAATTCTAAACAGCCCACTAACAAACAGGGTAATCAGCCCCAAATTCATAGTGGTGTCAAAAAATCTATTTCCATTACTTTACCTACTAATGACAAGATATCAACGTCTGAATATTCTCTTTCTACTCCTCGCAGCATACCTGAAAAAGAAAAAGAGAAAGTTAGCATATACAATATTACTACAAATCCAATAAGAAAATACTTACCTTTTATCGAAGTCCAGACATCAGTATCCTCTAAGCCTTTAACACTTCTAGTCGACAGCGGAGCATCTATAAGCTTAATTCAATTATGTTCTGTAGAAAAAATGCCTAACAAAATAATAGAAAACTTTGCAACCTTTACTGGAATAGGATCAACAATTAATCCTATGCAGTCACAAGGTTCTATTCTTGTAGAATTCGATTCATTAAGTCATCAATTTCATCTCGTCGCCGGCTTAGACTTTCCATATGATGGAATCATAGGAAATGACTTTTTATCTCAATCTCACAGTAAAATTGATTTCGAAAAGGATTTACTAATAATTGATAAAGAAAAACTTAAACTTAAATTTAATGAACCCATTTATACCATTGCACCTCGAACAGAAACAATCATAGAATGTTCAGTACTAAATCCTGAAATAAAAGAAGGACTTATCATAGATCAAAATCCTATTGAATCACTCCTTATAGCCAATTGCATTGTAAAAGTAAAATCAAATCAAAGAATAAACATTTCTGTCGTCAATATTTCCGAATCGCCTTTGACCATAGGTTCCAATTTAAAGTTAAAAATATCGCCATTAGATAAAAACAACAAGTGTCAAATTATTAATACTATACATCCTTACGACAATTCAAATAACGTTCTAGACCGAACTAATCAAATTCTCGACCTTTTGCGAGTCTCTCATTTAAATCGCGAAGAAACAGATGCTTTATATGAACTCTGTTCTACATTCTCCGATATTTTTCACCGTCCTAACGAACACCTCTCATATACCGACGCTATACAACACGAAATATCTACATCTTCTTCTGATCCTATCAATACCAAATCTTATCGATTTCCTGATGTACACAAACAAGAAGTACATACCCAAATAAATAAGATGCTTGATGAAGGAATTATTAAAACTTCAATGTCACCTTGGTCTTCTCCTATATGGGTGGTACCCAAGAAGGCAGATGCTTCTGGCCAACGTAAATGGCGAGTAGTCATTGACTACCGTCGTCTAAATGATATCACAATAGGTGATTCCTATCCAATTCCCAATATATCAGAAATTTTAGATCAGTTAGGTAAATGTAAGTACTTCAGTACACTTGACCTTGCATCTGGCTTTCATCAGATTAAAATGTCTGAACGCGATGCACCTAAAACAGCCTTTTCTGTCCCACAAGGACACTTCGAATTTACTCGAATGCCATTTGGCCTTAAAAATGCACCTTCTACCTTCCAGAGGTTAATGAATTCGGCTCTTTCAGGCCTACAAGGCATACAATGCTCTGTATATCTAGACGATATCGTGATCTATTCATTCGACCTTGATTCTCACATAAAATCCCTTTATAACGTCTTCGACAGACTCAGGCATTTTAACTTAAAGCTTCAGCCTGGTAAATGTGAATTTCTTCGTAAAGAAGTATCTTACTTTGGTCACATCATAACCGATCACGGAGTAAAACCTAATCCAGAAAAGACTAAAGCCGTTCAAATGTTTCCTCAACCTAAATGTCCCAAGGACATAAAATCCTTCCTAGGCTTAGTATCCTATTATCGTCGTTTCATACCAAACCTATCCAAAATCGCTAAACCTCTTACAAACCTTTTGAAGAAAGACGTCACTTTTCATTGGCAAAACGAACACCAGTTAGCCTTTGAACAATTAAAAACTTGTTTCATTTCCGCTCCTATTTTGGCTTACCCAGATTTCACAAAACCCTTTGTTTTAACTTGCGACGCTTCTAATTTTGCTATCTCAGCCATTCTCTCACAAGGCCCTATAGGTAATGATAGGCCTATTGCATATGCGTCACGAACTTTAAATAAAGCCGAAAGTAACTACAGCACAACTGAGAAAGAATGCCTAGCAATTATCTTTGGTACCAAAACTTTTAGACCATATCTTTATGGCCGCCGATTTACTATAGTCACTGATCACCGACCACTTAAATGGTTATTCAATCACAAGGATCCGGGATCCAAACTTATAAGGTGGCGATTAAAACTCGAAGAGTTCGACTATGAAATAGAATTTAAAAAGGGTAAAATAAATAGCAATGCCGATGCATTATCTCGATATCCAGTCAATCCTGTTCTTCCAAAAAATAATAATTATTCAAAGCCTGTTGAAAGTCCATCTCAACCTGATAATGACGTTCTCGAAAATCCACAACCTGTATTAAATCCAGATGATTCTCTCCCGTTCAGTCCTATAACAATAGAGGACTTAGATATTCGCCTTCCTTCGAGTCCCCTCGATTTAGATAGTAATGACTTACCTTCTATATCTCTTCTAGATAATGACGATATTCCAATCCATGTATATGATCCTGAAAATACAATTCCTTCAATTTCCAACTTACCTCAAGAACAACAAAATCCTTCACCTTCTAATCTTGATCCTGAAACAAATAAAGAAAATCGTCATAATGACGACTATAACAATTTCTTAAAATCATTTACGAACAAAGATGTTTTATTTAATACCTACATAAAAGAACATAATGAAAGTCTCCTTAAAAGTAGCTCTAAAACTATTCTAATCCCTATTTCAATCGACTTTGATGAATCAAATCCTTATGTCCAAGATATTCTCGCAACAACAGATGATCCTTCTGAAATTCTCAACGACGAGCGTGAACTTAATTCTTTCAAAAGGGTAGAAATTAAGGATAAAGTTTATTACTTCCTATTCATAAAACATTATTACTTTGACAACTGCACATATCCTGAAATATTTAAATCTCTCAAGAGTGCACGCGACGATATCTTACTTAAGGGCGAGATAAACGAAATTGCAATATCTGACTTTAAAAATCCTTTTCAACAACTTTCTTTTGTAAAAATATATGGTATGCTCATGTACCTGTTTAATAATACAAATACAATAATAAACATACATCATAACACTATTATATATCCTGTGCCAACTGAAATTTCAAAAATCATGAAAGAAAACCATGATATTCCAGTAGCAGGACATCTAGGTTCAAATAGAATGTATAATAGAATAAAAGAACGCTATTACTGGAAGAATATGCGTACAGATATTGAAAACTATGTAAAAAATTGTAAACTGTGTCAAACTAACAAACCACTTAGAAAAATCAACAGATCTCCCATGCAAATAACAACTAATTCTACACGACCATTCGAAATAATTAGTCTCGATATCGTAGGCCCATTACCAGAAGCCGGGCTGCAGAAATTAAAATTTATACTTACTCTTCAAGACGATTTAACAAAATTTTCAATTGCCTATCCTATTTCAAATGCTACAGCAGAAGAGACATGTGAATGCTTAGTACATTTTATATCATTATTCGGCATTCCCAAATCCATATTAACTGATCAGGGTACAAATTTCACAGCCGATCTATTTAAAAGAACCTGTGAATTTTTAAAAATAAAGCAAATATGGTCTTCACCTTATCATCCCCAAACTCAAGGTGCTTTAGAACGAAGCCATTCAACTCTCAAAGAATATTTGAAATCATATGTGAACGAAAATCAAACTAATTGGCATAAATTCGTATACACAGCCATGTTGACTTATAATAGCAACATTCATACAACTACACAGTTCACTCCATATGAACTTGTCTTCGGTCATAAACCGTACATTCCGGATAGCATATTTGATTCACGTTCTGACGTCACTTACCCTGAATACATTAAAATGTTACAACATCGTTTGAAAATATCTCGCGAAAAAGCAGTTGAAAATATAAATGCTTCCAAAGAAAGGTCTAAAACCTATTATGATAAACATTCTCGACCAGTAAAGTATAAAGCAGGAGAATATGTCTATTTAAAAAATCATTTAAGACTTCGCAAAGCCCTTTCGCCTTTATGGAAAGGTCCATATAAAATTATTAAAATTCATGGGAATAATTCCCTCACACTCCTTATAAATAGACGTCATGTAAAACATCATTACGATGAAGTCAAACCAGCTTTTGAAAATTAAAAAAATAATAAGATTATACTTTTATACAAATAATTTACTTTACTTAATTAGAATATTTTAGATAAAAATCATAGATTAGTTTTATTACTCTTTATTGTTCCTTTTAGGTATTACTTACCTTTTACCTTTTTTTACTACTTTAACCATTATCATTATTCTTATATTACAGGATGGCCGCATCATTTTGTAATGGCATCCTAGCCAGTAAAGAACATCAGTATATAGAATATATCACTAAAAGCCCTGGTATACTATTTGACCCTGTCGGCACACTGAGGATTATGAATGACTATTTTCATATTGTTATTCCCGTAGACGTTTCTCCAATAAAATCACATATAGAAAATATTAAAAATGTGTTTGATAATGTTCAATTCTATTGTCGCGAAAGTAACGAAATTGATTATTCACAATGTCAAAATATATTACAACCTCTACATGTGTTATATGATGATATTTTGCGAGATTTCGAATCAATTTCTCATATTATCTCTACTGGTATCTCTAAGAGATCTGCTTGGTTCTCTGGTGTTGGTACCGTATTTAAACACATATTTGGAACATTAGATGAAGACGATGCGAAAAGTTATGATGACGCAATCCAAGTTTTATATAATAATGACAAAAAGCTAGCAGAATCTATTACAAAGAGTATAATGGTTTCACAAACTGCAATTTCTAAAATTAATGATTCTTTACACGAAATAAATATTAATCAGGCCAAATTGAATGACGTCATCGACAATTTATCCTATTCAATTAAAAATGTATCAGATGTTATAAATGTTGTTAGCTTTAAGACCAAACTTAATGTTATTTCTAATATATTACAATCAAATTTGTTAACAATTTCCTTTAAAATTGAAGATCTTTTAAATTCAATTCTTTTTGTAAAAAGTAATATCTTACATCCGTCAATACTTACACCAAACCAAATGTATAATGATATCACTAGCAACCTAAAAATTGTGCCTAAATATAAGGACTTTCCTGTAAGTTTAGATTTAAGTAATATTCATAAGTTGATCAATGTAGCGGATCTAGTATGTTACTACTTAAATAATAAGTTAATGTTTATTGTAAAAATACCTCTTGTAAGTCTTTCAGATTATAATGTTTATAAAAATATTCCGTTACCAACTCCACATATTAGTGATAGTCCTAATTCTTTTGTGATGATATTACCTTCTCAACAATATTTAGCTGTAAGTAGAGATAAATCCTCGTACACCTATCTCAAAGACTTTAATCATTGTAAAATTATACCTAGAGAAACTTACCTTTGTCAAATAACAGATATATACGCAGTCTTTGCTAACCCTTCATGTGAAATAGAAATAATCACAAAAGCTTTGCATTCTCTCCCAGAAAATTGTCCTGTTAAATTCATTTCTGGAGATATAGATATTTGGCATAAATTAAATAATAATAATTGGATTTTTGTCGAATCAAAACCTACAAAACTTTCTATAGAATGCAACAATGTAATCTCCGACTTTACAATATCAGGTACAGGTGTACTTAACATGCCAACAGAATGTATAGCTTTCCATAAAAATGTTAAATTAGTAAGAAATGCAAATCCTAGTATAACTATACCATATATATATTCAGAATTCAATATTATAAATGATAGCTGCTGTAATATTAACCGTTTTAAAGAAATCACAATCAACATTCCAAGTTCTAAGATTAAAACTGTAAATTTAAATAATTTAAAATCTTTTAAAGACAACTCTGATCAAATTATAGATTCTTTACAAACTTTAGAAAAACCAAACCTCTCTAATCATATTAGTTTTCCAATCTTTAGCATATTGTCATTTATTGTATGTCTAATAATATTATGTTACATAATTTTAAAATTGTCTAAAAAACGGAAATATTTATGCTATAAAAAACCTTTAGACGAACCTGAACCTGTTGCGGATATCACAATATTGCCTCGATTGCGAGTAACGTAGTTTTACGGAAACTCACCTTCTGTAAGTTTCCTCTTAAAGGGGGGGTTGTTATATCCGTGATTTGTAAAGGGTTGTGCTGACAAAGAATGCTTTGTCAGCCCTCTCTGCAACATTGTATCATTAGAATATTACGTAGTTAGAACTGGAAGACTGGCCGACCAGTCAACCGGCAACCTTTGTACAACACACTCGCGTTTAATATTAATAAATCTTTTTTAAAAACCCTTTGTGAGTTTCTCGTATAACAGTACGTTAGCAAAATCTGATCTTGAAAAAGATTTTTATAAGTTAATGAATAATTCAATTTTTGGAAAGACCATGGAAAATATTGAAAAAAGAGTAAACGTTAAACTATTGACTCACTGGGAAAATCGGGGTAAAAGAAAAGGTGCGTCAGATCTGATTGCCAAACCTGAATTTCATAGTTTGTCAGTTTTCTCTGAGAGTTTAGTAGCAGTCCAATTACAAAAGACTAAACTTTTTTACAATAAACCCATATTTTTAGTTTTAAGTATATTAGATTTATCAAAAACTTTAATGTATGATTTCCATTACAAATACATGAAGTGTAAATTTGAAAATTTAAAATTGTTGTATACGGACACTGACAGCTTAGTTTACCAAATTTTTTGTGCAGATTTTTATAAAGAAATTCTACCCGATATATGTAATTATTTTGACATATCGGATTACGCACGAAACAATATTTATGGTTTTCCTTTATTAAATAAGAAAAAATTAGGTTATTTTAAAGATGAACACAATGGCCATGTTTTTTCTGAATTTGTCGGTTTACGCTCAAAAATGTATGCTATGCAAGTAGAGAATAAAACAATAACTAAAGCAAAAGGTGTAAACAAATGTGTAACTAGACAATTGAAATTACATAATTATAAAACCTGTTTGTTTAAAAAAATGTAGAACTTGCTGAAATGTATCGTTTTAGATCCATTAAACATGTCATTTTTACTCAAAAGATAAATAAAATTTATTTGTCTTACAATGATACCAAGAGATATATTATACCAAATTCCACTGACACATTAGCATGGGGTCATTATAAATTACGATAAATAAAATTTTAAAAAACTATTATATATAATTTAAGTTATATTGTATTCGATATTTCTTATTTTTTATGGTGAATAACGTCTTGTGTATTTGTATCTTAAGCTTAGAGGTATGCCTCTTAGTGACTTTGTTGAAATGTTTAATAAAGATACATAATAATGATGTGTTAATAAAACATGTATTTAAGTCTTTTTTATTGATTCAATAACATGTAACTGTAACCTATTTTATTTTATTTTTTAAAAATTATTAAATATGTTGAAATTTAACTTGGTATTTTCATTAAAACCTTTGAAATAAATAAAAACAAGTAAATGATTTAACAATATATTTATTTTATACTCACAAACCAATATCTGATTTATTGTATGACATAAGAAAGTGCTTCGTTCTACAAAATCACAAATAAGTACTATGGATTTAGGCGTATTACTTTTTATCTTTGTTGCTGTAAGAGTATTTCCGGCAATTCGGAGAATTGGATATTCCCTTTGTTATGTTGTAAATAAGCTGACGAGTTTTCTTATGATGATCGTGATTGGTAGACTTTGTGTAATATTTCACACGAACATCTGCATGCTTCCAATGGTCCGTTTGATCAATGTTTTCAATCTTCTTCAAATCATACACCTCAATCTTAATGAGATGTGTTGCACTTGCTCCGTCGTCGGTGTTGGTTGACACGTAAGATGTCGAATCTCTCCCGGAACAACGTCCAACTGTTGAAGATCTCATTGTCCTCGGCTTCTTCTTTGGTGGTTCAAAGAATTCGTCGATTGATTCTTTCTTCTGCAACGATGGAAGTTCCTCGTCGTCCGACTGTGGGTAATAATAATGTTCATACGTGTTTTCTTGGAACACCACATCGTCTTCATTGAATGTAGAACAAGCAATCTGTAACAACCAGTACAATTTTGTCTTAGGTATCACATCAGTTTTATACACATCATAATACGTTAGTCAGAAGTCCGAATAAATCAGAATATTCACTCAGAAAATAAAAACGTTTTACTTACATCCATGGTACTTGTGATGAATACAGAACGGAGCTCTTGTAGTAGTTGTAACTGTATGAGGTTCCTATCCACGAGTATCGAAAATAGATAAAATCAGTTCGTTTTATACCAATTTTAGTAAGTAATGACTATTTGAACTTACTCTATTAATATATCTAGCTCGATGTTGTTTAACAAGACAAGATAGTTAGTGTAATGATTATTTGAACTGTAATTTAGGAGAATGTTACTTTCAAAACAAAAATCTAATTTTAATGAACAATGTGTGTTTCTCAATCACGAAGAAACAAGTTCGGTAGTTATTTTAATTTAAACGAGCAGATAAACTAGTTTCAAAGTACAAGTTAATAGAGTTTACCTAATTATAATGAACAAAGTTATTAAGATATACCTACTCTTATCAGAAAGTTAGTAAGTATGGGTGTATTATAACAGCAAAAATATATCACGAGAGATGGTCCATGAAGAAGATTTCACGCATACAGAATGTCCATGATTACAATTAACTCACTTACCGCCTCTGTGGTTAAGTGGTTAGGACCACCCCGGTCTCAGAGTCAGGGTCACGGGTTCGATTCCCAGCAGGGGTTGCACATGTGTGTACTCGGTTTGGTAGGTAGGACTTGAAAAAATCCGTTTTATCATTTTATCTTATTTAAGTCTGTTGCCACCAGTGCCTTAGTAGTTTTTTAGAGGATTCCAGGTGAAGTGTGCCTCCACTTTGGTCTTACTAAGGGATGACCTTAACATCAGGTGGGATGAAGACAAAGCGCTTTCCTGAAGAATCGATAAAATACAATCGCATATTAGTAACTGGACAAGACTACAGTGACGGTACGTCATTAGATAATGAGGTGCATCAGAATCGATATAATGAGGTACATCGGGAATTGTGTGATTAAGACCGGCGAGTCATTAACGATTCATTAGTAAATCAACTGAGAGCTAACGCTCGAAGATTGTATCTCGGAAACGGTTAAAGATATCGCTCTGGGACCCAGCGCAATCGATTCAAATGGGGGGGGTTTTCCTTTTTTTTTTTTTTTTTTTTAGTTTTGGAACGACTCGAACTAGCCGAGCGAGGGCCAGAAGAAGGCCAGTTTTGAGTGAGCCAGAACTCTCGAATCCCTACTACTATAAATAATCCTAAGTTTTATTTCTAAACATTATCAACCAACTTATAATTAATGGCAGTGAAATAAAAATTGTAAATTAAATAAATATTTTAACTTGTCGCGTAGAGACCACGATCATGTCATTGTGTCTGTGAAGGCGTATATTTAATAAATGATTTGACTTTTATTTTCAATTATTTTCGGTACCTACCGCTATAAATATGTAACAATGAAGCAATCCTACATTAAGGCGATGTTGTCATCATCGTCATCCTATGAACGTCCTGCCGTTGGGCACAGGCCTTCCCACATGAACGACAGCACTAAGGGAGACTGGGTTTTAACAGGCTACGCCCTGGGCCAATACAACCGCAGTGTGCTTTACATGCCTTCCGAAGCACGGAGATGCTCGAGACGTTTTTATTTGGTTACCCATCCTTTAACTCGGTAATGTGAAAGTTGCGTAACTGGCAAGATCACAAACCAGGGCGGTGCGGGCGGGGACTTTTTGCATAAGTTGAACCTCTAAATAGCATTACCTTTCAAGTAACAGTACATTGCTTCGCTAGTTTGCATATTTTAAAATTTGTTTTAAGCCACAGACATATAATAAGAAGTCTTATTATATGTCTGTGTTTTAAGCTAACTAGCAAAACAATGTACTTGAAATGTTTTTTATTTTATTTTATTTAGGACAATAATCAATTACACAAGTAATGTGATAGGTGTTGTAGTTAGACAATTAAACCCGAACGCCTTAGCCACTACGCCAGAGTTACTTAAGGCGATGTACTCATACAAGATGCAAACGTTTTAATCACTGTACCTAGTGGGTACTCGCATCTTATATCAAACTGTTTAAATGTTCGCGCGGTTTGTAACATATTTTAGTGTTATCACTTATTTCATTACAGACGTCAAGTTGATAATATTTATGAGAAATTCTTGGCAGTAAGCGTTTGCTTGTTGTCTTCAGTCTTAATTTATTTATATTTGCTGGAAAATGGGTTTAGTCTCATATCAATGTCATATTATGGTAGGTCAGTCACTCGTCATCAAATAAGTACTTATTTACAAACGTGCTTGCCTGGTGAGCTTCCGGCGAAATAAGCGATTCGCTTTTCAAATTGTCTCAAGGAGTCTACCCGAATTTCTTAGTAAAGTGACATTCAATTCACTAAAACTCAAAAGGTACGGCGATCGGTGTGGTTACATGCTCTAAGGGTTACTTCCCATTTATTAATCTTACTTATGCGTTAGTTTATTATCAAACAAAAAATTACTAGGACAAGCCTGTATGTTCTACATCCCTTAGCTAATCGATATCGATTTATCGTAGCGAATTTAATGAGCGATTTTGTCGCTGTCACCGGTCGAGCGTTTGCCGGTTGACTAGGCCCTCAGGAGCGCTAAAGCACAACGCTGCGGTATGATGCGGCTCAAACGCGCACATCACAACGCACAGTAGGGCCAAAACTATTATACATTTGTGATAATAATTAAGCATTTGTTATTTTTTTTTGCCAAATATTATTTCTTATTAAAAATATATAAGGTGACTGCTAGAAACCGCAAAAAACTTCTAGGGCTGGTCAGGTCAAGTGTTTTAAACAGTACAAAAATGACAAAAAAGAAATTCGTGTTTTTTTATTTTTTATTAAATAATTCATTTTGTAAATTTTAATTAGAAGGTGTTTGAGTATCTAATTAATTTTAAACCAATAGCATAAGAAAAATAAAATTAAAAACAATTAAAAATAACGATTATTTACAACGCGCTGGCAATGAACGGCTGGCCGGCCGACTGTTGACCCGTGCGCGTTGTCAGCTGGGCGATACGTACCTACGTTAGTCTGCAATCTTTTGTGCGTAGGTATAAGGTGCAGTTAAGTCCAACGACTATCGATAGCATCAAGTTATGTTATGGCCACATTTTAACTGTAATTATGATAAGTGTTATGATGTATGAACGTAATTTCAATTCAATCCTAGTAAAAATCTATCACACTACACATTATGAGAAGTTACAATTATCTTTCCTTACAAATGAAAGATCAATGGGTAGTTTTCTAATGTCGCGTCCGTACGCTAAGCACTTGCCGCTAACTCCAAACCAAATGACCAGATGACCATTCATGTCCTCGACAACTAAACAGCCTAAAGCATTGTGATAATAAGTATCAGTCTTACCTATTTATTTACACTAAATTAAGTTAAACTAATGTCTCGCAATAAAGGCAACGTTAATACCTAAAAAGCTGCGTAATTATTAGGTGTCGGTAGGTACTTACATGGTGTTAGATAGCATTCCAGTTTATTACATCAGCGAACAGGAAAGGTGATAAGCTTCCCATCACACATAGCAGGCTTTGGACTGTCAAACTAATGTAATAATAATTAAATAAAAGTGAAAACCTGTGCTAAAATTTCGTAAATAAATTAAAATTTATTAAAGGACGAACTAGAACAGCTTTTGTGATCGGCACATATTTATTATTACACTAATTCGGCGTGTTTAAAAGTTCATCACCTATGTATTTACAAGTCTTATTTACACCTTAAAACTAAAAAACTCTCTCTTCGTTTAAGCGCATAGCACCACTTACTACCTCGTCACTCTCACGATAGCAAAATAGCATCTCAAGATATTGCTGGTTCGTATACCTAGGCATTTTTACGCACACGCGACGCGACGCGAATGCACCAGAATGCATAAGTTGACTGCCGAAAAAATCAAAGCAGCCGTGTGTAGGTCACGTGATTAGGGTTGGCACGCACAAGAAAATAAAACCATTACTTACTTAGATCCTAAAAGTTACTGACATGTCAAAACTTTGGCCTTTTGTTGATAACAAACTCTTTCACATTTTTTTTACAAACATGAATAGACAAACTTAAATAATTAAAGCTATCGTCCAAACTTGCATATTAAGCGTCGTATACCTAGGCATTTTTACGCACACGCGACGCGACGCGAATGCACCAGAATGCATAAGTTGACTGCCGAAAAAATCAAAGCAGCCGTGTGTAGGTCACGTGATTAGGGTTGGCACGCACAAGAAAATAAAACCATTACTTACTTAGATCCTAGAAGTTACTGACATGTCAAAACTTTGGCCTTTTGTTGATAACAAACTCTTTCACATTTTTTTTACAAACATGAATAGACAAACTTAAATAATTAAAGCTATCGTCCAAACTTGCATATTAAGCGAATTTACAATTATAAAAATTATCAATCAATAATTTATCTGTTAATTTTTATTAGTTAATTTGGTAAACCAAAAAACTTATACTATCAAGTAAATGTTAATAATTTTGGATTGCAATTTAATAGAAAAAGAAAACAAAAACTTTAATTATCCATAACCACAACGCACCAGCAGGTTTACATTGTACACAAACTAACACACTTGGAATATCAATTCTAAGATTAACATGTTACTGTATTGACTACAGTTTTATGGGATTTGTTGTGTTGGTCATAAAAATATCCAAAAATGTTTGCTCGTAAAAGTTTAAAAGGATCATAACATAATGGTTAAACAAGCTACTGATGGTAATGATTGAGATTCAAACTGGTACGCATCGCATCACTACTAGTGCGACTAGCTGTTTTTGGTCTGCATCACGTGAATTCGGAATTAGGAAAATAAATCAACAACAAAATTAGGTCATTTTATGTGGATGCTACATAGGTACTTGAAATCAATTTATTAATTATTCGCGCCACCGTTTCTTTTTTCTAATAAACAACGTTTTTCTTTTATCACGAATTCTTATCTTATTAACATTGAGATATTAAAACGTCGAAAAAAGTTTACTACCTCAGATGGGAATCGAACCCACATCCTCCGCAATCCGGGAGGCGGGCGGCGTTAACCACTCCGCCATCTAGATATTTTTTGAAATATCAAAATTTTTCAACGCATTTCACTTGTGTTTTAAGCAACAGTGTCTCATCAAACCTCTTTCACTTTACATCCATTATACAATTTACACACGATATGAATTACGAATTCGAATTCATATCGAAAAAGAACCGCTCATAGTTAGCGGCAGCCCTAAATAGATATGGATCGTCGCAAGCGTCTTTGAAGAAACGCCGCCACACACAGTGTTGCCAAATTGACGGATTTCTCGTCAGATCTGCCGGACTGCATGCGAATGCTAGCATGAACGTCAGGACTGAGGAGCCACCCCTAATTTTTAAAGGAAAATCATACCATCAATTAGTAGTATAAAAAATAATTTTGTAGGACAAATTCTGGAATTTGTAGTATAATACTTTCTAAGGTACATCAATATAAAGCTGGCTCCTCAATCCATACAGTATGGATTGAGGAGCCACCCTAGAACTCGGAAAGTAATGAAGTTACATTTTTGAAAATTTAGTATGTTTTAGTAGGTATTTTGTAGGTTATCTACCAAAAATTTCAGTGCGGTACTGCCGAAATTAAATAAAATACAATAGTTTTGTTGTGGCTCCTCAGCCCGTATACAAAAGCATGAATTCCTATGAAATAGATCCACATATTAATATATTCGAGCTAATGGACAATTAGTAGTATGTATGCTTGAATTTGTAGTATAGAAATAAAATAGCAAGATTAAGTAAATTAGCTAAAAAAACACATGTCATCTGGCTCCTCAATCCAGACACTTGCATTTAAATAATTGACTGTATCTACCTAACTATAGAAGATAATCAAAAGCTTTATATGCCAATATTTAGTAGAAATTTCTACTAAATATCTATGTACAAAATAACATTGTACAATTTGGTCAAAGGAAGTTATAATGATTATTCGATATTCCATACAATTCACTAAGGGTGACCATGTTATATGAATGAAAACAGGACAAATTGTTCTTTACATTTAGTTTTAACAAAATATACATTATAAAATGTTTACTAGAAAAAAATCAACCAGTCTCAGGAAGCTCGAGTGGGATTCGAACCCACGACCTTTGGATTGCCGGTCCACTGCTCTAACCGCTGAGCTACCGAGACCCCAGAAGACTTGTTGAATTTTTCCTAGTAGTTTGATTTACGCTGCAAGCCAGCGGTATTACGTCACTGTGAAGTCTACATTCGAAAGAAATACTATTGCAAGTATTTAGCAATCGATAAAGACGTAATTGCTTATAAATATCTTTATTATTGAAATTATGCATTCACAATGCTATATAGATATAGGATAAAATGTTTACTAGAAAAAAAAACCCAAAGGTCGTGGGTTCGAATCCCACTCGAGCTTCCTGAGACTGGTTGATTTTTTTCTATTAAACATTTTATCCTATATCTATATAGCATTGTGAATGCAAAATTTCAATAATAAAAATATATATTATTATGAACTTAACAATTATAATGTTATAAATATTATTTATATAATTTTAACGCAAATTTTGTTCTTTCTTTTCGACACTTTTTCATAATAAGTATGAAAAAGTGTCGATAATATTAAATAAATACATACCTAGCTTTGCATTTTTAAAAGCTACATTACACTGGACTGTTGTAATCACATCATGTTCCTTTTATTCAGTAATGTCATTTGTTAAGGGATTAAAACGTCAAACTCCTATTTCTGATGACAGATATATAAGATCTAAATCTGAGAAATAAAATACATTGTTTGAATAAAATTACAGCCTAATTATGTTTAAACATTATAAAAGGAATTAAAGTGAAACTTTCATCATGTCCTATCTACCACATCTGCCATTTTGTAATATTTTACAGCACTGGCATCAAGAGCTTTTGAGCCGAACCTTATTATTAAAAAAGTCTAATCGATACATTTTACTATTGATTCTCATAAAAGTAATTTTGGGGGTTAAAGTTACTCGCGTCCGTAGGTTTACCCTGAGACCCTACACGTTACCCCTGGGTGGTGCTAAATGAGTCGTCGGCTCAGTGCTTGTTTGGCCAACAGACCATTTGGGTAATTTTACAGGAGCCAATGTTTTTTTGTTTTTCTATGTTATGACTCAAACAAAGAAGTAATGTTATGGTAGTTTCCAAAAATATGGTACATCTGGACATGTAATAATCTATAAAAATTAAAAAACTTTGAATTTTACATGTAAAAAAACAAAAAAACATTGCTCCTGTAAAATTACCCAAATGGTCTGTTGGCCAAACAAGCACTGAGGCGACGGAGTGACACTGACTGAGTGGTAGAGCCACGCTGCGTTGCCGCACGCATTGGGCCGGCTCACCCGGCGTAATACCACCCTCTCACGAATATTCGGCGTGAAATAATGGCACTTGGTGCTGTTGTTTTTCGTCCGACCAGTGAGGGTTCCGGAGGCCCCTCCCCCACCCCCCTCTTCCCAATTCCTATTCCTTCCTTAAACCTATTCCTTCCTTAAAGGCCGCCAGCGCGTCTGCGATTCCTCTGGTTTTGCGGGTGTCCATAGGCGGCGGTGATTACTCTCCATCAGGTGACCCGCCTGCTCGTTTGCCTCCCTCTTTTGGATAAAAAAATAATAATAATAACAACTTACACTTGACATATGAGCAGTCGCTATTTGGTGAAAAATGGACTATGGTAGAGAGTCCTCTACCATAGTTTATCCTCTACCTAATGCAGTCGCTTTTGCTGTCCTAATTGCCTAGTCTCTGACTAACCCTTCGGGAATAATAGTCGTAATTATATGTATGTTTGTGTGTTAAAATTAAAGTTCGAAAGTAAAGAAATAAGTTGTCACTTATATTACAGCCTTTATTTGACAAAAAATGCTAATAATGCTTAGCACACATTACGTATAACGTTATATTAAGACTGTATGAGATCAATCTCTTTGCTTTTCCTATATTAAAAAATGTATTAAAGTAGTCGTTTTATACACGTACGTTTAAAATATTCATAAGAAGTATTAAGTTAAAATAACGCAATGAACTTTCCTTAAAGCGTGTACCAGACTGTTGTAAACCGAAGTTTTCAACAGCGGTTTACAACAGTGTGGACAGATGTTTGCAACGAAATTTCGGTTGACCTTTCCACGACCTTGGTTTGCGGGAGCGTTTTAAAAATTTGCTGCGATTCCTCTGGCGGGCGGTCCGCTATGTGGACGTTGTTGTAAACCACGTAAGCAGTATTGCCACTGCCTCTAACAAATTACAAATACCACCGCTATCTTCAACCTACATACAACATGGTTACTGAAAAAAGCCAAGTTCATTTATATTAATAAACGTACAATAAAGATACAAAATTATTATTAATCAAGTGGATCAAATTTTGTTTAATTACACTATTTAAGTATATCAAAGAAGGGATGCCAATAGGGCTATTAAATAAGTAGATTTGTTGCTTATGTACGTAAAAAATTTAGGATTTATGATTCTGGAAGAAAGAATTAAAATAATAATTAAAAAAACAGTTTACAGAAATATGTCCAAATATGAAAAATTTTACGATAATGCTAAACATCCTGCTGCAGGTAGCCTAAATGCTAAAAAAGCAGGATCCTGCTAAAAATGGCAACACTGCTTGTAACGCACAAAAAGCGTGTACCAGACTGTTGTAAACAAGCCTCCCCACCAGGTCACCTTGGCGGAGGCTGGGTTACAACCCGTTGTATTCCGTCCAAATTTGTTGAAAACAAGGCTTTCACTTATTTTACAACCGCCGTTGATGTTTTCCGTCACAAGTATGTTTGATTTTACAGCTAGCGGCTGTACAAATGTCATTTGTTGACAGATATTGCCAGATGATAATGAATTACAGATTAAAAATTTAAAAAGTAGGTATACAACTTAAGCATAAAACGCCGGGTTTCCTTTCGTTGCAAACAACTGTCCACAGTGTTATAAACCGCTGTTGAAAACTTCGGTTTACAACAGTCTGGTAGGTATACACGCTTATTACTCGGCTCTAGCGTAATGTTGCCAACTCGAAGATTTAAACATGAAAGTGATTGCGACTTTTACATATTATACCAACATTTTCACTCCTTTCTATTAAAGGTTCATTAAAATCGTAAGTTGTACTTCAAAATATTTTAAAAATGTTAAATTAGTTGTAGGTAGTTCCTTTAAAAGATAATGTTTTTCTACTGTTTTAAAAATGACTCAAAATTTCTATATTTTGTCTTGGCATTTTGATAATGTTCTTAAAAAAACTTAATTAGTAGGTACAAACACATACTAACATATAATCACAACTATTATCCCCGAAAGGTAAGACAGAGACTAGGCAATAAGGACAGCAAATAAAAGCAGTCCTTTACCATAGTCCACTTTTCAATAAATAGCGAGTGCTGATGTGCTCAGCATGACAGGTGATGAGCCTATCGCCGTTCTATGCTGTTGGATGTATGTATGTGCAGTCTTTAGTCCAAAAGTTGTCTTTTACGTCACCCAAGAGGGTGGTAGTATTCTATCACCGCTACGCGACACAGTTAATTTACGTCAGCTCAGCAACAACAACGATATAGCACTCTTTCCACGCAATCTTTAGTTTACATCCTATGATGCTTAATAGTTCAGGTTTTCTTATTTTTATATTTACTTTGTTAATTAGTTAATTTTATATTACTACAATAGTATTTAATATAGGTAAGTTGTTACGGCGAAGGGCGTTTGCCGTAACAGCGACGAAATAAAAGATGTGGGTTGGGTAGGTTATGGATAGTGAGGTACTTACAGGGATACACAGGAACCTGGAGACGAGCTGACCACGGTCGGCGAGGTAGGTTGAGTTCCTGGCGCACAGTCACTACACTAAACAATTCACTAGGGGTACTGGTTCGTTAGGCGTTAGGTGGGAGCTGGTAGTACGAGCTCCGTAACTGCACACACTGCACACATATGCTATTTTGAGGGCTGATTTCAAGGGCGCGTGACGCGTGGTTTCGTCTTGAGATTTCAAAAGGCACTAGTTTTGCGCTGGCGCCGGCAGGCGAGCTAACACTTCGTCCGGTACATTTGTCGGAAGGTCCGTGCGACGGGGTAGTGCAGTCCAATATGCACTCTAATTGGCCGGCGTAGAGACGGCTGTTATTCGTCGTTGCGCTGTGGCGCAAACATTACTGTTACGGCGAAGGGCGTTCGCCGTAACAGCGACGGAATAAAAGATGTGGGTTGGGTAGGTTATGGATAGTGAGGTACTTACAGGGATACACAGGAACCTGGAGACGAGCTGACCACGGTCGGCGAGGTAGGTTGAGTTCCTGGCGCACAGTCACTACACTAAACAATTCACTAGGGGCACTGGTTCGTTAGGCGTTAGGGGGGAGCTGGTAGTACGAGCTCCGTAACTGCACACATTGCACACATATGCTATTTCGAGGGCTGATTTCAAGGGCGCGTGACGCGTGGTTTCGTCTTGAGATCTCAAAAGGCACTAGTTTTGCGTGGGCGCCGGCAGGCGAGCTAACACTTCGTCCGGTATATTTGTCGGAAGGTCCGTGCGACGGGGTAGTGCAGTCCAATATGCACTCTAATTGGCCGGCGTAGAGACGGCTGTTATTCGTCGTTGCGCTGTGGCGCAAACATCTTCCCGGGCCCCAGAGGGTAGGAGGGGGGGGGGGAAGGAATGGAAGTTAAAGGGAGACTACAGCCTCGATTCGTGCTGTGTTGAGTTAGCGTGTGTGTGTGTGTGTGTGTGTGTGAATGCATGTGTATGGTTGTATGAGAGCTGAATGCCTGTGCGCATGAAGCACAGGGGGCGCGGGGGCGCGAAGCGCAGAAGGCGCATGGGCGCACGGGGCGCGGGGCGCAGAAGCGCAGGGGGCGCGTGAGCGCGGGGGCGCGTGAGCGCAAAGGCGTGGGGGCGCGGGGGCGCAGAAGCGCTGGCGGCGCGGGGGCGCAGAAGCGCAGGGGGCGCGTGAGCGCAAAGGCGTAGGGGCGCGGGGGCGCAAAAGCGCAGGCGGCGCGGGGGCGCAGAAGCGCAGGGGGTGCGTGAGCGCAAAGGCGTGGGGGCGCGGGGGCGCCAAGGCGTGAGCTGATGTCATGCACCGTATAGGTGCGGGCTGACTACATGTGTTGTTTGTGTACTACTAACAACTAATTAATTTTTATTAGGGCACGAGATATAACTAGTAAAGTTACTGGAACAAATGAAATGAAATAGTTAATGGGCTGAAATAGTTATCCTATTTATATATAGCGGACTGTATTAAAGGTAGGGGGCTGAATATGATTGATGTGATGATTTTACCTACTGCTGCGACCCATGCGGCTGCTTTGCGTGCGCGGACGCATGCAGCGGGCTGTCGATGGGTCGCTGCCTCGGGGTGTCCCGTAGGTGGGGCGGTAGCCACCGCGCCGCCGACTGTGGCTCCGCCCGCTGTGTCGAGTCGTCCGGTCGGTGCAGGGACGTGTGATGTTCGGGGCTCCCACAGTCTCTGCATGCCTTCACCGACTTACATTCGTGTTCATAGTGCGGACCTAGGCACTTCTGGCACCGCTCGCGCGCCTTTATGAAGTCCCACCGGCCCTGTGTCGGTTGGGCATTGTAGCGAGCGCACGCTATCAATTTATGCCCCCTAGCCCTGCAGTAGGGGCAGTAGGGCGTGTTTAGGCTGGGCCCGGCCTGCGCGTGCATTGTGTGAGTTTTGTAGTTATGTAGCTGTATGTATATGTATGTTGTATAGGCGCGGCACGAGTCGAGACAAAAAATCAAATGTGTAGGGTAGGGTTCAAACTAGTGGACTGTATGTCGTATCCGGCTCGAAGGACCAAAATGTTACGGCTTATGATTTCAAAAGGCACTAGATTTGCGCGGGCGCCGGCAGGCGAGCTAACACTTCGTCCGGTATATTTGTTGGAAGGTCCGTGCGACGGGGTAGTGCAGTCCAATATGCACTCTTATTGGCCGGCGTAGAGACGGCTGTTATTCGTCGTTGCGCTGTGGCGCAAACATAAGTACTTACTATAATTAATCAAAAGGTCGAGGTTGAGAATTCAATCAAAACCACAAAAACATGTATGGTTTATTAGTAGTGATCGAAAGCTAGATAAAGTGTTATATTTTTCTTAAGAATTTTTAGAATGTAAACCTGTTTGCGTGATTTAGGAATCAACAAATAAATAAAAGAGCCATCTATGATTCTTTACCAGAACTAAGTTAGTTTCATGACAATTTGTACAATAAAATTCTGTTTATGTTTCATATAAACTTAAACAAATTCTATATAACCGCAATTGTGATAAATTCCATTTCTGGTCGTGTTCAAAAACTAGAGTATGAAGAGTTGTAGGTATTCATTTTAATAATCAATTGTATCAGCAGTCGGAAATACCACATGAGTATCATCAACAACCTTACACGTCCCACTGCTGGGAACAGGCTTTCCCACGCTGGCCCAGTACAGGTTAGTGTCATTCATTCATTTACTTTAAGTTAACGTACGCATAACATTTTATTATTTAAATAAATAAATAAAATAATTAATTAATTAATTAATAAACGTTCGCGTAACGTTTTGTACATACGAAGCAAAACATACAATACGCTACCTTAATACGGGTACTTAACCATATTTTTATGCTCTTTGCCAGTATCGATATGGTCACCCTATATAGTGAATTATATGGAATATCGAATAATCATCATAACTTCCTTTGACCAAGTTGTACAATGTTATTTTGTACATAGATGTTTAGTAGAAATTTCTACTAAATATTGGCATATAAAGCTTTTGATTATCTTCTATAGTTAGGTAGATACAGTCAATTATTTAAATGCAAGTGTCTGGATTGAGGAGCCAGATGACATGTGTTTTTTTAGCTAATTTACTTAATCTTGCTATTTTATTTCTATACTACAAATTCAAGCATACATACTACTAATTGTCCATTAGTTCGAATATATTAATATGTGGATCTATTTCATAGGAATTCACGCTTTTGTATACGGGCTGAGGAGCCACAACAAAACTATTGTATTTTATTTAATTTCAGCAGTACCGCACTGAATTTTTTTGTAGATAACCTACAAAATACCTACTAAAACATGCTAAATTTTCAAAAATGTAACTTTATTACTTTCCGAGTTCTAGGGTGGCTCCTCAATCCATACTGTATGGATTGAGGAGCCAGCTTTATATTGATGTACCTTAGAAAGTATTATACTACAAATTCTAGAATTTGTCCTACAAAAATATTTTTTATACTACTAATTGATGGTATGATTTTCCTTTAAAAATTAGGGGTGGCTCCTCAATCCTGACGTTCATATGCTAGCGACACATAGACGCTGTGCGCATGACTGTGATCTGCTGTCTCTTTCCAATTCTATGAATATGAAAGAGATAGAGTCATTCTCATCGCAGCGGCACCAACTTTACGACTTTAACTTAGAGAATCGCACTGTGGCACTGCGCTGCGCTGTCTGTGCTGAGTCAGTCACTGAACTCACTGATTCTCATGCGCAGCAGCTGTGTTCAGTTTCCTCGGGGAAATTTTGTTGTGTAGTGTAGGTACCTAGTTGTGTTGTGGTATGTGAGGTGCATTTGTGTATGCGCGATTAAACTAATAACTAGTATGAGTTAATTAGTGAAGGATTAGTATTATTATGAATAGGCTATCGTGAATAAAGTAATCAGTTCAGTAACAAATTAATGATTTGAGTAACAAATGGGTGTTAAGTCGTATTAAGACTTGTAGGTAGAATAGGTGGTGTTCTTTTAAACACGTTGAATAAGTGTAATAATAAATATGTGCCGATCACAAAAGTTATTTTAGTTCGTCCTTTAATAAATTTTATTTTATTTAAGTACGTAATTTTGGCGGAGGTTTAATTTGTATGTAATATTACATTAGTTTGAAAGCCTGTTAAGTGTGATGGGAAGCTTATCACCTTTCCTGTTCGCTGGAATAAACTGGAATGCTATTTAACACCATGTAAGTACCTACCGACACCTATTAATTACGCAGCTTTTTAGGTATTAACGTTGCCTTTATTGCGAGACATTAGTTTAACTTAATTTAGTGTAAATAAATAGGTAAGACTGATACTTATTATCACAATGCTTTAGGCTGTTTAGTTGTCGAGGACATGAAAGGTCATCTGGTCATTTGGTTTGGAGTTAGCGGCAAGTGCTTAGCGTGCGGACGCGACATTAGATAACTACCCATTGATCTTTCATTTGTAAGGAAAGATAATTGTAACTTCTCATAATGTGTGGTGTAATAGATTTTTACTAGGATTGATTTGAAATTACTTTCATACACTTATCATAATTACAGTTAAAATGTGGCCATAACATAAATTGATGCTATCGATAGTCGTTGGACTTAATAACTGCACCTTATACCTACGCCTAATTCAAAACATTGCAGACTAACGTAGGTACTTACCGCCCAGCTGATAACGCGCACGGGTCAACAGTCGGCCGGCCAGCCGTTCATTGCCAGCGCGTTGTAAATAATCTTTATTTTTAATTGTTTTTAATTTTATTTTTTTTATGTTATTGGTTTAAAATTAATTAGATACCCAAAGACCTTCTAATTAAAATTTACAAAATGAATTATTTTATAAAAAATCAAAAAAACACGAATTTCTTTTTTGTCATTTTTGTCATGTTTAAAACACTTGACCTGACCAGCCCTAGAAGTTTTTTGCGGTTTCTAGCAGTCACCTTATATAATGGAAAATTTACACAAAACATTGATTTATTAATTTAAAAATGTTATTACTCGAAACTCAAAAGTCGAGTCTAGATTAGGCTGTTTAAATATTTCTGTTGCATCCTATAGAACTGGTTTCGTTTATGAGAGTTATTTAATGTTCTTAGACCTGACCTGTCATTAATGGGTCAGAAGAAACCAGCATCCTGTTTATTACAACACATAAGGGTATCTTGAAGTTTTTCTGCTGTAATTTTCTTTAAAATTTATAAAAGCTTTATTTCGCGCTTCCAATAATTCTTTACTCAAAAGGACAATGGGCACCATACATTTTGATACAATTTCATAACCGTGAATCAGTATTTTGTGCACAGTAGTGCTCATTTGATACCACGGACATAACTCAACGAATAAGCGCGCAGTATTTAAATTATAAAGTTTAAAGGAGATTGGCGAAGTTCCCTAGGACCTTGGGCCTTGACCGTTACACTGATGATTTATATGCGGCTTTGAAGATCAAAACCAGTGGATTTCAACAATATAAAAATTAAAAATCTGTTCTATAGCACAGATATTGGGAGTTAAGTAACTCAAAGTGAGCTAGCTAATACTTTTTACTTAATAATTATATTGTTTATTTGCTATGTAACTGAAATATGCTTAAATGCACTAACCGTAAGGGTATTCACTGTTGTATAACTGACTTCGTCTTGTATCAAATGCAAACCTAAAGCATTGTCACGCGTACAACGAATGCCACAGTTTATGAACTTTATCCCTATAGGTAAGATGTACAATCGTAAGCAATGGTCGGTGTCTCACCACTTCTAGAATACTTAGACAGTATTCTAGCATTGGTGAGTCGAAACAACGGGTAGTTTTTTTACTGGCAACATTGTTCTTCAACTACACGTGATATGCGTCGTTGGTTGATAAACAGGTAGTCAAACACTTTGTTATTAAAATTACAATAAATTGTTCCCCATAGAATTATTAGTAGTTTTTTATGCCACAAGTTATTAAAAATTACACTATGAATTTTAGTTAAAGTCTGATTCTTGTAATAGTTAGACTCAATTTAGCCGGTCTCCTTTCGCTTCATCCCGCTCAAACCCACTTGATGAAACACATAGCTTATAAATGCATTTAAATATTTAGACCTTAAACGTTGAATTCTAATAAGACGTATAGTGGTTGATGTGAATTGATTGATTTGAACTAAACATTTAAAAATAAATTTTAAAAAAAGCGGCAACTTACCCGTACTTTTGAATTCATAACATTATTGCAAGACCTTTCATAATGTAGTACTATTGTATATTTCTGCGGGAGAAATGCCGTAAACAGAAATAATGATTTTTATATAATAAACACTATAAAAGTCCTTATCATTTTTTAATTTTTTCGTTTTTATATTTTTATAGAATGCATCTACATACCTCCGTCTACAGTTTCCATTTTAAATATTGTAAATAACTTTGATAGTTTCCGCGAAATCTAACAAAGAATTCAGCACTAAAAGGACATTGTTTTTTTGGGTACTAAAATAAAATTAAAATGAACCAATATTATTTCTGCACCTCGTTATTCAGGAGACTAAATAGTTATATACTGAATAATTTCTAGATTTTAAAAGAAACCCGTTTAATTATTAAAAGATATACTTATATTGTACGTAACTCATACTTTTGTATGTATCCGAACGTAAATTGTTTGAATTCGAACGTAATTTCTGCTTAATCTGCTAATAATTATTTTGACAGTTTGTTGACATAACACTGACACTGACGAATGGTTGTGGGTTTATTTCTGTGATCGTCTAGTACCTAATTTTTATTTTATCATCATTATCATCATCATCATCAGCCAATATTAGTCCACTGCTGGGCATAGGACTCTCCTAATATGCGCGATTTCACCCTGTCTTGAGCTTGCCGCATACAGTCTTTAATTAAAATAACCTATTTCAACTTACATTGTATGTAGTTATTATTGTGTTTGTGAGTATGTGCGCGAACGCTATCAAGCCGAGTGTTACATAAAATTATGATCGTTGCTACAGCAGTAAACATGAAACACTTTACTCGGTGACTGACGCATAAGGTGGTATATATAACCCGCGCCAAACTTCTAGCTCGCTGTAAACAAGAGGCGATTCGCGTACAATATTAAATGGGTATCTCAGTATCTGCGGGACGTAAGCGGTTAGGGAGGGCAGAGAACACGCCTGCGCTGTACCGCGCTGTACTGCAACAGATTTTGGAAGAAACGCAGGTTTCAAATCGTTCGGCAAAAGCGACAGTCCAGAAGCACAGCACAGTCAACGTCAGTCAAGGTTCAAGTCAGGGGAGCAAGCGTAGGTCGTAAAATATCTCAAAACAGTAAACGCAACGAAACAACGAGCAAGTAGAACTTGTGTTGGCCGTCTTCAATCTAATGACAATTAAGACTATTTATGACATTAATATCAATAACGAAAGGTGACGTTTTCAAAACGCGTCATTTGCGTTTTATTGTGGAACAAGTAACTATTCTAATACTTTGGTTGAAAAAACACGCCGACTATTTGTATAGCGCTGTCTCTTTCACACAGCGCTTACAGCAAAAATAAAACGTTGTTTATTTTAATCGCAGGGGTTGCCAATTTAATAGACTTGCTATTTTAAAGGAAAAAAAATAAACTTGTGTTATTAAATAATAAAAAAACGGGGGTCTTTAAATTAATTTTACTTTCATAAATGAGATGGAGGTAATTTAGTCTTTTCATTTTTACATAACATTCTTTGGTTCAAAGAGTTTTGATTTTAGTACCAAGCTCCATACAAAAAAATATGTCCTTTGATAGTTAAGTATAATCTTTCCTTTTAAGATGATCTACCTCATAAAAAATAATGTTCAAGCAAAAAGAGAAATTCCTCCTTCGAATTAAGAGTTCTATGATTTCACCATTTTATGTTTCACCATTATTGTTAAAAATCCTTTTTTTATATATATACACGGTGAAATCCTTTTACGGATACCTACACAACGGGCCTAGGGAAGCCCGCTAGTTATGTGGGACTCTCTCCCAGCGCCCGCTTCCCCGTCCAGGTACGATGGCCTCGACAGGGAATCGGGAGAAAAGGGGGCCTTACCCACTAATAGTAATAACACCTTGTACCATCCCATCACTTGTCGCCAGGGTGGTTCGGGACCGCGGACAGCAGTATCCGAATTCCACCCTACGTCGGCCCGCCAATAGGGAGGATGCCCGGGATAGTTTGGGCACCCTCCAGACTTCCGTAAGACTCGTGCAATACGGCTATGGGGTCTTCCCTACCCCACAGTCACGTAAGCCCCACTGCGGTGGAAGGAGAAGGGAAAACTGCCGCTTCCTTTTACTGACTCGCTTGCGTCGGATGGGGTCCGCGTGGGTTGCTCCTCACAAACCCTCTCCTTCAGCGAAATAACCGCTTTACTAAAGGAGACCATAGCCCTCCATGACCTGTCGCTGTCCAGCATGGATTTTACCAAGCTGGGCAACGAGAGGTCTTGATGTATATGTGGGTACATCAATACTGTCGTCGACGCCGCCGATTTGTCTCGTCAGTAATAAACCAGCTAGTACGCACAACTGTTGTTTCATTGCTACCAAACAGCTCACTGGCGACGAGATTACCCACGAATTTAAATAAAAGTGACAATGTCGACTTTAATCGGAAATTTAAGTGTGTTCGACCATAAAACACAAGAATGGTCGATATTTTATAGTCGTTTGTCGCAATTTATTAAATTACATAAAATTTCGGCCGATAACAAGTGCGCGGTATTGCTGACTCACCTCTCGGATGACGCGTATCGTCTCGCGCGGAACCTAGTACATCCGTCTGAGCTGGAGACAGTAGAATACGAAGAGCTGGTGAAAGTGCTCCAAGATCATTTCACACCGAAGAGGTCAACTTTTGCCGATAGGGCAAAATTTTACGAAGCAGTCAGAGATGACGGTGAGAGCATCGCGAGACCGTCTGTTCGAACAAGACTCCAGGAAACTAACGCTGTCAACAGCGCTAGAGATTGCTCAACAAGCTGAATGCGCGCGACGAGCACGAAGCAGCGTCGTTACAACTAGCGCCGGGCCACAGCTGAGCGTCAAGGAGGAGCCGGTGTATCGAATGGAGAGAAGCCAAGGGGCTCGCGGACGTCACGGGTCTGCTCATGCCGCCGACGCGAACGTATCGCGGTGTACGATCTGCGGTCTCAATAATCACAGTGCGTTTAAGTGCCGTTTCAAAAATTACAGATGTCAATTGTGTGGTCAAAAAGGTCATTTAAAGAAAGTGTGCAAAGTGAAACAGCCTACTAATTCTAGGATACACAATATTGTTGCGTCATCGGACAGCGGTAGTGAGAACGACTGCAAAGAGTGTCAACTTTTTAATTTACGGTATGTAAAGTATAACCCCTTAAAACTAACTGTACATGTAGATAACGTAGAATTGTACATGGAACTAGATTCCGGTTCAGGAACCACTGTAATTTCTGATAAAATTTATTTAGAGAAGTTCTCATAATAAATTGTGTAAAAGCGACCTTACAATGTGTTTTACTTTTTACAATGGCCATAAGATTACACCGCTCGGTTATTTTTACGCCAAGGTGTCTTACTTTGAAATTATAAAAGAATTAAAAATATATGTTATTGAAAACGGGGGACCACCGCTGTTGGGGCGTGATTTTATGGCGTTGTTTAATGTAGTGTTTACTTGTAGCAATCACAATATAAGTACATTTTGTAATATTGCAGATTTAGAGGTGCAACAACTGTTGAGTACATTTCCTAACCTTTGGAAAGATGAGTTAGGCTGTTTTAATAAATTCAAAGTCGAGTTACATTTGAAAGATAATTCCGCACCTAAATTTTTTAAACCACGCTCCATACCCTTTGCTCTTAAAGAGAAAGTGGAAGAAGAGTTGGACAGGTTAGTAAAATTGGGTATTTTAGTGCCTGTGAAATTCTCCGAATATGCCACGCCGATTGTACCGGTACTGAAAGACAACGGTAAAGTTAAAATAGCGGGCGATTTTTCGTGCACATTAAATAAAGTTTTGAAAATTGATCAGTACCCGTTGCCACGTATTGAGGAAGTTTTTGCTAAGATTGGTGGCGGGGAACATTATTCTAAAATTGATTTATCTAACGCGTATAATCAATTCGTACTAAGTGACGCATCTCAGGAACTTACTACAATAAACACACCGAAGGGCCTTTTTAAATACACCCGTTTAGTGTACGGACTCGCCAACGCACCTGCTATTTTCCAACGGGCGATGGAAACCTTGTTATCAGGAGTCGAAGGGGTCTCATGTTGGTTAGACGACGTGTGCTGTACAGGGCCTAATAGAAAAGTACATTTAGCTAGACTGACAGAAGTGCTGAGGCGATTGAATAATGCGGGTTTAAGACTTCAAAAAGAAAAATGTTCTTTTTTTTCAACCTAGCGTCACCTATTTGGGATATGTCATTGATAAAAAAGGGTTAAGAACAAACCCAAGTAAAGTCTAAGCCATTCTAAAATCCCCAGCGCCTACTAACGTGTTAGGAGTCAAAAGATTTCTCGGCGTTGTGAATTATTATCGCAGTTTTATTCCCAACGCATCCTCCTTATTGGCACCGCTGCATGAGCTATTGCGCGCCGGCGTTAAGTAGGAGTGGGGCGAGCGGCAGCAACACGCATTCGATTGCGTAACACGGGATTTGGCTTCCGAGCGTGTGCTGGCGCATTTCGAGCCGCGCGCGCCGCTCGTGCTGACGGTGGACGCGGGCCCGGCAGGCCTAGGCGCGGTACTTGCGCACCGACTCCCAGATGGCCAGGAAAGGCCTATATCTTTTGCCTCACGATCATTGGCAGCGTGTGAAAGAAATTATAGTCAAATTCACAAAGAGGCTACGGCCCTAATATTTGGTGTAAAACATTTCCACCAATATTTATATGGTAGGCAAGTTCCTTTCATATTAAAAACGGATCATAGACCGTTGATAACAATTTTCGGCAAGAAAAATGGTATATCAGTTACCACAGCTTCCCGATTACAGCGTTATGCACTTATTCTTTCGGCGTATAATTTTACAGTACAGTATATTAAAAGTACCAGTAACTTAGTTGCCGATTACTTTTCACGTTCGCCTTTGCCTGTGTCGCGCGCTAGCATGGAGGATGCCGCGGAAGTTGAACAAGTATTGTTTTTAAAGTTCCTAGACACAAACATAAAACCCATTTCTTTCGAAGACATTAGGGAAGAAACATTAAAAGATAAAGTTACTCAAACGGTTTTGAAATATATGAAACGTGGTTGGCCTCGTAAAATTGAATGTAAAGATATCTTACCTTATTTTAAATGTAAGCTAGATTTGGAAGAACATGATGGTTGTTTATTCCGGAGGCATAGGGTAGTTATTCCATCGGTATTTCGAAAAAAAATGCTGCACGAATTACATTCAGCGCATTTCGGTATCGTGAAAACTAAAAGCGCTGCTCGTAGCCGAATGTGGTGGCCGGGAATCGATGCCGCGATCGAGCGGTGGGTCGGCGCGTGCGACACCTGCGCGCGCGTGCGCAGCGACCCGCCGCGCGCCCCTCCCGCGCCGTGGCCTTGCGCCGACGCACCGTGGCAAAGAATTTACATAGATTACATGTCAATAGGCGGAATTATTTATCTTGTCGTAATAGACTCGCACAGTAAGTGGTTAGAATGCCTGCAAATGAACCATGGCACCTTTTCTAATGCCTTAATTGCAAAATTAAAATTGTTATTTTCTAGATACGGGCTGCCCCATTTGATAGTTTCTGACAATGATCCTAAAATATGTTTAATGGAATTTCAAAGGTTTTGTTACTGCAATGGTATAAAATATTTAAATTCACCTATCTACCACCCTGCTAGCAATGGCCAGGCAGAGAACTCAGTAAAGACTTGCAAAAAAATGATAAAATGTGCATTAGACAGTGAAAACAAAAGAATGTCTCAAGTAGCAATAAATGAAAAATTATTAGGTTTTCTATTTTCATACCGTAATACAGTTCATTGCTCCACGGGTGTTACACCGGCGGAATTGATGTATGGTCGTAGCTTAAAGTCGAGACTTGATTTGATTTGTCCACCTAACAAAATAAATAGTCAATCCCCAATCATAAACCAAAACTGTAAAAATCATCGATGTTTTCGCAAGGGTGATTTGGTTTGGGCAAAATGGTACATTGCTAGAAAGGCTGTGTGGTCGATCGGTACCATTACTGAGATATTAGGTAATAGAATGTTCAATGTATATTTTAAGCAACATGATGTTGTACAAAAGTGTCATCTTGACCAAATACTAAAATATAAAGGATATTTGTATGATAATAGTGAAGGGACGTGCAATGTAAAATGTAGTACAAATGATTGTAACCCTTTGTTGGTGCCCGATTCTACGCCATTGTTGGCACCTCCTTCTCAGACATCCGAGTTAAGTGAACCCCAATCTTTCCAGCCTGCTGCCAATCAAAATGACGACGATTGTCTGGCAAGGGAGGATGGTGACAATGACGCGGAAGATGATTTTGTGGAAGCTCAAGATCATCATAGCTTAAGCGATTTGGAATGTAACGTGTCCGAGCGGCCTGCCATAATTGTTGGAACTAGTAGTAGTGAAAATGTTATTGAAAACATAGACAGTGGGCCACTCGAACAACGCTCCAAAAGACCTCGCCAAAAGGTAGACTATAAGAAATTCTTTTGATTTTGTCACCAGGAACTGAAAGTAGTGTTGGAGGGATGATGTATATGTGGGTACATCAATACTGTCGTCGACGCCGCCGATTTGTCTCGTCAGTAATAAACCAGCTAGTACGCACGACTGTTGTTTCATTGCTACCAAACAGCTCAGGTCTCCTCCCACGATCGCCATCAGGCTGTGGCGCTGCATGGCCGACGACCCGCAATCCGTGTGCATTTCTGTGTCCTGCGCAGCTCCATAGCTGTGGCACTCCGGTGTCGGTTCCCGTCTTGCCACTCGTAGCAACTCATAGAAACGTTCTTACGACTTAGACGTTTGTTAAATAAACGTTTTAGTTATATTATTGTTGTATAATTTAGTTGAAAAAACGTTTATTCAAGGTCATAATTAGACTATTTAGTTAGACGACTTAATAGTCAGATGTACTACGTCTATACGATAACAGAGTTAGTTAATAACCAATATAAAACTCCTATATGATATAAAAGTCGTATAACCCTTTTTTTATACGACTTGTTTGCTGGTTGGGATCCTCATTAAGGTATGCTTCCGAACTCCGCTGCACGCAGCAGTGCTGCCGCAGCACCACATTGCATTGTGTACGCCTGGCGTACTCACCATGGAATTCTGTTATTTCAAGAATGCCAAAAAACTGTGCCCAAATAGTACCAAATAGTGCCCAAAGGAAATAAATAGTACCCTTTTGGTTCAAAAGTTATAGACATAGTTTGGTGAGTACGCTAGGCGTAGGTTACGCCTAGCGTACTCACCTCAGTTTGGGAAATCTGTGTAAGCTACAACTTTAGTTAGTATGTCAAAAAACTGTACCCAAATAGTACCAAATAGTGCCCAAAGGAAATAAATAGTACCTTTATAGTTCAAAAGTTATAGACATAGTTTGGTGAGTACGCTAGGCGTAGGTTCTACGCCTAGCGTACTCACCTCGTTTCGCGAAAACAGAACCAGCAATGGCTCTCATTTCTATCTCAATAAATAGTACCGGAAATAGTACCCTCTAAGAGTGTAATTGTTATTTGACTTTTACACTAGAAAGTCATTAAATTTGATAGCAAACTTCTACATACAAAAATTACGTGTGGTACAGTCGAGCACAGTGAATGGTAAAATATTATTTTTATTACCAAAGAAATTAAGATTGGAATAACTATGGAGTTCATTAATAGACGACTACCTAAAATAAAATAGGTACATATTTAATAACAGTAAACCAAGGGTGGCCAAAAAAGAGGGGTCTTGCGGTGGGTGTGTCTGTCTTTGGCACCGTAACTCCTAAATATCCTAGATTTGGATGCGGATTTTTTTATATGAAGGCTGGTTTTTAGCGGTGATTCTTACTTCGACTATAAATCTAGTGATAACTGTTATAAATCACAAAATTTGTAGTCGAGGGTGAATGAGACCCACTCCAACTTATATCTATGTATCAAGCATTGCTTATTTATGATTTGTTAATCGTGAATGACAGCCCGCCCGCAACTTTGTCCGCGTGAACCCCGTGGCGAATTTCCAAAAATGTTCATTTTTATACAAACCTTGTCCCGACAATTACAAATACAACAAAAAAAAATTAGCCAAATTGGTGCAGCCGTTCTGAAGTGATGCGCGTACAAACATTTTGGCAATTGATTTTTATTAATATAGATACATACCTACATAAATAGCGACTGCACATGTGCTCAGCGTGACAGGTGGTGAGCCCATCGCCGTTCTAAGCTGTTGGATGTATGTGCAGTCTTTAGTCCGTTAGTCGCCTATTACGCCACCCAAGCGAAGAGGGGGTGGTAGTATTCTTTCACCCGCAAGTACGCGACACAGTTAAAAACTTTATACAGTCCAGAAAACTAAGAATATGATTTAATTTGTTATCCTACGATTAATAAGAAAAATAACGTATTTCTGTAAGTAAGTATATATAATATATTCAAACTGAGTAGGTAGGTACCTACCTAGCTAATGAAAGATCAACTGCAAATCGACATGAACATAAAATGCTATTACAGATGAAATATACATAGGTACTTACTCATTTAAAGATCACTCACATCACAATGAAACAAAATTCACAAGTTTTTTTATTAATTGTTTCACAAATTAACTATTCGCAAACCTTTGCGGTTGCGGTGGCAAGGCAAAGTAAACGACTAAAAAAATCGGTTCCAGAAAACTATGCGTTCCCACCGCGGCGTCAAGCAAATTGTTGTGAATTGCAATATTGATCTTTAGCACTTTCATAATACAGGTCAGTTTGTAAGTAACTAAAGTAAGAAGTGTGATAAGCGCCATCTATTGTAAGTTGTTCATACTAAGATGCATCGCTGTCGCGCGTCGATAAGTTGCACTATGATCAAGAAAAGTAACAGATTGTTCTCGCACAATATTGAGCTTTCAATTTCAGCCATAAGGCAAATAGTTCCTTATGTAGAAGGTGCTTTTACTTTATGAAATCCGGCAAAAATACGATAGTCAATACAAACATGGATCTTATTTAAGTATAAGAAAAATAATTATAATCAATTATATAACTGATATTAAACTTCCTCGTTACGTATATACACCTATTAATTTCAACAAAAGTAAAAGTAATATGTAGTAGGGTCATAATACGAAATTTAATAATATTAAAATTATTATGAGTTCGCCTGTACCTCATGTCAATGTATGTAGAAGTTTGCTATCAAATTTAATGACTTTCTAGTGTAAAAGTCAAAAAACAATTACACTCTTAGAGGGTACTATTTCCGGTACTATTTATTGAGATAGAAATGAGAGCCATTGCTGGTTCTGTTTTCGCGAAACGAGGTGAGTACGCTAGGCGTAGAACCTAAGCCTAGCGTACTCACCAAACTATGTCTATAACTTTTAAACTATAAAGGTACTATTTATTTCCTTTGGGCACTATTTGGTACTATTTGGGTACAGTTTTTTGACATACTAATTAAAGTTGTAGCTTGCTCAGATTTCCCAAACTGAGGTGAGTACGCTAAGCGTAACCTACGCCTAGCGTACTCACCAAACTATGTCTATAACTTTTGAACCATAAGGGTACTATTTATTTCCTTTGGGCACTATTTGGTACTATTTGGGCACAGTTTTTTGGCATTCTTGGAATAACAGAATTCCATGGTGAGTACGCCAGGCGTAGGAACACATTGCATTGCATTGCTGTCGCGACACTGCTGCGTAGCTCGGAATGTAATCTCATATAAACTTATAGAGAATATATGGGAATCAGTCGTGCCTTAAAGGTATGATTCCGAACTCCGCTGCACGCAGCAGTGCTGGCTGCTGCACTGCAGCACTACTGGTCCCTATATTTTCTATAAGTTTATATATGTCGGAGATTACGCTGGTTCGGACGCCAGCGCCACTTGTTGTGGCACTTGACGGAGTCTATGACGCGGGTCGCGGCGGCTAGACGGAGCGGAGAGGAGAGCAGTCTCGTTGTAGCAGCCACACAGACACTACGTCATAGAAACTGTCGCGCGTCCTACCCAGTTTATTGTACTGGTACTGTACTGTACGGGTACTGTTGCCTTAATCCTATCTACCATTCGCTCCCCTTCAGTGGTGACCCCGACATGATCCGCTTCCCTTCAGTGATGACCCCGACGGAGGACAGAAGCACCTTCAACATTGTCGCAGCACCCATCCATCACTCCTCATCCATCATCAAGTCTACCTTCGTCTGCAGTCACACAGCAAGCCAGCAATTAAGCCACAAGGTTCCACCGCAGCATCGTGGACGACGCTTCCTGGATCTTCGGCACACTCGACGGCATCATCCCGACCTGGTCTCCACAGCCCACGACCGGTGCATCAATGTCGGCCGCATCACTCCGGCGTGGCAGCCCTGCACACCGGCAGCTCGGACCCACCGTCATCACCTGTCTCGACTCACCGCAGACAGGAGCAGCACACTGCATCACTGGTAACGCGCCTTCACCCCACCCGTCTCGACTCACCGTAGACTGGGGCATCCTGCAGCAGCACTCTCCACTGACACTTGCAAGCTCTGACGCACTGACTGCTGAGCACACTAACTGACATCGACCTCCGGTCTTAGGGGGAGAGTGATGTGGCGGTGCCACCTACCTGCATGACGCCGCACATAGTTTCGACACGAAGCAAACACCTTCTCAATCGTGTCAACAGATGGCGCCACAAAAGCCAACCCAATACCACGACAGTGAAATAGTATGAGAAGCCTGCATCGCAGTAGCAAAGTTTTACCATCTCCTTCGCTATATTAGCACCTCCAACTAACATTGGCGTCATTTTTCTCACACAATCTGACTCTTAGGTCCTTGCTGAGAAAGGGTCGAAATTTGTATAGAACCTTAAGGCGATAAAAGCAATTCTGAACAGCTTCTGAAGTGTACTTTTCAAAGCGCAAATTGGACTCGAAGATCACTCCTAGATTTCTCGCCTCTGTAACCATCTCGACAGGCTGGTTAGCAATAGAAATTTTAGGGTGACACTCCAAGATACTGGAAACCTGTTTACCTGACCCAAGGATCATGTATTTGGTCTTACCTGGATTTTGTACAAAGCCATTACTATGTGACCATTCAGATAGACTGAGTAAATCATCATTAACTTTGTTCACTGAGCTAGTTGTGTCACTGGGATAGAAATTGATATACATCTGAACGTCATCAGCATATAGGTGATACTGACAATGTTTTATGCTATCTGCAGTGAACAAAATAAATAGAATCGGACCCAACATTGATCCCTGCGGGACACCTCTAGATAAGGTCTTGCAGTGTGAATAAGAGACTGAACCATTGTCTCCCTTTACCTCAACAATTTGTGAGCGGGTCAGCAAATAGTCGTTGAACCAGCGAACAGTGGCAACATCAAAACCATAATACGCTAGCTTGGAAAAGAGTAGTGGGACATCCAAACAGTCAAAGGCACGGGAGTTATCAAGGAGAACCAGGAGCGTACCCATGCCCCTATCCTGTGCAGATAGAACATCATCCACTACATTAAGAAGTGCTGTGGATGTGCTGCGTTTCTTCCGGAAGCCCGACTGAGCCTGGGGAAGCAAAGAGTTTGATTCCGAGTACTTGACCATCTGCTTGCTTACTACCTTCTCGACGATCTTAGAAAGACAAGGGAGAATGCTTATAGGCCGAAGATCACTAAGACTGCAGCGACTCGCATTCTTTGGGATAGGTTTAATAAGAGCTGTTTTCCACACATCTGGGAAATAAGAAATAGTCAGAGATCTGTTGACTATGGCTGTTATTGCACCAAGGGACTGCGGCAGAGTCAAAAGTATCATCTGTAAAGAGATACGACCCTCCGAACACTATTTCTTATTGCGTAGGCACGAACAATATCCCAATATTCTTCGTTAGTGTACCGATGAGGCATTTTACGTCGTTCGAACGCGGAAGTGCAATGCAACGGCGGCGACTCGCACAGCGCAGCGCAGCGCAGACGCAGATCACGCAAACTGCCCGACTGCCCGCCCGCGGCGGGGCACGCGCCGAGGCACGCGCCGCGGGGCGGGGGTGGTCTCGCGGGTGAGCAAAGCAAAGTGACCTTTCGGCATGATCTATCGGCGGCGCCGCGCTCGGCCGAGGCGCCGTCAGTTGGCACATGATCTTTTCCCGCGCTTAGTGTATACGCTAAATTATTTAATGGGATAATTATGCAAAAACTTAAGGTTATGTTTTTTTTAATGAATGGGATCGGGAATCGAATACCTAATTGCCTCCTATAATATGTCCCTCGTTTCAACTAACACGCTGTATAGTCGAATAGTGCGTAGCGACCTCGGAATTTTTAGATATCATTGATTTTATATAGGCAAAAAATGAACGGCTCGGCCGGTGGCCTCGATGGACTCACACCACAACACTTGGAAGACCTTCTGAGTGGCGGTACCGGTGATTCTGGCAGAGCCCTCTTGCGCAGCTTCTCGTCGTTAGTGAAGCTTATGTTATCTGGCCAAGTGCCTCCAGAGATTACTCTAATTATTTATGGTGCTAACCTATGCGCTCTTAAAAAAAAGATGGGGGTATTAGGCCGATAGCTGTGGGAAACACCATTCGACGAGTTGTTTCTAAGATTTACTGCAAGCACATTCTTCCCTACCTTTCATCTAAATTCCAATCTCACCAATTAGGTTTCGACTCCAAAGGAGGGTGTGAGGCTGCAGTACACGCCACCCGCACGTTTGTAACACATGGAGGTGGCCACTATCTTTGGCAATGCTATATTATTATTTTTTTCGGCCCTGCAATTTTCAGTTTGGCTATCCATCCATTCGTCAAAGATCTGTCAAAGCGTCTTTTCGAGGTCTCCGGCGACCGAAAGGCTGGCAGTTACTTTGCCCAACGTATCAGTTTAGCTATACAAAAGGGCAACGCTGCCAGCCTCTTGGGGACTTTGCCGCGCAGCAGCGGGACCCTTAAAAAAATTTTTTATTTATAAGATATTTTTAGGTATGTAGTTTTTAATTAATTTAAATTAAGTTTTAATACTTCATTATTATTGTTTCGTAATTTTGTAAATATATCAATTACCTCAAAAAAATTTTAATACATCTCTGTAAGAAAACTTTTATTGAAATTTTAAAATATTGTGTTTTTTTAATTTAGTTGTAGTTCGTTCCCTACCGTTAAAATATTCTAAGTAAACCAAATCTTCTTCTTCAGAGGCAAAGGTGTAATTACATATTAGATCACGGACTTTAATTTGTTACCCTTTTTAATAAAAAAATCATCAAATACATACTGATTTGTAGTAAGGAAGGACGACAGTTGCATAACTTGTAAAAGTTCGATATTCAAATTTTCTGTTGTCAAAACATTCGTCATAAAGACTTTCAACTTCCAATAAAATAGGTTTTCGATCTTAGAAGGATCCAAAAAGATGTTTTTGTTAAAGCGTGATTTGAGATTTCGTTCTTTTGTGTTAACGTGATCCGTTTTAGGATATTTTTGGTAAAACGTGACAAATCACGTTTTATCCCAAAGGATATCGTTCATTTAGCCTTCAGTGATTTTATTATTCGTGTTTTGGGATTCGATTTCACGCTATCCATAAATTTAAGCTCGCTGGCTTCTGATCTAAGTAAAAGTGGGACTTTTAAGAGTAAGAATAATAATAATTTATTGTCATTTTCACACAAAAAATAATTATGCAACACTTAACAATAACCACTTTTAATTTTAATTTTAATCTAAGAACAACAAGAGTAAGTGGTAAAAAGTAAGTTATCTTAATGAAAATACATAATTACTGTATATTTATTAAACAAAGTTTTATAAACCATGAAGATAAACTTACTTATTAATGTTACTTATGTTAGGTGCATGCGTGTAAAAACGTGGTATCGCGTAGTGGCACGTAGTGGAAATTAAAAGAATACTACCACCGCCTCTTTTCCCTTGGGTATAAAAGGCGACTAACGGACTAAAGACTGCACATGCAATCCAACAGCATAGAGCGGCGATGGGCTTACCACCTGTCACGCTGAGCTCATGTGCAGTCGATATTTGGTAAAAAGTGGACTTACAGCAGAGGACTGCTTTTGCGGTCCTCATTGCCTAGTCTCTGACTAAACCTTCGGGCGGGGATAATAGTCATAAATACAAAAAGGTTTTTACATTTGGACTAAGAGTTGAGTGCGGTCTCATACGACCGCTTGGGGTTGGAGGGGTTAAATAGATAATTGACATTTTTTTAATTACGTAATCGTGCTCTTGCATATAATTCTTTAATACCATTCTAATAATGTCTGACTGTCTGTAATACCAAGTATTAAATTTAAACTAAAATCTAATATACACGTGACTTTATTCGGGACCGACTTGGTGCACCATTGGCGACATGTGTTTCTGTTCCAACGAGACGGTGTCTCAGAACATTTAATAGACGCTGTTCTCACTGCGCGTAGCTGCTATTGCTGCGATCGCCTGTTAAGCAAACATTATCGTTAACAGTTTGTTCAAAAAACTAATTGAACAAAAAGCAATTAGAACATTTGGAACTGGTCGGTCTACTTAAAAAATATATTAGTTCCTGAATATTATTACATAATTATGTATATTGTATAGGAATAGTAGAAACAATAAAGAACTATGTTCCAGTATTATACTTTTACTAATCTTTATACTTTAATGTTTAAACCATGGGTTCCAGGGAACCAAAATATTCCGTAGGTAATAAAAATTAGCAGGGTTCCGTATATCATTTGAAATTACAGTGTTTTTCATTCGTTAGCATTTGATGAAAAGTTGCAAGGATTGTAGAATGTTCCGCATTATTAAAGGTTTAGAACGATTTTACCTGCGCTATTTGCAGTCTCCTGCTCAGTCTTAACGGTAGTGAAGTTCGCCTCCTGAAGTCTGATCTCGGATTCTTCTTCGCAGCAACTTTTCTTTGTTTCCCCTGGCACCTGAATCAAGCCATTGTCGACTAGCCTCGTCAGTAGATCACTAATATCAGAAACCAGATAAGTGGTTGTTTCCTCTGTCATCTGTTCTGAGGTGCTACTTTCCTTCATTCTTTTCTGCGAGTCTGTCTCGCTGTCATGCGAATTTCTTTTTCGTTTCGGTAGTTGTTGGTGGGAGTCGCATTGACTTGTGCTCCAGGGAGCATCAGGAGACTGTGAGGTAGCTTGCTGTGCCGCAGCTTTGGTGCGCGGCTGGCGCCGCGGGTCTCGCTGCCACCACGCCTGGGCCGCGCGCGACACCTCTCCGAGAGAAGCGATGTGGGCATTGAGCCCCATTGCTGCGGACAGTGATGGCGACGGCGCTGCTGGGCTCGCCGCACCCGCTGGTGTCGTTGGTGACGGAGTGCTCGGTGGTATGAGTACTGTTGTTATCTGTAAAGAAGCGTTAAGTCTATTTGCACTGTTTTTAATAATTGGTAAATAAATGAAGACTAGTTCGAGCAACTTGAAGATTTACACAGAATGAGAACGAATAAATGTGACAATAATGTGGACTTGCCATTATGAAAAGTGAAGCTCTATTCTAACTTGACAATAACTTGAAAAAATATGAAGATTAAAAATTGTACAGAGATTACTAAAAAATTACAGGAATTTTAATAAAAGATGACAGAATTATTTGCGAAACGTTACGTGTGTGCGTCAAGTGTGGCCCGCGTCTTCGTCAAATATACAATACAACACATTCATTCGAACATACATTCGTGGCAATTTTTTTTTTATATTTGGATAAATATACTTTTTGACAAGTAGGTAATATTCGAACCTTTTTCATTTATCATTTTTTACATATTACTAGCCGCGCCCGCAACTTCGTTCGCGTAAACACCATGTATCCCTGGCAAATTACAAAGAAAAACCTTGTCTTGCCAATTACAAACAACAAGAAGAAGTCAGGCAAATAGGTAATTTTATCATCATCAGTCTAGAAAGTAGTGTTCAGCAACGGGACGTTTCTAGAGGACGTTTCTTCATGTGGAGAGATTGGGCGATAGCCCAAAATTTGGCCCAATGCGGGTTGGTGGGTTTTAACGTCTGTCTCTTTACGACAACAACCGTGACCGACGGCTTTACGTGCGTTCCGAAGCACGGAGGAGCTCGAGATGTTAGTCATTTGGTCACCCATCCAGTGACCCTACATTACGAAAGTTGCTTAACGACGATCGCAAACCGAACCTTAACGAACCGAAGCCTTAACCGCAAACAAAGCCATCAAGCTCCTCAATATAATAGTATGGTCTCGTTTAAATTACTAATATAATTAATTTAGTTGTGTAGCCATCCATTTATCATCAGATAGGTACTATTTATTACCGAGGCGGTAAAAATAAATCATGAAGTATCTTTTGAAATATTGTGTTGAGTTTAAAGAATCTAAAATATCATAAGTCGACAAAAAAATCTACACTAATGTTATAAAGAGGTAAGTTTGGGTTTTTCCAAAAGTACTCATCCGATAGCAAGAAATCTTTCACCAATATTTAAAATGGACCATTAAAGTGGACCTTGGCTATAAATAATCATAAGTGAAAATATCACGGGATACGTACGGGTGTATACGTAGACAAAATCCGCGCTCCGCTAGCCACAATAAAGAGATTTCTGATGCAAAATTTAACTAATTTAATGGACCTTTAAGATGGACCTAGGCTATAAATGATCGTAAGTGAAAATATCACGGGATACGTACAGGTGTATACGCAGACAAAGTTCGCACTCCGTTAACCACAATAAAGAAATTTCTGATGCCCAATTTAACTAATTTATTAATTATATTTTTTGGACACAAGAAACAAAATCCAAGAATATTACATTTATTATCATTTACCTACCTACTGCTGTTTAAAAGAGTTTAGAAGTTTAATATTAATAGATTATTAACATAAAACGGTCACAACAAATTGTTAAGTTAAAGAAACAAGGTCTTGTAAAATAAATATTTTAACATTTCTGAACTCACGGAATATTTGGTCCTGTATGTCCAAGCCATTATGGAAACACTTTGCACTTGAATAAAGAAAGAACGTAGAGACTAGCAAGAGATGCACTACACTCGGCGTTCAAGCATACACTGACCAAATACATGAGTCTAAAGTTTACACAGAGTTACACCTCGGAGCGGGGTGGGGATGACGGCCAGACTTAATTAACAATACATGTCCAGGTAACAATCGTTACCTCTAATCCTTTTAAACGATGGTGATTTATTAATGACTCCGGCCAGAACACTAAATAAGAAACCTAATTCTATTAATAAAAAAATATTCGGCTTTCACCCTTCGACTCACAGAAGAATACAATGTTTGTTAGTTCGTCATTTGCCGGAATGAGAGTGAATTGTTTGTAAATATATTTTCTATTTAAGTTGATAGAGGAAGAAGTCGTTTGTAATAGCCGTTTCCGAAACGGCGTGGTATTTTTTTTTTATGTTACACTTCAATAAGGATTTTATAATTTTTTACTTTAGTCAATACTCAATAGATTTATTGTCAATCATGTCTATGGGGAATTTGTAACAAATGGAATCCAGTATTTACAAACCCTGCTGGGTAGACGTAATAATTTGAAACGGCATGCAGTTTTTAATATTTATAAATTATGAAATAAATGAATTTATTAATATGAATATAAATAAAATATGTATTTAATATTTTTATGAAAACTTATGAAATCAGGCGTTACTTTGCGGAAATTCATGTCTTTCAAAAAATAACATCAGCATGTGAACGTCCCACTGTTGGGCACAGGCCTTCCCACATGGACAACATCACATGGGGAGGTTGGGCCATAACCTCAGATTATAGATGATCTGAGGCCATAACCCACCACGCTGGCCCAATGCGGGTTGGTTGGTGGGTTGGTAATCTCTCTTACAAAAATACAATAAAAAAAATTATTTTGATTCCGCTAGCTCACTAATTTATCAAGCTCGGCTTGCTTGCATGTAGCATTATGCAGCATTCATGCTTGATAAATTACTGAGTTAACGGAATTAACACTACATGATTTTATATTTTTTTTTGTATTATTATGTATTTAATAAAGAGACGATCTTAAACTATTCATTATTTTGGATAGTAGGTAGTACAATTATATTAATGTGAGTACCTAGTACCTACAACATTGTATATTTCACCAATCTAAAATTTTAACGGTAAAATAACTGTGTTTGGAAAATCTCCAGGGTTAGGTAAGTAACAGTAAATTTAAAAGTCAGTAACTAACGTATTGTATGCCGCTTTTATGTTGTTGGTGTGGTAGCGCACTATTCTACTATGTATAACATACATATAATCACGACTATTATCCCCGAAGGGTTAGTCAGAAACTAGGCAATGAGGACAGCAAAAGTAGTCCTCTACCATAGTCCACTTTTCATCAAATAGCAACTGCACATGTGCTCAGCGTGACAAGTGATGAGCCCATCGCCACTCTATGGTATTGTATGTATGTGCAGTCTTTAGTCCGTTAGTCGCCTTTTACGGCACCCAGGGGTGGAGAGGGGGTGGTAATATTCTTTCACTGCTACGCGACATGGCTAACCTATTATAATAACGTATTCTAAAATACAAGAAACGACAATCATACAAAAAACAAAATCTTTTAATAAAAAACATTAAGAAGTATACTTAAAAATGCTGATCCCTCGGCTCTGTGTGTAATTAAATAGCTTGTAGCTAAGCAACTCAAGCAATATTTGAATTAATCAGGATTAAAATTGGTTTTAAATTGAATTGCTATTATTGTGTCATTATTATGGTGTTGCAATAGGTATACAAAAATAGCACGTGGGTATTTCATACTATGATTTACATAAAGTATTCGTTGAGTTTGTTTTCTTGTTTCCTGCGTTAAAATATTTTTTATTAAAGTTGATCGAGAAACAAGTTGTTTGAAATAGCCGCGTGGTATTTTTTATATTACACTTTATTAAGGAGTATTTTATGATTTAGTTTAGTCAATAATAGTCAAAAGATTTATTGTCAATCATATCTATGGGGTATGTGTGGAAATGGAATCCAGTAGATACATGAACCCTTGTTGGGTAGGTATGACAAATTAAAAAGAGAGGCAGTTTTTGAGAAGACTTTATGAATTATAAAATTAATAACATTTTAAACTTTCATGGTCACTACAATTATTTTTATGAAAAACCGGATTTTTAGATTTTATATTTTGAGTTACTCCGTGATCATGGTGCATGCAACTGCGCCGAAATATCGGGGACTCAAAACCAACAACTCAACATGGTAAAAATCCCGTTTTTTCATAAAAATAATAAAATTAATAAATTTTTCATGTGAATATACTAGTATTTATTGAGTTTTCTTGTTTTCTGTGTTTTAGAGAAAAAGTAGGTGCACAATCAACGCTCATAAAACGTCCGCACAAGAGCATGTACTTAGAGTGAGATGTTTAGCGATTGAGAGTGTGAGATTTTTAGTTGAGATTGTTTTCGTTTGGTAGCGTTTGGCAGCTCAATGTCAACATAACGAAGAGCTCCTTCAAAAATCTCTTTTCGTCTAAAACACATATACCTACGTCAAAATTAAATGTATAAATTGTCATCGATGCCACTATTCCGCAGTTTTTATACAGCTTGTATCAAGCGGGGCCAGCCATATTTCACGTACCTTGTACGGTATGAATAGACTATATGGCATGTATTCTTCTATGTGTGTACCACAGCTATATAAACGTGGATCTTATAATAATAAAGACAGTATTTACTCATAATTCACTCGTATCATTTCTTACTCCCAATGCCATCCGCATATGGCGACCGTGACAGGACACAGCGTTACTTGAACCGCGTTTCTAAATAAGGTGCACGAATATTAAACAATAAGAGGTCTCTGGTAAAATAAAATCACGATGGCATTCCTAATATCCGTGATCTACATAATTGACGTCAGTGAACACCCAACGTTATTTGGAAAAATTGAAAATGGGCGGAAAATCGTCTAAGGATCAAGGCGTCATCATCGCGCAGAACGCTGGCGCTGGAGGAGAAAACCATGCATCAGTTCTACAAGAAATAAAGGCACACGCCAGCAACAGCAATTACATTTTGGTGGCAATTTGCATCTTCTTATTTATTGGTGGTCTCATAATCTTGTATGGGTTCTATCGGCGGTGCCACGGAAGGTGGATACGACAGGAAATACAGTCCCACGCCCTTCAGCGATCTTTGTCCTATTTTCGCCGTGAGCCGAATAAGATCGAAGATACAAATAATATAACAAAAGTGTAAATTGAAAGTGAGTGGAAAAGTCAATCGAAGTGTTGTGTTCGTGATCATCAAAGTGAAAGAAAAACGTATTGTTACATGGTATGTAGAGAGACTCTAACTAAAATATAAAAAACTATATAGATAAAAATAAAAATATATACAAAACAGCATATTGTATAATGCACGTAATTTTTTATGTCGAACATGAAAGATATATTTAATCGCATTTATCACTACTTTTTTATTATTATTTTAGATTAATTTAATCAATTAAATAAAAATAAAAAATATATGTAAAACAATTTTAATACTAATATTATCTTGACATACTCCCTTGTTTTACATAAAATGGCATGGAACAAGAACTTATAGGTCTGTATAATAAGTTGCTAGAGATAAGAAAATACTTAATAAAAATTGGACCTAGTAGAAAGAAAGGAAATATTGTAGTAAATAAAATACAAGAAGCTGATATATTAGTAAGCGGATTTAATACATTTTTAGAACAATTTTGTTTACTAAAAAGTACTTTAAGCAGAGACCAATGTTTATTGATTGAGGAAAGTAGCCGTAATTTTAATGCACTGTATGAAGAAATTTTAGACTTATGTTCTTTTCAGTCAAGTGAGCAAAACTTAGCTACAATGGCGACATTTGATCTGAAAATAGCTATGAGTTTATTGTCGGTGGCATCTGATAACGAGTCCAGTATTTTGACGTTAATTGACGGCATTGAATATTATTCATCGGAAATAGATCAGGCGTCACAAACAAAGTTAATTAATTTTGTTTTAAAAAATAGACTCTCAAGAGCGGCAAAACTTAAATTATACTCTAGTTACAGCGACATTAAGTCACTCGTTCGGGATATGAAAGCACAGCTTTTGCCGAAAAAATCTGCAACGGCTATACAACGTCGTTTAATTAATTTTAGACAAAATAATTTGAGTATCGACGAGTTTGGTAAAGAATTGACAGAAATGTTTGTGGACCTGACTATTTCTCAATCTGACGAAGACAATGAAAAATATCAAATAATCAAAAATATCAAAAAATAAAAAATTAAACGAAAAACAAGCAATCAAAACTTTTGCCGACGGGTTGAGAAACCAAAAATTGAGCACAATTATTTTGGCTAGGAATTTTCATTCGTTAAAGGATGCTATACAAGCAGCTGTCGACGAAAGTACTTTTAATAACCACTTTAATAATTTTAGAGGTCGTTGGAATAATTATTCTGTAAAGAGAGGTTTATTCCACAACGGAGGTCGAACGAGGCCTCCCCAGCACGATGAGTCTTACATTCCGCAACAGGGGACGAGTCTCGGATGGAAGAATAGACCGTGCAGCTCTCGCGGAACCCCCAGGACATTCTACAGAGGTCGAGGTCAGTCAAATTTTAATTCTTATAGAAATCGCAATCAACATATTCATACATTGACAGACGCTGAGCCTAAGCCCACTAGTGAATCTAATGAATTTGTCAGTGAAAATCAGTTTTTTCGGGACTAAAGATATGACTATTTCTGATAATAAGAAACAAAATACGTGTCTGATTAATTTAAGAACACATAACAATTATTCATACACATGGCTTATTGATACGGGCGCATCAATTTCAGCCATTAAGCATAAACATGTTCTCGAACAGAATCTTCTAATCCATAACGAGAATACCGTTGTCAGCGGTATCGGAGGCAAAGTTCAATCTATCGGATATGTTTGCTTATACTTACGAATCGGGAGACGAAAAATAAAACATAAGTTCTTTGTATTTAATTCGTTACCATGTAAAGCCAGTGGCATACTGGGACATGACTTCTTAAATAAATATAAATCAATACTTAACTTTAGCAATAATACTTTAACGTTTTGGAATAATAACTATAAAACGACTATACCTTTGACTATACAAAATAAAACATTATTTTTACCAGCTAGAACCGAGACTATACACTTTATTAGTAGCCCCATAAGAGACGAAAGTGTAGTTTGCGCATCAGAACTACTTGAAGGTGTCTTCATGGCTAGTACATTAGTAAAACCTATTAATGGAAAAATACCAGTTCGGATAATAAATACCACCGAATCTAATGTTACTTTGACTGATATTATCCCCATTACTCACAGCATAAGTGATTACAAATGCTGCACTTTTGAAAAACCAACTCAAAATGCAGAACGCGTAAAGAAAGTTTTTGCTACACTTAACTTGAGACATTTAAATAAAGAAGAACAAAAATCAGTCGAGAACATTTGTGCCAAATTTGCCGACATATTTTATCTTCCAGAGGACAAGTTAAGTACTACTAACTTGTATTCACATACGATCAATTTAAAACCAAATACGGCTCCAGTGTATACCAAACCTTATAGGCTCCCACACTCGCAAGTAGTAAATAAATTGGGCATTCTGGCTCACAAAGTTGTGTCCTCACCGCTCGCCGTGCTCGCTTCGTCGTCGCTCCGCGACGACGTTCGCACACAACTATTGTGCGCCAGAACGCCCAATTTTTACTACTGTCGTAGATAACAAACAAAAGTATTACTTACCATGTTTAAAGTTTTTTCTAGAAGTATATGTTTAGGTTGGTATAAAAAGATTCTGAATGAACGTACCTACAAGTTACAAAAACGTAAACCATCTTTATGAAGTAATAAACTAATCACTAAGTTGATCTTTTCGCAATTCGATGGGCCGCAAACAATACAGCGAATAGTATTTGATATAAGGTACCATGGCGTTTTGGAGCGTTTGATGACGTAGGACAGATGCATTCCAATTTCAATGATTTTTTGTTTAACAAATTTCATAATTAAATTGACTGCAGTGTTTCACAGATTTCAATAAACTACTTAAAATATTAATTGTAACTTGTAAAAATCAAAACATTCGGGATTTTATAGATCAAGGTTCCAAAACAGTTTCTAAGGAAACTCAAACCTAATTATATTACGACGAGATAAAACATAATTTACCATCACAAACTTCGAACCGCAGTAAATCGATACAAAAAAGATTTAAGAAATATGTAGTTAAAAATAGCGCGACATTTTATTACTCCTTATAAATTTTTATAGTTTTAATATTAATTTCTAAATACTTCTTTTACAATTCATATTTTAGTGCCAATAACGGATCAAATATACCTAAAACGTTTTATTTATGCAAGGTAAATCATTCAAGCTCAGAGCAAATTTACTTTAAGACTAAATATTCGATAATAAAATAAATTAAAAAGAAAAAAACAGGTATCGGTAACTGTATCTTTTCCTCCAAAGTTAAAGTGCATCCCTTCGTCGGGAATTGTGAAGACGTCCTACATAATGTACTTATGTATCCCAGACAATGCTGAGCACTTGACTCTTACACGACAAATCAGACTTGAAGTACGTAACACTATAGTATTTTTAAATAGTTTTAAGTATTATTTCCTTCAAGTTACAATGCATCCCTTTGTCGAGAAACGTGAAATGAGCCCTACAAAACAGACTTTAAGATTTTCTTAAAACTGAGATGTATCCTGGACTTGCGAGGCACATGGCTTTTCACAACATAGCAACTACAAAGTACTCAATACTGTTATTTCTTTCAAAGTTAAAGTGCATCCCTTCGTCGGGAATTGTGAAAGCGTCCTACATAATGTTCTTATGTATCCCAGACAATGCCGGGCACTTGACTCTTACACGACAAATCAGACTTGAAGTAGGTTACGTAACACTATAGTGTTTTTTAAATAGTTTTAAGTATTATTTCGTTCAAGTTACAATGCATCCCTTTGTCGGGAAACGTGAAATGAGCCCTACAAAACAGACTTTAAGATTTTCTTAAAACTGAGATGTATCCTGGACTTGCGAGGCACATGGCTTTTCACAACAAAGCAACTACGAAGTACTCAACACTGTTATTTCTTTCAAAGTTAAAGTGCATCCCTTTGTCGGGAATTGTGAAGGCGCCCTACATAATGTACTTATGTATCCCAGACAATGTTGGGCACTTGACTCTTACACGACAAATCAGCCTTAAAGTACGTAATACAGTATACCAATAGTCTTATTTTTTCTTTCAAGTTACAATGCATCCCATCGTTGGAAAACAAAAATGCTCAGTTTTAAGAAGGAGGTTCTTAAAATTCTGATCTACGAACTGTTTTTTTTGTTATACCTAACTGTTAAATCAAATTTAATGGTAACCAAATTTATATTACATAGTTATTTAATTGTTGGTTGACAGAGCTTACAAAGGTCGCGATATTTTTGAATGTGTTATTAAAATTAAGGAAAAACACTCACCTGATTACACTTTTCAGAAGATTTATCACTTGTTATCACAATCGCCAAGTAACAACGTATCAATGTATCCTTTATTGTGAAGCAAAAAGTTCTACAAAACTGTCTATAATTTTTTAAAACAGATGTATCCCGGTTTCCGAACCATGTATGCAAATGTCAACCATCGTCGTTGACGACCACTGAAGACTAAAATTTTATTTTATTTCTTACTATTACAAAGTATGAATTACACTGCGAGCTTAGCTTACTTCGCTCAGTATAGCACGCAAAATAACATAGCCATTCATAGTTCACAGCCGTTTCATAGCTTGCGGTGGACGTTGCGATTAATGCGCCTTATAAAATGACGACGGTGTAATTTCATGAGAACTATAATGATTAACTTGCTATTTTTACATAGGTGCAAACAAAGCATCAGCTCTGTGGGAATAACTTGTAACCAACTTGATAAAAAAGGAGGTTCTCAATTCAATGCAAGGTTTTATTTATTAATTATTATTTTTTAAATATTGTTAAATAATATATTCAATTAATAACAGCCGCTGTGGTCTCAGACCCAGAGGTCCCGGTTTCGATTCCCAGGGCACAATGTTGTGTTCGGTTTGGTTGGTGGTATAGTTTGTTTTAAGTCCGCCTGGCTAACTTAGTATATAGATGGTAGTCCATCTTACCTAGGTCTTGCGCATAGCAACAATGTTATCTGCATTGTTGTGTTCCATCATTTAGAAGTAAAATAGCCAGTGCAAAGATGTAATTTTTTTTTTTATAAATATACATAAACATAGAAAAACACCAAGACCCGAAATCAATTTTGAAAAACAGTTTTTTCCAAACTGACCCGACCGGGAATTGAACCCAGAGATGGCGCGATGCCAAACCCGGCGCGCTAACCACTCGACCACGGAGGTCGTCAAGTCAATATATTCAATTCTATGCTAAAACATAACACACAGTACAAGTACATACACAAAACATACAATAATATTACATGTACCTACTTACTAATATTATTATTATTTGGACTTTATGAGTAAGTAGGTACACCTACCTAAGTTTTTTTTGGGAATCGAACTTAGCACTGCTACTTACCTAAGCTTATTACTACACGTAACTGGTTTTATAATTTATATTTTGATGACACTTTATTTTAATTACTTCATAATTTGTAATTCGATGAAGTGATTGTTGGTCACACGTTATTGCTGATTTAGATATCTACGAATGTGTGCATAATTGCACACATTTTTCGTGTATCTGTATTTGCCAAGTTTTTGTATAAATAAAGTTTCCATAAAATACATTAAATCAATTACGATCGACTTGTCATCAAGCACGTCTACCTATTGCTGCCTGCAGTGTTATTTCCATCACCATTGTTCTTCACATCAAGTGCGTCGACATAATGTTCGTGAGTCAATAATATTTTACTGTTTTTTTTTTTCATTTCATTATAATATATTTATTTATTGGTATTATTTACAATGATTGTACGATGGTTGACATACAGACCTATAATTTATTTTCCGTTCGTGTCTCTACAGGTCTGAACACGAGTACAAGAAACGGCTCGCCGCCGCAGCTGTCCTAGACTCAGACCGTGAACAGTCATCTGACTTTGAAGAAGACTCTAGGTAATTATTTGCTATGCATATCTCAAGACTTTGGTACTATGTCGCCATAATTGCCATATTTTTAAATACTTTATTTTTATTTTCTTATTTTGACGACCTCCTTGTTTGAGTGGTATGTACACCAGTTTTCATGGTGTCGCCATCTCTGAGGTCCCAAGTTCGATCCCCGGTCGGGTCAATTTTAGAAATTATTGTTTTTCTATATTTTCTCGGGTCTAGGTGTTTTCTATGTACCTATAATAAGTATGTATTTAAGTATTTTAAGTATGTTTATCCGTTGTCAAGTAACCATTTAACGAGTTTCATAACGAAGCTTCTCTTGGGCTAGATAATTGGTGTGAGTGTAGGAAAGTTTATTATGTTTATAATTTATGTTCTTTCTTTTCTTTTTACAGTCCTCCGAAGAAGGCGAAAAAATCGGCGAAACCGAAAAAAGAGCCTGCGAAAAAGAAGTCAAGTGGGTATGTATAACGTTTTTAAGTTTTAGCATAGACGAATAAGATAATTTTTTAGACAAAACTTTGGTTTTAGACAATCACACTAATATTATAAAGGCGAAAGTTTGTGAGTGTGTATGTTTTTTACTTGTGCACGTAAAAACTACTGAATGGATTTGGATGAAATTCGGCACACAGATAGTTTATAACCTGGATTAACACATAGGATACTTTTTATCCCGTTATTCCCACGGGAACGGGAACCACGCGGGTGAAACCGCGAGCGACCGCTAGTTATTTAATAATTCTACGATAAAGAGTTAGTTACTGTGCTAAAAATAGATTTCATGAATTGGCGGTAACAATTTATAAATACAATTGTTTCAGGAAGCCTACTGCGAAAACAAACGGCTCGGCTTCTGTGCTGTCCAACCTATTTGGCTCCGACGACGAGTCTGAGCAGCCTAAGCGCTCCTCCAGCAGCCCCTTGTGGTCGTCGTTGTCTCGGCGAGTCGCGGGCGGGGTGTTACGTCAGGTGGAATTGGTGCCTGATGGTAACATATTTTTTGATGTCAAAATATATAATACCGAAGACATCATTAATCTCGGCTCTCGTGAACGCTCGGACAAGTGGATTGCTAATCTTCGCTTGCGGGTCTCACCAGACGATCCGCTGTGGAAAGAGTTGAAGAAATTGTGCGCCGAAGCGAAGAAGAGATTCTCAAAAGAGGCGATGTACTACGGTGACAAGGTTGGCAGCCAATAATAGGTTCATCCATCGATTCACCTTTTTTTTTTTTTTTTTTTTCACTACATTGTAAAAACTTTATTGTACTTATACTTAACTAATGTAATGGTTAATCTAGGTAATATAAATTCTAAAACTATATTTTCTTTTTTTAACTTAGCTTAATCAACCGCAGAACTAATAACCACTCAACTATGGGTAAATCTATCTATTGTTCGATTTGTCAAGAGTCATTACCAAGTAAATCGTTTTCGGGGCATTTACGCAGTATTAAACATAAAAGTAATAGTGCAGTAAGTCTCGATAGTGGCATTGAAAAAATAAGTTCCGCGTTTCGTTGTCGCATAGCGTCTTATCGCATACGGGCAGAGCGCGAGCGTCTGGCTGACGGCAGCGAAATAGCTGCTACTTCGCCCACGCACTTCTTGCGTTGCATTGCCTCAAAGTTACAAACAATACTTCATTCAGCTTTATCTAATCATATAAATATAAAAGTAAACTTTGAACTTTTTGTTAAAGTAATTTTACCTAAAGATGATTCTACGGAAACTAAATCATTTACAACTGCAAACATTTCTTTACATTTAAACTACAGTTTTAATGATCTACTAAATAACATTTCTGAAATTATTTGTAAAAAGATAGACGAATTTCAGGAAAAGGGGAGTGGATGGTCTATGTTGGATATTTTATACCTCGAAACTAATATTAACAAATATACGCCATTGAGAGGATCATCATATCTAAAATTACCAAAAAAAATTTACTCAAAACAAGCTTGTGTAAATATAAAAAATGATGATGAATATTGTTTTGCTTGGGTTGTGATGGCGGCTTTGTACCCAGTTAAAAAGAATGCTTGTCGAGTATCATCTTATCCTCACTTTATATGTCGTTTCCAGTTGCAAATAATGACATAAAAACATTTGAAAAAAATAATAAAAACATAAGTGTAAATATCTATGGTTTGGATAGTAAAAGTAATATTACTGGGCCGTTGTATAAAACCATTTTACGAAAAAAAAATCATATTAATATGCTTTTAGTTCAGAATGGTTCTAAGTCTCATTACTGTCTCATAAAAAACTTTCCTAAACTATTAAGAAGTCAAGTGACTAAACATCACAGTAAGCTTTATTTTTGTGATGATTGCTTGTTGTTTTTTAAGTCTAATCTAAAATATAAAAATCACTCTTGCGGTGGAGTCGCAACTATTTTGCCCGAAAAAGGTACTTTGGTTCAATTTAAAAATTTTCATTGTAAGCAATTCATACCTTATGTAATATATGCAGACTTTGAAACATTATTACAACCGTGCGTTGAAAGTCAAAGTAAACACACAGCTAACATTCAACGGCACATTCCCGCTGCGTTTGCGTATTATATTGTTTGTAATTATGATAGCTCTCTAAACCGCCTAGTAAAGTATCGCGGTCCTGATTGTGCATTCAAATTTGTTACTTATTTACAGAAAGACGTGAAAAGAATTTATGATATTATTCAGTCGGCTTCAGAGAATCCAGTGCCTATAATTTTTAGTAATATTGACTCGCGTGCTTTTGATCGCGCAGACTATTGTTATTTATGTTCAAATTTATTAGTCGTAGATAAAGTGAGAGATCACTGTCACTTCACAGGTGTTTACAGAGGCGCAGCTCATTCATACTGTAATCTTAAATTTCAGATTCCTAAATTTATCCCCATTTTCTTTCATAATTTGTCGGGTTACGATTGCCATTTGTTTATTCGGGAATTAAACACAATATCAGGCTCAATCAAAGTTATTCCGAAAAGCAAAGAAAATTATATTTCTTTTACTAAGTTTATTCCACTTTCAGATAAAACTTTCGTTGCAGTACGTTTTGTCGATTCTTTTAAATTTTTAGGGACAAGCTTAGACCAGTTAGCTAAAAGTCTTAACCCTAATGACTTTATACATTTACGTAAAAATTGCGATAGTGAACGAAAATGTTCATTGTTGCGTCGCAAGGGTATATATCCATATGAATATATGTCTGCTTGGGAGGTATATGAAGAAACTAGTTTGCCGCCGATAGAAAAATTTTACAGTAGTCTTACGAGTGAATCAATTAGCTTAACTGATTACCAACATGCCTTAACCGTATGGAAAACTTTTGACATACAAAATTTAGGAGAGTATACAGATTTATATGTAAAAAATGATGTTTTATTATTAGCCGATATATTCGAAAAGTTCCGCTTAACTTGCAAAAAAAATTATGATTTAGATCCGGCTTTTTATATTACAGCACCAAGCCTAAGCTTCGATGCAATGCTTTTAAAAACTAAAATAAAGTTGGAACTTTTATCTGACTTGGAAATAATTCGTATGATACAAAAGGGTATTCGAGGAGGCATTTGTTTATGTTCAAAAAGGTATGCTCAATCAAATAACAAATATCAGCCTGATTTTGATTCATCTCAATCTAATAGTTATTTAATGTACTTGGACTGTAATAACTTATATGGTTACGCTATGTGTAGCTATTTGCCCTATGCGGACTTTAGATTACTTGATGAGGAGGAATGTAGTCAGCTTAACATACTGAGCATTCCTAATGAAAATGAATATGGATACATTTTAGAAGTAGATTTAGAATACCCAGAGAGTTTACATGACTTACACAATGACCTTCCATTTTGCGCCCAAAATTTTGTTCCACCGGGTTCGAAACATAAAAAACTGATACCTAATTTATTCGATAAATATGAATATGTCATACATTACGTTCATTTGAAAATGTGTTTGAATCATGGATTACGCCTTAAACGAATTCGCAGAGCAATAACATTTAAGCAGAGTCAGTTCTTAAAACAATATATTGATTTAAATACGGAGTTAAGACAAAAATCTAACTCTGCTTTTGAGCAAGACTTTTTTAAATTGTTAAATAACAGTATTTTTGGAAAAACATTAGAAGATACAGAGCGCAGAGTCGATGTAAAACTTGTTAATGCATGGCATGACGATCGCAATAAAACAAACAAGTACTATTCCGCCGAACAACTGATAGCTCGCCCTAACTTCCATAGCGTAGCAGTGTTTGATGAAAACTTTGTAGCTATTCAATTAAAACGAGAAAAAGTAATATTGAACAAACCAATATACATAGGGTTTTCAGTTTTAGAGATATCAAAAAGCCATATGTACGATTTTCATTATTCTGTTATGAAAAAATATTACAACGAAAAACTGTCTTTATGTTACACAGATACTGATAGTTTGTTATACTCCATTCAAACGGATGACTTCTATCGCGATTTGAAAGACCACTTTTTGAGTTATTTTGACACTAGTAATTATTCTAGTAATAGCTGCTTTAGTATTATTCCAAGGAACAAAAAAGTCCCTGGTTTGTTCAAAGACGAACTAGGTGGTAAACTTCTCTTGGAATTTGTAGGATTGCGATCCAAACTGTACAGTATTAAAACAATTGATAATGAGGTTAAAAAAGCAAAAGGAGTCAAAAAACCTGTAACTAAAAAGTTAAAATTTTCTGATTACGTAAATGTTCTTTCAACAGGAACAGATCTTAAAGGTAAAAACGTTCTATTCAAAACCATAAAGCATCAAATTTTTACAAGAGAACAGTATAAAGTGGCATTGTCGAGAAAAGATGATAAACGTTTTATTTTAGGTGATAACGTGTCAACGATATCGTGGGGACATTATTCTATTACAATATAATATACTATCCTGCAATAGATAGTTTTTACCATAGGTGATAATAATGTATGATGGTTTATATCAAGATTAAATCACTAAAACTTTAACGTTTTATACTATCAATTTAATGTTTTACTGTCATCGATAAATTTAAAATATAAACATAGATTTTTAAGATTAATTTTAATCTGATAGGTAGTTTTAAAAAAAGTTAAATAATCTAAGACATTTAATCAGCTATATAATATGTTAAGTTAATTAATTGGTGTTAAGTTTGTTTTAAATTTAAAAATAAATATTTGTTTACAATCAATTTGATGTATAATTTTCATTTTTGTGTGGATTACACTTTATATTGTTGAAACTAAAACTGTAAATAACAATAAAGTGCATTTTTGTATGTTTTATTTAAGTTTATGTCTAATAATTGTTTTTCTTAAGTTACTAAATAAATGTTGTTGTAATATAATATACAAAAAAAAGTTTTGTATTGTCTACAACCAATTTGATGTGTTACTTTCATTTTAGTATGTACCTATCCATACACTCTTTATAAAAACTGTTGTTACTTAATTCGTGAATAAACAATAAAGTGAATTTTTATGTTTTATTTATACTTAGCCCGAGTATTTTTTTCCTTAACTATTACAAAGCACAATTATTATACAAACTAAAAGTACTTACCTACTTGTTTAGTTTATTACTAATTACTTTTATTACTTTGAATTAATGGTTTTATTTGATGATGTGCCTAAAATTACTATTTTATACAATTACATTACATTACATTATTACATTATTTCATAATTAGGTGTAATAAATATGAAAGCTGAGTAAAATTTCAATTAAAGAATTATCATATAATGTAAACTCTACGAGGACTAGGTATACAAAAGCATAAGACTTTTTTAAACCAATTTTAACCGCACCATATTTTATATTTGTTAAGTTGTTATCAAATTCTAAAAAAGATTGTACCGAACTGTATGATTTAAACAAGTCATTACATGTCGACAATATAATGCTGATTATGATGGGAAGTCATTTGATGCTATTCGCACACGTTTCACAATAATTACGTGTCATGTTGTTGAAAATAACACCTAGTCAGCGGTTAGTTTTTTGCATGTTTAAACATGCAACGAAGCAACTTACACCGACGCACACATATTATCGGTCGTAGTAAACTAGATAAATAAAGCGTGGTTTGTCATGTAATTCATTTACATTAATAGACAGAACGTTGTCAGCAGCAGTTGCATTGTCTCAATTGTTTTTATTTTTTTGTTCTAAATAAAAAGTTATTATCATGGTAAGTGGAATTATGTATTTAAAAATGATGGACATAATTTATATTTGTAAGTGTTTTATATTATTTTATTTTATTTCAGGAAACTCCACCCACTTCACCGGTCTACATTCTGCCTGACGAGGAACACCAAGATCGAGTACTGAATCAATACACACAAGGCCAACATGAGGGAATTGACGAAGCGGGTCCCTTTCACTATGGATTCAGACCTCAGAACCCGGAGCCGGAGATAAAGAATTTGAAACATAGACATCAAAAGAAAAGATGTTTTCTAAGACACTTTCACAACAAACAAAATTCCTTTGTATTGAAAAGCGCGCCGAAAAAGGGTCGCTATTTAATCAAAATTCAAGTTATTGACTTACAATCAAGAGTGCCTGTTCCAGAGAAGCTGTTGTGCGCACAATATGTTGTGGAGGATGATGTTGATCCAATTATGGATCAGACAGAAGGAGTTATTAGTAACATTTCAAAAAAATTGTGCGGCTATAGCTATAACTTCTATTGAGGCTATATGGCGCAGATTTATTTGTAAATTAAAGTTCTCAAAAGGTTTCAAGCGTAATTTCCATATTTACGTGTAAACCTCCAGAGACACATTTAAATATATAAAATATTTTGATTGTATAAAATCTTATTTTGAGGGGTACAATACTTAGTTACACAATTTTCTTTTTAGTATATAAATAAATTTAACGTATATATTTTTAAATGTTATTGAAACTTGTTAAATTTTTTGTAAATTTAGTAATAAGCTTTATAATAAACTTAAATAAAATTAAATAATAGTAATAACGTTTTTTTCATTTTATTGCTCTCGGTTATATTGATTATACTCGTAGTTTAATAAAGAAAACACAGCATTCAATTTAAATTTATGTTTATTAAAAAATAACTAATAGGTATTAAAGCACATACTTACATTATAAAAACAAAAAAAAAAAAACTTTTAACAGTCACATAAAAATAAAAAGTTCTATTCTAATGCCTAGTTCTATTAAATTCAATGATTAAAACCTAAATAAAACTATCATTATTACAAAATTATAAGATCACTTTATTTTGTAAACACCATTTTTTAATACACAGTACATTTTTTAATGCACATGTTTTCCTATGAGTAAAACAGTTATATACGAAAACATCTTTACAATACAATTCAGAAAGAGTTTGTAAATTAGGAAGCCCTAAATTACTTATGTCTAACACGTTGTTATGATCACATAATTCTTGTATCCATGTAATCTTTTCTTTACCTTTAACTAAAATTGTACGATCTTTTAAATACGGTTTGATAATTCTTCGAAATCCCCTATAATCTATGTACCCTTCGCTCCATCGAAATCCTCTGTTTCGTTCAATCCACCAAACACTTTGCTTTTCTTTATCAGTAAGAGCGGTAAACGGGTAAGGTGGTTTTATTAAAAAAATATGGGTATATTCTTCAGTGGCTATAGCTAATTCCTTTACCAGAAACTTATTGTTTAGGTTTTTAAATCCTTGTACATCCACGATAATTGTATTACTTTTCATGATAACTTTTTCACAATGTTGCTTAAAGGCTTGTACTCGAATATACAGTCGTTTAATATAAGACAATATGCAGCTGTCTGATCAGGTATCTCTTTTTCAGTTTCAATTTCAACTCTTACATCTATTGACCCCTTTAATGCCTCGTGTTGTCGAGAACAATCAATTACGAATAATGGAGCGATATCTTTAAATTCTTTTAAAGTCACCAACGGTTCTGCTCGGCGTCCGTGATAAGTCTGTTGAAATCTAGCATATTGCTCATATAATAAGTAATACTTGTTTTCCGTAAAGCTGACGTTCAAATTTTCGTAAGGGTAATATGAAGAATTCAAAAAAACTTTTACGTCACTAACATTGCAGTGGTCAAATTCAGCCATTGACATGTCCGCCTGATTTTTACGATTGGTTTGAAATACAATAATTACATAACGTGGTTTTTCTATTTGCGTTGAAGTTTTAATTGACCATGTATGTTTGCGTGTTTTTGGTAATAACGGGTATTCATATAAATCCCAATTTCGGAACGCTAAGGTAACAGAACGATCTTTTTCTAAATGTTTTAACAAAGTAATCCTTTCACGATCTGATACTTTTACATGCGGAACTCTCCAAACTATTTTACTTATTTCAAGGTTATCGATAATTTCATTTTTATTTAACTTTAATGCATTAATATTAGTGCTGCTTCTTAATAAAACTAATTCGTGTTTACAGTTAATAATTATTTTTTCATAGTCTTCTGCAAACCCCAGTATTTTGTTTAAAGGTATTGAAGCGGAAAAAACTCCATTATTGGTCGTACCAATAGTAGACCAACCCCAAACATTTGCAGATTTTGATTCGTTTTCGTTTAGCGAAAGATATGATTTTAAGGTGGTCGTAAGGCCAACATTTTTTATTTTGTCTATTTCAACACCATTTAGTTCGTATCGTATATCTTGAAATAGAAATAATGCTGCGTTATTTATAAAATGCACACTGGATACTTTTGCTTTAGTAGTGCTATCATGAACATGTACTTTGCCCTCAATATACAAAGTGCTGAGGGAAGGCAACACATACAAATCTTGTTGGTTAATAGGTATACGTATTTCATCATTCTTGTTGAAACTTGTCACGTATGGTTTATATGAATGATATTCGAAACTTTCAATGCTATTATCGTGTGACGATGGTTGAGATATATTTAAAATATTCATTTTATTAAGCCTATTAACTTTAGAAACTCTTTATTTTCTTTGGTTAACTTCTTTTTGAATTTAAGAGGTGCTACTTTTAAAAGTGCTCTTTTTGAACTGACTTGAGTCCCGGATGGTAAATGGGTTTTATTAAAATTTAGCATCTTTTTCTAAAGTGCAAATATAGTTGTACTTCTTCGCCACGTAAATTGATTTGCTTATTTTCAGCGTCTAACAATCTTATGTTTAATGAACTGATTGAGTTTTGGTTAACTGGAAAATATATTATATTCTTAGGTATTTCAATAATTCGATAACCAGGTGGTACGTTAGGCACAAATTCGTAGATTATGTGACTTGCTTTTCCGTTTACAAATGATCCGCTTACTGCGTCGCATTCGATACGGACGATGGTTGTTGATAAAATACTAACAGGATACTGTGACTTGCTACTTATATTAGCCTTCACCGTTTCCATACCAAAACCCAAAGTTTTTCCAAGCGAATTATCATTTTCAAAGTGCACATCCTTTGTACAGAAAATATTGGTCTTAAGTGTGTTATTATTACAAGTTAAATTAAAAACACAATTTTTTATATTTGCTTTTAAATAATCACAGATGTCTTGAAGTTCATATGAACCTTCAGGAATTTCAACAACTTCGTTGGTACCATAATAAAACTTATTATTTCTCTCGTCTACATTTGGGATTGAATTAAACGTAGAAAAGTAAAGTAGTCCACATTCATATTCTCCACATAAGTCTAAGGTTGGGGAATAGCTAGTTGCCATAAAGGCTCCTCGACCAGTTATCGACACAGTGAAAGACATTTTTATACTGAGAAATATATTTACTATTCTGTATTTAAATGGTGTTTCCAATATTCCTTTAAAAATTTTAAGCAAAGATGTCCACAATTTAATGTGCCAAAAGTTTGATGTTGTGTATAATTATAATTTATAGGAATATTTTTTAAATATTTTTGTAATTCTAGCGGAGGTTTTAAATTACCAAAACTATCAAAATATTCAGAGTTATTGTTTTTCTTAACGTAGGCTACCCAATGAGTTCCAGGATTCACAGAAGTGTCCAAATTAATTATAGCACACTCATTTTTTCTTGGTTTTGAAGGTAAAGTATCTCTCATAAAAACACCACGGAAATACGGAATGTCACATGCGTGTTCTAAAATATCCAAATTTGTTAATGCTCGCCTGGGTAGCCGTTCCACTAGTTTTTTGAATTATTTAAATATAAACCTGCCCCTTTTTTATGAGGTCTAATATACAATCCTTTCCCAAGAGCAACCGCTTCCATCATCTTGTTATGGCGTTCAGACTCTTGAAGACTTCTCTGAGCAGCTTTGGCATCATTCACGGCCTTTGCTATACCTGCCGCACCTCCTGCTAATGAACCCAAAGCTGACAATCCAGCGAAGATTGGTATCAAAGGTAAAAACCCACCACTTTTAGGAATGGGAATACAGCGTGGCAGGCGTATACCTCTTTTGTTCATAAATAGTTTTTTGGCGGCAGCATATGCATACTTAATAGCTGAATTATTGCTTTTGGATTTCAATTTCTTTACTTGAGATTGTAGTTTTTTCACGATAGACATGAAAGAACGTGCTCCACCACCAGCTTTAAGCTTTGCCTTCATTGCATTTTTAACTATCCACGAGGCAACCTTTTCTCCTTTCCCAGCGTCTTTTGATTTCAATCTTTTCTTAGCCATATTCAAAAGATCTAAATCAGCTTTATGACGTACATCCAAATCACTATTGATGTATGCAATGTCGTGGTGCATACAAGCTTCATCCAATTTGTTTACACCTCGATTGCCTTTTTGTAACCGTTTTTGAAGTTTAGTTCCAGGACCGCAAAATTGATAACCAGGTAAATGTAATTCAAAAGGTAAATTATTAATTAAACTGTTAATGATACCACTTCCTTCCTTCATTGATACTCACAAAATGATTGAGCGGGTATTGCGTTCTTTATTTATATTACATCACTAATGCATTTTTTTCTACCCAACTGTTTTCTTCATTACTTAGGCCTAACCATTTCACAAAAAGCCTGTTCCCTTTTCTTTTTAAAACTTTTTCTATGAGATATAAGTCTGGAAACATAGTTCTTTGTAATTCATATTCATAAAATGAACCTAAAATACTGTGGTTTTTTCTGTCTTCTATGTGATAAGTTGGTGGGTTTGTATGATTGATTTTTGTGATAGTAAATATTTCAGTAGACCAGTTAGGGGTATAACCTTTGTAAAAATCGCCTTTATATTTACTAATACGAACATGATCACCAACACGAAACTTAGGTCTTTTCAAAGTATTGTGCTTTTGGGATTTAATTATGTTGGTTCTTACCAACATCTGGTTTCTGTTGTTAACATCGACTGGTTTAAATTTGGTTATGCGATGAATGGTATTATTATAGCATTGTACTACTGAGTTTAAATTTTTCCCTAACCATTCATATCGACCACATAAACTAAAAAGTTTAAAAAGACGACTTTTTAGAGTTCTTATCACACGTTCAACAATAGCTGCTTTCTTTACAGAGTAGGTTGAATAATGATTAATTTTATATTTCTTCATCAGTTGTTTAAAGCTATCATTGTAAAACTCCTTACCTAAATCAGTTTGCAAATTTTTTGGTGTTTGAGTAGACTCTGCTAGTATATGTTGCATCGCAAAAGTAACACAGACTTTCTCTTTTGATTTTAAGGGCTTTACCCAAACATACTTAGATAAAGTGTCAATAACAACTAATATGTACTTATAACCTTTATTAAAGGATGCATATTTTTGTACATCTATAAGATCTGCTTGCCATAAATCATATATTCCTTTTATTATCGTGCATCGTCGTGGAAAATTTCTTCTAGCAGATCTATGAAGCTCATCTACTATGTTTTGTTTACTCATTTTTGGTTGTCTTAGTATTAATCAGAAAATCGATTTCCGTTTTTGTATAATACAAAGTACTCATATTATTAGAAGTAACTTTTTCTAAGTTTTTAAGATAAACTCTAACGTCGTTAAGAACTTTTTTCAATTCTTTTTTCAAGTCTTCAATTTCTTTATCTAAATGAGCTTTATTTACAGCTTCATCATCATTTTGTGGAGGTAACAAACCTTTTAATCTTGAGGATTGCAAATCGTAATCTCCAGTCTCTGATTTTGCTAACGTGTAGTCAAGAGTATTCATAAATTCAGAATATCTTAAACGCTTATGAACGTGATGTCCAAATTTATCTATATTCATTGCAGTCTTTATGGGTTGTTCACTGCTATTAAACTGCTTAATTTTCTCAATACATGCCTTTTATATTTCACGTTTATAATACCAGCTTCAAACAGTTCTTCGATGATTGCTATAATCTCATTGTTTAGGCCAGTGTTGCCTGCTTCGCGTGATGCAAGCAGTAATTTTAGTCGTTCCACTAATTCATTTGGATCATCCCAATAAACCAAATCGGTATTCTTTTTAACTTTTTTAAAAATATTTATACCTTCCCCTTTTGGGATGCTTTCAGTACTTGTAGTTACTTTTCTAGTAAATTTGAATAAGGGTTTAATAATACTCATGTATTTGAAGCCTTTGTTACTGTTTATAGGTTTATTTGGATCAAAATTACGTCTGTGTGCGTTGGTATCAATTAGAATTACTTTATAATTTTGCATATCCTCGTCTGTGATTATATCTATATTTGGTGTTTTTTTAAATAATAATTCCATAATACCAGGCGTCTTCTTCAGAGTGCGATTTCCAATCTTTAAGATACGACCCTGATCATAAACGCGGGCTTTCCCCAACATTAACTTATCCCGTTCAGTTCTTATTCCAAAAGGCACATCTTTAAATACTTCAGATGATAGTGACCATGATAAAGATCGATTTTTCATGCTTGGCGATGATTCGGGTGATTTAAACGAGTCATCACTGATATTATGTTCATCAGGTGGTGAAACAGTAAGAGTTTGATCAGTTTTGTCATAAAAATCATCAGCTGAGTTTTCTTCTTCACTAAAACTTTCTTGAATGGTATCGTTAGACGAATACGATACTTCAGCATCACTGTACTTTATTTTCTTTTTCATTGGGGTTTGAACTGATTCTTCGTTGTGAAAAATTGTATCACTTTTGTTTGCCAATTGATTTAGAGGATCCACAATGGGTTTAAATATTGTACCCAGAGCCATATTATTCGAATTTTTTAGATCTTTTATCATTTTAACCTTTCTTTTCACAGCTGCTGCAGATTTTACAATTTGTTCTTTTAAATTTCTTTCCATTTTAGTATGTAAGTATTCCGTTCCAAATCAAAAGTGAAAATGATTCAGATATATTAGAACATTCACTTATGTATATTAGTTAATAACTATAAAAGTGTCAAACCTCATTCTATAGCAACCTTTATTTCGCTCACAGTCCTTATTAATTACAACATAACTGAAGGGTTTACTCCAAACTATTGAGCACATTTCGCGGAATTGAGGCCATGTCATATCAGACCCAACATGTTCGTCATAAACATGCTTTAAGTTGATGTCATCTTGCTTAAATAATATAATAAGGTTTGAGTTATCTCTCACGAGCTGTTTTGGGATCTTGGTATATGTTTGATTTATGTAGAAACAGTCTATGTTTTTATGACGCCCCATAGCAAAATAATCACGAATGTTGTTTTGATTTTCACAAGCAACATCATCGAAAACAATGATTGAGTTTGGTAAAGCTTCATGCGGACTTAGAATTTCACTATTATAATTATATTTGTTGTACGACGTACCTGCTACCAAATTCAAAGTTTTTTCTAGGTATATATACTTAGGTTGGTATAATGATTTTGAATAAACGTACAAGTTACGGAAACGTGGACCATCTTTATGAAGCAATAAACTAATCACTAAGTTGGTCTTTCCGCAATTCGACGGTCCGCAAACAATACAGCGAATAGTATTTGGTAATAAGGTACCATGTCGTTTTGGAGCGTTTGATGACGTAGGACAGATGCATTCCAATTTCAATGATTTTTTTTGTTTAACAAATCTCATAATAAAATTGACTGCATTGTTTCAAAGGTTACAACAAAATGACTAAAAAATTATAACGGTTCTATATTTAATACTTTTGTTTGTTATCTACGACAGTAGTAAAAATTGGGCGTTCTGGCGCACAATAGTTGTGTGCGAACGTCGTCGCGGAGCGATGACGAAGCGAGCACGGCGAGCGGTGAGGACACAACTTTGTGAGCCAGAATGCCCAATTTATTTACTACTCTCGCAAAAGGGTGAAATTAAAAGACAAATAGATAAAATGTTAGAACAAGGAATTATTGAACCATGCAGTAGTGAATGGTCCAGTCCGGTGCTTTTGGTACCTAAAAAAATAGATAATAGTGGAAATAAAAAGTGGCGGCTTGTGATAGATTATCGCAAGCTTAATAACTCCATTCAAGATGATAAAAATCCTTTGCCCGACATAACTGAGATACTGGATTCTCTTTCAGGTTGTACTTTTTTCAGTCATTTAGACTTATTTCAGGGTTTTCATAACGTAGAATTGGTTCCATCCAGTAGGAAATACACAGCTTTTCATTCTGGTCAATTTCAAATGACCAAAATGCCTATGGGACTTAAAACAAGTCCTAATTCCTTCTCTCGCATGATGACTATGGCGATGACAGGTTTAACCTACGATAAATGCCTGATATATTTGGACGATTTAGTCATTTTAGGCCAATCACTGAGTCAGCATAATAAAAACCTCATAGATGTGTTTCAGAGATTACGTAATGTTAACTTAAAACTTAAAACTTAATCCAGCTAAATGTAATTTTTTACGAAAAGAAATGTTGTACTTGGGTCACGTCGTGTCAAGTAACGGTGTGCTACCCGATCCGGAAAAAATAAACGTAGTTAAAAATTACCCAGTTCCTAAAAATTGTGATGAAGTTAGACGCTTTGTCGCATTTTCTAACTACTATCGTAAATTTATACCGAACTTGCTGATAAAGCCTATGTCCTAAATTTATTATGCAGGAAAAATGTTGTATTTAATTGGGACTCAAAATGTCAGCAAGCTTTTGAGTTATTAAAATTAAGCATGATTATAAATTCACCTTTACTTCAGTATCCAGATTTTTCAGATAAAAATCAGTTCATAGTACAAACAGATGCATCGGGTTACGCACTTGGCGCTGTTTTATCTAACGGAGATGACAGGCCCATCGCATATGCCAGCAGGAGTCTTAATAATGGGGAAAAAAATTATCCCACCGTGGAAAAAGAACTTTTAGCAGTGGTTTGGGCGGTCAAACATTTTAGACCCTATTTGTATGGCCGAAAATTTAAGATAATGACGGACCACAAACCTCTTGTTTATCTATTCAATATGAAGGAACCTTCAAATAGACTACTTAAATTCCGATTAGCTCTGAAAGAGTACGATTTTATTGTCGAGTACATAAAAGGTAAAGAAAATGTAGCTGCTGACGCATTATCTCGCCTAACCTTATCGTCAAATGAATTGAAAGATATGCACAATAGTATATGTGTAATGACACGTGCTCAAACTAAACAATTAAATACCAAACCTTCAAATGAAACAGTTTCCACTCACGATTGGTCTGATAAACCAAAAGTTGTGGAAACTCATTTCAAGCCGATCGATTCAGTGGAACTGTGTTTTATAGATAAGAAAAATCTAATAAAGATAAAAAAAATATTTAAAATTAATTACGAAACAGAAATTTTTATTTATGTTGCCGAAAACTCAATGCTATATATAAATCCAGCTAGTCAATCACAATTTACGCGAGCCGAATTTGCGAGACAGCTGAGTAACTTATGTAATGCAATAAATATAGATGAAGTTTATTTTATAAAAAAAGAAAATAATAGGTTATTCGTAAATCAGTTAGCAAATGAAATAAAAAGTAATAAGAACTGGATAGGACCGCGGTTATGTATTTTAAAAGATGTTGTAAGGATAGAAGACAAAGACGATAAGAAAGTAATATTAAACGACTTTCATCTTTTACCTACAAGTGGTCACGCAGGGAAAAGACGAATGTTTAATAACATAAAAAAATATTATTTCTGGCCAGGTTTAGAGTCAGACGTAACTAACTTTGTGAAAAAATGTACTTTGTGTCAAAAGCAAAAATATACAATTCAGGTGAAAGAGCCAATGGCCATCACCTCGACGGCTCATTCAGCCTTCAAAAAATTTTTTTTAGATTTAGTAGGCCCCCTTGATAAGGATTGTTATAACAATTATATGTACATACTCACAATTCAATGCGAGTAGTCAAAGTATGTATGTGCTTATCCACTGGTTTCGAAAACATCAACTGAAGTCGCGCGCACATTCGTAAACAATTTTATTCTTCAGTACGGAGTTCCCAAGGAGATAGCGACTGACAGAGGCACTGAATTCATGGCAGACACTATGCAACAGGTATGTAAACTCCTAAATATTAATAAATTAAACTCTACAGCCTACCACCACCAGAGCATAGGAGCTCTAGAAAATTTGCTCAAAAGTTTAGGTACGTTTCTACGGATACAAGTTGAAGGCAGACCCGATACGTGGAGTACGTGGCTGCCATTCTGGAGTTTTGCATATAACACATCTGTTCATACATCTACTAAGTTTACACCGTTTGAGCTTATTTAGGGAAAAAAATGCAATTTACCGAATAATTTGAGCAAAACAATAGACCCACTTTATAATCATGATAACTATCCCTTAGAACTTAAGTATAGATTACAGGTTTCACGATCTGAAGCCCGCGAAAATTTGATTGCCGATAAGTTAAAAAGGAAGTGTACATACGATCAATACACTAACCCTGTAATCTATAAAGGAAATGATTTAATATTGATAAAAAACGAAACCGGAAATAAACTCACAGATCTATACTCAGGACCTTATAAGTTAATTAGGGATTTGTCGCCAAATGTAGAATTAAAAATTAATGGAAAAATAGATTTAATACATAAAAATAGAACTAAGCCCTATTACGAGTTGAATGTATCTACACTGATATTATAACGTAATATCATATTACAATGTTATTTTTAGCTCATGCATTCATGATGCTAGCGCTGTGTTATTATTACTTTTAAGTACATTTCATGCTATGAAGTTCTCTTTTTTTATTGTTTTTTAAAGCATAATCTATTGTATAACCTTATCGAATATATAAAATTTTCTATATGGTATTCCAAAATTTATTTGTAATCATTAAAGGTAAAAATAAAATAAAGTGTAACATTTTATTTTATTTCTTTTAAACGGGGGAGATGTACGGTATGAATAGACTATATGGCATGTATTCTTCTATGTGTGTACCACAGCTATATAAACGTGGATCTTATAATAATAAAGACAGTATTTACTCATAATTCACTCGTATCATTTCTTACTCCCAATGCCATCCGCATAACCTAATCAGTTACTTTTAGTGAGCTGGCACACATAAAAACATTTCTTGATATCTCGGGCATTGTGGAAGTACATACTTTTGAAAATAATACGAGTTTATCGACATTATGACAACACTAACAAACAGCTGATCAAACAGCTGATTGGAGTAATGAACTCTGTCTAGTGTTACTTCCTCCTTTGCCTCTGCTGTGACCCTAGTATTTTTATGCCTATTGTGCTGACTCCACCCGCTTTCAACTATTTATTTTTGATAAAGTTTAAAGGGTTCCGTGTTGTTATTTTTTTCACTAAGAAAATAAGTTACGACTACCTACTTTTATTTAGTCAATTATTCTCTGTTCCTATCACCAGGTCAGTGAAAGAATGTGTTATCTATCAGGTAAGTACTTTTGACGGTTAATTAGTATGGAGGTACGAATCCAAAACATTTATGAATTTGAGAAAATTAAATGTACTTAAATGTAAAGAGTCGTCTGAGTATTGTTCATGAATTGAAAGGCTTGTCATACGAAACGCACTGAGAAATGTCTTACTTCGCATAGCATTTCTACTTTGCTTAGACCGCGATTTTCTAAGCGACACATGGACGCTGTGATTGCTGACTCTTTCCGATTCTATGAATATTTATTTATTTTTTATTTTAATCTTTATTGCACAAAGAAAACAAAATGTACATAAGGCGGACTTAATGCCAAGTGGCATTCTCTACCAGTCAACCTTAGGGCTAGGCAGAAAGAGTTGTAGGCGGTGCAATTCAAAATATGAAAGAGACAGAGTCAATTCTCAGCGCTGCGGCAGCCGCTACTGCCAAGGCTTTAACTTAGAGAATCGCACTGCTGAACAATAACTAAAGCAGTATTGTTCTGAGGCTTAGACAAGTAAATGTTGGTGAATACAGGTTTCATTCAGCACTGAACTAAACTCACCCGTTTACACGCAGTAAAAATAAAAAAACAGAAAAATCGGTCACCATGTGAGTTTTCATTGTAACTTTTATGTCGGCTCTAAAAAAACACAAAATAATAATGTTAATAATTTGAACAGTGATAAAAAAAAGACTTAACTAATTTAAGAATATTGCTAGTTTTCTTAACTCAAAGTCTAATTACGAGCCCTAAAAAGTATGGGCGGTATTAACATAATGGCGGTATTGATACTAGGAGTCACTCCTGGTATGGGCGGAGTCACAAGAAAGCGTGCGCGTGCGTCTTTCTTCTTAATGGGTTCTGTAGCTCATTTTATTTTTCCAACCGCTTTGGCTGACCCGGTATAAATGTAAGCATTCCTGAAATCCTAACCAGTGTGATACAACATAGTTAAACTTTACTAACTAACTAAGTTTAACTATGTTGTATCACACATAGTTTCAATACTTAACACATTCGTTGTTGTTTACAATAATAATGTTCATAAGAATAACATTTTTAAACATCTGTGACATGTACTAAATAAAACTTACGTGTGATGGAATATTTTATCACTAATTGACTTAATTAATAGCAATAAACCTAAAAATAATACGCAGCGCTTAAGCCAGTTTACACTTTGGTAGTATTTTGTGATGAATTGATGAATAACTTAACTAATTTAAAAATATTGCTGGTTTTCGTAACTTAAGTCTAAATTTTGAACCCTAAAACTATTAGGGTTATGGGCGGTATTAACTTCTAGAACCCCAAGCGGTCGCATGAGACCGCAGTTGATAGTGGGGGCATTACTGTGCCTTTGTGGGAGCGGGCAAACTATACATTTCGGAATTCTAAGTACCAGGATAGGCGGCACACCCCCGACATAGCAACGCCGAACGGTACGATAGGTTTGTTTTCATGTTGTTGTTGTTTTCATGCCTACAATTTTTGCGCAGTCGTTTGTGATAGCTTACAGAGTGCATACCTACTTTTAGATATTTTTTTGCTGTTTGGTTTCGATTCGACTACCTATTAAATTAATATGGCATTTCTAAGTAATCAGGAGTATTACGAAATGATTCTTTGTGTCGGAGCAGCTAATGGCAGTCTCCGTGGTGCTCGTGAACTGTACCGCGAGAGATTCATCGACGGCAGACCAGAAGCTGAGCAGCGACGCTTGCCATCGGCGGATTGCTTTCGACGAATGGTTTTGCGTCTCCAGCAGACTGGATCCTTTCGTGCGACGAGTCCGGAGGTCCAGCCAAATATGCGGGACCCGGGTTTTGAGGAGACTGTTTTAGAGCCACTTTTGTAATCTGTTTATTGTGAAGTGCAGTGGACTACACGTGCTTCGCTTTACCTCTCAAGCCCCAAGCGGCAAGAAGTGAATCTTTGTGTGCTGTTTTTATCAGATTTATCTAATGTAAGTAGGTACTGTTGTTTATTAGAAAATTATTATTCTGACTAATGATCAGTAGGTAATAAGTTGTAAGAAATACATCGAAATACGAGTAAAATAATACGTGGTGTAATCCGTTAGCATTTTTTCAATTTCCGAGTGAATTGTAACAATATTTGTTTTGTTTACTGTTACATGATAACTTTGTTATTTTTAATGTTTTAAACATTTTTGACATTGAATTCCAAGACTGAGAGGTTTTGATTTTAGATATTTCAAAAATAAGTCATTGTAATCAAGGACCTAGGGTACCTAGTTCTAAGTAGGCGTAGCTACCTTTAGGCCGAGTCCTGAGTCACGGGCGCATCGCGGAGGTGGATTGCGGGGCGTGGAAATAAAGTAGGTATGTAAGCGCCTGCTTGCATTTCGGACAGGTTCTTACATGTCGAGTAGGTATTTGTTTCGTGCGCGGCGGATTCCGCCTGCGCGATGCGCCGTGACTTAGGACTCTGGCTAAAGGTGGCCACTGACGATCACTTTTTCCCATCAGTTGAACTGACGTCAGTTTAAAATTTGATCGTGAATGTCGTTAAAAACATTGATTGTATCACCTCAGTTCGATTCGAACTTCTCTAATGAATATTGATCCTTAATGCCGAATACTAAAGTTCAAAATTGATTGTACCGGCCGGTCGAGAACTGACGAGCCTGAGAGTCGCCAGTGAGTGGGAAATCTTTTTGGCGTAAAACCATTTGGAGTGATGCCACAGTTTTACGCCAGGACTGACGCGCAAAACTGATCGTCAGTGGCCAGCTTAAGAGTAGTACGATTATCTATTCTGTGACTATCACCTCAAAGTGCTTCGCTTTAGTTGTATTGAGTTATTTCAAAAATAAGTCATTTTAATTTAAGACCTATTTAGGTACCTACCTACTCGTAGGTAAACGTACCTATCTACTTTAGAGTCGAAACAATGTGACTGTAAAATGATAATATTTTTATTACTTTGATAATAATTAGGTACTAAGGTAGGTAGGTACCTACTTAATACAAATTATTAAATCACGAAAGTAAAATAGCTGCCTACTTATCTGTCTTAACAAATCCAACAAAAAATGCCGCCAAGCGACTGCCGACAAACAACCCAGGCGGTTTGTGTCAAAGGTGCCGCCATGGTCAAAGGTTTTTGATTTTCGCCGCCCGCCACCGTCACAGTAAAACCTCTTGTTTGTAAAACTGTGCGCCTGGTAGGAGGCGGGGGCGTGGCGCGGCCATACTAGGGCACGCAGTTTTTTAGTCAGGAGGTGCACTATAGACAGTTATCATACAGAGTTCATGACCCTGCTAGTGATGGGTTTAGTTTGTTCTGATTTTAAATTAACTACAGATTAACTTTGTTTGTAAATGCAAAAACAAATTAAATTGAGCTTATCTTACTAGAGTATTTATAGAAAGGGTCTACACTTGGGATAATTTGAAACACTGGATTAAGGCTGGCCCCGCTTGATACACGCTGTATGTGATTGAAGATATGAATATGGTATTTATTGAGTTTGTTTACTTGTTTTCTGCGTGGTATTTAATTATAACCGTGTAACTGTGTCGCGTAGCGGTGAAAGAATACTACCACCCCCCTCTTCCCTTGGGTGTCGTAAAAGGCGACTAACGGACTAAAGCCTGCACATACATCCAACAGCACAGAGCAGCGATGCGCTCACCACCTGTCACGCGGAGCACATGTGCAGTGGTTATTTGATGAAAAGTGGACTATAGTAGAGGACTACTTTTGCTGTCTTCATTGCCTAGTCTCTGACTGACCCTTCAGGGATGATAGTCGTGATTATATGTATGTATGTAATTAATCAACTTACTGTTTTATGTAAGTGTTGGTACTGTAGAGTTTATACTATGTTAGGTCGCTGGCAGGTTCTACTTTGAAGTATTACATGTATAAAACATACATTTTGAATTAACATGTCAAACGTAGAATTGGGAGATCGATCTAAAGTGCCAACATGGGTAGACTTACCATGTTATTTTGATATTTAATATGTAAATACAATATAGTTTTAGCTTCTAAATAAATAATGTATAATTATTATGTTCCCTATGCAAAGGATGTTTTTATTTAGCAACAAACGCCCTCAAGTCTTTTACAATTGGTGGGGGCGCCGGCGCCGTGCGCGAAAAGTTTCCGTTTCAGATGACAGGAAAGCGCTGAAAAGAATGGTGAATAAGCTAAAGTGTTGAAGAATAAAGAATAGAAAAGAAATTAAGATTAATCATGAATAGCCAGCTTTTTTAAAAACAAGCGCACTATATTTCTTCCGCTTAATGAAAAGTGAATGTAAAAACGTGTAAAAACGTAAAAATGTTTGAAGAAGTGGTGGATAAATTGAGGGAAGAATTTGAAGTGTGTGATTTATCTTATTTTATCTATTGGGGCCTGCAGAGGTCTTGCAGAGGTCTTGCAGAGGTCTCCCTCTCGCAGTAGCACGTCGACCCATTAGGATCTTTTGTGCCACCCCGTCCTATTACTCTGCCTCCTCAGTGAAGATAATTACCATAAGCTTGGCAAGGTCCTTGAGGGCGAAGAGCCTAAATTTTCTGGTTTCGGGAAGGCCGATCCCAGAAGATTCATTCTTTTCCTGCCAAAAGAGTCGCAGTCACACAGTAGGTGCTGCATAGACCGTTTCCCCTCCACATGCCCTGCACAGGTTGTCTGTTGCTAGTTGCATTTTGTGGATCATTTGTTTTGTGGCATAGTGCCCAGTCAGGGCATCGGTGATTAATCGGGCCTGCCTTCTGCTACCTCTGCATATGATCTTACTCCGTCCTAGGGCGTCTTCGCCTATGAAGGATTTTGCGTGTCTTATGCCGCGTAGCTCTTTCCATTCGGTTTTATGTCTGTTTTGGATGTGGTCTTTGAAGGCTTTGTTGATGATGCTCGATGCTAGTGCCACAAACAGCTCAGGACCAATATATGGGGTCTCTGAGCCCTCCCTAGCAAGTGCATCGGCCATCTCATTGCCATGGATTCCTATGTGGCCTGGTACCCAGATCAATCTCACCCTGTTGTGCCTACCTAGCTTGTTTAAGAGGCCTATTACATCTCGACTGTGATTTTTGCGTAAAATGGCCAATTTCGGCGTTATGGATCTCAGAAACAAAAACACATTAACAATTGTGACTTATTGAATAGCGTAGAATAGCTATTGGAATAGTGCGTAGCGGCCTCGCTTTTTGTAAATTTTGTTTAACTTTTTAATTAAACCCAAAATTGCAGAGAAAGATTTGTATAAAGTGCGCGAAGGCACTTATTTGAGCTCATCAATTGAACTACTGTTCTAAACAAGTGAAATAAATAAATTATAATGTTATCTCTTATATAATTGAATAGTGCGTAGCGGCCTCGGAATTTTTAAAAATCATTGATTTTATATAGGAAAAAAATCTAATTCTAAACCAAAAAACTTCGAAAATCGCTATAATATAACTGTGAATTTCTCCTATCTACGAAAATATTATTGAGCAATATTTATATCAGAGTTATTGTTACTTCATGAGGAATAAAGATTTTATAATGAATTTATTATCCTACTTCGATAAAAACGATAAATACAACTGCAAAATTACTACAAAATGCTATTGTGTACAACATTATATGTACTTATAACGTGTATCAATTATGTGAGACAGTAATAAAGAGATACTCAAAGTAAACAGTCGTTTGTTCTTGTCGTCTCCCGATATGGCGACCCTGCGGGCAGTATTAGTCGGACTCAGACGCGATGGGGTGAACACGGGTGTTACGGGTGTTGCTTAAGCGCCCGGCGCGCTGCGCCGGCGCCGCGCAAAGTGGAATAAAATAAGAAAGACTTTAAATAATATAGTGACACGAATATCTAAAAACTAAACACTACATTGCTGATAAAAGTAAATGATAACATAAGTGAAAAAACTATAATGATAAAATTGTTAGAAAAATCATTAAAGTGGTATAAACAAAATTAAAAGGCAAAATGGGAAATTTCGAAATCGACCCAAACACAAACGTAGCGAATCAGGACAACAAGAACACGTTTAATAACGACACGAACTTTTTAATCAACAACAACAGCTATCTGCTAGCTGCGGTACTGATAATAGTGGCAATTGTTCTACTCATTGGCATCTCCGAGATCCTCAAAAGACGCTACAAAAAGCATGTGGAGCGACAAGTCCAACTACGATCTATTCGTAATCGTATTACTACAAACGACGACGAGTAAAATAACAGACCGAAGAAGGAGCATCATTTTTTTTTATTTACGGATTTATGCATGCAGCCGGGAGATGTTCGTTGTCCAGGCGCTGGTTCCAGAAGCAAGTTCTTTAGTGTTACAGTAACACAAAATGTGTTAAGGCAGTGATGTTTGGAGAATTTTCCCCATAACAAAAATATATAGAAAACTGTGAGTACATACATAGGCATACTTGTGTTGTGACTGTATTAATAAAATACATTTTTTTTGTTTTGTGCGTTATACTTAGTTTAATGTAACTTGCTACATTGTTTTATTTTTCAAAGCGAAATACATATTTGTAATAATCCTTTTAAGTTGACTAGAAATTGATCAAATAGATTACGTTACTTTTTCTTTATGTTAATCTTTATTATAGATATAGTGGTCGTACTATTATGATAATGAATTTATCGTTTTATGTGTTTTAACTAATTGAATATGGTACCGAATTAATCGTTTTATGTGACCTAACTAATTATCTTTATTATACATGTAAGTGGTCGTATTACGTAGTACCATTAGTTATTCTGTGGTATTATTTTCAACAATATGATAATGAATTTATCATTTTATATGTGTCTTAATTAATCAATTTAACTAATTATCTTAGTTGATTAAGAAAAAAGTATATTATTACATATATATTAAGTACTTAACTTTATAATCATAAAAATATGATATGATATGGAAATTTTGTCTTCGCTAGATACAATCGAAACCGCATTGTGTAAAATAAACACAGATCTAAGAAAATTAGGACAAAAAAGATTAGAGCGTTTTACCTACGTTAAAAGTAAATACGAAGAAGCTGTAAGTTTGTACAGTAACTACGAAATTTTGATACAAAAAGTTGATCTATCTGAAACAAATTCAGGAGTTGTAGTAGTTATAGAAAAAATAATTTCACATTACAAAAAAATAACGGAATATTTTCACGCAGAAAAAAAACCGGTATCCGAATCTTTAAAAATGGAAAAATTTAACATAAAAACCGCGACTTCCTTGATTCCAGAACTAGATGGAAAACAAAGTACGATTCACAGACTAATTAACGCATCAGAACTATACCGTTCTTGTATTGACGATAAGGATGAGCAAATGTTGATTAGTTTCATAATTAAGACCAGACTTGATCAAAATTCTAAATTAAAATTACAAAATAAATATGACAGTTTTAATAACTTTCTTTCTGATATAAAAAAATTCTTATTGACAAAAAAATCACACACCTCTTTGATGACACAATTAACAAGAACTCCACAGAAAGATTCAACTACACACATCAAAAGTGTCTAGGGATCAACATATATTTTTGCAATAACTTTTCTCCTGACTGATATTAATTAAAATTTTCTTTAAGGATTCATCAAATAAAGTGTTTTCGTTTGTCTACAGTAACGATAAACCAAGTCACCTTTGCATTAATAAAGAAATTTGCCATTTTCCTAATAAAGGGATTTTTGACATTTGAACCACTAACATTAAAGTTCGAAAAAAAGACTGAAATAACAGTTTTCTTTAAAATTTTATTGGGTAACTTAAACAATTAATAATCCGTGTTTCTACCGCGAACACTAACAACACAAGAACATCGGTTTGGCATACTCAAAATGAGTTCATCCAAATCACGCTGTGGAATGGCCGCCCATGTTCGTTGCAACAACAAAAAAAGGTCTTCTTGCGACTGGATACCCTCCATATTCGGCAGAGCTCTTCTCTGTAGCATATCCCATGCATGCTCAATCGGGTTCAAGTCTGGCGACTGAGCAGGCCAGGGCATGACATTGATGTTAGCTGCGGCGAGAGTCTGTCTTACAACTCTTGCGGTGTGCGGTCGTGCATTATCATGCATTAACTGAAATAAGGGACCGATTTGCACTTGTAGAGGAACGATGACGTCTGATACAATCGTCTCAGCATAAATTTGAGCGTTGAGGTTGCCTCTGATCCAAATCAACTCAGTTCTTCCGCCGATCCAAATACCCGCCCATACCATGATGGTTCCACCACTATAAGGATGGACTTCCTGGCAGGATTTTAATCGCTGTTGGCGTCCAGGGGTTCTCCAGTGTCGTATACGTCTTGTATCCGGTCTCATACCAAAACGAGACTCATCAGAAAAGCACACGAAACGCCATTGTTCTTCTGCCCAATTTCTGTGTTCAAGAGCCCATTGATATCGAATCCTACGATTGTGCATTGCTATAGGTGGTACCCTTAGCGGTCTTCGGGAATGAAGGTTCACTTCATGCAAGCGGTTTCTGACTGTTTGGTCGCTAATTAAGTTCCCTGAAGAGTGATGAAGCCTCACGGCTAACATCATGGCGGTTATTGTTGGAGCTCTTCGAGTTGTGATTTGAATGTATCGGTCTTGTCTCCGTGTGGTGCAGCGATACCGTCCTCCATGGCGCTCAGCCACGGTACCAGTGCTTCGGTAACGTGTCCAAAGTCGACTGATAACACTCTGACTTGTATTCAGAGCTAAAGCCACAGTACGTTGCCGGGAACCAGCTTTTATCATTCCCACGGCTCTGAGCATTTCTTCCCTGCTTAAATGACGTCGCCGCTCCATAATAACGTTGGTTTTAATCAGTAGTAGGGAAACAGTAGCACTAATAATGTCTTCAATGCGTTGTATGTTTTTATAGGGAAAATATTGACAGCTGATTTTCATCTTTTACTAGAAATTGATTGAAAGTTCCTGTTTCAAATTATGAAATGCACCAAAAAGGATCCATATAAATTTATAAAATCATAAATTTATTACAAAGCCACATCTCAATCTCAAGAAATCCGCATAAAAATGCTTGATCCCTAGACACTTTTGATGTGTGTATAATGCAGTTTGGTAATAGGTTAGAGACCTTATTCTCAGAGTTGACATTAACACAAAGTGACGGAGGTTCAGACGCAAACGTTGTTCTGAAACCCATTAACGAAAAAATTGCGATTCGTCAATTTATAAATGGTTTAAGAAGTAAGCGGATAGATAGGATTGAAGACTCGTCCCGACAGCAGCAATCAATGACCGCACGGCACAACTTCTCAGGTGAGTTTTCAAAACTTGCTTACAGATACCCTAGACCACAGTATACGTTTTCGAGAGGACACAACTATCCACGTAGAGGACAATTTAGACAGTTTGGAGGACATTACCACCAGCCTCCAAGACAGTATTATTATAACGCGAATTATGAGTTCATACCACGTTTTCCTAGCAATACACAACAGGCACAGTACAATAATCATAGAAACAACAACTACAGGCTTATGAGAAACTCTAATCAAACACGAGGTGCATTTACCCAAAATCGTTACAAAAATAAACATGTCAACGTAACAACACAAAATCATAGTTCGCAACAAGATTCAGAATTTTTTCGTCCCTCAACAGAATAAGCAACATTATATATGTAGTACTGACTCCAATTTTATTATAAAATTGTTTGTACGTAATCGTATAAAAACATTTCTTGTAGACACAGGCGCAAATCTATGCCTTCTAAGAAAAACCTCAGTTCAATATCAACATCATAATAATTTAAACACGACAACAGTCAATGGTATAGGAGGAAATATAGAAACTTTAGGTAACTTGTATTTGAACTTATATATACCCAATTCTAGAATATATTTGAAACAAGAGTTTCAAATCGTAAACAGTCTGCCAATAGACGTGGATGGAATCCTTGGTACTGATTTCATTTCAAAATACATTTCCTCAATAAATATCTCTAGAAATTACATTACTCTGTGCTATAAGCGCCATAGCTTTAAAGTAAGGTTTAGGCATTCGTATCGTGATAAACATAATGTAAACAATAGCACGGTTCAGGCGACTCGCTCGCAAGTGAAACACGATAACAAAAGCAAGCCGCCCGCGACGTTTACCGAGAACCGGAGTCAGGTGAACAAATTCATTATAGAGCCACGGTGTGAACATATCTTTTTTGCACACGTTAACGTGTCGAAATGTAACAAAGACAATGAGTATGTATTATTTTCATCAGAGTTGAAACCAGATTTGTATTTAGCAAGTTCGATAGTTAAAATAACTAATGGAAAAATTCCAATTAAATTATTAAACACAAGCGAAAAACAACAGACTTTAAAGAGCTTTGAACCCGATTTGGAACTTTTAGACAACTACAATATATGTAACTTTAGTAAAACAGAAAATAAGCCATGTAGAACGGAAACTATTTTTAAACAATTAAATTTACAACATTTAAATACGGAAGAAAAACAATCAATAGAACAAATATGTTCAAAATACTCGGACATATTTCATTTAGAAGGTGATAAATTAACTACAACAACTATCGGAACACAGTCAATTACATTAAAAAATAATACGAAACCAATATATACCAAACCATATAGATTACCAGCAGCGTTAAAACCGGAAATAGACAAACAAATTAGAAAAATGCTTGATGATGACATTATAGAACCCAGTAACAGCGAGTGGAGTAGTCCTATTTTGCTAGTCCCTAAAAAAACAGATAATAGCGGAGAAAGAAAGTGGAGACTAGTAATCGACTATAGAAAATTAAATAACGTAATACAAGATGATAAATTTCCCTTACCTAACATTACCGACGTACTAGACTCCCTGTCAGGAGCAGTATATTTTTCAAAAATTGATTTAAGTAACTCATTTTATCAGGTACTATTAAATGATGACTGTCGTGACGTCACAGCATTCACTACAAACACCGGACAGTATAGACTAAAGCGCCTACCGATGGGACTCAAGATATCTCCAAGTTCATTTTCACGACTAATGTCGATTGGCCTGTCAGGGCTTACACAAGAACAATGCCTTGTTTATTGTGATGACTTATGTGTTTATGGCCGTAACCTACTTATGCACAATAAAAACCTAATAGACGTTTTCGAAAGGTTGAGAAAGTTAAACTTAAAAATTAATCCGTTAAAATGCGATTTTCTTAAAAACAAATACTATATTTGGGACACCTAGTAACAGAACACAACGTGCTGCCGGATCCACAAAAAACTGCAACAGTAGAAAACTACCCAAAACCCAAAAACGCAGACGAGGTAAGGAGATTCGTAGCTTTCTGCAATTATTATCGTAAATTCATTCCCAATTTCGCAACAATAACAATACCTCTTAACTACCTATGCAAAAAGAATACAGCCTTTGTATGGACAAAATTATGTGACGATTCTTTTAATTTGTTACGACATTGTATGACTACCGCTCCGATTCTTGACTACCCAGACTTCTCGGAACAAAACGAGTTTGTGTTGCAAACCGATGCATCGCAATTCGCGATAGGAAGCGTGCTTATGAACAATAATTTAAAACCAATAGCTTATACAAGCCGTCCACTAAATAAGGCCGAACTTAACTATCCAACAATCGAGAAAGAATTATTATCAATTGTATGGAGTGTAAAATACTTTCGACCGTATCTTTTCGGAAAAACTTTTTCAATAAAAACTGATCATAAACCGCTAATATACTTATTTAATATGAAGGACACCTCCAGCAGACTAATGAAATTTCGTCTGGCTTTATTTAGAGGAATACGATTTTAAAATATTATACGTAAAAGGCTCAGACAACGTCGTTACTGACGCTCTATCACGAATAATAGTAACATCAAAAGAGTTAAAACAAATGAATAATACTGAATTATGTAATGTAATAACTAGAAAACAAAGACGTTTAGAAGAACAAAATAAACAATTTATGCCTAGCACCGGTTCTCGAAATATTCTTGAAGTAAGGGAGGGCCCGCCCATAGTTTCAGAAATATTGAGAAAACCAAGCGACAGCATAGATTTAGTATTTAAAAGAAAAATAGATATAGATAAATACGATAAAAGTAATAAAATAAGTGACATGGAAAAATGTTTATTATACATACCTAGCGAAAGCATGATAATTTTTAATATAGAGTATAAACAACGTTACACCCGAGCGGATTTCGTTGATTTAATATTAAAATTTTGTAAAAGGCTTAATATAAACTATATAAATATAATTAAAGATAAAGATAATATTAATTTTATTAAAGAATTACAACGTGAAATATATAGTAGAAAAAACTGGGACTTTCCCAAAATATCTATTCTGCCTAATGTAGACAGAATAGCAAATGAAAAAGATAAAATCCAAATATTACATGATTCCATATATTACCCAGCAGCGGACACGCTGGAATGCGAAGGATGATAAACAATATAAAGAGAAAATACACATGGCCTTCTCTAAATAAAGACGTAATACAATATGTGGGCAAATGTCAAAAGTGTCAATTCTTAAAACATTCTAAACCAGTTAAAATGCCTATGGAAATAACGACCACAGCACACACACCCCTCGAAAAAATTTTTTTAGATCTTGTAGGACCGTTAGTAAGGGACTCGTATAATAACTGCTATATATTAACGATACAATGTGAGATGTCGAAATTTGTAGAGGCTTATCCACTACAATCCAAGGATACAGTATCAGTCGCAAACTCTTTTGTCAGTAATTTCATTTTAAAATACGGAATACCAAAATGTATAGTTACAGATAAAGGTACAGAGTTTTTATCATCCACAATGACAGAGGTCTGCAAATTACTAGGAATAGAAAAATTGAACCCAACCGCATACCACCATGAGACATTAGGAGCATTGGAAAATACACACAAAAATTTACGATCTTTTCTTAGACAATACTGTACAAGCGATTTACACGAATGGTTAACATGGTTACCCTACTGGACATTTGCATTTAACACTTCTGTACATACACATACTAAATTCCAACCCTATGAACTCGTGTATGGTAAACAATGCAATTTACCAAGTAACATCATTAATGAACCTTTAGAACCGTTGTATAACCCTTTAGATTATTCTAAACATTTAAAATATAGATTGCAATTAGCGCATAAACAAGCCCGTGATAACTTAATAATGAGTAAGCAAAATATGAAAAAGCAATACGATATAAATGTTCGCGTACAGACCTACAAACAGGGTGACCAAATACTTATAAAAAATGAGACTACAGATAAAACGAAAAGCATTTATTTAGGTCCGTATGAAGTTATAGAAGATTTAGATTCAAATATAAAAGTTTAAAAAAATTACAAACCTCACATAGTACATTAAAATAACACCAAACTTTTTAAATAAACCAAAATATAAGAAAAAAAAAATGTGTTAGTTAATGTATAATTATAAGTAGGTATACCTATATATTATATATATTTTCTTAACTACAGGTACCTGTACTTAAATTTAATTTTATGCAACATAGGAATGTATGAATAGTTTAAGTAAGCTAACATTAAGATGTTATGTAATTTCTTTTTGAACTGAACTTATGTAATTACGTCAGTTTTTTTTTTCCCCCTTTTTTTTGTTGCACCCTGATGGTATTGTGTACAACATTATATGTACTTATAACGTGTATCAATTATGTGAGACAGTAATAAAGAGATACTCAAAGTAAACAGTCGTTTGTTCTTGTCGTCTCCCGATAATGCGATGCGCCGGCCGTCCGAATTTAAGTTATGCTCACAGAATGGAGATTTGTAATGTTATGCACAAATTTATTATCCTATTTCTATAAAAAACGATAAATACAACTGCAAAATTACTACAAAACGCGAAAATGGGCATTTTACGCAAAAATCACATTCGAGATGTAATAGGAGTCTTAAGGCTTTCGTGGTTTCAAGCACAAGGCTGAAGTTGATTCGAGGCGTTATAAGTTACTTGAGCGCGGCTTGGCTGTCCCTCAGGATAAATATGTTACGCTTCTTGGGAACGAGTTCTAGATTCTTTTTAGCGCACAGGAGAATTGCGAAAGTTTCTGCCTGATAAACAGTAGCGAACTTTCCCATACTCTGACTGTGCTTAAAGTCATTGCTAAAGATATCTGCTTCAGTGCCCGACTCCATTTTGGATCCGTCGGTGTACCAGATCAGGCTGTCTTTCTCTGGAGACGGTGGCTGTTTCCATTGGTCCCGAGTTAGGACATGTATACTGAATTTCTTTTCGAATATGTACTTGGGGGCAATCTTGTCTCACCTCATTTCCATGATCCTATCATGGGTATCATTAGGTACCCATATTGTGTGTCTGGTCAGAGGCAAAGATGCGTCCCACAGCCCGGCCACCTTTAGTCTGTGTAGCGCTTTCCTTGCCTCCGTCTCTATGACACTGTGTAGGAGTGGGAGGTCCGTGAAGACCTCCAGCGCTGCTGTCGGTGTGGTTCTAAATGCCCCGGTAACCGCCAGGCATACTGTTCTCTGTAGTTTGCTCAAAGCATTCTTACAGATCTTCAGCCTGGTCTTGGGAAACCAGACGATGCTGCCGTATGTGAGAATCGGCCGCATCATCATCATGTAGATCCATTTTATGATTTTGGGGTAGAGTCCCCACATTTTGCCATAAGTGGACCGGCACATACCAAAGACCCTATAGGCCTTACGACAGTCGTATCCATGTGCTGTTTCCAGGTGAGTTCCTTATCTAGTGTTATGCCTAGATATTTCACTTCTCTGGACCAATGAAGCTGGGTGCCGTAAAGCGTTAGGTTTCCCAGTTTCGTAAGGTTTTTCATTCTAGTAAGAAGATAGCGGTCGTTTTTCTCGGGTTTACAGATAGATGATTGGTATTACACCAACCTTCCAGCAAACCCAGGGCACGTTGCATTAGCTGCGATACCGTGGATGGAAATTTCCCACTGACCGTGATAACTAGATCATCAGCGTAACCAACCGTAAAGAATGGTCCATGGTTCAGATTTGCTATGATTGAATCAACCACAAGGCTCCATAGCAAAGGAGAGAGAACCCCCCCTTGCGGGCACCCTCTAGTTGTCTGAGCAAGTAAGCTGTCCCCTAGTAGTTCCGAGTAGATGATTCTACCCTTTAGCATACATCCAATCCATTTGCAGATCGGTTGTGGCACGCCATGATCGCTGGCTGCCACATTAATGGAGTCAAAGGTTGTGCGATCGAATGCTTCTTCAATATCTACGAATGTGCAGACGCAGATCTCTCTGTTCTCCATGGCAGATTCCGCTCTACTCACCACATGGTGAAGAGCAGTTTCTGTTGACTTCCCTGGCTGATAAAAGCATTGAAGTCCAGGAAGTGGGAATTTTTTCAATGGTGACGTTCTGATAAATTTGTCTACCATCCTCTCCAAGGCCTTGAGGAGAAAAGACTGAAGACTTATTGTTATTGGTCTAAAAGCTTTGGGTTCTTCGTAATCCGGTTTACCCGTTTTTGGTATATAAATTACTTTAACACGCCTCCATATTCGGGGTATATAGCCGAACGCAATGCAGGCTTTGTACAGGCTGCAGAGGTGGGGGCCCAGTATGGAGGCACCCTGCTGTAGTAGGATAGGGTAAATGTTATCTATATCTATTATCTATTATTAGTGTATCACCACCAGTTTCTGTCCGAGTTCCATTTGCCCTCGTAAGTGTGGACAATGGAATCGCCTTTGCTGTAGAAATTGCCTTGGTTAGTCTCATTGCTTCAGGAACAGATTGTATCTGTTCACAATATTTTCTCCAACCTGATCTCTGTGCTTTACGAACCGCACTGCTGTAGCGAGTTAAAGCCTTATTGTATTCACTAAAATCGTTCTTAGCCTTCGCTTCATTAAACGCCTGTCGTGTCGCTTTTCTAATTTAAGCAACCTTTGAAGACCACCATGGTAGTTTCTTTGCCACTGATTTAGTTTCTGGGCAATTGTTTTGCCAGGCCGTCATCAGTGCTTCTGTAAGTCTGTCAGCTTCAAACTCTATGTCCACAGCTGAGTTGAGTTGGTCGCTTTGACCATCTAGATCCTTCCTGAGATCCTTCCTGAAGCCCTCCCAGTTGGTGTTTCGAGGGTTCTTCCTTTGCACAGTTCCTATGATCTTACCTAGTCTGTACCTAAAGCATATGTAGTTGTGGTCGGAAAGTGATACCTCGTCTGACATAAGCCAGTTTGTGATGTTACTTACCGTTCTGTTACTGGCAATGGTTATATCAATCACCTGAGCCGTCCGGGCATTGAAAAAGGTCTTATTTCCTTTATTAAGAATTTGCATGGGTGAACTCACCAGATACTCCAGTAGTCTCTCCCCTCTCTCATTGGTGTCTGAACTGCCTCAGATCACATAATGCGCGTTGGCGTCGCAACCGGTGATGACATCTTGGTTTTCTCGGTCAATGCAGATTACCAGTTCCCGCATCTCCTTTGATACTGGATCCACCTTTTCGAAGGGGAGGTAAGCTGACGCTAAAACTACCGTCCGCCTATCACCGCCTTCCCCCGTAAGGACCTTGACAGCCGTCAGATCCCTGCAACAGAACTTCATTAAAGGCATTGCGTGTAGGTCATTTCTGACATAGACGCAAGTCCTCATGTCATTAGTAGAACAGTTGTAGATTACTATACCAGAAGTTCCACCTAATCCTTTAATCTGGCCCCTTTAAAGATAAGGTTTCTGGATCAGGGCAATATAGAATTTATTCATTGCAAACTCGCGTGCCAGAAGGGCAGTTGCACCCTTGCAATGATGTAAATTGATTTGTACGCACCTAAGCTCTTTAAAGCAGCCTAGCGCCCGTCCTCTGAGCGGAGTTCGCCATCCGATGCCGTATGCACAGTCAACGGAGACGACCTTCCCAGAAGCAGCTCATCCAGGGCGAGCTCCCTCAAATCCTCCTCGGATCTAGGCGAGGAGATCCCCCCACACTTCATTGGTATGATCTTCTCCCCAACATCCTCGGCTGCCGCTACCGGTGTGTCAATTCCCGGCTGCACCACCGCCTCTAAAGCGCTTTGAGAGCTCTCACCTCCAGTCACTCCCGCAACGGTCATAACCCCGCTTCTGCCTTGGGCATCGACAAGCTCGTCCGTAGGCCTCTCCTCTAGAAGCTTAAAGACGCTCTTGTCGATGCCAGTATTAAAGCAGTAGCCCTTTGTCTTGATAAATGATGCAGAGGCGCCATCCATCAACACCCTCGACCTTAGTGTCGACGATGTTCCAGCCCGCAGTCCGCAAGCCCGGATGGTACCTCTGCATCATCCTCAGCACCCTACCAGCATCAAGGCGGCTGACGTTACGGGATTTCCAAGCCATTTTAACCGGCTTCGGAAGATCCTTCGCGTCAATCACCCTGAGCACGACACCCTCCACGGTAAGGCCGTCCTGTGCTCGGAGCCAGCTCGCCGAGCTACTCCCCTTACAAGTGAAGAGATTAGCAAACGACGAGATGGCTCCGATATTGACCACTGGCAGAGGGTCAGGCGCGGCCTCCAGCAGGTCCCAAATGGTCCCTTGGATCACCACGTAGTGACCCTCCCTCAGCGTAGTCGCTGGGTAGTCATCAGCAATGATAGCCATCTTGTAGGCGCTCACTGCCCCCGCGTAAGACCTGTGAGTCTTAACGTGTTTGGCATCAAGCGCCTCCTGACTCTCATTGCTAATTTCCCTCAGCCTTTTAGTTCGTTCCACCGCAGCCGCCGCCGTTTCTTCCTGGGCCCGCTGCCTCTGCAGCTTGGCCAGACGCCTGCGGTGGTCCGAGCCTTGCTTCGGCTTCTTGCCCACGTCCCCCTCCCCCTGCGTCAGACCTGGGGCTACCAGGTTGGTTCCTATGACGACCCAGTTCCTGCGGCCGCGATGGTCCGGCGTTGGCGGCGGGGCGGAACCCAGCAGAAACCAAATCCCGTAGCCCCACCATTCCACGGTCCTCCACATGGGGTTGCTAGGCAGGTGCTGTTTAATAATTAATAATTTCAAGATAAAAGTGGTTTAGAGATATTGTTTCACAAGCAAATGCATATATACAATAAAGTTACAGCTTTAAAGTGATAATATACATCGTACGTCTCTCCAACGACAAGACGTTATTGTCGTGTCTCCTCATAGAAGGTACCCAAAAGCTGTAAAAAGTTCGTGGTTGTGCCGGAAAACAGAACAATTCGATATATATGTGTGGTGCCTCAAAACTGTCTCAAAACCGTAGATTGTACTTCGGAGCTTCGTCCTTCTAGATTAGTAACTGAAATATATAAAACATAGGTAGTATCACGTCTAGGATTCACCACTCGCACTGATAGTTGAGAATAATAAAATCGAAAATTAATTAAATCGATTTTGTTTTTACGCTGGCCACCCTCGCCAGGAAACGCCATTCATAGTTTAGTGCTTCACCACTCAGCGCGTACCGCTTTTATTTTCTGCTTATTTCGATAAACTATAGTTAAAAACAGTGAAAGTGTAGTGTTTTAATGACACAATGCCGAAACAAAAACACTACGAGGATGACCAACACTATACTGAGCGTAAAATAAGGAAATCGGAACGCAAATTAAAACACGCTCGTAAACGTAAGCAACGAACATCTGAGTCGTCATGTTCGTCTATAGGGAATTCGCCGCAGGTCTCGGATCAACTAGTCGGTATGTAACTTACCAATAACAAAGGGCTCGTTCTTTTCATTGGAATCGTAACATATACTCACTAAAAATGGCCACGTTCTGTTCATAGGAACTGTAATACATAGCGCCGGTTATTTAGTATGGTTCGCTCATTCCACAGGGATTGAGCATAAACCTGCGCGTCGCGCGCCAGACACAATAGAATTTTTAATTGTTTTTGCTGATTGTCGGCAAGTCGACGCTCAATAGGAAGATATGCATTTTATTCACAGATAATAATTTCATATGACATTTATATATGACCTACAGTAGTTTTAAATAACTTTATTTTCCCTTATTACTATTTATTATTCTAGCCGAGCATTTTGAAGACCCAACGATAATATTTAACTCAGATGATCTCGGAGACAATACAACGAGATTCGTAGATACCAGTGAGGTACCGGAGCCTACAAGTAATAAGCAATCAATCCTAGACATTGATAGATCTATGCCCCAGCCTCCTGATCCACAGATTGATACCGACTTATTAGAGATTCTTGGAAAAGACCTGACTTTAACAACTGAAGCTGGTCCAGACATACATTCCGAGTTAGCAACTCGTTTACAATACATAGCTTCGTCTGGCTTAGATAAAGAAACTCGCAAATAGTTAAGTACAAAGTACCTTATTCCAGCCAATTGTACAAAAATAGCGGCACCATCAATGAACGATGAAATAAAGGCTGCCTTACCCGAACTTACGATGAAACGGGACAAAGGATTAGAAAATAGACAAAAACAAGTGGCTTCGGTCATATCTTGCCTGGGTAATATTATATCGATACAACTAGAAGCCAAGGATAGAGATAATTTACTTCTCAAAAAGCTAATGGATGCTACGAGAATTTTGTGTGATGTTCAATACTTTGACTCCATGAAACGTCGTTACTTTGCGAGCACAACTTTGAAAAAAGATGTAAACGACCACATTTCAAAAACAAAAATAGATAAGTACCTCTTTGGGGAAAATCTTGCCGAAACACTTAAATCAGCTAAAGCTGTATCAAGGTCGGGTTTCCTCCACTGCCGGCCCCGCCGCCGCCGCCGCCGCCGCCGCGCCGCCGCCGCCGCCGCCGCCGCCGCCGCCGCCGCCGCCACCTGCGCGCGCGCCGCCCGCAGTCTCATCGAGGCCGTCGCGGTATGAGCCGAGGCAGAGCTACACTTGGTTTTAAAATCAACTTTGAAAAAAGCACGTTACAACCGTCTATGTTATGTAAATTTCTTGGCTTTGTTATTGACTCTAATAAATTACAAATTAGTCTTCCGAATAATAAAAAGGTTCAAATAAAATCAGAGCTTTTAAAATTTAGTAAAACTAAAAGATGTAAGATAAAATTTTGCGCAACTTATTGGCTTGTTAGTCTCGGCATGTCCGGGGATAGAATATTGAATGCTTTATACAAAAGAATTTGAGCGTTGCAAGTTTCTTAATTTACAAGGTCACGATGACTACGAGAAACACACCCCTATACACTTCAGGTTGACTTTAACTGGTGGTTAAACGCAATCGATAACTCTGTCTGTAAGATCAGAGAAGACAGTTATCACTATGAAATATTTTCTGACGCCTCAACTACAGGTTGGGGGGCTGCGTGTGGTCCTTTTTTCTTTGTTTTAGTCGGAGAAAATGCTTCTCTGCACTGGCATGGGGCCTCGAGAGGAACGTGAGACACCCCATGCACTGTCCGGGGCTGGAACCCATAAGTCCCCACCCGCCCCCCCGTGGGGGAAACGGGTGAGTAAGGACATATGGGCCCGACCCGGTAAAAGAACCGACACCTTCCTTCATAAGCGCGACGCGGCGCCACGGTACCATACTACGATGCCCCGCGAAACGCCGCACGCTGCGGACCCAGTTTCACCTGGGTCCCCTGCCCCCACGGAGCAGCCTGGTAGGTTCAGGCTGCTCCCAAGCGGATGGAGGGCTGGTGCAATGCAGCCTAGTGCTCCTCTACACTAGGCCGCGGCCCTCCCTGCTGCGTGTGGTCCTGAAACAGCCAGCGGGAGCTGGTCTGAAGAAGAACGCGCTATGCATATTAATTATTTGAAACTATTAGCCGCTTTCTTTGCATTGAAAGTATTTGCAAATGACTTACACGATTGCAAATTGTTACTGCGAATTGATAATTCAACTGCAATAAGCTACATTAACCGAATGGGTGGTGTACAATACCCTCACTTGAATAAAGTCACAAAAGACATATGGCAATGGTGTGAAGCCAGAAAATTATATATTTTCGCGTACTATATTAAATCTAGTGATAATGTGGTAGCTGATGCGGAGTCTCGGAAAGTCCATCCAGATATCGAATGGACGTTAACCAAGCTCGCTTTCAAAATAATTGTACACAGCTTTGGTATACCGCAAATTGACCTCTTCGCCAGTCGTCTAAACAAAAAATGCCGTCTGTACGTCTCTTGGGATAGGGATCCTGGCGCATTTGCCATAAATGCTTTTACCATCTGCTGGTCTAAATACTATTTTTACGCGTTTCCCCCATTCTCTGTTATTAAAAAAAAACACTTAAAAAATCATATCAGAGAAAAGTAAAGGTATTGTTGTTGTACCAATGTGGCCAACTCAGCCCTGGTTTCCAATGTTTAACAAGTTATTGATTTCTGACCTAGTTGAATTTAATCCTAATCAAAATTTGATGTCTCATTGCAGCAGATGGGACATTCAGAACAACCTTACACTGGTTGCCGGGATCTTATCCGGAGATCGTTTCTACGAAGAGATCTAACGTCAGCTTCAGCAGAAATTATGGTTGCTTCGCTAGCAGACAGTTCTATTAAACAGTATGATGTGTGTTTAAAAAAATGGACAGACTTTTGTTTAACAAATTCAATTAGTTTATTTGATGCGCCCATTTCAAAAATTATTGAATTTCTTTCTATTTTATTTGAAAATGGCTTACAGTACAGTACCCTTAACACTTACAGATCAGCATTATCGCTGATACTGGGCACCGACATCGGTCAAAATGAAAATATTACGAGGTTTCTTAAGAGCGTTTATAGATTGCGACCGCCGCTACCTAAATATGATGTGGCATGGGATACATCACGGGTTCTCAATTACTTTGAAACTTTGAACGGTAATGAGAATCGATGTTTGGAAAATTGACTAATAAATGTGTCACGTTATTGGCTCTTATTACGGCACACAGAGTGCAAACATTGCCTAAAATAAATATTAAAAACATAGAAAAACTAAATGATAAAATTATTATTAAAATTCCTGACTTAATTAAAACCTCTAAATTTGAAAAAAATCAGCCTGTATTAGTCATCCCTCATTTTACCGAAAAACCCGTGATATGCCCAGCTACGACTCTGATTGCATATGTAGAAAAAACCTCTCAGTTTCGTCAACATGACACTTTATTTTTAACGGTTAAGAAACCACACCACCCAGCTTCTACCCAATCACTGAGTCGTTGGATCAAGTGTACTCTTAAAGACTCCGGCATTGATGTGTCCATATTTTCAGCACATAGCACGCGGCACGCCGCCACGTCACGCGCTTACAGTTCTGGGGTTAACATGATTCGGAAGACGGCGATGGAGTGGCAATTCTAACACTTTTTGGAAATTTTATAATAAAAATATTATAGTAAATAACGATGATCAGTCGTCACTGGCCAATGCCATACTTAATCATTAAATAACTTTGTGTATGTTTTAACTACTTAATATTATTGTATATTGGGTACAATATTAGAATAAATATGTTGATTTTTAAAATACTTATTTTGATATAGCTATTATAATGATTAAACAGATTACTTAATATTTCAGTTCTCAGGCTACTTAATATCTTTACACGACTAAATAAATGTTATTGTAAATATATATATATATATGTAAATATATATATATATATATATATATATATATATATATTACAATTATTTAAGCTTACATAATATGTTTTTTTTTTAAATTGATAATGTTTACACAATGGTCATTAAAAATAATAATAGTTTCTGATTACAAATACAGTGTTTATAATATAGATTTTTATCAGTTTTCTTTTTGATATTTCCTTTCCTAGCTCTCAATATCTACCTATGTTTTATATATTTCAGTTACTAATCTAGAAGGACGAAGCTCCGAAGTACAATTTATGATTAAACGAACTTACCTGAAGTGAAATTCCATCATAATTGTACGAGGAGCTTCGTCCGAAGAGATTAGTAACTCCCACCCTCCCATAATTTACCCAGTGTACAGGAAATATCAACGTGTCCATATTTCAGCTCTAAACTTAATGACGTTTCCAGGCGAGGGTGGCCAACGTAAAAACAAAATTGATTTAATTAATTTTCGATTTTATTATTCTCAACTATCAGTGCGAGTGGTGAATCCTAGACGTGTACGACCTATGTTTTATATATTTCAGTTACTAATCTCTTCGGACGAAGCTCCTCGTACAATTATGATAGAACTTCACTTTAGGTAAGTTCGTTTAATCATAAATTATTTGTAGTGATAAAGTGCATAAAATACGAGTATAATAATAAGTACATCAACCACGGCGTTTACCATCAGTAAGAAGAGCAAGGGCCCAAGTATTGATCCCTGGGTCACACCAGAGGGTGTTTGATAGGGTTGCGATACATAACAACCGTGGCGTACAAATTGCTGTCGACCTTTGAAATAGTCGGAAAATAAATTAATAAGCTTGGAAGAGAAACCAATAGCATCGAGTTTTGATAAAAGGATTCTACAATTGACCCTATCGAAGGCCTTGCAATAATCAAAGTATATTACATCTATTTGCTGTCCTTTATCCATAGATTCTGAGATAAATTCCACCAGAGTCAATAAGTTTGAATTTACTGACCTTCCTGGCCTAAATCCGTGTATATTGATTACAAATATATGGCTGGACTTGCTTGAGAATAGCATTGTAAATGAGGATCTCAAAGACTTTCGCAGGCGCTGAAAGAATTGCGATGGGCCGATGCTCCTCAACTAACGACTTGTTACCACCTTTGAGAATAGGGGTTACTCGAGTCAACTTCCACGTAGAGGGAAAAACATCAAATAGCAGGATAAGGTTTATCAAGTGGCAGAGAGGAATAGCGATAGTTTTTTTGCACATTTTCAGAACTTCCGGCGGTACACCATCAGGTCCCGGGGACCAACCGGGTTTTAACCTATTAATGGCACTCTCCACGTCTGCAATAGAGAAGTCATCAACAGCTACATGCGTATACGTAGTTGGAAGAGTGACTGGTGCTGGTTTCAAAGTAGCGTTGTCCTGAACGTAGATGCCCGAAAAATGTTTCGCAAAAGCATTCGCTGCGTCAGCACCAGAACATTGAGTACTCTGGTAAACAACACTTGGCTCGAAACCGCCAGAGGACCTTAAACTGTTTACGTGACGATAAAAGTTTCTAGGATTGCCTATCTCGTTATCATTAGAGGTTGTTCTAAGATTTACGATGTTTAAGTTATAGTTAGTTTTAATATTTACTGTTATTATATTTGTTATAATTTATTTTGTAAAGCAAAGCCAAGGTCAAAAATTAGTTATAGTTTTAGTATAATTTATGAAAGCATTATAATGCTATTAATTTTAGTTAATTATTTTTTTAATACGCCCACTTAATCACAACATATTATCAAAATGTGAGGGGATTGCGAACCAAGTCGTACTCTTTTTTTAATAAAATTCTTTTGAACAATTATGATGTCTATTGCATAAGTGAAACCTGGCTTAACGATAATTTTCACAGCCCAAAGTATTTTGACGATAGGTACTAAGTGTTTCGTAGTGATAGGAATGCTTTAGTGGTGAGTGCAGATAGAGGCGGAGGTGTTGCGATTGCCATACGTAAAACTTTTAACCCCATACCACGATTCGAGTGGAGTGCACACCCATCTCTGGATTACTTATGGGTAAGTATTCCCTTATGTCAAGGTAGTTCTACACCCGCCTACATGTCTACTCCAAAGTTTTTACACATCTGTTGCGTATACATTCCTCATAGCAGTCGCCACGAGAGCGAATTGTTTACAGTCTTTGATTCTATTGGTAATATAATACAATAATTCCCAAATGATATTTATCTAATTACGGGTGATTTTAATGTGACGCACGCCGATTGGTACCTCGATCAGAACTCTGGTTCTGTGATAATGCATTCAAATACTAATTCTCTTGTTCAATTGACAGTTGACTTTATGAGTTTTACTAATCTCAAACAATTTAACTCCTCATTTAATTTTAATAATAGAATGCTAGATTTAATGGTTTGTAATACAGAGATTAACGTTCAAACTTGTAATTACCCTGTAACGACTGAAGATGCGCACCATAAATCTTTAGTGATTAATTTGAACCTTGAAACCTACTATCCATTAGCACAAAACATAACACTCACTAAACTTTTTCATAAAGCCGATTATGACGTAATCCGAGCTGAAATTTCAGCCATCGATTGGTGTTCTAAACTGTGCACTCCTAATGGTATCGATTCTGCAGTCAATATATTTTACGAAAAAATTAACGATATATTAAAAAACATATTCCTACTCGTAAAGTACTTAACACTGCTCGCTATCCCTCATGGTATACTATCCCCCTTATAAAATTGTCTAGAGAAAAAAATAAATTTCACACTAGGTGGAAGCGATATGGGAATCCTTTGGATTACCAAGTATTTTTGAAAAGATTATTACATGTAAACTTGCATGTGTACTAAAGAATCATATAACTGTTAATCAACATGGTTTTTGTAAAGGGTGCTCGGTAGAAACGAATATGCTGACTTTTACAAAGTTTTTAATGGATGCTTAAGATAAAGGTGAACAGGTAGATGTCGTGTACTCCGATTTTTCCAAGGCGTTCGATAAAATTAATCATGATCTACTTATTGAAAAGCTTTGGGCAATCGAAATACACGGCGATCTGCTCAGATGGTTGGATTCGTATGTTAAAAATCGTTCTCAAGCCGTTTCTGTTAAGGGCTATGTGTCAAGATTCCTTGAAATTCCATCAGGTACTCTCCAGGGTCCTCATATTGGGCCATTGTTATTTGTCATTTATATTAATGATATCGGAAAATTTATTCAAAATTCAAATTTCCTGCTATATGCTGATGACGCAAATTTTTTTAAAGTAGTGCAAGGATATGGCGATTGCTTACAATTACAATCAGATTTAGAACATTTAACAGAATACTGCTTGTCTAATCAACTATTTCTAAATTTGAATAAATGCTCTGTTATTTCGTACACACGTAAAACCAATCAATCCTATTCACTTTAATTATAAGATCAATAATTCATTACTTGCTAGAGTCACATCAATTCGTGACCTGGGTATTTTATTGGACTCTGGTTTATCTTTTAATATACACATTGACCATATAGTTAACAAAGCATTCAGACAATTGGGCTTCGTCCTCAGGGTCTCAAGACCTTTTAAGCAGTCGCACACCCTTAAGCTATTATATTTCAGTTTTGTTCGTTCACTTCTTGATTTTTCTTGTATTATATGGAGTCCATATTATGCTTGTCACATAGCCCGAATAGAGCGAGTTCAAAAAAAGTTCGTTAAATCTCTGGATTTTGTTGGAAATTATGAATGTATATCCTATGAAAATTCGCTCAGCCATCACTCAATGACTACTCTTGTGAACCGGCGAATAATGTTTGATCAAGTCTTTCTGTTTAAAATTTTGAATGGTGACGTAGACTCCCCTCACATTTTAGAAACAATTAAATTAAGAGTACCCAGACCTGGCTCTCACTCGCAAAAATTATTTGTTGTTCCTATGTACAAAACCGTGTACACCAGTAATAACTTCTTTAAATGTAGTATTGATGCATATAACAAAATGTTTAATGATATGGATATATTTTACAATAGTCTTACTGTCTAAAGAAAGTTACTGCTTAATAAGTTTTGAATTACATTGTGAGTACTTCCATTATTTAGTTTCAGTATTTTTGGTTAAATTTTTTACTGTTTTTCTCAAGAATTACTTGACTATTTTTCATTATTATTATTATATATATATTTTTTATGTTGGTATTTCCAAAAGCACTTTATCAGTATGTTAGTTAACAAGCTTTATGGAACTATAGGTCTATAAGAAATATATATTCTGCTTATGTCAATATTTATGTACAAGACTGTTTGTTTCCTAAATAAAATAAAAATAAAAAATAAAATAAAAGAAACCTAGAATAAGACGTAACTCGATGAACAATGATGGCAGGGAACAATTGTAGTGTGAAATAGAGGGCCATGTACGAGGAAAGAAAAATAATAATAAAGGGTAGTTTGATGTAATAAGAAAGAGTGTTATTGTTGAAAATCGTGAGATAAGTTTACTAACGTATTTGTAATGTTGAATGCTGATAAGGTAAATATTTGATAATAGTAATGAGTTGTAAGGGTTAAGTAGAAATAGATTGGTAGATCTAGTCGACTAATTCTATTATTTGGTGTAACATGATAAGGCAATAAGCTATTTGTCATGTATTCCTGATTTGTGTTTCAAGCACATAAATGATGGGATATATGGGGTAGTATCTGGTTTGTAAATGGTTTTAAAACCAGTCTGTAACCAGTAACCAGTTTGTAAATTTAGAAACCAGTCTTCATTCGATTTCGTAACTTTGTTTTTACGCCATTCATGACACTAAACACTCTTTCAACCTCTGCGTCGATTAAGGCAAAATTAACACTGAAAATGCAAAATCACTTAGCTCTTTAAATGGATTAGTGCCAGCGGCATCTTTGTATTCTTTCACTTCAGACCAAAACTCTATTGTATCGTCAACTTTGGTCCACTTCGTGAGGTTGATTGCATTCCATTGGGATTCTATTAGTGAGATCATATTATTCGAGTACTGGAAATGAGCCAATAAGGAGCTTATGGATTCTTTATGTACTTTTAAAACATTTTTACATGACAGTAATTTTACTTTCTGCAATATCTCATTATTATCAGGTAGCCTACAACGCAGTTGTTGTATTAATTTTATTATAAAATTAATGCACCGTTGTCGCTGTTCATGCTCAGTTAGTTCGATTATCAAGTGTTTTTCTCTCATTTCCCTTATTTTTGTTTCAAATCCGTAACCTAAGAGAAATTCCAGATTTCGCGGTATTGTGCCTTCTGAAGCGTGGGATACAGCAAGCTGAATGGAGTGACAAACACATCAAACGAGAACGAGTCCGGGAATATCAGCCTTTAACTTTGCATACACACCATTATTTACGCCAGTCATGACACTTGCGTTGTCCGTTCCTATACCGCTCATATTTTTGTAGTCCAAACCGAATTCGTTTAGTGTATCTTTGAGTGCGCTAACTATTCCATCTGCGGTGCATTCAGTTAGTGGTGCCAATTTTAGAAACGACGTTTTTTTTTTTTTGCTTTTATACTGTTGTAAATAATCACCAAGCCAAGATATTTTGTAACGCTTATGTCCGTGGACTCGTCTAAGAGTAGACTAAACTTTCCTTGTCCAATGTCCTGTTTTAAATCGTCTTTGAAGTATAGATTTAAGCAATTTTTTATAACATGGCTACATTTAGTGCGATGTAAATGCATATCTTTTATTCCATCAGAACCAACACCGACTTTTTTCATCATCAGGCTTAAATGATCCACAGTTAATACGCTACAATGTTCAGCAATAAAAAGCGTCGTGTACGCTTCACATTTTGTTTTATCTACAGCTTTTTTCGGGAAATCAATTGTGCGTTGCCGAGATGGTGCTAGTGTAGATGAATTAGCAATGTGCTTTTTCGACGTAATGTGAGCTTTTAAATCTGAGTATTTATTGCTTTTACTCACGATGCACCGACATAATTTGCATTCTGGAAAAGATTCACCGGAACCATCTTCTTTTCTTACAATCCAGAATTTAATTCGGCATTTTCACCAACTGACAAAAAACGCAAAATTCGCAATGTCTGATCTGTCTGAACTAACGTATCAAAACAATCAATTATGTGAAACAAAGAAAGAACAATACAAATATCTCTAAAGTGTAACAGAGATCGCATCATTATTTTGCTTGCTGCTGTCTTGTCTATGACCGGGGAAATTCCCGTAAACGTTTAGTCTATGCGTTTAGTCTGTAGGGATGCGCCGATCCGATCCGATCCTTTGATAGCTCGGAGCGGCAGGCATAAGATCCAGCGATTTTCGGATCGGATCGAGGTCATACGATTTTTTGCCGGATCGATACAAAACTTGAAAGATCGGATCGCTTGGATCGTATGCGTTAAAACGATGTTTGTTTAAAAAAATGGGTACATACTTAGGTTTATTTGTAGTAAACGTGTTCTATCTTAGTTTACATTTTGATTTTGGCAGCAACCTTTGCGGGATGATTGATATAAACAAATAAAATAAAAATCATTTATTTCGGGCATTGCCCATAAAGTGTTAGTAACAAAGATCTTACAAACTTATGTTAGTAAATTAAAATATAATTTTGAAACATTACGTTAAAATAAATAATAAGTTATTTTGTGTCCTTGGGTAGTTGGACGCGCGTTCAATGCTGCTTAATAGCACTGTCCACGTCCAACCTTGCCGCGACACTCATCAGGAGGCTGTTGGAGCTGCCCCGCACACGACGGATCAGGGACGCTATGTGTTTTCTAATAATGGCTGCAAAGCTATCTACTCCAGCTTCTGCTAGCATCCCTGAAGCACTACAGTGACGACGAAGCCCCATCAGCATCTTGAATGCGTTATTGTATTGAGTGCGCAGATCCCCGTATGCCCCCTGGGTGTAATGCGTCCAGAGGCTGCACATGTACAGAGAGTTACAAAAGGCTTTAAAAAGTGTAATCTTAACCTGTTTAGTACAGCGTGCAAACCTGCGGGCAATCATATTAGCCCTGACGCATAAAGCTCTGCGCTCGCGTTCTAAGTCCAAATCGTCCTTGAGTGACTCGGTGACCCTATGTCCCAGGTACTTAAAAGTCGGTACTTGCTTGAGAGGAGTGCCATTTAGTCTTGTAAGGTTTATTTAAAATCATTTGCTTAATTCAATTTTAGTCTATTCTTAAATCTATAGAACGATTGACAATCTATGATTTGACACATGTCATGTGTCGGGGACTCGGGGGGGAGAAGTAGGACGGCAGTCGGTGACTCGGTGAGTGAGGCATTCTCGGCTGGGCGCTTGTACCGGACGGACTTGTAATGTAACCGAAACGGACGGATGACGGGAGGACTGGTTGTATAATGAAGAATAATAAATGCTATCTGATATTGGCTTCGTGTTTTACTACAAATCAGAAGTGGTAAGTACATGCTCACATTCGACAATGTATTTCTTTAGCAGTGTTAATGCATGCATAATAAGTTAATCATGATTCGTTATGATATTGTTGCGTCTGTTTTAATATATTTGTGATTCCATCATGCATATTTTGACTAAAACTGTTTTGAGATAATTACCTACATATAATTTCTGCTCTGGGTATTTTAGATTTTCATCTAAAGACTTAAATTAGGTTTCTACTACTATTTAAAATACAATACTACCCTCTTGTTTTGCTAAGAAATGTTATAATCCCCTACCGATTGCAATTTAGTTGTAAAGTCTAGGTCAAGGTCATTTGAGGTCAAAATTAAGTGTATGTTCAATTCAGTAGGGTTTCTAAAAGGGTAACGAAATTTTCGTCCATTTCGCGCTAGGATGCCCCTTTTACGAGACATCTTGCATTTTCTTGCAAGACGGGAACGACGAAGGACGCCGCTAGCGCCGTCGCGTCGTCGGGATCTGGCGAGGGCTGCCGATTGCGGACATCGCGGGTGTATGGCTGTGACGGCGACGACGACGGGGACAGCTGGAGTCGAGCCTTCTGCGTAGCGTGGTGCAGCACAGCGGGAATCGGCGCTACGAACGGTTAGAACGCAAGCGAGATAGCCGGGCGGTTGGAGAAGAAGTTGTGAATCGGTAAAGTAGGTAGATTGCTATATTTGGAAAGTGATTAATTATGAGTTATTATAGCCGGCCGGAAGAGTAAAAACTTTGTTTAATAGATGTATAGCATTTCCAAGATCTATAATCTTCAGAACGATACTTTGTTGGGTTGCAGAGTTACTTTGATTGGCTACAGAGCTATATCGTATTATTAAAATATGTAAATTGGTCTAGGTCATGTATGTACCCAGGTGGGCATTATTGGATCTTTATCGACATAAATTAGCTTCCATTAAATATAGATTTCGATGAATAGTTAGATAATGCGACCGTGACAGACCGAAGTCCGGGCGGACAGAGCTTGTATAGGTGTGGGTATTCGGGCAATGTTCTACGTTACTACTCCACGCCTACCTACTAAGCTGGACAGCTGGAGTAAGAAAAGAGGTGACAACGAGAATAAATAAATTACATAGATTCAAGACTATTATCCCCAAAGGATAAGATTAGGCAGTGAGGACCGCAGAAGCAGTCCACTGCCATAGTTCACATTTCACCAAATCACAACTGCAATGTGCTCAGCGTGACAGATGGTAGACCCATCGCCGCTCTATGCTGTTTGATGTATACGTAGTCTTTATTCCGTTAATCGCCTTTAACGATAGTCAAGGGGAGAGAGGGTGGCAGTATTCTTTTAGTGAGCCGCTACACGACCCGAAATAAATAAAAACTTTTGCAGACAGTAATAGCACAGTATTAGAAGCTAAGGCTGTGGTAATAGTTATAATAATTGGAGATATATTTCGCGTCTACAGATTGTTATAGATTAATATAAACATTCAAATCATATTCTATGCAATCAACAAAACAGTTGATAATGTCGTGCCGTGGCTTGCGAGGATGCGCGGGAGCGACTTCGATTGGTGAGGGGACGTAATGCTGAATACTATTATATTATACTGTGGCTCAGCTGTTGTAATACCGGACACGGCGGAGGCTGGGAGTCTTCATGACAGTTAAGGGGATGGATAAACATGTGATAGTAACAAGGGCTTTATGATATTAACAATGACGGTAGAAGACCTAACTAGACAGCGGAAATTAATTTTGATTAGTTTTGCTATACATAATGGTGAAGTGCGCGGGCCTCCTATAATACTGTGTCTCACTTGTGATAGATTTGGTCATCAATCCAACTATTGTGATGTGAGGCCTGGAAGTGAAAATAGGATTAAAGTCGATTTTTTTAATAATACTTGATTGTTTAAAAATAGTGATAAGACGGGATTGCATAAAAGATACCAATGGGTCGACGTGCTGCTGTGAGAGGGAGATTTCTGCAGACCTCACTAGATAAGACAAATAAAACTTAAACGTTGTCATTACAAACATATTTAGATGAATAAATAATAAAGGGTCTGGTTTTGTCGCGGTATTAGAGTCATGCCGGGTTTAAATGTGTTCTTAGTGCAAGGCCAAGACCTTCTATAACACATGATAGTCCAGGGTTTAATAAGATAATCCACAGTTAATAAACGTGAGATGCCAATTTTCCATTCGTTCGTACAATCATCATTCAGTTTACCGTTTCGTTTTACTCACAGGTTTTTACTAGATGTTCATACTTTCAACAGGTTATGGCTGAATCACGTTTCAATTTTCCATTCGTTCGTACAATAATTGTTAATCGAAAATTAACATGTTTTTATAAATTTCATTGTGTATCATTTTTAATGTTTGCCGCCTTTCTGTTATCGATCATAAGTTCAGAAAAAATCACTTTTCATTCAAGCAGTGCTCGTGATTGGTCTAACGGCGGCCAATAAAGGCCACTGAATGTAAAAAATGTCTAGTTCATAGATTTTAAAAATGGCAGTCATTCATTGGTTTGTCATCAAAAAAGCGTGTGGACGCCAGTTGTAATATTGAATATAATATTTGTTCTTGTTACCTATTAAAATCAGTGTGACAAAGTATAGTGTTTATCTTCATCATCCTTACCATCAATTCATCAACTATCAACGTCTCAAGAGTCTTAACGCGACGCTTCGAACCCGCCGTACGCGGCTCTTGAGAAAGTCATCTTCAACGTGTATGATCCTTGGCCGTCACGATTAAATCACGGCTGGCCGAGAAAATCTACGTACAATAATCATTCAATTTACCATTTCGTTTTACTCACAGGTTTTACTAGATGTTCATACTTTCTTTATAGTTAAATTATTTAATTTATTAGTCATACAACAGGTTAAGAGTGAATCACAAGTTAAAATATGTCACAATTTGTCTTTTGGTTGTATTTCAACCTAATTGATTTGAGACTTGTAATTTAACTTTCATTTTATACTAGAGTTATATCGTTGAAAGCACTATCTAGATTCTAGCTGGCGTAAGTGGGGCTGCGTTGCAGTCACTGTGCGAACGTGATTCAATACTGTTTAAACATTTTGTCAGAATTATGAAAATACCTCCGAAAATACTTATGAGTGTTCTTAGTTTATTTTGCTGCATTAGGTTGAAAGCGCTGTGCGCTCTTTTATGGTATAGTGTGTTCATGTAAAAACAATGAAACACAAAAAATATACTGAAGTAATAGAAATAGTATGTAATCCTGTTGAAAATGGTTGTGCAGCTATGTAAATGGTTTTTTTATATTTGACGGTGATTTAAATAGTTAATAGTTAAAGTCGGGGTCGAATTTATTTATTGCAAATTGTTTCGTAACAAATTCATATCACGTCAAAATGTTTTTCGGTTCAAACAATTTCTTTTTATTTTAGTATTTACATAGCTTGGTTTTTGCAAAGCCTAAAGATTTGGTTTGTCTGCAAGTGCAGTCCCAATTAATAGCAACTAGTTTGATTTTGATATTTAACACAATGATGTAGGTAAACATAAATAAAATCATTCACCAGAGAACGCGTGGGTTTATCTGCAGCACCGTAGATGTTTCATGCAATCATGCATGACTTCAGACTATGAAATTGAACATTATTACAGATATTTGTTTAACTCGTTTGTCTTTATAATATCCCTTATAAGTTCTTCTTCATTTAATTTGACACTCGGTGATTTGTGTACAGTTTAGGTAATGGTCATGGATCGGAGTGGGTGGAGTTTTCTGGTATTGGCATTCAAACGATAATTATCAAATGTATAGATAAGCTTACGAAATTAATTTTTGAGAGAGATTAATTTTCTGTATTCATTTGTTTGTCTTAATAATGGGTTAGTCATATAAAACACTATTCACGCAGTTAATTATTATTATCTGAAAGTGCTATTTACAAGTTTAACACGCTATTGAAATTGTTATGATAAACTAAATGATAAGAAATCACTTGTTTCATATTATTTTATGGCATTTTAAATAAATAACAATGTTTTTCTGGACATATCCATATTAGGCGGTCGTTGCAAAAGGGCAGAAATAGGTCCTGCCTATTCCGATCTATGGTAACAATATACAATACTACATCCAACAAATTATTTGTTACGTATGAATGAATTCAATTTATTGTAATTTATTTTATTTGCTTAGGTACTGTTGATATACGTTTTCTCTTTGCTAGCTAAATTGCTTGCTGAAAACAAGTCCGTAATTAGTATGGTTTACTATGACCAAATTTTTTGTTACGAAGGTATTGTAGGAAGAAAAACTTTAATATAAAAAAACTTATTTTCGAACAATAATGTTTTGCCATAAGAATCAAAATGTTAAATGGAAAATGTAAAAATAATCAAATATAATTCAAAACATTTGTAAAGAGAAAGATTTGCCAAATGTATGTTTGTAAAATGAAACATTTGCGGAGCATGTTGTTATTAAAAATGAACATACTAGTATATGAAAATTGGTTGTAAAGAAAAGGTTATCAGTGATCCTGTTTTTTAACTAAGATAATTGGATTGGTTTTAATATGAAACGATGGTTCTAAAGAAAAGGTTATCAGTGATCCTGTTTTATAATTAAGATAATTGGATGGGTTTAAAGTCGGGGTTTTCCTAGCTGCAAGAATCGGATGGGTTTGCGGCTAGAAGAATGTAATAACTTGTTAGAATTTTGGATGGGTTTACAGGATTATCAGTCGGTGTTTTCCTAGCCGCAACAATTGGATGGGTTGGCGGCTAGGAGATTTTAATAATCCTGTGGGAATTGGATGGGTTTACAATGAAATGAAATAATTTATTTGCTTTCAAACACAGGATTTTTGGTAACTTTTAATTTGTTTTTGAATCATGTAAGAGTTGGATTGGCAAGAATTGGATGAGTTTGCAGCTAGGAGAATTTAATAATCCTATGGGAATTAGATGGGTTTACAGGATTTATGGTACTAAATATTTAATTTGTCTTTGAATCATGTAAGAGTTGGACAGGTTTGCAGGATATTAGTAGCTTATATTTTAAGTAGTTTGTTTTATGTATAAGTTGTTATTGTATTGGTTGCTAATGTTAGTACTTACTCGCCGAGTGTAAGGTCTGGTTATTGTCTTGAATATTAGCGTGCCTTCCTGGCACCGTGTATGAGGACGTGATGAGGACATACACGAGGTCAGGATGGACGAGTGTAAAGCGCAGGACAAACACAAGCGGCGTCGGGCGCGGGCGCGGCGCGGGCGAGGCGCGGGCGAGGCGCCCGCTCATTCGTATTTCATATGAATCGTATAGAAGCGGCGGGGCGCGGGACATATACATGCGGCGAGGCGCGGGCGGGGTGCTCGTATGCCGCTTCCTCGCCCGCGCCGCACCACACTTGGCAGCGGCGCACTGGATAAGGGTGGACATTATATCGGAAAGTTTTCAGTATCGATACTGATTTCCAATACTAGTATCGGAACTACACACATTTTTAATAAATGTGTACAAATAAAAACGCAAAATTAATTTTAAATCAAATTTTTTACACTAATTAACAAAACGACTTTAAAAAACGTCTCTCGCTTGTGAGGACACAACCACATAAATCTCAAAACAATTAAATAATATTAATAATAATGTACCTTTAAGTATGCAATGCAATTGAATAGCTAGCACTGTCATGATGTTCAATAATAACTGGAAAAAATATATATTCTGTATAAAATCATATAGTTACTTTAATAATTTTTATTTCGTTAAATATTACGATGTAATTTAACGATAGGTGCGTATGAAATAATACTAATATGAAAAATAAACTTTAATATTAACTATTTATCAGTCTACTTCGTCAGAAGATGAAGACATGTTGTTGTGTCGAAACTAAATGCTAAAATTCCCGCCCGCCCTATCGCCTCGCCTTTTCGACATCGTTTGCACACTTCTTCTGCATCGCATCGGCGCCGCGCCCGCGCCTCACCCACGCCTCGCCGGCACCGCGCCCACGCCCGACGCCGCTTGTGTTTGTCCTGCGCCTAGGGTTTATTTAAAATAATTTGCTTAATTCAATTTTAGTCTATTCTTAAATCTATAGAACGATTGACAATCTATGATTTGACACATGTCATGTGTCGGGGACTCGGGGGGGAGAAGTAGGACGGCAGTCGGTGACTCGGTGAGTAAGGCATTCTCGGCTGGGCGCTTGTACTGGACGGACTTGTAATGTAACCGAAATGGACGGATGACGGGAGAACTGGTTGTATAATGAAGAATAATAAATGCTATCTGATATTGGCTCGTGTTTTACTACAGTCTCACATGCGGAACTTTATACGACTTGTTTTTAGCTTTAAAATCTAGCAACTCACTCTTAACTGTGTTATACCTGAGACCGTGGGCCACCGCATACCGCTTACAGATGCTAATAAGCTTATTGAGAGCTCCGATCGAAGGGCACAGCAGCACCATGTCGTCTGCGTAGCTAATGTTATGGACAAAGGTGCCGTCAACAGAACAATCAACACCGGCGAGCTCGACGATCAGCTTGTTCATGTACAGGTTGAAAAGCGCCGGTAAGCTTATGCCACTTTGCCTCACTCCACTTTCCAACCTGTACATACTTGAAAGCTCGCCAGACCATTTTACATAATTTTGCTGGCGAGAGTACCAGTACTGCAAGATTGAGATTTATTCATGAGGTAGATCTGTGTCATAAACAAGTATTTGCCATAGGACCTCATATTGAACCAGGTCAAATGCTTTTAACAAGTCCAAGAACAGCGCATATATCGGCGTACCTCTTGCAGTATAATACTGAACAGTCTGCTTGAGGCACAACACAGCAGTTTCAGTGGAAAGACTAGGCCTAACCCAAACTGCGCATCATCATAGTTAGTTCATGGTCAAGCAGCCTGTCCAGTACCTTAGCCACAACAGTCGCCAACGATATTGGCCTGTAGTTAGACTTGTCACTAGCACTACCAGTTTTATTTTTAGCAATAGGTACAACTATAGTTTTTAACATATCGTCTGGTAAGTAGCTGTGATTTAAGCAAACAGAGAAGAACATCGCTAAAACTCGCGGTAGATGCACACCTGCATACTGCAGGTGCTCAACACTTAGGTGGTCATGTCCAAGTGATTTACCCCTACTCATTTTTCTCAATACAGATCTTACCTTTGCCCCAATCATAACAGTCTCCTTCCTGGGACATCCACTACTACCAGAACTATTATTATTAATATTACAAGAAAGATTGTCATTCTCAGATGAACCTGCAGAAGGTTGGATCCTAAAATGTTCTTTGAACATTTCTATCTGCGAGGGTTCATTTAACCCCTCTACACATACTGGAGAACTTGGTTTAGGACTCAGATTTTTTGTCTGTTTCCAGAAACTTGAGAATTTCTTATTTGCATGGTTTATGCCCAAAATATTCATTTTAATCTGTTGATCATTTGTTTGACACCATTTTAATTTGGTTTTAAAAATATTTATAGAAACACGCATCTCCTCAAAAACTTACCCCTCTCGAGGCTTATTATACAAAATCCAGTACTGAAACCACAACCGAGCTTCACTATAAGCGCCCTTCACATGTTTGTTCCAACCGCACACATACCTTTTACAAATAAACTTTTTCTTCTTACAGCTACATACTGAGGCTTCCTTTAAACCATGTATTATTTAGTCTTATAAATAGCACAGTAACATGCTATGATTGGGGTCATTACACAACGTCCCAGCACACTGTGCTAGTACGGACGGAAAATCTATCTGTTTCAGTTTTTCAGTACAATAATAAGTATATTCTGAGATCTGAGTTTCATCCCGTTCTCCCCATAAAATATGATTAATGTTATTACTGCATGACACTCTTTTCGGTATTAAAATATTGAGGTTACACTGTATTTCTAGAGGAAAATGGTCTGACCAAAACAAGCTGTGATTAACTGACACCTTATCTACTGTATGTCTAGCTGCCTGGGTCACTACACAATGATCCAGCCAACTACTTATTCCATGACTGTCACTTACATAAGTGTAAGATCCCGAGTCCATTCCAAGTAACTCCATGTCCACACAAGACCATTTCAGGTCGGCGCAGAAACCCTGTTGTTCAAGACCGAAACGCCTACCCGGGTGAGCATTTAAATCACCTAGAATATAACTGTACTTCGTATCACAACTGTCAATAATGGCACTTTTCTCACTTAAACAGTGTGTAAACTCGACCAAGTTTGCAGATTCATCAGTAAGCATGTACACCGAGAACACTAGAAAAGAGTACTCCTTAACCGTAACCTTTACGGCTATAATACGATCACTAGCACACGGCACCACCGAAACGGCACTAAATACGTTTTTCTGCCACAGAATAGCCACCCCACCGTAGGGCCGCCCGCGAAGGATGCCCGCTGAAGTATCGATGGCTGACTTTCCAGTGTATTCGAAGTCAGGATCCACGGTGCCCAGCAATAGGATGTCGTGTGATAGAAGTCACGTCTCTTGCAGAGCAATCAGATGTGATGAGTGACACAGAGTCCTAATACATTCCAAAGATCTTGCCAACGATTTACAGTTTAAATTGACAAACTTTGCTTTGTTATTGTTGTCCATTGTTGTTTTCTATTAAAATGTTGTTGTGTTCAAGATTAACACTTGTTTATCTAGGATTCCTCTTAAAATCAACGAAACGCCTAAGAGAAACTCCTTCAGGCAACAGACTGTCATTTAGGAATAACGACAATTTATTCCTTGGCACATAAACAATGTAGGCGCTGTACTCTTTGTTCCATGGGATTAACTTTTCTTAAGTTTACGTTGACCTGTTTTGCTACTAATATATTCCATAGTATCGGCCTCTTTTTTATTCTTATCCACGTTATTTATAAACAAGGGGACTTTTATTTCCGCTGCCTTAATTTTCTCCTGAAGATTCGTAGAAGGTTTGCCTTGGACTAGCTGTTACTGCTGTTTGTTGGATATAGCTGTTAACAACGAACGTTGTGGGGTAGGTATATAAACATAAAATGTGTGTATCCCGTCACATGCATACTAATTTACAGGGTTTACATGGGTTTACCTATTAAAGATCTAAAAATTAATTGTGTCTTACTTATTTGCATCCGATCCGGATCGATTTTCTGAAGATCGGATCGACGGCATGCGATCCGATCTGCGGATCGGATCGTGGCGTTACGATCCATTACGATTCGATAAATCGGATCGCGCATCCCTACTGCGCTGTTTGCCGGCGGACGCTCGCCACACCGCCCGCTTCTCCGCGGGCTCCCCTCCCTTACTCTACCCCACTGTATGTAATAGTTAAGGCCCCAGTACACATTGGCAAATGTTTGCCCACTGCCGGCCATCGCCAATGTGTAGACGGGGTAATGGTGTACAGTGGCGGGCAATTTGTTGATAGTGGCGGTCAATTTATCCCGTCTACACAATGGCGATGGCCGGCAGTGGGCCAACATACGCCAATGTGCACTGGGGCCTTAACACTGTGGCTATAGTCATAAAACTCGCTACTTGCTCCATTCCTATAGAAAAATCATGTTTAGGTATCGACACCGTGACCCCAGCGGGATAACCATGATTAGCGTCATATCTCAGGATGTACTGGTAGCTAGAGTTATCGTTTTTATCTAACAAATATTCTCTCAGAGTCAACAAAATATTCCCTAAATTTCATGAGTAGCCTTTTTTCTTATACCTCAACTAGAACTTACTTTTCGGAGGAATTTTGACGAAAAGTAGGTATTGATCTATCAGATATCACTGATGGATTCTGTAATCGCCACGTATCTGAGTGGCGATTACGCGACGTAGGGAAATATTAGGAGGCAGGAAGGAAGGCTTACTTGGGATGACGATGATGGGTGAGCGGGCAACTGGAGCACGAGCTGACGGGCGGCGATGTAGGCGATTTGATGGTCGCGTCACAGCACACAGTTCTTTCACCTAATCACAGGCAGTATTATTAAGGGCAGTCCAAGGCGATATCAGGGCGCGTATCGTCCGTACGTCTCGCGATCAGCTGTTGCGTGCGCGCGCGGTAGATAGCTGACGACGAACTCTCGCGGTCTCCTTAGGCGCAGGACAAACACAAGCGGCGTCGGGCGAGGCGCGGGTGCGGCGCGGGCGCGACGTATGAGCACCCCGCCCGCGCCACGCCGCATGTATATGTCCCGCACCCCGCCGCTTCCAAACAATTCATATGAAATACGAATGAGCGGGCGCCTCGCCCGAGCCGCGTCTGCGCCGCGCCCGCGCCCGACGCCGTTTGTGTTTGTCCTGCGCTTTACGGGGCGAGCGGCCACGAGTCGCGCAGCGGTGGCGCCGCGGCAGGCCGGCGGACGCGGTCGTCAACAACCGTTGAGTCGACCGCCATACAGATGGCGGTATCATTTGAATGGGCGTCCCGGCCTTGGCGGGAACAGATTCGTAATTGAGTCAACAAAAACTTAGCACAATAACTATATCAGTAGCGTGTCTCGTTCCTGCTCGTTTTAGGTCAAATAACTTTGACGAGCGTGACCCCAGCGGGATACCCTTTAACATGGGATATCTCAATAACTATTGACCAACAAATTTTGGTATTTGCTAACTAAACCTAATATGAACTAAATCGGTGTGTAATTTGAAGCTGATCTTTAGGGGCTGACCCGCTGGGGTCACGGACATCACATCCATCCAACAGCATAGAGAGGAGATGGGCTCACCACCTGTCACGCTGAGTACATGTGCAGTCGCTATTTGGTAAAAAGTGAACTATGGTAGAGTACTGCTTTTGCTGTTACCATTGCCTTTGACTAACCCTTCTGGGATAATAGTCGTGATTATAAGAATGTTTGTATGTAGATAAAATACTATTATTTTGTGGGCTGTGAAATAAATAAAAGAGAAAAGTTTACTGTATTACTGTTTTTATTCAAACACGTACTAACGCGATTACAAAAGATGATAAATGTTGCAGAAATATTGACTAGAATATAACTAAACTAAATTAAATGAAAAAATGCTCTCCATGAATGAACCCCTAAATAAATAATAGAATTTTAAATATTAAAAAATATAATATTCTTCACAAATTGTACACGATTTCAATTAGTTGTGCAGCGGACTAAGCGCGACAGGGACGCATTTTGGGGATATGACGGACGATGACTTTTGAAGAAACTCAAGAGGCGAGAGGCACGGTTCTGTATGGCTCTAATTGGAAGAACAGGTCTACCGCAGGCTGCCGGCGCAGCGGTAGGTCTGCCAGGACTGGCTACTGGCTATATTCGGGCTCAGGCTCTTCGCTCAGCGAGGGCGTTCCGAAGAATACGTCTTTTTTTCTACCCGTTGTTGGGGCATGGAAGGGATGGACTTCGTTATGCTTATATTGATAGCAAACTCAGGCTGCGGGAGCGGTGCGCTTTCCAACATCGTGTTGCCATCCAATGACGAATGCAGCGACACGTGTGTCGTATCTACCGAGAGAAAATCCTTCGGACACAAACAGCAGCTCGTCATCTGTTGAAAGAAAAAACAAAAAAATTTAATTAAAAATAATAATAATATCTTTGTCTAAAATCAAGTACAAAAAAGTGAAAGTTCATCAGTAACTTTGCATTGAGCGATTATATCTCTTGTGAAATTGATTCCACAATATATGAAAAGACTTCTCAATAGTATACTGACCTTGGTCTACACACTCCTGCTTGATTTTGACCTTGAAGAAGTCTATCAGACAATACACTACATTAGTCTACATCACAGAGCAGAGCCCAGACTGTTCGTGGCCTCGCTGCACCGCCGTCTGGCGGCGTAGCGGCAGGCCTCCCAAGGCTGGCTTCAGGCTGTATTCGGGCTCAGACTCTTCGCACAGCGAGGGCGACGTGACGACCACGTCTTCCTCTACCCGTTGTTGAGGCATGGCATGGATGGACTTTGTTATGCTAATGTTAATAGCACAAGCGGGCTTCAAGTGGGATGCGTTTTCCAACATCGTATTGCCATCCAATGACGACTGCAGCGTCACGTTTGTCGTGTCTACCGAGGGAGGCAGAGAGAACCCTTCGGACACAATCAGCAGCTCGTCATCTGTTAAAATAAAATAATTTCTAAAATAACAATAATCTTGGTCAATAAAAAATAATATTTATTTGATTAAAAGTATTTTTTTTATTTAAAAAAATGTATAGTTCAACAAAGTACCATAAAATGTACATATTTGAACACATCTATCGGAAGTTGGCCAGTAACTTTGCATTGAGCGATTATGTTTCGTGACGATAGTTTTACAATATGCGAAAGTCTTCTCAATAGTATTCTATACAGTAATTATTATACTGACCTGGGTCTACCGGCTCCTGCTTGACTTTGACCTTGGAGAAGTTTATCAGCTTGGCTTGGTCTCGCGCGCCGGGCGGTGTAAAATCCTCTCCAAGTTCTGCATCGTCATCTAACACAACCAGCTCCACTGGTAGATCAACGAACTCAACGTCCGGATCGTCGCTCTGTCGGTGAAATAATAATTACATAAATGACTTGATATTAGAAGTATCAATCACTTATGAGCTTAGAAGATCCACGCTGATGTAGGTTTAGCTATAGGACAAGAGAAATACCTTTTCAATTAAGTAATTAAGTATACTATATTCACTTAATTAAGTATACTCGTCGTCAACCAATTCTAATACGTCTGCGCGCTCAATGTTGGTCCCCTCTTGAACATCCACGATGAAAACTTCTTTAGGCTTCGGCACCTCTGTGTGGATGGATGCCGAATTGCAATGGCTTCTACAAAAAAGTACAATCAGATAAAGATCTAGTAAATTAAAGTTTGTTTTAAAATTAAGAGCTTCGTGCAACACACACTCAATTTTTTTTTTATTGAATGTCATAATCACCATATGTTTGGTGATATTATTATGTCGACAACCGCAATGTGACTTGAAATAGCACGGCACATTAAGAAGTATTGTTTTAGGTACACAATTGCAACTACACACGCAATTTTTTACTCGACCCTTCTTCACGTGGCGTGGGAAAACAGTTGGCCATTTTCTTTTAACCTGCATGCCACGCTCACTGCTATTCATGCATCCTTTCACAACTCTTCTATTCATCATAATTCGCATGTACTGTAAGTGCATACTGTATGTACTGACATTTGTGCCTGTGATGGCATCTCAATTAAACCAGCGGCGAGGAGTTTGTCAAATAGGCTTTTGACATCAGCCTGGTCACTAGCCCCAGATGCACTAGGAGAATTATCAGCACAACGCTCGATTTTAAATTTCTTTTGAGCTAGCTGATAGCTTTCCTCCTTTTCTTGTTCCCTCCCTCTTTTCAGAGGACCAGTGTTGGTAGTGCCGGTGACGGAAGGCTGGTGTGACTTCGTAGGCTGCGGGGCATCGTTGCGACGAACTCGGCGCGGGTCACGTCGCCACCAGGCTGGGTTCACATCTCGCACGCCGTCAACATTCACGTCTAACACATCAGCAAGATTAAGCACAGGTTTAGTTTCCTCATCTGATGCTGTCGACGTAATGTGCGATGCAGCTTCAATGCGGGGTTTACAACGTGGGTCACGCTGCCACCGCCTCTGGGCCGCCCGCATGACGTCTTCAAGAGAAGAGATGTGTGCATTGAGACCCATTTCTGCGGAAAAGGATGGCGGAGGCGCTGCTAGGCTCGCGGCACCCACTGGTGTCGTTGGTGACGGAGTGCTTGGTGGTGTTGTTATCTGTAAAGATTTTTTTCATTTTTCTCAATTTGGTTTTTTGTTTTATAATCTGCGAACTAAATTAGACAGTATTGCCCTGTGAGCGACATCTGGAGAGTAGTCAAACTTATTTAAAGAAGTTATATAAGATTTTAAAGCATTATTTCGATACCTCGCGGCTCAAAAGGCGTAACCACCATTTTGGCCAAAATAAGTTTTGAATGCCATTTTATTCAGTTTTTTCTCCGCTATTGAACTGTATACCTATTTAAAGTTCTCAAAATCTGAAAACAATGGTGAATACGACCCCACATTTCAAGGCACGTAATTTATTAATTTTTTCGTATTTTTGGACGTAAAAGCAATCATTATTGAGCATCATCAAAGTGTTGGACGTACCTAAACGACACTCTCAAATAAAATTAAAGGGCGTATATGCGTATGACTAAAAGTCATTTATGAACATTATAAACTTACTAAATTATAAAAATAATTTCGTTTTAAATCCATTGTTCTAAATTCGAATGTGTTTCTCTCACAACAGAATCATTTCAAATGATGATAGAGAACATGTCAAAGACCGACGTTTAAAATTTTGGCGGCGCCGGCGTTCGATCCAGTGGTTCGAATTTTTAAACAGTTAGATAGAGACGGACAGTTCAATCGCCGAACCCGGTAGGTACGCCCTGAGGTTAAATGAACTTTGATGATTTTGTTTACTGTTTCATTTGATTTTCTCCATACCAACAATCGTAACTTTTCAACAAAAAATCCGGCGATTTGCACTTAAGAGGCCTATTACATCTCGAATGTGATTTTTGCGAAAAATGCCCATTTTCGCATTTTATAGTAATTTTGTAGTTGTATTCATCGTTTTTATCGAAATAGGACAATAAATTTGTGCATAATATTACAAATCTCCATTCTGTGAGCATAAGTTGAATTCCGACGGCCGACGCATCGCATGTTGTAGTAATTTTGTAGTTGTATTTATCGTTGTTATCGAAATAGGATAGTAAATTCATTATAAAATTTTTATTCCTCATAAAGTAACAATTACTGTGGTATAAATTTTGCTCAATAATACACTCGGCGTCAAAAAAATCGCACCTTTTAAAAATCATCTTTAAAAATTCTTAAACCTTATGTAGAGGATAGTGTTGGGTATCATTAGAAAGGTAACAAAAAGGAGTATCAAAAAACAATTAAATTTAACTTTCTGTTTAATTATAATTATACAAACAACATTAAAATTAATAAAATAATAAAAATCCTTAATTAAGTCCTAATTAACAACAGATAATTTACAAAGAAAAATGTACAAAAAGTGTCTTAAAATTAACTTAAAATCTAGTGTTACCCCCCCTTGCCCTGATCACGGCTTCCATACGGTCCCTCATGGACCTCACCAACTTCAGGAGCTCTTCTTGAGGGATAAGCCCCCATTCTTCAATCACCGCGTCTTGGAGCTCCTGTAGAGTCGAAGGAGCTGGATCCCGAGATCGAACCTTACGTTTAAGATGGTCCCAGAGGTGCTCTATAGGATTCAGATCCGGACTTCGCGCTGGCCACTGCATCACAGAGATTTGGGACCTCTGCAAGAAGTCGCTCACGATGCCTGCAGTGTGAGCGCGAGCGTTGTCGTGCATTAATGTGAACCCCTCGCCAAAAGATTCGGCAAAGGGGACCACATGCACTTCCAGGACCTCAGTGACATAGCGGCGAGCAGTCAGCGACCCTTGTCCGCGAGCACCTCCAGTCCGGGAGACGCAGACAAGGTCGGTTTTGCCGGCAGCAGACATACCGCCCCAGAACATGCAGGATCCGCCACCATATTCCACCGTCTCCTGGATGCAGGCTTGGGCGAAACGTTCACCCTGCCTCCGGTATACTCTTCTCCGTCGGTCGTTGCAGAAAAGACACACTCGCGTCTCGTCTGAGAAGAGAACAGCTCTCCACTGCTCAAGGGTCCAATCGACGTGGTCACGAGCAAACTGCAAGCGGGCTCGCCGATGCGCTGCAGTCAATTTTGGACCCGTAGCAGCTCTGTGGGCCGCTATCTTCTTCTCCTTCAATCTTCTTCTAACCGTAGATACGCTTACGGTGCGTCTGCGAACTGCCTGGAGCTGCTGTTGCAACTCAACAGCGTTGGAGAAACGATTTCTCAAAGAGTTCGACACAACGAACCGGTCGTCTCTTTCCGAAGTGCAGCGACGTCTACCCGAACCGTGTCTGCGGATATAGCCACCGGTCTCTCATCACACTGCCGCACCCCTGATTGCAGTAGTGCAACCACTTGAGCGGCTTTATCAGCTGTGGTATCCATCAAAATCTGTGCGTGTGTCCTCTTCAACGGTTGAATAGCGAATGACCCACATTGAACCCGTGTTGACCGTTTTATACCCACAAAGGAAGCGCAACTAGCAACTCTCACAGGTAGCAAAATTTGCATCGAATTTTTGTGACACTTTATTTGTTGCATTAGGTTTTATTTGATAATGAAAAGTAATGTTTTTTATTAAGTTAATTAAGTAACCTTGTAAATAAAATCATAATTAATGCGACTGCATGTGCATATCAAGAGTAAATGACATTTGAAAGTGATTTTCTAAGAGGTGCGATTTTTTTGACGCCGAGTGTATTATCGTAGATAGGAGATATTCACAGTTAAATTATAGCAATTTTCGAAGTTTTTTTGGTTCAGAAAAAGATTTTTTTCCTATATAAAATCAATGATATCTAAAAATTCCGAGGCCGCTACGCACTATTTGACTATATAAGAGATAACATTATAATTTTTTTTATTGCACTTGTTTAGAACAGTAGTTCAATCGATGAGCTCAAAAAAGTGCCTTCGCGCACTTTATGAAAATCTTTCTCTACAATTTTGGGTTTAATTTAAAAGTTAAGCAAAATTTACTAAAGCGAGGCCGCTACGCACTATTCCAATAGCTATTCTACACTATTCAAGAAGTCATAATTGTTAATGTATTTTTGTTTTTGAGATCCATAACGCCAAAATTGGCCATTTTACGCAAAAATCACAGTCGAAATGTAATAGGCCTCTTAACAAGTACAGTCGCGAGTGGGTAAGTATGATTGAATTAATGCAGTGGTATTAAAGCAACTGACGTATTAGTGGTATTAAATGAAAGGTCTTCATTTAAGTTTTCAATTATAAATTTTCTATTACTAATGATTAAGTAACGTAAAAACGTAATAAAACTATGTTTCTAGCATTTGTTAATAAATAAGGAGATAGGTAATAAGGAGATAGAATACAAGGTCTTCTTATTCTATTATTATTGGTTTCTAAAATAAACCTGTTACACTCCGCAAAACCGAATAAACAAAAAAAAACGGATTTTCGAAAATAACACTTAAACATACTTTATAAACACACATCTAGTCTGTTGCCAATGCAAATAAATAGTAACAAATCGATTAATCGAAATCGATATACTTTTGTTTAACTGCAAATACTTATTGAAACAGTATTCTGTTTAAAATAATGAATACACCAATACGTTAGTTCTGGTATTTTGTAGACTATCTGAATTAACAATCATGATATATGTATATACAAAAAAAATAGTAAAATATTAATTTTAATCGATTTTTAAAAACGATTTGAAATGTCATGTCAGGTCCTAAGTAATTTGTCAATACGACTGTCATCCATTCATTCATTCTCTTTGCTCCATGCATTTGTTGAATATTTTGTGCCGGCTTTTCTTTCTAAATAGTTATTATCTCACGACATTTTATGTTAAATTATACCCCTGAATACAGAATTTAATCTAGATCAATAAAAAATAAGCTTCAAATCCTTGTAACTACAAAAATAACTAAGAAATAGTGTAAAAGCAGAACAAGGCTAACTCTAATCTCTAATAATATAACTCTAATCTGCGAAGTTGTACATACAAAATAATGATAAATCTGTAATGCTAAAATCATTCCCTTCAAAATGCAGTAATTGTTATGTCTGTAACACATTTTAATATAATGGCCCAAAAGTCCATACAAGCTGCCCTATCTCCTTTTTAGTTCAATTAATATATCTCATTATATAATACCTTCTTAATGACTTGCCAACAATCAAGTTTCAACAATCGAAAAAGTTTAGGAGGTAACCTTTTACTTAAATTTTGTTTGTCATTACTTAAATACAAAAATACAAATCTTCCCTAGTTATAAATATTAGTATGGAATACAAGCCTCTGATGCACTAAGGGTTGCCAAATTGACCTATTCTTCTAAAAACAGCCATAAGTAGTGTAATATAAACCCAAAAAATGGAATAAAATAAGGACAGAACGATAAAAACTTTTGAAAGTTGGTGATTACACCATGCGTTACTAACGCAGCAGTCATTTTATAAGACATAAAAGACATACATGTTTGATTTTGTGAGGCGTATTCACCAGCTAATTTTAAAACGATAAATATTTCTTAAAACGTTATGTTTTAATGTTATGCATTTGGTGCACGACTTTTGGTGTAAGAATCATATTTATATGACAATTAAAAACAAAGTTGTGACAAATACAAAATTTTTATTTTAGTTTTTTGGCTCTCTTAAAAAGTCGTGTTTTGGTGGTTACGCCCTTTGAGCCGCAAGGTATTGATTATTTTATTAAAAATTGGGAGAAATTTTCTGCTGCATTATCGTTTTCTGCTGATTATAATATTGAACTGACTACAGCGGAAAACGATAATGCAGCAGAAAATTTCTCTATTTTTATTTCTAAAATCAGGTTGCAGTGGCATCGTTAAACAAAAAAGTGCGGCTCGAGTATGCCTCCCTGTGGTACACCAAGGCAAAAAATTTCAGAAGTTGAGAAGACGTTACATCATTAAAATTTATCAGCAGATGCCAAATGAGCCAAAATAATCTTTTTGACATAAAATACAGAACTACTGCTGGAGGCAACTAAAAATGTAATAAACAATAGTATTTGTTGTAATTGTAATACTTTTAAAAAAAACTCCATCAAAGTCTCAAATTGTAGCCGAAGTACTAGACATTATTTTTTTATTACTAATTCACTATTATTACTTGTTTAAAATCACTAATAATATTATAATTTACATCATCTAAAAACATCAAATTCTAATACTAAGACATCTAGATAGATCAAAATGATAAAAAAAAGCTCGTAAAAAATACTGTAAGTACTTGGAACTTAAACGGAGAAAGACACTAAAGACTAGAGACTAGACAAAAGATGCACTTCACTCGACGTTCATGGATACTCGTACACTGACCAAACTCGTGTCGTATGTCTACTCATAATTACGCCTCGAAGCGTAGTGGGGATGACAGTCCGACTTAATTACACAATACCTATCCAGGTAACAATCGTTATCTCTAATCCTTTTAAACGATGGTGATTTATTTATGACTCTGGCCAGAACACTAATTAATTATAGAGCCTAATCCTATTATTAAAAAGGAAACGGCTACCGCTCTTTGACTTATAGAACAATATAATGTTTGTTAAGTTCGTTATTTCCCTAAACGAATGTAAACATATTTTTTATTATTTTTGTTTAAATTTTTATTTTGCAAATAATACCTACAATCCGTTTCAAGTTACCGGCGCCGGTACTACCGGAATGATAGTAATTTAGTATTTCAAAGTGACGGTTCGAAACGATAAATAATGTTATTTTTTCCAATATAACTTTTATCAATACATTAATCGAGTTAGGAGTATTTAATATTTACTAGCAGATTTGTGATGGTTTCACTTATATAATTATACTGTATACTCGTAATATGCCATATGCCTATGCGCACCCTGAAGGTTCATTCTAAATATTTATAAAATATTTTTCGAAATGTGATGTAAACTTTACCTCTTTACAATAGTGATTACACCCTGCGTTCCTAACGCAGCAGTCATTTTATGGGACATAAAAGACATACATGTCTGATGTTGCGAGGCGTATTCACCAGCTAACTTTTAAACGATAAATATTTCTTAAAACGTTATGTTTTAATATTATGCACCACAAAAATCAACGACTTTTGGAGTAAGAATCATATTTATATGTTAATTAAAAACAAAGTTGTGACAAATACAAAATTTTTATTTAGTTTTTTGGCTCTCCTGAAAAGTCGTGTTTTGGTAGTTACGCCCTTTAAGCCGCAAGATATTGATTATTTCATTAAAAATTAGGAGAAATTTTCTGCTGCACTATCGTTTTCTGCTGATTACAGTATTGAATAGATCATACCAAATAGATAAAATAAAAGCTCGTAAGAATAATGTAAGTACTTACGCAATATTTGGTTTTACATTTCCAGGCCACTGTAGACATTGACCTAGAAGTATAGACAAGAAGGTCCATACAAACCATTTGTTCAAATTCTGGAATGAGAGACCTATAACACATACAAATTACGAATACGAAACATTTAAATGTCGACTAATCGACAGACAGACATTGCATCGCAGCGTCGCAGCGCCAGATCGGTCAAAGACAACGTAGTGTGTATCAAGATGGCGTCCCAAATAGATTGTCAACAAAGAGATTTAATGTCAATAACAATAATTGAAAAAATATCTTTTCTATTTTTATAATACGATATAATTACATAATAATGACTAGAATAACAATTAATTTCACTTACTTGACAACTGACTTGTAGTAAACGTCTGGGAGTACACTTTGAAATGAAATAAATAAATATTTTCGCCGCTCCGCACGCGGGAGTGTCAAAGCCACAAGCAAGGTGCCGAGTCGACTCCGTAGATGAGTGGAACATAGTGCGTGTTCGGAAGGGCCTATCTAGTGTAACGTATATATCACTGACTGTGAACACTAATTATAGAGCCATTATGCAATGTTTGTTAACTTTGTTATTTCCCTGAATGAATGTGAACATATTTTTTATTATTTTTGTTTAAATCTTTATTTTGCAAATAATACCTACAATCCGTTTCAAGTTACCGGCGCCGGCGCTACCGGAATGGTAGTAATTTAGTAGTTCAAATTGAAGGTTCGAAACGATAAATAATATAACTTTTTTTAATACAATAATCGAGTTAGGAGTATTTAGTATTTACTAGCAGATCCGTGATGGTTTCACTTATATAATTATACTGTATACTCGTAATATGCCATATGCCTATGGTCACCCTGAAGGTTCATTCTAAATATTTATAAAAGATTTTTCGAAATTGGATGTAAACTTTACCTCTTTACAATAGTAGTGTAGATAGTTGCGGGATCGAAAAGTAATAATTGCTCTATCCTGGTACAAATTTGTCGGAAATGTATAAAAAAACAAGTAACCACAAGCAAATTGTTTACAAGTAAGTAACCGTTTAATTAAACTACAAAAACTAATAAAAAGTAATAAAACCATAAGTACATCTAATTCCGTTTTAGATCTGTGTTAGACAAAATTACTTTATAACCATTTAAGAGTTATTTGGATGATACGTCATCCCAAACGAACTAAATATACAACTATTAATCGGTGACCGCTTTTTACCAAAAAGATTGGATCAGTATGAATTTCATATCCCAACGAACACGTCCTACAAAAAGGCGGTAGGACAGCTAATTGGTGCGACTCTTCTCCTAACCGATTGTCGGGCAAAATGGCACATTCGAACGGATATTGTGCGTTGAGCACAGACATAATATAATATGTCTGTGGCGTTGAGACAGTCAAAAAATCAGAAAGAAAGTACGACACTAACAATCGGTTGGTCGACACTAAATCGGTTATATAACATGTCAGTCGTATTCCTGTACGAGAATACATAATTGTTTCAGTTTTGTAAGTAAGTAAATTATTTATCATTAAAACATCATTAAAAATATTACAGACAGGAAGAAGAAAAACAAGTAACAATAAAAATATTAATAAAAAAATTAGTAATAAAACAATATAAATTGGCCGGAAAGACTAACCAGCTCAGCCATTGTTGCAGTTAGACGCCACAACGCTGATTTCCGCTGGGCCTTGAGTACTGAGTAGGGGCGATCGACGTCATCACAAAACATCATTTTACAAATTAAAAAGAAAAAATACAAGCAAAAACAAGAACATTAATAAAAAACCTTCTTACAGAATAAAATAAACTAAAATTAATTAAGTCGTTATTGTATGTAAAAGAATTAGCATGGATGTTACAATCGTATCAGTAGTAATAGATATAGTACTACTGATAGGTTCAGCGTGGTAATTATCCATGCCTGATTGCTATTATCCGATTGCAAATTTCTCATCTGTCAGGTGTTACCTAGCTATTCCACTATACTCCAAAAAACTTTCCACTTTAACTCCAAAACACTTATTGTTACACATTGAAATGAAATATTTTTTACGGATTAACTCTCGATTAATTTGACTACATTACATATTTTTTTAGTTACTCTCATTACATAGTTATATAGGTTTCAGGGAGACTAAAAAGTCTCCCTGAAACCACGGACCCTGTAAAGGTTCCGAAACGTCAGGAAACTATAAAACTATGTAATGTAGTCAAATTAAACGCAAGTTAATCCGTAAAAAGTATTTCATTCCAAAACACTTTTTTGTTAATTTTTTATTTTTATTTAAATCATTCCACTTTGACTCCAATAATTACAGTACGTATCATACTAGGAACGACGTTTCCTCTTCAATACAGAAAAGAAAAGACAGAATCCTCTAATCAAATAGTTGTGGCGTTGTCTATGTTTGTGATAACATCACTTTCTGTCAAGCAGGACAAATAATTTTCTGCAATGTAAAAATCTAATATATTTATTTCTTGTGAAAGTTAAGATTATAATTATACTTGCTATATTTGACCGACGACCTGAGTTTTACTAATGGATATTCCTCCAAAGTGGTGACCCCGATGTGATAAATTTTGTTTTCCAAGAAAACTCTGGTTCCATCCAACGGTCTATGCTGTCCTATGAGTAGCGAATAAGTATAGGGAAATCAACATTTTACATCGTGAAACATCTATACGACGAGCTCCATCTAAAGAAAGCTGAGCAGTAAATTCATCGTGTCCCTGCGAAGTGGATTCCAGTTTCCCTTCCGAAGATTACCAGTATCCTCGCTTTTAAGTTCTTAATTTTAATTTTTACTTTTTATTATTGTCAAACCCATTGTAAGTAACATTTTACTATTTCAGTGTATTAAAACGCCCTTACCTTAGGTCTTAGAGTTTGTTTTTACATTATTCTTACTTACAATATTTATATTATTTTTTACTAACACTTATTAATATAAAGCGTTGGCTAAGCAGAATGCCGAACTGCAATGCCAAATACAAGGCTCAGCAAAATTTTTACTACAGCTACCTATGGAGTGAGACTTAAATTAGCCCCTTTCTGGTTAGACCGCCCAGCAGGATGGTTTGCTCACTTAGACGCCCAATTCGCCTTATCTGGGATATATTATTATAATAATATTCCTCCAAATAGTAATGAGTCCCGTCAATTAACTTACATCATGCTCTAACCGACTCGACACTAAAATCATGCAATTTTGCTGTAGACTCTACCAAAATTGCAAATTAAATGCCTAATACACATAAATTAAATACCTAAAATCATTTTGGAGTCAAAATGGAAACAATGTATGGACGGTGAAGTTTCGAAAACAATGGCTTTGGAGTCAAGTGGAATAACCCAAGTGTTAGTCTAAGCAGCTTTAGTCGTCGGTAACTTCTAACGATGCGAAACATCACGTTGAAGCGATCGTTTAGGTAACTGCAAACAATATGTTATTACATTGTTCTATTGTATGGAGACAGTAGTTTACTTTATTAATAGAACATACTTAAGCCTTTTTTATTTTACTTTTGATATCTCTTTAGTGTCAAAATATAGAGCTCGGTTTTAATTCCCAGGTCAGGCCGATGTATTACCGGATTTTTCACTGAATAGCCCGGGTTGTGATCACCAACTCGCATTTGACAAGCGTGGTGATTAAGCCAATACCAATTAAATATAATAATGACCTAATTACATTGATGGACAGTAAAGGGCAGTAAACAGGCTGTAAAAGAAAGCTTTTAACAAAAAAATTGGCATGAATCAACTTACTCAAGTCTTCAACAAAATAGAATCGCGCCTCGCGTTGAATGGCACCATTTTCTAACATACCCACGGCTCGTAACATTTCATCTCGACTCAAATGACGACGCGACATGACTCTTATAGCTCACACGCCACTTTTAATTAAAAAACAATCTAAGCCCTTTTCATTAATTAATATTAATAAAACAATTTTAATTTTCCTTGACGTAACGAGTTACTAACAATTTTGCCGCCGTATTTTGTTTTTTCTTCAGTTCAAAGATTTTTATTCTCAGAGGGCACCGAGCTTCTGGCGCTAAACGATTTTAGGTATTCTATGTATGTATGTGTGCGTGAGGCAGGAAGGAGCTGGCAAGAGCGAGCGGCGTGATATTGCAACCGCCCGCTGCCGCCGCGCCATCCGCCGATCAAATAGCGAGCGAGGGTGCTACTAATATTTACAACATAAAACAAAATAAATGATTTCAAATACTTTTATTGAAAATATTCACGGTTACAAAAGTTTTTCCAAATTGTACACATTATTATCTACGAGTATAATTCACTGCCGATGCCGGTTGGTAGGGTAGGCAGGTAGGTAGGTAGGTATCTATGATCATCGAATAATATCTATTTTCGTGACAATATTCAAAGCACAATTATAGAAACTCAATAATATAAAATAATAGAACGGTAATCATCTCAGTAGTCGAGACCCTATATTATTAATATTAAATTAATTGCTCTAGAATATCAACAAAAAAGTCTTGATAATTCAAGAGCGACACAATCAGTAATGGAAATGGAACATAATTAGCAAAACAATATACCCAAGAATAAATATAGGCTTTCTATATAAATTCGGTCGTTCATTTAACAACTAGTGTGGAAAACTGTTTTTATTTCAGGAGAATAAAATTATTAGTAAGTAGGTATTTAACTTTTTTTCCGCTTTGGTTCTGGCATAACAGTCGCGGAAGGTGTAGCTTTTTTTCGTTTTGCTGACTCTTTCTAGTTTATTGCGTCTAAAATATTTTGTGGCTCACGAATTTCCATTTTCCTGTCCAGCCTTGAATCAATTAATTCTGGTAATAGACAATCAAAATAAAATGTTTTTAATTTTATTTCCATACTATTCACTCAAAATTTGTTATCTCTCTTTATTGCTTCTATTTTCAAATTTTTTTCTGTCCACACAACAAATAAACACCTACTTCTTTCCGAGTAATGTGAAGCTGACCCTGCACTTGGTTGAACCAATCATGTTGTTTATTTATTGTCAATTTCCCGTTCTTCTCCTGTTTCCAGAATTTTTTTTTGTACTATGCCTTCTTCGACTGTTATGTCCTTCGCCGAATACGGACACTAAATTTCAATAATTTTATCATCTAATAATCCGTCTGGACTTGCCGCCAAAAATGTCAAATCAGAGTCGACGAATAAGCCACATTTCTGTTTAATGCCTATATACGTACGGGAGGAGACGCGAGGGAGGAGGGCGTGACATCATCGCGGCGAGCAGTCTTCAATGTAAGGGTCCTAAGACTTAAATAAAAGGCGGACTGTATAACATAAGGTTGGTTTAATGCCAACAATTACAAAAGAATAGTTCCCGGACAAACAGATTGTAATTTTAAGAGGGTCGCGATTGTCGTTGGAGCTGTCCGAATGCAGAGTGTCTTCCGTTCGGTAGTCGATGCCGCGCTGGTCGGGCGCAGGCAGTGGGGGGCGCCCGCCGCAACCGGTTCGCTGCTCGCCGCGATGATGCCGCCTCCTCCCTCGCGTCTCCTCCCGTGTGTATGTAGGCATTAACATGCTCCCCGGGTTGAAGTCTATCGAGGGCTTCAAACATCTGGAAGAGGACATATATTATTAAAGGCCCTCCGAATTGTGCCTCTCTTGGTCTTCAGCTCAGCCACCCTAATGACGCCGTCACTGCCAGGATAGACGTTGGTCACGCGTCCTAGCGACCAAAGAAGGGGCGGTAGAGCTCTGTTCTTTATGATCACAAGTGATCCCAGTTTAAGGTCTCCGCTCGTGCTCTGCCACTTCAGTTTTTGTTGCAGCTGGTTGATGTACTCCAGCGAAAATCGACTCCAAAAGTGTTGCTTTATGTGTTGTATCCTCACGAAGCGGTTAAGCCGAGTATTGCTCATGTCGGCCACCTGTGGATGTGGAATGGATATCAGCGGTCGTCCAATCAAAAAGTGCGCAGTAGTCAGAGCGGAAAAATCATGTGGATCAGAGGATAGCTGGGTAAGGGGCGAGAGTTCAAGATGGCCTCAATTTGAGTGAGATAAGTGACCTCCTCGTAGGTAAAGTGCGTTGTATCTAGGAGCCGTTTAAGGTGGTGCTTTGTGGAGCGAACGGCTGCCTCCGCTAAGCCATTGAAGTGGGGGGTGTAAGCAGAAACAAACTTAAATTCTATCCCCTTTTGAGCTACTAAACCTTCAAGATTAGATTGTGCTATAAATTTGGAAAACTCGTTATTAGTGTTAACAAAATTGGTTCCGTTGTCGGACGTGATGCTTTTGGGCTTTCCACAACGGGACACAAAACGATTTAATGCGGCTATGTATGCTTTAGTAGATAGCGCCGTGACGAGCTCGATATGCACTGCCTTTATCGAATTGCATACAAAAATTGCCAAAAATGACTTAAGGGCTGTAAGCCTCTACCTTTTCTGTCTGCTATTAACACTGGCCCGGCGTAGTCAACGCTACAATGTAAAAAAGGGAACTCTAGTTCAGTTCGAGATGCTGGCAACTGACCCATGATAGGCTGAGTAGTTTCAGCTTTATATCTGCAACATCGAACACATTTTTCACCGTTTTCTTTGACAAGTTGCGGCCACCTAAAGGCCAATAAGATTGTTTAATATTTGATAGTAAGAGCTGTGGACCAGCATGTAAATATTTAAGATGAAAATGTTGAAAAATGATGTTTGTAAGAATCATCTCATCTCAACAGGATGTTTCGCATCGTTATTATAAGGAGAGTTATTGAGTCTACCTCTGACTCTAATAATATCATTGGGATCTAAAAAAGGGGATAAAGCTATGAGGCGGTTTTTCTTAGGCACTGATTTTCCCGCTTTAAGCAACGCATATTCACCTGGAAACATTTCCAACTGCGCCTTTCGAATAATTAAATTTGTTGCATTCTGAAGTTCTTGAACCGAAAGATGACTAGACAATTTGTTATTTTTGTGTTTGCAGTTGTGAATGAATCTCAATAAATATGCGATTGAACGTTGGATAAATGTAAATTTAGATTTTTTGTTAATAAATTCACAAACTAAGTCAGCATTAGTATTTTCATTTGCAAGCGCTAACGAACAAAAAACCATTTCTGGTAGATCGTGCTTCATGCTCTCGTTGGGCATTGTTGGCCAAAAAGTCTTATTATTTAATGAACTGCTGATGAGGTCAGCCTTCAGCCCGTGAGAAACAAGATCCGCCGGATTGTCTTTCGACGGCACGTAACTCCACGGTGACAGATATTAACAATCATACTTCTCAAAGTAGTTACAATACTCTCAAAGGAGTACATCAACCAGCTGCAACAAAAACTGAAGTGGCAGAGCACGAGCGGAGACCTTAAACTGGGATCACTTGTGATCATAAAGGACAGAGCTCTACCGCCCCTTCTTTGGTCGCTAGGACGCGTGACCAACGTCTATCCTGGCAGTGACGGCGTCATCAGGGTGGCTGAGCTGAAGACCAAGAGAGGCACTATTCGGAGGGCCTTTAATAATATATGTCCTCTTCCAGATGTTTGAAGCCCTCGATAGACTTCAACCCGAGGAGCATGTTAATGCCTACATACGCACGGGAGGAGACGCGAGGAAGGAGGGCGTGACATCATCGCGGCGAGCATCGAACCGGTTGCCGCGGGCGCCCCCCGCTGCCTGCGCCCGACCAGCGCGGCATCGACTACCGAACGGAAGACACTCTGCATTCGGACAGCTCCAACGACAATCGCGACCCTCTTAAAATTACAATCTGTTTGTCCGAGAACTATTCTTTTGTAATTGTTGGCATTAAACCAACCCTATGTTATACAGTCCGCCTTTTATTTAAGTCTTAAGACCCTTACACAATAAAGTCTGCTTCTTCGTCGTGTTTTAGTACTTCTGCCAATTGTCCTAATGCAATATGTTCGTGTTCCTTACCATAACGAATAGATTTTACGTGGCTTAGATCACCAGTAACATTTACAAGACTTTTTACTAGAGGTGCACATTTTATAAGGCCTCTTTTGCATACCTTTCCGAAGGCAGACGCAGTGAGACGTAATTTTCTTTCTTGATGCCATTCAATAGAATCTGCTTGCAAAACAGTTCTTTTTTCAAGCGACTGGCGATCCTCAGCAGAAAGATGATTTTTTTTCATGTGTTCTGATTTAGCAAAATCAAAGTCAGCTTGCTCTAGATCGGGCTTTTGACAATAGTCGCCATAGTGTGTGTCATTGGCATTGCTTGAAGCCATTTTTTTACAAAAGATTTTGATAACCTGCGTTTTACATCTGCGATTCTTTTTTTATTGCGTTTAATCTCTAAGCGTCTTATGATAGGGTTAGGACTTCTCATCAAAAAGTTTTTGCAAATATAGGATTGCGATAGTGAACCAGTCACTTGTTCTAAACATGCGTATCCTGCACCTATAGACATGAAACCACTTACCGCATTTTCATTGAGATCAAGTTTATTTTTATTATTGTATGTTTTACAACTCTTTAAACTCAATCTAACGTTGCACATTTTGCAAATAATCTCAAATTTTAACACTAATCCCATTCTTTTTTCTCCGACTAAATTTAAATGATTAAAATTACAACTAAATGGAGAGCTATAATGCGAAATTTCTTGCAACTGTTCAAAGAAATACATAAAATCTACAATTCTGTTTCCAGTTATTCTGATTTCTTTCTCTTTTTCTTCTGGTCTTATTATATAATAATATTCTTCTTGATCTGAATCAGCTGGCGAATGTTGTGAAGAAAGCTAAAAGGTATAATCAATTATGAAATCAAATAAACGTGTTGGCCTATTTATTTGACGACTAGGTTCAGGATACCTTGATAAATTTATAATTAACAACTCACATTGGGATTATCTTGCGTCCTAGGTATAGCAGCAAGCCTCTGTAAATTCTGTGTTTCGCCAAACGAAAAAAAAAACTAAAATGAAAAAAAATATTTGTAAGAAATAGTTTTCTAAGGATTTATAATATAAATTAGTGTAACAGTACGATTGTTGGAATATTATATATCTAGAGGACCATGGAGCATAACGCAGTACAGAGCACTCAAAGTTTCAACCAATCACAGCTTTAAAAGTATATACCGATTGTAAATGACACAGCACTAAGCCACTTCTTCCAGTGACTGCGTCCATGATTCTAAACTCAATAGTTTATATATTTTTTTAGTAAAGAACAGTTGATATTTTTTCGTGATTTGATAGTTACTTCCGCAATTGTGCTTACGGAAACACTGTACGTTCATCATAGCACCAGAATTTTTTCGTGATTTCAGAGTTGATTCCGTAATAAAAGTTATATAGAATCATGGGCTCAGTCACGGGAAGAAGTGGCTGGTTGCTGTTCATTTACAAATGGTATATTATACCTGATTTACACAGATATCTAATAGAATAAAATATGAGCACAAAAGAAACAATAATTTTCATTATCGGACTTACTTAATGGCATAATTTTCTTTGGGTGCGTAAGTCATGCCATTGTCTATTTCTCCATTCACTGAAAGACAAGAATTTTGTCCCAGTGTAATTGGCACCATTTTGATTTAATTACAAATACTTACTTTGTTTATTAGCAAAATTAGAGTTTGGATGCAAATTGTGAAATTCATTCCATGAAAATAATTACATTTTAAACTTACACTTCCAGAGTGTGATAAGTTTTAGATTTGGTGTCATCCAAGATATTTACCCTGTCAATTGAAAAATATAAAGATAAGTGAAGTGGTACACGTCCTACTATTACAGTACAGTACGGTACAGTCAGCTTAATGACAGTCAAGACACTCTAGTTCCAATCTAACCCTTATGGCGTATGAGATAAGAGCTGTGCTAATGTCAAAGTGTATCTACTGATATGACGCTGGCTGTACTATTCGTTAAAATATCGTAAAAGTTACCTAGCTACGTTATGTAAGAGAAGCTATTAACTTTATTCTACGGATAGGTCTAATTATGTTAGTGAAACCTACCTACTTATTGAAATTAGTTGGTATACCTATAAACTATTTTTATATATTTATCATTAGGAACTTACTATACTTAGTCTTACGAAGTCGCAGTATTCTTTTCGTCTTTAAACTTTTCTGACTGTAGTTGTTTTTCTCTTACTGAAATGGTTATTTTAAGTTTACTAATTAAAGAAATTTTGATTTTGGCAAGAAACAATCACTAATAATCTAAATAATATTGGTATTTTTGGCATAATAAGTAAGTAAGTAGGTACCCATCTAAAGTATGTATGTATCTTATATGAATATATAATATTATGTATGTTTGTGTAATATTTGGTTATTCCTGTGAGTTTGTTTGCATGTTTATGTGTAGGGTGTGGGTGTCTATTATTATTTTTGTAATTTTCACCCTTAATTTTTAAATTAAATTGATTATTACGAGTCTATATACTGTTACTTATATTATTCAAGTGCCAAATGCCAAATTATATGTTACCTACCTTGTTAATAATAATAACCGTGTCGCGTAGCAGTGAAAGAATACTACCACCCCCTCTCTTCCCTTGGATGTCATAAAAGGCGACTAACGGACTAAAGACTGCACATACATCCAACAGCATGAGCCGGCGATGGGCTCACCACCTGTCACGCTGAGCACATGTGCCGTCGCTATTTGGTGAAAGGTGGACTATGGTAGAGGACTGCTTTTGCTGTCCTCATTGCCCAGTCTCTGACTAACCATTCGGGGATAATAGTACCTAACTAGTCGTGATCGTGATTATATAAGTTTGTTTTAAAATAAGTTGTTATTGTTATGTGTATGTAAAAAACTGTTGAATTTCCAAATTAATAAAATAAAATAAAATAATGACTAATTATTAACGAACGCTTTTCAATTGATTGAGAGTTGAGAGCTTCCAAGATGTTTATCGATTTTGCTTTGTACTTGTGTATAATCATTTTTATTTTGATATCTTTATTGATCGATTGTTGAGTGCGGTTATTCTTAGGTACATGATATTTTTCAAAATATGCGGCTACTTCTTTAATATGATACATCAACTCCAGCAATCTCGGAATCTTTTTTACTTCGTTGTTTATACAACGAAGTAAAAAAGATTACGAAGAAAGATATTGAAGCCTGGCTTATGCTTCTATGCCAGGCTTCAATAACGCTTATAGTGCGATGTCTTTCACCCTCGCAATTTCAGACTTCAACAGGTATCGAATTATTATTAAGCTAGGTGTCAACAAAGTAGTTATTAAATTTTGTCATCCTTTCATTGGCCGGGCGGCGCTATTTCCATTAATGCTAGCCATCCGTATTCTACATCATAGCTAGAGCGGCACATCAATCCACATGATCTCTTTCATTCTTCGTAGTAACACCGAGAACTTTTTTTTACTGCGTCTGCTATCTCAAAATTAAAAACAGCTTTCCCTTAATTCCAGGCCGCTATACACTGCTTGATTATAGTTAATAATTTTTCATGTTTTTTGTTCTTTATTCGATAAAAGAGCGAAAAGAACCAGTATAATAATGGTTATTTTTTCGTCACTACCTACGTCTGCATGCATCGTGTAAAGCTGATAAGAACGGCTTGGGACATCTTCTAAATGTGCCGTCAAAACATAAGACTTATTTCTCTTGAATTATATGTCTACCATGACTTGATAAAAAATATTTTTCGATTATTCGAAAATATTTGAAGACATTTTGCTACATTACTATCGTCCGGGATTTCCACTTCTCCGGTATCACGAAATGTAGTTTTATTTACATCCAGAACTGCATTTATTAATCGGTAATCTTAGTGAGGTCTTTACATTTTTATATTCTGAAACATCATGCCTTGTGCATGATGTTTCAGAATATAAAAATGTTTAAACCTGAGTCTACGTAGTTTTTCTTGGCAGCCTTGCATATTTTTGTAATGGGTAAACTTGTTTCTACATTTTGACGACATGCATGCATTTTTTATTGTTTAAGCATTTAAAATACAAATCTTACATCATCGATCCTCAGCAAAAACCTCGTGGGTTTATGTGCCTTGGAGAATAATACATAACATAAAATAATGCTGCTGTTGCTGTTGTGGTACACAAGTATGGCAATCCTCGCCTGTTATTGTGCCTAATATTTTCAAACAGGCACTGCAATTACTGCTGTATGTGCACCTTCACATTTCCGCTCCATTTTTTAACGTGTGTAACAAGCTTTTATTTGAATGCACTAAAAAGAATAAAATAATCTTTACCTTTAAAACTTTTACTATCAACTTATAACGTCATTACTCAATTTATATGATATAAAAGCTTGTCGCGAAATTTAAACACTTGTATTACTTAGTTTGAATTTTTAAAATTAAAATCAATCAGAGCATGTTACCTTTATTAAAGAAATTTTTGCATTCACAATACTGTATAGACATAGGATAAAATGTTTACTAGAAAAAAACACCAGTCTCAGGAAAGCTCTTGCAGCGTAAATGAAACTACTAGAAAAAAATCAACGAGTCTTCTGGGGTCTCGGTAGCTTAGCGATTAGAGCATTGGACCAGCAATCCAAAGGTCATGGGTTCGATTCCCATTCGAGCTTTCCTGAGACTAGTTGTGTTTTCCTAGTTGGCATTTTATCCCAGATCAAGTTACTCAATTTACTAGTTGCTCTACACAGATAAATCTCATTCTTTGTTTCGATCATGTGATTTATTGTTTTAAGCACTCGTAGATATTACTTAGTTTAATTTTTTTTAAATTAAAATTTATCTATATGTTTAATTTACTAGTTTGATTTGTTTGATTCTCGACAAGATTTTATATCATATAAATTGTGTAATGACGTTATAAGTTATAGTAAAAGTTTTAAAGGATAAGATTATTTTATTATTTTTAGCGCCTTCAAATAAAAGCTATATTTTTTATAGATTTTTACTTTTAATTTATTTTTTAATTTTTAGTTATCGCTAGACAGGTTTCTTAGTCGGTTCTTCTCATTCAACGCATCATTGTTGCAAGGTCGTTTGCCGGTTAATTTAGTACAGTCTAGCTCTTCAATAAGAAGACCTTCTAGAGATTTTACTCTACTTAAGGCCACGTAAGCTTGACCAGCAGCGATGAGCTTCGAGCCTAAGTGTACAACTCCTGTCTTGTTTATATCAGGTATGATATTACTGAAATCCATGTTGTCATTTAATTCGAGTACAATCGTCAAAGTTAACCAACTTATGCTACAGACTCGAACAATTCGACCTGAGTAAGGACCTCAAAAAACCCCAACACACCATACTTTCATTTGACACCCATATTGTAGGAGTGCATTAAAAATGACTTGTCGGCCATCTTGGGTGTTCCGCCATGTTGATTTCAGAATGACGTCACTTTATTTTTCTAGCTATTCTCAGCAAGCCTTTTTATTTGATACCCATATTGTGGGAGTGCATTAAAAATAACTTGTCGGCTATCTTGAGTGCTCCGCCATGTTGGATTTAGAATGATTTCACATAGCTAACCATGCATTGCTGTCATCCAACCTAAACGTGTATACAAAATTTTAGCTCAATTGGTTGAAGATATCTGCTTCAAAATTGAGTTGCAAAATTCCACCCGAACAAAAGACATACATACATACATTGCAAGTTAAAAAGCTTGTAAAATGGTGGCGATTCCATCTCATTAGTGTTCGCTTGCCACCTGAAATTCAATTATTTTATTTTATCCATGGGCACACTAAAAGTTTTGCACTTCTAGCTAATCGGAACTATTTGAATTTCGAATGTTATATTTTTTTAACGTTGCAACCTTCTTAGTAATAAAAAAAACAATTGGCGGGAAATCATTTGTCAGTTGTTTTTTATCACACATCAAAGTTCTACGTACGCAACGACAATGGAATTAAGTCGAAAAGATTTTAGAGCGATGATTTTTTATGATTTTAAAAGTTCTCTCTCTCCGCAAGACTGTGCCTCTCGTCTTCAAAATGCTTTTGAGAGAGAAGCACCTTGTTTGAGCACCGTGAGGCGTTGGTTTGCTGAATTTGAGAGAGGTCGAGTTTCTTTACATGACGAATTTCGTGAAGGGCGGCCTTCAACTGCCGTCAACGAAAATAATGTGGCTACTGTTAACCGGCTAATTGAAGAAAACCCGCGGATTACCTATGAGACAATTTGAGGACTATTGGGGATTGGTATAAGCCAAATTCGGAAAATTTTACACGAAGAATTGAAAGTTCGGAAACTTTGTTGTCATTGGATCCCTCATGAACTGTCAGCGGAGCAGAAGCGGGCTCGAGTGGAATGGTGCTCACAGATGCTACTAAAGTACGACCATGGACATTCTAATGCTGTTTATGACATTGTCACAGGAGACGAAACGTGGATTTATTGTTTTGAACCCGAAAAAAAAGCAATCTTGTGAATGGGTGTTTGAAAATGAGAACAGGCCAACAAAAGTGAGGCAGGCGAGAAACATTGGTAAAAAAATTATTGCGTTTTTTTTCTCAGCTACGGGTCCCATCTGTACAATTCCACTTGAAGATTAAAAGAGTGTTAATGCCGAGTGGTATTCTACCATTTGTTTACCCAGGGTGTTAGTAAAAAAAACGAAAAACGACCCAAAGCCGCGTTCTCCTACATCATGACAACGCTTCTTCACACATGGCCAACAAAACAAAGTCATTTTAGCTTCCGAAAAAGTACAACTCGTCACCCATACGCATAGCCCCGACCTAGCACCCTGTGATTTCTGTATTTTCCCCATAATCAAAGATTTGATAAGACGTTTCACTTTTACCAACTCCGAAGAGGCAGTGATAGCGTTCAATCAGCACGTAAAAAACGTGCCTTCATATCTGTGGTCCTCCTGTTTTAAAAAATGATTCGATCTTGAAAAAAATGTATAAAATGTAAAGGACAATATTTTGAAAAGCAATAAACATACTATTTTGGTTATAACATGTTGTTATTTTAAGTTGCGCAAAACTTATAGTGTGACCCACGACGTAACTGATAAATAAATACATATAATTTCTAAAGTAAAATTCTATTTCTTTTCTATTTTTTGTAAGAATTTAATATTATTTGATATAAATTAATTAATTTTCTGCCATTATTAATCGTAAAAAACGCTACAGTAATACTAGTGCAATGATCTCTAACAGTAACAAAAGTCTTCCCGCTTTTCACTAGTGAACCGCTTTGATTATTGTTGGGAAACCGGTTTGCTATTATCGAGTCCATTGCGGCTTTTCTTGTAGTCATATGCAAAAGCTGTGTTGACGAAGGAGTTTTCCCAGATCTCATGAAGCATAGCAAAGTTCTGCCACTTTTCAAATCTGGTTGTAAAGATGACCCGAGCATTTTCAGACCTATTTTGATTTTACCTACTCTTAGTAAAGTTTTTGAAAAACTTATTTTAGATCAACTCGGCTCCCACTTCGCTATAAACCACCTTTTTCACAGTGAACAGTATGGTTATACCAAGGGAAGGTCTACTACTGATGCAGGTGTAGCTCTGCTAAAACACATATTTGAGGCTTGAGAGGGAGGGATCGCAGAATGCTTTTGGAGTGTTTTGTGAGCTCTCCAAGGCTTTTGATTGCGTTGAATACAACACCCTTTTAATAAAGCTAAAACACTATGGAGTGCACTCTGATGCCTTGAAATTGATTCAATCATATCTTAGCTGCAGAATCCAAAAAGTTAACGTGAATGGATCCATATCATCCTGATCTTCTGTGTTAATGGGGGTTCCACAAGAGTCAATACTAGGTCCATTTCTATTCTTAATTTATATTAATGATTTACCATTTTATGCGGAAAACTTTTGCAATATTGTTTTGTTTGCTGACGATACATCTTTGTTATTTAAGACTGATCGAAATAAAAATAGTTTTGATGACAGTTTCCTAACAGATGAATGAATTGGTTTACTACTAATAATCTTCAATTAAACGCGAAGAAAACCAAATGTATAAATTTTACTCTACCTAACGTAAAGAATATTATAGTAAATAAAATTAAACTGAATAGTGAACTGTTTGACCTTGTTGATTCAACAGTTTTCTTAGGTATTAGCTTAGATTCAAAAATACAGTGGTACCCTCATATTAGCACCCTTGCGGGGAGACTTAGTTCAGCTGTTTACGCTGTTAGAAAAATTAGGCATTTTACAGACGTGAAAACTGCTCGATTACTCTATTTTAGTTACTTCACAGTGTTATGTCCTATGGTATTCTACTTTGGGGTAAAGCAACAGATATAGAAACCATTTTCATTTTACAGAAAAGAGCAGTAAGGTCCATATATGACCTAGGATCACGTGACTCCCTTAACCCTAGAAAGATAACCATGCTACATATTACGTAAAAGATATCCATACGCTTCAGAGGCGCACACTTTTCTAATGCGTGTATTTATTCCAATAATTTATATTTATTATCACTAATTTAAAAATTTGAAAGGTTTGAAAGAGTTTTAAAAATAAAAAGCATTTATTTAAATAAAGTTTATATTAAAGTAATTTTTAACTTATAAATACGAAACCTCTATTTAAAATAACAAAAATTTGCAGTCTTCTTTTTATAGGAACAATTAATTACAAATTATAAATCAACATGTTTTTTTTTTAACCGACTTCAAAAAAGGAGGAGGTTCTCAATTCGGCTGTATGTTTCTTTTTTTTTATGTTTGTTACCTCAGAACTCAGTCATTTATACACCGATTTGGAAAATTCTTTTTTTATTTGAAAGGATATACTTCCAGATTGGTCCCATTTTTATCAAAATCTAGTTCTGATGATGGAATCCTCAGGAATTGAGGGAACTCCTCAAATATCGTAGGCATACCTATAGCGATTTTGATATTTTTAGCAATAAGTCAAGAATTTGCATTGAGAAAGTATCATTTGATGAAGTAGAACTGATGAAGAAGACCACAGAATGTCATTGGAACTCCTCAATGATAAGTATTTCACGAGTGGCGATAAGATATCTCGATTAAGATAGTTAAGCGACTATGACGAATTGAAAGAAGGCAGGTACCGGAACTCAGTTCTGATGGTGAAATCCTTGAGGAATGGAGGGAACTCCTCAAATATTGTAGACATACCTATAGCAATTTTGGTATATTCAGCCATAGGTCAAATGAGATCCACTCCGCCAATAAATAATTCCTGACTAATATTGTAAATGCGAAAGCGTGTTTGTTTGTCCGTCTCTCACTTGCGCATCGACCTGATTTTGCACATAGATAGCTGAAGAACAATAGTGACATAGGCCACTTTTTATCACTCCTTCCGAAACATTTCTATTAGGATTTAAAAATACACTATTCACACTATTAATTCTGTCACTTCTTGTCTAAATTCTTCTTAACATCTTTATGCCGATGACTTACAAATTTACTCTCAGGCCTCGGCTGAGAACCTCTGAGAAGCGATTGAGCAGATCAATGGTGACTTGGCTACGATCTACGTCTGGAGCAAGTCAAAAACGTTCGTCTAGTTTCCCTAACGGTGAACCCTAGTAACTCGCAAGTCATCATCGTAGGGGGTACTATACAGCATTCACGAGTAAATTCGGGTAACTTGCCGTCTGTTTTGGATGTTGATTTCCTACTTTGTGATAGACGTTTCATGTTTTCTTCGCTTGCCGCATTTAAACGGCGCTGTCTCATACAAGTAGCGCGTTTTGTAGGTTTACTAATATTCGCTTTCGATAAATAGATCGGAACGATTCACTAAAAAGCGACAAATAAACAAAAATTTTAACAAAAAAAAACCGACTCCATAAAATTTTACTAAAATAGATGCAATAAAACGTAAAAAATAATTGCGTAGTTTAGTTTGTTCAATTTACTTGCAATATTAACCCTTATTTTACTCAATCTTATAATCTTAAAAAATGGCGTGGCACAGCTGTACGCGGGCACGCAGTGCTCCAACTGCAGCACGCGCTTCCCTCCGACGCAGACGGCGCGCTACTCGCAGCACCTCGACTGGCACTTCCGCCAGAACGGCCGTGACCGACTCGCCAAACGCCGTGCCCAGTCCCGCCCCTGGCACTACACCACAAAGGACTGGCTGCAGTATGAGGAGGTCGAAGACCTGGACAAGAGAGGTTGGTTCACAATTCCAATAATTATTTTGTAGCAGCTGAACTTAGAAAGAAATTGATAAAATTATTTCATCCTAACGAATGCGTTTTGTTTTACAGAAAAAAGCTGGTTTAAAATAAAGCGAGCAAACGAAGCAAAAGAAGAGGTGAAAGAGGTTCCCAGCGTCGTCGCCGGAGCCCTTGCCGACGATAACTGTTGGGTGTGCGGGGACAAGTTCGGCATGTTTTACAACGACGAGGATGACGAGTGGCATCTTAAAGACTGCTTGCGCCACGGGAACAAGAACTTTCATCCAGTTTGCCTTGAAAGTTATGAGGTAAAATTCAACAACGTTCATGGTACATAATGGTGCCAGCTTACATAACCGAAAAAGTTAAGAACAATAACAATAGACTAATGTAAACTTACTCTTTTTTTCAGAAATCACCAATGAAACATGAGCGGCAGTATGAAGTGGCGCAAGAGGAGACAAAAGAACGAGCTTCAATAGTCATCACAATCCCCAATGATGACTGAAGTTAAACTCAAAAATTTATCAGAATCCAAGTGAGTAGTCTAAATCTTTGTACGAGTAGAGAGTATGAGTTGTTATTTATTATTCGATCTAGTTTACGAATACGAAATTTTTGCGACATTTAAGCAACTAAGCACAATGGTAAATATAACTCACACTCATTTATCTCAGACTATGACGTGAATAATTTTGACGAACGACTGGCCAGAGTCATAAATAAATCACCACCGTTTAAAGGGATTAGAGATAACGATTGTTACCTGGACAGGTATTGTTTATTAAGTCGGGCTGTAATCCCCACTCCACTGCGAGGTGTACCTATGAGCTTACTCGTGTATTTAGCCAGTCTATGCTTGAATGTCGTCGAGTGAAGTGCATTTCTTGCTAGTCTTCAAGTTTCATTATTCATACAAGTGTCAAGTTCGTGTACAGTACAGTGTCTCCATAATGGCTTGGACATATAAGACCAAATATTCCGTGAGTACAAAAATATTCACAATACTTATTTTATTAGGATTTACTTGTATCTCTTCATTGATTTACATTATTATTTTGTATAAAAATAATATAAATCAATTTACAGTACTTATATATAGTTCACATTCGGTAGGTGCATGGAGTCATAAGTGTTTTTAAAGAGGTCTGATCAAGTAAGACTAGATGTACCGCAGGGAAGCATACTTAGACTGCTTTTTTCCTAATAACTATAGATTGTGTCATTGCACTTAAAATTATTTTCATAACATGAATATTTATCTATGTATAAATTAAAGCTAAGTACCTAAATAATTTAAAGGCGTGCATAAGACACATTTACATGCAACTCTAAAGCAACATTATAACAAATAATATTGAAATGTCTTATTTAAGTATTGTTTAAAAGCAAAATTCTCCTAAATTATGCACAACCATTTCAGCGTCGGGTACTATTTTAAATTAATTACCTTCTTTCTGTTCTTTTTTTAAATTTCAAATCTATATTTACTTGTTGTTTTTCCAAGTAGTTAAACTACCGTTTCATGTATTAAGATTAGTCTATATTTTGCTGTTCTCACATCAACTATACTGTCAATATTTATATTGTAATATTATAAAAATTATAAGAATTACAAAAAGATTATTAAACTTCAAAAAACTCTTGGTATTGAATCTTTATAGGTATTAAAAAATACCATCCTAGTTTCAACTCATATAGATTTGCAATCGCTGAACTTTTTTTCTATTCATTTCACTTTCATTTTGAAAAAAAACTAACTAACAACATTGTATTGTTTTGTAAGTCAAAAGATGGGAGCCGATTACTTGTTAAAAATAGAATTTAGCTGACTAATTAGTGTTCTGGCCAGAGTCATAAATAAATCACCATCGTTAAGAGGGATTAGAGATAATGATTTACCTGGACATCTATTATTTAATTGAGTCGGGCTGTCATCCCCACCCCGCCCCGAGGTGTACCTCTGAGTAAACTCATGAATTTGTTTGATCAGTGTATGCTTGAACGTCGAGTGAAGTGCATCTCTCACTAGACACTAGTTTATTTCATTTGACAAGTGCAAAGTACGAATACAGTATTTCCATAATGGCTTGGACATATAAGACCAAATTTTCCGTGAGTACAGACACGTTTGAAGTTTATAGGCAATTACTTTGTTTCTTTTCAGTTTTTAAAAGCAATATTTTGAATTAAAACCACATAAGTACGGTGCCCATTTAAAGTTATCGAATTAACTTTAACCATTTAATTACAATAATGTATTAGACACATTATTGATAAACCTTTTGACCGGCAAAAATGATGAAAAGTATTAATTTCTTTCTTTTATATTGTTTTGTAAGTTTTATACATACGTAAGTAATTATATGTTAAAAGTTTGTAGTTCATTTTGAAACAGTTGCTGAGAGCTTTTTGTGGCAAATAAATATTCTTCAAACAGATAGTTTAAACAAAACAATATACCTATCCGTTAAAGGTCTGATCAAGTTAGTTTAGCGTGCCGCAGGGATACAGTCTTGGACCGCTTCTTTTCCTAATATAATATCATTAACACTTAATGCCAAGGATAAATTTACTGTAATGTATTTGGATAAATTAGTAAACCTAATATTTTTTTTTAAGTTTTGTATTAATTATGTTAACTTTTTTAATAATTTTTACTAATTGAACTATGCTCCAAACTTCAGTAACTGGATTCACATATCTACAAGTCAGTGTGTAAAACGATATGTTATTATTATTAATATCAAAACATACGGCTAATGTTAGTTTATGATCCACGGCTTACATAAAAGCTATAAACATTGAGTAACGATATTTTATATGTTTTAATTTTAAAAACTTTCTGCTTATAGATAACAACAGTGCTCACGCCACCGAGTACTCCATCACCAACGACACCAGCGGGTGCGGCGAGCCCAGCCGCGCTGACGCCATCACTGTCCGCAGCAATGGGGCTCAATGCCCACATCGCTTCTCTCGGAGAGGTGTCGCGCGCGGCCCAGGCGTGGTGGCAGCGCGCCGCGGGTCCAAAGCTGCGGCCCACCCCGTGACCTCACAGCCTCCTGTTGCTCCCTGGCGCCACGCTAGTCTATCTGAAGATCACCCAGGACTAACAAAGCGAGAGAGGAGTACAACAGAAAATGACACAAACCCTCCAAAAAAGGTCAAAGAAACCAGCCCTTTACATCAGTTACCTAAAACAGAGGGATCTACTGGTTATCTAGATTCTAACATTGGTGAACTATTGACAAGATTGATCAGCAAAGGCATGATTCAGGTGCCGGAGTCTTTGACGTGCAATGTCAAGAAAGAACCAAATGGCGAATTTAAGCGAGATAAAACAAAAAACAAGTCTGCTATTCCAAAAGTAGACTTAGAAGATCGAGAGAGTTTGAGAGTGTAAGTGAACAGCTATATTATATTTTCATATTGCGATTCTGTAATTCTCTATTTTACGTTATTGACAATTTTGTATTAAAATGGTACGCTTGTTACAAGACATCATTATTGTATTTACAACGCGCAGCCAGGACTCGTGGCACAGCTGTACGCGGCCACGCAGTGCTCCAACTGCAGCACGCGCTTCCCTCCGACGCAGACGGCGCGCTACTCGCAGCACCTCGACTGGCACTTCCGCCAGAACGGCCGTGACCGACTCGCCAAACGCCGTGCACAGTCCCGCCCCTGGCACTACACCACAAAGGACTGGCTGCAGTACGAGGAGGTCGAAGACCTGGACAAGAGAGGTTGGTTCACAATTCCAATAATTATTTTAAAGTAGCTGAACTTAGAAAGAAATTGATAAAAAAATTTCATCCTAACGAATGCGTTTTGTTTTACAGAAAAAAGCTGGTTTGAAATAAAGCGAGCAAACGAAGCAAAAGAAGAGGTGAAAGAGGTTCCCAGCGTCGTCGCCGGAGCCCTTGCCGACGACAACTGTTGGGTGTGCGGGGACAAGTTCGGCATGTTTTACAACGACGATGATGACGAGTGGCATCTTAAAGACTGCTTGCGCCACGGAAACAAGAACTTTCATCCAGTTTGCCTTGAAAGTTGTGAGGTAAAATTCAACAGCGTTCATGGTATATAATGGTGCTAGCGTACATAACCGAAAAAGTTAAGAACAATAACAATAGACTAATGTAAACTTACTCTTTTTTTCAGAAATCACCGATGAAACATGAGCGGCAGTATGAAGTGGCGCAAGAGGAGACAAAAGAACGAGCTTCAATAGTCATCACAATCCCCGATGATGACTGAAGTTAAACTCAAAAATTTATCAGAATCCAAGTGAGTAGTCTAAATCTTTGTACGAGTAGAGAGTATGAGTTGTTATTTATTATTCGATCTAGTTTACGAATACGAAATTTTTGCGACATTTAAGCAACTAAGCACAATGGTAAATATAACTCACACTCATTTATCTCAGACTATGACGTGAATAATTTTGACGAACGACTTAGAATGCTTGTAATTCTGAAGCCTTAAAGTTTTGACGATAGTGGTATTGTAGTCTAATTTTAGTTTTATTATTAAATACATAGTATTTTAAACCTTCCGCTAAAGCTATACGTGTTTTACAGGCGACTGTAGCGGAACCAGCCACGCGCAGTGAGAACATCGTCGCTGGAAGCTATTGCCGTAGCGCCACGCCGTTCGCTAGTCATTGTAATAAAATTTAAAGTTAGATAAGTTATTTGGTCAATCCTTGTTTTTCTACTATGTTTAATGTACTTAATAGAATTTTAGTGTTAAATTTAGAATAGTAATTTCATATTGTTTGTAAGTAACATATCAATAATCAATATGTAAATTCGTAAAAATGTAATATGTATCGAATTCTACGCTGTGATTTTTTTTTGTTGTTTTAAATTAACACATTATTCTAGAAATTTAGTGTGATAATAGTAATAGTTATTTTATATTTTTGTAAGTAACAATGTAATATGTAAATATCGAATTCTACACTGTGATAATTATTTTCAATAAACCCATTTTCTATTTAAACTGTTTTTTGTTTTCTCCTATTCCCACAACATAACATTCATGATCGAGTTTCCTAGTTCCCACAAGACATGCTAGTATTAACTGTTGTTGGTACCTATTACATTCTTCAATTCTTTTTTACAGAACGATATTTATTGGCATAAAAGCGTAGTAGTTATTACAAATATTTCATTTCATGTTCGACATTTATTAGCTAATTGATAATTAAATAGCGAATCACTGTCACATTTGACAAAAGTCCATAAGTTTCACTATTTGACAGTGATTCGCAATCTTACCTATTGAATTATGAATAAGCTAGTCACTGTCAATTAAGACACTTAAATTATTAAGGGTTAAATAAACGCTCCGTTAAAAAATTCTTAAGTCACGGTGAATTTGGATTAATTAGTTAACCGTTTATTAGTATCATTCACTGCACAGATAGGTGCACCAGGTTACATAAATATAAATTATTTGTGAGCCCCGGGCTTCGCCACTGCAGAAGTGAGGAATCCGCCGCTCCACAGTGAAGACTACATCAAATAAAACAGAATAAACTTTTGGGCGGCTTGGATTCGATCTCCGGACCTCTGGCGTGAGTAGCGATTTCTTATCCGATCGGCTACGGTTAGCTGGCGCGGTGCGGACGAAATTACCGTGCACTATCTACAGTCGTTACAATCGGTGCACCGGTGGAGGAGCGTTATCGATACCGCTACCACGATACGCTGCGACTAGCGAGCGACACTACTGCGACTGCAAATTTTCGTGGTACAAGTTGATATCCTTTTATCTTTGATCATGCCTAATTCGACTATTTCCTGTGCCAAATGTCGCGGTGTTGTGCAAGGAAGACAATTTTTGCAATGCTGTCTCTGTCGTGATCATTACGATCTCCCATGTGCAAATATCTCTGAAAAGAGATTTCTAAATACGATGACTAAAGATCATAAGACAAATTGGAAATGTCAAGCATGTATAAGCAAAGCTCCGAAAAAAGACAACACCAACACGCCTGTCCGCGCATCTAAGGAAAGTCCCGACAATGTTACCTTACGACGCGGAACTGGGCCGTCGCAATTTATGAATACGTCCTTGCCGAGTGAATGCGAACATTTTCCTACTCTTGATCAAATTAGGACCATCATACGTGAAGAGTTACATCTCATTATCTCTGAACGCATGCACGACTTGATTACCAACTCTGTCTCAGAAGCGGCGGCGACAGTTCTCTCGGAGTCTCTTACCCACCTTGCTAATAAGGTCGCTGATATGGGAAAAAGTTTGGAGCGTTTAATGGGGCCCAGTCTGCCTGCAGTTTCGGATAAACTTACCACCACTGCGCCTCCTGCTCTGTCTCGGAGTATTTCAAATACTGATGTCTACAGACGGGGACGTCGACCTGCACCACCACCTGTGATTGAGAGCTCAGATAACTTGCGCAATCAGGCTTCGACTAAAGTGGGTAAACGTCTCCGTCGCAATAAGATCACACCGAGTGTTTCAACTGATAATGAACCTACAAATCAGGCCTCACAAAATGATGTTGGAGTTGGTGCTCGCCGTGTTCGGGATTCCATTGGTTTGATGCGCGGCACGGCCACACCAGGTAGTACTGAACTCCAAGCCTCTGAGAAACAGCGCAGTTTTCATCTTTATTACCTCCGACTAGGTACCACCGAAGATCAAGTCAAGGCGCACGTTTCGAAGATTACTGGTGGCGTGGATTGCAGGGTAGATGGTCTCAAGGCTCGTGGACCTTACGCATCTTTTAAAATATGCGTTCCATCACCTGCTTCGGACCGCATATTAGCTCCAGACAATTGGCCAGAGAATGTCTGTGTCAAGCCATGGAGACGTTCCTTTCGTCCTGAGCAACGCGGCGAGAATGAATTGTAATGAAGCCAATAACTTACCAGCTTTACTGGGTGCTTCGGAAGGAGAAAGATCACTTTACAGTTTATTGCCTAATTCCCGATACATGACCAGATCATCCTCAGAAATTGACATAATGTACCAAAATGTGCGGGGCTTGAAAACAAAACTGAATGCTTTTAAAGCAAATATGCTACTACTTGAGCATGACATAGTGGCTGTCACTGAATCTTTTCTGGATCACTCTGTTAGTGACGCAGAGGTGGTGAACAACGGCTGGAGAGTCATTCGACGTGATCGTGGCTCTTGGGGAGGAGGCGTTATGTTGCTTGCCCAGCCTGATTTAACGGTGTGCCGCTTAAGGAATCTGGAAACCACTTCTGGAGAAGATCTGTGGGCTTCTGTTATGGCTCAATCGTTTACTTTATTCTTTTGTGTCGTGTACATACCCCCTTCTTCTAGTGATAGTGTCTATCTGGACTGGTTTTCTAAGGTTGAAAGTTTTATTTACACTCTAAGGGGACCTGTCATTATTATAGGTGATATAAATATGAATAGTGCCTCGTTAAATGTTCATAATTAATATTGTTATTTTTTATCCTTTTGTAACTTAGTAGATAGGAATAATATTGTTAATTCTCACGGCGGCAAACTTGACATTGTGTTAACACAGGAGTGCGTTAGTGTAGTATCTGTTTCTCATTCTGAATGTGGAGGTCTCGTACGTCCAGATCTATATCATCCTCCTCTCGACATTGCCCTTACTTTTGAGACCACCATTCATCACGGGTCCATGATGCCTAGTAACATTGACAATGGCAAGGACTGGAACTTTAACAAGGCCGATCAAACCGCGCTACGCCGTTCTATAGATGATTTGGATTGGAGCTGTGTACTGCAGTCTCAGGATTTACAATTTGCTTTAGGATCATTTTACGAGTCTATTTACGGTGTCTTCGACCAACTCGTCCCAAAAAAGCAGAGGTCTAAATCTTCCGCAAGACGATATCCTGTTTGGTTTACAGCTGATATTATCAAGGATATTAAAAGGAAAATTAATCTGCACCGGACTTGGAAACAATTTAAGTGTCAGGAGAGCTATACTCAGTTTTCTAATCTTCGGGCTAGTCTTAAGATACGAATCTCACTGGCGTACGAATGCTACATTGGTGGCTTGGAAAGTAATATGCGTGGCAATCCTAGAAACTTTTATCGTCACGTAAACAGTTTAAGGTCCTCTGGCGGTTTCGAGCCAAGTGTTGTTTACCAGAATGCTCAATGTTCTGGTGCTGACGCAGCGAATGCCTTTGCGAAACATTTTTCGGGCATCTACGTTCAGGACAACGCTACTTTGAAACCAGCACCAGTCACTCTTCCAACTACGTATACGCATGTAGCTGTTGATGACTTCTCTGTTGCAGACGTGGAGAGTGCCATTAATAGGTTAAAATCGGGTTAGTCCCCGGGACCTGATGGTGTACCGCCGGAGGTTCTGAAAATGTGCAAAAAAACTATCGCTATTCCTCTCTGCCACTTGATAAATCTTATCCTGCTATTTGATGTTTTTCCCTCTACGTGGAAGTTGACTCGAGTAACCCCTATTCCCAAAGGTGGTAACAAGTCGTTAATTGAGGAGCATCGGCCCATCGCCATTCTTTCAGCGCCTGCGAAGGTCTTTGAGATCCTCATTTACAATGCTATTCTCAAGCAAGTCCAGCCATATATTTGTAATCAACAACACGGATTTAGGCCAGGAAGGTCAGTAAATTCAAACTTATTGACTCTGGTGGAATTTATCTCAGAATCTATGGATAAAGGACAGCAAATAGATGTAATATACTTTGATTATTGCAAGGCCTTCGATAGGGTCAATTGTAGAATCCTTTTATCAAAACTCGATGCTATTGGTTTCTCTTCCAAGCTTATTAATTTATTTTCCGACTGTTTCAAAGGTCGACAGCCATTTGTACGCCACGGTTGTTATGTATCGCAACCCTATCAAACACCCTCTGGTGTGACCCAGGGATCAATACTTGGGCCCTTGCTCTTCTTACTGATGGTAAACGACGTGGTTGATGTACTTAAATATACAAATTGCCTTCTTTATGCTGACGACCTAAAATTATATGCAGAAGTCAGTGACGAGGCAGATTGCGAACGAATACAAGCCGATGTTAATGCCTTACTTAAGTGGAGTAACGAGAATGATTTGGAATTTAACAGTGCTAAGTGCTATGTTATGTCCTTCAGCCGCAGACGTAATCTCGTTAAATGTAAATATATGTTAGGCAATGACAGCATTGTTCGCACAAACGCTATAAAAGACCTAGGTGTCACATTTGATCCTTCTTTGACTTTTAACGAACACGTTTCCTCTCTCACTCGTAGCTGTTTCAGTCGTTTAGGATTTGTTTTACGTAACTCACGCGATTTGCATAATCCTGACGTCATCAAAATCCTTTTTACCAGCCTTGTGCGAATCCATTGGAATCGAGTGCATGTATTTGGAATCCGCACGAGGCCAAGTATATACTTATGTTAGAGAAGGTCCAAAAAGCTTTTCTGCGCTGCTATTATAAGCGGGTATACGGTTATTACCCCTTTATGTACCCAACGAAGTTCTTGCTGGGAATGTTGGGGATGAACTCTCTGGAGGGTAGGAGAGCTCGAATGGAGTTGTCAACTGCTGTAGCGATTTTGCGTGGGGGCGTGGACTCGCCAGAATGTGTTGAGCAGTTGTCTCGCCTGTTTGTGCCCGATAACTATCTGCGTATTCGATCCGGTCGAAGGCATCGATTGTTTGCGCCTCCGCTGTGTCGCACAGTGGCGCGCGCGCAATCACCGCTGTGTCGCATGCATCAGGCACTTAACGCACTCCTTGTGGCTTACCCAGATTTTGATGTGTTTGTCGACAACCTTACGAATTTTTTAAGCAAAATAGATATTTGTTTGTGAAGTAGTGATTCAATACTACACTAAACTATTCATAATTATGTAATTGGGTTACGCCCGTTTAATTACGTTAAATAAATAAATAAATAAACTTAGGTTTCATTCTGCGTAGAGCTCATAATTTCATAAACATCAAAGCTGTTATTAAGTTATAACGTTTTGGTAAGGAGTCAACTCGAATGCAACGCGGTTATTTGGGCACCACATGAAAAAAAATATCTTCATGGTGGAGAGGATAAAAAAAAAATTTACTAGATTTTTATATTTAAAGCAGTACGGGGTATATCCATTCTACCCATTAATGTATCCTACGTTATTCTATGGTAGGGTATCTAATGGGTATAATAAACTTGAGGAGAAACGTAGCATTGGTGTTGTACATTTTTTTATTAGTGAGAGGGAAAAAGCTCGATGGCGCAGCGGCGAGCGCGTTCGGCTTGCGATCTTGCCCGCTAAGCAACTTTCGCAATGCCGGGTCGCTGGATGGGTGACCAAATTTAAAATATCTCGAGCTCCTCCGTGATTCGGAAGGCATGTTAAGCCCGTTGGTTTGTTTATAGTGGCTCAACTTTCAAATTATATTGTGTGCCTACTCATTGGACAGCTAAGCAAAATAATGAACCAAAATCTTTTACTAATCGGGTGCTACTTGGAATAGGAATAAGGGGCAGCAAAGGCGTCTGTATAACTTTTTTGGGTATACGAGTCGTTACTTTTAAGTTTAGAACCTCGTAGGTAAAACAATGAATTTAAATAAACTCGAGTGGCCCAAGAGTGCTACCTTGACTCACTCCTGAGTTGGTGAGATACGATTCAGTCACTTCGTTTCCAATGTTGACATATTGCCTTCTCTCTCTCTCATATAGCTGGCTAAAAACCTCAATTATCTTATCTTTTATCTTTTGTAATATTGAGAAACCGTGCAAAGTGTTTAGAAGAGGAATGTTATAAGAAGTATATTAAAAATGTTGAAAATAACATCAAGAGTAATCCTAAAGCTTTTTGGACGTTTGTAAAAAACAAAAGAACATCTAACTCACTACCTTCAACGATGACATACAATAACTACTCTTCGAGTTGTGGTGAGGAAATCTGTAACCTCTTTGCCGAGTACTTTCATTCGACCTTTCAGTCTTCTAGTTCCCAACCATCCTTGTTGATCGAGCCACATAATACACCTGCTGATCTCAGTTTCATTGAAGTTGACGAGGACCTTCTGCTTAAACTTTTAAAACAGCTCGATGTAACTAAAACCGCAGGCCCCGACAATGTGTCTCCCATACTTATTGTCAACTGTGCAAGCAGTTTAGTGGCACCACTGGCATTCCTGTTTCGGTACTCCTTTGACTCAGGATATGTACCCTCTGTCTGGAAATCATGTCTTATCACCCCGATACATAAAAAGGGTTCTAAAGACCTCATTGAGCATTATAGGCCAATTTCGAAACTCTGCATTTTTGCAAAAATACTTGAGAAAATTGTATATCAACAAGTTTACTCATCTTTGCGACATGTCTTTCTCGATTCGCAACACGGGTTTCTAAGTGGTAGGTCTACTACCACCAACTTACTACTTTGTCAGGATATAATCACCAAACACATGTCTTCACAGGCACAAGTAGATGTCGTGTATACTGACTATAGTAAATGTTTCGACAGAATCGATCACAAATTACTACTGCACAAGCTTCAAATGGTCGGTATACGCGGCAATCTCTTCAGGTGGTTCAGTTCATACGTTGAGAATCGCTGTATGACTGTTGCGCTAAATGGTTACACCTCATCAACACTATTTATACCATCAGGAGTGCCACAAGGGTCACTCTTAGGCCCTTTATTATTTGTTATTTTTATAAATGACATAAACACATGTTTTGTTAATAGTAAAATCTTACTCTATGCGGATGACATGAAAATACTGTTTCCAATAGAGACTAGGTCTGATTGTGTACAACTTCAGGACGACCTAGATAGATTTCATGCTTACTGCCTAACTAACAAGCTTGATCTCAATATTTCCAAATGTTCCATTAGTACCTTCAGCAGAAAAGTAAATATCGTCACTTTTGATTACTCTATAAATAACCAATCACTGAACAGACTTAGCGTTATGAGAGACCTGGGGGTGGTATTTGATTCTAAACTTCTCTTCGATAGCCATATCGATTCAATTGTTACAAAAGCTAGAAAAAGCCTTGGTTTCGTCATGCGCATGTCATCAGAGTTCCATGACATCAAGACTGTAAAAATGTTATACTGTGCCTTCGTGAGGAGCCACCTAGAATATGCCTCCCAAGTGTGGAACCCTCAATATAACAATTATATCTTGCGCCTAGAATCTATACAAAAGAGGTTTCTTCGTCATTTGCAGTACAAGTGCCGTAGATTTTTCCGGACCTATACTCAAAGATGTAAGCATTTCCACGTATTACCCTTACATAAGCGACGAGAAATGTCTGACGTAGCGTTTGTTTTGAATATTTTTCAAGGTCATATAGACTCCCCGGAATTATTGAGTCAATTTAATATAAATGCACCAAAGACAACAACACGACACACAAACTTAATTAATGTACCATTTGCATCTACCAATTATCGTAAGAACTCATTTGTTGTTAGAGCATCAAATCTTTTTAATAATTTAACCAGTAGTATGGAATTTGATTTATTTTGCACAACTTCAACAAAATTCAAAAAAACGTATAATAATAACTATTTCGAAAGAAACAATAATTAATTAGTCCTTTTGTATCATGTTGTACATTTGACACTTAACTTTTTCATAACTATTATTTATCTTAAACATATGTGAAAACTTGTAATTGGCTCTATTTTATTTAGTTATAGTTATTAAAACTTTGTATTAGCTGTAAGTTTTCCTCAAAATTGTAAAATAAAATAAAATAAATAAAAAATAAAAATGTATGCGGACTGCAACCTACAGCAGCCAACTTGACCAGTAATACGTCATTATCAACTATGTCAAATGCAATGCGAAAATATATTCCTGAAATCAAAGTATGCAGAATCCACTTGCACTCCTGAATCCACAAACGGCACTACATACGACATAAAATTAAGTAGATTGCTTGCTGTATTTCGGCCTGGTCTAAACCCATGCTGCGCATCCGACAACTGGCCACTTACTCTAGTAAACTCTTATGAAAATACTTTAAATATTTCTTTCTTTTGTTTTCTGCATATGATGCAGGTTTCTATAAAGAAACAATATCTGTTTTAAAATCTGATTAAGTTTGTCTTAGTAGGTACTGTAGATAATATATAACTGTGTCGCGTAGCGGTGAAAGAATACTACCACCCCCTCTCTTCCCTTGGGTGTCGTAAAAGACCACAAACAGAATAAATACTGCACATATATATATACAACAGCATAGAGCGGTGATGGGCTCACCACCTGTCACGCTGAGCACATGTGCAGTTGCTATTTGGTGAAAAGTGGACTATGGTAGAGGACTGCTGCGCTTTTATTGCCCTCATTGCCTCTGACTGAATCCTTCAAGGACAATAATAGTTGTGATTATATGTATGACTATAATTCATTCTAGCCTTGTTATTACGAAATTGATAACAGGATTAAAACTGGTCTGCCTTTATAAACAAAAACAAGACAGCACCAGATTTCAATTTTGGTTCACGTTTTGAAAAAAAGAGCAAGATAAGAGTACCGCAAGGAGGCATGCTTGGACCGCTTCTTCTCTAATATTGTTAATGCCTTTGCAATTTAAAGGAAAACCGTGAAACTAATATTCTCATGAATGTTGGAAGTACAACATAGTTTAATAGTATTAAACAAAAAGAAATCACTAAGCTATCCAAAATAGAAAAGCTACGGCTATCGTACATTTTAAATTCTATAGTTACAAATTCATTGCAAAATCTGAACCTGCCGTTCAAGCTTCGTAACTTTAAATCTTATAAATACTGAATCCTTATGAAATACAAATATATATTTTTCAAATTTAAATAGGTACTTCCTCTCATTGAATTGCAATGTTTTTTTAAAATTCATTCCAGTTGCGCCGGCATCTTCAAACGATTATGCATTCTTTGTAAGTAATAACCCTAAAATAAAACAATAAAAATATAAATGCTTTCATTCCGGGAAAAAAATAACTAACCAAACATTGTATTGTCCTAAAAGTCAAAGAGTTGTAGCCGCTTCCTTTTTTTAACATAGTTAGGCTACTTAATTAGTGTACTGGCCAGAGTCATAAATAAATCACCACCGTTTAAAGGGATTAGAGATAACGATTGTTACCTGGACAGGTATTGTTTATTAAGTCGGGCTGTAATCCCCACTCCACTGCGAGGTGTACCTATGAGCTTACTCGTGTATTTAGCCAGTCTATGCTTGAACGTCGTCGAGTGAAGTGCATTTCTTGCTAGTCTTCAAGTTTCATTACTCATACAAGTGTCAAGTTCGTGTACAGTACAGTGTCTCCACAATGGCTTGGACATATAAGACCAAATATTCCGTGAGTATAAAAATATTCACAATACTTATTTTATTAGGATTTACTTGTATCTCTTCATTGATTTACATTATTTTTTTGTATAAAAATAATATAAATCAATTTACAGTACTTATATATAGTTCACATTCGGTAGGATGCATGGAGTCATAAGTGTTTTTAAAGAGGTCTGATCAAGTAAGACTAGGTGTACCGCAGGGAAGCATACTTAGACTGCTTTTTTCCTAATAACTATAGATTGTGTCATTGCACTTAAAATTATTTTCATAACATGAATATTTTTCTATGTATAAATTAAAGCTAAGTACCTAAATAATTTAAAGGCGTGCATAAGACACATTTTTTTACATGCAACTCTAAAGCAACATTATAACAAATAATATTGAAATGTCTTATTTAAGTATTGTTTAAAAGCAAAATTCTCCTAAATTATGCACAACCATTTCAGCGTCGGGTACTATTTTAAATTAATTACCTTCTTTCTGTTCTTTTCTTAAATTTCAAATCTATATTTACTTGTTGTTTTTCCAAGTAGTTAAACTACCGTTTCATGTATTAAGATTAGTCTATATTTTGCTGTTCTCACATCAACTATACTGTCAATATTTATATTGTAATATTATAAAAAATATAAGAATTACAAAAAAATTATTAAACTTCAAAAAACTCTTGGTATTGAATCTTTATAGGTATTAAAAAATACCATCCTAGTTTCAACTCATAAAGATTTGCAACTTTTTTTCTATTCATTTCACTTTCATTTTGAAAAAAAACTAACTAACAACATTATATTGTTTTGTAAGTCAAAAGATGGGAGCCGATTACTTGTTAAAAATAGAATTTAGCTTACTAATTAGTGTTCTGGCCAGAGTCATAAATAAATCACCATCGTTAAGAGGGATTAGAGATAACGATTTACCTGGACATCTATTATTTAATTGAGTCGGGCTGTCATCCCCACCCCGCCTCGAGGTGTACCTCTGAGTAAACTCATGAATTCGTTTGATCAGTGTATGCTTGAACGTCGAGTGAAGTGCATCTCTCACTAGACACTAGTTTATTTCATTTGACAAGTGCAAAGTACGAGTACAGTATTTCCATAATGGCTTGGACATATAAGACCAAATTTTCCGTGAGTACAGACACGTTTAAAGTTTATAGGCAATTACTTTGTTTCTTTTCAGTTTTTAAAAGCAATATTTTGAATTAAAACCACATAAGTACGGTGCCCATTTAAAGTTACCGAATTAACTTTAACCATTTAATTACAATAATGTATTAGACACATTATTGATAAACCTTTTGACCGGCATAAATGATGAAAAGTATTAATTTCTTTCTTTTATATTGTTTTGTAAGTTTTATACATACGTAAGTAATTATATGTTAAAAGTTTGTAGTTCATTTTGAAACAGTTGCTGAGAGCTTTTTGTGGCAAATAAATATTCTTCAAACAGATAGTTTAAACAAAACAATATACCTATCCGTTAAAGGTCTGATCAAGTTAGTTTAGCGTGCCGCAGGGATACAGTCTTGGACCGTTTCTTTTCCTAATATAATATCATTAACACTTAATGCCAAGGATAAATTTACTGTTATGTATTTGGATAAATTAGTAAACCTAATATTTTTTTTTAAGTTTTGTATTAATTATGTTAACTTTTTTAATAATTTTTACTAATTGAACTATGCTCCAAACTTCAGTAACTGGATTCACATATCTACAAGTCAGTGTGTAAAACGATATGTTATTATTATTAATATCAAAACATACGGCTAATGTTATTTTATGATCCACGGCTTACATAAAAGCTATAAACATTGAGTAACGATATTTTATATGTTTTAATTTTAAAAACTTTCTGCTTATAGATAACAACAGTGCTCACGCCACCGAGTACTCCATCACCAACGACACCAGCGGGTGCGGCGAGCCCAGCCGCGCCGACGCCATCACTGTCCGCAGCAATGGGGCTCAATGCCCACATCGCTTCTCTCGGAGAGGTGTCGCGCGCGGCCCAGGCGTGGTGGCAGCGGGTCCCGCGGCGCCAGCCGCGCACCAAAGCTGCGGCCCACCCCGTGACCTCACAGCCTCCTGTTGCTCCCTGGCGCCACGCTAGTCTATCTGAAGATCACCCACGACTAACAAAGCGAGAGAGGAGTACAACAGAAAATGACACAAACCCTCCAAAAAAGGTCAAAGAAACCAGCCCTTTACATCAGTTACCTAAAACAGAGGGATCTACTGGTTATCTAGATTCTAACATTGGTGATCTATTGACAAGATTGATCAGCAAAGGCATGATTCAGGTGCCGGAGTCTTTGACGTGCAATGTCAAGAAAGAACCAATTGGCGAATTTAAGCGAGATAAAACAAAAAACAAGTCTGCTATTCTAAAAGTAGACTTAGAAGATCGAGAGAGTTTGAGAGTGTAAGTGAACAGCTATATTATATTTTCATATTGCGATTCTGTAATTCTCTATTTTACGTTATTGATAATTTTATATTAAAATGGTACGCTTGTTACAAGACATCATTATTGTATTTACAGCGCGCAGCCAGGACTCGTGGCACAGCTGTACGCGGGCACACAGTGCTCCAACTGCAGCACGCGCTTCCCTCCGACGCAGACGGCGCGCTACTCGCAGCACCTCGACTGGCACTTCCGCCAGAACGGCCGTGACCGACTCGCCAAACGCCGTGCCCAGTCCCGCCCCTGGCACTACACCACAAAGGACTGGCTGCAGTACGAGGAGGTCGAAGACCTGGACAAGAGAGGTTGGTTCACAATTCCAATAATTATTTTAAAGTAGCTGAACTTAGAAAGAAATTGATAAAAAAATTTCATCCTAACGAATGCGTTTTGTTTTACAGAAAAAAGCTGGTTTGAAATAAAGCGAGCAAACGAAGCAAAAGAAGAGGTGAAAGAGGTTCCCAGCGTCGTCGCCGGAGCCCTTGCCGACGATAACTGTTGGGTGTGCGGGGACAAGTTCGGCATGTTTTACAACGACGATGATGACGAGTGGCATCTTAAAGACTGCTTGCGCCACGGGAACAAGAACTTTCATCCAGTTTGCCTTGAAAGTTATGAGGTAAAATTCAACAACGTTCATGGTATATAATGGTGCTAGCGTACATAACCGAAAAAGTTAAGAACAATAACAATAGACTAATGTAAACTTACTCTTTTTTTCAGAAATCACCGATGAAACATGAGCAGCAGTATGAAGTGGCGCAAGAGGAGACAAAAGAACGAGCTTCAATAGTCATCACAATCCCCGATGATGACTGAAGTTAAACTCAAAAATTTATCAGAATCCAAGTGAGTAGTCTAAATCTTTGTACGAGTAGAGAGTATGAGTTGTTATTTATTATTCGATCTAGTTTACGAATACGAAATTTTTGCGACATTTAAGCAACTAAGCACAATGGTAAATATAACTCACACTCATTTATCTCAGACTATGACGTGAATAATTTTGACGAACGACTTAGAATGCTTGTAATTCTGAAGCCTTAAAGTTTTGACGATAGTGGTATTGTAGTCTAATTTTAGTTTTATTATTAAATACATAGTATTTTAAACCTTTCGCTAAAGCTATACGTGTTTTACAGGCGACTGTAGCGGAACCAGCCACGCGCAGTGAGAACATCGTCGCTGGAAGCTATTGCCGTAGCGCCGCGCCGTTCGCTAGTCATTGTAATATATTTTAAGTTAGATAAGTTATTTGGTCAATCCTTGTTTTTCTACTATGTTTAATGTACTTAATAGAATTTTAGTGTTAAATTTAGAATAGTAATTTCATATTGTTTGTAAGTAACATATCAATAATCAATATGTAAATTTGTAAAAATGTAATATGTATCGAATGCTACGCTGTGATTTTTTTTTGTTGTTTTAAATTAACACATTATTCTAGAAATTTAGTGTGATAATAGTAATAGTTATTTTATATTTTTGTAAGTAACAATGTAATATGTAAATATCGAATTCTACACTGTGATAATTATTTTCAATAAACCCATTTTCTATTTAAACTGTTTTTTGTTTTCTCCTATTCCCACAACATAACATTCATGATCGAGTTTCCTAGTTCCCACAAGACATGCTAGTATTAACTGTTGTTGGTACCTATTACATTCTTCAATTATTTTTTACAGAACGATATTTATTGGCATAAAAGCGTAGTAGTTATTACAAATATTTCATTTCATGTTCGACATTTATTAGCTAATTGATAATTAAATAGCGAATCACTGTCACATTTGACAAAAGTCCATAAGTTTCACTATTTGACAGTGATTCGCAATCTTACCTATTGAATTATGAATAAGCTAGTCACTGTCAATTAAGACACTTAAATTATTAAGGGTTAAATAAACGCTCCGTTAATGAATCCTTAAGTCACGGTGAATTTGGATTAATTAGTTAACCGTTTATTAGTATCATTCACTGCACACATAGGTGCACCAGGTTACATAAACTTAGGTTTCATTCTGCGTAGAGCTCATAATTTCATAAACATCAAAGCTGTTATTAAGTTATAACGTTTTGGTAAGGAGTCAACTCGAATGCAACGCGGTTATTTGGGCACCACATGAAAAAAAATATCTTCATGGTGGAGAGGATAAAAAAAAAATTTACTAGATTTTTATATTTAAAGCAGTACGGGGTATATCCATATAATATGTTATATTTTATTGAAACAACTGGTTATGTTATTGCTCTGTAAGAGAAATTTATTTTCATTAAAACAAACACAACTTATTTTTACATTGACATACAGATACAGATCACTGCCTGTTATTAATTATTACAAACCTGTAAGAGAAACAACATTAAAAGCTATTGCTTCAATAGTTTTCTATTATTTGAGAAATATCTAGATCAAACGTGTTCACATATTTTTCTATAAATGCAAAGACATTTTTCTCACCATAGAGCACAGAGGAGGCCTGCTGTCCACAGATAGCGCATGCAGTCCAATGCGGGAAATTCAAATTAAATGGAGAATAAGAGAGCTTCATTTACATCTCCCCCCCCCCCCACCCCAGACATTATTCAGGAACTGGTATAATTTTAGTAATGTGTTTGGTTTAGTCGTTCATTTAAACCGTTTGAAAAAGGTGCATTTACTGCAGTGTAGACAATAGGTATGTTCTCTTTTTCTAAAAAACTTTTAAATTCTTTTGAATTTATGCCTGGGTATTGGTCAGATAGAATTGTTCCAATTGCATTTTCGTTTGAAACATTTTTTACAAGTTTTATAAAATCATTTGCATTTTGGGTTTTGGATGTTAAAATGTAGGCATATCTGGTAAAATGATCCACTAAAAGATGTAAGTAGGTTTTTGTGGAGCGTGAGCCACCGAATCCACCAATAGTATCTATAGAGACTATTTCAAAAGGGTAAGTAGCAGGACCCAGATGAGACATCAATCCATATTTAAATTTAGTTCTAGTTTTATTTTTAATACATATTTCACAATTATCGCACATTCTTTTTATATTCTGAACTAAATTCTTTGCTGAATAGAATGGTTTGATTTTACTTTCCTGGATCCTGAATCATAAACCCCTAATGTTTCTATGGAATCATTAATTAGTAATTTTATTTTTATTAATGGTGGAATTAATAGTTTTTTGGATCTATTTCATTTAGACTCATTTCTAATTCAGAATTATTAACACTTTTAATCGGGTCTTTTTTTGAGTGTATATTGTCTTTATTTTTGAACCAGCAAACCGATTCCGAATGATAACGATTTCCTTTTTTTTCTTTTTCACAGATTTTACACGGTTGGGGTTTCCAATTATTTTGTTTAATTTTACTATCCAAATATACTTCTTTCTTTTCTATAGTCTTTTTATTTAAATGTTCTAAACCCCTTATGGTATTAAACAAATCCTCCGTTTCTTTCAATTTATTTCTATTAATTTCATCAGCAATAAAGTTAGGTAGCCCAGTTACAATCAAATTTATTAATGTAGGTTTATCGATAGAACTGTTAATTTCTAATAAAAGCCTCTCTTTCTTTAACGCATATTCAAGTAATGAGCCCTGCCTATATTTATATTGAAATGCATACCTTATCGGTGTCCAGCCTCTATTCACATATGTTTCACAAAAGTTCTTTTTCCAAATATCCCATTCCGAATTAATTGTATGTTTAATAAGCATCGAACAATACCAGTCTTGACATGAGTCGTCCAAAAATAACCGGAACACTTGAATTTTTTGAATATCTTCAGCTATACCCGCCCGAGTACATTCAGCTTCAAAGATAACCATCCATTGTGTGACGCTGGAAGTTTTTTGTGTGAATTTATCTACTACCATTTTCTCAGATACCTGTTTTAAATTAAACTGTTTATGTTCTCTCTTTAAGTCAGAAAAATTTTCCAAAATTCTTGAAAGGGCTTCTGTCGAAGTTTCACTCGTCCCAGTCTGTGATTTCAGTATAATTTCTTCCAGTAAATATCCTTTGAATTGCATATTTCCAGCCTCATCCATATAAGTATCACGTAACTCTGTTGTCATTGGAATCCATACTTGTCGTTTTTCGTGTCTTCTTTGCAGTGTAGTTTTTACTTTTTGAAAAGTTTGTGTTTTACCTAATGCATCATGTAATTTCACCGGTTGGAAATTCTCCGGAATTAAGAAAGCATTTTTGTCGGCATCCATTATTGAGGTTATGCATAAGACATTTGTCTTCGGATCTTCGCCCGGTTTCACAACAAACTCGAATTTTAACTTTTCCATTGTTTACAACGGCTATCAATAATGTTGTTTTATAATATGTTATATTTTATTGAAACAACTGGTTATGTTATTGCTCTGTAAGAGAAATTTATTTTCATTAAAACAAACACAACTTATTTTTACATTGACATACAGATACAGATCACTGCCTGTTATTAATTATTACAAACCTGTAAGAGAAACAACATTAAAAGCTATTGCTTCAATAGTTTTCTATTATTTGAGAAATATCTAGATCAAACGTGTTCACATATTTTTCTATAAATGCAAAGACATTTTTCTCACCATAGAGCACAGAGGAGGCCTGCTGTCCACAGATAGCGCATGCAGTCCAATGCGGGAAATTCAAATTAAATGGAGAATAAGAGAGCTTCATTTACATCCATTCTACCCATTAATGTATCCTACGTTATTCTATGGTAGGGTATCTAATGGGTATAATAAACTTGAGGAGAAACGTAGCATTGGTGTTGTACATTTTTTTATTAGTGAGAGGGAAGAAGCTCGATGGCGCAGCGGCGAGCGCGTTCGGCTTGCGATCTTGCCCGCTAAGCAACTTTCGCAATGCCGGGTTGCTGGATGGGTGACCAAATTTAAAATATCTCGAGCTCCTCCGTGATTCGGAAGGCATGTTAAGCCCGTTGGTTTGTTTATAGTGGCTCAACTTTCAAATTATATTGTGTGCCTACTCATTGGACAGCTAAGCAAAATAATGAACCAAAATCTTTTACTAATCGGGTGCTACTTGGAATAGGAATAAGGGGCAGCAAAGGCGTCTGTATAACTTTTTTGGGTATACGAGTCGTTACTTTTAAGTTTAGAACCTCGTAGGTAAAACAATGAATTTAAATAAACTCGAGTGGCCCAAGAGTGCTACCTTGACTCACTCCTGAGTTGGTGAGATACGATTCAGACACTTCGTTTCCAATGTTGACATATTGCCTTCTCTCTCTCTCATATAGCTGGCTAAAAACCTCAATGTATGCGGACTGCAACCTACAGCAGCCAACTTGACCAGTAATACGTCATTATCAACTATGTCAAATGCAATGCAAAAATATATTCCTGAAATCAAAGTATGCAGAATCCACTTGCACTCCTGAATCCACAAACGGCACTACATATGACATAAAATTAAGTAGATTGCTTGCTGTATTTCGGCCTGGTCTAAACCCATGCTGCGCATCCGACAACTGGCCACTTACTCTAGTAAACTCTTATGAAAATACTTTAAATATTTCTTTCTTTTGTTTTCTGCATATGATGCAGGTTTCTACAAAGAAACAATATCTGTTTTAAAATCTGATTAAGTTTGTCTTAGTAGGTACTGTAGATAATATATAACCGTGTCGCGTAGCGGTGAAAGAATACTACCACCCCCTCTCTTCCCTTGGGTGTCGTAAAAGACCACAAACAGAATAAATACTGCACATATATATATACAACAGCATAGAGCGGTGATGGGCTCACCACCTGTCACGCTGAGCACATGTGCAGTTGCTATTTGGTGAAAAGTGGACTATGGTAGAGGACTGCTGCGCTTTTATTGCCCTCATTGCCTCTGACCAACCCTTCAAGGACAATAATAGTCGTGATTATATGTATGAATTATAGATTCTAGCCTTGTTATTACGAAATTGAAAACAGGGTTAAAACTGGTACTGTCTCTATTGTCTGCCTTTATAAACAAAAACAAGACAGCACCAGATTTCAATTTTGGTTCACGTTTTGAAAAAAGGAGCAAGATAAGAGTACCGCAAGGAGGCATCCTTGGACCGCTTCTTCTCTAATATTGTTAAGAGGAAACACTACGTCGACGTGGCATGCAAAATTCTCATACAAAACACAGAAAATCGTCGTTTCGTAGTCTCCTGTTTCCTCCATGCATACTACTTAGACGCAGTGTTTCCTCTTAATGCCTTTGCAATTTAAAGGAAAACCGTGAAACTAATATTCTCATGAATGTTGGAAGTACAACATAGTTTAATAGTATTAAACAAAAAGAAATCACTAAGCTATCCAAAATAGAAAAGCTACGGCTATCGTACATTTTAAATTCTATAGTTACAAATTCATTGCAAAATCTGAACCTGCCGTTCAAGCTTCGTAACTTTAAATCTTATAAATACTGAATCCTTATGAAATACAAATATATATTTTTCAAATTTAAATAGGTACTTCCTCTCATTGAATTGCAATGTTTTTTTAAAATTCATTCCAGTTGCGCCGGCATCTTCAAACGATTATGCATTCTTTGTAAGTAATAACCCTAAAATAAAACAATAAAAATATAAATGCTTTCATTCCGGGAAAAAAATAACTAACCAAACATTACATTGTCCTAAAAGTCAAAGAGTTGTAGCCGCTTCCTTTTTTTAACATAGTTAGGCTACTTAATTAGTGTACTGGCCAGAGTCATAAATAAATCACCACCGTTTAAAGGGATTAGAGATAACGATTGTTACCTGGACAGGTATTGTTTATTAAGTCGGGCTGTAATCCCCACTCCACTGCGAGGTGTACCTATGAGCTTACTCGTGTATTTAGCCAGTCTATGCTTGAACGTCGTCGAGTGAAGTGCATTTCTTGCTAGTCTTCAAGTTTCATTACTCATACAAGTGTCAAGTTCGTGTACAGTACAGTGTCTCCATAATGGCTTGGACATATAAGACCAAATATACCGTGAGTACAAAAATATTCACAATACTTATTTTATTAGGATTTACTTGTATCTCTTCATTGATTTACATTATTATTTTGTATAAAAATAATATAAATCAATTTACAGTACTTATATATAGTTCACATTCGGTAGGTGCATGGAGTCATAAGTGTTTTTAAAGAGGTCTGATCAAGTAAGACTAGGTGTACCGCAGGGAAGCATACTTAGACTGTTTTTTTCCTAATAACTATAGATTGTGTCATTGCACTTAAAATTATTTTCATAACATGAATAATTTTTATATATAAATTAAAGCTAAGTACCTAAATAATTTAAAGGCGTGCATAAGACACATTTTTTTTACATGCAACTCTAAAGCAACATTATAACAAATAATATTGAAATGTCTTATTTAAGTATTGTTTAAAAGCAAAATTCTCCTAAATTATGCACAACCATTTCAGCGTCGGGTACTATTTTAAATTAATTACCTTCTTTCTGTTCTTTTCTTAAATTTCAAATCTATATTTACTTGTTGTTTTTCCAAGTAGTTAAACTACCGTTTCATGTATTAAGATTAGTCTATATTTTGCTGTTCTCACATCAACTATACTGTCAATATTTATATTGTAATATTATAAGAATTACAAAAAGATTATTAAACTTCAAAAAACTCTTGGTATTGAATCTTTATAGGTATTAAAAATACCATCCTAGTTTCAACTCATAAAGATTTGCAATCGCTGAACTTTTTTTCTATTCATTTCACTTTCATTTTGAAAAAAAACTAACTAACAACATTGTATTGTTTTGTAAGTCAAAAGATGGGAGCCAATTACTTGTTAAAAATAGAATTTAGCTGACTAATTAGTGTTCTGGCCAGAGTCATAAATAAATCACCATCGTTAAGAGGGATTAGAGATAACGATTTACCTGGACATCTATTATTTAATTGAGTCGGGCTGTCATCCCCACCCCGCCCCGAGGTGTACCTCTGAGTAAACTCATGAATTCGTTTAATCAGTGTATGCTTGAACGTCGAGTGAAGTGCATCTCTCACTAGACACTAGTTTATTTCATTTGACAAGTGCAAAGTACGAGTACAGTATTTCGATAATGGCTTGGACATATAAGACCAAATTTTCCGTGAGTACAGACACGTTTAAAGTTTATAGGCAATTACTTTGTTTCTTTTCAGTTTTTAAAAGCAATATTTTGAATTAAAACCACATAAGTACGGTGCCCATTTAAAGTTATCAAATTAACTTTAGCCATTTAATTATAATAATGTATTAGACACATTATTGATAAACCTTTTGACCGGCAAAAATGATGAAAAGTATTAATTTCTTTCTTTTATATTGTTTTGTAAGTTTTATACATACGTAAGTAATTATATGTTAAAAGTTTGTAGTTCATTTTGAAACAGTTGCTGAGAGCTTTTTGTGGCAAATAAATATTCTTCAAACAGATAGTTTAAACAAAACAATATACCTATCCGTTAAAGGTCTGATCAAGTTAGTTTAGCGTGCCGTAGGGATACAGTCTTGGACCGCTTCTTTTCCTAATATAATATCATTAACACTTAATGCCAAGGATAAATTTACTGTAATGTATTTGGATAAATTAGTAAACCTAATATTTTTTTTTAAGTTTTGTATTAATTATGTTAACTTTTTTAATAATTTTTACTAATTGAACTATGCTCCAAACTTCAGTAACTGGATTCACATATCTACAAGTCAGTGTGTAAAACGATATGTTATTATTATTAATATCAAAACATACGGCTAATGTTAGTTTATGATCCACGGCTTACATAAAAGCTATAAACATTGAGTAACGATATTTTATATGTTTTAATTTTAAAAACTTTCTGCTTATAGATAACAACAGTGCTCACGCCACCGAGTACTCCATCACCAACGACACCAGCGGGTGCGGCGAGCCCAGCCGCGCCGACGCCATCACTGTCCGCAGCAATGGGGCTCAATGCCCACATCGCTTCTCTCGGAGAGGTGTCGCGCGCGGCCCAGGCGTGGTGGCAGCGGGACCCGCGGCGCCAGCCGCGCACCAAAGCTGCGGCCCACCCCGTGACCTCACAGCCTCCTGTTGCTCCCTGGCGCCACGCTAGTCTATCTGAAGATCACCCACGACTAACAAAGCGAGAGAGAAGTACAACAGAAAATGACACAAACCCTCCAAAAAAGGTCAAAGAAACCAGCCCTTTACATCAGTTACCTAAAACAGAGGGATCTACTGGTTATCTAGATTCTAACATTGGTGATCTATTGACAAGATTGATCAGCAAAGGCATGATTCAGGTGCCGGAGTCTTTGACGTGCAATGTCAAGAAAGAACCAATTGGCGAATTTAAGCGAGATAAAACAAAAAACAAGTCTGCTATTCTAAAAGTAGACTTAGAAGATCGAGAGAGTTTGAGAGTGTAAGTGAACAGCTATATTATATTTTCATATTGCGATTCTGTAATTCTCTATTTTACGTTATTGATAATTTTATATTAAAATGGTACGCTTGTTACAAGACATCATTATTGTATTTACAGCGCGCAGCCAGGACTCGTGGCACAGCTGTACGCGGGCACGCAGTGCTCCAACTGCAGCACGCGCTTCCCTCCGACGCAGACGGCGCGCTACTCGCAGCACCTCGACTGGCACTTCCGCCAGAACGGCCGTGACCGACTCGCCAAACGCCGTGCCCAGTCCCGCCCCTGGCACTACACCACAAAGGACTGGCTGCAGTACGAGGAGGTCGAAGACCTGGACAAGAGAGGTTGGTTCACAATTCCAATAATTATTTTAAAGTAGCTGAACTTAGAAAGAAATTGATAAAAAAATTTCATCCTAACGAATGCGTTTTGTTTTACAGAAAAAAGCTGGTTTGAAATAAAGCGAGCAAACGAAGCAAAAGAAGAGGTGAAAGAGGTTCCCAGCGTCGTCGCCGGAGCCCTTGCCGACGATAACTGTTGGGTGTGCGGGGACAAGTTCGGCATGTTTTACAACGACGATGATGACGAGTGGCATCTTAAAGACTGCTTGCGCCACGGGAACAAGAACTTTCATCCAGTTTGCCTTGAAAGTTGTGAGGTAAAATTCAACAACGTTCATGGTATATAATGGTGCTAGCGTACATAACCGAAAAAGTTAAGAACAATAACAATAGACTAATGTAAACTTACTCTTTTTTTCAGAAATCACCGATGAAACATGAGCGGCAGTATGAAGTGGCGCAAGAGGAGACAAAAGAACGAGCTTCAATAGTCATCACAATCCCCGATGATGACTAAAGTTAAACTCAAAAATTTATCAGAATCCAAGTGAGTAGTCTAAATCTTTGTACGAGTAGAGAGTATGAGTTGTTATTTATTATTCGATCTAGTTTACGAATACGAAATTTTTGCGACATTTAAGCAACTAAGCACAATGGTAAATATAACTCACACTCATTTATCTCAGACTATGACGTGAATAATTTTGACGAACGACTTAGAATGCTTGTAATTCTAAAGCCTTAAAGTTTTGACGATAGTGGTATTGTAGTCTAATTTTAGTTTTATTATTAAATACATAGTATTTTAAACCTTCCGCTAAAGCTATACGTGTTTTACAGGCGACTGTAGCGGAACCAGCCACGCGCAGTGAGAACATCGTCGCTGGAAGCTATTGCCGTAGCGCCGCGCCGTTCGCTAGTCATTGTAATAAATTTTAAGTTAGATAAGTTATTTGGTCAATCCTTGTTTTTCTACTATGTTTAATGTACTTAATAGAATTTTAGTGTTAAATTTAGAATAGTAATTTCATATTGTTTGTAAGTAACATATCAATAATCAATATGTAAATTTGTAAAAATGTAATATGTATCGAATGCTACGCTGTGATTTTTTTTTGTTGTTTTAAATTAACACATTATTCTAGAAATTTAGTGTGAGAATAGTAATAGTTATTTTATATTTTTGTAAGTAACAATGTAATATGTAAATATCGAATTCTACACTGTGATAATTATTTTCAATAAACCCATTTTCTATTTAAACTGTTTTTTGTTTTCTCCTACTCCCACAACATAACATTCATGATCGAGTTTCCTAGTTCCCACAAGACATGCTAGTATTAACTGTTGTTGGTACCTATTACATTCTTCAATTATTTTTTACAGAACGATATTTATTGGCATAAAAGCGTAGTAGTTATTACAAATATTTCATTTCATGTTCGACATTTATTAGCTAATTGATAATTAAATAGCGAATCACTGTCACATTTGACAAAAGTCCATAAGTTTCACTATTTGACAGTGATTCGCAATCTTACCTATTGAATTATGAATAAGCTAGTCACTGTCAATTAAGACACTTAAATTATTAAGGGTTAAATAAACGCTCCGTTAATGAATCCTTAAGTCACGGTGAATTTGGATTAATTAGTTAACCGTTTATTAGTATCATTCACTGCACACATAGGTGCACCAGGTTACATAAACTTAGGTTTCATTCTGCGTAGAGCTCATAATTTCATAAACATCAAAGCTGTTATTAAGTTATAACGTTTTGGTAAGGAGTCAACTCGAATGCAACGCGGTTATTTGGGCACCACATGAAAAAAAACATCTTCATGGTGAAAAGGAAAAAAAAAAAGTTTACTAGATTTTTATATTTAAAGCAGTACGGTACGGGGTATATCCATTCTACCCATTAATGTATCCTACGTTATTCTATGGTAGGGTATCTAATGGGTATAATAAACTTGAGGAGAAACGTAGCATTGGTGTTGTACATTTTTTTATTAGTGAGAGGGAAAAAGCTCGATGGCGCAGCGGCGCCATCGAGCAAGGCATGTTAAGCCCGTTGGTTTGTTTATAGTGGCTCAACTTTCAAATTATATTGTGTGCCTACCCATTGGACAGCTAAGCAAAATAATGAACCAAAATCTTTTACTAATCGGGTGCTACTTGGAATAGGAATAAGGGGCAGCAAAGGCGTCTGTATAACTTTTTTGGGTATACGAGTCGTTACTTTTAAGTTTAGAACCTCGTAGGTAAAACAATGAATTTAAATAAACTCGAGTGGCCCAAGAGTGCTACCTTGACTCACTCCTGAGTTGGTGAGATACGATTCAGTCACTTCGTTTCCAATGTTGACATATTGCCTTCTCTCTCTCTCATATAGCTGGCTAAAAACCTCAATGTATGCGGACTGCAACCTACAGCAGCCAACTTGACCAGTAATACGTCATTATCAACTATGTCAAATGCAATGCAAAAATATATTCCTGAAATCAAAGTATGCAGAATCCACTTGCACTCCTGAATCCACAAACGGCACTACATACGACATAAAATTAAGTAGATTGCTTGCTGTATTTCGGCCTGGTCTAAACCCATGCTGCGCATCCGACAACTGGCCACTTACTCTAGTAAACTCTTATGAAAATACTTTAAATATTTCTTTCTTTTGTTTTCTGCATATGACGAAGGTTTCTATAAAGAAACAATATCTGTTTTAAAATCTGATTAAGTTTGTCTTAGTAGGTAATGTAGATAATATATAACCGTGTCGCGTAGCGGTGAAAGAATACTTCCACCCCCTCTCTTCCCTTGGGTGTCGTAAAAGACCACAAACAGAATCAATACTGCACATATATATATACAACAGCATAGAGCGGTGATGGGCTCACCACCTGTCACGCTGAGCACATGTGCAGTTGCTATTTGGTGAAAAGTGGACTATGGTAGAGGACTGCTGCGCTTTTATTGCCCTCATTGCCTCTGACCAACCCTTCAAGGACAATAATAGTCGTGATTATATGTATGAATTATAGATTCTAGCCTTGTTATTACGAAATTGAAAACAGGGTTAAAACTGGTACTGTCTCTATTGTCTGCCTTTATAAACAAAAACAAGACAGCACCAGATTTCAATTTTGGTTCACGTTTTGAAAAAAAGAGCAAGATAAGAGTACCGCAAGGAGGCATGCTTGGACCGCTTCTTCTCTAATATTGTTAATGCCTTTGCAATTTAAAGGAAAACCGTGAAACTAATATTCTCATGAATGTTGGAAGTACAACATAGTTTAATAGTATTAAACAAAAAGAAATCACTAAGCTATCCAAAATAGAAAAGCTACGGCTATCGTACATTTTAAATTCTATAGTTACAAATTCATTGCAAAATCTGAACCTGCCGTTCAAGCTTCGTAACTTTAAATCTTATAAATACTGAATCCTTATGAAATACAAATACATATTTTTCAAATTTAAATAGGTACTTCCTCTCATTGAATTGCAATGTTTTTTTAAAATTCATTCCAGTTGCGCCGGCATCTTCAAACGATTATGCATTCTTTGTAAGTAATAACCCTAAAATAAAACAATAAAAATATAAATGCTTTCATTCCGGGAAAAAAATAACTAACCAAACATTACATTGTCCTAAAAGTCAAAGAGTTGTAGCCGCTTCCTTTTTTTAACATAGTTAGGCTACTTAATTAGTGTACTGGCCAGAGTCATAAATAAATCACCACCGTTTAAAGGGATTAGAGATAACGATTGTTACCATGATAGGTATTCAAATCAAATCAAATCAATATCTCTTTATTCAGTAAACTTAGAATAAGCATTTTGAATCGTCAAAAGTTAAAGGATGGACGGGCACCCGCCCACCCACCCCGCCCATTCAGGAAGTCTTTTAACTGTGGAGAAGAAGGGCGCAAGAAACTCCACAGGTTTATAATAATATAGAAGTAACGACATTTACAAAACAATATGTCGTTACCAAATCATACAACATACAATTAAACAAATTATGAGCGTCAATACAAGTTGGAACATGCCCTCCCTGTCATAGAAGGACATTTTCCATTACAACAAAAAAAACATTTGATACGATTACAAGACAAAAGAATATTCAATAAAAAACAGGTATTGCTCGATTTTAAATAAAACGAACAACGTCTTACAGTATCTTTGGAATAAAAAGAAAAACTATTAAATACTACCAATAAAAAAAAATAAGATTGCAAGAGCAGACCAGCCTCCACAGGCGGCACCCGTTCACGAGTATGACATGTGAATCAGCCATCGCTTCGCTCAACCATGTTTTAGAGAACGTAACGACCCGACGTACATGCCACCACCGCAGAGACACTTTAAGAGAGCATGACACACTCGAGCAACTCCAACGAAAGCAAGAGAACAACAAGACGACTTTAAACGCAACATAAATTTTGAGTGGGTACCTTTGTCTGTAAGACACTGCTGTTAAAGGCTATCATACCAGCGTAAAATTAATTATTAAAAAAAAAAAATTGCTAAGAAAATAAAATGTGAAAATATTATTGTAACCAGGCTGTTTTGTCTTCTAAATATTCTTTGACTGTATAATAACCTTTCTTATGTAAACAAGATTTTACATGATTCTTAAACTTATCTAAAGGTAAATCTTGTACAGTACTTGGTATTTTATTATAGTAGTGTATACCTTGCCCCAAGAAAGAGCCGAGAACCTTTTGTAACCTAAACAGTGGCATTACTAGTTTTGACTTACTTCTAGTATTGAAATTGTGTACATCACCGTGTTTAGAAAAAGAGTTAATATTGCACCGCACAAAAACTATACAATTATAAATATATTGCGATGCAACAGTAAGAACACCAACTTCCTTAAAAAAATTTCTCAGAGAAGTTTGTGATCCCAGTCTATAAATGGTTCTTATTGCTCGTTTCTGTAAAATAAATATAGTTTTAATATCAGCCGCTGTTCCCCACAAAAGGACGCCATACGACATGACACTGTGAAAATAACTAAAGTAAACAGTCCTAGCAGTTTCAACATCTGTTAATTGTCTAATTTTTCTAATAGCGTAAGCTGCTGAACTGAGTTTGCCGGCCAAATTCGATATATGCGGATTCCATTGGAGTTTTGAGTCCATGGTTATCCCTAGGAAAACTGTCGAATCTACCAAATCTAATTTATCACCATTCATTCTAACATCGGTTTGTTCGGTCTTGACATTTGGTAGTGTAAATTTAATACATTTCGTTTTTTTAGCGTTTAGCTGTAAATTATTAGCAGTAAACCAACTAAGTACCTCTGAGAGAGCATTGTTTACATCGTCAAAATTATTCTTATTCCTAGTCACATTAAAAATGAGTGAAGTATCATCTGCAAACAATACAATATCACAGAAGTTTTCTACAAAGAATGGCAAGTCATTGATATATATCAAAAATAAGAAAGGGCCAAGAATTGACCCTTGTGGAACTCCCATTTTTACATGAGAACCGGATGACTTAGTTCCATTAATATCGACAGTTTGTGTTCTAGAACTAAGATAAGACTGTATCAATTTAAGCGCAAAACCTTTGAGACCATAATAATTTAACTTCATCGCCAGTGTTCGGTGCTCAACGCAATCGAAAGCCTTGGACAGGTCGCAGAAAACTCCAAGAGCGTTCTGAGACCCCTCCCAGGCATCAAATATATGTTTTATTAGAGCAACACCTGCATCAGTAGTGGAACGACCCTTTGTAAAACCAAATTGCTTACTATGTAAAAGATTATTTAAGTTAAAGTATTCTACTAACTGTTCGAGAATAATTTTTTCATAAATCTTACTAAGTGCTGGTAGTATTGAAATTGGTCGATAGTTACTGGGGTCTTCTTTATTTCCCGATTTAAATAAAGGTATAACCTTACTAAACTTCATAAGATCAGGAAAGATTCCCTTATCAATACAGTTATTAAATATGTCAGCAAGATAGGGTGCAATAGAATATATAATATTCTTAATTATCTTTATAGACATGCCCCACAAATCACCTATGTTTTTCATTTTTAGTGATTTGAAACTTTTAATAATATTATTAGAGTTAATATATTGAAAATTAAAAGAAAAATTACATTTGGGTACATGTTCTTCGAGAAAAGATTGTGCCGCCACTGGTGATGAATTCAAATTAGAGGTTGTTACCACAGGTATATTTATGAAGAAATCATCAAAAATATTAGCAATTTGTGCATCCGAATTGACAAGGTTGTCATTAACTTTTAGAGTAAAAGTGTTGTCCCGTGGTTTTAATTTACCAGTTTCACGGTTGATGATATCCCAAGTGGCTTTTATTTTATTATGAGACTTTTTAATTTTATCTTTAATGAAATTTGATTTTGCTATTAAGCACACTTTCTTAAACAATTTAGAGTATTTTTTACATATTCTGTAAAATTTAAATTATGGTTATATTGTCTTAGATTATATAGCTCAAACAGTTTATTTCTACTTTTATAAATACCAGGCGTGGCCCAGTCACAGAACTTAAGTTTTTGTGAAAACTTTATTGTTTTAGAAGTAAACACCTGGTTTTATTCTGTCTTTATTAGATTAAAGAGATTACTATATAGTACATCCGGATCATCTTGTACAAAGAGCAAAGTATCAATTTTACAAGCTACATTGTTTTTAAAATACTCCATTCGCTTTTTTGTAACTGGTTTACATGTTACAGATTTAGGCTCCTCCTTAACATCAATATCATAGCTCACCTTCAAACCGCAATGGTCAGACGTAAGACTACCAATAACTGACTTAGATACAGGGTCATAGTCTGTAAAAATATTATCGAGACAAGTGGCCGAATGTGAAGTTATTCTAGTGGGTTCAAGAAATAGATTTTTTAAATTAAAACATTTAAATAAAGCTAGAAGACTAACACTCACTGAAGTGTTTTCTAAAATATTTACATTAAAATCCCCACATACTAAAACAAATTTATTTTTTAATTTTATTTTATTAAGTACATCTTCCATTACTTCCATTCAAAAACATCGAAATTGCCCGAGGGGGGTCGGTATACACACACTATTATAAACCTATTTAACTCTACGCATGATAGCTCAATATTACGCTCCTTTGAAAGACATACAATATCATTTCGCTCTTTGTATTTAATATTATTACTAACAAGTATTAAAGAACCGCCGTGAATAGCTGTGCTTCGTACGTACGCACTTGCTAGTTGGAAATTATTTACATGGAAAGACGTGTCATGTGTTTTTAGCCAATGCTCAGTTATACAAAATATATGAATAGCCTGACTTTTTGCAATTAATTCTAATTCTAAGTCCTTGCCAGCCAAACCCTGAATGTTTTGATTTATAATATTAATGGATGTGGACTTGGCTTTTGTCTTAGACCTCAGTTTAAACTAGAGGTAGTCACCTTACTACTAGTTATAAAAGATGCATTAGTAGAACTACTAATGATGACATTATTATAAATAGACATTGTTATACCAGGTATAACTGGGTCTTGTATATTATAAGCTAATAAATTAGCTATCTGGGTCTTATATTTCTTTGGCAAATACATAGTATCTGAAGTCAAAATAAAATTATTAATAAATTTATTAATGTCAAAAAATAAAATATTGTCACTATGACGCCATAATAAATTATATAATAATAAATTTAAGTCAAAAATACGTTTGTTTTGTTCCCAGGTTAAGTTTTACAGTAGGGAAAAGCACTAACAATTAACCTGCAATTTGTATTCGCTTGAAATTGTAACAAATAAGTTATGTTTTCTATTATGTCACGCTTCTTAATTTGTGAACTGTCACCACATAAAATAATTACATTAGTGGAACTGTTCAATGACTGCTGAGATATGCTACGTACTATAGTATTCATTGATAAACCTGGGGCACAGACATTCGTTACTTGTTGATTTAAACTTCCATTCAAAAGCAACCCCAACCCCTGACCCAGTCCATCAGAGAACATAACTGTTTTTCTTTTTAATTCATTAGCATTGTTTATGATCAAGCTATTTAAATCATAAGTAGGTATAATTTCTGTACAGGCCGTTAACGGACTGGGATCCATGACAGACAAGTTAGTTGACTGAATACTTGAGTTTGATAATAAAGGACTTTCACATCTGTTTATCTCATTATTAACTAAAGAGTCGTACCGATCAGCATTGTATTTGCATAAATCAATCAACTCTGTAGCTGATTGAATATGCTCTTCGATTTCCTTTTGTGCAGTTGAATATTTATTGTTTACACTATCAAGTGTCTCATGCAACCGCTGAATATCTGATTGTAATTGCTGAGTGTCCCGGTCATACATTTCCCTACTTTTAATTAATTTATTATTATAAATCTCTAAAGAATCTAAAAGGCTCATACGTTCTTTCCTAAGAGCAATATTTTTGTAAAAACAGTTGTTCTTTTTGATTAATTTTTCAGTTTTCCTTATAAATCTATGGATTTTAACATATTTCTTAATTTTATTGTTGCTTAACTTATTAGTGTTGTGGTTGTTAAGTGGAAGTCGTTCTGCTGAGATTCCACCAGGTGATGCCATAAGCTCCTCGAACAAAGATTGAGTATGTTCCACTTCATGCTGCTGCTGCTTCTCAACGAATTGAGAAATCTGATGGTTGGCTGCACTGAGGTGCCTTTCCAGCTCTGTGATGCGGTCCAAAGCCCTTTCATAAGTGCTGTATTGCTCCTCGAAGTTGGAGACCACCCCTTGTAGATGGTTATGCTGGTGAAGCACATCCTGATGTTGAATGTGCAGTTGGCTTAATTCATTCTTAAGCTGTGAGTTTTTGTCAATAATGGACTTTATTTCCATCTCACTCTCTTCTCTCTCTCTCGTAGCAGCTGATCGAAGGAATCCTTGGATACTTTCAACTCCTGAAGTGTCTGTCTGAGCTTGAGTTCAGTACTTTGTGTAACTGCCTTACGGGTAAGCATTTTGAGTTTTTATTTGTACTCACCTGAAAGTATTAAAACAAGATTAAGATCTTATTTATTGTAATACTACTATGTATATTTATCTCTTATGAATCGCTATAAACTAGAAAGATTATTGGATTACAATATACTAATATAACTACTGGGGGGTAGATGTGTCTCACATAAAAAGGTGCATAAAAGAAGCTATTATATTATAATAACTATATTAGGCACTGATCTAGATTTAATTGAATTGAATAATTCGATGTACTTATTTGGTATAGAAGTAATTTTAACAAGCAAAAAAAAAAATAAAAAAATAAAAATGACAAACTACAAGTAAAACCAAATTATGTAAGCAACTGTAGTTTCTAAATTGTACAAAGTTACAATATCTTTTAACATGTGCCTCTAAAATCTAGTGATATAATTGAAACAGCTAAGAAGTACCACTATTTGAGGTGTTGTTATTATGTAAAAAACAAATAACCAGCTTAGTACATTGACACTTGCAAATCAAATGTAAGTAAGTACTTATAGTGTTTTGGGATTGTTAAAATAGCTATTATAGGTACCTACGTCTTATTAGTTAAAGATATAATGAAAACAATACTCCCCCGGTTTATGTTGCTGCAATCCACGGCAAAAGTTGTGATTTTCACAACTTTGAGTCTAAAAATGTTATCACAGTCAGCTGGCGATGACAGTTGGAATTTTATTATTGCAAATAATTTAAAAACTAAACAAATGTTTGCAGAGATAACACTTGTAGGCGTTTTTCGTCACTTATTTTATTAATTAATTAAAAAATTTACTAGCTATTATGCTTTAAACAAATAATATCAAAATTAAATACGGAGCTAATTATTTTGACAACTTAACCACACAGTGTTGCCAGTGTCAGTATTGTTTATTAAGTCGGGCTGTAATCCCCACTCCACTGCGAGGTGTACCTATGAGCTTACTCGTGTATTTAGCCAGTCTATGCTTGAACGTCGTCGAGTGAAGTGCATTTCTTGCTAGTCTTCAAGTTTCATTACTCATACAAGTGTCAAGTTCGTGTACAGTACAGTGTCTCCACAATGGCTTGGACATATAAGACCAAATATTCCGTGAGTATAAAAATATTCACAATACTTATTTTATTAGGATTCACTTGTATCTCTTCATTGATTTACATTATTTTTTTGTATAAAAATAATATAAATCAATTTACAGTACTTATATATAGTTCACATTCGGTAGGATGCATGGAGTCATAAGTGTTTTTAAAGAGGTCTGATCAAGTAAGACTAGGTGTACCGCAGGGAAGCATACTTAGACTGCTTTTTTCCTAATAACTATAGATTGTGTCATTGCACTTAAAATTATTTTCATAACATGAATATTTTTCTATGTATAAATTAAAGCTAAGTACCTAAATAATTTAAAGGCGTGCATAAGACACATTTTTTTACATGCAACTCTAAAGCAACATTATAACAAATAATATTGAAATGTCTTATTTAAGTATTGTTTAAAAGCAAAATTCTCCTAAATTATGCACAACCATTTCAGCGTCGGGTACTATTTTAAATTAATTACCTTCTTTCTGTTCTTTTCTTAAATTTCAAATCTATATTTACTTGTTGTTTTTCCAAGTAGTTAAACTACCGTTTCATGTATTAAGATTAGTCTATATTTTGCTGTTCTCACATCAACTATACTGTCAATATTTATATTGTAATATTATAAAAAATATAAGAATTACAAAAAAATTATTAAACTTCAAAAAACTCTTGGTATTGAATCTTTATAGGTATTAAAAAATACCATCCTAGTTTCAACTCATAAAGATTTGCAATCGCTGAACTTTTTTTCTATTCATTTCACTTTCATTTTGAAAAAAAACTAACTAACAACATTGTATTGTTTTGTAAGTCAAAAGATGGGAGCCGATTACTTGTTAAAAATAGAATTTAGCTGACTAATTAGTGTTCTGGCCAGAGTCATAAATAAATCACCATCGTTAAGAGGGATTAGAGATAACGATTTACCTGGACATCTATTATTTAATTGAGTCGGGCTGTCATCCCCACCCCGCCCCGAGGTGTACCTCTGAGTAAACTCATGAATTCGTTTGATCAGTGTATGCTTGAACGTCGAGTGAAGTGCATCTCTCACTAGACACTAGTTTATTTCATTTGACAAGTGCAAAGTACGAGTACAGTATTTCGATAATGGCTTGGACATATAAGACCAAATTTTCCGTGAGTACAGACACGTTTAAAGTTTATAGGCAATTACTTTGTTTCTTTTCAGTTTTTAAAAGCAATATTTTGAATTAAAACCACATAAGTACGGTGCCCATTTAAAGTTATCGAATTAACTTTAACCATTTAATTACAATAATGTATTAGACACATTATTGATAAACCTTTTGACCGTCAAAAATGATGAAAAGTATTAATTTCTTTCTTTTATATTGTTTTGTAAGTTTTATACATACGTAAGTAATTATATGTTAAAAGTTTGTAGTTCATTTTGAAACAGTTGCTGAGAGCTTTTTGTCGCAAATAAATATTCTTCAAACAGATAGTTTAAACAAAACAATATACCTATCCGTTAAAGGTCTGATCAAGTTAGTTTAGCGTGCCGCAGGGATACAGTCTTGGACCGCTTCTTTTCCTAATATAATATCATTAACACTTAATGCCAAGGATAAATTTACTGTTATGTATTTGGATAAATTAGTAAACCTAATATTTTTTTTAAGTTTTGTATTAATTATGTTAACTTTTTTAATAATTTTTACTAATTGAACTATGCTCCAAACTTCAGTAACTGGATTCACATATCTACAAGTCAGTGTGTAAAACGATATGTTATTATTATTAATATCAAAACATACGGCTAATGTTATTTTATGATCCACGGCTTACATAAAAGCTATAAACATTGAGTAACGATATTTTATATGTTTTAATTTTAAAAACTTTCTGCTTATAGATAACAACAGTGCTCACGCCACCGAGTACTCCATCACCAACGACACCAGCGGGTGCGGCGAGCCCAGCCGCGCCGACGCCATCACTGTCCGCAGCAATGGGGCTCAATGCCCACATCGCTTCTCTCGGAGAGGTGTCGCGCGCGGCCCAGGCGTGGTGGCAGCGGGACCCGCGGCGCCAGCCGCGCACCAAAGCTGCGGCCCACCCCGTGACCTCACAGCCTCCTGTTGCTCCCTGGCGCCACGCTAGTCTATCTGAAGATCACCCACGACTAACAAAGCGAGAGAGGAGTACAACAGAAAATGACACAAACCCTCCAAAAAAGGTCAAAGAAACCAGCCCTTTACATCAGTTACCTAAAACAGAGGGATCTACTGGTTATCTAGATTGTAACATTGGTGATCTATTGACAAGATTGATCAGCAAAGACATGATTCAGGTGCCGGAGTCTTTGACGTGCAATGTCAAGAAAGAACCTTTTTAAGAAACTAAGCACAATGGTAAATATAACTCACACTCATTTATCTCAGACTATGACGTGAATAATTTTGACGAACGACTTAGAATGCTTGTAATTCTGAAGCCTTAAAGTTTTGACGATAAAGGTATTGTAGTCTAATTTTAGTTTTATTATTAAATACATAGTATTTTAAACCTTTCGCTAAAGCTATACGTGTTTTACAGGCGACTGTAGCGGAACCAGCCACGCGCAGTGAGAACATCGTCGCTGGAAGCTATTGCCGTAGCGCCGCGCCGTTCGCTAGTCATTGTTATAAATTTTAAGTTAGATAAGTTATTTGGTCAATCCTTGTTTTTCTACTATGTTTAATGTACTTAATAGAATTTTAGTGTTAAATTTAGAATAGTAATTTCATATTGTTTGTAAGTAACATATCAATAATCAATATGTAAATTTGTAAAAATGTAATATGTATCGAATGCTACGCTGTGATTTTTTTGTTGTTGTTTTAAATTAACACATTATTCTAGAAATTTTGTGTGATAATAGTAATAGTTATTTTATATTTTTGTAAGTAACAATGTAATATGTAAATATCGAATTCTACACTGTGATAATTATTTTCAATAAACCCATTTTCTATTTAAACTGTTTTTTGTTTTCTCCTATTCCCACAACATAACATTCATGATCAAGTTTCCTAGTTCCCACAAGATATGCTAGTATTAACTGTTGTTGGTACCTATTACATTCTTCAATTATTTTTTACAGAACGATATTTATTGGCATAAAAGCGTAGTAGTTATTACAAATATTTCATTTCATGTTCGACATTTATTAGCTAATTGATAATTAAATAGCGAATCACTGTCACATTTGACAAAAGTCCATAAGTTTCACTATTTGACAGTGATTCGCAATCTTACCTATTGAATTATGAATAAGCTAGTCACTGTCAATTAAGACACTTAAATTATCAAGGGTTAAATAAACGCTCCGTTAATGAATCCTTAAGTCACGGTGAATTTGGATTAATTAGTTAACCGTTTATTAGTATCATTCACTGCACACATAGGTGCACCAGGTTACATAAACTTAGGTTTCATTCTGCGTAGAGCTCATAATTTCATAAACATCAAAGCTGTTATTAAGTTATAACGTTTTGGTAAGGAGTCAACTCGAATGCAACGCGGTTATTTGGGCACCACATGAAAAAAAATATCTTCATGGTGGAGAGGATAAAAAAAAAATTACTAGATTTTTATATTTAAAGCAGTACGGGGTATATCCATTCTACCCATTAATGTATCCTACGTTATTCTATGGTAGGGTATCTAATGGGTATAATAAACTTGAGGAGAAACGTAGCATTGGTGTTGTACATTTTATTATTAGTGAGAGGGAAAAAGCTCGATGGCGCAGCGGCGAGCGCGTTCGGCTTGCGATCTTGCCCGCTAAGCAACTTTTGCAATGCCGGGTCGCTGGATGGGTGACCAAATTTAAAATATCTCGAGCTCCTCCGTGATTCGGAAGGCATGTTAAGCCCGTTGGTATGTTTATAGTGGCTCAACTTTCAAATTATATTGTGTGCCTACTCATTGGACAGCTAAGCAAAATAATGAACCAAAATCTTTTACTAATCGGGTGCTACTTGGAATAGGAATAAGGGGCAGCAAAGGCGTCTGTATAACTTTTTTGGGTATACGAGTCGTTACTTTTAAGTTTAGAACCTCGTAGGTAAAACAATGAATTTAAATAAACTCGAGTGGCCCAAGAGTGCTACCTTGACTCACTCCTGAGTTGGTGAGATACGATTCAGTCACTTCGTTTCCAATGTTGACATATTGCCTTCTCTCTCTCTCATATAGCTGGCTAAAAACCTCAATGTATGCGGACTGCAACCTACAGCAGCCAACTTGACCAGTAAGTAATACGTCATTATCAACTATGACAAATGCAATGCAAAAATATATTCCTGAAATCAAAGTATGCAGAATCCACTTGCACTCCTGAATCCACAAACGGCACTACATACGACATAAAATTAAGTAGATTGCTTGCTGTATTTCGGCCTGGTCTAAACCCATGCTGCGCATCCGACAACTGGCCACTTACTCTAGTAAACTCTTATGAAAATACTTTAAATATTTCTTTCTTTTGTTTTCTGCATATGACGCAGGTTTCTACAAAGAAACAATATCTGTTTTAAAATCTGATTAAGTTTGTCTTAGTAGGTAATGTAGATAATATATAACCGTGTCGCGTAGCGGTGAAAGAATACTACCACCCCCTCTCTTCCCTTGGGTGTCGTAAAAGACCATAAACAGAATAAATACTGCACATATATATATACAACAGCATAGAGCGGTGATGGGCTCACCACCTGTCACGCTGAGCACATGTGCAGTTGCTATTTGGTGAAAAGTGGACTATGGTAGAGGACTGCTGCGCTTTTATTGCCCTCATTGCCTCTGACCAACCCTTCAAGGACAATAATAGTCGTGATTATATGTATGAATTATAGATTCTAGCCTTGTTATTACGAAATTGAAAACAGGGTTAAAACTGGTACTGTCTCTATTGTCTGCCTTTATAAACAAAAACAAGACAGCACCAGATTTCAATTTTGGTTCACGTTTTGAAAAAAAGAGCAAGATAAGAGTACCGCAAGGAGGCATGCTTGGACAGCTTCTTCTCTAATATTGTTAATGCCTTTGCAATTTAAAGGAAAACCGTGAAACTAATATTCTCATGAATGTTGGAAGTACAACATAGTTTAATAGTATTAAACAAAAAGAAATCACTAAGCTATCCAAAATAGAAAAGCTACGGCTATCGTACTTTTAAATTCTATAGTTACAAATTCATTGCAAAATCTGAACCTGCCGTTCAAGCTTCGTAACTTTAAATCTTATAAATACTGAATCCTTATGAAATACAAATATATATTTTTCAAATTTAAATAGGTACTTCCTCTCATTGAATTGCAATGTTTTTTTAAAATTCATTCCAGTTGCGCCGGCATCTTCAAACGATTATGCATTCTTTGTAAGTAATAACCCTAAAATAAAACAATAAAAATATAAATGCTTTCATTCCGGGAAAAAAATAACTAACCAAACATTGTATTGTCCTAAAAGTCAAAGAGTTGTAGCCGCTTCCTTTTTTTAACATAGTTAGGCTACTTAATTAGTGTACTGGCCAGAGTCATAAATAAATCACCACCGTTTAAAGGGATTAGAGATAACGATTGTTACCTGGACAGGTATTGTTTATTAAGTCGGGCTGTAATCCCCACTCCACTGCGAGGTGTACCTATGAGCTTACTCGTGTATTTAGCCAGTCTATGCTTGAACGTCGTCGAGTGAAGTGCATTTCTTGCTAGTCTTCAAGTTTCATTACTCATACAAGTGTCAAGTTCGTGTACAGTACAGTGTCTCCACAATGGCTTGGACATATAAGACCAAATATTCCGTGAGTATAAAAATATTCACAATACTTATTTTATTAGGATTTACTTGTATCTCTTCATTGATTTACATTATTTTTTTGTATAATAATAATATAAATCAATTTACAGTACTTATATATAGTTCACATTCGGTAGGATGCATGGAGTCATAAGTGTTTTTAAAGAGGTCTGATCAAGTAAGACTAGGTGTACCGCAGGGAAGCATACTTAGACTGCTTTTTTCCTAATAACTATAGATTGTGTCATTGCACTTAAAATTATTTTCATAACATGAATATTTTTCTATGTATAAATTAAAGCTAAGTACCTAAATAATTTAAAGGCGTGCATAAGACACATTTTTTTACATGCAACTCTAAAGCAACATTATAACAAATAATATTGAAATGTCTTATTTAAGTATTGTTTAAAAGCAAAATTCTCCTAAATTATGCACAACCATTTCAGCGTCGGGTACTATTTTAAATTAATTACCTTCTTTCTGTTCTTTTCTTAAATTTCAAATCTATATTTACTTGTTGTTTTTCCAAGTAGTTAAACTACCGTTTCATGTATTAAGATTAGTCTATATTTTGCTGTTCTCACATCAACTATACTGTCAATATTTATATTGTAATATTATAAAAAATATAAGAATTACAAAAAGATTATTTAACTTCAAAAAACTCTTGGTATTGAATCTTTATAGGTATTAAAAATACCATCCTAGTTTCAACTCATAAAGATTTGCAACTTTTTTTCTATTCATTTCACTTTCATTTTGAAAAAAAAACTAACTAACAACATTATATTGTTTTGTAAGTCAAAAGATGGGAGCCGATTACTTGTTAAAAATAGAATTTAGCTTACTAATTAGTGTTCTGGCCAGAGTCATAAATAAATCACCATCGTTAAGAGGGATTAGAGATAACGATTTACCTGGACATCTATTATTTAATTGAGTCGGGCTGTCATCCCCACCCCGCCTCGAGGTGTACCTCTGAGTAAACTCATGAATTCGTTTGATCAGTGTATGCTTGAACGTCGAGTGAAGTGCATCTCTCACTAGACACTAGTTTATTTCATTTGACAAGTGCAAAGTACGAGTACAGTATTTCCATAATGGCTTGGACATATAAGACCAAATTTTCCGTGAGTACAGACACGTTTAAAGTTTATAGGCAATTACTTTGTTTCTTTTCAGTTTTTAAAAGCAATATTTTGAATTAAAACCACATAAGTACGGTGCCCATTTAAAGTTACCGAATTAACTTTAACCATTTAATTACAATAATGTATTAGACACATTATTGATAAACCTTTTGACCGGCATAAATGATGAAAAGTATTAATTTCTTTCTTTTATATTGTTTTGTAAGTTTTATACATACGTAAGTAATTATATGTTAAAAGTTTGTAGTTCATTTTGAAACAGTTGCTGAGAGCTTTTTGTGGCAAATAAATATTCTTCAAACAGATAGTTTAAACAAAACAATATACCTATCCGTTAAAGGTCTGATCAAGTTAGTTTAGCGTGCCGTAGGGATACAGTCTTGGACCGCTTCTTTTCCTAATATAATATCATTAACACTTAATGCCAAGGATAAATTTACTGTAATGTATTTGGATAAATTAGTAAACCTAATATTTTTTTTTAAGTTTTGTATTAATTATGTTAACTTTTTTAATAATTTTTACTAATTGAACTATGCTCCAAACTTCAGTAACTGGATTCACATATCTACAAGTCAGTGTGTAAAACGATATGTTATTATTAATAATATCAAAACATACGGCTAATGTTAGTTTATGATCCACGGCTTACATAAAAGCTATAAACATTGAGTAACGATATTTTATATGTTTTAATTTTAAAAACTTTCTGCTTATAGATAACAACAGTGCTCACGCCACCGAGTACTCCATCACCAACGACACCAGCGGGTGCGGCGAGCCCAGCCGCGCCGACGCCATCACTGTCCGCAGCAATGGGGCTCAATGCCCACATCGCTTCTCTCGGAGAGGTGTCGCGCGCGGCCCAGGCGTGGTGGCAGCGGGACCCGCGGCGCCAGCCGCGCACCAAAGCTGCGGCCCACCCCGTGACCTCACAGCCTCCTGTTGCTCCCTGGCGCCACGCTAGTCTATCTGAAGATCACCCACGACTAACAAAGCGAGAGAGGAGTACAACAGAAAATGACACAAACCCTCCAAAAAAGGTCAAAGAAACCAGCCCTTTACATCAGTTACCTAAAACAGAGGGATCTACTGGTTATCTAGATTCTAACATTGGTGATCTATTGACAAAATTGATCAGCAAAGGCATGATTCAGGTGCCGGAGTCTTTGACGTGCAATGTCAAGAAAGAACCAATTGGCGAATTTAAGCGAGATAAAACAAAAAACAAGTCTGCTATTCTAAAAGTAGACTTAGAAGATCGAGAGAGTTTGAGAGTGTAAGTGAACAGCTATATTATATTTTCATATTGCGATTCTGTAATTCTCTATTTTACGTTATTGATAATTTTATATTAAAATGGTACGCTTGTTACAAGACATCATTATTGTATTTACAGCGCGCAGCCAGGACTCGTGGCACAGCTGTACGCGGGCACGCAGTGCTCCAACTGCAGCACGCGCTTCCCTCCGACGCAGACGGCGCGCTACTCGCAGCACCTCGACTGGCACTTCCGCCAGAACGGCCGTGACCGACTCGCCAAACGCCGTGCCCAGTCCCGCCCCTGGCACTACACCACAAAGGACTGGCTGCAGTACGAGGAGGTCGAAGACCTGGACAAGAGAGGTTGGTTCACAATTCCAATAATTATTTTAAAGTAGCTGAACTTAGAAAGAAATTGATAAAAAAATTTCATCCTAACGAATGCGTTTTGTTTTACAGAAAAAAGCTGGTTTGAAATAAAGCGAGCAAACGAAGCAAAAGAAGAGGTGAAAGAGGTTCCCAGCGTCGTCGCCGGAGCCCTTGCCGACGATAACTGTTGGGTGTGCGGAGACAAGTTCGGCATGTTTTACAACGACGATGATGACGAGTGGCATCTTAAAGACTGCTTGCGCCACGGGAACAAGAACTTTCATCCAGTTTGCCTTGAAAGTTGTGAGGTAAAATTCAACAACGTTCATGGTATATAATGGTGCTAGCGTACATAACCGAAAAAGTTAAGAACAATAACAATAGACTAATGTAAACTTACTCTTTTTTTCAGAAATCACCGATGAAACATGAGCGGCAGTATGAAGTGGCGCAAGAGGAGACAAAAGAACGAGCTTCAATAGTCATCACAATCCCCGATGATGACTGAAGTTAAACTCAAAAATTTATCAGAATCCAAGTGAGTAGTCTAAATCTTTGTACGAGTAGAGAGTATGAGTTGTTATTTATTATTCGATCTAGTTTACGAATACGAAATTTTTGCGACATTTAAGCAACTAAGCACAATGGTAAATATAACTCACACTCATTTATCTCAGACTATGACGTGAATAATTTTGACGAACGACTTAGAATGCTTGTAATTCTGAAGCCTTAAAGTTTTGACGATAGTGGTATTGTAGTCTAATTTTAGTTTTATTATTATTCTCCTATTCCCACAACATAACATTCATGATCGAGTTTCCTAGTTCCCACAAGACATGCTAGTATTAACTGTTGTTGGTACCTATTACATTCTTCAATTATTTTTTACAGAACGATATTTTTTGGCATAAAAGCGTAGTAGTTATTACAAATATTTCATTTCATGTTCGACATTTATTAGCTAATTGATAATTAAATAGCGAATCACTGTCACATTTGACAAAAGTCCATAAGTTTCACTATTTGACAGTGATTCGCAATCTTACCTATTGAATTATGAATAAGCTAGTCACTGTCAATTAAGACACTTAAATTATTAAGGGTTAAATAAACGCTCCGTTAATGAATCCTTAAGTCACGGTGAATTTGGATTAATTAGTTAACCGTTTATTAGTATCATTCACTGCACACATAGGTGCACCAGGTTACATAAACTTAGGTTTCATTCTGCGTAGAGCTCATAATTTCATAAACATCAAAGCTGTTATTAAGTTATAACGTTTTGGTAAGGAGTCAACTCGAATGCAACGCGGTTATTTGGGCACCACATGAAAAAAAATATCTTCATGGTGGAGAGGATAAAAAAAAAATTACTAGATTTTTATATTTAAAGCAGTACGGGGTATATCCATTCTACCCATTAATGTATCCTACGTTATTCTATGGTAGGGTATCTAATGGGTATAATAAACTTGAGGAGAAACGTAGCATTGGTGTTGTACATTTTATTATTAGTGAGAGGGAAAAAGCTCGATGGCGCAGCGGCGAGCGCGTTCGGCTTGCGATCTTGCCCGCTAAGCAACTTTTGCAATGCCGGGTCGCTGGATGGGTGACCAAATTTAAAATATCTCGAGCTCCTCCGTGATTCGGAAGGCATGTTAAGCCCGTTGGTATGTTTATAGTGGCTCAACTTTCAAATTATATTGTGTGCCTACTCATTGGACAGCTAAGCAAAATAATGAACCAAAATCTTTTACTAATCGGGTGCTACTTGGAATAGGAATAAGGGGCAGCAAAGGCGTCTGTATAACTTTTTTGGGTATACGAGTCGTTACTTTTAAGTTTAGAACCTCGTAGGTAAAACAATGAATTTAAATAAACTCGAGTGGCCCAAGAGTGCTACCTTGACTCACTCCTGAGTTGGTGAGATACGATTCAGTCACTTCGTTTCCAATGTTGACATATTGCCTTCTCTCTCTCTCATATAGCTGGCTAAAAACCTCAATGTATGCGGACTGCAACCTACAGCAGCCAACTTGACCAGTAAGTAATACGTCATTATCAACTATGACAAATGCAATGCAAAAATATATTCCTGAAATCAAAGTATGCAGAATCCACTTGCACTCCTGAATCCACAAACGGCACTACATACGACATAAAATTAAGTAGATTGCTTGCTGTATTTCGGCCTGGTCTAAACCCATGCTGCGCATCCGACAACTGGCCACTTACTCTAGTAAACTCTTATGAAAATACTTTAAATATTTCTTTCTTTTGTTTTCTGCATATGACGCAGGTTTCTACAAAGAAACAATATCTGTTTTAAAATCTGATTAAGTTTGTCTTAGTAGGTAATGTAGATAATATATAACCGTGTCGCGTAGCGGTGAAAGAATACTACCACCCCCTCTCTTCCCTTGGGTGTCGTAAAAGACCACAAACAGAATCAATACTGCACATATATATATACAACAGCATAGAGCGGTGATGGGCTCACCACCTGTCACGCTGAGCACATGTGCAGTTGCTATTTGGTGAAAAGTGGACTATGGTAGAGGACTGCTGCGCTTTTATTGCCCTCATTGCCTCTGACCAACCCTTCAAGGACAATAATAGTCGTGATTATATGTATGAATTATAGATTCTAGCCTTGTTATTACGAAATTGAAAACAGGGTTAAAACTGGTACTGTCTCTATTGTCTGCCTTTATAAACAAAAACAAGACAGCACCAGATTTCAATTTTGGTTCACGTTTTGAAAAAAAGAGCAAGATAAGAGTACCGCAAGGAGGCATGCTTGGACAGCTTCTTCTCTAATATTGTTAATGCCTTTGCAATTTAAAGGAAAACCGTGAAACTAATATTCTCATGAATGTTGGAAGTACAACATAGTTTAATAGTATTAAACAAAAAGAAATCACTAAGCTATCCAAAATAGAAAAGCTACGGCTATCGTACTTTTAAATTCTATAGTTACAAATTCATTGCAAAATCTGAACCTGCCGTTCAAGCTTCGTAACTTTAAATCTTATAAATACTGAATCCTTATGAAATACAAATATATATTTTTCAAATTTAAATAGGTACTTCCTCTCATTGAATTGCAATGTTTTTTTAAAATTCATTCCAGTTGCGCCGGCATCTTCAAACGATTATGCATTCTTTGTAAGTAATAACCCTAAAATAAAACAATAAAAATATAAATGCTTTCATTCCGGGAAAAAAATAACTAACCAAACATTGTATTGTCCTAAAAGTCAAAGAGTTGTAGCCGCTTCCTTTTTTTAACATAGTTAGGCTACTTAATTAGTGTACTGGCCAGAGTCATAAATAAATCACCACCGTTTAAAGGGATTAGAGATAACGATTGTTACCTGGACAGGTATTGTTTCTTAAGTCGGGCTGTAATCCCCACTCCACTGCGAGGTGTACCTATGAGCTTACTCGTGTATTTAGCCAGTCTATGCTTGAACGTCGTCGAGTGAAGTGCATTTCTTGCTAGTCTTCAAGTTTCATTACTCATACAAGTGTCAAGTTCGTGTACAGTACAGTGTCTCCACAATGGCTTGGACATATAAGACCAAATATTCCGTGAGTATAAAAATATTCACAATACTTATTTTATTAGGATTTACTTGTATCTCTTCATTGATTTACATTATTTTTTTGTATAAAAATAATATAAATCAATTTACAGTACTTATATAAGGTGACTGCTAGAAACCGCAAAAAACTTCTAGGGCTGGTCAGGTCAAGTGTTTCAAACATGACAAAAATGACAAAAAAGAAATTCGTGTTTTTTTTAAATTTTTAATTAAATAATTCATTTTGTATATTTTAATTAGATGGTCTTTGAGTATCTAATTTATTTTAAACCAATAACATAAGAAAAATAAAATTAAAAACAATTAAAAATAACGATTATTTACAACGCGCGGGCAACGAACGGCTGGCCGGCCGACTGTTAACCCGTAAGCGTTGTCAGCTGGGCGATAAGTACCTACGTTAGTCTGCAATCACGAGACCCCATTTATTTTCCTTTAATTGAAATGTGCGTAAGTATAAGGTGCAGTTAAGTCCAACGCCACTTTTTAACTGTAATTATGGTAAGTGTTATGATGTATGAACGTAATTTCAATTCAATCTTAGTAAATATCTATCACACCACACATTATGAGAAGTTACAATTATCTTTCCTTACAAATGAAAGATCAATGGGTAGTTGGGTAGTTATCTAATATCGCGTCCGCACGCTAAGCACTTGCCGCTAACTCCAAACCAAATGACCAGATGACCTTTCATGTCCTCGACAACTAAACAGCCTAAAGCATTGTGATAAGTTACCTATGTTATGTTGTTGTTATTCAAGCGGTTATTTTACTATTCAGTTTTACTTATTTATTTACACTAAATTAAGTCAAACTAATGTCTCGCATGAAAGGCAACGTTAATACCTAAAAAGCTGCGTAATTAATAGGTGTCGGTAGGTACTTACTTACATGGTGTTAGAAGCATTCCAGTTTATTACATCAGCGAACAGGAAAGGTGATAAGCTTCCCATCACACCTCACAGGCTTTGGACTGTCAAACTAACGTAATATTACATAAAAATTAAACCTTCGCCAAAATAACGTAAATAAAATAAAATTTATTAAAGGACGAACTAAAATAACTCTTGTGATCGGCACATTATTATTACACTTATTTAACGTGTTTAAAAGAACACCACTTGTTCTACCTACAAGTCTAATACGACTTAACACCCATTTGTTACACAAAACATTAATTTGTTACTGAACTGATTAATTCACGGTAGCCTATTCATAATAATACTAATCCTTTACTAATTAACTCATACTAGTTATTAGTTTAATCACCCACACACAAATGCACCTCACATACACACCAAAACTTTCCCGAGGAAACTGCACACACCTGCTGCGCTGCGCTGCGCAAGAGACTCAAGTGAGACAGTGAGTTCAGTGACTCGACTCAGCACAGCAGTGCCACAGTGCGATTCTCTAAGTTAAAGCCGTAACGTTGGTACACCGCCTGCCGCAGCGATAAGAATTTACTCTGTCTCTTTCATATTCATAGAATTGGAAAGAGACAGCAGATCGTCTACGTGTCGCTCGCTTGCGCATCTTGCATCTTTGATTTTATTCGGCAGTCAACTTATGCATTCTGTCTGGTGCATTCGCGTCGCGTGTGCGTAAAAATGCCTAAAGCACGCCGAATTAGTGTAATAATAATTATGTGCCGATCACAAAAGTTGTTCTAGTTTATCCTTTAATAAATTTTAATTTATTTACGAAATTTTTAGCACAGGTTTTTACTTTTATTTAATCATTATTACATTAGTTTGACAGTGGGAAGCTTATCACCTTTCCTGTGCGCTAATGTAATAAACTGGAATGCTCTATAACACCATGTAAGTACCTGCCTACCTATCAATTACGCAGCAGTTTAGGTATCAACGTTGCCTTTAATGCGATACATTAGTTTAACTTAATTTAGTGTAAGTAGGCAAGACTGAATAGTGAAATAACGCTTGACTAACAATAACACAAAATAGGTAATACATACTTATTTTAGTTTAGTTGTCGTAGACATGAAAGGTCATCGTTCGGTCGTTGGTCGTACCTTAGATAACTACCTACATTTGATCTTTCATTTGTAAGGAAAGGTAGCTGTACCTATCTTCTCATAATGTGTGATAGATTTTTTTTGTAAGACGTAGGGTAGGATTGAATTGAAATTACGCTAATACATAACACTTATCATAATTACAGTTAAAATGTGGCCATAACTTGATGCAATCGATAGTCGTTAGACTTAACTGCACCTTATACCTACGCACATTTCAATTAAAGGAAAATAAATGGGGTCTCATGATTGCAGACTAACGTAGGTACTTAACGCCCAGCTGACGACGCGGACGTGTCACTGTCAACCGACGGCCTCCCGGCAGTTCGTTGAACTTCGTTGCCCGCGCGTTGTAAATAATCGTTATTTTTAATTGCTTTTCATTTTATTTTTCTTATGTTATTGCTTTAAAATAAATAAGATACTCAAAGACAATCTAATTAAAATTTACAGAATGAATTATTTAATAAAAAATGAAAAAAACACGAATTACATTTTTGTCATTTTTGTCATGTTTAAATCACTTGACCTGACCAGCCCTAGAAGTTTTTTGCGGTTTCTAGCAGTCACCTTATATAATATAGTTCACATTCGGTAGGATGCATGGAGTCATAAGTGTTTTTAAAGAGGTCTGATCAAGTAAGACTAGGTGTACCGCAGGGAAGCATACTTAGACTGCTTTTTTCCTAATAACTATAGATTGTGTCATTGCACTTAAAATTATTTTCATAACATGAATATTTTTCTATGTATAAATTAAAGCTAAGTACCTAAATAATTTAAAGGCGTGCATAAGACACATTTTTTTACATGCAACTCTAAAGCAACATTATAACAAATAATATTGAAATGTCTTATTTAAGTATTGTTTAAAAGCAAAATTCTCCTAAATTATGCACAACCATTTCAGCGTCGGGTACTATTTTAAATTAATTACCTTCTTTCTGTTCTTTTCTTAAATTTCAAATCTATATTTACTTGTTGTTTTTCCAAGTAGTTAAACTACCGTTTCATGTATTAAGATTAGTCTATATTTTGCTGTTCTCACATCAACTATACTGTCAATATTTATATTGTAATATTATAAAAAATATAAGAATTACAAAAAAATTATTAAACTTCAAAAAACTCTTGGTATTGAATCTTTATAGGTATTAAAAAATACCATCCTAGTTTCAACTCATAAAGATTTGCAATCGCTGAACTTTTTTTCTATTCATTTCACTTTCATTTTGAAAAAAAACTAACTAACAACATTGTATTGTTTTGTAAGTCAAAAGATGGGAGCCGATTACTTGTTAAAAATAGAATTTAGCTGACTAATTAGTGTTCTGGCCAGAGTCATAAATAAATCACCATCGTTAAGAGGGATTAGAGATAACGATTTACCTGGACATCTATTATTTAATTGAGTCGGGCTGTCATCCCCACCCCGCCCCGAGGTGTACCTCTGAGTAAACTCATGAATTCGTTTGATCAGTGTATGCTTGAACGTCGAGTGAAGTGCATCTCTCACTAGACACTAGTTTATTTCATTTGACAAGTGCAAAGTACGAGTACAGTATTTCGATAATGGCTTGGACATATAAGACCAAATTTTCCGTGAGTACAGACACGTTTAAAGTTTATAGGCAATTACTTTGTTTCTTTTCAGTTTTTAAAAGCAATATTTTGAATTAAAACCACATAAGTACGGTGCCCATTTAAAGTTATCAAATTAACTTTAGCCATTTAATTACAATAATGTATTAGACACATTATTGATAAACCTTTTGACCTTCAAAAATGATGAAAAGTATTAATTTCTTTCTTTTATATTGTTTTGTAAGTTTTATACATACGTAAGTAATTATATGTTAAAAGTTTGTAGTTCATTTTGAAACAGTTGCTGAGAGCTTTTTGTGGCAAATAAATATTCTTCAAACAGATAGTTTAAACAAAACAATATACCTATCCGTTAAAGGTCTGATCAAGTTAGTTTAGCGTGCCGCAGGGATACAGTCTTGGACCGCTTCTTTTCCTAATATAATATCATTAACACTTAATGCCAAGGATAAATTTACTGTAATGTATTTGGATAAATTAGTAAACCTAATATTTTTTTTTAAGTTTTGTATTAATTATGTTAACTTTTTTAATAATTTTTACTAATTGAACTATGCTCCAAACTTCAGTAACTGGATTCACATATCTACAAGTCAGTGTGTAAAACGATATGTTATTATTATTAATATCAAAACATACGGCTAATGTTAGTTTATGATCCACGGCTTACATAAAAGCTATAAACATTGAGTAACGATATTTTATATGTTTTAATTTTAAAAACTTTCTGCTTATAGATAACAACAGTGCTCACGCCACCGAGTACTCCATCACCAACGACACCAGCGGGTGCGGCGAGCCCAGCCGCGCCGACGCCATCACTGTCCGCAGCAATGGGGCTCAATGCCCACATCGCTTCTCTCGGAGAGGTGTCGCGCGCGGCCCAGGCGTGGTGGCAGCGGGACCCGCGGCGCCAGCCGCGCACCAAAGCTGCGGCCCACCCCGTGACCTCACAGCCTCCTGTTGCTCCCTGGCGCCACGCTAGTCTATCTGAAGATCACCCACGACTAACAAAGCGAGAGAGGAGTACAACAGAAAATGACACAAACCCTCCAAAAAAGGTCAAAGAAACCAGCCCTTTACATCAGTTACCTAAAACAGAGGGATCTACTGGTTATCTAGATTCTAACATTGGTGATCTATTGACAAGATTGATCAGCAAAGGCATGATTCAGGTGCCGGAGTCTTTGACGTGCAATGTCAAGAAAGAACCAATTGGCGAATTTAAGCGAGATAAAACAAAAAACAAGTCTGCTATTCTAAAAGTAGACTTAGAAGATCGAGAGAGTTTGAGAGTGTAAGTGAACAGCTATATTATATTTTCATATTGCGATTCTGTAATTCTCTATTTTACGTTATTGATAATTTTATATTAAAATGGTACGCTTGTTACAAGACATCATTATTGTATTTACAGCGCGCAGCCAGGACTCGTGGCACAGCTGTACGCGGGCACGCAGTGCTCCAACTGCAGCACGCGCTTCCCTCCGACGCAGACGGCGCGCTACTCGCAGCACCTCGACTGGCACTTCCGCCAGAACGGCCGTGACCGACTCGCCAAACGCCGTGCCCAGTCCCGCCCCTGGCACTACACCACAAAGGACTGGCTGCAGTACGAGGAGGTCGAAGACCTGGACAAGAGAGGTTGGTTCACAATTCCAATAATTATTTTAAAGTAGCTGAACTTAGAAAGAAATTGATAAAAAAATTTCATCCTAACGAATGCGTTTTGTTTTACAGAAAAAAGCTGGTTTGAAATAAAGCGAGCAAACGAAGCAAAAGAAGAGGTGAAAGAGGTTCCCAGCGTCGTCGCCGGAGCCCTTGCCGACGATAACTGTTGGGTGTGCGGGGACAAGTTCGGCATGTTTTACAACGACGATGATGACGAGTGGCATCTTAAAGACTGCTTGCGCCACGGGAACAAGAACTTTCATCCAGTTTGCCTTGAAAGTTGTGAGGTAAAATTCAACAACGTTCATGGTATATAATGGTGCTAGCGTACATAACCGAAAAAGTTAAGAACAATAACAATAGACTAATGTAAACTTACTCTTTTTTTTCAGAAATCACCGATGAAACATGAGCGGCAGTATGAAGTGGCGCAAGAGGAGACAAAAGAACGAGCTTCAATAGTCATCACAATCCCCGATGATGACTGAAGTTAAACTCAAAAATTTATCAGAATCCAAGTGAGTAGTCTAAATCTTTGTACGAGTAGAGAGTATGAGTTGTTATTTATTATTCGATCTAGTTTACGAATACGAAATTTTTGCGACATTTAAGCAACTAAGCACAATGGTAAATATAACTCACACTCATTTATCTCAGACTATGACGTGAATAATTTTGACGAACGACTTAGAATGCTTGTAATTCTGAAGCCTTAAAGTTTTGACGATAGTGGTATTGTAGTCTAATTTTAGTTTTATTATTAAATACATTGTATTTTAAACCTTTCGCTAAAGCTATACGTGTTTTACAGGCGACTGCAGCGGAACCAGCCACGCGCAGTGAGAATACCGTCGCTGGAAGCTATTGCCGTAGCGCCGCGCCGTTCGCTAGTCATTGTTATAAATTTTAAGTTAGATAAGTTATTTGGTCAATCCTTGTTTTTCTACTATGTTTAATGTACTTAATAGAATTATAGTGTTAAATTTAGAATAGTAATTTCATATTGTTTGTAAGTAACATATCAATAATCAATATGTAAATTTGTAAAAATGTAATATGTATCGAATGCTACGCTGTGATTTTTTTTTGTTGTTTTAAATTAACACATTATTCTAGAAATTTAGTGTGATAATAGTAATAGTTATTTTATATTTTTGTAAGTAACAATGTAATATGTAAATATCGAATTCTACACTGTGATAATTATTTTCAATAAACCCATTTTCTATTTAAACTGTTTTTTGTTTTCTCCTATTCCCACAACATAACATTCATGATCGAGTTTCCTAGTTCCCACAAGACATGCTAGTATTAACTGTTGTTGGTACCTATTACATTCTTCAATTATTTTTTACAGAACGATATTTTTTGGCATAAAAGCGTAGTAGTTATTACAAATATTTCATTTCATGTTCGACATTTATTAGCTAATTGATAATTAAATAGCGAATCACTGTCACATTTGACAAAAGTCCATAAGTTTCACTATTTGACAGTGATTCGCAATCTTACCTATTGAATTATGAATAAGCTAGTCACTGTCAATTAAGACACTTAAATTATTAAGGGTTAAATAAACGCTCCGTTAATGAATCCTTAAGTCACGGTGAATTTGGATTAATTAGTTAACCGTTTATTAGTATCATTCACTGCACACATAGGTGCACCAGGTTACATAAACTTAGGTTTCATTCTGCGTAGAGCTCATAATTTCATAAACATCAAAGCTGTTATTAAGTTATAACGTTTTGGTAAGGAGTCAACTCGAATGCAACGCGGTTATTTGGGCACCACATGAAAAAAAATATCTTCATGGTGGAGAGGATAAAAAAAAAATTTACTAGATTTTTATATTTAAAGCAGTACGGGGTATATCCATTCTACCCATTAATGTATCCTACGTTATTCTATGGTAGGGTATCTAATGGGTATAATAAACTTGAGGAGAAACGTAGCATTGGTGTTGTACATTTTATTATTAGTGAGAGGGAAAAAGCTCGATGGCGCAGCGGCGAGCGCGTTCGGCTTGCGATCTTGCCCGCTAAGCAACTTTCGCAATGCCGGGTCGCTGGATGGGTGACCAAATTTAAAATATCTCGAGCTCCTCCGTGATTCGGAAGGCATGTTAAGCCCGTTGGTTTGTTTATAGTGGCTCAACTTTCAAATTATATTGTGTGCCTACTCATTGGACAGCTAAGCAAAATAATGAACCAAAATCTTTTACTAATCGGGTGCTACTTGGAATAGGAATAAGGGGCAGCAAAGGCGTCTGTATAACTTTTTTGGGTATACGAGTCGTTACTTTTAAGTTTAGAACCTCGTAGGTAAAACAATGAATTTAAATAAACTCGAGTGGCCCAAGAGTGCTACCTTGACTCACTCCTGAGTTGGTGAGATACGATTCAGTCACTTCGTTTCCAATGTTGACATATTGCCTTCTCTCTCTCTCATATAGCTGGCTAAAAACCTCAATGTATGCGGACTGCAACCTACAGCAGCCAACTTGACCAGTAAGTAATACGTCATTATCAACTATGTCAAATGCAATGCAAAAATATATTCCTGAAATCAAAGTATGCAGAATCCACTTGCACTCCTGAATCCACAAACGGCACTACATACGACATAAAATTAAGTAGATTGCTTGCTGTATTTCGGCCTGGCCTAAACCCATGCTGCGCATCCGACAACTGGCCACTTACTCTAGTAAACTCTTATGAAAATACTTTAAATATTTCTTTCTTTTGTTTTCTGCATATGACGCAGGTTTCTACAAAGAAACAATATCTGTTTTAAAATCTGATTAAGTTTGTCTTAGTAGGTAATGTAGATAATATATAACCGTGTCGCGTAGCGGTGAAAGAATACTACCACCCCCTCTCTTCCCTTGGGTGTCGTAAAAGACCATAAACAGAATAAATACTGCACATATATATATACAACAGCATAGAGCGGTGATGGGCTCACCACCTGTCACGCTGAGCACATGTGCAGTTGCTATTTGGTGAAAAGTGGACTATGGTAGAGGACTGCTGCGCTTTTATTGCCCTCATTGCCTCTGACCAACCCTTCAAGGACAATAATAGTCGTGATTATATGTATGAATTATAGATTCTAGCCTTGTTATTACGAAATTGAAAACAGGGTTAAAACTGGTACTGTCTCTATTGTCTGCCTTTATAAACAAAAACAAGACAGCACCAGATTTCAATTTTGGTTCACGTTTTGAAAAAAAGAGCAAGATAAGAGTACCGCAAGGAGGCATGCTTGGACCGCTTCTTCTCTAATATTGTTAATGCCTTTGCAATTTAAAGGAAAACCGTGAAACTAATATTCTCATGAATGTTGGAAGTACAACATAGTTTAATAGTATTAAACAAAAAGAAATCACTAAGCTATCCAAAATAGAAAAGCTACGGCTATCGTACTTTTAAATTCTATAGTTACAAATTCATTGCAAAATCTGAACCTGCCGTTCAAGCTTCGTAACTTTAAATCTTATAAATACTGAATCCTTATGAAATACAAATATATATTTTTCAAATTTAAATAGGTACTTCCTCTCATTGAATTGCAATGTTTTTTTTAAATTCATTCCAGTTGCGCCGGCATCTTCAAACGATTATGCATTCTTTGTAAGTAATAACCCTAAAATAAAACAATAAAAATATAAATGCTTTCATTCCGGGAAAAAAATAACTAACCAAACATTGTATTGTCCTAAAAGTCAAAGAGTTGTAGCCGCTTCCTTTTTTTAACATAGTTAGGCTACTTAATTAGTGTACTGGCCAGAGTCATAAATAAATCACCACCGTTTAAAGGGATTAGAGATAACGATTGTTACCTGGACAGGTATTGTTTATTAAGTCGGGCTGTAATCCCCACTCCACTGCGAGGTGTACCTATGAGCTTACTCGTGTATTTAGCCAGTCTATGCTTGAACGTCGTCGAGTGAAGTGCATTTCTTGCTAGTCTTCAAGTTTCATTACTCATACAAGTGTCAAGTTCGTGTACAGTACAGTGTCTCCACAATGGCTTGGACATATAAGACCAAATATTCCGTGAGTATAAAAATATTCACAATACTTATTTTATTAGGATTTACTTGTATCTCTTCATTGATTTACATTATTTTTTTGTATAAAAATAATATAAATCAATTTACAGTACTTATATATAGTTCACATTCGGTAGGATGCATGGAGTCATAAGTGTTTTTAAAGAGGTCTGATCAAGTAAGACTAGGTGTACCGCAGGGAAGCATACTTAGACTGCTTTTTTCCTAATAACTATAGATTGTGTCATTGCACTTAAAATTATTTTCATAACATGAATATTTTTCTATGTATAAATTAAAGCTAAGTACCTAAATAATTTAAAGGCGTGCATAAGACACATTTTTTTACATGCAACTCTAAAGCAACATTATAACAAATAATATTGAAATGTCTTATTTAAGTATTGTTTAAAAGCAAAATTCTCCTAAATTATGCACAACCATTTCAGCGTCGGGTACTATTTTAAATTAATTACCTTCTTTCTGTTCTTTTCTTAAATTTCAAATCTATATTTACTTGTTGTTTTTCCAAGTAGTTAAACTACCGTTTCATGTATTAAGATTAGTCTATATTTTGCTGTTCTCACATCAACTATACTGTCAATATTTATATTGTAATATTATAAAAAATATAAGAATTACAAAAAAAATATTAAACTTCAAAAAACTCTTGGTATTGAATCTTTATAGGTAATAAAAAATACCATCCTAGTTTCAACTCATAAAGATTTGCAATCGCTGAACTTTTTTTCTATTCATTTCACTTTCATTTTGAAAAAAAACTAACTAACAACATTGTATTGTTTTGTAAGTCAAAAGATGGGAGCCGATTACTTGTTAAAAATAGAATTTAGCTGACTAATTAGTGTTCTGGCCAGAGTCATAAATAAATCACCATCGTTAAGAGGGATTAGAGATAACGATTTACCTGGACATCTATTATTTAATTGAGTCGGGCTGTCATCCCCACCCCGCCCCGAGGTGTACCTCTGAGTAAACTCATGAATTCGTTTGATCAGTGTATGCTTGAACGTCGAGTGAAGTGCATCTCTCACTAGACACTAGTTTATTTCATTTGACAAGTGCAAAGTACGAGTACAGTATTTCGATAATGGCTTGGACATATAAGACCAAATTTTCCGTGAGTACAGACACGTTTAAAGTTTATAGGCAATTACTTTGTTTCTTTTCAGTTTTTAAAAGCAATATTTTGAATTAAAACCACATAAGTACGGTGCCCATTTAAAGTTATCAAATTAACTTTAGCCATTTAATTACAATAATGTATTAGACACATTATTGATAAACCTTTTGACCGTCAAAAATGATGAAAAGTATTAATTTCTTTCTTTTATATTGTTTTGTAAGTTTTATACATACGTAAGTAATTATATGTTAAAAGTTTGTAGTTCATTTTGAAACAGTTGCTGAGAGCTTTTTGTGGCAAATAAATATTCTTCAAACAGATAGTTTAAACAAAACAATATACCTATCCGTTAAAGGTCTGATCAAGTTAGTTTAGCGTGCCGCAGGGATACAGTCTTGGACCGCTTCTTTTCCTAATATAATATCATTAACACTTAATGCCAAGGATAAATTTACTGTAATGTATTTGGATAAATTAGTAAACCTAATATTTTTTTTTAAGTTTTGTATTAATTATGTTAACTTTTTTAATAATTTTTACTAATTGAACTATGCTCCAAACTTCAGTAACTGGATTCACATATCTACAAGTCAGTGTGTAAAACGATATGTTATTATTATTAATATCAAAACATACGGCTAATGTTAGTTTATGATCCACGGCTTACATAAAAGCTATAAACATTGAGTAACGATATTTTATATGTTTTAATTTTAAAAACTTTCTGCTTATAGATAACAACAGTGCTCACGCCACCGAGTACTCCATCACCAACGACACCAGCGGGTGCGGCGAGCCCAGCCGCGCCGACGCCATCACTGTCCGCAGCAATGGGGCTCAATGCCCACATCGCTTCTCTCGGAGAGGTGTCGCGCGCGGCCCAGGCGTGGTGGCAGCGGGACCCGCGGCGCCAGCCGCGCACCAAAGCTGCGGCCCACCCCGTGACCTCACAGCCTCCTGTTGCTCCCTGGCGCCACGCTAGTCTATCTGAAGATCACCCACGACTAACAAAGCGAGAGAGGAGTACAACAGAAAATGACACAAACCCTCCAAAAAAGGTCAAAGAAACCAGCCCTTTACATCAGTTACCTAAAACAGAGGGATCTACTGGTTATCTAGATTCTAACATTGGTGATCTATTGACAAGATTGATCAGCAAAGGCATGATTCAGGTGCCGGAGTCTTTGACGTGCAATGTCAAGAAAGAACCAATTGGCGAATTTAAGCGAGATAAAACAAAAAACAAGTCTGCTATTCTAAAAGTAGACTTAGAAGATCGAGAGAGTTTGAGAGTGTAAGTGAACAGCTATATTATATTTTCATATTGCGATTCTGTAGTTCTCTATTTTACGTTATTGATAATTTTATATTAAAATGGTACGCTTGTTACAAGACATCATTATTGTATTTACAGCGCGCAGCCAGGACTCGTGGCACAGCTGTACGCGGGCACGCAGTGCTCCAACTGCAGCACGCGCTTCCCTCCGACGCAGACGGCGCGCTACTCGCAGCACCTCGACTGGCACTTCCGCCAGAACGGCCGTGACCGACTCGCCAAACGCCGTGCCCAGTCCCGCCCCTGGCACTACACCACAAAGGACTGGCTGCAGTACGAGGAGGTCGAAGACCTGGACAAGAGAGGTTGGTTCACAATTCCAATAATTATTTTAAAGTAGCTGAACTTAGAAAGAAATTAATAAAAAAAAATCATCCTAACGAATGCGTTTTGTTTTACAGAAAAAAGCTGGTTTGAAATAAAGCGAGCAAACGAAGCAAAAGAAGAGGTGAAAGAGGTTCCCAGCGTCGTCGCCGGAGCCCTTGCCGACGATAACTGTTGGGTGTGCGGGGACAAGTTCGGCATGTTTTACAACGACGATGATGACGAGTGGCATCTTAAAGACTGCTTGCGCCACGGGAACAAGAACTTTCATCCAGTTTGCCTTGAAAGTTATGAGGTAAAATTCAACAACGTTCATGGTATATAATGGTGCTAGCGTACATAACCGAAAAAGTTAAGAACAATAACAATAGACTAATGTAAACTTACTCTTTTTTTCAGAAATCACCGATGAAACATGAGCAGCAGTATGAAGTGGCGCAAGAGGAGACAAAAGAACGAGCTTCAATAGTCATCACAATCCCCGATGATGACTGAAGTTAAACTCAAAAATTTATCAGAATCCAAGTGAGTAGTCTAAATCTTTGTACGAGTAGAGAGTATGAGTTGTTATTTATTATTCGATCTAGTTTACGAATACGAAATTTTTGCGACATTTAAGCAACTAAGCACAATGGTAAATATAACTCACACTCATTTATCTCAGACTATGACGTGAATAATTTTGACGAACGACTTAGAATGCTTGTAATTCTGAAGCCTTAAAGTTTTGACGATAGTGGTATTGTAGTCTAATTTTAGTTTTATTATTAAATACATAGTATTTTAAACCTTTCGCTAAAGCTATACGTGTTTTACAGGCGACTGTAGCGGAACCAGCCACGCGCAGTGAGAATACCGTCGCTGAAAGCTATTGCCGTAGCGCCGCGCCGTTCGCTAGTCATTGTAATAAATTTTAAGTTAGATAAGTTATTTGGTCAATCCTTGTTTTTCTACTATGTTTAATGTACTTAATAGAATTTTAGTGTTAAATTTAGAATAGTAATTTCATATTGTTTGTAAGTAACATATCAATAATCAATATGTAAATTTGTAAAAATGTAATATGTATCGAATGCTACGCTGTGATTTTTTTTTGTTGTTTTAAATTAACACATTATTCTAGAAATTTAGTGTGATAATAGTAATAGTTATTTTATATTTTTGTAAGTAACAATGTAATATGTAAATATCGAATTCTACACTGTGATAATTATTTTCAATAAACCCATTTTCTATTTAAACTGTTTTTTGTTTTCTCCTATTCCCACAACATAACATTCATGATCGAGTTTCCTAGTTCCCACAAGACATGCTAGTATTAACTGTTGTTGGTACCTATTACATTCTTCAATTATTTTTTACAGAACGATATTTATTGGCATAAAAGCGTAGTAGTTATTACAAATATTTCATTTCATGTTCGACATTTATTAGCTAATTGATAATTAAATAGCGAATCACTGTCACATTTGACAAAAGTCCATAAGTTTCACTATTTGACAGTGATTCGCAATCTTACCTATTGAATTATGAATAAGCTAGTCACTGTCAATTAAGACACTTAAATTATTAAGGGTTAAATAAACGCTCCGTTAATGAATCCTTAAGTCACGGTGAATTTGGATTAATTAGTTAACCGTTTATTAGTATCATTCACTGCACACATAGGTGCACCAGGTTACATAAACTTAGGTTTCATTCTGCGTAGAGCTCATAATTTCATAAACATCAAAGCTGTTATTAAGTTATAACGTTTTGGTAAGGAGTCAACTCGAATGCAACGCGGTTATTTGGGCACCACATGAAAAAAATATCTTCATGGTGGAGAGGATAAAAAAAAATTTACTAGATTTTTATATTTAAAGCAGTACGGGGTATATCCATTCTACCCATTAATGTATCCTACGTTATTCTATGGTAGGGTATCTAATGGGTATAATAAACTTGAGGAGAAACGTAGCATTGGTGTTGTACATTTTATTATTAGTGAGAGGGAAGAAGCTCGATGGCGCAGCGGCGAGCGCGTTCGGCTTGCGATCTTGCCCGCTAAGCAACTTTCGCAATGCCGGGTTGCTGGATGGGTGACCAAATTTAAAATATCTCGAGCTCCTCCGTGATTCGGAAGGCATGTTAAGCCCGTTGGTTTGTTTATAGTGGCTCAACTTTCAAATTATATTGTGTGCCTACTCATTGGACAGCTAAGCAAAATAATGAACCAAAATCTTTTACTAATCGGGTGCTACTTGGAATAGGAATGAGGGGCAGCAAAGGCGTCTGTATAACTTTTTTGGGTATACGAGTCGTTACTTTTAAGTTTAGAACCTCGTAGGTAAAACAATGAATTTAAATAAACTCGAGTGGCCCAAGAGTGCTACCTTGACTCACTCCTGAGTTGGTGAGATACGATTCAGTCACTTCGTTTCCAATGTTGACATATTGCCTTCTCTCTCTCTCATATAGCTGGCTAAAAACCTCAATGTATGCGGACTGCAACCTACAGCAGCCAACTTGACCAGTAAGTAATACGTCATTATCAACTATGTCAAATGCAATGCAAAAATATATTCCTGAAATCAAAGTATGCAGAATCCACTTGCACTCCTGAATCCACAAACGGCACTACATACGACATAAAATTAAGTAGATTGCTTGCTGTATTTCGGCCTGGTCTAAACCCATGCTGCGCATCCGACAACTGGCCACTTACTCTAGTAAACTCTTATGAAAATACTTTAAACATTTCTTTCTTTTGTTTTCTGCATATGACGCAGGTTTCTACAAAGAAACAATATCTGTTTTAAAATCTGATTAAGTTTGTCTTAGTAGGTAATGTAGATAATATATAACCGTGTCGCGTAGCGGTGAAAGAATACTACCACCCCCTCTCTTCCCTTGGGTGTCGTAAAAGACCACAAACAGAATAGATACTGCACATATATATATATACAACAGCATAGAGCGGTGATGGGCTCACCACCTGTCACGCTGAGCACATGTGCAGTTGCTATTTGGTGAAAAGTGGACTATGGTAGAGGACTGCTGCGCTTTTATTGCCCTCATTGCCTCTGACCAACCCTTCAAGGACAATAATAGTCGTGATTATATGTATGAATTATAGATTCTAGCCTTGTTATTACGAAATTGAAAACAGGGTTAAAACTGGTACTGTCTCTATTGTCTGCCTTTATAAACAAAAACAAGACAGCACCAGATTTCAATTTTGGTTCACGTTTTGAAAAAAAGAGCAAGATAAGAGTACCGCAAGGAGGCATGCTTGGACAGCTTCTTCTCTAATATTGTTAATGCCTTTGCAATTTAAAGGAAAACCGTGAAACTAATATTCTCATGAATGTTGGAAGTACAACATAGTTTAATAGTATTAAACAAAAAGAAATCACTAAGCTATCCAAAATAGAAAAGCTACGGCTATCGTACATTTTAAATTCTATAGTTACAAATTCATTGCAAAATCTGAACCTGCCGTTCAAGCTTCGTAACTTTAAATCTTATAAATACTGAATCCTTATGAAATACAAATATATATTTTTCAAATTTAAATAGGTACTTCCTCTCATTGAATTGCAATGTTTTTTTAAAATTCATTCCAGTTGCGCCGGCATCTTCAAACGATTATGCATTCTTTGTAAGTAATAACCCTAAAATAAAACAATAAAAATATAAATGCTTTCATTCCGGGAAAAAAATAACTAACCAAACATTGTATTGTCCTAAAAGTCAAAGAGTTGTAGCCGCTTCCTTTTTTTAACATAGTTAGGCTACTTAATTAGTGTACTGGCCAGAGTCATAAATAAATCACCACCGTTTAAAGGGATTAGAGATAACGATTGTTACCTGGACAGGTATTGTTTATTAAGTCGGGCTGTAATCCCCACTCCACTGCGAGGTGTACCTATGAGCTTACTCGTGTATTTAGCCAGTCTATGCTTGAACGTCGTCGAGTGAAGTGCATTTCTTGCTAGTCTTCAAGTTTCATTACTCATACAAGTGTCAAGTTCGTGTACAGTACAGTGTCTCCACAATGGCTTGGACATATAAGACCAAATATTCCGTGAGTATAAAAATATTCACAATACTTATTTTATTAGGATTTACTTGTATCTCTTCATTGATTTACATTATTTTTTTGTATAAAAATAATATAAATCAATTTACAGTACTTATATATAGTTCACATTCGGTAGGATGCATGGAGTCATAAGTGTTTTTAAAGAGGTCTGATCAAGTAAGACTAGGTGTACCGCAGGGAAGCATACTTAGACTGCTTTTTTCCTAATAACTATAGATTGTGTCATTGCACTTAAAATTATTTTCATAACATGAATATTTTTCTATGTATAAATTAAAGCTAAGTACCTAAATAATTTAAAGGCGTGCATAAGACACATTTTTTTACATGCAACTCTAAAGCAACATTATAACAAATAATATTGAAATGTCTTATTTAAGTATTGTTTAAAAGCAAAATTCTCCTAAATTATGCACAACCATTTCAGCGTCGGGTACTATTTTAAATTAATTACCTTCTTTCTGTTCTTTTCTTAAATTTCAAATCTATATTTACTTGTTGTTTTTCCAAGTAGTTAAACTACCGTTTCATGTATTAAGATTAGTCTATATTTTGCTGTTCTCACATCAACTATACTGTCAATATTTATATTGTAATATTATAAAAAATATAAGAATTACAAAAAAATTATTAAACTTCAAAAAACTCTTGGTATTGAATCTTTATAGGTATTAAAAAATACCATCCTAGTTTCAACTCATAAAGATTTGCAATCGCTGAACTTTTTTTCTATTCATTTCACTTTCATTTTGAAAAAAAACTAACTAACAACATTGTATTGTTTTGTAAGTCAAAAGATGGGAGCCGATTACTTGTTAAAAATAGAATTTAGCTGACTAATTAGTGTTCTGGCCAGAGTCATAAATAAATCACCATCGTTAAGAGGGATTAGAGATAACGATTTACCTGGACATCTATTATTTAATTGAGTCGGGCTGTCATCCCCACCCCGCCCCGAGGTGTACCTCTGAGTAAACTCATGAATTCGTTTGATCAGTGTATGCTTGAACGTCGAGTGAAGTGCATCTCTCACTAGACACTAGTTTATTTCATTTGACAAGTGCAAAGTACGAGTACAGTATTTCGATAATGGCTTGGACATATAAGACCAAATTTTCCGTGAGTACAGACACGTTTAAAGTTTATAGGCAATTACTTTGTTTCTTTTCAGTTTTTAAAAGCAATATTTTGAATTAAAACCACATAAGTACGGTGCCCATTTAAAGTTATCAAATTAACTTTAGCCATTTAATTACAATAATGTATTAGACACATTATTGATAAACCTTTTGACCTTCAAAAATGATGAAAAGTATTAATTTCTTTCTTTTATATTGTTTTGTAAGTTTTATACATACGTAAGTAATTATATGTTAAAAGTTTGTAGTTCATTTTGAAACAGTTGCTGAGAGCTTTTTGTGGCAAATAAATATTCTTCAAACAGATAGTTTAAACAAAACAATATACCTATCCGTTAAAGGTCTGATCAAGTTAGTATAGCGTGCCGCAGGGATACAGTCTTGGACCGCTTCTTTTCCTAATATAATATCATTAACACTTAATGCCAAGGATAAATTTACTGTAATGTATTTGGATAAATTAGTAAACCTAATATTTTTTTTTAAGTTTTGTATTAATTATGTTAACTTTTTTAATAATTTTTACTAATTGAACTATGCTCCAAACTTCAGTAACTGGATTCACATATCTACAAGTCAGTGTGTAAAACGATATGTTATTATTATTAATATCAAAACATACGGCTAATGTTAGTTTATGATCCACGGCTTACATAAAAGCTATAAACATTGAGTAACGATATTTTATATGTTTTAATTTTAAAAACTTTCTGCTTATAGATAACAACAGTGCTCACGCCACCGAGTACTCCATCACCAACGACACCAGCGGGTGCGGCGAGCCCAGCCGCGCCGACGCCATCACTGTCCGCAGCAATGGGGCTCAATGCCCACATCGCTTCTCTCGGAGAGGTGTCGCGCGCGGCCCAGGCGTGGTGGCAGCGGGACCCGCGGCGCCAGCCGCGCACCAAAGCTGCGGCCCACCCCGTGACCTCACAGCCTCCTGTTGCTCCCTGGCGCCACGCTAGTCTATCTGAAGATCACCCACGACTAACAAAGCGAGAGAGGAGTACAACAGAAAATGACACAAACCCTCCAAAAAAGGTCAAAGAAACCAGCCCTTTACATCAGTTACCTAAAACAGAGGGATCTACTGGTTATCTAGATTCTAACATTGGTGATCTATTGACAAGATTGATCAGCAAAGGCATGATTCAGGTGCCGGAGTCTTTGACGTGCAATGTCAAGAAAGAACCAATTGGCGAATTTAAGCGAGATAAAACAAAAAACAAGTCTGCTATTCTAAAAGTAGACTTAGAAGATCGAGAGAGTTTGAGAGTGTAAGTGAACAGCTATATTATATTTTCATATTGCGATTCTGTAGTTCTCTATTTTACGTTATTGATAATTTTATATTAAAATGGTACGCTTGTTACAAGACATCATTATTGTATTTACAGCGCGCAGCCAGGACTCGTGGCACAGCTGTACGCGGGCACGCAGTGCTCCAACTGCAGCACGCGCTTCCCTCCGACGCAGACGGCGCGCTACTCGCAGCACCTCGACTGGCACTTCCGCCAGAACGGCCGTGACCGACTCGCCAAACGCCGTGCCCAGTCCCGCCCCTGGCACTACACCACAAAGGACTGGCTGCAGTACGAGGAGGTCGAAGACCTGGACAAGAGAGGTTGGTTCACAATTCCAATAATTATTTTAAAGTAGCTGAACTTAGAAAGAAATTGATAAAAAAATTTCATCCTAACGAATGCGTTTTGTTTTACAGAAAAAAGCTGGTTTGAAATAAAGCGAGCAAACGAAGCAAAAGAAGAGGTGAAAGAGGTTCCCAGCGTCGTCGCCGGAGCCCTTGCCGACGATAACTGTTGGGTGTGCGGAGACAAGTTCGGCATGTTTTACAACGACGATGATGACGAGTGGCATCTTAAAGACTGCTTGCGCCACGGGAACAAGAACTTTCATCCAGTTTGCCTTGAAAGTTGTGAGGTAAAATTCAACAACGTTCATGGTATATAATGGTGCTAGCGTACATAACCGAAAAAGTTAAGAACAATAACAATAGACTAATGTAAACTTACTCTTTTTTTCAGAAATCACCGATGAAACATGAGCGGCAGTATGAAGTGGCGCAAGAGGAGACAAAAGAACGAGCTTCAATAGTCATCACAATCCCCGATGATGACTGAAGTTAAACTCAAAAATTTATCAGAATCCAAGTGAGTAGTCTAAATCTTTGTACGAGTAGAGAGTATGAGTTGTTATTTATTATTCGATCTAGTTTACGAATACGAAATTTTTGCGACATTTAAGCAACTAAGCACAATGGTAAATATAACTCACACTCATTTATCTCAGACTATGACGTGAATAATTTTGACGAACGACTTAGAATGCTTGTAATTCTGAAGCCTTAAAGTTTTGACGATAGTGGTATTGTAGTCTAATTTTAGTTTTATTATTAAATACATAGTATTTTAAACCTTTCGCTAAAGCTATACGTGTTTTACAGGCGACTGTAGCGGAACCAGCCACGCGCAGTGAGAATACCGTCGCTGGAAGCTATTGCCGTAGCGCCGCGCCGTTCGCTAGTCATTGTTATAAATTTTAAGTTAGATAAGTTATTTGGTCAATCCTTGTTTTTCTACTATGTTTAATGTACTTAATAGAATTATAGTGTTAAATTTAGAATAGTAATTTCATATTGTTTGTAAGTAACATATCAATAATCAATATGTAAATTTGTAAAAATGTAATATGTATCGAATGCTACGCTGTGATTTTTTTTTGTTGTTTTAAATTAACACATTATTCTAGAAATTTAGTGTGATAATAGTAATAGTTATTTTATATTTTTGTAAGTAACAATGTAATATGTAAATATCGAATTCTACACTGTGATAATTATTTTCAATAAACCCATTTTCTATTTAAACTGTTTTTTGTTTTCTCCTATTCCCACAACATAACATTCATGATCGAGTTTCCTAGTTCCCACAAGACATGCTAGTATTAACTGTTGTTGGTACCTATTACATTCTTCAATTATTTTTTACAGAACGATATTTTTTGGCATAAAAGCGTAGTAGTTATTACAAATATTTCATTTCATGTTCGACATTTATTAGCTAATTGATAATTAAATAGCGAATCACTGTCACATTTGACAAAAGTCCAAAGTTTCACTATTTGACAGTGATTCGCAATCTTACCTATTGAATTATGAATAAGCTAGTCACTGTCAATTAAGACACTTAAATTATTAAGGGTTAAATAAACGCTCCGTTAATGAATCCTTAAGTCACGGTGAATTTGGATTAATTAGTTAACCGTTTATTAGTATCATTCACTGCACACATAGGTGCACCAGGTTACATAAACTTAGGTTTCATTCTGCGTAGAGCTCATAATTTCATAAACATCAAAGCTGTTATTAAGTTATAACGTTTTGGTAAGGAGTCAACTCGAATGCAACGCGGTTATTTGGGCACCACATGAAAAAAAATATCTTCATGGTGGAGAGGATAAAAAAAAATTTTACTAGATTTTTATATTTAAAGCAGTACGGGGTATATCCATTCTACCCATTAATGTATCCTACGTTATTCTATGGTAGGGTATCTAATGGGTATAATAAACTTGAGGAGAAACGTAGCATTGGTGTTGTACATTTTATTATTAGTGAGAGGGAAAAAGCTCGATGGCGCAGCGGCGAGCGCGTTCGGCTTGCGATCTTGCCCGCTAAGCAACTTTCGCAATGCCGGGTCGCTGGATGGGTGACCAAATTTAAAATATCTCGAGCTCCTCCGTGATTCGGAAGGCATGTTAAGCCCGTTGGTTTGTTTATAGTGGCTCAACTTTCAAATTATATTGTGTGCCTACTCATTGGACAGCTAAGCAAAATAATGAACCAAAATCTTTTACTAATCGGGTGCTACTTGGAATAGGAATAAGGGGCAGCAAAGGCGTCTGTATAACTTTTTTGGGTATACGAGTCGTTACTTTTAAGTTTAGAACCTCGTAGGTAAAACAATGAATTTAAATAAACTCGAGTGGCCCAAGAGTGCTACCTTGACTCACTCCTGAGTTGGTGAGATACGATTCAGTCACTTCGTTTCCAATGTTGACATATTGCCTTCTCTCTCTCTCATATAGCTGGCTAAAAACCTCAATGTATGCGGACTGCAACCTACAGCAGCCAACTTGACCAGTAAGTAATACGTCATTATCAACTATGTCAAATGCAATGCAAAAATATATTCCTGAAATCAAAGTATGCAGAATCCACTTGCACTCCTGAATCCACAAACGGCACTACATACGACATAAAATTAAGTAGATTGCTTGCTGTATTTCGGCCTGGTCTAAACCCATGCTGCGCATCCGACAACTGGCCACTTACTCTAGTAAACTCTTATGAAAGTACTTTAAATATTTCTTTCTTTTGTTTTCTGCATATGACGCAGGTTTCTACAAAGAAACAATATCTGTTTTAAAATCTGATTAAGTTTGTCTTAGTAGGTAATGTAGATAATATATAACCGTGTCGCGTAGCGGTGAAAGAATACTACCACCCCCTCTCTTCCCTTGGGTGTCGTAAAAGACCATAAACAGAATAAATACTGCACATATATATATACAACAGCATAGAGCGGTGATGGGCTCACCACCTGTCACGCTGAGCACATGTGCAGTTGCTATTTGGTGAAAAGTGGACTATGGTAGAGGACTGCTGCGCTTTTATTGCCCTCATTGCCTCTGACCAACCCTTCAAGGACAATAATAGTCGTGATTATATGTATGAATTATAGATTCTAGCCTTGTTATTACGAAATTGAAAACAGGGTTAAAACTGGTACTGTCTCTATTGTCTGCCTTTATAAACAAAAACAAGACAGCACCAGATTTCAATTTTGGTTCACTTTTTGAAAAAAAGAGCAAGATAAGAGTACCGCAAGGAGGCATGCTTGGACAGCTTCTTCTCTAATATTGTTAATGCCTTTGCAATTTAAAGGAAAACCGTGAAACTAATATTCTCATGAATGTTGGAAGTACAACATAGTTTAATAGTATTAACATCAAATAAGAAATCACTAAGCTATCCAAAATAGAAAAGCTACGGCTATCGTACTTTTAAATTCTATAGTTACAAATTCATTGCAAAATCTGAACCTGCCGTTCAAGCTTCGTAACTTTAAATCTTATAAATACTGATTCCTTATGAAATACAAATATATATTTTTCAAATTTAAATAGGTACTTCCTCTCATTGAATTGCAATGTTTTTTTAAAATTCATTCCAGTTGCGCCGGCATCTTCAAACGATTATGCATTCTTTGTAAGTAATAACCCTAAAATAAAACAATAAAAATATAAATGCTTTCATTCCGGGAAAAAAATAACTAACCAAACATTGTATTGTCCTAAAAGTCAAAGAGTTGTAGCCGCTTCCTTTTTTTAACATAGTTAGGCTACTTAATTAGTGTACTGGCCAGAGTCATAAATAAATCACCACCGTTTAAAGGGATTAGAGATAACGATTGTTACCTGGACAGGTATTGTTTCTTAAGTCGGGCTGTAATCCCCACTCCACTGCGAGGTGTACCTATGAGCTTACTCGTGTATTTAGCCAGTCTATGCTTGAACGTCGTCGAGTGAAGTGCATTTCTTGCTAGTCTTCAAGTTTCATTACTCATACAAGTGTCAAGTTCGTGTACAGTACAGTGTCTCCACAATGGCTTGGACATATAAGACCAAATATTCCGTGAGTATAAAAATATTCACAATACTTATTTTATTAGGATTTACTTGTATCTCTTCATTGATTTACATTATTTTTTTGTATAAAAATAATATAAATCAATTTACAGTACTTATATATAGTTCACATTCGGTAGGATGCATGGAGTCATAAGTGTTTTTAAAGAGGTCTGATCAAGTAAGACTAGGTGTACCGCAGGGAAGCATACTTAGACTGCTTTTTTCCTAATAACTATAGATTGTGTCATTGCACTTAAAATTATTTTCATAACATGAATATTTTTCTATGTATAAATTAAAGCTAAGTACCTAAATAATTTAAAGGCGTGCATAAGACACATTTTTTTACATGCAACTCTAAAGCAACATTATAACAAATAATATTGAAATGTCTTATTTAAGTATTGTTTAAAAGCAAAATTCTCCTAAATTATGCACAACCATTTCAGCGTCGGGTACTATTTTAAATTAATTACCTTCTTTCTGTTCTTTTCTTAAATTTCAAATCTATATTTACTTGTTGTTTTTCCAAGTAGTTAAACTACCGTTTCATGTATTAAGATTAGTCTATATTTTGCTGTTCTCACATCAACTATACTGTCAATATTTATATTGTAATATTATAAAAAATATAAGAATTACAAAAAAATTATTAAACTTCAAAAAACTCTTGGTATTGAATCTTTATAGGTATTAAAAAATACCATCCTAGTTTCAACTCATAAAGATTTGCAATCGCTGAACTTTTTTTCTATTCATTTCACTTTCATTTTGAAAAAAAACTAACTAACAACATTGTATTGTTTTGTAAGTCAAAAGATGGGAGCCGATTACTTGTTAAAAATAGAATTTAGCTGACTAATTAGTGTTCTGGCCAGAGTCATAAATAAATCACCATCGTTAAGAGGGATTAGAGATAACGATTTACCTGGACATCTATTATTTAATTGAGTCGGGCTGTCATCCCCACCCCGCCCCGAGGTGTACCTCTGAGTAAACTCATGAATTCGTTTGATCAGTGTATGCTTGAACGTCGAGTGAAGTGCATCTCTCACTAGACACTAGTTTATTTCATTTGACAAGTGCAAAGTACGAGTACAGTATTTCGATAATGGCTTGGACATATAAGACCAAATTTTCCGTGAGTACAGACACGTTTAAAGTTTATAGGCAATTACTTTGTTTCTTTTCAGTTTTTAAAAGCAATATTTTGAATTAAAACCACATAAGTACGGTGCCCATTTAAAGTTAGCGAATTAACTTTAACCATTTAATTACAATAATGTATTAGACACATTATTGATAAACCTTTTGACCGTCAAAAATGATGAAAAGTATTAATTTCTTTCTTTTATATTGTTTTGTAAGTTTTATACATACGTAAGTAATTATATGTTAAAAGTTTGTAGTTCATTTTGAAACAGTTGCTGAGAGCTTTTTGTGGCAAATAAATATTCTTCAAACAGATAGTTTAAACAAAACAATATACCTATCCGTTAAAGGTCTGATCAAGTTAGTTTAGCGTGCCGCAGGGATACAGTCTTGGACCGCTTCTTTTCCTAATATAATATCATTAACACTTAATGCCAAGGATAAATTTACTGTAATGTATTTGGATAAATTAGTAAACCTAATATTTTTTTTAAGTTTTGTATTAATTATGTTAACTTTTTTAATAATTTTTACTAATTGAACTATGCTCCAAACTTCAGTAACTGGATTCACATATCTACAAGTCAGTGTGTAAAACGATATGTTATTATTATTAATATCAAAACATACGGCTAATGTTATTTTATGATCCACGGCTTACATAAAAGCTATAAACATTGAGTAACGATATTTTATATGTTTTAATTTTAAAAACTTTCTGCTTATAGATAACAACAGTGCTCACGCCACCGAGTACTCCATCACCAACGACACCAGCGGGTGCGGCGAGCCCAGCCGCGCCGACGCCATCACTGTCCGCAGCAATGGGGCTCAATGCCCACATCGCTTCTCTCGGAGAGGTGTCGCGCGCGGCCCAGGCGTGGTGGCAGCGGGACCCGCGGCGCCAGCCGCGCACCAAAGCTGCGGCCCACCCCGTGACCTCACAGCCTCCTGTTGCTCCCTGGCGCCACGCTAGTCTATCTGAAGATCACCCACGACTAACAAAGCGAGAGAGGAGTACAACAGAAAATGACACAAACCCTCCAAAAAAGGTCAAAGAAACCAGCCCTTTACATCAGTTACCTAAAACAGAGGGATCTACTGGTTATCTAGATTGTAACATTGGTGATCTATTGACAAGATTGATCAGCAAAGACATGATTCAGGTGCCGGAGTCTTTGACGTGCAATGTCAAGAAAGAACCTTTTTAAGAAACTAAGCACAATGGTAAATATAACTCACACTCATTTATCTCAGACTATGACGTGAATAATTTTGACGAACGACTTAGAATGCTTGTAATTCTGAAGCCTTAAAGTTTTGACGATAATGGTATTGTAGTCTAATTTTAGTTTTATTATTAAATACATAGTATTTTAAACCTTTCGCTAAAGCTATACGTGTTTTACAGGCGACTGTAGCGGAACCAGCCACGCGCAGTGAGAACATCGTCGCTGGAAGCTATTGCCGTAGCGCCGCGCCGTTCGCTAGTCATTGTTATAAATTTTAAGTTAGATAAGTTATTTGGTCAATCCTTGTTTTTCTACTATGTTTAATGTACTTAATAGAATTTTAGTGTTAAATTTAGAATAGTAATTTCATATTGTTTGTAAGTAACATATCAATAATCAATATGTAAATTTGTAAAAATGTAATATGTATCGAATGCTACGCTGTGATTTTTTTGTTGTTGTTTTAAATTAACACATTATTCTAGAAATTTAGTGTGATAATAGTAATAGTTATTTTATATTTTTGTAAGTAACAATGTAATATGTAAATATCGAATTCTACACTGTGATAATTATTTTCAATAAACCCATTTTCTATTTAAACTGTTTTTTGTTTTCTCCTATTCCCACAACATAACATTCATGATCAAGTTTCCTAGTTCCCACAAGACATGCTAGTATTAACTGTTGTTGGTACCTATTACATTCTTCAATTATTTTTTACAGAACGATATTTATTGGCATAAAAGCGTAGTAGTTATTACAAATATTTCATTTCATGTTCGACATTTATTAGCTAATTGATAATTAAATAGCGAATCACTGTCACATTTGACAAAAGTCCATAAGTTTCACTATTTGACAGTGATTCGCAATCTTACCTATTGAATTATGAATAAGCTAGTCACTGTCAATTAAGACACTTAAATTATTAAGGGTTAAATAAACGCTCCGTTAATGAATCCTTAAGTCACGGTGAATTTGGATTAATTAGTTAACCGTTTATTAGTATCATTCACTGCACACATAGGTGCACCAGGTTACATAAACTTAGGTTTTATTCTGCGTAGAGCTCATAATTTCATAAACATCAAAGCTGTTATTAAGTTATAACGTTTTGGTAAGGAGTCAACTCGAATGCAACGCGGTTATTTGGGCACCACATGAAAAAAAATATCTTCATGGTGGAGAGGATAAAAAAAAAATTTACTAGATTTTTATATTTAAAGCAGTACGGGGTATATCCATTCTACCCATTAATGTATCCTACGTTATTCTATGGTAGGGTATCTAATGGGTATAATAAACTTGAGGAGAAACGTAGCATTGGTGTTGTACATTTTATTATTAGTGAGAGGGAAAAAGCTCGATGGCGCAGCGGCGAGCGCGTTCGGCTTGCGATCTTGCCCGCTAAGCAACTTTCGCAATGCCGGGTCGCTGGATGGGTGACCAAATTTAAAATATCTCGAGCTCCTCCGTGATTCGGAAGGCATGTTAAGCCCGTTGGTTTGTTTATAGTGGCTCAACTTTCAAATTATATTGTGTGCCTACTCATTGGACAGCTAAGCAAAATAATGAACCAAAATCTTTTACTAATCGGGTGCTACTTGGAATAGGAATAAGGGGCAGCAAAGGCGTCTGTATAACTTTTTTGGGTATACGAGTCGTTACTTTTAAGTTTAGAACCTCGTAGGTAAAACAATGAATTTAAATAAACTCGAGTGGCCCAAGAGTGCTACCTTGACTCACTCCTGAGTTGGTGAGATACGATTCAGTCACTTCGTTTCCAATGTTGACATATTGCCTTCTCTCTCTCTCATATAGCTGGCTAAAAACCTCAATGTATGCGGACTGCAACCTACAGCAGCCAACTTGACCAGTAATACGTCATTATCAACTATGTCAAATGCAATGCAAAAATATATTCCTGAAATCAAAGTATGCAGAATCCACTTGCACTCCTGAATCCACAAACGGCACTACATACGACATAAAATTAAGTAGATTGCTTGCGGTATTTCGGCCTGGTCTAAACCCATGCTGCGCATCCGACAACTGGCCACTTACTCTAGTAAACTCTTATGAAAATACTTTAAATATTTCTTTCTTTTGTTTTCTGCATATGACGCAGGTTTCTACAAAGAAACAATATCTGTTTTAAAATCTGATTAAGTTTGTCTTAGTAGGTACTGTAGATAATATATAACCGTGTCGCGTAGCGGTGAAAGAATACTACCACCCCCTCTCTTCCCTTGGGTGTCGTAAAAGACCACAAACAGAATAAATACTGCACATATATATATACAACAGCATAAAGCGGTGATGGGCTCACCACCTGTCACGCTGAGCACATGTGCAGTTGCTATTTGGTGAAAAGTGGACTATGGTAGAGGACTGCTGCGCTTTTATTGCCCTCATTGCCTCTGACCAATCCTTCAAGGACAATAATAGTTGTGATTATATGTATGACTATAATTCATTCTAGCCTTGTTATTACGAAATTGATAACAGGATTAAAACTTGGTCTGCCTTTATAAACAAAAACAAGACAGCACCAGATTTCAATTTTGGTTCACGTTTTGAAAAAAAGAGCAAGATAAGAGTACCGCAAGGAGGCATGCTTGGACCGCTTCTTCTCTAATATTGTTAATGCCTTTGCAATTTAAAGGAAAACCGTGAAACTAATATTCTCATGAATGTTGAAAGTACAACATAGTTTAATAGTATTAAACAAAAAGAAATCATTAAGCTATCCAAAATAGAAAAGCTACGGCTATCGTACATTTTAAATTCTATAGTTACAAATTCATTGCAAAATCTGAACCTGCCGTTCAAGCTTCGTAACTTTAAATCTTATAAATACTGAATCCTTATGAAATACAAATATATATTTTTCAAATTTAAATAGGTACTTCCTCTCATTGAATTGCAATGTTTTTTTAAAATTCATTCCAGTTGCGCCGGCATCTTCAAACGATTATGCATTCTTTGTAAGTAATAACCCTAAAATAAAACAATAAAAATATAAATGCTTTCATTCCGGGAAAAAAATAACTAACCAAACATTGTATTGTCCTAAAAGTCAAAGAGTTGTAGCCGCTTCCTTTTTTTAACATAGTTAGGCTACTTAATTAGTGTACTGGCCAGAGTCATAAATAAATCACCACCGTTTAAAGGGATTAGAGATAACGATTGTTACCTGGACAGGTATTGTTTATTAAGTCGGGCTGTAATCCCCACTCCACTGCGAGGTGTACCTATGAGCTTACTCGTGTATTTAGCCAGTCTATGCTTGAACGTCGTCGAGTGAAGTGCATTTCTTGCTAGTCTTCAAGTTTCATTACTCATACAAGTGTCAAGTTCGTGTACAGTACAGTGTCTCCACAATGGCTTGGACATATAAGACCAAATATTCCGTGAGTATAAAAATATTCACAATACTTATTTTATTAGGATTCACTTGTATCTCTTCATTGATTTACATTATTTTTTTGTATAAAAATAATATAAATCAATTTACAGTACTTATATATAGTTCACATTCGGTAGGATGCATGGAGTCATAAGTGTTTTTAAAGAGGTCTGATCAAGTAAGACTAGGTGTACCGCAGGGAAGCATACTTAGACTGCTTTTTTCCTAATAACTATAGATTGTGTCATTGCACTTAAAATTATTTTCATAACATGAATATTTTTCTATGTATAAATTAAAGCTAAGTACCTAAATAATTTAAAGGCGTGCATAAGACACATTTTTTTACATGCAACTCTAAAGCAACATTATAACAAATAATATTGAAATGTCTTATTTAAGTATTGTTTAAAAGCAAAATTCTCCTAAATTATGCACAACCATTTCAGCGTCGGGTACTATTTTAAATTAATTACCTTCTTTCTGTTCTTTTCTTAAATTTCAAATCTATATTTACTTGTTGTTTTTCCAAGTAGTTAAACTACCGTTTCATGTATTAAGATTAGTCTATATTTTGCTGTTCTCACATCAACTATACTGTCAATATTTATATTGTAATATTATAAAAAATATAAGAATTACAAAAAGATTATTTAACTTCAAAAAACTCTTGGTATTGAATCTTTATAGGTATTAAAAAATACCATCCTAGTTTCAACTCATAAAGATTTGCAACTTTTTTTCTATTCATTTCACTTTCATTTTGAAAAAAAACTAACTAACAACATTATATTGTTTTGTAAGTCAAAAGATGGGAGCCGATTACTTGTTAAAAATAGAATTTAGCTTACTAATTAGTGTTCTGGCCAGAGTCATAAATAAATCACCATCGTTAAGAGGGATTAGAGATAACGATTTACCTGGACATCTATTATTTAATTGAGTCGGGCTGTCATCCCCACCCCGCCCCGAGGTGTACCTCTGAGTAAACTCATGAATTCGTTTGATCAGTGTATGCTTGAACGTCGAGTGAAGTGCATCTCTCACTAGACACTAGTTTATTTCATTTGACAAGTGCAAAGTACGAGTACAGTATTTCGATAATGGCTTGGACATATAAGACCAAATTTTCCGTGAGTACAGACACGTTTAAAGTTTATAGGCAATTACTTTGTTTCTTTTCAGTTTTTAAAAGCAATATTTTGAATTAAAACCACATAAGTACGGTGCCCATTTAAAGTTATCAAATTAACTTTAGCCATTTAATTATAATAATGTATTAGACACATTATTGATAAACCTTTTGACCGGCAAAAATGATGAAAAGTATTAATTTCTTTCTTTTATATTGTTTTGTAAGTTTTATACATACGTAAGTAATTATATGTTAAAAGTTTGTAGTTCATTTTGAAACAGTTGCTGAGAGCTTTTTGTGGCAAATAAATATTCTTCAAACAGATAGTTTAAACAAAACAATATACCTATCCGTTAAAGGTCTGATCAAGTTAGTTTAGCGTGCCGCAGGGATACAGTCTTGGACCGCTTCTTTTCCTAATATAATATCATTAACACTTAATGCCAAGGATAAATTTACTGTTATGTATTTGGATAAATTAGTAAACCTAATATTTTTTTTTAAGTTTTGTATTAATTATGTTAACTTTTTTAATAATTTTTACTAATTGAACTATGCTCCAAACTTCAGTAACTGGATTCACATATCTACAAGTCAGTGTGTAAAACGATATGTTATTATTATTAATATCAAAACATACGGCTAATGTTAGTTTATGATCCACGGCTTACATAAAAGCTATAAACATTGAGTAACGATATTTTATATGTTTTAATTTTAAAAACTTTCTGCTTATAGATAACAACAGTGCTCACGCCACCGAGTACTCCATCACCAACGACACCAGCGGGTGCGGCAAGCCCAGCCGCGCCGACGCCATCACTGTCCGCAGCAATGGGGCTCAATGCCCACATCGCTTCTCTCGGAGAGGTGTCGCGCGCGGCCCAGGCGTGGTGGCAGCGGGACCCGCGGCGCCAGCCGCGCACCAAAGCTGCGGCCCACCCCGTGACCTCACAGCCTCCTGTTGCTCCCTGGCGCCACGCTAGTCTATCTGAAGCTCACCCACGACTAACAAAGCGAGAGAGGAGTACAACAGAAAATGACACAAACCCTCCAAAAAAGGTCAAAGAAACCAGCCCTTTACATCAGTTACCTAAAACAGAGGGATCTACTGGTTATCTAGATTCTAACATTGGTGATCTATTGACAAGATTGATCAGCAAAGGCATGATTCAGGTGCCGGAGTCTTTGACGTGCAATGTCAAGAAAGAACCAATTGGCGAATTTAAGCGAGATAAAACAAAAAACAAGTCTGCTATTCTAAAAGTAGACTTAGAAGATCGAGAGAGTTTGAGAGTGTAAGTGAACAGCTATATTATATTTTCATATTGCGATTCTGTAATTCTCTATTTTACGTTATTGATAATTTTATATTAAAATGGTACGCTTGTTACAAGACATCATTATTGTATTTACAGCGCGAAGCCAGGACTCGTGGCACAGCTGTACGCGGGCACGCAGTGCTCCAACTGCAGCACGCGCTTCCCTCCGACGCAGACGGCGCGCTACTCGCAGCACCTCGACTGGCACTTCCGCCAGAACGGCCGTGACCGACTCGCCAAACGCCGTGCCCAGTCCCGCCCCTGGCACTACACCACAAAGGACTGGCTGCAGTACGAGGAGGTCGAAGACCTGGACAAGAGAGGTTGGTTCACAATTCCAATAATTATTTTAAAGTAGCTGAACTTAGAAAGAAATTGATAAAAAAATTTCATCCTAACGAATGCGTTTTGTTTTACAGAAAAAAGCTGGTTTGAAATAAAGCGAGCAAACGAAGCAAAAGAAGAGGTGAAAGAGGTTCCCAGCGTCGTCGCCGGAGCCCTTGCCGACGATAACTGTTGGGTGTGCGGGGACAAGTTCGGCATGTTTTACAACGACGATGATGACGAGTGGCATCTTAAAGACTGCTTGCGCCACAGGAACAAGAACTTTCATCCAGTTTGCCTTGAAAGTTGTGAGGTAAAATTCAACAACGTTCATGGTATATAATGGTGCTAGCGTACATAACCGAAAAAGTTAAGAACAATAACAATAGACTAATGTAAACTTACTCTTTTTTTCAGAAATCACCGATGAAACATGAGCGGCAGTATGAAGTGGCGCAAGAGGAGACAAAAGAACGAGCTTCAATAGTCATCACAATCCCCGATGATGACTGAAGTTAAACTCAAAAATTTATCAGAATCCAAGTGAGTAGTCTAAATCTTTGTACGAGTAGAGAGTATGAGTTGTTATTTATTATTCGATCTAGTTTACGAATACGAAATTTTTGCGACATTTAAGCAACTAAGCACAATGGTAAATATAACTCACACTCATTTATCTCAGACTATGACGTGAATAATTTTGACGAACGACTTAGAATGCTTGTAATTCTGAAGCCTTAAAGTTTTGACGATAGTGGTATTGTAGTCTAATTTTAGTTTTATTATTAAATACATAGTATTTTAAACCTTTCGCTAAAGCTATACGTGTTTTACAGGCGACTGTAGCGGAACCAGCCACGCGCAGTGAGAATACCGTCGCTGGAAGCTATTGCCGTAGCGCCGCGCCGTTCGCTAGTCATTGTTATAAATTTTAAGTTAGATAAGTTATTTGGTCAATCCTTGTTTTTCTACTATGTTTAATGTACTTAATAGAATTATAGTGTTAAATTTAGAATAGTAATTTCATATTGTTTGTAAGTAACATATCAATAATCAATATGTAAATTTGTAAAAATGTAATATGTATCGAATGCTACGCTGTGATTTTTTTTTGTTGTTTTAAATTAACACATTATTCTAGAAATTTAGTGTGATAATAGTAATAGTTATTTTATATTTTTGTAAGTAACAATGTAATATGTAAATATCGAATTCTACACTGTGATAATTATTTTCAATAAACCCATTTTCTATTTAAACTGTTTTTTGTTTTCTCCTATTCCCACAACATAACATTCATGATCGAGTTTCCTAGTTCCCACAAGACATGCTAGTATTAACTGTTGTTGGTACCTATTACATTCTTCAATTATTTTTTACAGAACGATATTTTTTGGCATAAAAGCGTAGTAGTTATTACAAATATTTCATTTCATGTTCGACATTTATTAGCTAATTGATAATTAAATAGCGAATCACTGTCACATTTGACAAAAGTCCATAAGTTTCACTATTTGACAGTGATTCGCAATCTTACCTATTGAATTATGAATAAGCTAGTCACTGTCAATTAAGACACTTAAATTATTAAGGGTTAAATAAACGCTCCGTTAATGAATCCTTAAGTCACGGTGAATTTGGATTAATTAGTTAACCGTTTATTAGTATCATTCACTGCACACATAGGTGCACCAGGTTACATAAACTTAGGTTTCATTCTGCGTAGAGCTCATAATTTCATAAACATCAAAGCTGTTATTAAGTTATAACGTTTTGGTAAGGAGTCAACTCGAATGCAACGCGGTTATTTGGGCACCACATGAAAAAAAATATCTTCATGGTGGAGAGGATAAAAAAAAAATTTACTAGATTTTTATATTTAAAGCAGTACGGGGTATAAAATCTTTTACTAATCGGGTGCTACTTGGAATAGGAATAAGGGGCAGCAAAGGCGTCTGTATAACTTTTTTGGGTATACGAGTCGTTACTTTTAAGTTTAGAACCTCGTAGGTAAAACAATGAATTTAAATAAACTCGAGTGGCCCAAGAGTGCTACCTTGACTCACTCCTGAGTTGGTGAGATACGATTCAGTCACTTCGTTTCCAATGTTGACATATTGCCTTCTCTCTCTCTCATATAGCTGGTTAAAAACCTCAATGTATGCGGACTGCAACCTACAGCAGCCAACTTGACCAGTAAGTAATACGTCATTATCAACTATGACAAATGCAATGCAAAAATATATTCCTGAAATCAAAGTATGCAGAATCCACTTGCACTCCTGAATCCACAAACGGCACTACATACGACATAAAATTAAGTAGATTGCTTGCTGTATTTCGGCCTGGTCTAAACCCATGCTGCGCATCCGACAACTGGCCACTTACTCTAGTAAACTCTTATGAAAATACTTTAAATATTTCTTTCTTTTGTTTTCTGCATATGACGCAGGTTTCTACAAAGAAACAATATCTGTTTTAAAATCTGATTAAGTTTGTCTTAGTAGGTACTGTAGATAATATATAACCGTGTCGCGTAGCGGTGAAAGAATACTACCACCCCCTCTCTTCCCTTGGGTGTCGTAAAAGACCACAAACAGAATAAATACTGCACATATATATATATACAACAGCATAGAGCGGTGATGGGCTCACCACCTGTCACGCTGAGCACATGTGCAGTTGCTATTTGGTGAAAAGTGGACTATGGTAGAGGACTGCTGCGCTTTTATTGCCCTCATTGCCTCTGACCAACCCTTCAAGGACAATAATAGTCGTGATTATATGTATGAATTATAGATTCTAGCCTTGTTATTACGAAATTGAAAACAGGGTTAAAACTGGTACTGTCTCTATTGTCTGCCTTTATAAACAAAAACAAGACAGCACCAGATTTCAATTTTGGTTCACGTTTTGAAAAAAAGAGCAAGATAAGAGTACCGCAAGGAGGCATGCTTGGACAGCTTCTTCTCTAATATTGTTAATGCCTTTGCAATTTAAAGGAAAACCGTGAAACTAATATTCTCATGAATGTTGGAAGTACAACATAGTTTAATAGTATTAAACAAAAAGAAATCACTAAGCTATCCAAAATAGAAAAGCTACGGCTATCGTACTTTTAAATTCTATAGTTACAAATTCATTGCAAAATCTGAACCTGCCGTTCAAGCTTCGTAACTTTAAATCTTATAAATACTGAATCCTTATGAAATACAAATATATATTTTTCAAATTTAAATAGGTACTTCCTCTCATTGAATTGCAATGTTTTTTAAAATTTCATTCCAGTTGCGCCGGCATCTTCAAACGATTATGCATTCTTTGTAAGTAATAACCCTAAAATAAAACAATAAAAATATAAATGCTTTCATTCCGGGAAAAAAATAACTAACCAAACATTGTATTGTCCTAAAAGTCAAAGAGTTGTAGCCGCTTCCTTTTTTTAACATAGTTAGGCTACTTAATTAGTGTACTGGCCAGAGTCATAAATAAATCACCACCGTTTAAAGGGATTAGAGATAACGATTGTTACCTGGACAGGTATTGTTTATTAAGTCGGGCTGTAATCCCCACTCCACTGCGAGGTGTACCTATGAGCTTACTCGTGTATTTAGCCAGTCTATGCTTGAACGTCGTCGAGTGAAGTGCATTTCTTGCTAGTCTTCAAGTTTCATTACTCATACAAGTGTCAAGTTCGTGTACAGTACAGTGTCTCCACAATGGCTTGGACATATAAGACCAAATATTCCGTGAGTATAAAAATATTCACAATACTTATTTTATTAGGATTTACTTGTATCTCTTCATTGATTTACATTATTTTTTTGTATAAAAATAATATAAATCAATTTACAGTACTTATATATAGTTCACATTCGGTAGGATGCATGGAGTCATAAGTGTTTTTAAAGAGGTCTGATCAAGTAAGACTAGGTGTACCGCAGGGAAGCATACTTAGACTGCTTTTTTCCTAATAACTATAGATTGTGTCATTGCACTTAAAATTATTTTCATAACATGAATATTTTTCTATGTATAAATTAAAGCTAAGTACCTAAATAATTTAAAGGCGTGCATAAGACACATTTTTTTACATGCAACTCTAAAGCAACATTATAACAAATAATATTGAAATGTCTTATTTAAGTATTGTTTAAAAGCAAAATTCTCCTAAATTATGCACAACCATTTCAGCGTCGGGTACTATTTTAAATTAATTACCTTCTTTCTGTTCTTTTCTTAAATTTCAAATCTATATTTACTTGTTGTTTTTCCAAGTAGTTAAACTACCGTTTCATGTATTAAGATTAGTCTATATTTTGCTGTTCTCACATCAACTATACTGTCAATATTTATATTGTAATATTATAAAAAATATAAGAATTACAAAAAAATTATTAAACTTCAAAAAACTCTTGGTATTGAATCTTTATAGGTATTAAAAAATACCATCCTAGTTTCAACTCATAAAGATTTGCAATCGCTGAACTTTTTTTCTATTCATTTCACTTTCATTTTGAAAAAAAACTAACTAACAACATTGTATTGTTTTGTAAGTCAAAAGATGGGAGCCGATTACTTGTTAAAAATAGAATTTAGCTGACTAATTAGTGTTCTGGCCAGAGTCATAAATAAATCACCATCGTTAAGAGGGATTAGAGATAACGATTTACCTGGACATCTATTATTTAATTGAGTCGGGCTGTCATCCCCACCCCGCCCCGAGGTGTACCTCTGAGTAAACTCATGAATTCGTTTGATCAGTGTATGCTTGAACGTCGAGTGAAGTGCATCTCTCACTAGACACTAGTTTATTTCATTTGACAAGTGCAAAGTACGAGTACAGTATTTCGATAATGGCTTGGACATATAAGACCAAATTTTCCGTGAGTACAGACACGTTTAAAGTTTATAGGCAATTACTTTGTTTCTTTTCAGTTTTTAAAAGCAATATTTTGAATTAAAACCACATAAGTACGGTGCCCATTTAAAGTTATCAAATTAACTTTAGCCATTTAATTACAATAATGTATTAGACACATTATTGATAAACCTTTTGACCGTCAAAAATGATGAAAAGTATTAATTTCTTTCTTTTATATTGTTTTGTAAGTTTTATACATACGTAAGTAATTATATGTTAAAAGTTTGTAGTTCATTTTGAAACAGTTGCTGAGAGCTTTTTGTGGCAAATAAATATTCTTCAAACAGATAGTTTAAACAAAACAATATACCTATCCGTTAAAGGTCTGATCAAGTTAGTTTAGCGTGCCGCAGGGATACAGTCTTGGACCGCTTCTTTTCCTAATATAATATCATTAACACTTAATGCCAAGGATAAATTTACTGTTATGTATTTGGATAAATTAGTAAACCTAATATTTTTTTTTAAGTTTTGTATTAATTATGTTAACTTTTTTAATAATTTTTACTAATTGAACTATGCTCCAAACTTCAGTAACTGGATTCACATATCTACAAGTCATTGTGTAAAACGATATGTTATTATTATTAATATCAAAACATACGGCTAATGTTAGTTTATGATCCACGGCTTACATAAAAGCTATAAACATTGAGTAACGATATTTTATATGTTTTAATTTTAAAAACTTTCTGCTTATAGATAACAACAGTGCTCACGCCACCGAGTACTCCATCACCAACGACACCAGCGGGTGCGGCGAGCCCAGCCGCGCCGACGCCATCACTGTCCGCAGCAATGGGGCTCAATGCCCACATCGCTTCTCTCGGAGAGGTGTCGCGCGCGGCCCAGGCGTGGTGGCAGCGGGACCCGCGGCGCCAGCCGCGCACCAAAGCTGCGGCCCACCCCGTGACCTCACAGCCTCCTGTTGCTCCCTGGCGCCACGCTAGTCTATCTGAAGATCACCCACGACTAACAAAGCGAGAGAGGAGTACAACAGAAAATGACACAAACCCTCCAAAAAAGGTCAAAGAAACCAGCCCTTTACATCAGTTACCTAAAACAGAGGGATCTACTGGTTATCTAGATTCTAACATTGGTGATCTATTGACAAGATTGATCAGCAAAGGCATGATTCAGGTGCCGGAGTCTTTGACGTGCAATGTCAAGAAAGAACCAATTGGCGAATTTAAGCGAGATTAAACAAAAAACAAGTCTGCTATTCTAAAAGTAGACTTAGAAGATCGAGAGAGTTTGAGAGTGTAAGTGAACAGCTATATTATATTTTCATATTGCGATTCTGTAATTCTCTATTTTACGTTATTGATAATTTTATATTAAAATGGTACGCTTGTTACAAGACATCATTATTGTATTTACAGCGCGCAGCCAGGACTCGTGGCACAGCTGTACGCGGGCACGCAGTGCTCCAACTGCAGCACGCGCTTCCCTCCGACGCAGACGGCGCGCTACTCGCAGCACCTCGACTGGCACTTCCGCCAGAACGGCCGTGACCGACTCGCCAAACGCCGTGCCCAGTCCCGCCCCTGGCACTACACCACAAAGGACTGGCTGCAGTACGAGGAGGTCGAAGACCTGGACAAGAGAGGTTGGTTCACAATTCCAATAATTATTTTAAAGTAGCTGAACTTAGAAAGAAATTGATAAAAAAATTTCATCCTAACGAATGCGTTTTGTTTTACAGAAAAAAGCTGGTTTGAAATAAAGCGAGCAAACGAAGCAAAAGAAGAGGTGAAAGAGGTTCCCAGCGTCGTCGCCGGAGCCCTTGCCGACGATAACTGTTGGGTGTGCGGAGACAAGTTCGGCATGTTTTACAACGACGATGATGACGAGTGGCATCTTAAAGACTGCTTGCGCCACGGGAACAAGAACTTTCATCCAGTTTGCCTTGAAAGTTGTGAGGTAAAATTCAACAACGTTCATGGTATATAATGGTGCTAGCGTACATAACCGAAAAAGTTAAGAACAATAACAATAGACTAATGTAAACTTACTCTTTTTTTCAGAAATCACCGATGAAACATGAGCGGCAGTATGAAGTGGCGCAAGAGGAGACAAAAGAACGAGCTTCAATAGTCATCACAATCCCCGATGATGACTGAAGTTAAACTCAAAAATTTATCAGAATCCAAGTGAGTAGTCTAAATCTTTGTACGAGTAGAGAGTATGAGTTGTTATTTATTATTCGATCTAGTTTACGAATACGAAATTTTTGCGACATTTAAGCAACTAAGCACAATGGTAAATATAACTCACACTCATTTATCTCAGACTATGACGTGAATAATTTTGACGAACGACTTAGAATGCTTGTAATTCTGAAGCCTTAAAGTTTTGACGATAGTGGTATTGTAGTCTAATTTTAGTTTTATTATTAAATACATAGTATTTTAAACCTTTCGCTAAAGCTATACGTGTTTTACAGGCGACTGTAGCGGAACCAGCCACGCGCAGTGAGAATACCGTCGCTGGAAGCTATTGCCGTAGCGCCGCGCCGTTCGCTAGTCATTGTTATAAATTTTAAGTTAGATAAGTTATTTGGTCAATCCTTGTTTTTCTACTATGTTTAATGTACTTAATAGAATTATAGTGTTAAATTTAGAATAGTAATTTCATATTGTTTGTAAGTAACATATCAATAATCAATATGTAAATTTGTAAAAATGTAATATGTATCGAATGCTACGCTGTGATTTTTTTTGTTGTTTTAAATTAACACATTATTCTAGAAATTTAGTGTGATAATAGTAATAGTTATTTTATATTTTTGTAAGTAACAATGTAATATGTAAATATCGAATTCTACACTGTGATAATTATTTTCAATAAACCCATTTTCTATTTAAACTGTTTTTTGTTTTCTCCTATTCCCACAGCATAACATTCATGATCGAGTTTCCTAGTTCCCACAAGACATGCTAGTATTAACTGTTGTTGGTACCTATTACATTCTTCAATTATTTTTTACAGAACGATATTTATTGGCATAAAAGCGTAGTAGTTATTACAAATATTTCATTTCATGTTCGACATTTATTAGCTAATTGATAATTAAATAGCGAATCACTGTCACATTTGACAAAAGTCCATAAGTTTCACTATTTGACAGTGATTCGCAATCTTACCTATTGAATTATGAATAAGCTAGTCACTGTCAATTAAGACACTTAAATTATTAAGGGTTAAATAAACGCTCCGTTAATGAATCCTTAAGTCACGGTGAATTTGGATTAATTAGTTAACCGTTTATTAGTATCATTCACTGCACACATAGGTGCACCAGGTTACATAAACTTAGGTTTCATTCTGCGTAGAGCTCATAATTTCATAAACATCAAAGCTGTTATTAAGTTATAACGTTTTGGTAAGGAGTCAACTCGAATGCAACGCGGTTATTTGGGCACCACATGAAAAAAAATATCTTCATGGTGGAGAGGATAAAAAAAAAATTTACTAGATTTTTATATTTAAAGCAGTACGGGGTATATCCATTCTACCCATTAATGTATCCCACGTTATTCTATGGTAGGGTATCTAATGGGTATAATAAACTTGAGGAGAAACGTAGCATTGGTGTTGTACATTTTATTATTAGTGAGAGGGAAAAAGCTCGATGGCGCAGCGGCGAGCGCGTTCGGCTTGCATTCTTGCCCGCTAAGCAACTTTCGCAATGCCGGGTCGCTGGATGGGTGACCAAATTTAAAATATCTCGAGCTCCTCCGTGATTCGGAAGGCATGTTAAGCCCGTTGGTTTGTTTATAGTGGCTCAACTTTCAAATTATATTGTGTGCCTACTCATTGGACAGCTAAGCAAAATAATGAACCAAAATCTTTTACTAATCGGGTGCTACTTGGAATAGGAATAAGGGGCAGCAAAGGCGTCTGTATAACTTTTTTGGGTATACGAGTCGTTACTTTTAAGTTTAGAACCTCGTAGGTAAAACAATGAATTTAAATAAACTCGAGTGGCCCAAGAGTGCTACCTTGACTCACTCCTGAGTTGGTGAGATACGATTCAGTCACTTCGTTTCCAATGTTGACATATTGCCTTCTCTCTCTCTCATATAGCTGGCTAAAAACCTCAATGTATGCGGACTGCAACCTACAGCAGCCAACTTGACCAGTAAGTAATACGTCATTATCAACTATGTCAAATGCAATGCAAAAATATATTCCTGAAATCAAAGTATGCAGAATCCACTTGCACTCCTGAATCCACAAACGGCACTACATACGACATAAAATTAAGTAGATTGCTTGCTGTATTTCGGCCTGGTCTAAACCCATGCTGCGCATCCGACAACTGGCCACTTACTCTAGTAAACTCTTATGAAAGTACTTTAAATATTTCTTTCTTTTGTTTTCTGCATATGACGCAGGTTTCTACAAAGAAACAATATCTGTTTTAAAATCTGATTAAGTTTGTCTTAGTAGGTAATGTAGATAATATATAACCGTGTCGCGTAGCGGTGAAAGAATACTACCACCCCCTCTCTTCCCTTGGGTGTCGTAAAAGACCATAAACAGAATAAATACTGCACATATATATATACAACAGCATAGAGCGGTGATGGGCTCACCACCTGTCACGCTGAGCACATGTGCAGTTGCTATTTGGTGAAAAGTGGACTATGGTAGAGGACTGCTGCGCTTTTATTGCCCTCATTGCCTCTGACCAACCCTTCAAGGACAATAATAGTCGTGATTATATGTATGAATTATAGATTCTAGCCTTGTTATTACGAAATTGAAAACAGGGTTAAAACTGGTACTGTCTCTATTGTCTGCCTTTATAAACAAAAACAAGACAGCACCAGATTTCAATTTTGGTTCACTTTTTGAAAAAAAGAGCAAGATAAGAGTACCGCAAGGAGGCATGCTTGGACAGCTTCTTCTCTAATATTGTTAATGCCTTTGCAATTTAAAGGAAAACCGTGAAACTAATATTCTCATGAATGTTGGAAGTACAACATAGTTTAATAGTATTAACATCAAATAAGAAATCACTAAGCTATCCAAAATAGAAAAGCTACGGCTATCGTACTTTTAAATTCTATAGTTACAAATTCATTGCAAAATCTGAACCTGCCGTTCAAGCTTCGTAACTTTAAATCTTATAAATACTGAATCCTTATGAAATACAAATATATATTTTTCAAATTTAAATAGGTACTTCCTCTCATTGAATTGCAATGTTTTTTTAAAATTCATTCCAGTTGCGCCGGCATCTTCAAACGATTATGCATTCTTTGTAAGTAATAACCCTAAAATAAAACAATAAAAATATAAATGCTTTCATTCCGGGAAAAAAATAACTAACCAAACATTGTATTGTCCTAAAAGTCAAAGAGTTGTAGCCGCTTCCTTTTTTTAACATAGTTAGGCTACTTAATTAGTGTACTGGCCAGAGTCATAAATAAATCACCACCGTTTAAAGGGATTAGAGATAACGATTGTTACCTGGACAGGTATTGTTTATTAAGTCGGGCTGTAATCCCCACTCCACTGCGAGGTGTACCTATGAGCTTACTCGTGTATTTAGCCAGTCTATGCTTGAACGTCGTCGAGTGAAGTGCATTTCTTGCTAGTCTTCAAGTTTCATTACTCATACAAGTGTCAAGTTCGTGTACAGTACAGTGTCTCCACAATGGCTTGGACATATAAGACCAAATATTCCGTGAGTATAAAAATATTCACAATACTTATTTTATTAGGATTTACTTGTATCTCTTCATTGATTTACATTATTTTTTTGTATAAAAATAATATAAATCAATTTACAGTACTTATATATAGTTCACATTCGGTAGGATGCATGGAGTCATAAGTGTTTTTAAAGAGGTCTGATCAAGTAAGACTAGGTGTACCGCAGGGAAGCATACTTAGACAGCTTTTTTCCTAATAACTATAGATTGTGTCATTGCACTTAAAATTATTTTCATAACATGAATATTTTTCTATGTATAAATTAAAGCTAAGTACCTAAATAATTTAAAGGCGTGCATAAGACACATTTTTTTACATGCAACTCTAAAGCAACATTATAACAAATAATATTGAAATGTCTTATTTAAGTATTGTTTAAAAGCAAAATTCTCCTAAATTATGCACAACCATTTCAGCGTCGGGTACTATTTTAAATTAATTACCTTCTTTCTGTTCTTTTCTTAAATTTCAAATCTATATTTACTTGTTGTTTTTCCAAGTAGTTAAACTACCGTTTCATGTATTAAGATTAGTCTATATTTTGCTGTTCTCACATCAGCTATACTGTCAATATTTATATTGTAATATTATAAAAAATATAAGAATTACAAAAAAATTATTAAACTTCAAAAAACTCTTGGTATTGAATCTTTATAGGTATTAAAAAATACCATCCTAGTTTCAACTCATAAAGATTTGCAATCGCTGAACTTTTTTTCTATTCATTTCACTTTCATTTTGAAAAAAAACTAACTAACAACATTGTATTGTTTTGTAAGTCAAAAGATGGGAGCCGATTACTTGTTAAAAATAGAATTTAGCTGACTAATTAGTGTTCTGGCCAGAGTCATAAATAAATCACCATCGTTAAGAGGGATTAGAGATAACGATTTACCTGGACATCTATTATTTAATTGAGTCGGGCTGTCATCCCCACCCCGCCCCGAGGTGTACCTCTGAGTAAACTCATGAATTCGTTTGATCAGTGTATGCTTGAACGTCGAGTGAAGTGCATCTCTCACTAGACACTAGTTTATTTCATTTGACAAGTGCAAAGTACGAGTACAGTATTTCGATAATGGCTTGGACATATAAGACCAAATTTTCCGTGAGTACAGACACGTTTAAAGTTTATAGGCAATTACTTTGTTTCTTTTCAGTTTTTAAAAGCAATATTTTGAATTAAAACCACATAAGTACGGTGCCCATTTAAAGTTATCAAATTAACTTTAGCCATTTAATTACAATAATGTATTAGACACATTATTGATAAACCTTTTGACCGTCAAAAATGATGAAAAGTATTAATTTCTTTCTTTTATATTGTTTTGTAAGTTTTATACATACGTAAGTAATTATATGTTAAAAGTGTGTAGTTCATTTTGAAACAGTTGCTGAGAGCTTTTTGTGGCAAATAAATATTCTTCAAACAGATAGTTTAAACAAAACAATATACCTATCCGTTAAAGGTCTGATCAAGTTAGTTTAGCGTGCCGCAGGGATACAGTCTTGGACCGCTTCTTTTCCTAATATAATATCATTAACACTTAATGCCAAGGATAAATTTACTGTTATGTATTTGGATAAATTAGTAAACCTAATATTTTTTTTTAAGTTTTGTATTAATTATGTTAACTTTTTTAATAATTTTTACTAATTGAACTATGCTCCAAACTTCAGTAACTGGATTCACATATCTACAAGTCAGTGTGTAAAACGATATGTTATTATTATTAATATCAAAACATACGGCTAATGTTAGTTTATGATCCACGGCTTACATAAAAGCTATAAACATTGAGTAACGATATTTTATATGTTTTAATTTTAAAAACTTTCTGCTTATAGATAACAACAGTGCTCACGCCACCGAGTACTCCATCACCAACGACACCAGCGGGTGCGGCGAGCCCAGCCGCGCCGACGCCATCACTGTCCGCAGCAATGGGGCTCAATGCCCACATCGCTTCTCTCGGAGAGGTGTCGCGCGCGGCCCAGGCGTGGTGGCAGCGGGACCCGCGGCGCCAGCCGCGCACCAAAGCTGCGGCCCACCCCGTGACCTCACAGCCTCCTGTTGCTCCCTGGCGCCACGCTAGTCTATCTGAAGATCACCCACGACTAACAAAGCGAGAGAGGAGTACAACAGAAAATGACACAAACCCTCCAAAAAAGGTCAAAGAAACCAGCCCTTTACATCAGTTACCTAAAACAGAGGGATCTACTGGTTATCTAGATTCTAACATTGGTGATCTATTGACAAGATTGATCAGCAAAGGCATGATTCAGGTGCCGGAGTCTTTGACGTGCAATGTCAAGAAAGAACCAATTGGCGAATTTAAGCGAGATAAAACAAAAAACAAGTCTGCTATTCTAAAAGTAGACTTAGAAGATCGAGAGAGTTTGAGAGTGTAAGTGAACAGCTATATTATATTTTCATATTGCGATTCTGTAGTTCTCTATTTTACGTTATTGATAATTTTATATTAAAATGGTACGCTTGTTACAAGACATCATTATTGTATTTACAGCGCGCAGCCAGGACTCGTGGCACAGCTGTACGCGGGCACGCAGTGCTCCAACTGCAGCACGCGCTTCCCTCCGACGCAGACGGCGCGCTACTCGCAGCACCTCGACTGGCACTTCCGCCAGAACGGCCGTGACCGACTCGCCAAACGCCGTGCCCAGTCCCGCCCCTGGCACTACACCACAAAGGACTGGCTGCAGTACGAGGAGGTCGAAGACCTGGACAAGAGAGGTTGGTTCACAATTCCAATAATTATTTTAAAGTAGCTGAACTTAGAAAGAAATTAATAAAAAAAAATCATCCTAACGAATGCGTTTTGTTTTACAGAAAAAAGCTGGTTTGAAATAAAGCGAGCAAACGAAGCAAAAGAAGAGGTGAAAGAGGTTCCCAGCGTCGTCGCCGGAGCCCTTGCCGACGATAACTGTTGGGTGTGCGGGGACAAGTTCGGCATGTTTTACAACGACGATGATGACGAGTGGCATCTTAAAGACTGCTTGCGCCACGGGAACAAGAACTTTCATCCAGTTTGCCTTGAAAGTTATGAGGTAAAATTCAACAACGTTCATGGTATATAATGGTGCTAGCGTACATAACCGAAAAAGTTAAGAACAATAACAATAGACTAATGTAAACTTACTCTTTTTTTCAGAAATCACCGATGAAACATGAGCAGCAGTATGAAGTGGCGCAAGAGGAGACAAAAGAACGAGCTTCAATAGTCATCACAATCCCCGATGATGACTGAAGTTAAACTCAAAAATTTATCAGAATCCAAGTGAGTAGTCTAAATCTTTGTACGAGTAGAGAGTATGAGTTGTTATTTATTATTCGATCTAGTTTACGAATACGAAATTTTTGCGACATTTAAGCAACTAAGCACAATGGTAAATATAACTCACACTCATTTATCTCAGACTATGACGTGAATAATTTTGACGAACGACTTAGAATGCTTGTAATTCTGAAGCCTTAAAGTTTTGACGATAGTGGTATTGTAGTCTAATTTTAGTTTTATTATTAAATACATAGTATTTTAAACCTTTCGCTAAAGCTATACGTGTTTTACAGGCGACTGTAGCGGAACCAGCCACGCGCAGTGAGAATACCGTCGCTGAAAGCTATTGCCGTAGCGCCGCGCCGTTCGCTAGTCATTGTAATAAATTTTAAGTTAGATAAGTTATTTGGTCAATCCTTGTTTTTCTACTATGTTTAATGTACTTAATAGAATTTTAGTGTTAAATTTAGAATAGTAATTTCATATTGTTTGTAAGTAACATATCAATAATCAATATGTAAATTTGTAAAAATGTAATATGTATCGAATGCTACGCTGTGATTTTTTTTTGTTGTTTTAAATTAACACATTATTCTAGAAATTTAGTGTGATAATAGTAATAGTTATTTTATATTTTTGTAAGTAACAATGTAATATGTAAATATCGAATTCTACACTGTGATAATTATTTTCAATAAACCCATTTTCTATTTAAACTGTTTTTTGTTTTCTCCTATTCCCACAACATAACATTCATGATCGAGTTTCCTAGTTCCCACAAGACATGCTAGTATTAACTGTTGTTGGTACCTATTACATTCTTCAATTATTTTTTACAGAACGATATTTATTGGCATAAAAGCGTAGTAGTTATTACAAATATTTCATTTCATGTTCGACATTTATTAGCTAATTGATAATTAAATAGCGAATCACTGTCACATTTGACAAAAGTCCATAAGTTTCACTATTTGACAGTGATTCGCAATCTTACCTATTGAATTATGAATAAGCTAGTCACTGTCAATTAAGACACTTAAATTATTAAGGGTTAAATAAACGCTCCGTTAATGAATCCTTAAGTCACGGTGAATTTGGATTAATTAGTTAACCGTTTATTAGTATCATTCACTGCACACATAGGTGCACCAGGTTACATAAACTTAGGTTTCATTCTGCGTAGAGCTCATAATTTCATAAACATCAAAGCTGTTATTAAGTTATAACGTTTTGGTAAGGAGTCAACTCGAATGCAACGCGGTTATTTGGGCACCACATGAAAAAAATATCTTCATGGTGGAGAGGATAAAAAAAAATTTACTAGATTTTTATATTTAAAGCAGTACGGGGTATATCCATTCTACCCATTAATGTATCCTACGTTATTCTATGGTAGGGTATCTAATGGGTATAATAAACTTGAGGAGAAACGTAGCATTGGTGTTGTACATTTTATTATTAGTGAGAGGGAAGAAGCTCGATGGCGCAGCGGCGAGCGCGTTCGGCTTGCGATCTTGCCCGCTAAGCAACTTTCGCAATGCCGGGTTGCTGGATGGGTGACCAAATTTAAAATATCTCGAGCTCCTCCGTGATTCGGAAGGCATGTTAAGCCCGTTGGTTTGTTTATAGTGGCTCAACTTTCAAATTATATTGTGTGCCTACTCATTGGACAGCTAAGCAAAATAATGAACCAAAATCTTTTACTAATCGGGTGCTACTTGGAATAGGAATGAGGGGCAGCAAAGGCGTCTGTATAACTTTTTTGGGTATACGAGTCGTTACTTTTAAGTTTAGAACCTCGTAGGTAAAACAATGAATTTAAATAAACTCGAGTGGCCCAAGAGTGCTACCTTGACTCACTCCTGAGTTGGTGAGATACGATTCAGTCACTTCGTTTCCAATGTTGACATATTGCCTTCTCTCTCTCTCATATAGCTGGCTAAAAACCTCAATGTATGCGGACTGCAACCTACAGCAGCCAACTTGACCAGTAAGTAATACGTCATTATCAACTATGTCAAATGCAATGCAAAAATATATTCCTGAAATCAAAGTATGCAGAATCCACTTGCACTCCTGAATCCACAAACGGCACTACATACGACATAAAATTAAGTAGATTGCTTGCTGTATTTCGGCCTGGTCTAAACCCATGCTGCGCATCCGACAACTGGCCACTTACTCTAGTAAACTCTTATGAAAATACTTTAAACATTTCTTTCTTTTGTTTTCTGCATATGACGCAGGTTTCTACAAAGAAACAATATCTGTTTTAAAATCTGATTTAGTTTGTCTTAGTAGGTAATGTAGATAATATATAACCGTGTCGCGTAGCGGTGAAAGAATACTACCACCCCCTCTCTTCCCTTGGGTGTCGTAAAAGACCACAAACAGAATAAATACTGCACATATATATATATACAACAGCATAGAGCGGTGATGGGCTCACCACCTGTCACGCTGAGCACATGTGCAGTTGCTATTTGGTGAAAAGTGGACTATGGTAGAGGACTGCTGCGCTTTTATTGCCCTCATTGCCTCTGACCAACCCTTCAAGGACAATAATAGTCGTGATTATATGTATGAATTATAGATTCTAGCCTTGTTATTACGAAATTGAAAACAGGGTTAAAACTGGTACTGTCTCTATTGTCTGCCTTTATAAACAAAAACAAGACAGCACCAGATTTCAATTTTGGTTCACGTTTTGAAAAAAAGAGCAAGATAAGAGTACCGCAAGGAGGCATGCTTGGACAGCTTCTTCTCTAATATTGTTAATGCCTTTGCAATTTAAAGGAAAACCGTGAAACTAATATTCTCTTGAATGTTGGAAGTACAACATAGTTTAATATTATTAAACAAAAAGAAATCACTAAGCTATCCAAAATAGAAAAGCTACGGCTATCGTACTTTTAAATTCTATAGTTACAAATTCATTGCAAAATCTGAACCTGCCGTTCAAGCTTCGTAACTTTAAATCTTATAAATACTGAATCCTTATGAAATACAAATATATATTTTTCAAATTTAAATAGGTACTTCCTCTCATTGAATTGCAATGTTTTTTTAAAATTCATTCCAGTTGCGCCGGCATCTTCAAACGATTATGCATTCTTTGTAAGTAATAACCCTAAAATAAAACAATAAAAATATAAATGCTTTCATTCCGGGAAAAAAATAACTAACCAAACATTGTATTGTCCTAAAAGTCAAAGAGTTGTAGCCGCTTCCTTTTTTTAACATAGTTAGGCTACTTAATTAGTGTACTGGCCAGAGTCATAAATAAATCACCACCGTTTAAAGGGATTAGAGATAACGATTGTTACCTGGACAGGTATTGTTTATTAAGTCGGGCTGTAATCCCCACTCCACTGCGAGGTGTACCTATGAGCTTACTCGTGTATTTAGCCAGTCTATGCTTGAACGTCGTCGAGTGAAGTGCATTTCTTGCTAGTCTTCAAGTTTCATTACTCATACAAGTGTCAAGTTCGTGTACAGTACAGTGTCTCCACAATGGCTTGGACATATAAGACCAAATATTCCGTGAGTATAAAAATATTCACAATACTTATTTTATTAGGATTTACTTGTATCTCTTCATTGATTTACATTATTTTTTTGTATAAAAATAATATAAATCAATTTACAGTACTTATATATAGTTCACATTCGGTAGGATGCATGGAGTCATAAGTGTTTTTAAAGAGGTCTGATCAAGTAAGACTAGGTGTACCGCAGGGAAGCATACTTAGACTGCTTTTTTCCTAATAACTATAGATTGTGTCATTGCACTTAAAATTATTTTCATAACATGAATATTTTTCTATGTATAAATTAAAGCTAAGTACCTAAATAATTTAAAGGCGTGCATAAGACACATTTTTTTACATGCAACTCTAAAGCAACATTATAACAAATAATATTGAAATGTCTTATTTAAGTATTGTTTAAAAGCAAAATTCTCCTAAATTATGCACAACCATTTCAGCGTCGGGTACTATTTTAAATTAATTACCTTCTTTCTGTTCTTTTCTTAAATTTCAAATCTATATTTACTTGTTGTTTTTCCAAGTAGTTAAACTACCGTTTCATGTATTAAGATTAGTCTATATTTTGCTGTTCTCACATCAACTATACTGTCAATATTTATATTGTAATATTATAAAAAATATAAGAATTACAAAAAAATTATTAAACTTCAAAAAACTCTTGGTATTGAATCTTTATAGGTATTAAAAAATACCATCCTAGTTTCAACTCATAAAGATTTGCAATCGCTGAACTTTTTTTCTATTCATTTCACTTTCATTTTGAAAAAAAACTAACTAACAACATTGTATTGTTTTGTAAGTCAAAAGATGGGAGCCGATTACTTGTTAAAAATAGAATTTAGCTGACTAATTAGTGTTCTGGCCAGAGTCATAAATAAATCACCATCGTTAAGAGGGATTAGAGATAACGATTTACCTGGACATCTATTATTTAATTGAGTCGGGCTGTCATCCCCACCCCGCCCCGAGGTGTACCTCTGAGTAAACTCATGAATTCGTTTGATCAGTGTATGCTTGAACGTCGAGTGAAGTGCATCTCTCACTAGACACTAGTTTATTTCATTTGACAAGTGCAAAGTACGAGTACAGTATTTCGATAATGGCTTGGACATATAAGACCAAATTTTCCGTGAGTACAGACACGTTTAAAGTTTATAGGCAATTACTTTGTTTCTTTTCAGTTTTTAAAAGCAATATTTTGAATTAAAACCACATAAGTACGGTGCCCATTTAAAGTTATCAAATTAACTTTAGCCATTTAATTACAATAATGTATTAGACACATTATTGATAAACCTTTTGACCTTCAAAAATGATGAAAAGTATTAATTTCTTTCTTTTATATTGTTTTGTAAGTTTTATACATACGTAAGTAATTATATGTTAAAAGTTTGTAGTTCATTTTGAAACAGTTGCTGAGATCTTTTTGTGGCAAATAAATATTCTTCAAACAGATAGTTTAAACAAAACAATATACCTATCCGTTAAAGGTCTGATCAAGTTAGTATAGCGTGCCGCAGGGATACAGTCTTGGACCGCTTCTTTTCCTAATATAATATCATTAACACTTAATGCCAAGGATAAATTTACTGTAATGTATTTGGATAAATTAGTAAACCTAATATTTTTTTTTAAGTTTTGTATTAATTATGTTAACTTTTTTAATAATTTTTACTAATTGAACTATGCTCCAAACTTCAGTAACTGGATTCACATATCTACAAGTCATTGTGTAAAACGATATGTTATTATTATTAATATCAAAACATACGGCTAATGTTAGTTTATGATCCACGGCTTACATAAAAGCTATAAACATTGAGTAACGATATTTTATATGTTTTAATTTTAAAAACTTTCTGCTTATAGATAACAACAGTGCTCACGCCACCGAGTACTCCATCACCAACGACACCAGCGGGTGCGGCGAGCCCAGCCGCGCCGACGCCATCACTGTCCGCAGCAATGGGGCTCAATGCCCACATCGCTTCTCTCGGAGAGGTGTCGCGCGCGGCCCAGGCGTGGTGGCAGCGGGACCCGCGGCGCCAGCCGCGCACCAAAGCTGCGGCCCACCCCGTGACCTCACAGCCTCCTGTTGCTCCCTGGCGCCACGCTAGTCTATCTGAAGATCACCCACGACTAACAAAGCGAGAGAGGAGTACAACAGAAAATGACACAAACCCTCCAAAAAAGGTCAAAGAAACCAGCCCTTTACATCAGTTACCTAAAACAGAGGGATCTACTGGTTATCTAGATTCTAACATTGGTGATCTATTGACAAGATTGATCAGCAAAGGCATGATTCAGGTGCCGGAGTCTTTGACGTGCAATGTCAAGAAAGAACCAATTGGCGAATTTAAGCGAGATAAAACAAAAAACAAGTCTGCTATTCTAAAAGTAGACTTAGAAGATCGAGAGAGTTTGAGAGTGTAAGTGAACAGCTATATTATATTTTCATATTGCGATTCTGTAATTCTCTATTTTACGTTATTGATAATTTTATATTAAAATGGTACGCTTGTTACAAGACATCATTATTGTATTTACAGCGCGCAGCCAGGACTCGTGGCACAGCTGTACGCGGGCACGCAGTGCTCCAACTGCAGCACGCGCTTCCCTCCGACGCAGACGGCGCGCTACTCGCAGCACCTCGACTGGCACTTCCGCCAGAACGGCCGTGACCGACTCGCCAAACGCCGTGCCCAGTCCCGCCCCTGGCACTACACCACAAAGGACTGGCTGCAGTACGAGGAGGTCGAAGACCTGGACAAGAGAGGTTGGTTCACAATTCCAATAATTATTTTAAAGTAGCTGAACTTAGAAAGAAATTGATAAAAAAATTTCATCCTAACGAATGCGTTTTGTTTTACAGAAAAAAGCTGGTTTGAAATAAAGCGAGCAAACGAAGCAAAAGAAGAGGTGAAAGAGGTTCCCAGCGTCGTCGCCGGAGCCCTTGCCGACGATAACTGTTGGGTGTGCGGAGACAAGTTCGGCATGTTTTACAACGACGATGATGACGAGTGGCATCTTAAAGACTGCTTGCGCCACGGGAACAAGAACTTTCATCCAGTTTGCCTTGAAAGTTGTGAGGTAAAATTCAACAACGTTCATGGTATATAATGGTGCTAGCGTACATAACCGAAAAAGTTAAGAACAATAACAATAGACTAATGTAAACTTACTCTTTTTTTCAGAAATCACCGATGAAACATGAGCGGCAGTATGAAGTGGCGCAAGAGGAGACAAAAGAACGAGCTTCAATAGTCATCACAATCCCCGATGATGACTGAAGTTAAACTCAAAAATTTATCAGAATCCAAGTGAGTAGTCTAAATCTTTGTACGAGTAGAGAGTATGAGTTGTTATTTATTATTCGATCTAGTTTACGAATACGAAATTTTTGCGACATTTAAGCAACTAAGCACAATGGTAAATATAACTCACACTCATTTATCTCAGACTATGACGTGAATAATTTTGACGAACGACTTAGAATGCTTGTAATTCTGAAGCCTTAAAGTTTTGACGATAGTGGTATTGTAGTCTAATTTTAGTTTTATTATTAAATACATAGTATTTTAAACCTTTCGCTAAAGCTATACGTGTTTTACAGGCGACTGTAGCGGAACCAGCCACGCGCAGTGAGAATACCGTCGCTGGAAGCTATTGCCGTAGCGCCGCGCCGTTCGCTAGTCATTGTTATAAATTTTAAGTTAGATAAGTTATTTGGTCAATCCTTGTTTTTCTACTATGTTTAATGTACTTAATAGAATTATAGTGTTAAATTTAGAATAGTAATTTCATATTGTTTGTAAGTAACATATCAATAATCAATATGTAAATTTGTAAAAATGTAATATGTATCGAATGCTACGCTGTGATTTTTTTTTGTTGTTTTAAATTAACACATTATTCTAGAAATTTAGTGTGATAATAGTAATAGTTATTTTATATTTTTGTAAGTAACAATGTAATATGTAAATATCGAATTCTACACTGTGATAATTATTTTCAATAAACCCATTTTCTATTTAAACTGTTTTTTGTTTTCTCCTATTCCCACAACATAACATTCATGATCGAGTTTCCTAGTTCCCACAAGACATGCTAGTATTAACTGTTGTTGGTACCTATTACATTCTTCAATTATTTTTTACAGAACGATATTTTTTGGCATAAAAGCGTAGTAGTTATTACAAATATTTCATTTCATGTTCGACATTTATTAGCTAATTGATAATTAAATAGCGAATCACTGTCACATTTGACAAAAGTCCAAAGTTTCACTATTTGACAGTGATTCGCAATCTTACCTATTGAATTATGAATAAGCTAGTCACTGTCAATTAAGACACTTAAATTATTAAGGGTTAAATAAACGCTCCGTTAATGAATCCTTAAGTCACGGTGAATTTGGATTAATTAGTTAACCGTTTATTAGTATCATTCACTGCACACATAGGTGCACCAGGTTACATAAACTTAGGTTTCATTCTGCGTAGAGCTCATAATTTCATAAACATCAAAGCTGTTATTAAGTTATAACGTTTTGGTAAGGAGTCAACTCGAATGCAACGCGGTTATTTGGGCACCACATGAAAAAAAATATCTTCATGGTGGAGAGGATAAAAAAAAATTTTACTAGATTTTTATATTTAAAGCAGTACGGGGTATATCCATTCTACCCATTAATGTATCCTACGTTATTCTATGGTAGGGTATCTAATGGGTATAATAAACTTGAGGAGAAACGTAGCATTGGTGTTGTACATTTTATTATTAGTGAGAGGGAAAAAGCTCGATGGCGCAGCGGCGAGCGCGTTCGGCTTGCGATCTTGCCCGCTAAGCAACTTTCGCAATGCCGGGTCGCTGGATGGGTGACCAAATTTAAAATATCTCGAGCTCCTCCGTGATTCGGAAGGCATGTTAAGCCCGTTGGTTTGTTTATAGTGGCTCAACTTTCAAATTATATTGTGTGCCTACTCATTGGACAGCTAAGCAAAATAATGAACCAAAATCTTTTACTAATCGGGTGCTACTTGGAATAGGAATAAGGGGCAGCAAAGGCGTCTGTATAACTTTTTTGGGTATACGAGTCGTTACTTTTAAGTTTAGAACCTCGTAGGTAAAACAATGAATTTAAATAAACTCGAGTGGCCCAAGAGTGCTACCTTGACTCACTCCTGAGTTGGTGAGATACGATTCAGTCACTTCGTTTCCAATGTTGACATATTGCCTTCTCTCTCTCTCATATAGCTGGCTAAAAACCTCAATGTATGCGGACTGCAACCTACAGCAGCCAACTTGACCAGTAAGTAATACGTCATTATCAACTATGTCAAATGCAATGCAAAAATATATTCCTGAAATCAAAGTATGCAGAATCCACTTGCACTCCTGAATCCACAAACGGCACTACATACGACATAAAATTAAGTAGATTGCTTGCTGTATTTCGGCCTGGTCTAAACCCATGCTGCGCATCCGACAACTGGCCACTTACTCTAGTAAACTCTTATGAAAGTACTTTAAATATTTCTTTCTTTTGTTTTCTGCATATGACGCAGGTTTCTACAAAGAAACAATATCTGTTTTAAAATCTGATTAAGTTTGTCTTAGTAGGTAATGTAGATAATATATAACCGTGTCGCGTAGCGGTGAAAGAATACTACCACCCCCTCTCTTCCCTTGGGTGTCGTAAAAGACCATAAACAGAATAAATACTGCACATATATATATACAACAGCATAGAGCGGTGATGGGCTCACCACCTGTCACGCTGAGCACATGTGCAGTTGCTATTTGGTGAAAAGTGGACTATGGTAGAGGACTGCTGCGCTTTTATTGCCCTCATTGCCTCTGACCAACCCTTCAAGGACAATAATAGTCGTGATTATATGTATGAATTATAGATTCTAGCCTTGTTATTACGAAATTGAAAACAGGGTTAAAACTGGTACTGTCTCTATTGTCTGCCTTTATAAACAAAAACAAGACAGCACCAGATTTCAATTTTGGTTCACTTTTTGAAAAAAAGAGCAAGATAAGAGTACCGCAAGGAGGCATGCTTGGACAGCTTCTTCTCTAATATTGTTAATGCCTTTGCAATTTAAAGGAAAACCGTGAAACTAATATTCTCATGAATGTTGGAAGTACAACATAGTTTAATAGTATTAACATCAAATAAGAAATCACTAAGCTATCCAAAATAGAAAAGCTACGGCTATCGTACTTTTAAATTCTATAGTTACAAATTCATTGCAAAATCTGAACCTGCCGTTCAAGCTTCGTAACTTTAAATCTTATAAATACTGAATCCTTATGAAATACAAATATATATTTTTCAAATTTAAATAGGTACTTCCTCTCATTGAATTGCAATGTTTTTTTAAAATTCATTCCAGTTGCGCCGGCATCTTCAAACGATTATGCATTCTTTGTAAGTAATAACCCTAAAATAAAACAATAAAAATATAAATGCTTTCATTCCGGGAAAAAAATAACTAACCAAACATTGTATTGTCCTAAAAGTCAAAGAGTTGTAGCCGCTTCCTTTTTTTAACATAGTTAGGCTACTTAATTAGTGTACTGGCCAGAGTCATAAATAAATCACCACCGTTTAAAGGGATTAGAGATAACGATTGTTACCTGGACAGGTATTGTTTATTAAGTCGGGCTGTAATCCCCACTCCACTGCGAGGTGTACCTATGAGCTTACTCGTGTATTTAGCCAGTCTATGCTTGAACGTCGTCGAGTGAAGTGCATTTCTTGCTAGTCTTCAAGTTTCATTACTCATACAAGTGTCAAGTTCGTGTACAGTACAGTGTCTCCACAATGGCTTGGACATATAAGACCAAATATTCCGTGAGTATAAAAATATTCACAATACTTATTTTATTAGGATTTACTTGTATCTCTTCATTGATTTACATTATTTTTTTGTATAAAAATAATATAAATCAATTTACAGTACTTATATATAGTTCACATTCGGTAGGATGCATGGAGTCATAAGTGTTTTTAAAGAGGTCTGATCAAGTAAGACTAGGTGTACCGCAGGGAAGCATACTTAGACTGCTTTTTTCCTAATAACTATAGATTGTGTCATTGCACTTAAAATTATTTTCATAACATGAATATTTTTCTATGTATAAATTAAAGCTAAGTACCTAAATAATTTAAAGGCGTGCATAAGACACATTTTTTTACATGCAACTCTAAAGCAACATTATAACAAATAATATTGAAATGTCTTATTTAAGTATTGTTTAAAAGCAAAATTCTCCTAAATTATGCACAACCATTTCAGCGTCGGGTACTATTTTAAATTAATTACCTTCTTTCTGTTCTTTTCTTAAATTTCAAATCTATATTTACTTGTTGTTTTTCCAAGTAGTTAAACTACCGTTTCATGTATTAAGATTAGTCTATATTTTGCTGTTCTCACATCAACTATACTGTCAATATTTATATTGTAATATTATAAAAAATATAAGAATTACAAAAAAATTATTAAACTTCAAAAAACTCTTGGTATTGAATCTTTATAGGTATTAAAAAATACCATCCTAGTTTCAACTCATAAAGATTTGCAATCGCTGAACTTTTTTTCTATTCATTTCACTTTCATTTTGAAAAAAAACTAACTAACAACATTGTATTGTTTTGTAAGTCAAAAGATGGGAGCCGATTACTTGTTAAAAATAGAATTTAGCTGACTAATTAGTGTTCTGGCCAGAGTCATAAATAAATCACCATCGTTAAGAGGGATTAGAGATAACGATTTACCTGGACATCTATTATTTAATTGAGTCGGGCTGTCATCCCCACCCCGCCCCGAGGTGTACCTCTGAGTAAACTCATGAATTCGTTTGATCAGTGTATGCTTGAACGTCGAGTGAAGTGCATCTCTCACTAGACACTAGTTTATTTCATTTGACAAGTGCAAAGTACGAGTACAGTATTTCGATAATGGCTTGGACATATAAGACCAAATTTTCCGTGAGTACAGACACGTTTAAAGTTTATAGGCAATTACTTTGTTTCTTTTCAGTTTTTAAAAGCAATATTTTGAATTAAAACCACATAAGTACGGTGCCCATTTAAAGTTATCGAATTAACTTTAACCATTTAATTACAATAATGTATTAGACACATTATTGATAAACCTTTTGACCGTCAAAAATGATGAAAAGTATTAATTTCTTTCTTTTATATTGTTTTGTAAGTTTTATACATACGTAAGTAATTATATGTTAAAAGTTTGTAGTTCATTTTGAAACAGTTGCTGAGAGCTTTTTGTGGCAAATAAATATTCTTCAAACAGATAGTTTAAACAAAACAATATACCTATCCGTTAAAGGTCTGATCAAGTTAGTTTAGCGTGCCGCAGGGATACAGTCTTGGACCGCTTCTTTTCCTAATATAATATCATTAACACTTAATGCCAAGGATAAATTTACTGTAATGTATTTGGATAAATTAGTAAACCTAATATTTTTTTTAAGTTTTGTATTAATTATGTTAACTTTTTTAATAATTTTTACTAATTGAACTATGCTCCAAACTTCAGTAACTGGATTCACATATCTACAAGTCAGTGTGTAAAACGATATGTTATTATTATTAATATCAAAACATACGGCTAATGTTATTTTATGATCCACGGCTTACATAAAAGCTATAAACATTGAGTAACGATATTTTATATGTTTTAATTTTAAAAACTTTCTGCTTATAGATAACAACAGTGCTCACGCCACCGAGTACTCCATCACCAACGACACCAGCGGGTGCGGCGAGCCCAGCCGCGCCGACGCCATCACTGTCCGCAGCAATGGGGCTCAATGCCCACATCGCTTCTCTCGGAGAGGTGTCGCGCGCGGCCCAGGCGTGGTGGCAGCGGGACCCGCGGCGCCAGCCGCGCACCAAAGCTGCGGCCCACCCCGTGACCTCACAGCCTCCTGTTGCTCCCTGGCGCCACGCTAGTCTATCTGAAGATCACCCACGACTAACAAAGCGAGAGAGGAGTACAACAGAAAATGACACAAACCCTCCAAAAAAGGTCAAAGAAACCAGCCCTTTACATAAGTTACCTAAAACAGAGGGATCTACTGGTTATCTAGATTGTAACATTGGTGATCTATTGACAAGATTGATCAGCAAAGACATGATTCAGGTGCCGGAGTCTTTGACGTGCAATGTCAAGAAAGAACCTTTTTAAGAAACTAAGCACAATGGTAAATATAACTCACACTCATTTATCTCAGACTATGACGTGAATAATTTTGACGAACGACTTAGAATGCTTGTAATTCTGAAGCCTTAAAGTTTTGACGATAATGGTATTGTAGTCTAATTTTAGTTTTATTATTAAATACATAGTATTTTAAACCTTTCGCTAAAGCTATACGTGTTTTACAGGCGACTGTAGCGGAACCAGCCACGCGCAGTGAGAACATCGTCGCTGGAAGCTATTGCCGTAGCGCCGCGCCGTTCGCTAGTCATTGTTATAAATTTTAAGTTAGATAAGTTATTTGGTCAATCCTTATTGCCCTCATTGCCTCTGACCAACCCTTCAAGGACAATAATAGTCGTGATTATATGTATGAATTATAGATTCTAGCCTTGTTATTACGAAATTGAAAACAGGGTTAAAACTGGTACTGTCTCTATTGTCTGCCTTTATAAACAAAAACAAGACAGCACCAGATTTCAATTTTGGTTCACGTTTTGAAAAAAAGAGCAAGATAAGAGTACCGCAAGGAGGCATGCTTGGACCGCTTCTTCTCTAATATTGTTAATGCCTTTGCAATTTAAAGGAAAACCGTGAAACTAATATTCTCATGAATGTTGGAAGTACAACATAGTTTAATAGTATTAAACAAAAAGAAATCACTAAGCTATCCAAAATAGAAAAGCTACGGCTATCGTACATTTTAAATTCTATAGTTACAAATTCATTGCAAAATCTGAACCTGCCGTTCAAGCTTCGTAACTTTAAATCTTATAAATACTGAATCCTTATGAAATACAAATATATATTTTTCAAATTTAAATAGGTACTTCCTCTCATTGAATTGCAATGTTTTTTTTAAATTCATTCCAGTTGCGCCGGCATCTTCAAACGATTATGCATTCTTTGTAAGTAATAACCCTAAAATAAAACAATAAAAATATAAATGCTTTCATTCCGGGAAAAAAATAACTAACCAAACATTACATTGTCCTAAAAGTCAAAGAGTTGTAGCCGCTTCCTTTTTTTAACATAGTTAGGCTACTTAATTAGTGTACTGGCCAGAGTCATAAATAAATCACCACCGTTTAAAGGGATTAGAGATAACGATTGTTACCTGGATAGGTATTCAAATCAAATCATATCAATATCTCTTTATTCAGTAAACTTAGAATAAGCATTTTGAATCGTCAAAAGTTAAAGGATGGACGGGCACCCGCCCACCCACCCCGCCCATTCAGGAAGTCTTTTAACTGTGGAGAAGAAGGGCGCAAGAAACTCCACAGGTTTATAATAATATAGAAGTAACGACATTTACAAAACAATATGTCGTTACCAAATCATACAACATACAATTAAACAAATTATGAGCGTCACAAGTTGGAACATGCCCTCCCTGTCATAGAAGGACATTTTCCATTACAACAAAAAAAAAACATTTGATACGATTACAAGACAAAAGAATATTCAATAAAAAACAGGTATTGCTCGATTTTAAATAAAACGAACAACGTCTTACAGTATCTTTGGAATAAAAAGAAAAACTATTAAATACTACCAATAAAAAAAAAATAAGATTGCAAGAGCAGACCAGCCTCCACAGGCGGCACCCGTTCACGAGTATGACATGTGAATCAGCCATCGCTTCGCTCAACCATGTTTTAGGGAACGTAACGACCCGACGTACATGCCACCACCGCAGAGACACTTTAAGAGAGCATGACACACTCGAGCAACTCCAACGAAAGCAAGAGAACAACAAGACGACTTTAAACGCAACATAAATTTTGAGTGGGTACCTTTGTCTGTAAGACACTGCTGTTAAAGGCTATCATACCAGCGTAAAATTAATTATTAAAAAAAAAAAAATTGCTAAGAAAATAAAATGTGAAAATATTATTGTAACCAGGCTGTTTTGTCTTCTAAATATTCTTTGACTGTATAATAACCTTTCTTATGTAAACAAGATTTTACATGATTCTTAAACTTATCTAAAGGTAAATCTTGTACAGTACTTGGTATTTTATTATAGTAGTGTATACCTTGCCCCAAGAAAGAGCCGAGAACCTTTTGTAACCTAAACAGTGGCATTACTAGTTTTGACTTACTTCTAGTATTGAAATTGTGTACATCACCGTGTTTAGAAAAAGAGTTAATATTGCACCGCACAAAAACTATACAATTATAAATATATTGCGATGCAACAGTAAGAACACCAACTTCCTTAAAAAAAATTCTCAGAGAAGTTTGTGATCCCAGTCTATAAATGGTTCTTATTGCTCGTTTCTGTAAAATAAATATAGTTTTAATATCAGCCGCTGTTCCCCACAAAAGGACGCCATACGACATGACACTGTGAAAATAACTAAAGTAAACAGTCCTAGCAGTTTCAACATCTGTTAATTGTCTAATTTTTCTAATAGCGTAAGCTGCTGAACTGAGTTTGCCGGCCAAATTCGATATATGCGGATTCCATTGGAGTTTTGAGTCCATGGTTATCCCTAGGAAAACTGTCGAATCTACCAAATCTAATTTATCACCATTCATTCTAACATCGGTTTGTTCGGTCTTGACATTTGGTAGTGTAAATTTAATACATTTCGTTTTTTTAGCGTTTAGCTGTAAATTATTAGCAGTAAACCAACTAAGTACCTCTGAGAGAGCATTGTTTACATCGTCAAAATTATTCTTATTCCTAGTCACATTAAAAATGAGTGAAGTATCATCTGCAAACAATACAATATCACAGAAGTTTTCTACAAAGAATGGCAAGTCATTGATATATATCAAAAATAAGAAAGGGCCAAGAATTGACCCTTGTGGAACTCCCATTTTTACATGAGAACCGGATGACTTAGTTCCATTAACATCGACAGTTTGTGTTCTAGAACTAAGATAAGACTGTATCAATTTAAGCGCAAAACCTTTGAGACCATAATAATTTAACTTCATCGCCAGTGTTCGGTGCTCAACGCAATCGAAAGCCTTGGACAGGTCGCAGAAAACTCCAAGAGCGTTCTGAGACCCCTCCCAGGCATCAAATATATGTTTTATTAGAGCAACACCTGCATCAGTAGTGGAACGACCCTTTGTAAAACCAAATTGCTTACTATGTAAAAGATTATTTAAGTTAAAGTATTCTACTAACTGTTCGAGAATAATTTTTTCATAAATCTTACTAAGTGCTGGTAGTATTGAAATTGGTCGATAGTTACTGGGGTCTTCTTTATTTCCCGATTTAAATAAAGGTATAACCTTACTAAACTTCATAAGATCAGGAAAGATTCCCTTATCAATACAGTTATTAAATATGTCAGCAAGATAGGGTGCAATAGAATATATAATATTCTTAATTATCTTTATAGACATGCCCCACAAATCACCTGTGTTTTTCATTTTTAGTGATTTGAAACTTTTAATAATATTATTAGAGTTAATATATTGAAAATTAAAAGAAAAATTACATTTGGGTACATGTTCTTCGAGAAAAGATTGTGCCGCCACTGGTGATGAATTCAAATTAGAGGTTGTTACCACAGGTATATTTATGAAGAAATCATCAAAAATATTAGCAATTTGTGCATCCGAATTGACAAGGTTGTCATTAACTTTTAGAGTAAAAGTGTTGTCCCGTGGTTTTAATTTACCAGTTTCACGGTTGATGATATCCCAAGTGGCTTTTATTTTATTATGAGACTTTTTAATTTTATCTTTAATGAAATTTGATTTTGCTATTAAGCACACTTTCTTAAACAATTTAGAGTATTTTTTTACATATTCTGTAAAATTTAAATTATGGTTATATTGTCTTAGATTATATAGCTCAAACAGTTTATTTCTACTTTTATAAATACCAGGCGTGGCCCAGTCACAGAACTTAAGTTTTTGTGAAAACTTTATTGTTTTAGAAGTAAACACCTGGTTTTATTCTGTCTTTATTAGATTAAAGAGATTACTATATAGTACATCCGGATCATCTTGTACAAAGAGCAAAGTATCAATTTTACAAGCTACATTGTTTTTAAAATACTCCATTCGCTTTTTTGTAACTGGTTTACATGTTACAGATTTAGGCTCCTCCTTAACATCAATATCATAGCTCACCTTCAAACCGCAATGGTCAGATGTAAGACTACCAATAACTGACTTAGATACAGGGTCATAGTCTGTAAAAATATTATCGAGACAAGTGGCCGAATGTGAAGTTATTCTAGTGGGTTCAAGAAATAGATTTTTTAAATTAAAACATTTAAATAAAGCTAGAAGACTAACACTCACTGAAGTGTTTTCTAAAATATTTACATTAAAATCCCCACATACTAAAACAAATTTATTTTTTAATTTTATTTTATTAAGTACATCTTCCATTACTGATTCAAAAACATCGAAATTGCCCGAGGGGGGTCGGTATACACACACTATTATAAACCTATTTAACTCTACGCATGATAGCTCAATATTACGCTCCTTTGAAAGACATACAATATCATTTCGCTCTTTGTATTTAATATTATTACTAACAAGTATTAAAGAACCGCCGTGAATAGCTGTGCTTCGTACGTACGCACTTGCTAGTTGGAAATTATTTACATGGAAAGACGTGTCATGTGTTTTTAGCCAATGCTCAGTTATACAAAATATATGAATAGCCTGACTTTTTGCAATTAATTCTAATTCTAAGTCCTTGCCAGCGCACCAAAGCTGCGGCCCACCCCGTGACCTCACAGCCTCCTGTTGCTCCCTGGCGCCACGCTAGTCTATCTGAAGATCACCCACGACTAACAAAGCGAGAGAGGAGTACAACAAAAAATGACACAAACCCTCCAAAAAAGGTCAAAGAAACCAGCCCTTTACATCAGTTACCTAAAACAGAGGGATCTACTGGTTATCTAGATTCTAACATTGGTGATCTATTGACAAGATTGATCAGCAAAGGCATGATTCAGGTGCCGGAGTCTTTGACGTGCAATGTCAAGAAAGAACCAATTGGCGAATTTAAGCGAGATAAAACAAAAAACAAGTCTGCTATTCTAAAAGTAGACTTAGAAGATCGAGAGAGTTTGAGAGTGTAAGTGAACAGCTATATTATATTTTCATATTGCGATTCTGTAATTCTCTATTTTACGTTATTGATAATTTTATATTAAAATGGTACGCTTGTTACAAGACATCATTATTGTATTTACAGCGCGCAGCCAGGACTCGTGGCACAGCTGTACGCGGGCACGCAGTGCTCCAACTGCAGCACGCGCTTCCCTCCGACGCAGACGGCGCGCTACTCGCAGCACCTCGACTGGCACTTCCGCCAGAACGGCCGTGACCGACTCGCCAAACGCCGTGCCCAGTCCCGCCCCTGGCACTACACCACAAAGGACTGGCTGCAGTACGAGGAGGTCGAAGACCTGGACAAGAGAGGTTGGTTCACAATTCCAATAATTATTTTAAAGTAGCTGAACTTAGAAAGAAATTGATAAAAAAATTTCATCCTAACGAATGCGTTTTGTTTTACAGAAAAAAGCTGGTTTGAAATAAAGCGAGCAAACGAAGCAAAAGAAGAGGTGAAAGAGGTTCCCAGCGTCGTCGCCGGAGCCCTTGCCGACGATAACTGTTGGGTGTGCGGGGACAAGTTCGGCATGTTTTACAACGACGATGATGACGAGTGGCATCTTAAAGACTGCTTGCGCCACGGGAACAAGAACTTTCATCCAGTTTGCCTTGAAAGTTGTGAGGTAAAATTCAACAACGTTCATGGTATATAATGGTGCTAGCGTACATAACCGAAAAAGTTAAGAACAATAACAATAGACTAATGTAAACTTACTCTTTTTTTCAGAAATCACCGATGAAACATGAGCGGCAGTATGAAGTGGCGCAAGAGGAGACAAAAGAACGAGCTTCAATAGTCATCACAATCCCCGATGATGACTGAAGTTAAACTCAAAAATTTATCAGAATCCAAGTGAGTAGTCTAAATCTTTGTACGAGTAGAGAGTATGAGTTGTTATTTATTATTCGATCTAGTTTACGAATACGAAATTTTTGCGACATTTAAGCAACTAAGCACAATGGTAAATATAACTCACACTCATTTATCTCAGACTATGACGTGAATAATTTTGACGAACGACTTAGAATGCTTGTAATTCTGAAGCCTTAAAGTTTTGACGATAGTGGTATTGTAGTCTAATTTTAGTTTTATTATTAAATACATAGTATTTTAAACCTTTCGCTAAAGCTATACGTGTTTTACAGGCGACTGTAGCGGAACCAGCCACGCGCAGTGAGAATACCGTCGCTGGAAGCTATTGCCGTAGCGCCGCGCCGTTCGCTAGTCATTGTTATAAATTTTAAGTTAGATAAGTTATTTGGTCAATCCTTGTTTTTCTACTATGTTTAATGTACTTAATAGAATTTTAGTGTTAAATTTAGAATAGTAATTTCATATTGTTTGTAAGTAACATATCAATAATCAATATGTAAATTTGTAAAAATGTAATATGTATCGAATGCTACGCTGTGATTTTTTTTTGTTGTTTTAAATTAACACATTATTCTAGAAATTTAGTGTGATAATAGTAATAGTTATTTTATATTTTTGTAAGTAACAATGTAATATGTAAATATCGAATTCTACACTGTGATAATTATTTTCAATAAACCCATTTTCTATTTAAACTGTTTTTTGTTTTCTCCTATTCCCACAACATAACATTCATGATCGAGTTTCCTAGTTCCCACAAGACATGCTAGTATTAACTGTTGTTGGTACCTATTACATTCTTCAATTCTTTTTTACAGAACGATATTTTTTGGCATAAAAGCGTAGTAGTTATTACAAATATTTCATTTCATGTTCGACATTTATTAGCTAATTGATAATTAAATAGCGAATCACTGTCACATTTGACAAAAGTCCATAAGTTTCACTATTTGACAGTGATTCGCAATCTTACCTATTGAATTATGAATAAGCTAGTCACTGTCAATTAAGACACTTAAATTATTAAGGGTTAAATAAACGCTCCGTTAATGAATCCTTAAGTCACGGTGAATTTGGATTAATTAGTTAACCGTTTATTAGTATCATTCACTGCACACATAGGTGCACCAGGTTACATAAACTTAGGTTTCATTCTGCGTAGAGCTCATAATTTCATAAACATCAAAGCTGTTATTAAGTTATAACGTTTTGGTAAGGAGTCAACTCGAATGCAACGCGGTTATTTGGGCACCACATGAAAAAAAATATCTTCATGGTGGAGAGGATAAAAAAAAATTTTACTAGATTTTTATATTTAAAGCAGTACGGGGTATATCCATTCTACCCATTAATGTATCCTACGTTATTCTATGGTAGGGTATCTAATGGGTATAATAAACTTGAGGAGAAACGTAGCATTGGTGTTGTACATTTTATTATTAGTGAGAGGGAAAAAGCTCGATGGCGCAGCGGCGAGCGCGTTCGGCTTGCGATCTTGCCCGCTAAGCAACTTTTGCAATGCCGGGTCGCTGGATGGGTGACCAAATTTAAAATATCTCGAGCTCCTCCGTGATTCGGAAGGCATGTTAAGCCCGTTGGTTTGTTTATAGTGGCTCAACTTTCAAATTATATTGTGTGCCTACTCATTGGACAGCTAAGCAAAATAATGAACCAAAATCTTTTACTAATCGGGTGCTACTTGGAATAGGAATAAGGGGCAGCAAAGGCGTCTGTATAACTTTTTGGGTATACGAGTCGTTACTTTTAAGTTTAGAACCTCGTAGGTAAAACAATGAATTTAAATAAACTCGAGTGGCCCAAGAGTGCTACCTTGACTCACTCCTGAGTTGGTGAGATACGATTCAGTCACTTCGTTTCCAATGTTGACATATTGCCTTCTCTCTCTCTCATATAGCTGGCTAAAAACCTCAATGTATGCGGACTGCAACCTACAGCAGCCAACTTGACCAGTAATACGTCATTATCAACTATGTCAAATGCAATGCAAAAATATATTCCTGAAATCAAAGTATGCAGAATCCACTTGCACTCCTGAATCCACAAACGGCACTACATACGACATAAAATTAAGTAGATTGCTTGCTGTATTTCGGCCTGGTCTAAACCCATGCTGCGCATCCGACAACTGGCCACTTACTCTAGTAAACTCTTATGAAAATACTTTAAATATTTCTTTCTTTTGTTTTCTGCATATGACGCAGGTTTCTACAAAGAAACAATATCTGTTTTAAAATCTGATTAAGTTTGTCTTAGTAGGTAATGTAGATAATATATAACCGTGTCGCGTAGCGGTGAAAGAATACTACCACCCCCTCTCTTCCCTTGGGTGTCGTAAAAGACCACAAACAGAATAAATACTGCACATATATATATACAACAGCATAGAGCGGTGATGGGCTCACCACCTGTCACGCTGAGCACATGTGCAGTTGCTATTTGGTGAAAAGTGGACTATGGTAGAGGACTGCTGCGCTTTTATTGCCCTCATTGCCTCTGACCAACCCTTCAAGGACAATAATAGTCGTGATTATATGTATGAATTATAGATTCTAGCCTTGTTATTACGAAATTGAAAACAGGGTTAAAACTGGTACTGTCTCTATTGTCTGCCTTTATAAACAAAAACAAGACAGCACCAGATTTCAATTTTGGTTCACGTTTTGAAAAAAAGAGCAAGATAAGAGTACCGCAAGGAGGCATGCTTGGACCGCTTCTTCTCTAATATTGTTAATGCCTTTGCAATTTAAAGGAAAACCGTGAAACTAATATTCTCATGAATGTTGGAAGTACAACATAGTTTAATAGTATTAAACAAAAAGAAATCACTAAGCTATCCAAAATAGAAAAGCTACGGCTATCGTACATTTTAAATTCTATAGTTACAAATTCATTGCAAAATCTGAACCTGCCGTTCAAGCTTCGTAACTTTAAATCTTATAAATACTGAATCCTTATGAAATACAAATATATATTTTTCAAATTTAAATAGGTACTTCCTCTCATTGAATTGCAATGTTTTTTTAAAATTCATTCCAGTTGCGCCGGCATCTTCAAACGATTATGCATTCTTTGTAAGTAATAACCCTAAAATAAAACAATAAAAATATAAATGCTTTCATTCCGGGAAAAAAATAACTAACCAAACATTACATTGTCCTAAAAGTCAAAGAGTTGTAGCCGCTTCCTTTTTTTAACATAGTTAGGCTACTTAATTAGTGTACTGGCCAGAGTCATAAATAAATCACCACCGTTTAAAGGGATTAGAGATAACGATTGTTACCATGATAGGTATTCAAATCAAATCAAATCAATATCTCTTTATTCAGTAAACTTAGAATAAGCATTTTGAATCGTCAAAAGTTAAAGGATGGACGGGCACCCGCCCACCCACCCCGCCCATTCAGGAAGTCTTTTAACTGTGGAGAAGAAGGGCGCAAGAAACTCCACAGGTTTATAATAATATAGAAGTAACGACATTTACAAAACAATATGTCGTTACCAAATCATACAACATACAATTAAACAAATTATGAGCGTCACAAGTTGGAACATGCCCTCCCTGTCATAGAAGGACATTTTCCATTACAACAAAAAAAAAAACATTTGATACGATTACAAGACAAAAGAATATTCAATAAAAAACAGGTATTGCTCGATTTTAAATAAAACGAACAACGTCTTACAGTATCTTTGGAATAAAAAGAAAAACTATTAAATACTACCAATAAAAAAAAAATAAGATTGCAAGAGCAGACCAGCCTCCACAGGCGGCACCCGTTCACGAGTATGACATGTGAATCAGCCATCGCTTCGCTCAACCATGTTTTAGGGAACGTAACGACCCGACGTACATGCCACCACCGCAGAGACACTTTAAGAGAGCATGACACACTCGAGCAACTCCAACGAAAGCAAGAGAACAACAAGACGACTTTAAACGCAACATAAATTTTGAGTGGGTACCTTTGTCTGTAAGACACTGCTGTTAAAGGCTATCATACCAGCGTAAAATTAATTATTAAAAAAAAAAAAATTGCTAAGAAAATAAAATGTGAAAATATTATTGTAACCAGGCTGTTTTGTCTTCTAAATATTCTTTGACTGTATAATAACCTTTCTTATGTAAACAAGATTTTACATGATTCTTAAACTTATCTAAAGGTAAATCTTGTACAGTACTTGGTATTTTATTATAGTAGTGTATACCTTGCCCCAAGAAAGAGCCGAGAACCTTTTGTAACCTAAACAGTGGCATTACTAGTTTTGACTTACTTCTAGTATTGAAATTGTGTACATCACCGTGTTTAGAAAAAGAGTTAATATTGCACCGCACAAAAACTATACAATTATAAATATATTGCGATGCAACAGTAAGAACACCAACTTCCTTAAAAAAATTTCTCAGAGAAGTTTGTGATCCCAGTCTATAAATGGTTCTTATTGCTCGTTTCTGTAAAATAAATATAGTTTTAATATCAGCCGCTGTTCCCCACAAAAGGACGCCATACGACATGACACTGTGAAAATAACTAAAGTAAACAGTCCTAGCAGTTTCAACATCTGTTAATTGTCTAATTTTTCTAATAGCGTAAGCTGCTGAACTGAGTTTGCCGGCCAAATTCGATATATGCGGATTCCATTGGAGTTTTGAGTCCATGGTTATCCCTAGGAAAACTGTCGAATCTACCAAATCTAATTTATCACCATTCATTCTAACATCGGTTTGTTCGGTCTTGACATTTGGTAGTGTAAATTTAATACATTTCGTTTTTTTAGCGTTTAGCTGTAAATTATTAGCAGTAAACCAACTAAGTACCTCTGAGAGAGCATTGTTTACATCGTCAAAATTATTCTTATTCCTAGTCACATTAAAAATGAGTGAAGTATCATCTGCAAACAATACAATATCACAGAAGTTTTCTACAAAGAATGGCAAGTCATTGATATATATCAAAAATAAGAAAGGGCCAAGAATTGACCCTTGTGGAACTCCCATTTTTACATGAGAACCGGATGACTTAGTTCCATTAACATCGACAGTTTGTGTTCTAGAACTAAGATAAGACTGTATCAATTTAAGCGCAAAACCTTTGAGACCATAATAATTTAACTTCATCGCCAGTGTTCGGTGCTCAACGCAATCGAAAGCCTTGGACAGGTCGCAGAAAACTCCAAGAGCGTTCTGAGACCCCTCCCAGGCATCAAATATATGTTTTATTAGAGCAACACCTGCATCAGTAGTGGAACGACCCTTTGTAAAACCAAATTGCTTACTATGTAAAAGATTATTTAAGTTAAAGTATTCTACTAACTGTTCGAGAATAATTTTTTCATAAATCTTACTAAGTGCTGGTAGTATTGAAATTGGTCGATAGTTACTGGGGTCTTCTTTATTTCCCGATTTAAATAAAGGTACAACCTTACTAAACTTCATAAGATCAGGAAAGATTCCCTTATCAATACAGTTATTAAATATGTCAGCAAGATAGGGTGCAATAGAATATATAATATTCTTAATTATCTTTATAGACATGCCCCACAAATCACCTGTGTTTTTCATTTTTAGTGATTTGAAACTTTTAATAATATTATTAGAGTTAATATATTGAAAATTAAAAGAAAAATTACATTTGGGTACATGTTCTTCGAGAAAAGATTGTGCCGCCACTGGTGATGAATTCAAATTAGAGGTTGTTACCACAGGTATATTTATGAAGAAATCATCAAAAATATTAGCAATTTGTGCATCCGAATTGACAAGGTTGTCATTAACTTTTAGAGTAAAAGTGTTGTCCCGTGGTTTTAATTTACCAGTTTCACGGTTGATGATATCCCAAGTGGCTTTTATTTTATTATGAGACTTTTTAATTTTATCTTTAATGAAATTTGATTTTGCTATTAAGCACACTTTCTTAAACAATTTAGAGTATTTTTTTACATATTCTGTAAAATTTAAATTATGGTTATATTGTCTTAGATTATATAGCTCAAACAGTTTATTTCTACTTTTATAAATACCAGGCGTGGCCCAGTCACAGAACTTAAGTTTTTGTGAAAACTTTATTGTTTTAGAAGTAAACACCTGGTTTTATTCTGTCTTTATTAGATTAAAGAGATTACTATATAGTACATCCGGATCATCTTGTACAAAGAGCAAAGTATCAATTTTACAAGCTACATTGTTTTTAAAATACTCCATTCGCTTTTTTGTAACTGGTTTACATGTTACAGATTTAGGCTCCTCCTTAACATCAATATCATAGCTCACCTTCAAACCGCAATGGTCAGATGTAAGACTACCAATAACTGACTTAGATACAGGGTCATAGTCTGTAAAAATATTATCGAGACAAGTGGCCGAATGTGAAGTTATTCTAGTGGGTTCAAGAAATAGATTTTTTAAATTAAAACATTTAAATAAAGCTAGAAGACTAACACTCACTGAAGTGTTTTCTAAAATATTTACATTAAAATCCCCACATACCAAAACAAATTTATTTTTTAATTTTATTTTATTAAGTACATCTTCCATTACTGATTCAAAAACATCGAAATTGCCCGAGGGGGGTCGGTATACACACACTATTATAAACCTATTTAACTCTACGCATGATAGCTCAATATTACGCTCCTTTGAAAGACATACAATATCATTTCGCTCTTTGTATTTAATATTATTACTAACAAGTATTAAAGAACCGCCGTGAATAGCTGTGCTTCGTACGTACGCACTTGCTAGTTGGAAATTATTTACATGGAAAGACGTGTCATGTGTTTTTAGCCAATGCTCAGTTATACAAAATATATGAATAGCCTGACTTTTTGCAATTAATTCTAATTCTAAGTCCTTGCCAGCCAAACCCTGAATGTTTTGATTTATAATATTAATGGATGTGGACTTGGCTTTTGTCTTAGACCTCAGTTTAAACTAGAGGTAGTCACCTTACTACTAGTTATAAAAGATGCATTAGTAGAACTACTAATGATGACATTATTATAAATAGACTTTGTTATACCAGGTATAACTGGGTCTTGTATATTATAAGCTAATAAATTAGCTATCTGGGTCTTATATTTCTTTGGCAAATACATAGTATCTGAAGTCAAAATAAAATTATTAATAAATTTATTAATGTCAAAAAATAAAATATTGTCACTATGACGCCATAATAAATTATATAATAATAAATTTAAGTCAAAAATACGTTTGTTTTGTTCCCAGGTTAAGTTTTACAGTAGGGAAAAGCACTAACAATTAACCTGCAATTTGTATTCGCTTGAAATTGTAACAAATAAGTTATGTTTTCTATTATGTCACGCTTCTTAATTTGTGAACTGTCACCACATAAAATAATTACATTAGTGGAACTGTTCAATGACTGCTGAGATATGCTACGTACTATAGTATTCATTGATAAACCTGGGGCACAGACATTCGTTACTTGTTGATTTAAACTTCCATTCAAAAGCAACCCCAACCCCTGACCCAGTCCATCAGAGAACATAACTGTTTTTCTTTTTAATTCATTAGCATTGTTTATGATCAAGCTATTTAAATCATAAGTAGGTATAATTTCTGTACAGGCCGTTAACGGACTGGGATCCATGACAGACAAGTTAGTTGACTGAATACTTGAGTTTGATAATAAAGGACTTTCACATCTGTTTATCTCATTATTAACTAAAGAGTCGTACCGATCAGCATTGTATTTGCATAAATCAATCAACTCTGTAGCTGATTGAATATGCTCTTCGATTTCCTTTTGTGCAGTTGAATATTTATTGTTTACACTATCAAGTGTCTCATGCAACCGCTGAATATCTGATTGTAATTGCTGAGTGTCCCGGTCATACATTTCCCTACTTTTAATTAATTTATTATTATAAATCTCTAAAGAATCTAAAAGGCTCATACGTTCTTTCCTAAGAGCAATATTTTTGTAAAAACAGTTGTTCTTTTTTAATAATTTTTCAGTTTTCCTTATAAATCTATGGATTTTAACATATTTCTTAATTTTATTGTTGCTTAACTTATTAGTGTTGTGGTTGTTAAGTGGAAGTCGTTCTGCTGAGATTCCACCAGGTGATGCCATAAGCTCCTCGAACAAAGATTGAGTATGTTCCACTTCATGCTGCTGCTGCTTCTCAATGAATTGAGAAATCTGATGGTTGGCTGCACTGAGGTGCCTTTCCAGCTCTGTGATGCGGTCCAAAGCCCTTTCATAAGTGCTGTATTGCTCCTCGAAGTTGGAGACCACCCCTTGTAGATGGTTATGCTGGTGAAGCACATCCTGATGTTGAATGTGCAGTTGGCTTAATTCATTCTTAAGCTGTGAGTTTTTGTCAATAATGGACTTTATTTCCATCTCACTCTCTTCTCTCTCTCTCGTAGCAGCTGATTGAAGGAATCCTTGGATACTTTCAACTCCTGAAGTGTCTGTCTGAGCTTGAGTTCAGTACTTTGTGTAACTGCCTTACGGGTAAGCATTTTGAGTTTTTATTTGTACTCACCTGAAAGTATTAAAACAAGATTAAGATCTTATTTATTGTAATACTACTATGTATATTTATCTCTTATGAATCGCTATAAACTAGAAAGATTATTGGATTACAATATACTAATATAACTACTGGGGGGTAGATGTGTCTCACATAAAAAGGTGCATAAAAGAAGCTATTATATTATAATAACTATATTAGGCACTGATCTAGATTTAATTGAATTGAATAATTCGATGTACTTATTTGGTATAGAAGTAATTTTAACTAGCAAAAAAAAAAATAAAAAAGACAAACTACAAGTAAAACCAAATTATGTAAGCAACTGTAGTTTCTAAATTGTACAAAGTTACAATATCTTTTAACATGTGCCTCTAAAATCTAGTGATATAATTGAAACAGCTAAGAAGTACCACTATTTGAGGTGTTGTTATTATGTAAAAAACAAATAACCAGCTTAGTACATTGACACTTGCAAATCAAATGTAAGTAAGTACTTATAGTGTTTTGGGATTGTTAAAATAGCTATTATAGGTACCTACGTCTTATTAGTTAAAGATATAATGAAAACAATACTCCCCCGGTTTATGTTGCTGCAATCCACGGCAAAAGTTGTGATTTTCACAACTTTGAGTCTAAAAATGTTATCACAGTCAGCTGGCGATGACAGTTGGAATTTTATTATTGCAAATAATTTAAAAATTAAACAAATGTTTGCAGAGATAACACTTGTAGGCGTTTTTCGTCACTTATTTTATTAATTAATTGAAAAATTAACTAGCTATTATGCTTTAAACAAATAATATCAAAATTAAATACGGAGCTAATTATTTTGACAACTTAACCACACAGTGTTGCCAGTGTCAGTATTGTTTATTAAGTCGGGCTGTAATCCCCACTCCACTGCGAGGTGTACCTATGAGCTTACTCGTGTATTTAGCCAGTCTATGCTTGAACGTCGTCGAGTGAAGTGCATTTCTTGCTAGTCTTCAAGTTTCATTACTCATACAAGTGTCAAGTTCGTGTACAGTACAGTGTCTCCACAATGGCTTGGACATATAAGACCAAATATTCCGTGAGTATAAAAATATTCACAATACTTATTTTATTAGGATTCACTTGTATCTCTTCATTGATTTACATTATTTTTTTGTATAAAAATAATATAAATCAATTTACAGTACTTATATATAGTTCACATTCGGTAGGATGCATGGAGTCATAAGTGTTTTTAAAGAGGTCTGATCAAGTAAGACTAGGTGTACCGCAGGGAAGCATACTTAGACTGCTTTTTTCCTAATAACTATAGATTGTGTCATTGCACTTAAAATTATTTTCATAACATGAATATTTTTCTATGTATAAATTAAAGCTAAGTACCTAAATAATTTAAAGGCGTGCATAAGACACATTTTTTTACATGCAACTCTAAAGCAACATTATAACAAATAATATTGAAATGTCTTATTTAAGTATTGTTTAAAAGCAAAATTCTCCTAAATTATGCACAACCATTTCAGCGTCGGGTACTATTTTAAATTAATTACCTTCTTTCTGTTCTTTTCTTAAATTTCAAATCTATATTTACTTGTTGTTTTTCCAAGTAGTTAAACTACCGTTTCATGTATTAAGATTAGTCTATATTTTGCTGTTCTCACATCAACTATACTGTCAATATTTATATTGTAATATTATAAAAAATATAAGAATTACAAAAAAATTATTAAACTTCAAAAAACTCTTGGTATTGAATCTTTATAGGTATTAAAAAATACCATCCTAGTTTCAACTCATAAAGATTTGCAATCGCTGAACTTTTTTTCTATTCATTTCACTTTCATTTTGAAAAAAAACTAACTAACAACATTGTATTGTTTTGTAAGTCATAAGATGGGAGCCGATTACTTGTTAAAAATAGAATTTAGCTGACTAATTAGTGTTCTGGCCAGAGTCATAAATAAATCACCATCGTTAAGAGGGATTAGAGATAACGATTTACCTGGACATCTATTATTTAATTGAGTCGGGCTGTCATCCCCACCCCGCCCCGAGGTGTACCTCTGAGTAAACTCATGAATTCGTTTGATCAGTGTATGCTTGAACGTCGAGTGAAGTGCATCTCTCACTAGACACTAGTTTATTTCATTTGACAAGTGCAAAGTACGAGTACAGTATTTCGATAATGGCTTGGACATATAAGACCAAATTTTCCGTGAGTACAGACACGTTTAAAGTTTATAGGCAATTACTTTGTTTCTTTTCAGTTTTTAAAAGCAATATTTTGAATTAAAACCACATAAGTACGGTGCCCATTTAAAGTTATCGAATTAACTTTAACCATTTAATTACAATAATGTATTAGACACATTATTGATAAACCTTTTGACCGTCAAAAATGATGAAAAGTATTAATTTCTTTCTTTTATATTGTTTTGTAAGTTTTATACATACGTAAGTAATTATATGTTAAAAGTTTGTAGTTCATTTTGAAACAGTTGCTGAGAGCTTTTTGTGGCAAATAAATATTCTTCAAACAGATAGTTTAAACAAAACAATATACCTATCCGTTAAAGGTCTGATCAAGTTAGTTTAGCGTGCCGCAGGGATACAGTCTTGGACCGCTTCTTTTCCTAATATAATATCATTAACACTTAATGCCAAGGATAAATTTTCTGTAATGTATTTGGATAAATTAGTAAACCTAATATTTTTTTAAAGTTTTGTATTAATTATGTTAACTTTTTTAATAATTTTTACTAATTGAACTATGCTCCAAACTTCAGTAACTGGATTCACATATCTACAAGTCAGTGTGTAAAACGATATGTTATTATTATTAATATCAAAACATACGGCTAATGTTATTTTATGATCCACGGCTTACATAAAAGCTATAAACATTGAGTAACGATATTTTATATGTTTTAATTTTAAAAACTTTCTGCTTATAGATAACAACAGTGCTCACGCCACCGAGTACTCCATCACCAACGACACCAGCGGGTGCGGCGAGCCCAGCCGCGCCGACGCCATCACTGTCCGCAGCAATGGGGCTCAATGCCCACATCGCTTCTCTCGGAGAGGTGTCGCGCGCGGCCCAGGCGTGGTGGCAGCGGGACCCGCGGCGCCAGCCGCGCACCAAAGCTGCGGGCCACCCCGTGACCTCACAGCCTCCTGTTGCTCCCTGGCGCCACGCTAGTCTATCTGAAGATCACCCACGACTAACAAAGCGAGAGAGGAGTACAACAGAAAATGACACAAACCCTCCAAAAAAGGTCAAAGAAACCAGCCCTTTACATCAGTTACCTAAAACAGAGGGATCTACTGGTTATCTAGATTGTAACATTGGTGATCTATTGACAAGATTGATCAGCAAAGACATGATTCAGGTGCCGGAGTCTTTGACGTGCAATGTCAAGAAAGAACCTTTTTAAGAAACTAAGCACAATGGTAAATATAACTCACACTCATTTATCTCAGACTATGACGTGAATAATTTTGACGAACGACTTAGAATGCTTGTAATTCTGAAGCCTTAAAGTTTTGACGATAATGGTATTGTAGTCTAATTTTAGTTTTATTATTAAATACATAGTATTTTAAACCTTTCGCTAAAGCTATACGTGTTTTACAGGCGACTGTAGCGGAACCAGCCACGCGCAGTGAGAACATCGTCGCTGGAAGCTATTGCCGTAGCGCCGCGCCGTTCGCTAGTCATTGTTATAAATTTTAAGTTAGATAAGTTATTTGGTCAATCCTTGTTTTTCTACTATGTTTAATGTACTTAATAGAATTTTAGTGTTAAATTTAGAATAGTAATTTCATATTGTTTGTAAGTAACATATCAATAATCAATATGTAAATTTGTAAAAATGTAATATGTATCGAATGCTACGCTGTGATTTTTTTTTGTTGTTTTAAATTAACACATTATTCTAGAAATTTAGTGTGATAATAGTAATAGTTATTTTATATTTTTGTAAGTAACAATGTAATATGTAAATATCGAATTCTACACTGTGATAATTATTTTCAATAAACCCATTTTCTATTTAAACTGTTTTTTGTTTTCTCCTATTCCCACAACATAACATTCATGATCGAGTTTCCTAGTTCCCACAAGACATGCTAGTATTAACTGTTGTTGGTACCTATTACATTCTTCAATTATTTTTTACAGAACGATATTTATTGGCATAAAAGCGTAGTAGTTATTACAAATATTTCATTTCATGTTGGACATTTATTAGCTAATTGATAATTAAATAGCGAATCACTGTCACATTTGACAAAAGTCCATAAGTTTCACTATTTGACAGTGATTCGCAATCTTACCTATTGAATTATGAATAAGCTAGTCACTGTCAATTAAGACACTTACATTATTAAGGGTTAAATAAACGCTCCGTTAATGAATCCTTAAGTCACGGTGAATTTGGATTAATTAGTTAACCGTTTATTAGTATCATTCACTGCACACATAGGTGCACCAGGTTACATAAACTTAGGTTTTATTCTGCGTAGAGCTCATAATTTCATAAACATCAAAGCTGTTATTAAGTTATAACGTTTTGGTAAGGAGTCAACTCGAATGCAACGCGGTTATTTGGGCACCACATGAAAAAAAATATCTTCATGGTGGAGAGGATAAAAAAAAAATTTACTAGATTTTTATATTTAAAGCAGTACGGGGTATATCCATTCTACCCATTAATGTATCCTACGTTATTCTATGGTAGGGTATCTAATGGGTATAATAAACTTGAGGAGAAACGTAGCATTGGTGTTGTACATTTTATTATTAGTGAGAGGGAAAAAGCTCGATGGCGCAGCGGCGAGCGCGTTCGGCTTGCGATCTTGCCCGCTAAGCAACTTTCGCAATGCCGGGTCGCTGGATGGGTGACCAAATTTAAAATATCTCGAGCTCCTCCGTGATTCGGAAGGCATGTTAAGCCCGTTGGTTTGTTTATAGTGGCTCAACTTTCAAATTATATTGTGTGCCTACTCATTGGACAGCTAAGCAAAATAATGAACCAAAATCTTTTACTAATCGGGTGCTACTTGGAATAGGAATAAGGGGCAGCAAAGGCGTCTGTATAACTTTTTTGGGTATACGAGTCGTTACTTTTAAGTTTAGAACCTCGTAGGTAAAACAATGAATTTAAATAAACTCGAGTGGCCCAAGAGTGCTACCTTGACTCACTCCTGAGTTGGTGAGATACGATTCAGTCACTTCGTTTCCAATGTTGACATATTGCCTTCTCTCTCTCATATAGCTGGCTAAAAACCTCAATGTATGCGGACTGCAACCTACAGCAGCCAACTTGACCAGTAAGTAATACGTCATTATCAACTATGTCAAATGCAATGCAAAAATATATTCCTGAAATCAAAGTATGCAGAATCCACTTGCACTCCTGAATCCACAAACGGCACTACATACGACATAAAATTAAGTAGATTGCTTGCTGTATTTCGGCCTGGTCTAAACCCATGCTGCGCATCCGACAACTGGCCACTTACTCTAGTAAACTCTTATGAAAATACTTTAAATATTTCTTTCTTTTGTTTTCTGCATATGACGCAGGTTTCTACAAAGAAACAATATCTGTTTTAAAATCTGATTAAGTTTGTCTTAGTAGGTAATGTAGATAATATATAACCGTGTCGCGTAGCGGTGAAAGAATACTACCACCCCCTCTCTTCCCTTGGGTGTCGTAAAAGACCACAAACAGAATAAATACTGCACATATATATATACAACAGCATAGAGCGGTGATGAGCTCACCACCTGTCACGCTGAGCACATGTGCAGTTGCTATTTGGTGAAAAGTGGACTATGGTAGAGGACTGCTGCGCTTTTATTGCCCTCATTGCCTCTGACCAACCCTTCAAGGACAATAATAGTCGTGATTATATGTATGAATTATAGATTCTAGCCTTGTTATTACGAAATTGAAAACAGGGTTAAAACTGGTACTGTCTCTATTGTCTGCCTTTATAAACAAAAACAAGACAGCACCAGATTTCAATTTTGGTTCACGTTTTGAAAAAAAGAGCAAGATAAGAGTACCGCAAGGAGGCAAGCTTGGACAGCTTCTTCTCTAATATTGTTAATGCCTTTGCAATTTAAAGGAAAACCGTGAAACTAATATTCTCATGAATGTTGGAAGTACAACATAGTTTAATAGTATTAAACAAAAAGAAATCACTAAGCTATCCAAAATAGAAAAGCTACGGCTATCGTACTTTTAAATTCTATAGTTACAAATTCATTGCAAAATCTGAACCTGCCGTTCAAGCTTCGTAACTTTAAATCTTATAAATACTGAATCCTTATGAAATACAAATATATATTTTTCAAATTTAAATAGGTACTTCCTCTCATTGAATTGCAATGTTTTTTTAAAATTCATTCCAGTTGCGCCGGCATCTTCAAACGATTATGCATTCTTTGTAAGTAATAACCCTAAAATAAAACAATAAAAATATAAATGCTTTCATTCCGGGAAAAAAATAACTAACCAAACATTGTATTGTCCTAAAAGTCAAAGAGTTGTAGCCGCTTCCTTTTTTTAACATAGTTAGGCTACTTAATTAGTGTACTGGCCAGAGTCATAAATAAATCACCACCGTTTAAAGGGATTAGAGATAACGATTGTTACCTGGACAGGTATTGTTTATTAAGTCGGGCTGTAATCCCCACTCCACTGCGAGGTGTACCTATGAGCTTACTCGTGTATTTAGCCAGTCTATGCTTGAACGTCGTCGAGTGAAGTGCATTTCTTGCTAGTCTTCAAGTTTCATTACTCATACAAGTGTCAAGTTCGTGTACAGTACAGTGTCTCCACAATGGCTTGGACATATAAGACCAAATATTCCGTGAGTATAAAAATATTCACAATACTTATTTTATTAGGATTTACTTGTATCTCTTCATTGATTTACATTATTTTTTTGTATAAAAATAATATAAATCAATTTACAGTACTTATATATAGTTCACATTCGGTAGGATGCATGGAGTCATAAGTGTTTTTAAAGAGGTCTGATCAAGTAAGACTAGGTGTACCGCAGGGAAGCATACTTAGACTGCTTTTTTCCTAATAACTATAGATTGTGTCATTGCACTTAAAATTATTTTCATAACATGAATATTTTTCTATGTATAAATTAAAGCTAAGTACCTAAATAATTTAAAGGCGTGCATAAGATACATTTTTTTACATGCAACTCTAAAGCAACATTATAACAAATAATATTGAAATGTCTTATTTAAGTATTGTTTAAAAGCAAAATTCTCCTAAATTATGCACAACCATTTCAGCGTCGGGTACTATTTTAAATTAATTACCTTCTTTCTGTTCTTTTCTTAAATTTCAAATCTATATTTACTTGTTGTTTTTCCAAGTAGTTAAACTACCGTTTCATGTATTAAGATTAGTCTATATTTTGCTGTTCTCACATCAACTATACTGTCAATATTTATATTGTAATATTATAAAAAATATAAGAATTACAAAAAAAATATTAAACTTCAAAAAACTCTTGGTATTGAATCTTTATAGGTATTAAAAAATACCATCCTAGTTTCAACTCATAAAGATTTGCAATCGCTGAACTTTTTTTCTATTCATTTCACTTTCATTTTGAAAAAAAACTAACTAACAACATTGTATTGTTTTGTAAGTCAAAAGATGGGAGCCGATTACTTGTTAAAAATAGAATTTAGCTGACTAATTAGTGTTCTGGCCAGAGTCATAAATAAATCACCATCGTTAAGAGGGATTAGAGATAACGATTTACCTGGACATCTATTATTTAATTGAGTCGGGCTGTCATCCCCACCCCGCCCCGAGGTGTACCTCTGAGTAAACTCATGAATTCGTTTGATCAGTGTATGCTTGAACGTCGAGTGAAGTGCATCTCTCACTAGACACTAGTTTATTTCATTTGACAAGTGCAAAGTACGAGTACAGTATTTCGATAATGGCTTGGACATATAAGACCAAATTTTCCGTGAGTACAGACACGTTTAAAGTTTATAGGCAATTACTTTGTTTCTTTTCAGTTTTTAAAAGCAATATTTTGAATTAAAACCACATAAGTACGGTGCCCATTTAAAGTTATCAAATTAACTTTAGCCATTTAATTACAATAATGTATTAGACACATTATTGATAAACCATTTGACCGTCAAAAATGATGAAAAGTATTAATTTCTTTCTTTTATATTGTTTTGTAAGTTTTATACATACGTAAGTAATTATATGTTAAAAGTTTGTAGTTCATTTTGAAACAGTTGCTGAGAGCTTTTTGTGGCAAATAAATATTCTTCAAACAGATAGTTTAAACAAAACAATATACCTATCCGTTAAAGGTCTGATCAAGTTAGTTTAGCGTGCCGCAGGGATACAGTCTTGGACCGCTTCTTTTCCTAATATAATATCATTAACACTCAATGCCAAGGATAAATTTACTGTAATGTATTTGGATAAATTAGTAAACCTAATATTTTTTTTTAAGTTTTGTATTAATTATGTTAACTTTTTTAATAATTTTTACTAATTGAACTTTGCTCCAAACTTCAGTAACTGGATTCACATATCTACAAGTCAGTGTGTAAAACGATATGTTATTATTATTAATATCAAAACATACGGCTAATGTTAGTTTATGATCCACGGCTTACATAAAAGCTATAAACATTGAGTAACGATATTTTATATGTTTTAATTTTAAAAACTTTCTGCTTATAGATAACAACAGTGCTTACGCCACCGAGTACTCCATCACCAACGACACCAGCGGGTGCGGCGAGCCCAGCCGCGCCGACGCCATCACTGTCCGCAGCAATGGGGCTCAATGCCCACATCGCTTCTCTCGGAGAGGTGTCGCGCGCGGCCCAGGCGTGGTGGCAGCGGGACCCGCGGCGCCAGCCGCGCACCAAAGCTGCGGCCCACCCCGTGACCTCACAGCCTCCTGTTGCTCCCTGGCGCCACGCTAGTCTATCTGAAGATCACCCACGACTAACAAAGCGAGAGAGGAGTACAACAGAAAATGACACAAACCCTCCAAAAAAGGTCAAAGAAACCAGCCCTTTACATCAGTTACCTAAAACAGAGGGATCTACTGGTTATCTAGATTCTAACATTGGTGATCTATTGACAAGATTAATCAGCAAAGGCATGATTCAGGTGCCGGAGTCTTTGACGTGCAATGTCAAGAAAGAACCAATTGGCGAATTTAAGCGAGATAAAACAAAAAACAAGTCTGCTATTCTAAAAGTAGACTTAGAAGATCGAGAGAGTTTGAGAGTGTAAGTGAACAGCTATATTATATTTTCATATTGCGATTCTGTAATTCTCTATTTTACGTTATTGATAATTTTATATTAAAATGGTACGCTTGTTACAAGACATCATTATTGTATTTACAGCGCGCAGCCAGGACTCGTGGCACAGCTGTACGCGGGCACGCAGTGCTCCAACTGCAGCACGCGCTTCCCTCCGACGCAGACGGCGCGCTACTCGCAGCACCTCGACTGGCACTTCCGCCAGAACGGCCGTGACCGACTCGCCAAACGCCGTGCCCAGTCCCGCCCCTGGCACTACACCACAAAGGACTGGCTGCAGTACGAGGAGGTCGAAGACCTGGACAAGAGAGGTTGGTTCACAATTCCAATAATTATTTTAAAGTAGCTGAACTTAGAAAGAAATTGATAAAAAAATTTCATCCTAACGAATGCGTTTTGTTTTACAGAAAAAAGCTGGTTTGAAATAAAGCGAGCAAACGAAGCAAAAGAAGAGGTGAAAGAGGTTCCCAGCGTCGTCGCCGGAGCCCTTGCCGACGATAACTGTTGGGTGTGCGGGGACAAGTTCGGCATGTTTTACAACGACGATGATGACGAGTGGCATCTTAAAGACTGCTTGCGCCACGGGAACAAGAACTTTCATCCAGTTTGCCTTGAAAGTTGTGAGGTAAAATTCAACAACGTTCATGGTATATAATGGTGCTAGCGTACATAACCGAAAAAGTTAAGAACAATAACAATAGACTAATGTAAACTTACTCTTTTTTTCAGAAATCACCGATGAAACATGAGCGGCAGTATGAAGTGGCGCAAGAGGAGACAAAAGAACGAGCTTCAATAGTCATCACAATCCCCGATGATGACTGAAGTTAAACTCAAAAATTTATCAGAATCCAAGTGAGTAGTCTAAATCTTTGTACGAGTAGAGAGTATGAGTTGTTATTTATTATTCGATCTAGTTTACGAATACGAAATTTTTGCGACATTTAAGCAACTAAGCACAATGGTAAATATAACTCACACTCATTTATCTCAGACTATGACGTGAATAATTTTGACGAACGACTTAGAATGCTTGTAATTCTGAAGCCTTAAAGTTTTGACGATAGTGGTATTGTAGTCTAATTTTAGTTTTATTATTAAATACATAGTATTTTAAACCTTTCGCTAAAGCTATACGTGTTTTACAGGCGACTGCAGCGGAACCAGCCACGCGCAGTGAGAATACCGTCGCTGGAAGCTATTGCCGTAGCGCCGCGCCGTTCGCTAGTCATTGTTATAAATTTTAAGTTAGATAAGTTATTTGGTCAATCCTTGTTTTTCTACTATGTTTAATGTACTTAATAGAATTATAGTGTTAAATTTAGAATAGTAATTTCATATTGTTTGTAAGTAACATATCAATAATCAATATGTAAATTTGTAAAAATGTAATATGTATCGAATGCTACGCTGTGATTTTTTTTTGTTGTTTTAAATTAACACATTATTCTAGAAATTTAGTGTGATAATAGTAATAGTTATTTTATATTTTTGTAAGTAACAATGTAATATGTAAATATCGAATTCTACACTGTGATAATTATTTTCAATAAACCCATTTTCTATTTAAACTGTTTTTTGTTTTCTCCTATTCCCACAACATAACATTCATGATCGAGTTTCCTAGTTCCCACAAGACATGCTAGTATTAACTGTTGTTGGTACCTATTACATTCTTCAATAATTTTTTACAGAACGATATTTTTTGGCATAAAAGCGTAGTAGTTATTACAAATATTTCATTTCATGTTCGACATTTATTAGCTAATTGATAATTAAATAGCGAATCACTGTCACATTTGACAAAAGTCCATAAGTTTCACTATTTGACAGTGATTCGCAATCTTACCTATTGAATTATGAATAAGCTAGTCACTGTCAATTAAGACACTTAAATTATTAAGGGTTAAATAAACGCTCCGTTAATGAATCCTTAAGTCACGGTGAATTTGGATTAATTAGTTAACCGTTTATTAGTATCATTCACTGCACACATAGGTGCACCAGGTTACATAAACTTAGGTTTCATTCTGCGTAGAGCTCATAATTTCATAAACATCAAAGCTGTTATTAAGTTATAACGTTTTGGTAAGGAGTCAACTCGAATGCAACGCGGTTATTTGGGCACCACATGAAAAAAATATCTTCATGGTGGAGAGGATAACAAAAAAAATTTACTAGATTTTTATATTTAAAGCAGTACGGGGTATATCCATTCTACCCATTAATGTATCCTACGTTATTCTATGGTAGGGTATCTAATGGGTATAATAAACTTGAGGAGAAACGTAGCATTGGTGTTGTACATTTTATTATTAGTGAGAGGGAAAAAGCTCGATGGCGCAGCGGCGAGCGCGTTCGGCTTGCGATCTTGCCCGCTAAGCAACTTTTGCAATGCCGGGTCGCTGGATGGGTGACCAAATTTAAAATATCTCGAGCTCCTCCGTGATTCGGAAGGCATGTTAAGCCCGTTGGTTTGTTTATAGTGGCTCAACTTTCAAATTATATTGTGTGCCTACTCATTGGACAGCTAAGCAAAATAATGAACCAAAATCTTTTACTAATCGGGTGCTACTTGGAATAGGAATAAGGGGCAGCAAAGGCGTCTGTATAACTTTTTGGGTATACGAGTCGTTACTTTTAAGTTTAGAACCTCGTAGGTAAAACAATGAATTTAAATAAACTCGAGTGGCCCAAGAGTGCTACCTTGACTCACTCCTGAGTTGGTGAGATACGATTCAGTCACTTCGTTTCCAATGTTGACATATTGCCTTCTCTCTCTCTCATATAGCTGGCTAAAAACCTCAATGTATGCGGACTGCAACCTACAGCAGCCAACTTGACCAGTAAGTAATACGTCATTATCAACTATGTCAAATGCAATGCAAAAATATATTCCTGAAATCAAAGTATGCAGAATCCACTTGCACTCCTGAATCCACAAACGGCACTACATACGACATAAAATTAAGTAGATTGCTTGCTGTATTTCGGCCTGGCCTAAACCCATGCTGCGCATCCGACAACTGGCCACTTACTCTAGTAAACTCTTATGAAAATACTTTAAATATTTCTTTCTTTTGTTTTCTGCATATGACGCAGGTTTCTACAAAGAAACAATATCTGTTTTAAAATCTGATTAAGTTTGTCTTAGTAGGTAATGTAGATAATATATAACCGTGTCGCGTAGCGGTGAAAGAATACTACCACCCCCTCTCTTCCCTTGGGTGTCGTAAAAGACCACAAACAGAATAAATACTGCACATATATATATACAACAGCATAGAGCGGTGATGGGCTCACCACCTGTCACGCTGAGCACATGTGCAGTTGCTATTTGGTGAAAAGTGGACTATGGTAGAGGACTGCTGCGCTTTTATTGCCCTCATTGCCTCTGACCAACCCTTCAAGGACAATAATAGTCGTGATTATATGTATGAATTATAGATTCTAGCCTTGTTATTACGAAATTGAAAACAGGGTTAAAACTGGTACTGTCTCTATTGTCTGCCTTTATAAACAAAAACAAGACAGCACCAGATTTCAATTTAGGTTCACGTTTTGAAAAAAAGAGCAAGATAAGAGTACCGCAAGGAGGCATGCTTGGGCAGCTTCTTCTCTAATATTGTTAATGCCTTTGCAATTTAAAGGAAAACCGTGAAACTAATATTCTCATGAATGTTGGAAGTACAACATAGTTTAATATTATTAAACAAAAAGAAATCACTAAGCTATCCAAAATAGAAAAGCTACGGCTATCGTACTTTTAAATTCTATAGTTACAAATTCATTGCAAAATCTGAACCTGCCGTTCAAGCTTCGTAACTTTAAATCTTATAAATACTGAATCCTTATGAAATACAAATATATATTTTTCAAATTTAAATAGGTACTTCCTCTCATTGAATTGCAATGTTTTTTTAAAATTCATTCCAGTTGCGCCGGCATCTTCAAACGATTATGCATTCTTTGTAAGTAATAACCCTAAAATAAAACAATAAAAATATAAATGCTTTCATTCCGGGAAAAAAATAACTAACCAAACATTGTATTGTCCTAAAAGTCAAAGAGTTGTAGCCGCTTCCTTTTTTTAACATAGTTAGGCTACTTAATTAGTGTACTGGCCAGAGTCATAAATAAATCACCACCGTTTAAAGGGATTAGAGATAACGATTGTTACCTGGACAGGTATTGTTTATTAAGTCGGGCTGTAATCCCCACTCCACTGCGAGGTGTACCTATGAGCTTACTCGTGTATTTAGCCAGTCTATGCTTGAACGTCGTCGAGTGAAGTGCATTTCTTGCTAGTCTTCAAGTTTCATTACTCATACAAGTGTCAAGTTCGTGTACAGTACAGTGTCTCCACAATGGCTTGGACATATAAGACCAAATATTCCGTGAGTATAAAAATATTCACAATACTTATTTTATTAGGATTTACTTGTATCTCTTCATTGATTTACATTATTTTTTTGTATAAAAATAATATAAATCAATTTACAGTACTTATATATAGTTCACATTCGGTAGGATGCATGGAGTCATAAGTGTTTTTAAAGAGGTCTGATCAAGTAAGACTAGGTGTACCGCAGGGAAGCATACTTAGACAGCTTTTTTCCTAATAACTATAGATTGTGTCATTGCACTTAAAATTATTTTCATAACATGAATATTTTTCTATGTATAAATTAAAGCTAAGTACCTAAATAATTTAAAGGCGTGCATAAGACACATTTTTTTACATGCAACTCTAAAGCAACATTATAACAAATAATATTGAAATGTCTTATTTAAGTATTGTTTAAAAGCAAAATTCTCCTAAATTATGCACAACCATTTCAGCGTCGGGTACTATTTTAAATTAATTACCTTCTTTCTGTTCTTTTCTTAAATTTCAAATCTATATTTACTTGTTGTTTTTCCAAGTAGTTAAACTACCGTTTCATGTATTAAGATTAGTCTATATTTTGCTGTTCTCACATCAACTATACTGTCAATATTTATATTGTAATATTATAAAAAATATAAGAATTACAAAAAAATTATTAAACTTCAAAAAACTCTTGGTATTGAATCTTTATAGGTATTAAAAAATACCATCCTAGTTTCAACTCATAAAGATTTGCAATCGCTGAACTTTTTTTCTATTCATTTCACTTTCATTTTGAAAAAAAACTAACTAACAACATTGTATTGTTTTGTAAGTCAAAAGATGGGAGCCGATTACTTGTTAAAAATAGAATTTAGCTGACTAATTAGTGTTCTGGCCAGAGTCATAAATAAATCACCATCGTTAAGAGGGATTAGAGATAACGATTTACCTGGACATCTATTATTTAATTGAGTCGGGCTGTCATCCCCACCCCGCCCCGAGGTGTACCTCTGAGTAAACTCATGAATTCGTTTGATCAGTGTATGCTTGAACGTCGAGTGAAGTGCATCTCTCACTAGACACTAGTTTATTTCATTTGACAAGTGCAAAGTACGAGTACAGTATTTCGATAATGGCTTGGACATATAAGACCAAATTTTCCGTGAGTACAGACACGTTTAAAGTTTATAGGCAATTAATTTGTTTCTTTTCAGTTTTTAAAAGCAATATTTTGAATTAAAACCACATAAGTACGGTGCCCATTTAAAGTTATCAAATTAACTTTAGCCATTTAATTACAATAATGTATTAGACACATTATTGATAAACCATTTGACCGTCAAAAATGATGAAAAGTATTAATTTCTTTCTTTTATGTTGTTTTGTAAGTTTTATACATACGTAAGTAATTATATGTTAAAAGTTTGTAGTTCATTTTGAAACAGTTGCTGAGAGCTTTTTGTGGCAAATAAATATTCTTCAAACAGATAGTTTAAACAAAACAATATACCTATCCGTTAAAGGTCTGATCAAGTTAGTTTAGCGTGCCGCAGGGATACAGTCTTGGACCGCTTCTTTTCCTAATATAATATCATTAACACTTAATGCCAAGGATAAATTTACTGTAATGTATTTGGATAAATTAGTAAACCTAATAATTTTTTTTAAGTTTTGTATTAATTATGTTAACTTTTTTAATAATTTTTACTAATTGAACTATGGTCCAAACTTCAGTAACTGGATTCACATATCTACAAGTCAGTGTGTAAAACGATATGTTATTATTATTAATATCAAAACATACGGCTAATGTTAGTTTATGATCCACGGCTTACATAAAAGCTATAAACATTGAGTAACGATATTTTATATGTTTTAATTTTAAAAACTTTCTGCTTATAGATAACAACAGTGCTCACGCCACCGAGTACTCCATCACCAACGACACCAGCGGGTGCGGCGAGCCCAGCCGCGCCGACGCCATCACTGTCCGCAGCAATGGGGCTCAATGCCCACATCGCTTCTCTCGGAGAGGTGTCGCGCGCGGCCCAGGCGTGGTGGCAGCGGGACCCGCGGCGCCAGCCGCGCACCAAAGCTGCGGCCCACCCCGTGACCTCACAGCCTCCTGTTGCTCCCTGGCGCCACGCTAGTCTATCTGAAGATCACCCACGACTAACAAAGCGAGAGAGGAGTACAACAGAAAATGACACAAACCCTCCAAAAAAGGTCAAAGAAACCAGCCCTTTACATCAGTTACCTAAAACAGAGGGATCTACTGGTTATCTAGATTCTAACATTGGTGATCTATTGACAAGATTGATCAGCAAAGGCATGATTCAGGTGCCGGAGTCTTTGACGTGCAATGTCAAGAAAGAACCAATTGGCGAATTTAAGCGAGATTAAACAAAAAACAAGTCTGCTATTCTAAAAGTAGACTTAGAAGATCGAGAGAGTTTGAGAGTGTAAGTGAACAGCTATATTATATTTTCATATTGCGATTCTGTAATTCTCTATTTTACGTTATTGATAATTTTATATTAAAATGGTACGCTTGTTACAAGACATCATTATTGTATTTACAGCGCGCAGCCAGGACTCGTGGCACAGCTGTACGCGGGCACGCAGTGCTCCAACTGCAGCACGCGCTTCCCTCCGACGCAGACGGCGCGCTACTCGCAGCACCTCGACTGGCACTTCCGCCAGAACGGCCGTGACCGACTCGCCAAACGCCGTGCCCAGTCCCGCCCCTGGCACTACACCACAAAGGACTGGCTGCAGTACGAGGAGGTCGAAGACCTGGACAAGAGAGGTTGGTTCACAATTCCAATAATTATTTTAAAGTAGCTGAACTTAGAAAGAAATTGATAAAAAAATTTCATCCTAACGAATGCGTTTTGTTTTACAGAAAAAAGCTGGTTTGAAATAAAGCGAGCAAACGAAGCAAAAGAAGAGGTGAAAGAGGTTCCCAGCGTCGTCGCCGGAGCCCTTGCCGACGATAACTGTTGGGTGTGCGGGGACAAGTTCGGCATGTTTTACAACGACGATGATGACGAGTGGCATCTTAAAGACTGCTTGCGCCACGGGAACAAGAACTTTCATCCAGTTTGCCTTAAAAGTTGTGAGTTAAAATTCAACAACGTTCATGGTATATAATGGTGCTAGCGTACATAACCGAAAAAGTTAAGAACAATAACAATAGACTAATGTAAACTTACTCTTTTTTTCAGAAATCACCGATGAAACATGAGCGGCAGTATGAAGTGGCGCAAGAGGAGACAAAAGAACGAGCTTCAATAGTCATCACAATCCCCGATGATGACTGAAGTTAAACTCAAAAATTTATCAGAATTCAAGTGAGTAGTCTAAATCTTTGTACGAGTAGAGAGTATGAGTTGTTATTTATTATTCGATCTAGTTTACGAATACGAAATTTTTGCGACATTTAAGCAACTAAGCACAATGGTAAATATAACTCACACTCATTTATCTCAGACTATGACGTGAATAATTTTGACGAACGACTTAGAATGCTTGTAATTCTGAAGCCTTAAAGTTTTGACGATAGTGGTATTGTAGTCTAATTTTAGTTTTATTATTAAAAACATAGTATTTTAAACCTTTCGCTAAAGCTATACGTGTTTTACAGGCGACTGTAGCGGAACCAGCCACGCGCAGTGAGAATACCGTCGCTGGAAGCTATTGCCGTAGCGCCGCGCCGTTCGCTAGTCATTGTTATAAATTTTAAGTTAGATAAGTTATTTGGTCAATCCTTGTTTTTCTACTATGTTTAATGTACTTAATAGAATTATAGTGTTAAATTTAGAATAGTAATTTCATATTGTTTGTAAGTAACATATCAATAATCAATATGTAAATTTGTAAAAATGTAATATGTATCGAATGCTACGCTGTGATTTTTTTTTGTTGTTTTAAATTAACACATTATTCTAGAAATTTAGTGTGATAATAGTAATAGTTATTTTATATTTTTGTAAGTAACAATGTAATATGTAAATATCGAATTCTACACTGTGATAATTATTTTCAATAAACCCATTTTCTATTTAAACTGTTTTTTGTTTTCTCCTATTCCCACAACATAACATTCATGATCGAGTTTCCTAGTTCCCACAAGACATGCTAGTATTAACTGTTGTTGGTACCTATTACATTCTTCAATAATTTTTTACAGAACGATATTTTTTGGCATAAAAGCGTAGTAGTTATTACAAATATTTCATTTCATGTTCGACATTTATTAGCTAATTGATAATTAAATAGCGAATCACTGTCACATTTGACAAAAGTCCATAAGTTTCACTATTTGACAGTGATTCGCAATCTTACCTATTGAATTATGAATAAGCTAGTCACTGTCAATTAAGACACTTAAATTATTAAGGGTTAAATAAACGCTCCGTTAATGAATCCTTAAGTCACGGTGAATTTGGATTAATTAGTTAACCGTTTATTAGTATCATTCACTGCACACATAGGTGCACCAGGTTACATAAACTTAGGTTTCATTCTGCGTAGAGCTCATAATTTCATAAACATCAAAGCTGTTATTAAGTTATAACGTTTTGGTAAGGAGTCAACTCGAATGCAACGCGGTTATTTGGGCACCACATGAAAAAAATATCTTCATGGTGGAGAGGATAACAAAAAAAATTTACTAGATTTTTATATTTAAAGCAGTACGGGGTATATCCATTCTACCCATTAATGTATCCTACGTTATTCTATGGTAGGGTATCTAATGGGTATAATAAACTTGAGGAGAAACGTAGCATTGGTGTTGTACATTTTATTATTAGTGAGAGGGAAAAAGCTCGATGGCGCAGCGGCGAGCGCGTTCGGCTTGCGATCTTGCCCGCTAAGCAACTTTTGCAATGCCGGGTCGCTGGATGGGTGACCAAATTTAAAATATCTCGAGCTCCTCCGTGATTCGGAAGGCATGTTAAGCCCGTTGGTTTGTTTATAGTGGCTCAACTTTCAAATTATATTGTGTGCCTACTCATTGGACAGCTAAGCAAAATAATGAACCAAAATCTTTTACTAATCGGGTGCTACTTGGAATAGGAATAAGGGGCAGCAAAGGCGTCTGTATAACTTTTTGGGTATACGAGTCGTTACTTTTAAGTTTAGAACCTCGTAGGTAAAACAATGAATTTAAATAAACTCGAGTGGCCCAAGAGTGCTACCTTGACTCACTCCTGAGTTGGTGAGATACGATTCAGTCACTTCGTTTCCAATGTTGACATATTGCCTTCTCTCTCTCTCATATAGCTGGCTAAAAACCTCAATGTATGCGGACTGCAACCTACAGCAGCCAACTTGACCAGTAAGTAATACGTCATTATCAACTATGTCAAATGCAATGCAAAAATATATTCCTGAAATCAAAGTATGCAGAATCCACTTGCACTCCTGAATCCACAAACGGCACTACATACGACATAAAATTAAGTAGATTGCTTGCTGTATTTCGGCCTGGCCTAAACCCATGCTGCGCATCCGACAACTGGCCACTTACTCTAGTAAACTCTTATGAAAATACTTTAAATATTTCTTTCTTTTGTTTTCTGCATATGACGCAGGTTTCTACAAAGAAACAATATCTGTTTTAAAATCTGATTAAGTTTGTCTTAGTAGGTAATGTAGATAATATATAACCGTGTCGCGTAGCGGTGAAAGAATACTACCACCCCCTCTCTTCCCTTGGGTGTCGTAAAAGACCACAAACAGAATAAATACTGCACATATATATATACAACAGCATAGAGCGGTGATGGGCTCACCACCTGTCACGCTGAGCACATGTGCAGTTGCTATTTGGTGAAAAGTGGACTATGGTAGAGGACTGCTGCGCTTTTATTGCCCTCATTGCCTCTGACCAACCCTTCAAGGACAATAATAGTCGTGATTATATGTATGAATTATAGATTCTAGCCTTGTTATTACGAAATTGAAAACAGGGTTAAAACTGGTACTGTCTCTATTGTCTGCCTTTATAAACAAAAACAAGACAGCACCAGATTTCAATTTAGGTTCACGTTTTGAAAAAAAGAGCAAGATAAGAGTACCGCAAGGAGGCATGCTTGGGCAGCTTCTTCTCTAATATTGTTAATGCCTTTGCAATTTAAAGGAAAACCGTGAAACTAATATTCTCATGAATGTTGGAAGTACAACATAGTTTAATATTATTAAACAAAAAGAAATCACTAAGCTATCCAAAATAGAAAAGCTACGGCTATCGTACTTTTAAATTCTATAGTTACAAATTCATTGCAAAATCTGAACCTGCCGTTCAAGCTTCGTAACTTTAAATCTTATAAATACTGAATCCTTATGAAATACAAATATATATTTTTCAAATTTAAATAGGTACTTCCTCTCATTGAATTGCAATGTTTTTTTAAAATTCATTCCAGTTGCGCCGGCATCTTCAAACGATTATGCATTCTTTGTAAGTAATAACCCTAAAATAAAACAATAAAAATATAAATGCTTTCATTCCGGGAAAAAAATAACTAACCAAACATTGTATTGTCCTAAAAGTCAAAGAGTTGTAGCCGCTTCCTTTTTTTAACATAGTTAGGCTACTTAATTAGTGTACTGGCCAGAGTCATAAATAAATCACCACCGTTTAAAGGGATTAGAGATAACGATTGTTACCTGGACAGGTATTGTTTATTAAGTCGGGCTGTAATCCCCACTCCACTGCGAGGTGTACCTATGAGCTTACTCGTGTATTTAGCCAGTCTATGCTTGAACGTCGTCGAGTGAAGTGCATTTCTTGCTAGTCTTCAAGTTTCATTACTCATACAAGTGTCAAGTTCGTGTACAGTACAGTGTCTCCACAATGGCTTGGACATATAAGACCAAATATTCCGTGAGTATAAAAATATTCACAATACTTATTTTATTAGGATTTACTTGTATCTCTTCATTGATTTACATTATTTTTTTGTATAAAAATAATATAAATCAATTTACAGTACTTATATATAGTTCACATTCGGTAGGATGCATGGAGTCATAAGTGTTTTTAAAGAGGTCTGATCAAGTAAGACTAGGTGTACCGCAGGGAAGCATACTTAGACAGCTTTTTTCCTAATAACTATAGATTGTGTCATTGCACTTAAAATTATTTTCATAACATGAATATTTTTCTATGTATAAATTAAAGCTAAGTACCTAAATAATTTAAAGGCGTGCATAAGACACATTTTTTTACATGCAACTCTAAAGCAACATTATAACAAATAATATTGAAATGTCTTATTTAAGTATTGTTTAAAAGCAAAATTCTCCTAAATTATGCACAACCATTTCAGCGTCGGGTACTATTTTAAATTAATTACCTTCTTTCTGTTCTTTTCTTAAATTTCAAATCTATATTTACTTGTTGTTTTTCCAAGTAGTTAAACTACCGTTTCATGTATTAAGATTAGTCTATATTTTGCTGTTCTCACATCAACTATACTGTCAATATTTATATTGTAATATTATAAAAAATATAAGAATTACAAAAAAATTATTAAACTTCAAAAAACTCTTGGTATTGAATCTTTATAGGTATTAAAAAATACCATCCTAGTTTCAACTCATAAAGATTTGCAATCGCTGAACTTTTTTTCTATTCATTTCACTTTCATTTTGAAAAAAAACTAACTAACAACATTGTATTGTTTTGTAAGTCAAAAGATGGGAGCCGATTACTTGTTAAAAATAGAATTTAGCTGACTAATTAGTGTTCTGGCCAGAGTCATAAATAAATCACCATCGTTAAGAGGGATTAGAGATAACGATTTACCTGGACATCTATTATTTAATTGAGTCGGGCTGTCATCCCCACCCCGCCCCGAGGTGTACCTCTGAGTAAACTCATGAATTCGTTTGATCAGTGTATGCTTGAACGTCGAGTGAAGTGCATCTCTCACTAGACACTAGTTTATTTCATTTGACAAGTGCAAAGTACGAGTACAGTATTTCGATAATGGCTTGGACATATAAGACCAAATTTTCCGTGAGTACAGACACGTTTAAAGTTTATAGGCAATTAATTTGTTTCTTTTCAGTTTTTAAAAGCAATATTTTGAATTAAAACCACATAAGTACGGTGCCCATTTAAAGTTATCAAATTAACTTTAGCCATTTAATTACAATAATGTATTAGACACATTATTGATAAACCATTTGACCGTCAAAAATGATGAAAAGTATTAATTTCTTTCTTTTATGTTGTTTTGTAAGTTTTATACATACGTAAGTAATTATATGTTAAAAGTTTGTAGTTCATTTTGAAACAGTTGCTGAGAGCTTTTTGTGGCAAATAAATATTCTTCAAACAGATAGTTTAAACAAAACAATATACCTATCCGTTAAAGGTCTGATCAAGTTAGTTTAGCGTGCCGCAGGGATACAGTCTTGGACCGCTTCTTTTCCTAATATAATATCATTAACACTTAATGCCAAGGATAAATTTACTGTAATGTATTTGGATAAATTAGTAAACCTAATAATTTTTTTTAAGTTTTGTATTAATTATGTTAACTTTTTTAATAATTTTTACTAATTGAACTATGGTCCAAACTTCAGTAACTGGATTCACATATCTACAAGTCAGTGTGTAAAACGATATGTTATTATTATTAATATCAAAACATACGGCTAATGTTAGTTTATGATCCACGGCTTACATAAAAGCTATAAACATTGAGTAACGATATTTTATATGTTTTAATTTTAAAAACTTTCTGCTTATAGATAACAACAGTGCTCACGCCACCGAGTACTCCATCACCAACGACACCAGCGGGTGCGGCGAGCCCAGCCGCGCCGACGCCATCACTGTCCGCAGCAATGGGGCTCAATGCCCACATCGCTTCTCTCGGAGAGGTGTCGCGCGCGGCCCAGGCGTGGTGGCAGCGGGACCCGCGGCGCCAGCCGCGCACCAAAGCTGCGGCCCACCCCGTGACCTCACAGCCTCCTGTTGCTCCCTGGCGCCACGCTAGTCTATCTGAAGATCACCCACGACTAACAAAGCGAGAGAGGAGTACAACAGAAAATGACACAAACCCTCCAAAAAAGGTCAAAGAAACCAGCCCTTTACATCAGTTACCTAAAACAGAGGGATCTACTGGTTATCTAGATTCTAACATTGGTGATCTATTGACAAGATTGATCAGCAAAGGCATGATTCAGGTGCCGGAGTCTTTGACGTGCAATGTCAAGAAAGAACCAATTGGCGAATTTAAGCGAGATTAAACAAAAAACAAGTCTGCTATTCTAAAAGTAGACTTAGAAGATCGAGAGAGTTTGAGAGTGTAAGTGAACAGCTATATTATATTTTCATATTGCGATTCTGTAATTCTCTATTTTACGTTATTGATAATTTTATATTAAAATGGTACGCTTGTTACAAGACATCATTATTGTATTTACAGCGCGCAGCCAGGACTCGTGGCACAGCTGTACGCGGGCACGCAGTGCTCCAACTGCAGCACGCGCTTCCCTCCGACGCAGACGGCGCGCTACTCGCAGCACCTCGACTGGCACTTCCGCCAGAACGGCCGTGACCGACTCGCCAAACGCCGTGCCCAGTCCCGCCCCTGGCACTACACCACAAAGGACTGGCTGCAGTACGAGGAGGTCGAAGACCTGGACAAGAGAGGTTGGTTCACAATTCCAATAATTATTTTAAAGTAGCTGAACTTAGAAAGAAATTGATAAAAAAATTTCATCCTAACGAATGCGTTTTGTTTTACAGAAAAAAGCTGGTTTGAAATAAAGCGAGCAAACGAAGCAAAAGAAGAGGTGAAAGAGGTTCCCAGCGTCGTCGCCGGAGCCCTTGCCGACGATAACTGTTGGGTGTGCGGGGACAAGTTCGGCATGTTTTACAACGACGATGATGACGAGTGGCATCTTAAAGACTGCTTGCGCCACGGGAACAAGAACTTTCATCCAGTTTGCCTTAAAAGTTGTGAGTTAAAATTCAACAACGTTCATGGTATATAATGGTGCTAGCGTACATAACCGAAAAAGTTAAGAACAATAACAATAGACTAATGTAAACTTACTCTTTTTTTCAGAAATCACCGATGAAACATGAGCGGCAGTATGAAGTGGCGCAAGAGGAGACAAAAGAACGAGCTTCAATAGTCATCACAATCCCCGATGATGACTGAAGTTAAACTCAAAAATTTATCAGAATTCAAGTGAGTAGTCTAAATCTTTGTACGAGTAGAGAGTATGAGTTGTTATTTATTATTCGATCTAGTTTACGAATACGAAATTTTTGCGACATTTAAGCAACTAAGCACAATGGTAAATATAACTCACACTCATTTATCTCAGACTATGACGTGAATAATTTTGACGAACGACTTAGAATGCTTGTAATTCTGAAGCCTTAAAGTTTTGACGATAGTGGTATTGTAGTCTAATTTTAGTTTTATTATTAAAAACATAGTATTTTAAACCTTTCGCTAAAGCTATACGTGTTTTACAGGCGACTGTAGCGGAACCAGCCACGCGCAGTGAGAATACCGTCGCTGGAAGCTATTGCCGTAGCGCCGCGCCGTTCGCTAGTCATTGTTATAAATTTTAAGTTAGATAAGTTATTTGGTCAATCCTTGTTTTTCTACTATGTTTAATGTACTTAATAGAATTATAGTGTTAAATTTAGAATAGTAATTTCATATTGTTTGTAAGTAACATATCAATAATCAATATGTAAATTTGTAAAAATGTAATATGTATCGAATGCTACGCTGTGATTTTTTTTTGTTGTTTTAAATTAACACATTATTCTAGAAATTTAGTGTGATAATAGTAATAGTTATTTTATATTTTTGTAAGTAACAATGTAATATGTAAATATCGAATTCTACACTGTGATAATTATTTTCAATAAACCCATTTTCTATTTAAACTGTTTTTTGTTTTCTCCTATTCCCACAACATAACATTCATGATCGAGTTTCCTAGTTCCCACAAGACATGCTAGTATTAACTGTTGTTGGTACCTATTACATTCTTCAATAATTTTTTACAGAACGATATTTTTTGGCATAAAAGCGTAGTAGTTATTACAAATATTTCATTTCATGTTCGACATTTATTAGCTAATTGATAATTAAATAGCGAATCACTGTCACATTTGACAAAAGTCCATAAGTTTCACTATTTGACAGTGATTCGCAATCTTACCTATTGAATTATGAATAAGCTAGTCACTGTCAATTAAGACACTTAAATTATTAAGGGTTAAATAAACGCTCCGTTAATGAATCCTTAAGTCACGGTGAATTTGGATTAATTAGTTAACCGTTTATTAGTATCATTCACTGCACACATAGGTGCACCAGGTTACATAAACTTAGGTTTCATTCTGCGTAGAGCTCATAATTTCATAAACATCAAAGCTGTTATTAAGTTATAACGTTTTGGTAAGGAGTCAACTCGAATGCAACGCGGTTATTTGGGCACCACATGAAAAAAAATATCTTCATGGTGGAGAGGATAAAAAAAAATTTACTAGACTTTTATATTTAAAGCAGTACGGGGTATATCCATTCTACCCATTAATGTATCCTACGTTATTCTATGGTAGGGTATCTAATGGGTATAATAAACTTGAGGAGAAACGTAGCATTGGTGTTGTACATTTTATTATTAGTGAGAGGGAAAAAGCTCGATGGCGCAGCGGCGAGCGCGTTCGGCTTGCGATCTTGCCCGCTAAGCAACTTTTGCAATGCCGGGTCGCTGGATGGGTGACCAAATTTAAAATATCTCGAGCTCCTCCGTGATTCGGAAGGCATGTTAAGCCCGTTGGTTTGTTTATAGTGGCTCAACTTTCAAATTATATTGTGTGCCTACTCATTGGACAGCTAAGCAAAATAATGAACCAAAATCTTTTACTAATCGGGTGCTACTTGGAATAGGAATAAGGGGCAGCAAAGGCGTCTGTATAACTTTTTGGGTATACGAGTCGTTACTTTTAAGTTTAGAACCTCGTAGGTAAAACAATGAATTTAAATAAACTCGAGTGGCCCAAGAGTGCTACCTTGACTCACTCCTGAGTTGGTGAGATACGATTCAGTCACTTCGTTTCCAATGTTGACATATTGCCTTCTCTCTCTCTCATATAGCTGGCTAAAAACCTCAATGTATGCGGACTGCAACCTACAGCAGCCAACTTGACCAGTAAGTAATACGTCATTATCAACTATGTCAAATGCAATGCAAAAATATATTCCTGAAATCAAAGTATGCAGAATCCACTTGCACTCCTGAATCCACAAACGGCACTACATACGACATAAAATTAAGTAGATTGCTTGCTGTATTTCGGCCTGGCCTAAACCCATGCTGCGCATCCGACAACTGGCCACTTACTCTAGTAAACTCTTATGAAAATACTTTAAATATTTCTTTCTTTTGTTTTCTGCATATGACGCAGGTTTCTACAAAGAAACAATATCTGTTTTAAAATCTGATTAAGTTTGTCTTAGTAGGTAATGTAGATAATATATAACCGTGTCGCGTAGCGGTGAAAGAATACTACCACCCCCTCTCTTCCCTTGGGTGTCGTAAAAGACCACAAACAGAATAAATACTGCACATATATATATACAACAGCATAGAGCGGTGATGGGCTCACCACCTGTCACGCTGAGCACATGTGCAGTTGCTATTTGGTGAAAAGTGGACTATGGTAGAGGACTGCTGCGCTTTTATTGCCCTCATTGCCTCTGACCAACCCTTCAAGGACAATAATAGTCGTGATTATATGTATGAATTATAGATTCTAGCCTTGTTATTACGAAATTGAAAACAGGGTTAAAACTGGTACTGCCTCTATTGTCTGCCTTTATAAACAAAAACAAGACAGCACCAGATTTCAATTTAGGTTCACGTTTTGAAAAAAAGAGCAAGATAAGAGTACCGCAAGGAGGCATGCTTGGACAGCTTCTTCTCTAATATTGTTAATGCCTTTGCAATTTAAAGGAAAACCGTGAAACTAATATTCTCTTGAATGTTGGAAGTACAACATAGTTTAATATTATTAAACAAAAAGAAATCACTAAGCTATCCAAAATAGAAAAGCTACGGCTATCGTACTTTTAAATTCTATAGTTACAAATTCATTGCAAAATCTGAACCTGCCGTTCAAGCTTCGTAACTTTAAATCTTATAAATACTGAATCCTTATGAAATACAAATATATATTTTTCAAATTTAAATAGGTACTTCCTCTCATTGAATTGCAATGTTTTTTTAAAATTCATTCCAGTTGCGCCGGCATCTTCAAACGATTATGCATTCTTTGTAAGTAATAACCCTAAAATAAAACAATAAAAATATAAATGCTTTCATTCCGGGAAAAAAATAACTAACCAAACATTGTATTGTCCTAAAAGTCAAAGAGTTGTAGCCGCTTCCTTTTTTTAACATAGTTAGGCTACTTAATTAGTGTACTGGCCAGAGTCATAAATAAATCACCACCGTTTAAAGGGATTAGAGATAACGATTGTTACCTGGACAGGTATTGTTTATTAAGTCGGGCTGTAATCCCCACTCCACTGCGAGGTGTACCTATGAGCTTACTCGTGTATTTAGCCAGTCTATGCTTGAACGTCGTCGAGTGAAGTGCATTTCTTGCTAGTCTTCAAGTTTCATTACTCATACAAGTGTCAAGTTCGTGTACAGTACAGTGTCTCCACAATGGCTTGGACATATAAGACCAAATATTCCGTGAGTATAAAAATATTCACAATACTTATTTTATTAGGATTTACTTGTATCTCTTCATTGATTTACATTATTTTTTTGTATAAAAATAATATAAATCAATTTACAGTACTTATATATAGTTCACATTCGGTAGGATGCATGGAGTCATAAGTGTTTTTAAAGAGGTCTGATCAAGTAAGACTAGGTGTACCGCAGGGAAGCATACTTAGACTGCTTTTTTCCTAATAACTATAGATTGTGTCATTGCACTTAAAATTATTTTCATAACATGAATATTTTTCTATGTATAAATTAAAGCTAAGTACCTAAATAATTTAAAGGCGTGCATAAGACACATTTTTTTACATGCAACTCTAAAGCAACATTATAACAAATAATATTGAAATGTCTTATTTAAGTATTGTTTAAAAGCAAAATTCTCCTAAATTATGCACAACCATTTCAGCGTCGGGTACTATTTTAAATTAATTACCTTCTTTCTGTTCTTTTCTTAAATTTCAAATCTATATTTACTTGTTGTTTTTCCAAGTAGTTAAACTACCGTTTCATGTATTAAGATTAGTCTATATTTTGCTGTTCTCACATCAACTATACTGTCAATATTTATATTGTAATATTATTAAAAATATAAGAATTACAAAAAAATTATTAAACTTCAAAAAACTCTTGGTATTGAATCTTTATAGGTATTAAAAAATACCATCCTAGTTTCAACTCATAAAGATTTGCAATCGCTGAACTTTTTTTCTATTCATTTCACTTTCATTTTGAAAAAAAACTAACTAACAACATTGTATTGTTTTGTAAGTCAAAAGATGGGAGCCGATTACTTGTTAAAAATAGAATTTAGCTGACTAATTAGTGTTCTGGCCAGAGTCATAAATAAATCACCATCGTTAAGAGGGATTAGAGATAACGATTTACCTGGACATCTATTATTTAATTGAGTCGGGCTGTCATCCCCACCCCGCCCCGAGGTGTACCTCTGAGTAAACTCATGAATTCGTTTGATCAGTGTATGCTTGAACGTCGAGTGAAGTGCATCTCTCACTAGACACTAGTTTATTTCATTTGACAAGTGCAAAGTACGAGTACAGTATTTCGATAATGGCTTGGACATATAAGACCAAATTTTCCGTGAGTACAGACACGTTTAAAGTTTATAGGCAATTACTTTGTTTCTTTTCAGTTTTTAAAAGCAATATTTTGAATTAAAACCACATAAGTACGGTGCCCATTTAAAGTTATCAAATTAACTTTAGCCATTTAATTACAATAATGTATTAGACACATTATTGATAAACCTTTTGACCGTCAAAAATGATGAAAAGTATTAATTTCTTTCTTTTATATTGTTTTGTAAGTTTTATACATACGTAAGTAATTATATGTTAAAAGTTTGTAGTTCATTTTGAAACAGTTGCTGAGAGCTTTTTGTGGCAAATAAATATTCTTCAAACAGATAGTTTAAACAAAACAATATACCTATCCGTTAAAGGTCTGATCAAGTTAGTTTAGCGTGCCGCAGGGATACAGTCTTGGACCGCTTCTTTTCCTAATATAATATCATTAACACTTAATGCCAAGGATAAATTTACTGTAATGTATTTGGATAAATTAGTAAACCTAATATTTTTTTTTAAGTTTTGTATTAATTATGTTAACTTTTTTAATAATTTTTACTAATTGAACTATGCTCCAAACTTCAGTAACTGGATTCACATATCTACAAGTCAGTGTGTAAAACGATATGTTATTATTATTAATATCAAAACATACGGCTAATGTTAGTTTATGATCCACGGCTTACATAAAAGCTATAAACATTGAGTAACGATATTTTATATGTTTTAATTTTAAAAACTTTCTGCTTATAGATAACAACAGTGCTCACGCCACCGAGTACTCCATCACCAACGACACCAGCGGGTGCGGCGAGCCCAGCCGCGCCGACGCCATCACTGTCCGCAGCAATGGGGCTCAATGCCCACATCGCTTCTCTCGGAGAGGTGTCGCGCGCGGCCCAGGCGTGGTGGCAGCGGGACCCGCGGCGCCAGCCGCGCACCAAAGCTGCGGCCCACCCCGTGACCTCATAGCCTCCTGTTGCTCCCTGGCGCCACGCTAGTCTATCTGAAGATCACCCACGACTAACAAAGCGAGAGAGGAGTACAACAGAAAATGACACAAACCCTCCAAAAAAGGTCAAAGAAACCAGCCCTTTACATCAGTTACCTAAAACAGAGGGATCTACTGGTTATCTAGATTGTAACATTGGTGATCTATTGACAAGATTGATCAGCAAAGACATGATTCAGGTGCCGGAGTCTTTGACGTGCAATGTCAAGAAAGAACCTTTTTAAGAAACTAAGCACAATGGTAAATATAACTCACACTCATTTATCTCAGACTATGACGTGAATAATTTTGACGAACGACTTAGAATGCTTGTAATTCTGAAGCCTTAAAGTTTTGACGATAATGGTATTGTAGTCTAATTTTAGTTTTATTATTAAATACATAGTATTTTAAACCTTTCGCTAAAGCTATACGTGTTTTACAGGCGACTGTAGCGGAACCAGCCACGCGCAGTGAGAACATCGTCGCTGGAAGCTATTGCCGTAGCGCCGCGCCGTTCGCTAGTCATTGTTATAAATTTTAAGTTAGATAAGTTATTTGGTCAATCCTTGTTTTTCTACTATGTTTAATGTACTTAATAGAATTTTAGTGTTAAATTTAGAATAGTAATTTCATATTGTTTGTAAGTAACATATCAATAATCAATATGTAAATTTGTAAAACTGTAATATGTATCGAATGCTACGCTGTGATTTTTTTTTGTTGTTTTAAATTAACACATTATTCTAGAAATTTAGTGTGATAATAGTAATAGTTATTTTATATTTTTGTAAGTAACAATGTAATATGTAAATATCGAATTCTACACTGTGATAATTATTTTCAATAAACCCATTTTCTATTTAAACTGTTTTTTGTTTTCTCCTATTCCCACAACATAACATTCATGATCGAGTTTCCTAGTTCCCACAAGACATGCTAGTATTAACTGTTGTTGGTACCTATTACATTCTTCAATTATTTTTTACAGAACGATATTTATTGGCATAAAAGCGTAGTAGTTATTACAAATATTTCATTTCATGTTGGACATTTATTAGCTAATTGATAATTAAATAGCGAATCACTGTCACATTTGACAAAAGTCCATAAGTTTCACTATTTGACAGTGATTCGCAATCTTACCTATTGAATTATGAATAAGCTAGTCACTGTCAATTAAGACACTTAAATTATTAAGGGTTAAATAAACGCTCCGTTAATGAATCCTTAAGTCACGGTGAATTTGGATTAATTAGTTAACCGTTTATTAGTATCATTCACTGCACACATAGGTGCACCAGGTTACATAAACTTAGGTTTTATTCTGCGTAGAGCTCATAATTTCATAAACATCAAAGCTGTTATTAAGTTATAACGTTTTGGTAAGGAGTCAACTCGAATGCAACGCGGTTATTTGGGCACCACATGAAAAAAAATATCTTCATGGTGGAGAGGATAAAAAAAAAATTTACTAGATTTTTATATTTAAAGCAGTACGGGGTATATCCATTCTACCCATTAATGTATCCTACGTTATTCTATGGTAGGGTATCTAATGGGTATAATAAACTTGAGGAGAAACGTAGCATTGGTGTTGTACATTTTATTATTAGTGAGAGGGAAAAAGCTCGATGGCGCAGCGGCGAGCGCGTTCGGCTTGCGATCTTGCCCGCTAAGCAACTTTCGCAATGCCGGGTCGCTGGATGGGTGACCAAATTTAAAATATCTCGAGCTCCTCCGTGATTCGGAAGGCATGTTAAGCCCGTTGGTTTGTTTATAGTGGCTCAACTTTCAAATTATATTGTGTGCCTACTCATTGGACAGCTAAGCAAAATAATGAACCAAAATCTTTTACTAATCGGGTGCTACTTGGAATAGGAATAAGGGGCAGCAAAGGCGTCTGTATAACTTTTTTGGGTATACGAGTCGTTACTTTTAAGTTTAGAACCTCGTAGGTAAAACAATGAATTTAAATAAACTCGAGTGGCCCAAGAGTGCTACCTTGACTCACTCCTGAGTTGGTGAGATACGATTCAGTCACTTCGTTTCCAATGTTGACATATTGCCTTCTCTCTCTCATATAGCTGGCTAAAAACCTCAATGTATGCGGACTGCAACCTACAGCAGCCAACTTGACCAGTAAGTAATACGTCATTATCAACTATGTCAAATGCAATGCAAAAATATATTCCTGAAATCAAAGTATGCAGAATCCACTTGCACTCCTGAATCCACAAACGGCACTACATACGACATAAAATTAAGTAGATTGCTTGCTGTATTTCGGCCTGGTCTAAACCCATGCTGCGCATCCGACAACTGGCCACTTACTCTAGTAAACTCTTATGAAAATACTTTAAATATTTCTTTCTTTTGTTTTCTGCATATGACGCAGGTTTCTACAAAGAAACAATATCTGTTTTAAAATCTGATTAAGTTTGTCTTAGTAGGTAATGTAGATAATATATAACCGTGTCGCGTAGCGGTGAAAGAATACTACCACCCCCTCTCTTCCCTTGGGTGTCGTAAAAGACCACAAACAGAATAAATACTGCACATATATATATACAACAGCATAGAGCGGTGATGAGCTCACCACCTGTCACGCTGAGCACATGTGCAGTTGCTATTTGGTGAAAAGTGGACTATGGTAGAGGACTGCTGCGCTTTTATTGCCCTCATTGCCTCTGACCAACCCTTCAAGGACAATAATAGTCGTGATTATATGTATGAATTATAGATTCTAGCCTTGTTATTACGAAATTGAAAACAGGGTTAAAACTGGTACTGTCTCTATTGTCTGCCTTTATAAACAAAAACAAGACAGCACCAGATTTCAATTTTGGTTCACGTTTTGAAAAAAAGAGCAAGATAAGAGTACCGCAAGGAGGCAAGCTTGGACAGCTTCTTCTCTAATATTGTTAATGCCTTTGCAATTTAAAGGAAAACCGTGAAACTAATATTCTCATGAATGTTGGAAGTACAACATAGTTTAATAGTATTAAACAAAAAGAAATCACTAAGCTATCCAAAATAGAAAAGCTACGGCTATCGTACTTTTAAATTCTATAGTTACAAATTCATTGCAAAATCTGAACCTGCCGTTCAAGCTTCGTAACTTTAAATCTTATAAATACTGAATCCTTATGAAATACAAATATATATTTTTCAAATTTAAATAGGTACTTCCTCTCATTGAATTGCAATGTTTTTTTAAAATTCATTCCAGTTGCGCCGGCATCTTCAAACGATTATGCATTCTTTGTAAGTAATAACCCTAAAATAAAACAATAAAAATATAAATGCTTTCATTCCGGGAAAAAAATAACTAACCAAACATTGTATTGTCCTAAAAGTCAAAGAGTTGTAGCCGCTTCCTTTTTTTAACATAGTTAGGCTACTTAATTAGTGTACTGGCCAGAGTCATAAATAAATCACCACCGTTTAAAGGGATTAGAGATAACGATTGTTACCTGGACAGGTATTGTTTATTAAGTCGGGCTGTAATCCCCACTCCACTGCGAGGTGTACCTATGAGCTTACTCGTGTATTTAGCCAGTCTATGCTTGAACGTCGTCGAGTGAAGTGCATTTCTTGCTAGTCTTCAAGTTTCATTACTCATACAAGTGTCAAGTTCGTGTACAGTACAGTGTCTCCACAATGGCTTGGACATATAAGACCAAATATTCCGTGAGTATAAAAATATTCACAATACTTATTTTATTAGGATTTACTTGTATCTCTTCATTGATTTACATTATTTTTTTGTATAAAAATAATATAAATCAATTTACAGTACTTATATATAGTTCACATTCGGTAGGATGCATGGAGTCATAAGTGTTTTTAAAGAGGTCTGATCAAGTAAGACTAGGTGTACCGCAGGGAAGCATACTTAGACTGCTTTTTTCCTAATAACTATAGATTGTGTCATTGCACTTAAAATTATTTTCATAACATGAATATTTTTCTATGTATAAATTAAAGCTAAGTACCTAAATAATTTAAAGGCGTGCATAAGACACATTTTTTTACATGCAACTCTAAAGCAACATTATAACAAATAATATTGAAATGTCTTATTTAAGTATTGTTTAAAAGCAAAATTCTCCTAAATTATGCACAACCATTTCAGCGTCGGGTACTATTTTAAATTAATTACCTTCTTTCTGTTCTTTTCTTAAATTTCAAATCTATATTTACTTGTTGTTTTTCCAAGTAGTTAAACTACCGTTTCATGTATTAAGATTAGTCTATATTTTGCTGTTCTCACATCAACTATACTGTCAATATTTATATTGTAATATTATAAAAAATATAAGAATTACAAAAAAATTATTAAACTTCAAAAAACTCTTGGTATTGAATCTTTATAGGTATTAAAAAATACCATCCTAGTTTCAACTCATAAAGATTTGCAATCGCTGAACTTTTTTTCTATTCATTTCACTTTCATTTTGAAAAAAAACTAACTAACAACATTGTATTGTTTTGTAAGTCAAAAGATGGGAGCCGATTACTTGTTAAAAATAGAATTTAGCTGACTAATTAGTGTTCTGGCCAGAGTCATAAATAAATCACCATCGTTAAGAGGGATTAGAGATAACGATTTACCTGGACATCTATTATTTAATTGAGTCGGGCTGTCATCCCCACCCCGCCCCGAGGTGTACCTCTGAGTAAACTCATGAATTCGTTTGATCAGTGTATGCTTGAACGTCGAGTGAAGTGCATCTCTCACTAGACACTAGTTTATTTCATTTGACAAGTGCAAAGTACGAGTACAGTATTTCGATAATGGCTTGGACATATAAGACCAAATTTTCCGTGAGTACAGACACGTTTAAAGTTTATAGGCAATTACTTTGTTTCTTTTCAGTTTTTAAAAGCAATATTTTGAATTAAAACCACATAAGTACGGTGCCCATTTAAAGTTATCAAATTAACTTTAGCCATTTAATTACAATAATGTATTAGACACATTATTGATAAACCTTTTGACCGTCAAAAATGATGAAAAGTATTAATTTCTTTCTTTTATATTGTTTTGTAAGTTTTATACATACGTAAGTAATTATATGTTAAAAGTTTGTAGTTCATTTTGAAACAGTTGCTGAGAGCTTTTTGTGGCAAATAAATATTCTTCAAACAGATAGTTTAAACAAAACAATATACCTATCCGTTAAAGGTCTGATCAAGTTAGTTTAGCGTGCCGCAGGGATACAGTCTTGGACCGCTTCTTTTCCTAATATAATATCATTAACACTTAATGCCAAGGATAAATTTACTGTAATGTATTTGGATAAATTAGTAAACCTAATATTTTTTTTTAAGTTTTGTATTAATTATGTTAACTTTTTTAATAATTTTTACTAATTGAACTATGCTCCAAACTTCAGTAACTGGATTCACATATCTACAAGTCAGTGTGTAAAACGATATGTTATTATTATTAATATCAAAACATACGGCTAATGTTAGTTTATGATCCACGGCTTACATAAAAGCTATAAACATTGAGTAACGATATTTTATATGTTTTAATTTTAAAAACTTTCTGCTTATAGATAACAACAGTGCTCACGCCACCGAGTACTCCATCACCAACGACACCAGCGGGTGCGGCGAGCCCAGCCGCGCCGACGCCATCACTGTCCGCAGCAATGGGGCTCAATGCCCACATCGCTTCTCTCGGAGAGGTGTCGCGCGCGGCCCAGGCGTGGTGGCAGCGGGACCCGCGGCGCCAGCCGCGCACCAAAGCTGCGGCCCACCCCGTGACCTCACAGCCTCCTGTTGCTCCCTGGCGCCACGCTAGTCTATCTGAAGATCACCCACGACTAACAAAGCGAGAGAGGAGTACAACAGAAAATGACACAAACCCTCCAAAAAAGGTCAAAGAAACCAGCCCTTTACATCAGTTACCTAAAACAGAGGGATCTACTGGTTATCTAGATTCTAACATTGGTGATCTATTGACAAGATTGATCAGCAAAGGCATGATTCAGGTGCCGGAGTCTTTGACGTGCAATGTCAAGAAAGAACCAATTGGCGAATTTAAGCGAGATAAAACAAAAAACAAGTCTGCTATTCTAAAAGTAGACTTAGAAGATCGAGAGAGTTTGAGAGTGTAAGTGAACAGCTATATTATATTTTCATATTGCGATTCTGTAATTCTCTATTTTACGTTATTGATAATTTTATATTAAAATGGTACGCTTGTTACAAGACTTCATTATTGTATTTACAGCGCGCAGCCAGGACTCGTGGCACAGCTGTACGCGGGCACGCAGTGCTCCAACTGCAGCACGCGCTTCCCTCCGACGCAGACGGCGCGCTACTCGCAGCACCTCGACTCGCACTTCCGCCAGAACGGCCGTGACCGACTCGCCAAACGCCGTGCCCAGTCCCGCCCCTGGCACTACACCACAAAGGACTGGCTGCAGTACGAGGAGGTCGAAGACCTGGACAAGAGAGGTTGGTTCACAATTCCAATAATTATTTTAAAGTAGCTGAACTTAGAAAGAAATTGATAAAAAAAATTCATCCTAACGAATGCGTTTTGTTTTACAGAAAAAAGCTGGTTTGAAATAAAGCGAGCAAACGAAGCAAAAGAAGAGGTGAAAGAGGTTCCCAGCGTCGTCGCCGGAGCCCTTGCCGACGATAACTGTTGGGTGTGCGGGGACAAGTTCGGCATGTTTTACAACGACGATGATGACGAGTGGCATCTTAAAGACTGCTTGCGCCACGGGAACAAGAACTTTCATCCAGTTTGCCTTGAAAGTTGTGAGGTAAAATTCAACAACGTTCATGGTATATAATGGTGCTAGCGTACATAACCGAAAAAGTTAAGAACAATAACAATAGACTAATGTAAACTTACTCTTTTTTTCAGAAATCACCGATGAAACATGAGCGGCAGTATGAAGTGGCGCAAGAGGAGACAAAAGAACGAGCTTCAATAGTCATCACAATCCCCGATGATGACTGAAGTTAAACTCAAAAATTTATCAGAATCCAAGTGAGTAGTCTAAATCTTTGTACGAGTAGAGAGTATGAGTTGTTATTTATTATTCGATCTAGTTTACGAATACGAAATTTTTGCGACATTTAAGCAACTAAGCACAATGGTAAATATAACTCACACTCATTTATCTCAGACTATGACGTGAATAATTTTGACGAACGACTTAGAATGCTTGTAATTCTGAAGCCTTAAAGTTTTGACGATAGTGGTATTGTAGTCTAATTTTAGTTTTATTATTAAATACATAGTATTTTAAACCTTTCGCTAAAGCTATACGTGTTTTACAGGCGACTGTAGCGGAACCAGCCACGCGCAGTGAGAATACCGTCGCTGGAAGCTATTGCCGTAGCGCCGCGCCGTTCGCTAGTCATTGTTATAAATTTTAAGTTAGATAAGTTATTTGGTCAATCCTTGTTTTTCTACTATGTTTAATGTACTTAATAGAATTTTAGTGTTAAATTTAGAATAGTAATTTCATATTGTTTGTAAGTAACATATCAATAATCAATATGTAAATTTGTAAAAATGTAATATGTATCGAATGCTACGCTGTGATTTTTTTTTGTTGTTTTAAATTAACACATTATTCTAGAAATTTAGTGTGATAATAGTAATAGTTATTTTATATTTTTGTAAGTAACAATGTAATATGTAAATATCGAATTCTACACTGTGATAATTATTTTCAATAAACCCATTTTCTATTTAAACTGTTTTTTGTTTTCTCCTATTCCCACAACATAACATTCATGATCGAGTTTCCTAGTTCCCACAAGACATGCTAGTATTAACTGTTGTTGGTACCTATTACATTCTTCAATTATTTTTTACAGAACGATATTTTTTGGCATAAAAGCGTAGTAGTTATTACAAATATTTCATTTCATGTTCGACATTTATTAGCTAATTGATAATTAAATAGCGAATCACTGTCACATTTGACAAAAGTCCATAAGTTTCACTATTTGACAGTGATTCGCAATCTTACCTATTGAATTATGAATAAGCTAGTCACTGTCAATTAAGACACTTAAATTATTAAGGGTTAAATAAACGCTCCGTTAATGAATCCTTAAGTCACGGTGAATTTGGATTAATTAGTTAACCGTTTATTAGTATCATTCACTGCACACATAGGTGCACCAGGTTACATAAACTTAGGTTTCATTCTGCGTAGAGCTCATAATTTCATAAACATCAAAGCTGTTATTAAGTTATAACGTTTTGGTAAGGAGTCAACTCGAATGCAACGCGGTTATTTGGGCACCACATGAAAAAAAATATCTTCATGGTGGAGAGGATAAAAAAAAAATTTACTAGACTTTTATATTTAAAGCAGTACGGGGTATATCCATTCTACCCATTAATGTATCCTACGTTATTCTATGGTAGGGTATCTAATGGGTATAATAAACTTGAGGAGAAACGTAGCATTGGTGTTGTACATTTTATTATTAGTGAGAGGGAAAAAGCTCGATGGCGCAGCGGCGAGCGCGTTCGGCTTGCGATCTTGCCCGCTAAGCAACTTTTGCAATGCCGGGTCGCTGGATGGGTGACCAAATTTAAAATATCTCGAGCTCCTCCGTGATTCGGAAGGCATGTTAAGCCCGTTGGTTTGTTTATAGTGGCTCAACTTTCAAATTATATTGTGTGCCTACTCATTGGACAGCTAAGCAAAATAATGAACCAAAATCTTTTACTAATCGGGTGCTACTTGGAATAGGAATAAGGGGCAGCAAAGGCGTCTGTATAACTTTTTGGGTATACGAGTCGTTACTTTTAAGTTTAGAACCTCGTAGGTAAAACAATGAATTTAAATAAACTCGAGTGGCCCAAGAGTGCTACCTTGACTCACTCCTGAGTTGGTGAGATACGATTCAGTCACTTCGTTTCCAATGTTGACATATTGCCTTCTCTCTCTCTCATATAGCTGGCTAAAAACCTCAATGTATGCGGACTGCAACCTACAGCAGCCAACTTGACCAGTAAGTAATACGTCATTATCAACTATGTCAAATGCAATGCAAAAATATATTCCTGAAATCAAAGTATGCAGAATCCACTTGCACTCCTGAATCCACAAACGGCACTACATACGACATAAAATTAAGTAGATTGCTTGCTGTATTTCGGCCTGCCCTAAACCCATGCTGCGCATCCGACAACTGGCCACTTACTCTAGTAAACTCTTATGAAAATACTTTAAATATTTCTTTCTTTTGTTTTCTGCATATGACGCAGGTTTCTACAAAGAAACAATATCTGTTTTAAAATCTGATTAAGTTTGTCTTAGTAGATAATGTAGATAATATATAACCGTGTCGCGTAGCGGTGAAAGAATACTACCACCCCCTCTCTTCCCTTGGGTGTCGTAAAAGACCACAAACAGAATAAATACTGCACATATATATATACAACAGCATAGAGCGGTGATGGGCTCACCACCTGTCACGCTGAGCACATGTGCAGTTGCTATTTGGTGAAAAGTGGACTATGGTAGAGGACTGCTGCGCTTTTATTGCCCTCATTGCCTCTGACCAACCCTTCAAGGACAATAATAGTCGTGATTATATGTATGAATTATAGATTCTAGCCTTGTTATTACGAAATTGAAAACAGGGTTAAAACTGGTACTGCCTCTATTGTCTGCCTTTATAAACAAAAACAAGACAGCACCAGATTTCAATTTAGGTTCACGTTTTGAAAAAAAGAGCAAGATAAGAGTACCGCAAGGAGGCATGCTTGGACAGCTTCTTCTCTAATATTGTTAATGCCTTTGCAATTTAAAGGAAAACCGTGAAACTAATATTCTCATGAATGTTGGAAGTACAACATAGTTTAATATTATTAAACAAAAAGAAATCACTAAGCTATCCAAAATAGAAAAGCTACGGCTATCGTACTTTTAAATTCTATAGTTACAAATTCATTGCAAAATCTGAACCTGCCGTTCAAGCTTCGTAACTTTAAATCTTATAAATACTGAATCCTTATGAAATACAAATATATATTTTTCAAATTTAAATAGGTACTTCCTCTCATTGAATTGCAATGTTTTTTTAAAATTCATTCCAGTTGCGCCGGCATCTTCAAACGATTATGCATTCTTTGTAAGTAATAACCCTAAAATAAAACAATAAAAATATAAATGCTTTCATTCCGGGAAAAAAATAACTAACCAAAAATTGTATTGTCCTAAAAGTCAAAGAGTTGTAGCCGCTTCCTTTTTTTAACATAGTTAGGCTACTTAATTAGTGTACTGGCCAGAGTCATAAATAAATCACCACCGTTTAAAGGGATTAGAGATAACGATTGTTACCTGGACAGGTATTGTTTATTAAGTCGGGCTGTAATCCCCACTCCACTGCGAGGTGTACCTATGAGCTTACTCGTGTATTTAGCCAGTCTATGCTTGAACGTCGTCGAGTGAAGTGCATTTCTTGCTAGTCTTCAAGTTTCATTACTCATACAAGTGTCAAGTTCGTGTACAGTACAGTGTCTCCACAATGGCTTGGACATATAAGACCAAATATTCCGTGAGTATAAAAATATTCACAATACTTATTTTATTAGGATTTACTTGTATCTCTTCATTGATTTACATTATTTTTTTGTATAAAAATAATATAAATCAATTTACAGTACTTATATATAGTTCACATTCGGTAGGATGCATGGAGTCATAAGTGTTTTTAAAGAGGTCTGATCAAGTAAGACTAGGTGTACCGCAGGGAAGCATACTTAGACTGCTTTTTTCCTAATAACTATAGATTGTGTCATTGCACTTAAAATTATTTTCATAACATGAATATTTTTCTATGTATAAATTAAAGCTACGAGGGGCGTTCAAAATATTCTCGGTATTGATACGTTACAACCTCTTTTATATATATATTTGTTACTGGCCGCTAAGATTCATCCATTGACATTAAAAAAAAGTAAAATTGGAACCGAGATGTTCTTTTGTTTTTCTGCAATTGCCGAACAAACATGAACACCATGAGCGAATTAACAATTTTAACGAAATTAGAGCACCGATCCGTCATAAAATTCTTGACAAAACAGGGTAAAAATCAAAAAACCATAAAAGAGGAAATGGATTGTGTTTACCGTGAGTCTGCTCCTTCTTTATCTACTATTCAAAAATGGTCAAGCGAATTTAAGCGTGGAAGGGAGAGTATTGAAGATGACCCTAGACCTGGCCGGCCTGTAGTGGTTACCTCACAAGAAAATATTGATAAAGTGGAAAAACTTATATTGGAAGACGGCCGAGTGAAGGTAAAATCTATAGCTCAAGTAACCAATCTCTCTATTGGTACCGTACATGACATTATACATGACCATCTTAATATGTCAAAAGTAAGTGCAAGATGGGTTCCGCGAATGCTGACGCTTCTTCAAAAGGATATGCGTGTGGCTTGCTGTTCAGATTTTATCGACCTGTGTGGTGAAAATCCCGATGAGGTGCTGCAAAAAATAGTTACTGGAGATGAAACCTGGGTTCATCATTATGACCCAGAGAGCAAACAGGAGTCCATGCAGTGGCACATTAAGGGTTCAGCTCATCCCAAGAAGTTCAAGGTAATCCCGTCAGCTGGCAAGGTCATGGCCACAATATTTTGGGATTGTGAAGGAGTTTTGCTTATCGATTATAAAGAAAAAGGTGTAAATATCACAGGGCAGTACTACGCTAACGTTATACGTCAATTAAGAGATGCGATCAAAGAAAAGAGGCGAGGAAAGTTAACCAAAGGTGTTCTGCTTCTGCATGACAACGCCCCTGTCCATACTGCTCATATTGCCAAGGCAGCTATTGTTGAATGTGGGTTTGAAACTGTTACTCATCCACCCTATAGTCCGGACTTAGCCCCAAGCGACTTCTTTTTGTTCCCCAATCTTAAAAAGGATCTGCGTGGAAATAAATTTTCTGACGATGAAGCGTTGAAGACGGCCGTGGAGGAGCATTTTTACACCAAAGATAAAAAATATTTTTATGAGGGATTAAAAAAAATAATTGATCGATCTTATAAGTGTATGAACATAGGGGGGGAGTATATTGAAAAATAAAAATATCAAACTTTTCGTACTTGTTTGTTTTTATCCACATACCGAGAATATTTTGAACGCCCCTCGTAAGTACCTAAATAATTTAAAGGCGTGCATAAGACACATTTTTTTACATGCAACTCTAAAGCAACATTATAACAAATAATATTGATATGTCTTATTTAAGTATTGTTTAAAAGCAAAATTCTCCTAAATTATGCACAACCATTTCAGCGTCGGGTACTATTTTAAATTAATTACCTTCTTTCTGTTCTTTTCTTAAATTTCAAATCTATATTTACTTGTTGTTTTTCCAAGTAGTTAAACTACCGTTTCATGTATTAAGATTAGTCTATATTTTGCTGTTCTCACATCAACTATACTGTCAATATTTATATTGTAATATTATAAAAAATATAAGAATTACAAAAAAATTATTAAACTTCAAAAAACTCTTGGTATTGAATCTTTATAGGTATTAAAAAATACCATCCTAGTTTCAACTCATAAAGATTTGCAATCGCTGAACTTTTTTTCTATTCGTTTCACTTTCATTTTGAAAAAAAACTAACTAACAACATTGTATTGTTTTGTAAGTCAAAAGATGGGAGCCGATTACTTGTTAAAAATAGAATTTAGCTGACTAATTAGTGTTCTGGCCAGAGTCATAAATAAATCACCATCGTTAAGAGGGATTAGAGATAACGATTTACCTGGACATCTATTATTTAATTGAGTCGGGCTGTCATCCCCACCCCGCCCCGAGGTGTACCTCTGAGTAAACTCATGAATTCGTTTGATCAGTGTATGCTTGAACGTCGAGTGAAGTGCATCTCTCACTAGACACTAGTTTATTTCATTTGACAAGTGCAAAGTACGAGTACAGTATTTCGATAATGGCTTGGACATATAAGACCAAATTTTCCGTGAGTACAGACACGTTTAAAGTTTATAGGCAATTACTTTGTTTCTTTTCAGTTTTTAAAAGCAATATTTTGAATTAAAACCACATAAGTACGGTGCCCATTTAAAGTTATCAAATTAACTTTAGCCATTTAATTACAATAATGTATTAGACACATTATTGATAAACCATTTGACCGTCAAAAATGATGAAAAGTATTAATTTCTTTCTTTTATATTGTTTTGTAAGTTTTATACATACGTAAGTAATTATATGTTAAAAGTTTGTAGTTCATTTTGAAACAGTTGCTGAGAGCTTTTTGTGGCAAATAAATATTCTTCAAACAGATAGTTTAAACAAAACAATATACCTATCCGTTAAAGGTCTGATCAAGTTAGTTTAGCATGCCGCAGGGATACAGTCTTGGACCGCTTCTTTTCCTAATATAATATCATTAACACTTAATGCCAAGGATAAATTTACTGTAATGTATTTGGATAAATTAGTAAACCTAATATTTTTTTTTAAGTTTTGTATTAATTATGTTAACTTTTTTAATAATTTTTACTAATTGAACTATGCTCCAAACTTCAGTAACTGGATTCACATATCTACAAGTCAGTGTGTAAAACGATATGTTATTATTATTAATATCAAAACATACGGCTAATGTTAGTTTATGATCCACGGCTTACATAAAAGCTATAAACATTGAGTAACGATATTTTATATGTTTTAATTTTAAAAACTTTCTGCTTATAGATAACAACAGTGCTCACGCCACCGAGTACTCCATCACCAACGACACCAGCGGGTGCGGCGAGCCCAGCCGCGCCGACGCCATCACTGTCCGCAGCAATGGGGCTCAATGCCCACATCGCTTCTCTCGGAGAGGTGTCGCGCGCGGCCCAGGCGTGGTGGCAGCGGGACCCGCGGCGCCAGCCGCGCACCAAAGCTGCGGCCCACCCCGTGACCTCACAGCCTCCTGTTGCTCCCTGGCGCCACGCTAGTCTATCTGAAGATCACCCACGACTAACAAAGCGAGAGAGGAGTACAACAGAAAATGACACAAACCCTCCAAAAAAGGTCAAAGAAACCAGCCCTTTACATCAGTTACCTAAAACAGAGGGATCTACTGGTTATCTAGATTCTAACATTGGTGATCTATTGACAAGATTGATCAGCAAAGGCATGATTCAGGTGCCGGAGTCTTTGACGTGCAATGTCAAGAAAGAACCAATTGGCGAATTTAAGCGAGATTAAACAAAAAACAAGTCTGCTATTCTAAAAGTAGACTTAGAAGATCGAGAGAGTTTGAGAGTGTAAGTGAACAGCTATATTATATTTTCATATTGCGATTCTGTAATTCTCTATTTTACGTTATTGATAATTTTATATTAAAATGGTACGCTTGTTACAAGACATCATTATTGTATTTACAGCGCGCAGCCAGGACTCGTGGCACAGCTGTACGCGGGCACGCAGTGCTCCAACTGCAGCACGCGCTTCCCTCCGACGCAGACGGCGCGCTACTCGCAGCACCTCGACTGGCACTTCCGCCAGAACGGCCGTGACCGACTCGCCAAACGCCGTGCCCAGTCCCGCCCCTGGCACTACACCACAAAGGACTGGCTGCAGTACGAGGAGGTCGAAGACCTGGACAAGAGAGGTTGGTTCACAATTCCAATAATTATTTTAAAGTAGCTGAACTTAGAAAGAAATTGATAAAAAAATTTCATCCTAACGAATGCGTTTTGTTTTACAGAAAAAAGCTGGTTTGAAATAAAGCGAGCAAACGAAGCAAAAGAAGAGGTGAAAGAGGTTCCCAGCGTCGTCGCCGGAGCCCTTGCCGACGATAACTGTTGGGTGTGCGGGGACAAGTTCGGCATGTTTTACAACGACGATGATGACGAGTGGCATCTTAAAGACTGCTTGCGCCACGGGAACAAGAACTTTCATCCAGTTTGCCTTGAAAGTTGTGAGGTAAAATTCAACAACGTTCATGGTATATAATGGTGCTAGCATACATAACCGAAAAAGTTAAGAACAATAACAATAGACTAATGTAAACTTACTCTTTTTTTCAGAAATCACCGATGAAACATGAGCGGCAGTATGAAGTGGCGCAAGAGGAGACAAAAGAACGAGCTTCAATAGTCATCACAATCCCCGATGATGACTGAAGTTAAACTCAAAAATTTATCAGAATTCAAGTGAGTAGTCTAAATCTTTGTACGAGTAGAGAGTATGAGTTGTTATTTATTATTCGATCTAGTTTACGAATACAAAATTTTTGCGACATTTAAGCAACTAAGCACAATGGTAAATATAACTCACACTCATTTATCTCAGACTATGACGTGAATAATTTTGACGAACGACTTAGAATGCTTGTAATTCTGAAGCCTTAAAGTTTTGACGATAGTGGTATTGTAGTCTAATTTTAGTTTTATTATTAAATACATAGTATTTTAAACCTTTCGCTAAAGCTATACGTGTTTTACAGGCGACTGTAGCGGAACCAGCCACGCGCAGTGAGAATACCGTCGCTGGAAGCTATTGCCGTAGCGCCGCGCCGTTCGCTAGTCATTGTAATAAATTTTAAGTTAGATAAGTTATTTGGTCAATCCTTGTTTTTCTACTATGTTTAATGTACTAAATAGAATTTTAGTGTTAAATTTAGAATAGTAATTTCATATTGTTTGTAAGTAACATATCAATAATCAATATGTAAATTTGTAAAAATGTAATATGTATCGAATGCTACGCTGTGATTTTTTTTTGTTGTTTTAAATTAACACATTATTCTAGAAATTTAGTGTGATAATAGTAATAGTTATTTTATATTTTTGTAAGTAACAATGTAATATGTAAATATCGAATTCTACACTGTGATAATTATTTTCAATAAACCCATTTTCTATTTAAACTGTTTTTTGTTTTCTCCTATTCCCACAACATAACATTCATGATCGAGTTTCCTAGTTCCCACAAGACATGCTAGTATTAACTGTTGTTGGTACCTATTACATTCTTCAATTATTTTTTACAGAACGATATTTTTTGGCATAAAAGCGTAGTAGTTATTACAAATATTTCATTTCATGTTCGACATTTATTAGCTAATTGATAATTAAATAGCGAATCACTGTCACATTTGACAAAAGTCCATAAGTTTCACTATTTGACAGTGATTCGCAATCTTACCTATTGAATTATGAATAAGCTAGTCACTGTCAATTAAGACACTTAAATTATTAAGGGTTAAATAAACGCTCCGTTAATGAATCCTTAAGTCACGGTGAATTTGGATTAATTAGTTAACCGTTTATTAGTATCATTCACTGCACACATAGGTGCACCAGGTTACATAAACTTAGGTTTCATTCTGCGTAGAGCTCATAATTTCATAAACATCAAAGCTGTTATTAAGTTATAACGTTTTGGTAAGGAGTCAACTCGAATGCAACGCGGTTATTTGGGCACCACATGAAAAAAAATATCTTCATGGTGGAGAGGATAAAAAAAAATTTACTAGATTTTTATATTTAAAGCAGTACGGGGTATATCCATTCTACCCATTAATGTATCCTACGTTATTCTATGGTAGGGTATCTAATGGGTATAATAAACTTGAGGAGAAACGTAGCATTGGTGTTGTACATTTTATTATTAGTGAGAGGGAAAAAGCTCGATGGCGCAGCGGCGAGCGCGTTCGGCTTGCGATCTTGCCCGCTAAGCAACTTTCGCAATGCCGGGTCGCTGGATGGGTGACCAAATTTAAAATATCTCGAGCTCCTCCGTGATTCGGAAGGCATGTTAAGCCCGTTGGTTTGTTTATAGTGGCTCAACTTTCAAATTATATTGTGTGCCTACTCATTGGACAGCTAAGCAAAATAATGAACCAAAATCTTTTACTAATCGGGTGCTACTTGGAATAGGAATAAGGGGCAGCAAAGGCGTCTGTATAACTTTTTTGGGTATACGAGTCGTTACTTTTAAGTTTAGAACCTCGTAGGTAAAACAATGAATTTAAATAAACTCGAGTGGCCCAAGAGTGCTACCTTGACTCACTCCTGAGTTGGTGAGATACGATTCAGTCACTTCGTTTCCAATGTTGACATATTGCCTTCTCTCTCTCTCATATAGCTGGTTAAAAACCTCAATGTATGCGGACTGCAACCTACAGCAGCCAACTTGACCAGTAAGTAATACGTCATTATCAACTATGTCAAATGCAATGCAAAAATATATTCCTGAAATCAAAGTATGCAGAATCCACTTGCACTCCTGAATCCACAAACGGCACTACATACGACATAAAATTAAGTAGATTGCTTGCTGTATTTCGGCCTGGCCTAAACCCATGCTGCGCATCCGACAACTGGCCACTTACTCTAGTAAACTCTTATGAAAATACTTTAAATATTTCTTTCTTTTGTTTTCTGCATATGACGCAGGTTTCTACAAAGAAACAATATCTGTTTTAAAATCTGATTAAGTTTGTCTTAGTAGGTACTGTAGATAATATATAACCGTGTCGCGTAGCGGTGAAAGAATACTACCACCCCCTCTCTTCCCTTGGGTGTCGTAAAAGACCACAAACAGAATAAATACTGCACATATATATATATACAACAGCATAGAGCGGTGATGGGCTCACCACCTGTCACGCTGAGCACATGTGCAGTTGCTATTTGGTGAAAAGTGGACTATGGTAGAGGACTGCTGCGCTTTTATTGCCCTCATTGCCTCTGACCAACCCTTCAAGGACAATAATAGTCGTGATTATATGTATGAATTATAGATTCTAGCCTTGTTATTACGAAATTGAAAACAGGGTTAAAACTGGTACTGTCTCTATTGTCTGCCTTTATAAACAAAAACAAGACAGCACCAGATTTCAATTTTGGTTCACGTTTTGAAAAAAAGAGCAAGATAAGAGTACCGCAAGGAGGCATGCTTGGACAGCTTCTTCTCTAATATTGTTAATGCCTTTGCAATTTAAAGGAAAACCGTGAAACTAATATTCTCATGAATGTTGGAAGTACAACATAGTTTAATAGTATTAAACAAAAAGAAATCACTAAGCTATCCAAAATAGAAAAGCTACGGCTATCGTACTTTTAAATTCTATAGTTACAAATTCATTGCAAAATCTGAACCTGCCGTTCAAGCTTCGTAACTTTAAATCTTATAAATACTGAATCCTTATGAAATACAAATATATATTTTTCAAATTTAAATAGGTACTTCCTCTCATTGAATTGCAATGTTTTTTTAAAATTCATTCCAGTTGCGCCGGCATCTTCAAACGATTATGCATTCTTTGTAAGTAATAACCCTAAAATAAAACAATAAAAATATAAATGCTTTCATTCCGGGAAAAAAATAACTAACCAAACATTGTATTGTCCTAAAAGTCAAAGAGTTGTAGCCGCTTCCTTTTTTTAACATAGTTAGGCTACTTAATTAGTGTACTGGCCAGAGTCATAAATAAATCACCACCGTTTAAAGGGATTAGAGATAACGATTGTTACCTGGACAGGTATTGTTTATTAAGTCGGGCTGTAATCCCCACTCCACTGCGAGGTGTACCTATGAGCTTACTCGTGTATTTAGCCAGTCTATGCTTGAACGTCGTCGAGTGAAGTGCATTTCTTGCTAGTCTTCAAGTTTCATTACTCATACAAGTGTCAAGTTCGTGTACAGTACAGTGTCTCCACAATGGCTTGGACATATAAGACCAAATATTCCGTGAGTATAAAAATATTCACAATACTTATTTTATTAGGATTTACTTGTATCTCTTCATTGATTTACATTATTTTTTTGTATAAAAATAATATAAATCAATTTACAGTACTTATATATAGTTCACATTCGGTAGGATGCATGGAGTCATGAGTGTTTTTAAAGAGGTCTGATCAAGTAAGACTAGGTGTACCGCAGGGAAGCATACTTAGACTGCTTTTTTCCTAATAACTATAGATTGTGTCATTGCACTTAAAATTATTTTCATAACATGAATATTTTTCTATGTATAAATTAAAGCTAAGTACCTAAATAATTTAAAGGCGTGCATAAGACACATTTTTTTACATGCAACTCTAAAGCAACATTATAACAAATAATATTGAAATGTCTTATTTAAGTATTGTTTAAAAGCAAAATTCTCCTAAATTATGCACAACCATTTCAGCGTCGGGTACTATTTTAAATTAATTACCTTCTTTCTGTTCTTTTCTTAAATTTCAAATCTATATTTACTTGTTGTTTTTCCAAGTAGTTAAACTACCGTTTCATGTATTAAGATTAGTCTATATTTTGCTGTTCTCACATCAACTATACTGTCAATATTTATATTGTAATATTATAAAAAATATAAGAATTACAAAAAAATTATTAAACTTCAAAAAACTCTTGGTATTGAATCTTTATAGGTATTAAAAAATACCATCCTAGTTTCAACTCATAAAGATTTGCAATCGCTGAACTTTTTTTCTATTCATTTCACTTTCATTTTGAAAAAAAACTAACTAACAACATTGTATTGTTTTGTAAGTCAAAAGATGGGAGCCGATTACTTGTTAAAAATAGAATTTAGCTGACTAATTAGTGTTCTGGCCAGAGTCATAAATAAATCACCATCGTTAAGAGGGATTAGAGATAACGATTTACCTGGACATCTATTATTTAATTGAGTCGGGCTGTCATCCCCACCCCGCCCCGAGGTGTACCTCTGAGTAAACTCATGAATTCGTTTGATCAGTGTATGCTTGAACGTCGAGTGAAGTGCATCTCTCACTAGACACTAGTTTATTTCATTTGACAAGTGCAAAGTACGAGTACAGTATTTCGATAATGGCTTGGACATATAAGACCAAATTTTCCGTGAGTACAGACACGTTTAAAGTTTATAGGCAATTACTTTGTTTCTTTTCAGTTTTTAAAAGCAATATTTTGAATTAAAACCACATAAGTACGGTGCCCATTTAAAGTTATCAAATTAACTTTAGCCATTTAATTACAATAATGTATTAGACACATTATTGATAAACCTTTTGACCGTCAAAAATGATGAAAAGTATTAATTTCTTTCTTTTATATTGTTTTGTAAGTTTTATACATACGTAAGTAATTATATGTTAAAAGTTTGTAGTTCATTTTGAAACAGTTGCTGAGAGCTTTTTGTGGCAAATAAATATTCTTCAAACAGATAGTTTAAACAAAACAATATACCTATCCGTTAAAGGTCTGATCAAGTTAGTTTAGCGTGCCGCAGGGATACAGTCTTGGACCGCTTCTTTTCCTAATATAATATCATTAACACTTAATGCCAAGGATAAATTTACTGTAATGTATTTGGATAAATTAGTAAACCTAATATTTTTTTTTAAGTTTTGTATTAATTATGTTAACTTTTTTAATAATTTTTACTAATTGAACTATGCTCCAAACTTCAGTAACTGGATTCACATATCTACAAGTCAGTGTGTAAAACGATATGTTATTATTATTAATATCAAAACATACGGCTAATGTTAGTTTATGATCCACGGCTTACATAAAAGCTATAAACATTGAGTAACGATATTTTATATGTTTTAATTTTAAAAACTTTCTGCTTATAGATAACAACAGTGCTCACGCCACCGAGTACTCCATCACCAACGACACCAGCGGGTGCGGCGAGCCCAGCCGCGCCGACGCCATCACTGTCCGCAGCAATGGGGCTCAATGCCCACATCGCTTCTCTCGGAGAGGTGTCGCGCGCGGCCCAGGCGTGGTGGCAGCGGGACCCGCGGCGCCAGCCGCGCACCAAAGCTGCGGCCCACCCCGTGACCTCACAGCCTCCTGTTGCTCCCTGGCGCCACGCTAGTCTATCTGAAGATCACCCACGACTAACAAAGCGAGAGAGGAGTACAACAGAAAATGACACAAACCCTCCAAAAAAGGTCAAAGAAACCAGCCCTTTACATCAGTTACCTAAAACAGAGGGATCTACTGGTTATCTAGATTCTAACATTGGTGATCTATTGACAAGATTGATCAGCAAAGGCATGATTCAGGTGCCGGAGTCTTTGACGTGCAATGTCAAGAAAGAACCAATTGGCGAATTTAAGCGAGATTAAACAAAAAACAAGTCTGCTATTCTAAAAGTAGACTTAGAAGATCGAGAGAGTTTGAGAGTGTAAGTGAACAGCTATATTATATTTTCATATTGCGATTCTGTAATTCTCTATTTTACGTTATTGATAATTTTATATTAAAATGGTACGCTTGTTACAAGACATCATTATTGTATTTACAGCGCGCAGCCAGGACTCGTGGCACAGCTGTACGCGGGCACGCAGTGCTCCAACTGCAGCACGCGCTTCCCTCCGACGCAGACGGCGCGCTACTCGCAGCACCTCGACTGGCACTTCCGCCAGAACGGCCGTGACCGACTCGCCAAACGCCGTGCCCAGTCCCGCCCCTGGCACTACACCACAAAGGACTGGCTGCAGTACGAGGAGGTCGAAGACCTGGACAAGAGAGGTTGGTTCACAATTTCAATAATTATTTTAAAGTAGCTGAACTTAGAAAGAAATTGATAAAAAAATTTCATCCTAACGAATGCGTTTTGTTTTACAGAAAAAAGCTGGTTTGAAATAAAGCGAGCAAACGAAGCAAAAGAAGAGGTGAAAGAGGTTCCCAGCGTCGTCGCCGGAGCCCTTGCCGACGATAACTGTTGGGTGTGCGGGGACAAGTTCGGCATGTTTTACAACGACGATGATGACGAGTGGCATCTTAAAGACTGCTTGCGCCACGGGAACAAGAACTTTCATCCAGTTTGCCTTGAAAGTTGTGAGGTAAAATTCAACAACGTTCATGGTATATAATGGTGCTAGCGTACATAACCGAAAAAGTTAAGAACAATAACAATAGACTAATGTAAACTTACTCTTTTTTTCAGAAATCACCGATGAAACATGAGCGGCAGTATGAAGTGGCGCAAGAGGAGACAAAAGAACGAGCTTCAATAGTCATCACAATCCCCGATGATGACTGAAGTTAAACTCAAAAATTTATCAGAATCCAAGTGAGTAGTCTAAATCTTTGTACGAGTAGAGAGTATGAGTTGTTATTTATTATTCGATCTAGTTTACGAATACAAAATTTTTGCGACATTTAAGCAACTAAGCACAATGGTAAATATAACTCACACTCATTTATCTCAGACTATGACGTGAATAATTTTGACGAACGACTTAGAATGCTTGTAATTCTGAAGCCTTAAAGTTTTGACGATAGTGGTATTGTAGTCTAATTTTAGTTTTATTATTAAATACATAGTATTTTAAACCTTTCGCTAAAGCTATACGTGTTTTACAGGCGACTGTAGCGGAACCAGCCACGCGCAGTGAGAATACCGTCGCTGGAAGCTATTGCCGTAGCGCCGCGCCGTTCGCTAGTCATTGTTATAAATTTTAAGTTAGATAAGTTATTTGGTCAATCCTTGTTTTTCTACTATGTTTAATGTACTTAATAGAATTATAGTGTTAAATTTAGAATAGTAATTTCATATTGTTTGTAAGTAACATATCAATAATCAATATGTAAATTTGTAAAAATGTAATATGTATCGAATGCTACGCTGTGATTTTTTTTTGTTGTTTTATTTTAACACATTATTCTAGAAATTTAGTGTGATAATAGTAATAGTTATTTTATATTTTTGTAAGTAACAATGTAATATGTAAATATCGAATTCTACACTGTGATAATTATTTTCAATAAACCCATTTTCTATTTAAACTGTTTTTTGTTTTCTCCTATTCCCACAACATAACATTCATGATCGAGTTTCCTAGTTCCCACAAGACATGCTAGTATTAACTGTTGTTGGTACCTATTACATTCTTCAATTATTTTTTACAGAACGATATTTTTTGGCATAAAAGCGTAGTAGTTATTACAAATATTTCATTTCATGTTCGACATTTATTAGCTAATTGATAATTAAATAGCGAATCACTGTCACATTTGACAAAAGTCCATAAGTTTCACTATTTGACAGTGATTCGCAATCTTACCTATTGAATTATGAATAAGCTAGTCACTGTCAATTAAGACACTTAAATTATTAAGGGTTAAATAAACGCTCCGTTAATGAATCCTTAAGTCACGGTGAATTTGGATTAATTAGTTAACCGTTTATTAGTATCATTCACTGCATACATAGGTGCACCAGGTTACATAAACTTAGGTTTCATTCTGCGTAGAGCTCATAATTTCATAAACATCAAAGCTGTTATTAAGTTATAACGTTTTGGTAAGGAGTCAACTCGAATGCAACGCGGTTATTTGGGCACCACATGAAAAAAAATATCTTCATGGTGGAGAGGATAAAAAAAAAAATTTACTAGATTTTTATATTTAAAGCAGTACGGGTGTAATGGCGTTGGGACGGAGACCCGAAATGAAACAATCTCTTGCGTTGAATCAATAATCTTTTATCCTCTAGTGTATCATCTTAAATACTAATTAACATCACATCTATACGTGACTAGAGGAAGGACGCCTTGTCAATCAGGAAGACCTTAATTATCACGTACTATTGAGTACGTGCTGATAGTGTAATTCACTATATCACACCTCCCCTGAAAAGGCTAGGCATCCCTTCCCTGAAAAGTAAACTCTTATTTTCTAAATATCTTAGTCCTATTCTTATGAACTATATATTCTTTATTATTCTTTAATATTTTTACATTAGTACCTAGCTCTTCTAAAACTTCAAATGGACCTAAATACAAGTCATTCAATTTATTATAATTTTCATTCTTATACAAGAGTAGATCACCTTTTTTGTAGTGTACTTCCTTACAATCTAAATCATAATTAGTTTTTCTACTTTGTTTTGATATTAATAAGTTGTTCCTGGCATCATTATGAGCTTTTTGCAATCTAAATTTTAACTCCGATGGATAATTGTCGTATACATATAAGGGATCAACTTTACTAACTAAATTACTAGGTACGTTACATGTTTTCCCAAAAACTAGTTCATAAGGGGAGTATTTGGTACTAGTATTTACAGAATTATTATAAGCAAAGCACCAATATGGTATCCAGGTACTCCAATTTGCCGACTGATTCTGTGTTTGTATTCTCAAGTAACATCCGAGATGTTTGTGCCAGTTTTCTAGCGAACCTATACTCTCATGATGATAGGGTGTTGAATTTAACTTATCAATATTTAGCAATTTACATACTGTTTCTAACGTGGAATTAATAAATTCCGTTCCACAGTCAGTCGCAATAACCCTGAGAGTACCATATCGTAAAATAAAATTTTCAGTAAAAACCCTAGCAACAGTTTCAGCTGACTTATCAAGTATTGGGTAAGCTTCTACAAACTTTGTCAATTCGCATTGTATTGTTAATATGTATTTATTACCCAAATTATCGACCTCCAACGGCCCCACAATATCTAAATATAATTTTTCAAAAGAAGTAGATGCTGTAGTGGTTATTACCATTTTCTCTTTATTATTTTTATTACAAAATTTCTGCTTTTGGCAATCTTTACAGCGAGTCACATATTCAGTTATGTCTTTTTGCATATTACTCCAAAAATATTTTTTTCGAATAGTCTTAGTCATTTTATTTATGCCTACATGACCACTTGTCGGCAATAAATGATAATCATTTAGTATAACACGTATCAAGTCTTTATTTGTAACATGTTCAACTTGGTTATTAATAATACATAACCGCGGTAATTCTTTATGTTTCATGAAAGTTTGGGTCAAAATTTTAATAAACTTTTTATTAAACCCATTTTTAATCACAACGACTTCTACAATATTATATTTTTTACATAATGCACTCAGTTCTCCTATCGTTGCGTCTCGGCGCGCCTCCGTTAGTAGAGATTCCTGATTTATGTAAATAGTAGAGTCACTAAATAACATATCACCCGTCTGTGAGACGTATCTTTTCTTTTTCCTCAACTTCACGAAGTTTTCATACGAACAAATATCTAACCTTACATCATTTTGTGATTTCTGCATAATATCTACCACTCTTGGTTGCCTATGATCAACAGGGGGCTCAACCCTGCTACTTCCAGAGGTAGCGGGTTCATTATTTTGCTCCATGGTTCTTTTCATTGAACGGGTTAATACCCCCAAAAAATTTGAATTTAGATTTTTTAACTCGTCTGATGTTATAATGACTCTCGATAAGGCATCTGCCGTTACATTTTCGGAACCTTTTATGTATTCAATATCGAAATCATATTCTTCTAAACAAAGTCTAAACTTAGTTAAACGGCTACTAGGATCTTTTATGCTAAATAAATGAACCAATGGTCTATGATCTGTTAATATTTTAAATTTTCGTCCGTATAAATATGGTCGAAAATGTTTTATAGCCCACACTACCCCTAATAACTCTTTATGAATGGTTGGGTAGTTTATTTCTGAACTGTTTAATTGTCTGCTTGCATAAGCTACGGGCTTATTATTTCCATTTGATAATACAGCCCCCAAGGCTACCCCTGACGCATCGGTTTGCAACCGGAAAACATTATCTTTTCCAAAATCTGGATAATCTAAGACAGGAAATGAACTAAGTGACTTTTTTAAGGTCTGAAATGCCACGTCACATTCTTCCGTCCACTGAAACTCGACATGTTTCTTACAAAGACGGTTTAGTGGGTACACTATTGTGGCAAAGTTTTTTATGAATTTTCTATAAAAGTTCGCAAAAGCCACAAAACGACGAATCTCATTTACATTTTTAGGTACTGGGAACTTTTCCAAGACCTCGATTTTACTGTTGTCTGGCAACACCCCGTTTGGCGTAATAACATGCCCTAAATAATTAATTTCTTTCCTCAAAAATTCGCACTTACAAGGGTTTAGTTTTAAATTAACTGACCTAAACCTCTCAAATACACTCATTAAATTTGTATTATGCTGCGATAGGCTTTTTCCGAAAACTATTACGTCATCGAGATATAGAAAACATATCTCGTAATTTAAACCCGATAGAGCCATAGACATAAGTTTAGAAAATACGCTAGGACTCGTTTTGAGACCCATAGGTAATCTTTTCAGTTGATATTGCTTATCAGCTGTAAAAGAAGTGAATTTCCTACATTCTGGTGATAACCCTAGCTGGTAATAACTAGAACTGAGGTCTAAATGAGAATAGTATAAGCATCCCGACAGTGAGTCAATAATTTCTTGTATATTTGGTAACGGGAACTTTTCGTCTACTATTTTTTTATTTAAAAGTCTATAATCTATTACGATTCTCCACTTTTTTTCACCGCTACTGTCAGCTTTTTTCGGAAGTAATAATAATGGAGAAGACCATTCGCTGGTACACTCTTCGATAATATCTTCTTCTAACAATTTACCTACCTGTTTTATTAACTCAGCCTTCTGAGCGTGCGGTATTCTATACGGTTTGACATAAACAGGAGACGCGTCATTTTGCAGTTTAATGTTGTACTCGTATAAGTTTGTAACGGATAGCTTATCACCCGGCATATGAAAGATATCTGCATATTTTGCACATATTTTCTCAATAGACCGTCTCTCTTCATCACCAAGATATGTTTTTAATTTAAGAAAATCGAATAGTTGTTTAACCCTCTCGACAGATTTTCCGTTTTCCGTATCAAAAGAGCATACGAAATAATCCGAGTATTTTCTAATTTTCGGGCTAAAGTTATTTAATTTTACATCTTCTTCCCGTGTGTTTAAAAATCGCACCGGAATCTTTTTCCCGTCTCCTACTACCACGGCGCCTGCTACAAATACGCCTGCAATAACTTCCTCCGCTAAAATGACACATTCGCCCTTTATCTCTGACGAAACATATTTTACGACCTCACATCTCCCTGGAATAGTCGTTATTATGTTTTTACCTAAGCCTAATTCTAGACTTATCTTATCCTGTAATGTAACCAGCTTATTCTCATAGTTAATTTTACAACTATATTTTAATAAAAAATCTTCTCCTAAAATTCCATCATTTTTACAGTGGAAGTTGCTAAACACATAAAACTTATGCCTAAAATTATAATTGTTAACACATAAGTCTAGATAAACATAACCTATTGATACTAAATCCCACATACTCCTTTAATCTTAATTTCATCCCTTACTAGCTTTGCGTCGCGGGACACGCTACGGAGTTTATTTAACCAATCTAACTTTAAAATAGAAATGCTTGCTCCTGTGTCTACTAATAGAGAAATTTGAGTTTGACTACAAGTAAAACAAACGTAATTACCACTACCATAACTACAAATATCTACCTCAGCGCTATTCAGAACGAAAAAAATCATCGCTATGATGTTCGTTCTGACGTATACTCTGACGTTCACTTTCGTTCTCGTCATTAGACTGTTCTGCTGAGTCAACTAAGAAATGTACATTCCTACGTTTATTATGAGGTGACGTAAACCTGGTGTTGCGCTGACCCTGAAACCTATTCGAGTTATAGTAGGCACGACCCCGACCTTGCTGACTCGTCGCGTTGTTGTTACGTGACTTATTATATTGTTGATGATAGTTTTTATTTATCTTTTCAAATCGCTGGTTCGAAACATAGTTAACATAATTGTTTATTGGTGGTTTCACTACCGAGTCTTCTTGTTCTAAGGCTATAGTTATTGCCTGCCTAACTGTGCTTACGGACCTAGACGTAACTATAATGCTTGTACGAGCATTGTTTAGGCCGTCAGCGAAACGCTTGATAGCCATTTTTTCATTAATCGGCTTTAATAAATTATATGCCGACTCGTCTCCATTAGCCTGTGCTGTACTTAAATCGTTGGACATTTTTTCGATTTCACTACCAAACACTTCTATGGTCTTGTTTCCTTGCCTACATCGTAGCATTCGGTCTAAAATGGCTGTGTATGATTTAATCGGAATTAAAACATTTTTTATATCTTTTATTAGGTCTGCCACAGACACATAAGACTTATTAATTTTTGTTTTAGCACTGCTAGAAAGACGAGTTTTTAAAACAAAATTGCTTAACAGAGGCTGGTCCTCGTTTCTAAGGGTACTACTATAATACTCTATTCCGTCTATTAGTTGGTTAATTTGCGTTTCGTCGCAATCTACTACTGGGAGGAGCGTGAGCGCGACTTTTAGATCGAACGTGGCCATGGTTGTGATCGTTTCTGAATGATGCGGGTTAACGAGTGACTCGATTTCCTTAAAATTACATAAAAACTTTGACGATATTGCTTTTGTTATTTGTAATTCTACAGCATCTATCCCTTTTTTACATAAGTCTGCAGATATTTGTTCAAAAATATTTTTAATTTCCTTTGCTCTTAAAAACTTATTCTGCCCCTGAGCGGAATAACGTTTGTCCTTACTTAATTTAATAATAGAGTCTCTAATAGCCTTAAGCTCACTCAAGAGTTCTGACAGGTTTGCCATGAACACACTTTAGGAAAAAAAAAAAAATCACTCACACACACACATAGATTCTTGGTAGCATAGTTATATTAATTCGTGCTGGCTTACACGTTCTGTGCTGGTCCAATTGCCCGTCGAACCGCTCTGCGTTCTACCTCTTCTAATAGTCGTGCGTTGAAGTAACGTAGCAGCCTAAGTACTATATAGCCCGCTAGTACAACGACGATGGTCAGTAAAAAGATCTCTGAAAGTTGCATCCCAACGGCCAAGGGAGTTGATGCTGCCGCCGATTGAGTTGGTGATTGACTGACAATAATATTGTCTTTAGATTGTGGGTTTCCCATAGTTAAACAATTTTGACTTACAGTTTTTCTTCTTATTTCCTTCGTCCTTCTTGTAGGCCCGTGTAGCACTATTTTCCTGATATTTTGTAGACTTCAACTAGCGATTTCGCGGCGCGGACTTGTGACACCATGTCACGGTCGCCATGTAATGGCGTTGGGACGGAGACCCGAAATGAAACAATCTCTTGCGTTGAATCAATAATCTTTTATCCTCTAGTGTATCATCTTAAATACTAATTAACATCACATCTATACGTGACTAGAGGAAGGACGCCTTGTCAATCAGGAAGACCTTAATTATCACGTACTATTGAGTACGTGCTGATAGTGTAATTCACTATATCACACGGGGTATATCCATTCTACCCATTAATGTATCCTACGTTATTCTATGGTAGGGTATCTAATGGGTATAATAAACTTGAGGAGAAACGTAGCATTGGTGTTGTACATTTTATTATTAGTGAGAGGGAAAAAGCTCGATGGCGCAGCGGCGAGCGCGTTCGGCTTGCGATCTTGCCCGCTAAGCAACTTTCGCAATGCCGGGTCGCTGGATGGGTGACCAAATTTAAAATATCTCGAGCTCCTCCGTGATTCGGAAGGCATGTTAAGCCCGTTGGTTTGTTTATAGTGGCTCAACTTTCAAATTATATTGTGTGCCTACTCATTGGACAGCTAAGCAAAATAATGAACCAAAATCTTTTACTAATCGGGTGCTACTTGGAATAGGAATAAGGGGCAGCAAAGGCGTCTGTATAACTTTTTTGGGTATACGAGTCGTTACTTTTAAGTTTAGAACCTCGTAGGTAAAACAATGAATTTAAATAAACTCGAGTGGCCCAAGAGTGCTACCTTGACTCACTCCTGAGTTGGTGAGATACGATTCAGTCACTTCGTTTCCAATGTTGATTGTCTTCTCTCTCTCTCATATAGCTGGCTAAAAACCTCAATGTATGCGGACTGCAACCTACAGCAGCCAACTTGACCAGTAAGTAATACGTCATTATCAACTATGTCAAATGCAATGCAAAAATATATTCCTGAAATCAAAGTATGCAGAATCCACTTGCACTCCTGAATCCACAAACGGCACTACATACGACATAAAATTAAGTAGATTGCTTGCTGTATTTCGGCCTGGTCTAAACCCATGCTGCGCATCCGACAACTGGCCACTTACTCTAGTAAACTCTTATGAAAATACTTTAAATATTTCTTTCTTTTGTTTTCTGCATATGACGCAGGTTTCTACAAAGAAACAATATCTGTTTTAAAATCTGATTAAGTTTGTCTTAGTAGGTAATGTAGATAATATATAACCGTGTCGCGTAGCGGTGAAAGAATACTACCACCCCCTCTCTTCCCTTGGGTGTCGTAAAAGACCACAAACAGAATAAATACTGCACATATATATATATACAACAGCATAGAGCGGTGATGGGCTCACCACCTGTCACGCTGAGCACATGTGCAGTTGCTATTTGGTGAAAAGTGGACTATGGTAGAGGACTGCTGCGCTTTTATTGCCCTCATTGCCTCTGACCAACCCTTCAAGGACAATAATAGTCGTGATTATATGTATGAATTATAGATTCTAGCCTTGTTATTACGAAATTGAAAACAGGGTTAAAACTGGTACTGTCTCTATTGTCTGCCTTTATAAACAAAAACAAGACAGCACCAGATTTCAATTTTGGTTCACGTTTTGAAAAAAAGAGCAAGATAAGAGTACCGCAAGGAGGCAAGCTTGGACAGCTTCTTCTCTAATATTGTTAATGCCTTTGCAATTTAAAGGAAAACCGTGAAACTAATATTCTCATGAATGTTGGAAGTACAACATAGTTTAATAGTATTAAACAAAAAGAAATCACTAAGCTATCCAAAATAGAAAAGCTACGGCTATCGTACTTTTAAATTCTATAGTTACAAATTCATTGCAAAATCTGAACCTGCCGTTCAAGCTTCGTAACTTTAAATCTTATAAATACTGAATCCTTATGAAATACAAATATATATTTTTCAAATTTAAATAGGTACTTCCTCTCATTGAATTGTAATGTTTTTTTAAAATTCATTCCAGTTGCGCCGGCATCTTCAAACGATTATGCATTCTTTGTAAGTAATAACCCTAAAATAAAACAATAAAAATATAAATGCTTTCATTCCGGGAAAAAAATAACTAACCAAACATTGTATTGTCCTAAAAGTCAAAGAGTTGTAGCCGCTTCCTTTTTTTAACATAGTTAGGCTACTTAATTAGTGTACTGGCCAGAGTCATAAATAAATCACCACCGTTTAAAGGGATTAGAGATAACGATTGTTACCTGGACAGGTATTGTTTATTAAGTCGGGCTGTAATCCCCACTCCACTGCGAGGTGTACCTATGAGCTTACTCGTGTATTTAGCCAGTCTATGCTTGAAGGTCGTCGAGTGAAGTGCATTTCTTGCTAGTCTTCAAGTTTCATTACTCATACAAGTGTCAAGTTCGTGTACAGTACAGTGTCTCCACAATGGCTTGGACATATAAGACCAAATATTCCGTGAGTATAAAAATATTCACAATACTTATTTTATTAGGATTTACTTGTATCTCTTCATTGATTTACATTATTTTTTTGTATAAAAATAATATAAATCAATTTACAGTACTTATATATAGTTCACATTCGGTAGGATGCATGGAGTCATAAGTGTTTTTAAAGAGGTCTGATCAAGTAAGACTAGGTGTACCGCAGGGAAGCATACTTAGACTGCTTTTTTCCTAATAACTATAGATTGTGTCATTGCACTTAAAATTATTTTCATAACATGAATATTTTTCTATGTATAAATTAAAGCTAAGTACCTAAATAATTTAAAGGCGTGCATAAGACACATTTTTTTACATGCAACTCTAAAGCAACATTATAACAAATAATATTGAAATGTCTTATTTAAGTATTGTTTAAAAGCAAAATTCTCCTAAATTATGCACAACCATTTCAGCGTCGGGTACTATTTTAAATTAATTACCTTCTTTCTGTTCTTTTCTTAAATTTCAAATCTATATTTACTTGTTGTTTTTCCAAGTAGTTAAACTACCGTTTCATGTATTAAGATTAGTCTATATTTTGCTGTTCTCACATCAACTATACTGTCAATATTTATATTGTAATATTATAAAAAATATAAGAATTACAAAAAAATTATTAAACTTCAAAAAACTCTTGGTATTGAATCTTTATAGGTATTAAAAAATACCATCCTAGTTTCAACTCATAAAGATTTGCAATCGCTGAACTTTTTTTCTATTCATTTCACTTTCATTTTGAAAAAAAACTAACTAACAACATTGTATTGTTTTGTAAGTCAAAAGATGGGAGCCGATTACTTGTTAAAAATAGAATTTAGCTGACTAATTAGTGTTCTGGCCAGAGTCATAAATAAATCACCATCGTTAAGAGGGATTAGAGATAACGATTTACCTGGACATCTATTATTTAATTGAGTCGGGCTGTCATCCCCACCCCGCCCCGAGGTGTACCTCTGAGTAAACTCATGAATTCGTTTGATCAGTGTATGCTTGAACGTCGAGTGAAGTGCATCTCTCACTAGACACTAGTTTATTTCATTTGACAAGTGCAAAGTACGAGTACAGTATTTCGATAATGGCTTGGACATATAAGACCAAATTTTCCGTGAGTACAGACACGTTTAAAGTTTATAGGCAATTACTTTGTTTCTTTTCAGTTTTTAAAAGCAATATTTTGAATTAAAACCACATAAGTACGGTGCCCATTTAAAGTTATCAAATTAACTTTAGCCATTTAATTACAATAATGTATTAGACACATTATTGATAAACCTTTTGACCGTCAAAAATGATGAAAAGTATTAATTTCTTTCTTTTATATTGTTTTGTAAGTTTTATACATACGTAAGTAATTATATGTTAAAAGTTTGTAGTTCATTTTGAAACAGTTGCTGAGAGCTTTTTGTGGCAAATAAATATTCTTCAAACAGATAGTTTAAACAAAACAATATACCTATCCGTTAAAGGTCTGATCAAGTTAGTTTAGCGTGCCGCAGGGATACAGTCTTGGACCGCTTCTTTTCCTAATATAATATCATTAACACTTAATGCCAAGGATAAATTTACTGTAATGTATTTGGATAAATTAGTAAACCTAATATTTTTTTTTAAGTTTTGTATTAATTATGTTAACTTTTTTAATAATTTTTACTAATTGAACTATGCTCCAAACTTCAGTAACTGGATTCACATATCTACAAGTCAGTGTGTAAAACGATATGTTATTATTATTAATATCAAAACATACGGCTAATGTTAGTTTATGATCCACGGCTTACATAAAAGCTATAAACATTGAGTAACGATATTTTATATGTTTTAATTTTAAAAACTTTCTGCTTATAGATAACAACAGTGCTCACGCCACCGAGTACTCCATCACCAACGACACCAGCGGGTGCGGCGAGCCCAGCCGCGCCGACGCCATCACTGTCCGCAGCAATGGGGCTCAATGCCCACATCGCTTCTCTCGGAGAGGTGTCGCGCGCGGCCCAGGCGTGGTGGCAGCGGGACCCGCGGCGCCAGCCGCGCACCAAAGCTGCGGCCCACCCCGTGACCTCACAGCCTCCTGTTGCTCCCTGGCGCCACGCTAGTCTATCTGAAGATCACCCACGACTAACAAAGCGAGAGAGGAGTACAACAGAAAATGACACAAACCCTCCAAAAAAGGTCAAAGAAACCAGCCCTTTACATCAGTTACCTAAAACAGAGGGATCTACTGGTTATCTAGATTCTAACATTGGTGATCTATTGACAAGATTGATCAGCAAAGGCATGATTCAGGTGCCGGAGTCTTTGACGTGCAATGTCAAGAAAGAACCAATTGGCGAATTTAAGCGAGATTAAACAAAAAACAAGTCTGCTATTCTAAAAGTAGACTTAGAAGATCGAGAGAGTTTGAGAGTGTAAGTGAACAGCTATATTATATTTTCATATTGCGATTCTGTAATTCTCTATTTTACGTTATTGATAATTTTATATTAAAATGGTACGCTTGTTACAAGACATCATTATTGTATTTACAGCGCGCAGCCAGGACTCGTGGCACAGCTGTACGCGGGCACGCAGTGCTCCAACTGCAGCACGCGCTTCCCTCCGACGCAGACGGCGCGCTACTCGCAGCACCTCGACTGGCACTTCCGCCAGAACGGCCGTGACCGACTCGCCAAACGCCGTGCCCAGTCCCGCCCCTGGCACTACACCACAAAGGACTGGCTGCAGTACGAGGAGGTCGAAGACCTGGACAAGAGAGGTTGGTTCACAATTTCAATAATTATTTTAAAGTAGCTGAACTTAGAAAGAAATTGATAAAAAAATTTCATCCTAACGAATGCGTTTTGTTTTACAGAAAAAAGCTGGTTTGAAATAAAGCGAGCAAACGAAGCAAAAGAAGAGGTGAAAGAGGTTCCCAGCGTCGTCGCCGGAGCCCTTGCCGACGATAACTGTTGGGTGTGCGGGGACAAGTTCGGCATGTTTTACAACGACGATGATGACGAGTGGCATCTTAAAGACTGCTTGCGCCACGGGAACAAGAACTTTCATCCAGTTTGCCTTGAAAGTTGTGAGGTAAAATTCAACAACGTTCATGGTATATAATGGTGCTAGCGTACATAACCGAAAAAGTTAAGAACAATAACAATAGACTAATGTAAACTTACTCTTTTTTTCAGAAATCACCGATGAAACATGAGCGGCAGTATGAAGTGGCGCAAGAGGAGACAAAAGAACGAGCTTCAATAGTCATCACAATCCCCGATGATGACTGAAGTTAAACTCAAAAATTTATCAGAATCCAAGTGAGTAGTCTAAATCTTTGTACGAGTAGAGAGTATGAGTTGTTATTTATTATTCGATCTAGTTTACGAATACAAAATTTTTGCGACATTTAAGCAACTAAGCACAATGGTAAATATAACTCACACTCATTTATCTCAGACTATGACGTGAATAATTTTGACGAACGACTTAGAATGCTTGTAATTCTGAAGCCTTAAAGTTTTGACGATAGTGGTATTGTAGTCTAATTTTAGTTTTATTATTAAATACATAGTATTTTAAACCTTTCGCTAAAGCTATACGTGTTTTACAGGCGACTGTAGCGGAACCAGCCACGCGCAGTGAGAATACCGTCGCTGGAAGCTATTGCCGTAGCGCCGCGCCGTTCGCTAGTCATTGTTATAAATTTTAAGTTAGATAAGTTATTTGGTCAATCCTTGTTTTTCTACTATGTTTAATGTACTTAATAGAATTATAGTGTTAAATTTAGAATAGTAATTTCATATTGTTTGTAAGTAACATATCAATAATCAATATGTAAATTTGTAAAAATGTAATATGTATCGAATGCTACGCTGTGATTTTTTTTTGTTGTTTTATTTTAACACATTATTCTAGAAATTTAGTGTGATAATAGTAATAGTTATTTTATATTTTTGTAAGTAACAATGTAATATGTAAATATCGAATTCTACACTGTGATAATTATTTTCAATAAACCCATTTTCTATTTAAACTGTTTTTTGTTTTCTCCTATTCCCACAACATAACATTCATGATCGAGTTTCCTAGTTCCCACAAGACATGCTAGTATTAACTGTTGTTGGTACCTATTACATTCTTCAATTATTTTTTACAGAACGATATTTTTTGGCATAAAAGCGTAGTAGTTATTACAAATATTTCATTTCATGTTCGACATTTATTAGCTAATTGATAATTAAATAGCGAATCACTGTCACATTTGACAAAAGTCCATAAGTTTCACTATTTGACAGTGATTCGCAATCTTACCTATTGAATTATGAATAAGCTAGTCACTGTCAATTAAGACACTTAAATTATTAAGGGTTAAATAAACGCTCCGTTAATGAATCCTTAAGTCACGGTGAATTTGGATTAATTAGTTAACCGTTTATTAGTATCATTCACTGCATACATAGGTGCACCAGGTTACATAAACTTAGGTTTCATTCTGCGTAGAGCTCATAATTTCATAAACATCAAAGCTGTTATTAAGTTATAACGTTTTGGTAAGGAGTCAACTCGAATGCAACGCGGTTATTTGGGCACCACATGAAAAAAAATATCTTCATGGTGGAGAGGATAAAAAAAAAAATTTACTAGATTTTTATATTTAAAGCAGTACGGGTGTAATGGCGTTGGGACGGAGACCCGAAATGAAACAATCTCTTGCGTTGAATCAATAATCTTTTATCCTCTAGTGTATCATCTTAAATACTAATTAACATCACATCTATACGTGACTAGAGGAAGGACGCCTTGTCAATCAGGAAGACCTTAATTATCACGTACTATTGAGTACGTGCTGATAGTGTAATTCACTATATCACACCTCCCCTGAAAAGGCTAGGCATCCCTTCCCTGAAAAGTAAACTCTTATTTTCTAAATATCTTAGTCCTATTCTTATGAACTATATATTCTTTATTATTCTTTAATATTTTTACATTAGTACCTAGCTCTTCTAAAACTTCAAATGGACCTAAATACAAGTCATTCAATTTATTATAATTTTCATTCTTATACAAGAGTAGATCACCTTTTTTGTAGTGTACTTCCTTACAATCTAAATCATAATTAGTTTTTCTACTTTGTTTTGATATTAATAAGTTGTTCCTGGCATCATTATGAGCTTTTTGCAATCTAAATTTTAACTCCGATGGATAATTGTCGTATACATATAAGGGATCAACTTTACTAACTAAATTACTAGGTACGTTACATGTTTTCCCAAAAACTAGTTCATAAGGGGAGTATTTGGTACTAGTATTTACAGAATTATTATAAGCAAAGCACCAATATGGTATCCAGGTACTCCAATTTGCCGACTGATTCTGTGTTTGTATTCTCAAGTAACATCCGAGATGTTTGTGCCAGTTTTCTAGCGAACCTATACTCTCATGATGATAGGGTGTTGAATTTAACTTATCAATATTTAGCAATTTACATACTGTTTCTAACGTGGAATTAATAAATTCCGTTCCACAGTCAGTCGCAATAACCCTGAGAGTACCATATCGTAAAATAAAATTTTCAGTAAAAACCCTAGCAACAGTTTCAGCTGACTTATCAAGTATTGGGTAAGCTTCTACAAACTTTGTCAATTCGCATTGTATTGTTAATATGTATTTATTACCCAAATTATCGACCTCCAACGGCCCCACAATATCTAAATATAATTTTTCAAAAGAAGTAGATGCTGTAGTGGTTATTACCATTTTCTCTTTATTATTTTTATTACAAAATTTCTGCTTTTGGCAATCTTTACAGCGAGTCACATATTCAGTTATGTCTTTTTGCATATTACTCCAAAAATATTTTTTTCGAATAGTCTTAGTCATTTTATTTATGCCTACATGACCACTTGTCGGCAATAAATGATAATCATTTAGTATAACACGTATCAAGTCTTTATTTGTAACATGTTCAACTTGGTTATTAATAATACATAACCGCGGTAATTCTTTATGTTTCATGAAAGTTTGGGTCAAAATTTTAATAAACTTTTTATTAAACCCATTTTTAATCACAACGACTTCTACAATATTATATTTTTTACATAATGCACTCAGTTCTCCTATCGTTGCGTCTCGGCGCGCCTCCGTTAGTAGAGATTCCTGATTTATGTAAATAGTAGAGTCACTAAATAACATATCACCCGTCTGTGAGACGTATCTTTTCTTTTTCCTCAACTTCACGAAGTTTTCATACGAACAAATATCTAACCTTACATCATTTTGTGATTTCTGCATAATATCTACCACTCTTGGTTGCCTATGATCAACAGGGGGCTCAACCCTGCTACTTCCAGAGGTAGCGGGTTCATTATTTTGCTCCATGGTTCTTTTCATTGAACGGGTTAATACCCCCAAAAAATTTGAATTTAGATTTTTTAACTCGTCTGATGTTATAATGACTCTCGATAAGGCATCTGCCGTTACATTTTCGGAACCTTTTATGTATTCAATATCGAAATCATATTCTTCTAAACAAAGTCTAAACTTAGTTAAACGGCTACTAGGATCTTTTATGCTAAATAAATGAACCAATGGTCTATGATCTGTTAATATTTTAAATTTTCGTCCGTATAAATATGGTCGAAAATGTTTTATAGCCCACACTACCCCTAATAACTCTTTATGAATGGTTGGGTAGTTTATTTCTGAACTGTTTAATTGTCTGCTTGCATAAGCTACGGGCTTATTATTTCCATTTGATAATACAGCCCCCAAGGCTACCCCTGACGCATCGGTTTGCAACCGGAAAACATTATCTTTTCCAAAATCTGGATAATCTAAGACAGGAAATGAACTAAGTGACTTTTTTAAGGTCTGAAATGCCACGTCACATTCTTCCGTCCACTGAAACTCGACATGTTTCTTACAAAGACGGTTTAGTGGGTACACTATTGTGGCAAAGTTTTTTATGAATTTTCTATAAAAGTTCGCAAAAGCCACAAAACGACGAATCTCATTTACATTTTTAGGTACTGGGAACTTTTCCAAGACCTCGATTTTACTGTTGTCTGGCAACACCCCGTTTGGCGTAATAACATGCCCTAAATAATTAATTTCTTTCCTCAAAAATTCGCACTTACAAGGGTTTAGTTTTAAATTAACTGACCTAAACCTCTCAAATACACTCATTAAATTTGTATTATGCTGCGATAGGCTTTTTCCGAAAACTATTACGTCATCGAGATATAGAAAACATATCTCGTAATTTAAACCCGATAGAGCCATAGACATAAGTTTAGAAAATACGCTAGGACTCGTTTTGAGACCCATAGGTAATCTTTTCAGTTGATATTGCTTATCAGCTGTAAAAGAAGTGAATTTCCTACATTCTGGTGATAACCCTAGCTGGTAATAACTAGAACTGAGGTCTAAATGAGAATAGTATAAGCATCCCGACAGTGAGTCAATAATTTCTTGTATATTTGGTAACGGGAACTTTTCGTCTACTATTTTTTTATTTAAAAGTCTATAATCTATTACGATTCTCCACTTTTTTTCACCGCTACTGTCAGCTTTTTTCGGAAGTAATAATAATGGAGAAGACCATTCGCTGGTACACTCTTCGGTAATATCTTCTTCTAACAATTTACCTACCTGTTTTATTAACTCAGCCTTCTGAGCGTGCGGTATTCTATACGGTTTGACATAAACAGGAGACGCGTCATTTTGCAGTTTAATGTTGTACTCGTATAAGTTTGTAACGGATAGCTTATCACCCGGCATATGAAAGATATCTGCATATTTTGCACATATTTTCTCAATAGACCGTCTCTCTTCATCACCAAGATATGTTTTTAATTTAAGAAAATCGAATAGTTGTTTAACCCTCTCGACAGATTTTCCGTTTTCCGTATCAAAAGAGCATACGAAATAATCCGAGTATTTTCTAATTTTCGGGCTAAAGTTATTTAATTTTACATCTTCTTCCCGTGTGTTTAAAAATCGCACCGGAATCTTTTTCCCGTCTCCTACTACCACGGCGCCTGCTACAAATACGCCTGCAATAACTTCCTCCGCTAAAATGACACATTCGCCCTTTATCTCTGACGAAACATATTTTACGACCTCACATCTCCCTGGAATAGTCGTTATTATGTTTTTACCTAAGCCTAATTCTAGACTTATCTTATCCTGTAATGTAACCAGCTTATTCTCATAGTTAATTTTACAACTATATTTTAATAAAAAATCTTCTCCTAAAATTCCATCATTTTTACAGTGGAAGTTGCTAAACACATAAAACTTATGCCTAAAATTATAATTGTTAACACATAAGTCTAGATAAACATAACCTATTGATACTAAATCCCACATACTCCTTTAATCTTAATTTCATCCCTTACTAGCTTTGCGTCGCGGGACACGCTACGGAGTTTATTTAACCAATCTAACTTTAAAATAGAAATGCTTGCTCCTGTGTCTACTAATAGAGAAATTTGAGTTTGACTACAAGTAAAACAAACGTAATTACCACTACCATAACTACAAATATCTACCTCAGCGCTATTCAGAACGAAAAAAATCATCGCTATGATGTTCGTTCTGACGTATACTCTGACGTTCACTTTCGTTCTCGTCATTAGACTGTTCTGCTGAGTCAACTAAGAAATGTACATTCCTACGTTTATTATGAGGTGACGTAAACCTGGTGTTGCGCTGACCCTGAAACCTATTCGAGTTATAGTAGGCACGACCCCGACCTTGCTGACTCGTCGCGTTGTTGTTACGTGACTTATTATATTGTTGATGATAGTTTTTATTTATCTTTTCAAATCGCTGGTTCGAAACATAGTTAACATAATTGTTTATTGGTGGTTTCACTACCGAGTCTTCTTGTTCTAAGGCTATAGTTATTGCCTGCCTAACTGTGCTTACGGACCTAGACGTAACTATAATGCTTGTACGAGCATTGTTTAGGCCGTCAGCGAAACGCTTGATAGCCATTTTTTCATTAATCGGCTTTAATAAATTATATGCCGACTCGTCTCCATTAGCCTGTGCTGTACTTAAATCGTTGGACATTTTTTCGATTTCACTACCAAACACTTCTATGGTCTTGTTTCCTTGCCTACATCGTAGCATTCGGTCTAAAATGGCTGTGTATGATTTAATCGGAATTAAAACATTTTTTATATCTTTTATTAGGTCTGCCACAGACACATAAGACTTATTAATTTTTGTTTTAGCACTGCTAGAAAGACGAGTTTTTAAAACAAAATTGATTAACAGAGGCTGGTCCTCGTTTCTAAGGGTACTACTATAATACTCTATTCCGTCTATTAGTTGGTTAATTTGCGTTTCGTCGCAATCTACTACTGGGAGGAGCGTGAGCGCGACTTTTAGATCGAACGTGGCCATGGTTGTGATCGTTTCTGAATGATGCGGGTTAACGAGTGACTCGATTTCCTTAAAATTACATAAAAACTTTGACGATATTGCTTTTGTTATTTGTAATTCTACAGCATCTATCCCTTTTTTACATAAGTCTGCAGATATTTGTTCAAAAATATTTTTAATTTCCTTTGCTCTTAAAAACTTATTCTGCCCCTGAGCGGAATAACGTTTGTCCTTACTTAATTTAATAATAGAGTCTCTAATAGCCTTAAGCTCACTCAAGAGTTCTGACAGGTTTGCCATGAACACACTTTAGGAAAAAAAAAAAAATCACTCACACACACACATAGATTCTTGGTAGCATAGTTATATTAATTCGTGCTGGCTTACACGTTCTGTGCTGGTCCAATTGCCCGTCGAACCGCTCTGCGTTCTACCTCTTCTAATAGTCGTGCGTTGAAGTAACGTAGCAGCCTAAGTACTATATAGCCCGCTAGTACAACGACGATGGTCAGTAAAAAGATCTCTGAAAGTTGCATCCCAACGGCCAAGGGAGTTGATGCTGCCGCCGATTGAGTTGGTGATTGACTGACAATAATATTGTCTTTAGATTGTGGGTTTCCCATAGTTAAACAATTTTGACTTACAGTTTTTCTTCTTATTTCCTTCGTCCTTCTTGTAGGCCCGTGTAGCACTATTTTCCTGATATTTTGTAGACTTCAACTAGCGATTTCGCGGCGCGGACTTGTGACACCATGTCACGGTCGCCATGTAATGGCGTTGGGACGGAGACCCGAAATGAAACAATCTCTTGCGTTGAATCAATAATCTTTTATCCTCTAGTGTATCATCTTAAATACTAATTAACATCACATCTATACGTGACTAGAGGAAGGACGCCTTGTCAATCAGGAAGACCTTAATTATCACGTACTATTGAGTACGTGCTGATAGTGTAATTCACTATATCACACGGGGTATATCCATTCTACCCATTAATGTATCCTACGTTATTCTATGGTAGGGTATCTAATGGGTATAATAAACTTGAGGAGAAACGTAGCATTGGTGTTGTACATTTTATTATTAGTGAGAGGGAAAAAGCTCGATGGCGCAGCGGCGAGCGCGTTCGGCTTGCGATCTTGCCCGCTAAGCAACTTTCGCAATGCCGGGTCGCTGGATGGGTGACCAAATTTAAAATATCTCGAGCTCCTCCGTGATTCGGAAGGCATGTTAAGCCCGTTGGTTTGTTTATAGTGGCTCAACTTTCAAATTATATTGTGTGCCTACTCATTGGACAGCTAAGCAAAATAATGAACCAAAATCTTTTACTAATCGGGTGCTACTTGGAATAGGAATAAGGGGCAGCAAAGGCGTCTGTATAACTTTTTTGGGTATACGAGTCGTTACTTTTAAGTTTAGAACCTCGTAGGTAAAACAATGAATTTAAATAAACTCGAGTGGCCCAAGAGTGCTACCTTGACTCACTCCTGAGTTGGTGAGATACGATTCAGTCACTTCGTTTCCAATGTTGATTGTCTTCTCTCTCTCTCATATAGCTGGCTAAAAACCTCAATGTATGCGGACTGCAACCTACAGCAGCCAACTTGACCAGTAAGTAATACGTCATTATCAACTATGTCAAATGCAATGCAAAAATATATTCCTGAAATCAAAGTATGCAGAATCCACTTGCACTCCTGAATCCACAAACGGCACTACATACGACATAAAATTAAGTAGATTGCTTGCTGTATTTCGGCCTGGTCTAAACCCATGCTGCGCATCCGACAACTGGCCACTTACTCTAGTAAACTCTTATGAAAATACTTTAAATATTTCTTTCTTTTGTTTTCTGCATATGACGCAGGTTTCTACAAAGAAACAATATCTGTTTTAAAATCTGATTAAGTTTGTCTTAGTAGGTAATGTAGATAATATATAACCGTGTCGCGTAGCGGTGAAAGAATACTACCACCCCCTCTCTTCCCTTGGGTGTCGTAAAAGACCACAAACAGAATAAATACTGCACATATATATATATACAACAGCATAGAGCGGTGATGGGCTCACCACCTGTCACGCTGAGCACATGTGCAGTTGCTATTTGGTGAAAAGTGGACTATGGTAGAGGACTGCTGCGCTTTTATTGCCCTCATTGCCTCTGACCAACCCTTCAAGGACAATAATAGTCGTGATTATATGTATGAATTATAGATTCTAGCCTTGTTATTACGAAATTGAAAACAGGGTTAAAACTGGTACTGTCTCTATTGTCTGCCTTTATAAACAAAAACAAGACAGCACCAGATTTCAATTTTGGTTCACGTTTTGAAAAAAAGAGCAAGATAAGAGTACCGCAAGGAGGCAAGCTTGGACAGCTTCTTCTCTAATATTGTTAATGCCTTTGCAATTTAAAGGAAAACCGTGAAACTAATATTCTCATGAATGTTGGAAGTACAACATAGTTTAATAGTATTAAACAAAAAGAAATCACTAAGCTATCCAAAATAGAAAAGCTACGGCTATCGTACTTTTAAATTCTATAGTTACAAATTCATTGCAAAATCTGAACCTGCCGTTCAAGCTTCGTAACTTTAAATCTTATAAATACTGAATCCTTATGAAATACAAATATATATTTTTCAAATTTAAATAGGTACTTCCTCTCATTGAATTGTAATGTTTTTTTAAAATTCATTCCAGTTGCGCCGGCATCTTCAAACGATTATGCATTCTTTGTAAGTAATAACCCTAAAATAAAACAATAAAAATATAAATGCTTTCATTCCGGGAAAAAAATAACTAACCAAACATTGTATTGTCCTAAAAGTCAAAGAGTTGTAGCCGCTTCCTTTTTTTAACATAGTTAGGCTACTTAATTAGTGTACTGGCCAGAGTCATAAATAAATCACCACCGTTTAAAGGGATTAGAGATAACGATTGTTACCTGGACAGGTATTGTTTATTAAGTCGGGCTGTAATCCCCACTCCACTGCGAGGTGTACCTATGAGCTTACTCGTGTATTTAGCCAGTCTATGCTTGAAGGTCGTCGAGTGAAGTGCATTTCTTGCTAGTCTTCAAGTTTCATTACTCATACAAGTGTCAAGTTCGTGTACAGTACAGTGTCTCCACAATGGCTTGGACATATAAGACCAAATATTCCGTGAGTATAAAAATATTCACAATACTTATTTTATTAGGATTTACTTGTATCTCTTCATTGATTTACATTATTTTTTTGTATAAAAATAATATAAATCAATTTACAGTACTTATATATAGTTCACATTCGGTAGGATGCATGGAGTCATAAGTGTTTTTAAAGAGGTCTGATCAAGTAAGACTAGGTGTACCGCAGGGAAGCATACTTAGACTGCTTTTTTCCTAATAACTATAGATTGTGTCATTGCACTTAAAATTATTTTCATAACATGAATATTTTTCTATGTATAAATTAAAGCTAAGTACCTAAATAATTTAAAGGCGTGCATAAGACACATTTTTTTACATGCAACTCTAAAGCAACATTATAACAAATAATATTGAAATGTCTTATTTAAGTATTGTTTAAAAGCAAAATTCTCCTAAATTATGCACAACCATTTCAGCGTCGGGTACTATTTTAAATTAATTACCTTCTTTCTGTTCTTTTCTTAAATTTCAAATCTATATTTACTTGTTGTTTTTCCAAGTAGTTAAACTACCGTTTCATGTATTAAGATTAGTCTATATTTTGCTGTTCTCACATCAACTATACTGTCAATATTTATATTGTAATATTATAAAAAATATAAGAATTACAAAAAAATTATTAAACTTCAAAAAACTCTTGGTATTGAATCTTTATAGGTATTAAAAAATACCATCCTAGTTTCAACTCATAAAGATTTGCAATCGCTGAACTTTTTTTCTATTCATTTCACTTTCATTTTGAAAAAAAACTAACTAACAACATTGTATTGTTTTGTAAGTCAAAAGATGGGAGCCGATTACTTGTTAAAAATAGAATTTAGCTGACTAATTAGTGTTCTGGCCAGAGTCATAAATAAATCACCATCGTTAAGAGGGATTAGAGATAACGATTTACCTGGACATCTATTATTTAATTGAGTCGGGCTGTCATCCCCACCCCGCCCCGAGGTGTACCTCTGAGTAAACTCATGAATTCGTTTGATCAGTGTATGCTTGAACGTCGAGTGAAGTGCATCTCTCACTAGACACTAGTTTATTTCATTTGACAAGTGCAAAGTACGAGTACAGTATTTCGATAATGGCTTGGACATATAAGACCAAATTTTCCGTGAGTACAGACACGTTTAAAGTTTATAGGCAATTACTTTGTTTCTTTTCAGTTTTTAAAAGCAATATTTTGAATTAAAACCACATAAGTACGGTGCCCATTTAAAGTTATCAAATTAACTTTAGCCATTTAATTACAATAATGTATTAGACACATTATTGATAAACCTTTTGACCGTCAAAAATGATGAAAAGTATTAATTTCTTTCTTTTATATTGTTTTGTAAGTTTTATACATACGTAAGTAATTATATGTTAAAAGTTTGTAGTTCATTTTGAAACAGTTGCTGAGAGCTTTTTGTGGCAAATAAATATTCTTCAAACAGATAGTTTAAACAAAACAATATACCTATCCGTTAAAGGTCTGATCAAGTTAGTTTAGCGTGCCGCAGGGATACAGTCTTGGACCGCTTCTTTTCCTAATATAATATCATTAACACTTAATGCCAAGGATAAATTTACTGTAATGTATTTGGATAAATTAGTAAACCTAATATTTTTTTTTAAGTTTTGTATTAATTATGTTAACTTTTTTAATAATTTTTACTAATTGAACTATGCTCCAAACTTCAGTAACTGGATTCACATATCTACAAGTCAGTGTGTAAAACGATATGTTATTATTATTAATATCAAAACATACGGCTAATGTTAGTTTATGATCCACGGCTTACATAAAAGCTATAAACATTGAGTAACGATATTTTATATGTTTTAATTTTAAAAACTTTCTGCTTATAGATAACAACAGTGCTCACGCCACCGAGTACTCCATCACCAACGACACCAGCGGGTGCGGCGAGCCCAGCCGCGCCGACGCCATCACTGTCCGCAGCAATGGGGCTCAATGCCCACATCGCTTCTCTCGGAGAGGTGTCGCGCGCGGCCCAGGCGTGGTGGCAGCGGGACCCGCGGCGCCAGCCGCGCACCAAAGCTGCGGCCCACCCCGTGACCTCACAGCCTCCTGTTGCTCCCTGGCGCCACGCTAGTCTATCTGAAGATCACCCACGACTAACAAAGCGAGAGAGGAGTACAACAGAAAATGACACAAACCCTCCAAAAAAGGTCAAAGAAACCAGCCCTTTACATCAGTTACCTAAAACAGAGGGATCTACTGGTTATCTAGATTCTAACATTGGTGATCTATTGACAAGATTGATCAGCAAAGGCATGATTCAGGTGCCGGAGTCTTTGACGTGCAATGTCAAGAAAGAACCAATTGGCGAATTTAAGCGAGATTAAACAAAAAACAAGTCTGCTATTCTAAAAGTAGACTTAGAAGATCGAGAGAGTTTGAGAGTGTAAGTGAACAGCTATATTATATTTTCATATTGCGATTCTGTAATTCTCTATTTTACGTTATTGATAATTTTATATTAAAATGGTACGCTTGTTACAAGACATCATTATTGTATTTACAGCGCGCAGCCAGGACTCGTGGCACAGCTGTACGCGGGCACGCAGTGCTCCAACTGCAGCACGCGCTTCCCTCCGACGCAGACGGCGCGCTACTCGCAGCACCTCGACTGGCACTTCCGCCAGAACGGCCGTGACCGACTCGCCAAACGCCGTGCCCAGTCCCGCCCCTGGCACTACACCACAAAGGACTGGCTGCAGTACGAGGAGGTCGAAGACCTGGACAAGAGAGGTTGGTTCACAATTCCAATAATTATTTTAAAGTAGCTGAACTTAGAAAGAAATTGATAAAAAAATTTCATCCTAACGAATGCGTTTTGTTTTACAGAAAAAAGCTGGTTTGAAATAAAGCGAGCAAACGAAGCAAAAGAAGAGGTGAAAGAGGTTCCCAGCGTCGTCGCCGGAGCCCTTGCCGACGATAACTGTTGGGTGTGCGGGGACAAGTTCGGCATGTTTTACAACGACGATGATGACGAGTGGCATCTTAAAGACTGCTTGCGCCACGGGAACAAGAACTTTCATCCAGTTTGCCTTGAAAGTTGTGAGGTAAAATTCAACAACGTTCATGGTATATAATGGTGCTAGCGTACATAACCGAAAAAGTTAAGAACAATAACAATAGACTAATGTAAACTTACTCTTTTTTTCAGAAATCACCGATGAAACATGAGCGGCAGTATGAAGTGGCGCAAGAGGAGACAAAAGAACGAGCTTCAATAGTCATCACAATCCCCGATGATGACTGAAGTTAAACTCAAAAATTTATCAGAATCCAAGTGAGTAGTCTAAATCTTTGTACGAGTAGAGAGTATGAGTTGTTATTTATTATTCGATCTAGTTTACGAATACAAAATTTTTGCGACATTTAAGCAACTAAGCACAATGGTAAATATAACTCACACTCATTTATCTCAGACTATGACGTGAATAATTTTGACGAACGACTTAGAATGCTTGTAATTCTGAAGCCTTAAAGTTTTGACGATAGTGGTATTGTAGTCTAATTTTAGTTTTATTATTAAATACATAGTATTTTAAACCTTTCGCTAAAGCTATACGTGTTTTACAGGCGACTGTAGCGGAACCAGCCACGCGCAGTGAGAATACCGTCGCTGGAAGCTATTGCCGTAGCGCCGCGCCGTTCGCTAGTCATTGTTATAAATTTTAAGTTAGATAAGTTATTTGGTCAATCCTTGTTTTTCTACTATGTTTAATGTACTTAATAGAATTATAGTGTTAAATTTAGAATAGTAATTTCATATTGTTTGTAAGTAACATATCAATAATCAATATGTAAATTTGTAAAAATGTAATATGTATCGAATGCTACGCTGTGATTTTTTTTTGTTGTTTTAAATTAACACATTATTCTAGAAATTTAGTGTGATAATAGTAATAGTTATTTTATATTTTTGTAAGTAACAATGTAATATGTAAATATCGAATTCTACACTGTGATAATTATTTTCAATAAACCCATTTTCTATTTAAACTGTTTTTTGTTTTCTCCTATTCCCACAACATAACATTCATGATCGAGTTTCCTAGTTCCCACAAGACATGCTAGTATTAACTGTTGTTGGTACCTATTACATTCTTCAATTATTTTTTACAGAACGATATTTTTTGGCATAAAAGCGTAGTAGTTATTACAAATATTTCATTTCATGTTCGACATTTATTAGCTAATTGATAATTAAATAGCGAATCACTGTCACATTTGACAAAAGTCCATAAGTTTCACTATTTGACAGTGATTCGCAATCTTACCTATTGAATTATGAATAAGCTAGTCACTGTCAATTAAGACACTTAAATTATTAAGGGTTAAATAAACGCTCCGTTAATGAATCCTTAAGTCACGGTGAATTTGGATTAATTAGTTAACCGTTTATTAGTATCATTCACTGCATACATAGGTGCACCAGGTTACATAAACTTAGGTTTCATTCTGCGTAGAGCTCATAATTTCATAAACATCAAAGCTGTTATTAAGTTATAACGTTTTGGTAAGGAGTCAACTCGAATGCAACGCGGTTATTTGGGCACCACATGAAAAAAAATATCTTCATGGTGGAGAGGATAAAAAAAAAAATTTACTAGATTTTTATATTTAAAGCAGTACGGGTGTAATGGCGTTGGGACGGAGACCCGAAATGAAACAATCTCTTGCGTTGAATCAATAATCTTTGATCCTCTAGTGTATCATCTTAAATACTAATTAACATCACATCTATACGTGGACTAGAGGAAGGACGCCTTGTCAATCAGGAAGACCTTAATTATCACGTACTATTGAGTACGTGCTGATAGTGTAATTCACTATATCACACCTCCCCTGAAAAGGCTAGGCATCCCTTCCCTGAAAAGTAAACTCTTATTTTCTAAATATCTTAGTCCTATTCTTATGAACTATATATTCTTTATTATTCTTTTAATATTTTACATTAGTACCTAGCTCTTCTAAAACTTCAAATGGACCTAAATACAAGTCATTCAATTTATTATAATTTTTCATTCTTATACAAGAGTAGATCACCTTTTTTGTAGTGTACTTCCTTACAATCTAAATCATAATTAGTTTTTCTACTTTGTTTTGAATTTAATAAGTTGTTCCTGGCATCATTATGAGCTTTTTCCAATCTAAATTTTAACTCCGATGGATAATTTGTCGTATACATATAAGGGATCAACTTTACTAACTAAATTACTAGGTACGTTACATGTTTTCCCAAAAACTAGTTCATAAGGGGATTATTTGGTACTAGTATTTACAGAATTATTATAAGCAAAGCACCAATATGGTATCCAGGTACTCCAATTTTGCCGACTGATTCTGTGTTTTGTATTCTCAAGTACATCCGAGATGTTTGTGCCAGTTTTCTAGCGGAACCTATACTCTCATGATGATAGGGTGTTTGAATTAACTTATCAATATTTAGCAATTTACATACTGTTTCTAACGTGGAATTAATAAATTCCGTTCCACAGTCAGTCGCAATAACCCTGAGAGTACCATATCGTAAAATAAAATTTTCAGTAAATAACCCTAGCAACAGTTTTCAGCTGACTTATCAAGTATTGGGTAAGCTTCTACAAACTTTGTCAATTCGCATTGTATTGTTAATATGTTATTTATTACCCAAATTATCGACCTCCAACGGCCCCACAATATCTAAATATAATTTTTCAAAAGAAGTAGATGCTGTAGTGGTTATTACCATTTTCTCTTTATTATTTTTATTACAAAATTTCTGCTTTTGGCAATCTTTACAGCGAGTCACATATTCAGTTATGTCTTTTTGCATATTACTCCAAAAATATTTTTTTCGAATAGTCTTAGTCATTTTATTTATGCCTACATGACCACTTGTCGGCAATAAATGATAATCATTTAGTATAACACGTATCAAGTCTTTATTTGTAACATGTTCAACTTGGTTATTAATAATACATAACCGCGGTAATTCTTTATGTTTCATGAAAGTTTGGGTCAAAATTTTAATAAACTTTTTATTAAACCCATTTTTAATCACAACGACTTCTACAATATTATATTTTTTACATAATGCACTCAGTTCTCCTATCGTTGCGTCTCGGCGCGCCTCCGTTAGTAGAGATTCCTGAATTTATGTAAATAGTAGAGTCACTAAATAACATATCACCCGTCTGTGAGACGTATCTTTTCTTTTTCCTCAACTTCACGAAGTTTTCATACGAACAAATATCTAACCTTACATCATTTTGTGATTTCTGCATAATATCTACACTCTTGGTTGCCTATGATCAACAGGGGGCTCAACCCTGCTACTTCCAGAGGTAGCGGGTTCATTATTTTGCTCCATGGTTCTTTTCATTGAACGGGGTTTAATACCCCCAAAAAATTTGAATTTAGATTTTTTAACTCGTCTGATGTTATAATGACTCTCGATAAGGCATCTGCCGTTACATTTTCGGAACCTTTTATGTATTCAATATCGAAATCATATTCTTCTAAACTAAGTCTAAACTTAGTTAAACGGCTACTAGGATCTTTTATGCTAAATAAATGAACCAATGGTCTATGATCTTGTTATATTTTAAATTTTCGTCCGTATAAATATGGTCGAAAATGTTTTATAGCCCACACTACCCCCTAATAACTCTTTATGAATGGTTTGGGTAGTTTATTTCTGAACTGTTTAATTGTCTGCTTAAGCTACGGGCTTATTATTTCCATTTGATAATACAGCCCCCAAGGCTACCCCTGACGCATCGGTTTGCAACCGGAAAACATTATCTTTTCCAAAATCTGGATAATCTAAGACAGGAAATGAACTAAGTGACTTTTTTAAGGTCTGAAATGCCACGTCACATTCTTCCGTCCACTGAAACTCGACATGTTTCTTACAAAGACGGTTTAGTGGGTACACTATTGTGGCAAAGTTTTTTATGAATTTTCTATAAAAGTTCGCAAAAGCCACAAAACGACGAATCTCATTTACATTTTTAGGTACTGGGAACTTTTCCAAGACCTCGATTTTACTGTTGTCTGGCAACACCCCGTTTGGCGTAATAACATGCCCTAAATAATTAATTTCTTTCCTCAAAAATTCGCACTTACAAGGGTTTAGTTTTAAATTAACTGACCTAAACCTCTCAAATACACTCATTAAATTTGTATTATGCTGCGATAGGCTTTTTCCGAAAACTATTACGTCATCGAGATATAGAAAACATATCTCGTAATTTAAACCCGATAGAGCCATAGACATAAGTTTAGAAAATACGCTAGGACTCGTTTTGAGACCCATAGGTAATCTTTTCAGTTGATATTGCTTATCAGCTGTAAAAGAAGTGAATTTCCTACATTCTGGTGATAACCCTAGCTGGTAATAACTAGAACTGAGGTCTAAATGAGAATAGTATAAGCATCCCGACAGTGAGTCAATAATTTCTTGTATATTTGGTAACGGGAACTTTTCGTCTACTATTTTTTTATTTAAAAGTCTATAATCTATTACGATTCTCCACTTTTTTTCACCGCTACTGTCAGCTTTTTTCGGAAGTAATAATAATGGAGAAGACCATTCGCTGGTACACTCTTCGATAATATCTTCTTCTAACAATTTACCTACCTGTTTTATTAACTCAGCCTTCTGAGCGTGCGGTATTCTATACGGTTTGACATAAACAGGAGACGCGTCATTTTGCAGTTTAATGTTGTACTCGTATAAGTTTGTAACGGATAGCTTATCACCCGGCATATGAAAGATATCTGCATATTTTGCACATATTTTCTCAATAGACCGTCTCTCTTCATCACCAAGATATGTTTTTAATTTAAGAAAATCGAATAGTTGTTTAACCCTCTCGACAGATTTTCCGTTTTCCGTATCAAAAGAGCATACGAAATAATCCGAGTATTTTCTAATTTTCGGGCTAAAGTTATTTAATTTTACATCTTCTTCCCGTGTGTTTAAAAATCGCACCGGAATCTTTTTCCCGTCTCCTACTACCACGGCGCCTGCTACAAATACGCCTGCAATAACTTCCTCCGCTAAAATGACACATTCGCCCTTTATCTCTGACGAAACATATTTTACGACCTCACATCTCCCTGGAATAGTCGTTATTATGTTTTTACCTAAGCCTAATTCTAGACTTATCTTATCCTGTAATGTAACCAGCTTATTCTCATAGTTAATTTTACAACTATATTTTAATAAAAAATCTTCTCCTAAAATTCCATCATTTTTACAGTGGAAGTTGCTAAACACATAAAACTTATGCCTAAAATTATAATTGTTAACACATAAGTCTAGATAAACATAACCTATTGATACTAAATCCCACATACTCCTTTAATCTTAATTTCATCCCTTACTAGCTTTGCGTCGCGGGACACGCTACGGAGTTTATTTAACCAATCTAACTTTAAAATAGAAATGCTTGCTCCTGTGTCTACTAATAGAGAAATTTGAGTTTGACTACAAGTAAAACAAACGTAATTACCACTACCATAACTACAAATATCTACCTCAGCGCTATTCAGAACGAAAAAAATCATCGCTATGATGTTCGTTCTGACGTATACTCTGACGTTCACTTTCGTTCTCGTCATTAGACTGTTCTGCTGAGTCAACTAAGAAATGTACATTCCTACGTTTATTATGAGGTGACGTAAACCTGGTGTTGCGCTGACCCTGAAACCTATTCGAGTTATAGTAGGCACGACCCCGACCTTGCTGACTCGTCGCGTTGTTGTTACGTGACTTATTATATTGTTGATGATAGTTTTTATTTATCTTTTCAAATCGCTGGTTCGAAACATAGTTAACATAATTGTTTATTGGTGGTTTCACTACCGAGTCTTCTTGTTCTAAGGCTATAGTTATTGCCTGCCTAACTGTGCTTACGGACCTAGACGTAACTATAATGCTTGTACGAGCATTGTTTAGGCCGTCAGCGAAACGCTTGATAGCCATTTTTTCATTAATCGGCTTTAATAAATTATATGCCGACTCGTCTCCATTAGCCTGTGCTGTACTTAAATCGTTGGACATTTTTTCGATTTCACTACCAAACACTTCTATGGTCTTGTTTCCTTGCCTACATCGTAGCATTCGGTCTAAAATGGCTGTGTATGATTTAATCGGAATTAAAACATTTTTTATATCTTTTATTAGGTCTGCCACAGACACATAAGACTTATTAATTTTTGTTTTAGCACTGCTAGAAAGACGAGTTTTTAAAACAAAATTGATTAACAGAGGCTGGTCCTCGTTTCTAAGGGTACTACTATAATACTCTATTCCGTCTATTAGTTGGTTAATTTGCGTTTCGTCGCAATCTACTACTGGGAGGAGCGTGAGCGCGACTTTTAGATCGAACGTGGCCATGGTTGTGATCGTTTCTGAATGATGCGGGTTAACGAGTGACTCGATTTCCTTAAAATTACATAAAAACTTTGACGATATTGCTTTTGTTATTTGTAATTCTACAGCATCTATCCCTTTTTTACATAAGTCTGCAGATATTTGTTCAAAAATATTTTTAATTTCCTTTGCTCTTAAAAACTTATTCTGCCCCTGAGCGGAATAACGTTTGTCCTTACTTAATTTAATAATAGAGTCTCTAATAGCCTTAAGCTCACTCAAGAGTTCTGACAGGTTTGCCATGAACACACTTTAGGAAAAAAAAAAAAATCACTCACACACACACATAGATTCTTGGTAGCATAGTTATATTAATTCGTGCTGGCTTACACGTTCTGTGCTGGTCCAATTGCCCGTCGAACCGCTCTGCGTTCTACCTCTTCTAATAGTCGTGCGTTGAAGTAACGTAGCAGCCTAAGTACTATATAGCCCGCTAGTACAACGACGATGGTCAGTAAAAAGATCTCTGAAAGTTGCATCCCAACGGCCAAGGGAGTTGATGCTGCCGCCGATTGAGTTGGTGATTGACTGACAATAATATTGTCTTTAGATTGTGGGTTTCCCATAGTTAAACAATTTTGACTTACAGTTTTTCTTCTTATTTCCTTCGTCCTTCTTGTAGGCCCGTGTAGCACTATTTTCCTGATATTTTGTAGACTTCAACTAGCGATTTCGCGGCGCGGACTTGTGACACCATGTCACGGTCGCCATGTAATGGCGTTGGGACGGAGACCCGAAATGAAACAATCTCTTGCGTTGAATCAATAATCTTTTATCCTCTAGTGTATCATCTTAAATACTAATTAACATCACATCTATACGTGACTAGAGGAAGGACGCCTTGTCAATCAGGAAGACCTTAATTATCACGTACTATTGAGTACGTGCTGATAGTGTAATTCACTATATCACACGGGGTATATCCATTCTACCCATTAATGTATCCTACGTTATTCTATGGTAGGGTATCTAATGGGTATAATAAACTTGAGGAGAAACGTAGCATTGGTGTTGTACATTTTATTATTAGTGAGAGGGAAAAAGCTCGATGGCGCAGCGGCGAGCGCGTTCGGCTTGCGATCTTGCCCGCTAAGCAACTTTCGCAATGCCGGGTCGCTGGATGGGTGACCAAATTTAAAATATCTCGAGCTCCTCCGTGATTCGGAAGGCATGTTAAGCCCGTTGGTTTGTTTATAGTGGCTCAACTTTCAAATTATATTGTGTGCCTACTCATTGGACAGCTAAGCAAAATAATGAACCAAAATCTTTTACTAATCGGGTGCTACTTGGAATAGGAATAAGGGGCAGCAAAGGCGTCTGTATAACTTTTTTGGGTATACGAGTCGTTACTTTTAAGTTTAGAACCTCGTAGGTAAAACAATGAATTTAAATAAACTCGAGTGGCCCAAGAGTGCTACCTTGACTCACTCCTGAGTTGGTGAGATACGATTCAGTCACTTCGTTTCCAATGTTGATTGTCTTCTCTCTCTCTCATATAGCTGGCTAAAAACCTCAATGTATGCGGACTGCAACCTACAGCAGCCAACTTGACCAGTAAGTAATACGTCATTATCAACTATGTCAAATGCAATGCAAAAATATATTCCTGAAATCAAAGTATGCAGAATCCACTTGCACTCCTGAATCCACAAACGGCACTACATACGACATAAAATTAAGTAGATTGCTTGCTGTATTTCGGCCTGGTCTAAACCCATGCTGCGCATCCGACAACTGGCCACTTACTCTAGTAAACTCTTATGAAAATACTTTAAATATTTCTTTCTTTTGTTTTCTGCATATGACGCAGGTTTCTACAAAGAAACAATATCTGTTTTAAAATCTGATTAAGTTTGTCTTAGTAGGTAATGTAGATAATATATAACCGTGTCGCGTAGCGGTGAAAGAATACTACCACCCCCTCTCTTCCCTTGGGTGTCGTAAAAGACCACAAACAGAATAAATACTGCACATATATATATATACAACAGCATAGAGCGGTGATGGGCTCACCACCTGTCACGCTGAGCACATGTGCAGTTGCTATTTGGTGAAAAGTGGACTATGGTAGAGGACTGCTGCGCTTTTATTGCCCTCATTGCCTCTGACCAACCCTTCAAGGACAATAATAGTCGTGATTATATGTATGAATTATAGATTCTAGCCTTGTTATTACGAAATTGAAAACAGGGTTAAAACTGGTACTGTCTCTATTGTCTGCCTTTATAAACAAAAACAAGACAGCACCAGATTTCAATTTTGGTTCACGTTTTGAAAAAAAGAGCAAGATAAGAGTACCGCAAGGAGGCAAGCTTGGACAGCTTCTTCTCTAATATTGTTAATGCCTTTGCAATTTAAAGGAAAACCGTGAAACTAATATTCTCATGAATGTTGGAAGTACAACATAGTTTAATAGTATTAAACAAAAAGAAATCACTAAGCTATCCAAAATAGAAAAGCTACGGCTATCGTACTTTTAAATTCTATAGTTACAAATTCATTGCAAAATCTGAACCTGCCGTTCAAGCTTCGTAACTTTAAATCTTATAAATACTGAATCCTTATGAAATACAAATATATATTTTTCAAATTTAAATAGGTACTTCCTCTCATTGAATTGTAATGTTTTTTTAAAATTCATTCCAGTTGCGCCGGCATCTTCAAACGATTATGCATTCTTTGTAAGTAATAACCCTAAAATAAAACAATAAAAATATAAATGCTTTCATTCCGGGAAAAAAATAACTAACCAAACATTGTATTGTCCTAAAAGTCAAAGAGTTGTAGCCGCTTCCTTTTTTTAACATAGTTAGGCTACTTAATTAGTGTACTGGCCAGAGTCATAAATAAATCACCACCGTTTAAAGGGATTAGAGATAACGATTGTTACCTGGACAGGTATTGTTTATTAAGTCGGGCTGTAATCCCCACTCCACTGCGAGGTGTACCTATGAGCTTACTCGTGTATTTAGCCAGTCTATGCTTGAAGGTCGTCGAGTGAAGTGCATTTCTTGCTAGTCTTCAAGTTTCATTACTCATACAAGTGTCAAGTTCGTGTACAGTACAGTGTCTCCACAATGGCTTGGACATATAAGACCAAATATTCCGTGAGTATAAAAATATTCACAATACTTATTTTATTAGGATTTACTTGTATCTCTTCATTGATTTACATTATTTTTTTGTATAAAAATAATATAAATCAATTTACAGTACTTATATATAGTTCACATTCGGTAGGATGCATGGAGTCATAAGTGTTTTTAAAGAGGTCTGATCAAGTAAGACTAGGTGTACCGCAGGGAAGCATACTTAGACTGCTTTTTTCCTAATAACTATAGATTGTGTCATTGCACTTAAAATTATTTTCATAACATGAATATTTTTCTATGTATAAATTAAAGCTAAGTACCTAAATAATTTAAAGGCGTGCATAAGACACATTTTTTTACATGCAACTCTAAAGCAACATTATAACAAATAATATTGAAATGTCTTATTTAAGTATTGTTTAAAAGCAAAATTCTCCTAAATTATGCACAACCATTTCAGCGTCGGGTACTATTTTAAATTAATTACCTTCTTTCTGTTCTTTTCTTAAATTTCAAATCTATATTTACTTGTTGTTTTTCCAAGTAGTTAAACTACCGTTTCATGTATTAAGATTAGTCTATATTTTGCTGTTCTCACATCAACTATACTGTCAATATTTATATTGTAATATTATAAAAAATATAAGAATTACAAAAAAATTATTAAACTTCAAAAAACTCTTGGTATTGAATCTTTATAGGTATTAAAAAATACCATCCTAGTTTCAACTCATAAAGATTTGCAATCGCTGAACTTTTTTTCTATTCATTTCACTTTCATTTTGAAAAAAAACTAACTAACAACATTGTATTGTTTTGTAAGTCAAAAGATGGGAGCCGATTACTTGTTAAAAATAGAATTTAGCTGACTAATTAGTGTTCTGGCCAGAGTCATAAATAAATCACCATCGTTAAGAGGGATTAGAGATAACGATTTACCTGGACATCTATTATTTAATTGAGTCGGGCTGTCATCCCCACCCCGCCCCGAGGTGTACCTCTGAGTAAACTCATGAATTCGTTTGATCAGTGTATGCTTGAACGTCGAGTGAAGTGCATCTCTCACTAGACACTAGTTTATTTCATTTGACAAGTGCAAAGTACGAGTACAGTATTTCGATAATGGCTTGGACATATAAGACCAAATTTTCCGTGAGTACAGACACGTTTAAAGTTTATAGGCAATTACTTTGTTTCTTTTCAGTTTTTAAAAGCAATATTTTGAATTAAAACCACATAAGTACGGTGCCCATTTAAAGTTATCAAATTAACTTTAGCCATTTAATTACAATAATGTATTAGACACATTATTGATAAACCTTTTGACCGTCAAAAATGATGAAAAGTATTAATTTCTTTCTTTTATATTGTTTTGTAAGTTTTATACATACGTAAGTAATTATATGTTAAAAGTTTGTAGTTCATTTTGAAACAGTTGCTGAGAGCTTTTTGTGGCAAATAAATATTCTTCAAACAGATAGTTTAAACAAAACAATATACCTATCCGTTAAAGGTCTGATCAAGTTAGTTTAGCGTGCCGCAGGGATACAGTCTTGGACCGCTTCTTTTCCTAATATAATATCATTAACACTTAATGCCAAGGATAAATTTACTGTAATGTATTTGGATAAATTAGTAAACCTAATATTTTTTTTTAAGTTTTGTATTAATTATGTTAACTTTTTTAATAATTTTTACTAATTGAACTATGCTCCAAACTTCAGTAACTGGATTCACATATCTACAAGTCAGTGTGTAAAACGATATGTTATTATTATTAATATCAAAACATACGGCTAATGTTAGTTTATGATCCACGGCTTACATAAAAGCTATAAACATTGAGTAACGATATTTTATATGTTTTAATTTTAAAAACTTTCTGCTTATAGATAACAACAGTGCTCACGCCACCGAGTACTCCATCACCAACGACACCAGCGGGTGCGGCGAGCCCAGCCGCGCCGACGCCATCACTGTCCGCAGCAATGGGGCTCAATGCCCACATCGCTTCTCTCGGAGAGGTGTCGCGCGCGGCCCAGGCGTGGTGGCAGCGGGACCCGCGGCGCCAGCCGCGCACCAAAGCTGCGGCCCACCCCGTGACCTCACAGCCTCCTGTTGCTCCCTGGCGCCACGCTAGTCTATCTGAAGATCACCCACGACTAACAAAGCGAGAGAGGAGTACAACAGAAAATGACACAAACCCTCCAAAAAAGGTCAAAGAAACCAGCCCTTTACATCAGTTACCTAAAACAGAGGGATCTACTGGTTATCTAGATTCTAACATTGGTGATCTATTGACAAGATTGATCAGCAAAGGCATGATTCAGGTGCCGGAGTCTTTGACGTGCAATGTCAAGAAAGAACCAATTGGCGAATTTAAGCGAGATTAAACAAAAAACAAGTCTGCTATTCTAAAAGTAGACTTAGAAGATCGAGAGAGTTTGAGAGTGTAAGTGAACAGCTATATTATATTTTCATATTGCGATTCTGTAATTCTCTATTTTACGTTATTGATAATTTTATATTAAAATGGTACGCTTGTTACAAGACATCATTATTGTATTTACAGCGCGCAGCCAGGACTCGTGGCACAGCTGTACGCGGGCACGCAGTGCTCCAACTGCAGCACGCGCTTCCCTCCGACGCAGACGGCGCGCTACTCGCAGCACCTCGACTGGCACTTCCGCCAGAACGGCCGTGACCGACTCGCCAAACGCCGTGCCCAGTCCCGCCCCTGGCACTACACCACAAAGGACTGGCTGCAGTACGAGGAGGTCGAAGACCTGGACAAGAGAGGTTGGTTCACAATTCCAATAATTATTTTAAAGTAGCTGAACTTAGAAAGAAATTGATAAAAAAATTTCATCCTAACGAATGCGTTTTGTTTTACAGAAAAAAGCTGGTTTGAAATAAAGCGAGCAAACGAAGCAAAAGAAGAGGTGAAAGAGGTTCCCAGCGTCGTCGCCGGAGCCCTTGCCGACGATAACTGTTGGGTGTGCGGGGACAAGTTCGGCATGTTTTACAACGACGATGATGACGAGTGGCATCTTAAAGACTGCTTGCGCCACGGGAACAAGAACTTTCATCCAGTTTGCCTTGAAAGTTGTGAGGTAAAATTCAACAACGTTCATGGTATATAATGGTGCTAGCGTACATAACCGAAAAAGTTAAGAACAATAACAATAGACTAATGTAAACTTACTCTTTTTTTTCAGAAATCACCGATGAAACATGAGCGGCAGTATGAAGTGGCGCAAGAGGAGACAAAAGAACGAGCTTCAATAGTCATCACAATCCCCGATGATGACTGAAGTTAAACTCAAAAATTTATCAGAATCCAAGTGAGTAGTCTAAATCATTGTACGAGTAGAGAGTATGAGTTGTTATTTATTATTCGATCTAGTTTACGAATACGAAATTTTTGCGACATTTAAGCAACTAAGCACAATGGTAAATATAACTCACACTCATTTATCTCAGACTATGACGTGAATAATTTTGACGAACGACTTAGAATGCTTGTAATTCTGAAGCCTTAAAGTTTTGACGATAGTGGTATTGTAGTCTAATTTTAGTTTTATTATTAAATACATTGTATTTTAAACCTTTCGCTAAAGCTATACGTGTTTTACAGGCGACTGCAGCGGAACCAGCCACGCGCAGTGAGAATACCGTCGCTGGAAGCTATTGCCGTAGCGCCGCGCCGTTCGCTAGTCATTGTTATAAATTTTAAGTTAGATAAGTTATTTGGTCAATCCTTGTTTTTCTACTATGTTTAATGTACTTAATAGAATTATAGTGTTAAATTTAGAATAGTAATTTCATATTGTTTGTAAGTAACATATCAATAATCAATATGTAAATTTGTAAAAATGTAATATGTATCGAATGCTACGCTGTGATTTTTTTTTGTTGTTTTAAATTAACACATTATTCTAGAAATTTAGTGTGATAATAGTAATAGTTATTTTATATTTTTGTAAGTAACAATGTAATATGTAAATATCGAATTCTACACTGTGATAATTATTTTCAATAAACCCATTTTCTATTTAAACTGTTTTTTGTTTTCTCCTATTCCCACAACATAACATTCATGATCGAGTTTCCTAGTTCCCACAAGACATGCTAGTATTAACTGTTGTTGGTACCTATTACATTCTTCAATTATTTTTTACAGAACGATATTTTTTGGCATAAAAGCGTAGTAGTTATTACAAATATTTCATTTCATGTTCGACATTTATTAGCTAATTGATAATTAAATAGCGAATCACTGTCACATTTGACAAAAGTCCATAAGTTTCACTATTTGACAGTGATTCGCAATCTTACCTATTGAATTATGAATAAGCTAGTCACTGTCAATTAAGACACTTAAATTATTAAGGGTTAAATAAACGCTCCGTTAATGAATCCTTAAGTCACGGTGAATTTGGATTAATTAGTTAACCGTTTATTAGTATCATTCACTGCACACATAGGTGCACCAGGTTACATAAACTTAGGTTTCATTCTGCGTAGAGCTCATAATTTCATAAACATCAAAGCTGTTATTAAGTTATAACGTTTTGGTAAGGAGTCAACTCGAATGCAACGCGGTTATTTGGGCACCACATGAAAAAAAATATCTTCATGGTGGAGAGGATAAAAAAAAATTTTACTAGATTTTTATATTTAAAGCAGTACGGGGTATATCCATTCTACCCATTAATGTATCCTACGTTATTCTATGGTAGGGTATCTAATGGGTATAATAAACTTGAGGAGAAACGTAGCATTGGTGTTGTACATTTTATTATTAGTGAGAGGGAAAAAGCTCGATGGCGCAGCGGCGAGCGCGTTCGGCTTGCGATCTTGCCCGCTAAGCAACTTTCGCAATGCCGGGTCGCTGGATGGGTGACCAAATTTAAAATATCTCGAGCTCCTCCGTGATTCGGAAGGCATGTTAAGCCCGTTGGTTTGTTTATAGTGGCTCAACTTTCAAATTATATTGTGTGCCTACTCATTGGACAGCTAAGCAAAATAATGAACCAAAATCTTTTACTAATCGGGTGCTACTTGGAATAGGAATAAGGGGCAGCAAAGGCGTCTGTATAACTTTTTTGGGTATACGAGTCGTTACTTTTAAGTTTAGAACCTCGTAGGTAAAACAATGAATTTAAATAAACTCGAGTGGCCCAAGAGTGCTACCTTGACTCACTCCTGAGTTGTTGAGATACGATTCAGTCACTTCGTTTCCAATATTGACATATTGCCTTCTCTCTCTCTCATATAGCTGGCTAAAAACCTCAATGTATGCGGACTGCAACCTACAGCAGCCAACTTGACCAGTAAGTAATACGTCATTATCAACTATGTCAAATGCAATGCAAAAATATATTCCTGAAATCAAAGTATGCAGAATCCACTTGCACTCCTGAATCCACAAACGGCACTACATACGACATAAAATTAAGTAGATTGCTTGCTGTATTTCGGCCTGGCCTAAACCCATGCTGCGCATCCGACAACTGGCCACTTACTCTAGTAAACTCTTATGAAAATACTTTAAATATTTCTTTCTTTTGTTTTCTGCATATGACGCAGGTTTCTACAAAGAAACAATATCTGTTTTAAAATCTGATTAAGTTTGTCTTAGTAGGTAATGTAGATAATATATAACCGTGTCGCGTAGCGGTGAAAGAATACTACCACCCCCTCTCTTCCCTTGGGTGTCGTAAAAGACCACAAACAGAATAAATACTGCACATATATATATATACAACAGCATAGAGCGGTGATGGGCTCACCACCTGTCACGCTGAGCACATGTGCAGTTGCTATTTGGTGAAAAGTGGACTATGGTAGAGGACTGCTGCGCTTTTATTGCCCTCATTGCCTCTGACCAACCCTTCAAGGACAATAATAGTCGTGATTATATGTATGAATTATAGATTCTAGCCTTGTTATTACGAAATTGAAAACAGGGTTAAAACTGGTACTGTCTCTATTGTCTGCCTTTATAAACAAAAACAAGACAGCACCAGATTTCAATTTTGGTTCACGTTTTGAAAAAAAGAGCAAGATAAGAGTACCGCAAGGAGGCAAGCTTGGACAGCTTCTTCTCTAATATTGTTAATGCCTTTGCAATTTAAAGGAAAACCGTGAAACTAATATTCTCATGAATGTTGGAAGTACAACATAGTTTAATAGTATTAAACAAAAAGAAATCACTAAGCTATCCAAAATAGAAAAGCTACGGCTATCGTACTTTTAAATTCTATAGTTACAAATTCATTGCAAAATCTGAACCTGCCGTTCAAGCTTCGTAACTTTAAATCTTATAAATACTGAATCCTTATGAAATACAAATATATATTTTTCAAATTTAAATAGGTACTTCCTCTCATTGAATTGCAATGTTTTTTTAAAATTCATTCCAGTTGCGCCGGCATCTTCAAACGATTATGCATTCTTTGTAAGTAATAACCCTAAAATAAAACAATAAAAATATAAATGCTTTCATTCCGGGAAAAAAATAACTAACCAAACATTGTATTGTCCTAAAAGTCAAAGAGTTGTAGCCGCTTCCTTTTTTTAACATAGTTAGGCTACTTAATTAGTGTACTGGCCAGAGTCATAAATAAATCACCACCGTTTAAAGGGATTAGAGATAACGATTGTTACCTGGACAGGTATTGTTTATTAAGTCGGGCTGTAATCCCCACTCCACTGCGAGGTGTACCTATGAGCTTACTCGTGTATTTAGCCAGTCTATGCTTGAACGTCGTCGAGTGAAGTGCATTTCTTGCTAGTCTTCAAGTTTCATTACTCATACAAGTGTCAAGTTCGTGTACAGTACAGTGTCTCCACAATGGCTTGGACATATAAGACCAAATATTCCGTGAGTATAAAAATATTCACAATACTTATTTTATTAGGATTTACTTGTATCTCTTCATTGATTTACATTATTTTTTTGTATAAAAATAATATAAATCAATTTACAGTACTTATATATAGTTCACATTCGGTAGGATGCATGGAGTCATGAGTGTTTTTAAAGAGGTCTGATCAAGTAAGACTAGGTGTACCGCAGGGAAGCATACTTAGACTGCTTTTTTCCTAATAACTATAGATTGTGTCATTGCACTTAAAATTATTTTCATAACATGAATATTTTTCTATGTATAAATTAAAGCTAAGTACCTAAATAATTTAAAGGCGTGCATAAGACACATTTTTTTACATGCAACTCTAAAGCAACATTATAACAAATAATATTGAAATGTCTTATTTAAGTATTGTTTAAAAGCAAAATTCTCCTAAATTATGCACAACCATTTCAGCGTCGGGTACTATTTTAAATTAATTACCTTCTTTCTGTTCTTTTCTTAAATTTCAAATCTATATTTACTTGTTGTTTTTCCAAGTAGTTAAACTACCGTTTCATGTATTAAGATTAGTCTATATTTTGCTGTTCTCACATCAACTATACTGTCAATATTTATATTGTAATATTATAAAAAATATAAGAATTACAAAAAAATTATTAAACTTCAAAAAACTCTTGGTATTGAATCTTTATAGGTATTAAAAAATACCATCCTAGTTTCAACTCATAAAGATTTGCAATCGCTGAACTTTTTTTCTATTCATTTCACTTTCATTTTGAAAAAAAACTAACTAACAACATTGTATTGTTTTGTAAGTCAAAAGATGGGAGCCGATTACTTGTTAAAAATAGAATTTAGCTGACTAATTAGTGTTCTGGCCAGAGTCATAAATAAATCACCATCGTTAAGAGGGATTAGAGATAACGATTTACCTGGACATCTATTATTTAATTGAGTCGGGCTGTCATCCCCACCCCGCCCCGAGGTGTACCTCTGAGTAAACTCATGAATTCGTTTGATCAGTGTATGCTTGAACGTCGAGTGAAGTGCATCTCTCACTAGACACTAGTTTATTTCATTTGACAAGTGCAAAGTACGAGTACAGTATTTCGATAATGGCTTGGACATATAAGACCAAATTTTCCGTGAGTACAGACACGTTTAAAGTTTATAGGCAATTACTTTGTTTCTTTTCAGTTTTTAAAAGCAATATTTTGAATTAAAACCACATAAGTACGGTGCCCATTTAAAGTTATCAAATTAACTTTAGCCATTTAATTACAATAATGTATTAGACACATTATTGATAAACCTTTTGACCGTCAAAAATGATGAAAAGTATTAATTTCTTTCTTTTATATTGTTTTGTAAGTTTTATACATACGTAAGTAATTATATGTTAAAAGTTTGTAGTTCATTATGAAACAGTTGCTGAGAGCTTTTTGTGGCAAATAAATATTCTTCAAACAGATAGTTTAAACAAAACAATATACCTATCCGTTGAAGGTCTGATCAAGTTAGTTTAGCGTGCCGCAGGGATACAGTCTTGGACCGCTTCTTTTCCTAATATAATATCATTAACACTTAATGCCAAGGATAAATTTACTGTAATGTATTTGGATAAATTAGTAAACCTAATATTTTTTTTTAAGTTTTGTATTAATTATGTTAACTTTTTTAATAATTTTTACTAATTGAACTATGCTCCAAACTTCAGTAACTGGATTCACATATCTACAAGTCAGTGTGTAAAACGATATGTTATTATTATTAATATCAAAACATACGGCTAATGTTAGTTTATGATCCACGGCTTACATAAAAGCTATAAACATTGAGTAACGATATTTTATATGTTTTAATTTTAAAAACTTTCTGCTTATAGATAACAACAGTGCTCACGCCACCGAGTACTCCATCACCAACGACACCAGCGGGTGCGGCGAGCCCAGCCGCGCCGACGCCATCACTGTCCGCAGCAATGGGGCTCAATGCCCACATCGCTTCTCTCGGAGAGGTGTCGCGCGCGGCCCAGGCGTGGTGGCAGCGGGACCCGCGGCGCCAGCCGCGCACCAAAGCTGCGGCCCACCCCGTGACCTCACAGCCTCCTGTTGCTCCCTGGCGCCACGCTAGTCTATCTGAAGATCACCCACGACTAACAAAGCGAGAGAGGAGTACAACAGAAAATGACACAAACCCTCCAAAAAAGGTCAAAGAAACCAGCCCTTTACATCAGTTACCTAAAACAGAGGGATCTACTGGTTATCTAGATTCTAACATTGGTGATCTATTGACAAGATTGATCAGCAAAGGCATGATTCAGGTGCCGGAGTCTTTGACGTGCAATGTCAAGAAAGAACCAATTGGCGAATTTAAGCGAGATAAAACAAAAAACAAGTCTGCTATTCTAAAAGTAGACTTAGAAGATCGAGAGAGTTTGAGAGTGTAAGTGAACAGCTATATTATATTTTCATATTGCGATTCTGTAATTCTCTATTTTACGTTATTGATAATTTTATATTAAAATGGTACGCTTGTTACAAGACATCATTATTGTATTTACAGCGCGCAGCCAGGACTCGTGGCACAGCTGTACGCGGGCACGCAGTGCTCCAACTGCAGCACGCGCTTCCCTCCGACGCAGACGGCGCGCTACTCGCAGCACCTCGACTGGCACTTCCGCCAGAACGGCCGTGACCGACTCGCCAAACGCCGTGCCCAGTCCCGCCCCTGGCACTACACCACAAAGGACTGGCTGCAGTACGAGGAGGTCGAAGACCTGGACAAGAGAGGTTGGTTCACAATTCCAATAATTATTTTAAAGTAGCTGAACTTAGAAAGAAATTGATAAAAAAATTTCATCCTAACGAATGCGTTTTGTTTTACAGAAAAAAGCTGGTTTGAAATAAAGCGAGCAAACGAAGCAAAAGAAGAGGTGAAAGAGGTTCCCAGCGTCGTCGCCGGAGCCCTTGCCGACGATAACTGTTGGGTGTGCGGGGACAAGTTCGGCATGTTTTACAACGACGATGATGACGAGTGGCATCTTAAAGACTGCTTGCGCCACGGGAACAAGAACTTTCATCCAGTTTGCCTTGAAAGTTGTGAGGTAAAATTCAACAACGTTCATGGTATATAATGGTGCTAGCGTACATAACCGAAAAAGTTAAGAACAATAACAATAGACTAATGTAAACTTACTCTTTTTTTTCAGAAATCACCGATGAAACATGAGCGGCAGTATGAAGTGGCGCAAGAGGAGACAAAAGAACGAGCTTCAATAGTCATCACAATCCCCGATGATGACTGAAGTTAAACTCAAAAATTTATCAGAATCCAAGTGAGTAGTCTAAATCTTTGTACGAGTAGAGAGTATGAGTTGTTATTTATTATTCGATCTAGTTTACGAATACGAAATTTTTGCGACATTTAAGCAACTAAGCACAATGGTAAATATAACTCACACTCATTTATCTCAGACTATGACGTGAATAATTTTGACGAACGACTTAGAATGCTTGTAATTCTGAAGCCTTAAAGTTTTGACGATAGTGGTATTGTAGTCTAATTTTAGTTTTTATTATTAAATACATAGTATTTTAAACCTTTCGCTAAAGCTATACGTGTTTTACAGGCGACTGTAGCGGAACCAGCCACGCGCAGTGAGAATACCGTCGCTGGAAGCTATTGCCGTAGCGCCGCGCCGTTCGCTAGTCATTGTTATAAATTTTAAGTTAGATAAGTTATTTGGTCAATCCTTGTTTTTCTACTATGTTTAATGTACTTAATAGAATTTTAGTGTTAAATTTAGAATAGTAATTTCATATTGTTTGTAAGTAACATATCAATAATCAATATGTAAATTTGTAAAAATGTAATATGTATCGAATGCTACGCTGTGATTTTTTTTTGTTGTTTTAAATTAACACATTATTCTAGAAATTTAGTGTGATAATAGTAATAGTTATTTTATATTTTTGTAAGTAACAATGTAATATGTAAATATCGAATTCTACACTGTGATAATTATTTTCAATAAACCCATTTTCTATTTAAACTGTTTTTTGTTTTCTCCTATTCCCACAACATAACATTCATGATCGAGTTTCCTAGTTCCCACAAGACATGCTAGTATTAACTGTTGTTGGTACCTATTACATTCTTCAATTCTTTTTTACAGAACGATATTTTTTGGCATAAAAGCGTAGTAGTTATTACAAATATTTCATTTCATGTTCGACATTTATTAGCTAATTGATAATTAAATAGCGAATCACTGTCACATTTGACAAAAGTCCATAAGTTTCACTATTTGACAGTGATTCGCAATCTTACCTATTGAATTATGAATAAGCTAGTCACTGTCAATTAAGACACTTAAATTATTAAGGGTTAAATAAACGCTCCGTTAATGAATCCTTAAGTCACGGTGAATTTGGATTAATTAGTTAACCGTTTATTAGTATCATTCACTGCACACATAGGTGCACCAGGTTACATAAACTTAGGTTTCATTCTGCGTAGAGCTCATAATTTCATAAACATCAAAGCTGTTATTAAGTTATAACGTTTTGGTAAGGAGTCAACTCGAATGCAACGCGGTTATTTGGGCACCACATGAAAAAAAATATCTTCATGGTGGAGAGGATAAAAAAAAATTTACTAGATTTTTATATTTAAAGCAGTACGGGGTATATCCATTCTACCCATTAATGTATCCTACGTTATTCTATGGTAGGGTATCTAATGGGTATAATAAACTTGAGGAGAAACGTAGCATTGGTGTTGTACATTTTATTATTAGTGAGAGGGAAAAAGCTCGATGGCGCAGCGGCGAGCGCGTTCGGCTTGCGATCTTGCCCGCTAAGCAACTTTCGCAATGCCGGGTCGCTGGATGGGTGACCAAATTTAAAATATCTCGAGCTCCTCCGTGATTCGGAAGGCATGTTAAGCCCGTTGGTTTGTTTATAGTGGCTCAACTTTCAAATTATATTGTGTGCCTACTCATTGGACAGCTAAGCAAAATAATGAACCAAAATCTTTTACTAATCGGGTGCTACTTGGAATAGGAATAAGGGGCAGCAAAGGCGTCTGTATAACTTTTTTGGGTATACGAGTCGTTACTTTTAAGTTTAGAACCTCGTAGGTAAAACAATGAATTTAAATAAACTCGAGTGGCCCAAGAGTGCTACCTTGACTCACTCCTGAGTTGGTGAGATACGATTCAGTCACTTCGTTTCCAATGTTGACATATTGCCTTCTCTCTCTCTCATATAGCTGGCTAAAAACCTCAATGTATGCGGACTGCAACCTACAGCAGCCAACTTGACCAGTAAGTAATACGTCATTATCAACTATGTCAAATGCAATGCAAAAATATATTCCTGAAATCAAAGTATGCAGAATCCACTTGCACTCCTGAATCCACAAACGGCACTACATACGACATAAAATTAAGTAGATTGCTTGCTGTATTTCGGCCTGGCCTAAACCCATGCTGCGCATCCGACAACTGGCCACTTACTCTAGTAAACTCTTATGAAAATACTTTAAATATTTCTTTCTTTTGTTTTCTGCATATGACGCAGGTTTCTACAAAGAAACAATATCTGTTTTAAAATCTGATTAAGTTTGTCTTAGTAGGTAATGTAGATAATATATAACCGTGTCGCGTAGCGGTGAAAGAATACTACCACCCCCTCTCTTCCCTTGGGTGTCGTAAAAGACCATAAACAGAATAAATACTGCACATATATATATACAACAGCATAGAGCGGTGATGGGCTCACCACCTGTCACGCTGAGCACATGTGCAGTTGCTATTTGGTGAAAAGTGGACTATGGTAGAGGACTGCTGCGCTTTTATTGCCCTCATTGCCTCTGACCAACCCTTCAAGGACAATAATAGTCGTGATTATATGTATGAATTATAGATTCTAGCCTTGTTATTACGAAATTGAAAACAGGGTTAAAACTGGTACTGTCTCTATTGTCTGCCTTTATAAACAAAAACAAGACAGCACCAGATTTCAATTTTGGTTCACGTTTTGAAAAAAAGAGCAAGATAAGAGTACCGCAAGGAGGCATGCTTGGACCGCTTCTTCTCTAATATTGTTAATGCCTTTGCAATTTAAAGGAAAACCGTGAAACTAATATTCTCATGAATGTTGGAAGTACAACATAGTTTAATAGTATTAAACAAAAAGAAATCACTAAGCTATCCAAAATAGAAAAGCTACGGCTATCGTACTTTTAAATTCTATAGTTACAAATTCATTGCAAAATCTGAACCTGCCGTTCAAGCTTCGTAACTTTAAATCTTATAAATACTGAATCCTTATGAATACAAATATATATTTTTCAAATTTAAATAGGTACTTCCTCTCATTGAATTGCAATGCTTTTTTTAAATTCATTCCAGTTGCGCCGGCATCTTCAAACGATTATGCATTCTTTGTAAGTAATAACCCTAAAATAAAACAATAAAAATATAAATGCTTTCATTCCGGGAAAAAAATAACTAACCAAACATTGTATTGTCCTAAAAGTCAAAGAGTTGTAGCCGCTTCCTTTTTTTAACATAGTTAGGCTACTTAATTAGTGTACTGGCCAGAGTCATAAATAAATCACCACCGTTTAAAGGGATTAGAGATAACGATTGTTACCTGGACAGGTATTGTTTATTAAGTCGGGCTGTAATCCCCACTCCACTGCGAGGTGTACCTATGAGCTTACTCGTGTATTTAGCCAGTCTATGCTTGAACGTCGTCGAGTGAAGTGCATTTCTTGCTAGTCTTCAAGTTTCATTACTCATACAAGTGTCAAGTTCGTGTACAGTACAGTGTCTCCACAATGGCTTGGACATATAAGACCAAATATTCCGTGAGTATAAAAATATTCACAATACTTATTTTATTAGGATTTACTTGTATCTCTTCATTGATTTACATTATTTTTTTGTATAAAAATAATATAAATCAATTTACAGTACTTATATATAGTTCACATTCGGTAGGATGCATGGAGTCATAAGTGTTTTTAAAGAGGTCTGATCAAGTAAGACTAGGTGTACCGCAGGGAAGCATACTTAGACTGCTTTTTTCCTAATAACTATAGATTGTGTCATTGCACTTAAAATTATTTTCATAACATGAATATTTTTCTATGTATAAATTAAAGCTAAGTACCTAAATAATTTAAAGGCGTGCATAAGACACATTTTTTTACATGCAACTCTAAAGCAACATTATAACAAATAATATTGAAATGTCTTATTTAAGTATTGTTTAAAAGCAAAATTCTCCTAAATTATGCACAACCATTTCAGCGTCGGGTACTATTTTAAATTAATTACCTTCTTTCTGTTCTTTTCTTAAATTTCAAATCTATATTTACTTGTTGTTTTTCCAAGTAGTTAAACTACCGTTTCATGTATTAAGATTAGTCTATATTTTGCTGTTCTCACATCAACTATACTGTCAATATTTATATTGTAATATTATAAAAAATATAAGAATTACAAAAAAATTATTAAACTTCAAAAAACTCTTGGTATTGAATCTTTATAGGTAATAAAAAATACCATCCTAGTTTCAACTCATAAAGATTTGCAATCGCTGAACTTTTTTTCTATTCATTTCACTTTCATTTTGAAAAAAAACTAACTAACAACATTGTATTGTTTTGTAAGTCAAAAGATGGGAGCCGATTACTTGTTAAAAATAGAATTTAGCTGACTAATTAGTGTTCTGGCCAGAGTCATAAATAAATCACCATCGTTAAGAGGGATTAGAGATAACGATTTACCTGGACATCTATTATTTAATTGAGTCGGGCTGTCATCCCCACCCCGCCCCGAGGTGTACCTCTGAGTAAACTCATGAATTCGTTTGATCAGTGTATGCTTGAACGTCGAGTGAAGTGCATCTCTCACTAGACACTAGTTTATTTCATTTGACAAGTGCAAAGTACGAGTACAGTATTTCGATAATGGCTTGGACATATAAGACCAAATTTTCCGTGAGTACAGACACGTTTAAAGTTTATAGGCAATTACTTTGTTTCTTTTCAGTTTTTAAAAGCAATATTTTGAATTAAAACCACATAAGTACGGTGCCCATTTAAAGTTATCAAATTAACTTTAGCCATTTAATTACAATAATGTATTAGACACATTATTGATAAACCTTTTGACCGTCAAAAATGATGAAAAGTATTAATTTCTTTCTTTTATATTGTTTTGTAAGTTTTATACATACGTAAGTAATTATATGTTAAAAGTTTGTAGTTCATTTTGAAACAGTTGCTGAGAGCTTTTTGTGGCAAATAAATATTCTTCAAACAGATAGTTTAAACAAAACAATATACCTATCCGTTAAAGGTCTGATCAAGTTAGTTTAGCGTGCCGCAGGGATACAGTCTTGGACCGCTTCTTTTCCTAATATAATATCATTAACACTTAATGCCAAGGATAAATTTACTGTAATGTATTTGGATAAATTAGTAAACCTAATATTTTTTTTTAAGTTTTGTATTAATTATGTTAACTTTTTTAATAATTTTTACTAATTGAACTATGCTCCAAACTTCAGTAACTGGATTCACATATCTACAAGTCAGTGTGTAAAACGATATGTTATTATTATTAATATCAAAACATACGGCTAATGTTAGTTTATGATCCACGGCTTACATAAAAGCTATAAACATTGAGTAACGATATTTTATATGTTTTAATTTTAAAAACTTTCTGCTTATAGATAACAACAGTGCTCACGCCACCGAGTACTCCATCACCAACGACACCAGCGGGTGCGGCGAGCCCAGCCGCGCCGACGCCATCACTGTCCGCAGCAATGGGGCTCAATGCCCACATCGCTTCTCTCGGAGAGGTGTCGCGCGCGGCCCAGGCGTGGTGGCAGCGGGACCCGCGGCGCCAGCCGCGCACCAAAGCTGCGGCCCACCCCGTGACCTCACAGCCTCCTGTTGCTCCCTGGCGCCACGCTAGTCTATCTGAAGATCACCCACGACTAACAAAGCGAGAGAGGAGTACAACAGAAAATGACACAAACCCTCCAAAAAAGGTCAAAGAAACCAGCCCTTTACATCAGTTACCTAAAACAGAGGGATCTACTGGTTATCTAGATTCTAACATTGGTGATCTATTGACAAGATTGATCAGCAAAGGCATGATTCAGGTGCCGGAGTCTTTGACGTGCAATGTCAAGAAAGAACCAATTGGCGAATTTAAGCGAGATAAAACAAAAAACAAGTCTGCTATTCTAAAAGTAGACTTAGAAGATCGAGAGAGTTTGAGAGTGTAAGTGAACAGCTATATTATATTTTCATATTGCGATTCTGTAATTCTCTATTTTACGTTATTGATAATTTTATATTAAAATGGTACGCTTGTTACAAGACATCATTATTGTATTTACAGCGCGCAGCCAGGACTCGTGGCACAGCTGTACGCGGGCACGCAGTGCTCCAACTGCAGCACGCGCTTCCCTCCGACGCAGACGGCGCGCTACTCGCAGCACCTCGACTGGCACTTCCGCCAGAACGGCCGTGACCGACTCGCCAAACGCCGTGCCCAGTCCCGCCCCTGGCACTACACCACAAAGGACTGGCTGCAGTACGAGGAGGTCGAAGACCTGGACAAGAGAGGTTGGTTCACAATTCCAATAATTATTTTAAAGTAGCTGAACTTAGAAAGAAATTGATAAAAAAATTTCATCCTAACGAATGCGTTTTGTTTTACAGAAAAAAGCTGGTTTGAAATAAAGCGAGCAAACGAAGCAAAAGAAGAGGTGAAAGAGGTTCCCAGCGTCGTCGCCGGAGCCCTTGCCGACGATAACTGTTGGGTGTGCGGGGACAAGTTCGGCATGTTTTACAACGACGATGATGACGAGTGGCATCTTAAAGACTGCTTGCGCCACGGGAACAAGAACTTTCATCCAGTTTGCCTTGAAAGTTGTGAGGTAAAATTCAACAACGTTCATGGTATATAATGGTGCTAGCGTACATAACCGAAAAAGTTAAGAACAATAACAATAGACTAATGTAAACTTACTCTTTTTTTTCAGAAATCACCGATGAAACATGAGCGGCAGTATGAAGTGGCGCAAGAGGAGACAAAAGAACGAGCTTCAATAGTCATCACAATCCCCGATGATGACTGAAGTTAAACTCAAAAATTTATCAGAATCCAAGTGAGTAGTCTAAATCTTTGTACGAGTAGAGAGTATGAGTTGTTATTTATTATTCGATCTAGTTTACGAATACGAAATTTTTGCGACATTTAAGCAACTAAGCACAATGGTAAATATAACTCACACTCATTTATCTCAGACTATGACGTGAATAATTTTGACGAACGACTTAGAATGCTTGTAATTCTGAAGCCTTAAAGTTTTGACGATAGTGGTATTGTAGTCTAATTTTAGTTTTTATTATTAAATACATAGTATTTTAAACCTTTCGCTAAAGCTATACGTGTTTTACAGGCGACTGTAGCGGAACCAGCCACGCGCAGTGAGAATACCGTCGCTGGAAGCTATTGCCGTAGCGCCGCGCCGTTCGCTAGTCATTGTTATAAATTTTAAGTTAGATAAGTTATTTGGTCAATCCTTGTTTTTCTACTATGTTTAATGTACTTAATAGAATTATAGTGTTAAATTTAGAATAGTAATTTCATATTGTTTGTAAGTAACATATCAATAATCAATATGTAAATTTGTAAAAATGTAATATGTATCGAATGCTACGCTGTGATTTTTTTTTGTTGTTTTAAATTAACACATTATTCTAGAAATTTAGTGTGATAATAGTAATAGTTATTTTATATTTTTGTAAGTAACAATGTAATATGTAAATATCGAATTCTACACTGTGATAATTATTTTCAATAAACCCATTTTCTATTTAAACTGTTTTTTGTTTTCTCCTATTCCCACAACATAACATTCATGATCGAGTTTCCTAGTTCCCACAAGACATGCTAGTATTATTATTTTTTTTTTTATAAAAGAGGGAGGCAAACGAGCAGGCGGGTCACCTGATGGAAAGTAATCACCGCCGCCCATGGACACCCGCAAAACCAGAGGAATCGTAGATGCGTTGCCGGCCTTTAAGGGAGGAATAGGTTGAAGGAAGGAATAGGAATTGGGAGGAGAGGGGGGGGGGGGGATGGGGCCTCCGGAACCCTCACTGGTCGGACGAAACACAACAGCACCAAGTGTCGTTATTTCACGCCGAATATTCGTGAGAGGGTGGTATTACGCCGGGCGAGCCGGCCCAATGCGTGCTGCAACGCAGCGTGGCTCTACCACTAATAAAAATTAAATTGTTAACTGTTGTTGGTACCTATTACATTCTTCAATTATTTTTTACAGAACGATATTTTTTGGCATAAAAGCGTAGTAATTATTACAAATATTTCATTTCATGTTCGACATTTATTAGCTAATTGATAATTAAATAGCGAATCACTGTCACATTTGACAAAAGTCCATAAGTTTCACTATTTGACAGTGATTCGCAATCTTACCAATAGGTTATTCAATAATAATTCAATAGAATTATGAATAAGCTAGTCACTGTCAATTAAGACACTTAAATTATTAAGGGTTAAATAAACGCTCCGTTAATGAATCCTTAAGTCACGGTGAATTTGGATTAATTAGTTAACCGTTTATTAGTATCATTCACTGCACACATAGGTGCACCAGGTTACATAAACTTAGGTTTCATTCTGCGTAGAGCTCATAATTTCATAAACATCAAAGCTGTTATTAAGTTATAACGTTTTGGTAAGGAGTCAACTCGAATGCAACGCGGTTATTTGGGCACCACATGCTACCGCTGCTAATAATTCTAGTCTAGGTATAGTTAACGCTGGTTTTACTGGAGCCACTCTACATTTGGCAAGAATCAACTGTACAAAAACAATACCGTCAAGCTCCGAACGTAAAAAAACGCAACCAGCATATGCCGTTTTACTAGCATCACAAAAAATATGTAAAGAGTTAGTGTTTTAATTCAAAGATAATGTACACAAACGTCTTGGAATCCTACATTCTAACTTATCTAATTGGTTAATCCTTTCTATTGCTGGTTTATTTAAATCATTCGGAAGTTCTGTGTCCCAGTCTATTTTTTAAATGCCAGCACTTCTGAATTAACATTATTAGTAGTAGAGTCGCTGGACACGTAAACCCTATAGGATCAAATATGCTATGAGCAAGGGACATGATTGATCTCTTAATAATTAAAATAGGTAAAACCGAAGGAACCTTACAAAATAATTCATCTGAGTTAGGATCCCAGATCAAACCTAATACTGCAATGGACTTTACATCAGTATCAACCATATCTGGGCCGGTTACCCAACATCTTAGATCAAAACTTCCCTCTAACATTATACCTTTTGCTTCATCTATAAAAATGTGCATGTCTGTCTTGCTCTTTACGCTAGTAACAAGATTATCCACATAAAACGATTCCCTTAATATTGTAGCCGTATTACCTTTATACTTGCTTAAATGATGACGCATCGTTGCTGCCAATAAAAATGGACTAGTCGTTACACCGAAAACAACCCGTCTATGTCTAAATGTAATTATTTTGCTTTTATTCAGATTCAGGATTCTGCCACCATAAAAACTTAAGATAATCTCTATCCTCTGGATATAAAGAAATCTGTAAAAAAGCTTTTTTAATATCTACCACAATACCTATCTTTTATTTTCTAAATTTAATAATTAGCGGTGGTATAAGCTTTATTAAATTAACACCTTTATTGAGAAGGTCATTAAGTGACTGTTCACCTTTCTTACTCGAAGACCCGTCAAAAACTGGACGAATTTTAGTCGTCAGACTAGACTCCTTAACAACCGCGTGATGTGGTAAATTATATATTCGTTGTTTCGTCCTTTGAGATTAGGTAACACTTGTAGTAATACGTATCGTGTCGCCTTTCATCCACTAAGTTAAAAGCAAAAAAAAAACTTTTTGTAGGGTAGTTGTCGTTTTCCTCTGCGCCTCGATTGTACGACCGCTCATTCGCGTTTTTGTGCTTCGCCAATCACCACGATTTTACCCCTTTAACATACTCATTGAGTGTTACGATGCCTAAACGAGTTTATAGTGACGACGATAGTGATTATTGTATAGAAAGAAAATGAGAAAGAAAGAAAAACGTTTGCGCATAGAAAGCAGCAGTTTGTCGGCGTGGGACTCGCTGCCGCTGCAGCCTGTATCGTGACGATCTGAAGGTAATTCAGTGTGTTACTTAATCAAAACGATTCAAATATGTTAATTAATTGTGTGCATTATCATGGGAGTGCTACCGTTATACTTATTTAAGAAAAAATAGTATGTGTTGCTGTATGGACTAGTACATCTAAAAGAAAGGTGTACGACTAATACTTATCTGAAAATAGTGTGTATAGTTTAAAAGGACTATTACCGTATTTTGCCGAGATAAGAATTAAAATTATTTTAATTCGTGTTGTATACATCTAAAAGGGATTTTGCCTTCACGTTATTTAAAACCGTTACTTTAATTAGTGATGTGCGTGCACATTCAGAAGGAATGTTTACTTATCTAAAAATAGTGTGTATAGTTTATAAGGACTATTACCGTATTTTGACAAGATAAGAATTAAAATAATTTTAATTTGTGTTGTGTACATCTAAAAGGGATGTTGCCTTCACGTTATTTAAAACCCTTACTTTAATTAGTGATGTGCACATTCAGAAGGAATGTTTACTTATCTGAAAATAGTGTGTATAGTTTAAAAGGACTATTACCGTATTTTGACAAGATAAGAATTAAAATAATTTAATTAGTGATGATTAAGAAGGAATGTTTTCTTCACTTTTTATACTTTATGTTTAAAAACGATTGTGGATTAAATAAATTTTCACCTTAGGTGAATAAAATAAAACAATGAACATTCGACCTTGTTCAATAAGGCGAAAACGAAATGCAGCCTGAGGCAGACTGGGGACCGATTCTCTTAGAGGAGCCTGGACCAGGCCCGTCTACTTCAGCTACGCAAGAAGCCGAAGCCACTTCCATTCACTCGATGCAAGTAGAACCGCCTCCAAATGTTGTGACTGTTCGTCCAGAACTTGACAAAGGGATACTGAATCTCTTGGGACAAAGCCCTAAGAGAAAAAGCTAGAGCCAGAGAAAAAGGCAGCTTTATCTGAGCAGCTTTATCTGGCAGCTTAAACGCTGATCAAGAAAGACAAAGCGTTAGAATATAAGTAAGCTCAACTGGCGGCTGCCATTTCCTACATTGGAGGCTCTTTGACCAAGTTGCTTTCATTGGAACATAGGGACCAAGCTGTCATAAAGTTCTTGATTGAAACTAGTCATCAGCTATGCGATACACAGCATAATGAGTCTATGACGAGAAGGAGTTTCATATGTTCAACAATAAAGAAAGATTTTAAGGATCAGCTGTATACCAAACAAACTCCAAACCAGCCTTTAAACCAGAGGCCTCCACTTTCGGTAGCCAGGCAAACGGGACTTGCGAGGCGGTCGGAACTGGCACCTCCAGCTGCACCGGCACCACGCCCGCGGCAGCAGCAGCCGCCGCGATCGCCGCGGCGCTTTCAGAAGCCCGGCCCTCGTCGCTGGATCCGGTACATTCTGCAGGTATGCTGTTCTATTTTTACAATAGTTTGCGAATAATAACCGACGATCCGGTTATTTTTTGCTGGGTAAAAGGTTATAAAATACCCTTTTTTTAAACGTGTTTCTCAGTTACACGAACCACGCTTACTTTCATTATCTTATAATACAGAGTGGCCATATTTTGAATTAACCGATTCAGACGCCACTTCTGCTTGCCAACCTTGTGAAGGTCAGTTTCTGTCTAGTTATTTTCTGATCAAGAAACCCAACGGCACAAATAGGTTTATATTAAATCCAATAAGCATATTACGACTGAACACTTTAAAATTAAACATTTAAGAACAACAATGAAACTAATTTCAAAGGATAGCTTCAGGGCTACCCTGAATTTATAGGATGCTTATTTTTTAGTAGGTATTCACCGTAGTCATAAAAAATATTTGCGAATCCGATTTGAAGAAATTCATTACTTTAATTTGGTCCTAACACAGCACCGTTTGTTTTTACGAAATTGTTATTAAAACCAGTTATGTGTCTTCTTCGATCGTTGGGCTATTTATCAACGATCTATTAAAAGGATATCTGCGCTCTTGCTATAGATTATAAAAACTGTCTCAAAAATGTCTTGGTAACAAGAAAATTTTTAGAATCTTTAGGTTTCATTATTAATGACAAAAAGAGCTGTACAGTCCTTAATACAGTCTGCAAAATCTTGGTTTTTTTTAATAGATACGACAAAATTTCAAATAAGTTTAACCAATGACAAAAGAAACATAATCAAAAAAGTGTTACAACATTTTAAAATTAAAGAACGATGTAAAATTAGGCACTTCACACGACTAGTAGAACTTCTCACTGCATCTTGCCCCGCCGTCTAATATGGTTGGTTATACACCAAACAAATGGAAACGTGTAAATATCTTGCAATTTATAATACGATTATCTACGATAGTTACATGTTGTTACCACCGTATTTGAAAGACGATGTTTCTTGGTAGTTAAAATCTATTGGAAGGGTGGATAATCTTATCAGGCAAGATAATTACTGCTTAGAATTTCTTTTTCTGATGGGGGGGGGGGGGGGGGCGGCAGGTGCTGTGGGGACTGCTAGTGGTCAGTCGAGTATTGTAGAATCAGTTGAGCACATAAACTATTCAGAACTCTTAGCTTCCAAACAATTGCTAGAAACTTTAAAAATTGTCAAATTTTGTTACGTATTGATAATATAACTGCTATTTCTTATATAAACCGTATGGGCGGAGTTCGGTTCCCACACCTTACTGAAATAACTAAGAGGTTGTGGCTTTGGTGTAAAATCCGAAAAATATTCGTTTTCGCTTCGTACTCGTACACCAGCTCAAAAGATAATGTAATAGCAAATGCAGAGTCACGAAAATTACATCCTGACACTGAAGGGGAGCTGATAGATAATGCTTTTAATAAAATAGTAAGAGTTCTAGGTAAGCCTGATAATGATCTTTTTGCATCCAGAACAAATTATAAATGTAAGAAGTAGGTATGTCTCTTGGAACAGAGATCCTAGAGCTTGCGCTACAAATTGCATTGCATTTAGGTTAAATTGGCATCATCTTTTATTTTACGTATTCGCGCCATTCGCTGTTATACTAAAAGTATTAAGAAAAATAATAACGGATCACGCAGAAGGCATTGTTGTTGTTCCAAGTTCTTCTCTGTTGGGAGTTGGTACAATTTGTGCCCAGCGACAACGTGTTAATGTCGGTTTCCAACACCCTACCCAAGCGGACACTGATTGCAGGAAAGTTATTACGAACGGCATTACTGAAGAGGAGTGTACCACCATCATCCTTAAATATCATGATAGCTTCTCTGTCTTATAAAACGATATGATGTTGCAATCCGTTGCTAGGTAAGCTTTTATAAAGATCACAGTGTGGATCTATACGAGGCGCCAACTCCGCAAGTAATTTATTTCTTAACAAAGCTTTTCTATTCGAGCTTACAATATGGTTCATTAATCAGCCATCGTTTTGCTCTATCTCTGATCTTAGGATCAAGAGTAGGGTCTGATGACCGTATCACAAAACTATTCAAAGGATTCTACAGACTTCGTCCTTCAGCCCCAAAATATGATATATCTTGAGACCTATCACTAGTCTTAAATTTCCTATCAAAATTGCATCCCAATACCGCTTTAAATCTAGAACAGCTAACTTAAAAAGTTACATTTCTTATACTTGTAACAGCACACAGGGTGCACATAAATAATCAGCTTAGCATTTTTATTAAGATACAAGACATTATTAAGACATCCTGTCTAGGTTCAATACAGATATTCCCTTTTACAGAGAACTTTCAAAAGTATGTCCAGCGGAAGCATTAGTGACATACATTGAGAGGACGAAAACTGTAAGAAACAACGAAAATAATCCTTTTATGTTTCAAAAGACCTCAAAGCAGTATCTTCTAATACTGTTAGTAGATGGATAAAAGATACTTTATTAGCTAGCGGAGTTGACACTTCTTTATTTTCTACTCACTCCACCATGAGGCATGCTACTACCTCAGTTGCACATAGAGCAGGCGTCAGTATCGATACTATTCGCAAAACTGCTAGGTGGAGTGCTAACTCTTCTGTTATTGCAAAACATTACCATAGAAACATCCAACCTGAACCAGACTTTGCCATGTCCATTGTCAGAGATTGATGTTAATCATAATTTTTAAATAAGATTTGATTACAATATATTATAAACCTCTAGGTTTATTTAGGTTTTGTTTATTGATTATATTTATTTAATATACCTAGTTATTGATTTACACGGAAAAAGACGTTTTAATATTTCACTATCTTTCAAAATTTACAAGTGTTACCTAATCTCAAAGGACGAAACAACGAATGTATAATTAGTGATTAAACGAACTTACCTGAAGTGATGTTCTATCACAATTATACGAGTTGCTCCGTCCGAAGAGATTAGGTCCCTCCCTCCCTCCCTAGATATCCCCTTTGCGTGAAATATTAGAAGAGTGGCTCAAGTACCACAAAATATTGATAGGCGTGTAAATATCGAGTTAATGTAGGGGAGGACAGTCCAACAGGCTCTTATTCAAAGGCTTTGGAACGAGAGAAACCTTATGTAATAAAAACAAATATAAAATTTAATAAAAAATTGTTTATTATTGTCGCAATATCTCAAATCCTTAAATTCTACACATAGGTACTTATATTAGGGGAAGTCCTTAGTTAGCTCATCATCAGAACGACGACAGCAGCAACGTTTATTCTATAAGCAAAATATACATTTTTAAACAGCAGTATTTCACGTTAGTTGAGTTCGATGGCGCAGCGGTTAGCGCGTTCGGCTTGCGATCTTGCACGCTAAGCACTTTGCCAATGCCGGGTCGCTGGGTGGATGACCAAATTAAAAACATCTCGTGCTTCGGAAGGCACGTTAAGCCGTTGATCCCGGGTTGTTGTCGTAAGATGACAGTCGTTAAAACCCACCAACCCGCATTGGGCCAGCGTGGTGGGTTATGGCCCAATATCCCCACGTACCATTGACCACGTGGTAGGCATGTGCCCAGCAGTGGGACGTTTATAGGCTGATGATGATGATGATTCTATCTTCATATCTCAAAAGCTCTTTTTCTTTTCGCATCCCTGACTTAAAATAAGGATAGTTTACCTTTTCTAACCGCATGGATTGTGGAAGCTCTTTAGTGGCCTCTGCATTTTAGTTAATATAAAGCAAATGAACACACAAAATTTATCACAAAAAAAATGCTCAGTAAATACCTCTTCAATTTTATGCTAGCGAACACAGATTGACCATGAAATAAACAAAAATACACAAATAATTTATAAACATGGAAAGCAAAAAGTAACACATTGGATAATGAGTTGTGAATTAGTAAAGCAAACCCAACACAGAAAAAGCAAACTGCGAGAAACGCCAATGGCGAGGTCCCGGTGGTTCTCGAGAAACTCCACCAATACCTCAATTTGTCTCAGAGACGATTTCTTTTCTGGGTGTCGCCATCAAAAATTGAACCGTAAATCTACAAAGTAAAAACTTGTCATAATCTCATATTATCTTTGTAACTACTGCCGGCAAACCAATTAAACGCCAACTTACTTTAACAATAGTTACACAATACCTTACCTTATCAAGTAAAATAACTCCGAGCGAAATACAAATAAATTCAATTATTTTAATGGTTTACTATTGTTTAACAAAAAACGTATGACAAAAGATAATTTTACAAACAACGTTTGAAACTAATCATTTGACAAACTTTCTTTTCGCAAACATATTACTTTAAAAAGAATCATTTGACATAACACAGATTTCGCAAATGTTTTTCTTAGAAAATATATCTACTGTTAAAATCTTATTTTAATAATATTCACTTGACTAAATAATTCGTTTGCCAAGTTGGTGATTTTACAAAAACTATGGTATATTAGGTATGATATATTATATAAGCAAGGATGTAAGCAATTTCAATTTATTTATTTAGGAGTAGGGCAGCTAGTATTTCTGTTGTCTCTTTTTATTAGACAACAGAAATACTAGCTGCCCTACTCCTAAATAAATAAATTGAAATTGCTTACATCCTTGCTATTTGAGACAATTAGACGAAGAGACTGATATTTAAGACAATCGCTACGCTGCGCTTCGCGATTGTCTTAAATATCTAACCTATCACGTGACCTACAGGAGTAGGGCAGCTAGTATTTGTTAAATGTTATTTATGCTTTACATTGTTTTGCCAACTAACATGTTTAAAAAATAATCAATTTGTGAAATAATGTTTTAGCATAATATTTTTTTTTTTAGTAAATAGGTATATTGTCTAATGAGTAGTTTATTAAACAATAGTTTGTAAAATGATACATTTATCAAGTATTATTTAGTCAAATGTTATTTTTCAAATGAAAATTTGGCATTTGTTTTTTGTCAAATGATTGGACACCTATTTTAATATTTAAACCTAACGTCAACCCAACTGTCAATCAGAACCAACAGTGCTTTTTTCTTTATGGGAGGGTATGCAAAGGGATACATCCATAGATCCATATTTTGTGTTCAATATTTCCGTTTTAATACCATTTTTACTATGCTTAGAACAAAATCAAGTGTTATGTTTGTGTATAAACTTAGATCCTAGGTTATTAGGCGTGATGTAGCCCTGTAACAACAACTTTATTCATGGACATAATCGATTACATAACGAATAATCGATATAGAATTATTAAAACTTGCGTACGGCAACACACACTGGTTTCCGCGGAGGTGCAGTTGACGTGCAGTGCAGGTGACGATGACGCGTAGTTTTATTTTAGGGCAATACCAATTGTTGTTTGCGTTTAACGTGTACTTCACGTATGCGTGAACTGCACGTACACTCGACTAATGCGTCATAAAATTACGGCGATCGGCCCGCTGGTCTGAATCGTGCAATTTTTCAATTATACCACAGTTAAGCCATTCCTTAAAAACTTCTTCGTACTCTTTTATAATGCCTAGCTTTGTTAGCCTAGACGTGGTCGATTGCAAACGTTTAAAAGCATAATCATAGTTTGAATATAAGAATTGCGGAGTTGCTAGCCATGGAAGTTTAACTTCGTACCTCTTTTCTTCATTCATCCGTACAGTACTTTCAAAAACTTCTACGCTACTGAGTGCAAAACGCCATCTTTCAAATTTTCACATGCATCTCTAATTTCTAAAGATTCTAATTTCCACATGTCAGTGATATCAAAAGTAGCGCAATGAAAGCTCTTAACAACATTTGTGGCCGTCATAACATTACAAGATTCTGCAGAAACCGGCCCTTGTAACGTCCATCCTAGCTTTGTTTCTATTGCTACTATATTGTTCTCAATTGGCATGACTTTACCGGTTAGTAAAGAACCGTACACATCTGACCCGATTAACATTCCTATATCTGTATTTGTACTGCTCAAGTCGCTTAGGACAATACCTCTGTTCTGTAATTTATCTGCTAAAATACTACCATGTTTCAACTTTAGCAAATAATTACAAATCGACCTCTGCTCTAAAACTTCTACTGCCTGTCCATACGTGCCTTCTTTATTAATAAGATGGACCAAAAAGATTTGATGAGTTTCCTTTTTTGAAAAAATGCCCCCAAACAAACTATGTTGAATGATCTCAGTACCAATGGGTTTCATACATAGCTTATCAACTATGTCCTTACAAATAAATGATCTCTGAGCTCCTGAATCTAAAAGCGCCCTAACCTGGTGTAATCTTTTTTTTGTAAATGATATTGACCTCTATAGTCTGCAATAAAACTGTATAAGTTCTTTGGCCTAAAGAGCTATGCGGTTGAAAGGAGAGTGTAGTTACATCAGTTGAAAGCTCTTTGTTATTACACATTAATGCAACATGCCTTCTAGAACATAATAAACACTTTAACCACGTTTTACAATTATACGCGTTATGTCCTACCTTTAGACAACGATAACAAGCCCTCTTATTTTTTTAAATTTCTTTGCGCTCATCTAATGTCATTTTTTGCGCTTTGATACATTCAGATGACGCGTGCGATATCATGTCACACCAAACACACATTTTACGCCCTGCCGTTTCAGTGCTGTTTTTAGTATTATTAGCAGTTTTAACTTGAGATGCCTTCTCCGATACCATAAAACATGCAGCAGAAGGCACCCCAGTCTCAATATTTTTACTTAAACTGCTCCTCAAAAAACCAGATCGAGATAATGCAATACGCTCTTCAGCCTCCACTTCTAAACGTAAAAATGAAAATAATTGTGTTAGGAAGTTTTCATTAATGTCCCCTCATTAAAGTTCACTGAGGGCACTGGTCGCTGGCGTTTTAGTGTTAGGGGTGAGCTGGTAAACTTAGCTCTCTCACTGCACACACTGTACACATATGTGACGTGGTCACGGGCTGAGTTCTAGGGCGCGCGACGCGTGGGATCGCCTTGATAGCTCGGAGCACACTGGTTTGGCGCCAGCGCCGGTCCGCGCGGCAGTGCTTCGTCCGGTATATTTTTCGTTGCACTCTGATTGGCCGGCGCAGAGACGGCTGTTATTCGTCGTTGCGCTGTGGCGCAAACAGTCACCTTTGGTTCTCGACCTAGAATACGCTCTGAGGAATTCCTCCGGTAACGCTGACTCTACCATGGGGTAAAGAAATGCTGCGTATTTATCCTGTGTAACCCCAAGTGACTTTAACCCTGGAATTTGTGTCATCAAATTATCGTAAAGAAAGCGTAAAGAACACTTACCTAAGCTACCTTTTACTTGTTTCATTATCAATTCGAGAAGCTCGCGAATATAAAATTCAATGATTACTTCATCACGAGCAAATCGTTGTTTTGATTGTTCCAAAGCTTTTGTATAATTTTTCCCACAAGGTGGAAATGTATCAATCAACTACCGCGCACTGGAACTAACCTCCATTGCCTGTAGCAAAAAAGCAAATTTATCATCATCATCAATGGCCGGGTCGGCATGTATCTTCTTAAATTGACCCCAAAATCTCAACCAAGTTTTAACTTCGCCATTAAACATTGGAATCTCTAGTTTCGGCAGGCGTAGATTTGAGTGGTGGGGAGCCTCCAACTGCTTAACATTCTTCGTCATCTCCTGTGACGTAAAAACTTTCCGTTGCAGTTTTTTCATACTGTTGTTTGGCTCGCAGCCATTTCATACCATATTCTTCCATCTCATCGATATCTTTTTCATATTCATCTTCATTGCGGTCTGCATCATTTAACCAGCTCTCTTTTATCTTATTGTCAATATCTGTTAAGGCTACATACTTAATTTGTAGATGCTCATAATGTACGGCAGCCTCAACAAAGTCTTCTGCAACTAGAGCCTCTGACAATTTATTTACAGACCGACTAAAAAGCCGTCTCGCAGTTGTGCGCTCGGTTAAGTACTTCTCCATATTTACAGAAATCATACAATTTCAAACTATCACGGTCGCCACATATAAAATCTTAAGGTTCTTTGATATGGAGAAAACTATAATAAATAAAACCTATGTTTTTTCTCTTAAATTCTCAATATATATTTTTCTGCTTTTTTGACATTACACATAAAAAAAAGACAACTCGAAATCAAGAAAAAGTAAAAATCAACAATAACTTAAATAAGGTTTCATAACATTTCATAACAGTATCATTCACTGCACACATAGGTGCATAAGGTTACATAAACTTAGGTTTCATTCTGCGTAGAGCTCATAATTTCACAAACATCAAAGCTGTTATTAAGTTATAACGTTTTGGTAAGGAGTCAACTCGAATGCAACGCGGTTATTTGGGCACCACATGAAAAAAAATATCTTCATGGTGGAGAGGATAAAAAACAAAGGACATCGGCAAAATCCCATACTAGCTGGACCTGATATTCAATGACTATGGACATTATTAATTTTGTGCTGATTAGATACCTAACATAATTAGAATCAGTGTCCTAACTCCAAATCCAATTGTTTGCGCCACAGCGCAACGGCGAATCGCTGCCGCCCCTTCGGCGGCCAATGAGAAGCCAGCGGACCGCCGCGCGAGACGCGCGGCGCATCGCCTGACGGCGCCCGCGCAAAACCATAAGCAGTGCCCTTCGAGATCTCAAGGCGAACCCACGCGTCGCGCGCCCTTGAACTCAGCCCGTGACCACGTCACATATGTGTGCAGTGTGTGCAGTGAGAGAGCTAGGACTACCAGCTCAACCCTAACACTTAACGAACAGCAGTGCCCTCAGTGAACTGTGTGTGTGTTGCCGCCCTCAAGCCCGCTAACGCCCGCGCCAAGAGCGCCAGCCACGTCCACCTTCAGCACGATCCAGTGCCTACAGCCCGGAACACAGTAAGCCCATCTATCCCATCTTTTCCATTAAACTACGTCGCATGTTGATGCCCTCTGCGTCAACACCAATATAAAACTTCACAAATGAGAGATATAATTTTACTAAATTTTTAAAAGTTTGAGGTTAGAATAACTTTTTAACGATCTAATAGATTAAATTCTTAACTTAAGTCGACCTTAACTATCTGATAACTACGTAAATAGTGATAAGAAAAATGTAATTAATGGTATTTGACATGAAATCAAAATCGTCTCTTTTAACTACTTACACTACTTATCTAAAAAACCTGCTGGTGCTGCTATTATGTTATCTTGGTGCCTGGCCCACCCCGAGGTACCACACCACGGCAATAACATGTGCGCAGCATCCAATCGTTCGACGAACTACCAAACAACTGCAACAATATTCTGTTATCCCTTTCCTTCCAGACACATTATTTTCTATTAATATTATTTACATACTATTGTTTTCTTGAAATGTGTCTGGATTTAACTTTCCCTCTTATCAACGTATTATCTCCACTACCTCTCAAGCGAAACTCTGATACATCTATATGGAAACGCACATGTTCTCCATAGTAGGACCGAGCCTGTCGGATTTGGTACGTTCCCAAGGCGAATAATATTAAATCATTACTAGCTGGGGAAACGTTAATAAATTGTCGCACAGTACCTACGTATCGGAGCAAACGCAAAGATCGACTGCAAAAAAATCAATGATTGACATCTGTCGTTTTTAACAGTGACGTTCCTTTACACGCAAGTCAAAGAATCAAGCCCTTAACGCTTATTTGGTTTTTATTTCGTTTAATTATTGTATCATTTTCAGCAATTTAATACTATACTAAAAATACTTAAATGTATTCTATTTAAGTAAAATACTATAGGTACATAATCTTTTTTTCGACGAGTGTAAGGCCTACGACCTAAAGACCTACGCGTGAAATGGAACTTGACATCGTCTTCTTGTCTATGGATCTTATTGTCTATGGTCAAAACCGTTTAAAAGCTATAATTAAGTTTTCCCATTCACATTAATTATTTTTACGCATTAATTAATTTCTCTAGAACTAGAAGTTCTTGAAGTATATTATTTGTATTTTCAAAATTAACTAATAACAGCATATTTTTTAGAATATAATTGATTTGTGCCCATAGTCAGGTCCATTTTCGCCATTGTCCTTTACTAGATTTTTATATTTAAAGCAGTACGGGGTATATCCATTCTACCCATTAATGTATCCTACATTGTTCATTTTAGAAATGGTATGGGTATCTAATGGGTACAATAAACTTGAGGAGAAACGTAGCATTGGTGTTGTACATTTTTTAATTAGTGAGAGGGAAAAAGCTCGATGGCGCAGCGGCTAGCGCGTTCGGCTTGCGATCTTGCCCGCTAAGCAACTTACTTTCGCAATGCCGGGTCGCTGGATGGGTGACCAAATTTAAAATATCTCGAGCTCCTCCGTGATTCGGAAGGCATGTTAAGCCCGTTGGTCCCTGTTGTTGTCGTAAGACAGTCGTTAAAACTCACCAACCCGCATTGGGTCAGCGTGGTGGGTTATGGTCCAATATCCCACGTGCTATTGTCCACATGGGAGTCCTGTGCCCAGCTGTGGGACGTTTATAGGCTGATGATGAGAGGGAAAATATGTAATCCAGATTTACTGAAGCACATAAGTTTTATTGTACCAAATGGATATGTGGAGCGCCGGCGGTGGCGGCGGCCGTCGCTTCTGGCTGTGCCGCGTGCACGCACAAATCTACTGAAGAGGCTCTAATAAGGCTTTAATAAATTAATGTCTTCACTATCGTATTGTCATGTAACTGTAATGAGAGTTGAAAGTTTTGTTGTAATAAAAAAAACAATTAAATGAACAAAGAAAATAAAAAAGAGTAACTAAAAATAAATATAATCACGACTATCATCCTCGAAGGGTTAATCAAAGACTATGTCATGAGGACAGCAAAAGCAGTCCACTACCATAGTCCACTTTTCACCAAAAAGCGACGGCACATGTGCTCAGCGTGACAGGTGGAGAGTTATGCTGTTGAATGTATGTGCAGTCTTTAGTCCGTTAGTCGCCTTCGACGTCGGTAAATTTGACTTTCGTCGTATGTTCACTTAATTTTTGGTGGGTTTGTTTTCGGAAATGGCGGACGGCGGTCGGTTTACGGACCGCTAGTAGAATTCTATCGGTGAAATAACGTCAAATCTTCGAAAATCGGTTAGAAAACCCCGCGAGAATTGGTCGCGTATGAAGTCCTGACGACAGGACCCACGCTCGCGTTTATTGTAAATTCGATGTGTTCAGTTTGGAAAAATGACCACGCATCGGCGCGTGAGATTGTGAATTAACAGTTAATCGGCTTAAATCATAATAATCTCCTTGTAAACAGCCGTCGGAAGCTGCGGTGTAATTTATCGGACGAACAAACGCGACGGCAGCGCGTATATTACGAACATTATCTCGCGTTTAGCAGGCACTGTCAGCCTCGCGTGGTGAGCTAGTGGGAACCGGTTCCCGGCGATATAGAGAAGGAGGCGGCTGCTCGGCTAGTGGGACGGTGTGATCTGGACGAGCCTCTTGGAGTCGGCAGGCGAGGCAACGCTGCCAGAGGCCAGGAGCCACACCACGGCAGCTGGGCTGCGACCATCCTTTTCCTTCCTCACCCCTGTCTTCTCCTAAGGTTGCAAGGCGGGTCAACCAACGCATCATTCGGTGAGTACATAGTATTTTATTTTAGTTAGTAAGATTAACGCTGCGTATCGCAGCTAATTTCAAGCAAACCCTGATCGCTGACCTGGTGGTCCAGGGTTTGTTTGAATCAGTAGTATTCTTTCACAGCTACGCGACACGGTTAGAAAAATAATTGAAAATATGAAAATGTACCCTAGGTTAGAGGGACTTGGGGACAAACTTAGTAATATTTTGTTGAGTAGACCAAAGTTTTTTGTTGCAACTAAATTAACTTTTACAACTTTATCCGCGTTAACTCCCACCCATTAACCCCGAAAGGTTAGTCAGAGACTTGGCAATGAGGACAAAGAAAGCAGTCCTCTACCATAGTCCACTTTTCTCCAAATAGCGACTGCACATGTGCTTAGCGTGACAGGTGTTAAGCCCATCGCCGCTCTATGCTGTTGGATGTATGTGTAGTCTTTAGTCTTTTAGTAGCCTTTTACTGTGGCGGCGCCACCTACCTGCATGACGCCGCACATAGTTTTGACACAAAGCAACATAGTACCAACCGTGTCAACAGATGGCGCCACAAAAACCAACTCATCTCCATACTACAACAGTAAAATAGTACGGGAAGCCTGCATCGCGGTAGCGAAGTTTCACCACCTCCTTCGCTATACATAGCACCTCCAACTAACATCCCTTGGACCTCGGTCCATGAGCTATACCACCCAGCTCGGAGGAAGATCTTCCCTTTGCCTTCCTCACAGTTGTCATCCTTCTACCTTCCGCTTCCCTAGATTGGTGACCCCGACGTAGCACAGAAGCACCTTCAACATCGTCGCAGCGCCCATCCATCATCGAGTCCACCTTCGCCAGCAGACACAGCAAGCCAGCAATCAAGCCTCAAGGTTCCACCGCAGCATCTTGGACGACGCTTCCTGGACCTTCGGCACACTCGACGGCATCATCCCGACCTGGTCTCCGCAGCCCACGACCGGTGCATCAATGTCGGCCGCATCACGCCGGCGTGGCAGCCCTGCACACCAGCAGCTCGGACCCACCGTCATCACCTGTCTCGACTCACCGCAGACATGAGCAGCACACTGCATCACTGGCAACGCGCCTTCACCCCACCCGTCTCGACTCACCGTAGACAGGGGCACCTGCAGCAGCATTCTCCACTGGCACTTGCAAGCTCTGACGCACTGACTGCTGAGCACACTCACTGACATCGACCTCCGGTCTCAAGGGGGGAGTGATGTGGCGGCGCCACCTACCTGTATGACGCCGCACATAGTTCGACACGAAGCAACATAGTACCAACCGTGTCAACAGATGGCGCCACAAAATCCAACTCAGCGACATCTCCATACTACAACAGTAAAATAGTATGGGAAGCCTGCATCGCGGTAGCGAAGTTTCACCACACCCTTCGGAATGTTCGAGTTCCCTTTTATTACGTTTGGCTTGCGTAATGCAGGCCAAACATTTCAACGGTTTATCGACGAGGTGACACGCGGGCTTGATTTTGTCTACTGCTACTTAGATGATATTCTGATATTCAGCCGTGACCATCAGCAGCACGAAGATCACCTCAGGCAGGATTTACCAGGCTCCGGCACTATGGCTTGGTCATCAACGTGTCTAAGTGCGTTTTTGGGGCTCCCCAGGTAACTTTTCTAGGTTATCGCATCTCGGAGAGCGGAACCAAACCACTGGATGAAAAAGTCCAAGCCATACGCGAGTTCCCCCCACCCAAGGGCGTTAGGTCGCTCAGGCGATTTTTGGGCATGGCCAATTTTTATAGGTGATTTTTGCCTAATGCCGCCCTAATCTAAGCGCCTCTAAACGCCTTGCTCATGGGGACAGTAAAGGGGTCCACACCAATCACCCTAGCCGGTGATGCTCTGAAGGCTTTCTCAGAGACCAAAGAAAGCCTCTCCAACGCAGCTCTTATGGCACATCCGGATTACCGAGCCAAGCTGGCGTTGGTTACAGACGCATCAGACCTCGCTATTGGTGCCGTTCTCCAACAGCTAAAGGACGACGTGTGGGAACCCTTAGCGTATTTCTCCCGGAAGCTCAGCCCGTCCCAACAAAAGTACTCACCGTACGATCGTGAGCTTCTTGCGATCTACGAGGCAATAAAGTACTTCCGTTACATGCTTGAGGCGAGGCATTTCACGATCTATACGGATCACAAGCCGATCAGTTTCGCCTTCTGTGAACAGAAGCAAAACTGTTCGCCTCGACAGTTCCGACATCTGGACTATATATCCCAGTTCACGACCGACATAAGGCACATTGCTGGCAAAGACAATGTCGTAGCCGACACCTTATCTCGCGTCGATGAGGTGGGCGCTCCAGTATGTCTCACCAGCCTCGCCCAAGCCCAAGAGACTGATGCTGAATTGGCCCAGTATCTCTCTGACGCCTAACATCACACCGTCTTAAAAAGATGGACTTTCCTGGAAGTCGGATGCCTTTGTACTGTGACGTCAGCACACCGACTACCAGACCATTCGTCACCACAAGCTTTCGTAGGCAGGTGTTTCAAAGCCTATACTCACTAAGCCATCCCGGTGCCGCAGCCACCGCACAACTCATTGCGGAAAGGTTCGTTTGGCCTGGAGTACGGAAAGACTGCCGCGAATGGGCTCGATCGTGCTTATCGTGTCAACGTGCGAAGGTCAGTCGTCATGTATCAGCTCCTTTGGGTACTTTCGACCTGCCTCGCTCACGTTTTCTTATAGTAAATATTGATCTCATCGGCCCCTTACCGGTCTGTCAAGGCTACAGGTACTGTCTGACAGCTGTTGACCGCTTTACACTATGGCCCGAGGTCATGCCGTTGCCCGACATACGCGCGGAAACAGTCGCAAAGGCATTAATCGCTGGGTGGATCTCGTTTTGGTTGCCCGACAGATATTGTGACAGACCGCGGGGCGCAGTTTGAGTCCGCGCTGTTCCAATATTTAGCAAAGACCATCGGATTCAACCACAAACGCACAACAGCCTACCACCCGGCGTGCAACGGACTTGTTGAGCGCTTTCATCGTCAGCTCAAGGCCTCCATCACCTGCACACACACGCTCAGCAAAATTGGATCGAGGTACTACCTTTTGTATTGTTGGGTATACGAAGCGCCTACAAAGACGACCTTCAGTCGTCTTCAGGCGCGTATTCTTCGCGCTCGTTTCCGCTACAGGTCTGCCCAACTGTGGGCTACGTACAACGTATCCCACACTTTATTTTTATTAGATTTTTTTTTTCCTTTCCTTTTCTTAACGCTTTCCCGGCTGATTGGATGCGCCGCCATCGACTACGCATGCGCTTGCCCACTTGTGGGCTACGGATGACGTGATTTTTTTGTTGTTTTTTTCCTTTTGCGGTCGGCTAATATTACGTACGCGCGTTCAATAAACACAGACATACACACACACGTGCGTTTGCCCACCCGTGGGCCATATACAAGGCGTCCCAACTTAGTTTTGCTTTCTTTATTGTTGCGTTAATTTTAGCCCATTTGCCCTTACCTTAGTAAACAAATACGTCCAGCCCAACTATAGAATATATACAGGGTGTTGTTCTTTTTACTGCCTTTAAATTTGTTTATTTTTTTAATTTTGTTTTTATTATTTTTTTGTCTACTTTCATTCATCGCGATGCCGACCAAGTCACAAGCCGCTATTTTTAGGGAGGCAGTTAAGGCCATACTTCAGCTCCTTGAGATAGGGTCACAAATTATTGCTGGCGGCACCACACATTCCATATTGGAGTTTAACGTGCGTTTCGCACAGATACAAGGCGTGAAAGACAGGATGGACGCAGTGTATTATAGCATTCTTGACGAGGAGGACCTGGACGAGAAGACCGAGAAGGCATACACTGAGAACCACACAAAAGCCTCCGGGGCGTACATTGGGATTCTTGTGGCTAGGGAGGAAATCTTACCCTCTTCCACGTCATCCCCAACCCATAGCGCTCAGCCCAGTTTCGGCGTCAATACGCCCACAGCCGTCCTCCCCAAGATAGCGCTGCCCAGGTTCAGCTCAAAAGTGGAGGACTGGCCTTCCTTCATTGCGCTGTTTAGGAGTCTGACTGACGACATGGCGACCCTGTCGGACGCAGTCAAGCTCCACTACCTATTCTCAAGTCTCAGCGGTGAGGCGTTAAGTATGGTATCCCACTTAAAGGTCACCAATGAGAATTTTGCCGTGGCCATGGACATCCTCACGAAGCGGTACGAGAACCGCCGGGTTCTCATTGATAGTTTTGTGGACATCATCCTGGGGCTGCCAAGCATCCATACGCGCTCGAACATCCGCACACTGTTCCTTACGCCGCTCATATCGGCTCAGTGTGCCCTCAACAATTTAGATCTGCCCATAGGAGACGACTACGTGTTTGTGTCAATAGTGGTGCGGAAGCTCAAGGGCGAGCTCCGCACGCTATTTGAACGCAGGCACGGGTCTAGTAACACCCTGCCCACGTTAAGGGACCTTATCTCCTACCTCGAGGAGCACGCGCGCTGTGTGGAGACAGAGTTCTCCAACATAGCCTAGCCGCAGCCCATTCACGCCTTGCCCGGCCCTTCTCGTAGCCGCGCGCCTCCTCAGTTGCCCCATCGCATTTATGCTCAGGTGGCTCAGCAACAGCCCGACCATTACCGTGGCCGCTCCTCAGCTCCATCGCCTCACCGCGCCTATGATCAGCCTACTCACCAACCGTTCCGCCCAGCGCAGCAAATGCGTCACCGCCCATCCACCTCCCCGGCTCGCAGTCAGCCCTTCCCCGTATACTCGGCCTTCCAGCAAAGCTGCTCCTCATCATCGTCCTCGTCCTCTTCCTCACGCTCGACGTCCTACTGTCCCTATTATGCCACTAGGGGACATACGCTCATGACGTGCAGATGGTACAATGCCCAGCCAACACAGGGCCGTTGGGACTTTGTACAGGCACGCGAACGCTGCCAGCGTTGTCTCGGCCGTCACTACGAGAGCGAGTGCAGGTCAAGGGGGGCATGCAAGGACTGTGGGAGCACGAACCACCACACGTCCCTCCATCGACCAGACGGCCCAACGCACTCAGCTCATTCGTCGTCTGTACATGTACCCCCACCACAGCTGACAGAGCACTCGAGGGAGCGTCCCAGACACAGCAGGCGGCACGAACCCGCACATGCCAAACAGGCGCAACCCAGCTCTGCTCACAGAGCCAGCCCGCCCAGGTCCGGTTCGCCAGGTAGGCCCCGCGAACGCCGCCAGCAATTATGACTCCCAACTATCACGGAGCACCCTAGCGAAGAGGTAGATTTAGCCCATGCCCAGTCAACCCATGCCCACACAGCTGATACATACTCAGCTCATACAATTTCAGCTGATACTCAATCAGCTCACTCACCTTCTGTGCCCACTGGCACACCCATTTTGTTGCCAACCGTCTCACTAAGAGTCGCGGACGTACATGGCCATCTTCACACAGCCAGAGCTTTATTGGACTGTGGCAGTATGCTGACGTTAATAACGTCACGCATGGCACGACTTTTGAACCTGCCATCAAAACCCACTTCTTTAAAAATTACAGGAGTTGGGAATCAGCACAAACATGAGTCAAAGGCGGCAATAACAATAGTATGCCGACCCACTCACAATGATACTCCTACAATTACTGCCACAGCTCACATTTTAAAAAACGTCACTGGCTACCTTCCCTTAGAGAAGGTACCAAACATTTCCCACGTACTAGGCCAGCCACCCGTGCCATTGGCTGACCAGCTTTACCACACACCAGCCCCGATCGACCTCTTATTGGGGTCGGACGTTCTTGGCCAGGTGTTGGACGGGACTAAGGTCTCGTTGGGCCCGGGCAAGCCCATAGCCTTCGGCACGATTTTCGACTTCGCGTTGATAGGACCCATTGAGGACTTGTATGCGCAGCCGGCGCAGCAGGTTAACTCAGCTCACGTCGTCAGCTCACAACCAGACTCAGCTGAATCAGCCCAGGACATACGTCAGAGTCTGGAAAGGTTCTGGGAGTCTGAGGAGCCTCTCCCTCAATCTCACACTCATAATGATCCCCTGGAGGAACAATGCGAGGAAATCTTCCGCTCTACCACTACACGCGATCCCTCAGGCAGATATACGGTTGCTCTGCCCTTTCTAAAGGACGCCCCTCAACTAGGCAAAACTCACCCTATCGCGTTACGCAGATTCCTCAATATTGAGAAGAAGCTAATGGCGAACCCGTCTCTGCGTTCTAAATACGTCGACTTTATGGCCGAATACATCGACTTAGGGCACATGGCTCCCTGTCACCCAAATACATTCGCCCATAAACCTCACTTCTACATCCCTCACCATGGCGTATTTAAGTCAGGGTCGGACAAGCTGCGCATTGTTTTTGATGGTAGCTGCAAAAGCTCCAATGGTGTCAGCATAAATGAATGCCTACACACAGGCCCCGCCCTTCAACAGGACATTGTGGACATCATCATGTCCTTCAGAACGCATCCAGTCGTTTTCAGCACTGACATCCAGAGGATGTTCAGAAATGTGCTGGTTGCCCCAGACCAGAGACGGTATCAGCTGATACTATGGCGGTCCTCACCAGATCACCCTCTGCTCACCTACGCCCTCAATACAGTCACGTACGGCTTAAGATCAAGCCCATATCATGCAATCCGAACTCTGCTCCAGCTGGCTGATGATGAAGGCCATCGCTACCCTGGAGCCGCTCAGGTTCTTCGCAAGTCTATCTTCGTTGATGACATCTTGTGTGGTCATGACACGGTTGAATCCGCCCAAGCACTTCAGGACGAGTTGATAAGTCTGCTAGACCTAGGCGGCTTTCAGCTCAGTAAGTGGACATCTAACTCGCCTAAGCTGCTCGAGAGATTTCCCGACAACCAATGCGACATGCCCAAGGACTTCGACATGAACCCAGAGTCCACGTCCATTAAGGTCTTGGGTATACAGTGGAGCCCTCAGTCAGACGAGTTCACCTACCGCATCTCTCTGCCCCCCATCACACATGTCACAAAGCGGTCTATTTTAAGCACCGTAGCCTCACTTTATGACCCAAACGGTTGGGTTTCCCCCGTTATCTTCCGCGCAAAGCTGCTGCTTCAGCAATTGTGGCTACTGAAACTGGAATGGGATGAGCCCACTCCCTCTGAAGTGCAAAAGGAGTGGCACCACATCTCAGAGGATCTGCCGCTGTTGTCTAGCATTCGCTTCCCTCGGCACGTTTGTGCAAGCAAAGGCTCAGCTGCATACTCGCTTCACGGGTTTGCAGATGCCTCTGAAGCCGGGTTTGCCGCCGTTGTTTACCTCCATGAGCTCGATGCCTCCGGAGATACTTTAGTACACTTGATTGTCGCCAAGTCGCGAGTCGCACCAATCAAGAATCGCCTCACAATCCCCAAGTTAGAGTTGCCGGCCGCCACCCTACTCTCCCAGCTCATGATCCGTGTGTCGGTTCAGTTATCGGCCCATATCAGTATACAACAACATATATGTTGGTCAGACAGTACGATAGTCCTGGCCTGGCTCAATACACCGCCTCACCGTCTTCAACCCTTTGAAGCCAACAGGGTAGTCAAAATCAGCTCAGGCTCACCAGAATGTACCTGGCGACACGTACCCTCCGAGCTCAACCCGGCAGATTGCGCAAGCAGAGGGATGTCTGCGCAATCCCTGTCAGCCCACGACCTATGGTGGTCTCCCACGTGGCTTGGACAGCCTTGTGAGTCTTGGCCTGCAATGCCCTTAGCTCTGGGCCATCACGCCCTGCCCGGCCTTAAGCCCAAACACGTCCCGTCACTGGTCACAGTGCCCGGTCTTGACTTTGACCTGCTCACTCGGTTCAGTTCACTAGACAAGCTCGTCGGAGTGACAGCTTGTCTAAAACGCTTTCTGCACAACTGCAGACATCACCCAGATTCGCGACGCTCAGGCCCCTTGTACGTCAGTGAACGAAGAGAGGCCCTACTTTACTGGGTGCGCAGTGTCCAGCACAATGAGTTTGCGGAGGACATCCACCGCCTTCAAACTGGCAAAATCTGCTCCGTCAGACTCCAGCGGCTGTCACCTCTCATTAAAGATGAGCTCCTTAGAGTTGGTGGACGACTGTCCCATGCGTCTATCCGATATGACGCGCAGCACCCGCTCATACTTCCCAGCTCTAGCCCACTTGTAGACCTTATCATTGACCACTACCACAAAATACACTGCCACCCTGGCGCTGACACTTTACACGCTATCCTACGCCAACAATTTTGGATATTGTCCGCGCGCCGTATTATTAGACACCGAGTTTTTAAATGCATTAGATGCTTTCGATGCCGGGCCCAGCCGCAAGCGCCCTTCATGGCCGACCTGCCAGCCGATAGAGTTACGCCTCAGCCAGTATTTAGTCAAGTCACGACCGATTTCGCCGGACCATTCCTCGTTAAATCTAGTACCCTACGTAATGTTAAACTCTTAAAAGCGTACTTTTGTATATTCGTGTGCCTCTCGACTAAGGCGGTTCATTTGGAACCGGTCTCGGACCTCAGCACGGAAGCGTTCCTCGCGGCATTACAGCGTTTTATAGCACGCCGCGGTGCCCCGGTTCTCATCCGCTCGGACTGCGGTACAAATTATGTAGGCGCTAGAAATCAGCTCATCGAAGTACAAAACTTTCTTGCCTTGAATAATGACACGATTGCGCATAAGCTCGCTGGTCAGCACATTACTTGGTTGTTGAACGTCCCTAAGGGACCATGGTTCGGTGCGTTACATGAGATCAACGTAAAATCAACAAAGCAACTTTTATATCGCGTAATTGGCGAACAACACCTCACATTCGAGGAATTCTCCACACTTTTAGCTCGAATTGAAGCGGTCCTCAACTCAAGACCTCTCTGCCCACTTTCGTCTGATCCTTCAGACTTTGAGCCGCTTACAGCCGGACATTTCCTTATAGGCCGCCCACTAACGGCCCTTCCCGAACTATCCGTGGAAGATAGGCCGATCTCCACACGTAGGCGATTCCAGATGGTACAGGCCCTTTCCCAGCGCTTCTGGACGCTGTGGACCCAGTCCTACCTGCATACCCTTCAAACCCGCTCCAAATGGTTGTCCCCATCCTCCCCTCCCCGAGTCGGCGAGCTCGTCCTCATCAAGGAGGACAACCTGCCTGCCCTCCAATGGAGACTGGGGCGCATTGCTCGCACCCTGGCTGGGAAGGATGGCGTCGTGCGGGTGGTGGACCTGGACACCGCGAATGGACATCTTCGGAGGCCTGTATTCCGGATCGCCAGGCTCCCATTGGATGAGCCCACCCTGGCCCCCGGAGGATGTTCCCGCCAAAGCCGGGACGGCCATTCAAACTATACCGCCATCGGTAAGGCGGTTGTTGACGACCGCGTCCGCCTATCTGCCGCGGCGCCACCGCTGCGCGACCCGCAGCCGCTGGCTTAGTGAGATACCGCGCCGACCAGTCTATCTGTGAACTACCGCGAGACGCCCACAAAATACGCGCGCTGGTATCCTGAACCCAATGTGAAGAGAACGCCTGAGTGCCTGTGATAACGTAAAGTGACTTTGTGCTGTGCCGTGACAAATCGCCTACATCGCCGCCCGCCAGCTCGCTGCCCCGTCTCCTACAGTTGCCCGATCACCCATCATCATCCCAGGTAAGCCTTCCTACCTATCTACCTACCAGTTCCCTACGTCGCGTAATCGCCACTCAGACGTGGCGACTACAGCTGAATTGTTGTATGGGGAGCCCTTAAGGCTCCCCGGCGAATTTTTCAATCCGACCACACCCTGTACTACTGACATGTCAGACTTTACAGCGCGCTTACGCTCGTTCGCTGAGACCCTCAAGCCGGTTCCAGCTTCTCGCCACAGCCAACAGAGCGTTTTCGTATTCAAGGAACTAGCCACTAACGAACACGTCTTCCTCCGTGAGGATGCTTCGCGTGTGACCTTTCAACCAGCTTATTCTGGCCCTCACAAGGTGTTGGAGAGAAGTAACAAGGTTTTTAAACTCCTGATCAATGAAAAACCTGTCACTGTGAGTATCGACCGCCTAAAGCCTGCATTCACACTTACAAACGAGGAAGACCTACGTAACACTCACACTTACACACCTCCAAACACTCACACTTACACACCTCCAAACACCCACACTCATACACCTCTAAACACACTCACAGACATGCCTACACCAGTTCAACCACACAAAACAACTCGTTCTGGGAGACATGTTCGGTTCCCGGACTATTATCGACCCTAACCAGATCTCTGGGGGGGAGTGATGTGGGCTTCTCCCACATTAGTCAAATAATATATTATATATCTATATTTTATATAACATAAAATATTATATAATATCCATTTCATATTGTAATATATCCTATAATTATTATTGTACAGTTGTCGAGGTACAATATGAAATCCCAAAGAACCAGGAGAAATAAAACTATATGACTCCTTAACGAAGATATTTATTTACATGTTTGCTTTGCATATGTACTAGTCAGCGAAACGAAACCATAGCGTGATTCACAAAATGGCACAGTGACATCTATTGGTTGAACTAAACAATTAAACATTGTCAACGTGATTAGACATACCGCCCACCAAGGAAGCATTCCTTTACCGCCCACCGTGAGGCAACGCTAATAAAAATTGACAATGTCCTTGGGGGAAAATTGACAATACATAATTTAGTTTGATATACAAAAGGTATTGTATCTTCGCAACTAACACAATAAACAAATAATGACAAACTTATAAAATTAACAATGTTGCAACGACTTGCATAACAATAATTAAAAGGTATAATAAAAATAGCAAAAACAGAGATACGACTTGCAGTACAATTAGGCCGTGCAATGTATTATAACTATTAATTATATAAGGGACAGAGTTTTGAAGTTGGACGCTTGACTAAGAAGTTCTTACAGTACCTAAAAAGTCACGACACGGGTAATATTGTCCCGGCCTGGATGCAGTTCTACTACACCATAAAGTCACTTTGCCGTAGGTAAGTTACCTTCTACAATAGCAACTAATACCTTTTGTTGCAATGTGGGTCTTGACCACTGAAATAACTGATGAGTCCACCGATGCCAGAAACTCTGCACCTTTCGTTGAGTAAATTTACTGCCTCTGCCCTTTGACACTCTTACATTGATGGATCTAGCGTAATCTGCGACCGCATGTACAAAAAGCTTTAACGGTATCACCATGCAAGATTGTAACCGGCCCATTAGTTGATGTTTTGTCTCAGCTGCATATCTGAGACATGTTACGCAGTTGTGAATGTATTTCCTTGGTAAATTCTTGGCCCTCGACTTCCAGTACTTGTACTGTGCCCAAGTTATTTAGCCACAACTGCAACCCACCATGAAACGTTTCTTTATGAACATAATTTATTAAAAGTTTAGCAAAATTAGCATTAAGTGGGATAATGAGCGACTGCTTTATGCTCTCTAACAACGAAGATTCCCGGAGACGACCTACCCTTAATAACCTTTTGCCATTCTTAAACAAAGAAATAAGACTGCTCTTTTTTTTCACACATTTCTTATTTTGCAGATCCCGTTCTTCATATAAATATGGACCTTGACTTCGGCGAATACAAACTTCTATAGCTTTTAGCATCTCTGGTTCCGTCAGGTAAGGTTTGCTCTCGCATCTGACATCACGAAATGTGTAATATAATTTTATTTTAGTTACAGGTCCAGTCGTCTGAGGAAAGTGTGTGGTGTAACCAAACTCATCGGTGTTCCGGTTCCAGGTAAGTCCCAATATATTTGACAGGTTTTCTTTGGCTTTCACCTTTTTTACCTTTGCTAACAACTTTTTATTGTTAGTGAACCCATGCAGTATCAATCCACTTTTAGCTAGTAATGCATTAATTTCATGGTAGGTTTTCATAGGTTTCATTTCATCTCGCTTTTCAGTTTGACAATCATCTGTCATAAAATCGTAAACTTTTGATGCCTTTTCGACAATCAATAGATATGTATGGCCTTCGTCGTGAGCTATTTGTCGCAACGCTTTGACTGCCAAATAAGGAGCACTGAAGGTACTGAAATTAACTCTCAAAAGCCTGTAATACTTTGTTTCAAAGTCAACCTTTTCTTTCAAAACTATTCTCTGGAACTCCACATCTTCCTCTGCAACATTCACTGGGCGATGTATTTTTATAACATCTGCAGACAAACTTACAGGGTCCTCTCGCCACCTTATCAAAATGTGTCGCAGGTTTACTTTTAATGTGGGTCTCATCACGATAGAATCGTTGAATGGTACTCCGTTAGTGCCCTTGCATGACGCATCAAACTCTACTCTAGTTTTTGTGGTGATTCTATCCTCACGGACAATAGCGTGGTGTGATAAATATACCGTTTCAGACTTGCTCTCGACTTCCACATGTCCTGACAGGATCCATCCGAGGTGAGTGTCTTGTGCTATTTGTGAACTTTGAGGACTTTTTAATAGTCCTTCTTTTATAACATGACAGTACACTTTGGCCCCTAACAACTATAATTAACAAAATGTTAATTTTGTTAGGTGATTTAAAATCTGGATCGGCTAAATTGATCTTATGCAGATCTGGCCAATCCGGTAACTCAAGTTTACATTCAGGTAATACCGACGTGAGTTTCCTCAATACATGAGCCTTTACCTGAATGTGAAATTTGGAATCAGTGAGCGACTGAATATTAACTAGAACCGCGTATTTAGATACTACGCCGCTCTGATTACCTCCTAAACCTGAGATGGTACTGCGAACACGTACCTTTTTTAATTTCAGCATTTGACCTGCTGCTTCAGATATGAAGGACGCTTGTGACCCTTGATCAAGTAGTGCCCTTAATACCTGGAACGACCCATCCTTAGACTCAGCCTGTACAATGGCTGTCGCTAATAATACCTGTCTTTGGATGTTGCCCTTTGAGAAATGGGCCGCAATGGTTGATACTTCGTTCAACGAGGATGATGGAGTAGCTGCATTATTATCTATGTATTGATACCCTGTTGCTTGAGAAGCAACATCTACGTCTTCATCCACGCCGGTTCTTGGGTGCAATAAAGAATGGTGTTTGCGCTTACATACGCGACATTTGGTTGACACACGACAAAATTTAGCAGAATGATTTTTACCAAGACAGTTAAAACATAGACTATGTGACTACAGTTGCACGACGTTTTTCTACGTCGTCTTTAGCAAATTTCTTGCAATTGCCTAACTTATGACTATCTGAGCAGATTGGACAGGAAGTATTTGAAGTGACATGTAAAACTTTTGGATATTTAATGTTATTGAATGGTACTTTAGGTTTACTATTAGGTTCTATAAATTCTAAAGCGCGAAACCGTGTTTCTAAAAACTCTTGAAATTCGTTAAAAGTTGGCAAATCCTCGGATGACTTACTTACCTGCAATTCCCATTGCTTCCGAGTCTCTGCGTCCAACTTCAAACACACAATGAATATGACGATAATGTCCCAAGACTGTACATCTACACCAATATTAGTAAGCTCGTGCATACAATCGGTGGTAGTATCTAACAATTCTTTAAGAGAATTAGATGACTCGGTTGTCATTTGTCTTTGATTAAACATACGCGCAAGAATACAATTCGAAACAAATTTCCTATTGTTATACCTTTTTGTTAACATATTCCAACATTTTACATAGTTTAATTAAGTGATAGGCACATGCCTTATAAGCTGCTCAGCTTCGCCTGACAATTGGGTTTTCAGGTAATGCAATCTTTGCACATCGTCTATGCTCTTGTTATTATGAATGAGTGAAGTGAAGAGATCGCGAAATGATGACCACTCGGTGTACTTTCCGCTGAATATGGGGATCTTTATTTTTGGCAACTTTACAGATGTTCCACTATTGTGTGCGCTATGCTCGGTCGACTCATCTGAAGCATCTGAGTAACGACTTGCACCAGAATGTTGTTCTAATAGTTCTCTCAATTGTGATGAGAATTTAAGATATAACTCCTCCGTCTCCCCGTGCAAGTTGTTAACGAAATAATCGTGTTCGCTGCAATCTACATCACTTAGAATGATTTTGCTATGGTTCTGTGTAAATTCTAACCATTTCTGTTCGATAACTTTAAGTCTGGAATCTATGTACTGTTTAGTTAGCCTTTCTTTTGGACTCTTTTTGAAATTGACTTTGCTATTTTGAATTTGAAATATTAGGTCTTCTTGTAGTTTAATTAAATCCATTTTGAAAACTGATAAAAATTTCCAAGTGTTTTTTTTTCAAAATTTTCTAAGTCTAGATGAATTCAAAATATTCTAAGTGTTTGAAACACTTTTGGCTTCGCATGAAAATTGGGCATGGATTCCCCGTGTCGTCGTTTTTATGCGAATTATTCTAAGTCCAAACCAAACAGTAAAATTTTACAAGTCTTGCAAGCTACATAAATTCTTTTAAGTGTCTGACACAACAAATCGTTAAAGTACTCACAGTTTCTTCTTCACATTACCACTCCACTGATTCCTGTTGCGATACCAGCTCCGCTGTTGCAATTCTTATCCGCAAGACCATCCGCTCACCATCAGCGCTGTCCAAGCGTCCAAAACACGAAACTTGCTAAAATCGTGTATTTTATTCTTGCCAACCAAAAATCTTTTATCCGTGCGGTGACGGAGAAAGAATACCAATCGCCGCCCCTCTCTCCGTCCGGTGGGTGTCGTAAAAAGCGACTAACGGACTCTTTCGAGCGATGATCTGCTCCACTGGTGGTAGGGCTTGACCCGTCTGGTTGGTAACCACCGTACGCATGGTGTAAAACCCGTCAAGTGACTGCTTGTCGGTCGCGTTTCGGGATCAGCCAGCGTATAACCAGAGCTCGAGAGGATGATGCTGCGATGTATTTGGTCTGTGGAGGCTTCCGTCAAACCAGTGCCAGGAGGACTTCGTTAACCTGCCGACCAGGGAGACCCGTAGAAACGGTTGTCCCGCTGGCCGCCCGTGGCACAGTACAGGGGCCCAAGCGAGCCTAACCAGCTCGTGAGGCTGCCTCACCATGCCACGCATAATCTCGGGGTGGTCCGTCGTGCCGGTTGGTGACCGGAAGGTGGGGTCCCGGCGGCCATTCCCGGGGGGGTTCGGGGGCCCTTCCGTTCGGCAGGTTAATAATACTCGTCTGTGGGCAAATTCCTGGGGAAACAGGCCACCACACTTTGACCATTCGCATCGCGGCATCATTTTCTCGATTCACGCCTCTCTCTTTCCACTCCTAAAATGACAGCGCCTAACAACAAAACTGGTACTACAGCGGTGCACACCCCCACCACAACCTTACCGTTTGAGGTGGAGTTCGCTTACATCCGCGGACTCCATGCAAACCTCACCATCTCGAGACGGCACGGCCAGCAATGTTGTTCCTGACGGAGACGCAAATAATCCGCCCAGCTGACACCACCTACCTGAACTATCCCGGCTTTGTGCTTGAAGAATCCTTCAAAGCCAAAGCCGGAGTTTGCTTATTCGTTCGGGCGGATATTTGCTGTCGCCGTCTGCGCTGTCTGGAGGACCCTTCCTTCTCCCTCCTAGTGGTACACGTCGACTTAGGCTCTCATTGCCGTGTCTACGTCTGCGTCTACCGATCCCATAACGGCGACATGGAGACAACTCGACTAATTGAACATCTTAGTCGGGTAGCAGATGAAGCGCAGGAGCGGTTTCCATCGGCGGAACTGGTGTTTTTGGGGGACTTCAACGCCCACCATGAGTTGTGGTTAGGTTCCTCCAAAACAGACCATGCTGGTAGAACTGCCCACGCATTCGCTCTCACGCATGATCTGACGCAACTGGTGAACCAGCCCACCAGGATCCCAGACATAGTTGGCCATGCGCCCTCCTTACTCGACCTTCTGCTGACGAGTCGCCCAGCTGGATACCGGGTGGAGATTCGAGCTCCTTTAGGTTCCTCGGATCACTGCTTGATATCCAGCACAGTGCCCTTGGCATCGCGCCCGCCAACAGCGGTTTCGAAACGCCAGATTTGGCACTACGCGTCGGCAGACTGGGACGGTATGCGGGAGTATTTTGCATCCGTCCCTTGGAGGCAGCGCTGCTTTAGTGAGAAGGACCAAACCGCTAGCGCCACTGCCGTTGCTGATGAGATAGTATTAGGAATGGAATACTATATTCCACACTCCTATGTCATCAGCAAAGGCAGACGCAACCGCTGGTTCAATCGCGAGTGTGCCAGCGCTGTTGAAAGCAAACAGACGGCATACCGCGCTTGGATCAGAGGTAAAGCTCATGGGGATCCCGAAACTTGCTCGCTAAAAGCAGCCTATAATAATGCCACCAAGTCGTGTAAGAGGGCCTACATTAGAGCGGATGCCCAGCGCGTTGCACGAGTAGGCCAAGAACTCCTAACGCATCCTACGGGCAGCCGTAGCTACTGGTGTCTGGCCAAAGCCGTGCAATCCAACTTCTGCCAACCCTCGCTGCCACCACTGAGATGTCTTGACGGAACTTTAGCTCACAAGCCGCAGGAAAAGGTCGATCTCCTGGCCAAACTCTTTGCAGCTAACTCCCGGATCGATGACTGTGATGCACAGCCACCCTCAGTTCCTCACTGTGGCCACACAATGTCTGATATTAAAATCAGGCAGTGTGATGTCCGTGCGGAGCTGCAGTCAATCGATGTCCGGAAAGCTAACGGTCCTGATGGCATCCCAGCAATAGTTCTGAAAATGTGTGCAGCGGAGTTGTCCCCTGTGTTAACGCGTCTGTACCGTCTCTCGCTCTCTTCGGGTTGTGTGCCGGAATCTTGGAGAGAAGCTAATGTGCAACCGATCCCTAAAAAAGGAGATCGGTCAGATCCGACTAATTACCGCCCTATAGCCGTAACTTCAGTGTTGTGTAAGATCCTAGAACGAATATTGAACAAACAGCTTATTCGATACCTAGAAGATCACTCCCTATTTCACGATCGTCAATATGGGTTTCGGCCAAAACGGTCAACGGGTGATGTTCTAGCGTACGTCACACATCTCTGGGGTGAGGCTATTGACAAGCGTGGCGAGTCACTGGCAGTTAGCCTTGACATAGCCAAGGCTTTTGATCGGGTCTGGCACAAAGCTCTTCTCTCCAAGCTCCCGGCATACGGTTTGCCCGCTCAGTTCTGTACCTGGATTGCTAGCTTCCTGCATGAGCGTAGAATCCGTGTCCTTTCGGATGGATGCGCTTCGCGGTTCATGTCAGTGAACGCTGGTGTTCCTCAGGGCTCCGTTCTATCCCCCACGCTGTTCCTTCTGCATATCAATGACATGCTTCCTCTTGGAAACATTCATTGCTATGCAGATGATAGCACAGTGCATGGGGGATATAACGGTCACCCAACGGCTGGGCGGGTAGACACCGAAATGAAGCGAGCAAATCTTGTCATTGAGCTCGATCGGGTGTTGGATCTCATTTCTAAATGGGGCTCCGATAATCTAGTGGAGTTCAATGCCAAGAAAACACAGGTGTGTGCGTTCACAGCGAAAAAGTCGCCATTCCTTCCCCTTCCTTCTCTTCAGGGTACATCTCTAGGCCTGCAGAGCAGTATTAACATGCTCGGTATGGATATCCGCTGCGATCTGAACCAAAAGGACTACATCGAAACCGTGATTAAAAATGCTTCACGTAAACTCGGTGTCCTGAACAAGGTGCGGCGATTCATCACGCCTGATCAGTTGTGTCTATTATACAAGACACAGGTGCGGTCTTGCGTGGAGTATTGCTCTCACCTTTGGGACGGCTCCGCAAAGTACCTTCTCGATGCCTTGGACAGATTGCGCATTATCGGCAATGCGGAGGTCACTAAAACTCTCGAGCCTTTGCAATTGCGTAGAGATATTGCGTCACTCAGCGTCTTTTACCGTTTATACCATGGCGAGTGCTCTGAAGAACTCTTTGACCTCATCCCTCCTTCTCCCTTCCTCCATAGGAGTACGCGTGCTGCTCTCCGGAGTCACTAATTTACAGTCTCTAACATTCCATCACGCACAAAGAAATTTGGTGACTCGTTTCTTTGCCGCACTTCCAAAAGATGGAATAGTCTACCAGCACACGTATTCCCTCCTACCTATGACATAGGGTCCTTCAAACGAGGCGTGAAGAAGCACTTTGTGGGCCGGCAGAGTGAGGATGACTGATGCTACGTCTCTTACGCTGCACCAGTTGTCCTCGCGCCTGGACCTCATTTCCACTTAACATCAGGTGGAGTGGGGTCATTTGCCGGGCTTGGTATAAAAAAAAAAAACAAAAAATCGCTCTTAGGCTCGAAGGACCTTGTACAGTTGTCGACGTACAATATGATATCCCAAAGAACCAAGAGAAATAAAACTATATGACTCCAGAACGAAGATATTTATTTACATGTTTGCTTTGCATATGTACTAGTCAGCGAAACGAAACCATAGCGTGATTTACAAAATGGCACAGTGACATCTATTGGTTGAACTAAACAATTAAACATTGTCAACGTGATTAGACGACTATATACATAAAATAAACCTTTGCTATATTTACATATTTACAAAATGATATTTACATTAACATACTATTTTATTATCTTATAACATTTACTTATTTACACATTTCCATACATAAAAACTCCTCCGGCATTATTCAGTACCAGCTGATTGCCGTCCCATGGAATGGAGTCGCGCACACACCGAGCGAACCTATTGTTCTATAATATGGTCGGCGCACGCGCAGACCGCGTGCCGCCTTGATAGCCAGTCAGAATCTATACACGCTTAACGCCGTACGCACGTTCGATTGCCTCCCGCTAGTTTCCGACGCGCTCGCTTGCTTATATGTTTATGTGCTTCGATATTCTGCTTGTGCTTAAATACCTATCTGCTGTGCACTGTACTCCTTTTATCTGTGTCTGTGCTAAGTAAACGTGTTGTGTCGATAATGGATAATTTTTCAAATAATTAAATTTTAATGTTTTTAATCAAATATTCCAATTTCCATCAAAAAACCATATGTACCTAAAATAATACCATATGTTAATGTATTTTTTTTGTGCATTTTCTGATAGCTTACATATCAACACTTTTTCGAGATAACATTAAGCCGAAGTAATACTATTTTAATTTCATGTGGACTTGAAACCGTAAGAGATAATTTTAGTTTTTATAGTAAATAAGTTATTATATCGTGAGTTTGCTTTTATAAAAAATGTATGGAATGCATCGTACAAATTATTAATAACTAATTTATTTCACTAGCTGTCTAAAATGGTGTAATAGTTCCCATCTGCATTGACAATTACAATAATAAAGTGCGAACAAGGGGTCGTGTGGCGGTTTGATGTGTGCTCGAGTGTGCGATGTTGAGCAACCTGCGTCTGCCGTCAAGTCCTATTCACACACGTCCACGTCGTCGGCCCTGGAAATGCTGCCGTCACTAAGCAAGCATCGCACATCCACCATCTACCTTGCGACGTGCAGCAGCCGAGTGTGTGGGGCTAACCCGCCAGTGATATCCCGCACGGTGGGCCATTCCCATACCCTCAATCCCATGATCCTATCCATAGCAACTCACCTCTTTACCACTTTCCTTCCCCTTCTGGTTACGTACGTGATGTTTCGGGTTGTAACTCCAATTAAACTCCGTTCTTCAGTTAACAGGTGTAATCACTTATAGGCACACATATACAATACTTTGCAAAGCAATTTAAAAGCACAGCAACAAAGCAATTATCAAAATATATAGTCGTTGGTAGCGTAAGTACATTAATACAAAACAGTTATCCTCTGACAGCTCGGATTGCTATCACTCCTCGCCACTCGTCGCGCCGCTGTCTTTCCATCGTTCTGTTTGGTCGCAGAGCGAACGAATGCTTCAAGGACGACATTTTGTTTTTGCATCAGGCTGCGCGCTCACTACTAGCTGCGCTGGATGCATTAATGCGATGCTCCGCTATGTTAAGTTGTGTTAGTATTTATGGGTGTTAGTTATTACTGGAATAAAGTTAATTATTTAATGTTATGTGTTAAGGTTATCTTTGTATACTAAGTATTATTTTGGTTTATGTTTAGTAGTTTATAAGTATGAGTATGATTTATATATATCTACATGTTATTATGTACAGATAGATATTTAGATGCAGATGTTATGTAATACGAATATATATTTTAAGGTGATATTATTTACGTACCTATTATGTTACACTATTATTACATATATATTTATTATGTAGTATAGTGGGGTCGCCACATCACTCCCCCCCAGAGACCATCTATGGGCAATAATATTCTGGGAAATGTACTCGGCGTCCTGATTTTGTACGCTGTATTCTGTCATGCCCCTCTTTTTCAGTAACAGGACTCTCATTTCTAGCAGGATGACTGATTACAGTGTCATTAATTGGTGGGTTTTGTTCTGTCAATATGTAAGCCGGTTTTATTCTGTCTACAGAGACCGTTACAGTTTTGCCCCTTACTAAGATTTTATATATTTTGTCGCCTTTTTCTATTACCACGTGTGGTCCAGTATATGGAGACTGTAGTGCGCCACGTACAGCGTCTGTTCGTAAAAAGACGTGACTGGCTGAAGCTAAGTCTTTGTATATAAATATTTTCTTCTTACAATGCCGGGATGCCGGCACAGGTTGAAGTTTTTGTTGTTGTTTAGGCGGACAGCAAAATCAGTAATTTCTTCCGTGGCTTTTGCGATTGGATGAAAAAACTCTCCAGGTAGCCTTAGTGGTTCACCATAAACTAGTTCTGCGGAAGATGTTTGCAGATCATCTTTCAGGGCGCTTCGAATACCTAGCAAAACTAATGGAAGGCACTCTGTCCAGTTATCGTTATGACACATAATTGATGATTTAAGTTGTCTGTGGAATCTTTCGACTAAGCCGTTGCAGGCAGGATGATAGGCTGTTGTTCTTTTATGTCTGAATCCTTCAATTTCCGACAAACTTTTGAATAATGAAGATTCAAACTGCCGGCCGCGGTCTGTGACGATGTCTTCGGGGCATCCAAATCGGGATATCCAGCCGGAAAGTAGAGCCTTAGCTACTGTCTCGGCTGTCATGTCTAACATGGGAACTGCTTCAGGCCAGCGCGTGTATCTATCAATGGCGGTAAGGCAGTAACGAAATCCTTCGGATACAGGTAGTGGGCCGACAATGTCAATATTGATTTCTCTGAATCTGGCGCTGGGCAAATTATAGTTACCCACAGGTGCTTGAACGTGTCTTGTTATCTTAGTCCGTTGGTAATCAGTGCAAGCGCGAGTCCATATCTGGCGATCCTTACTTATGTTAGGCCATACGTATCGGTCTGTGAGTAGTTTGACAGTGGCTTTTACTCCTGGATGGCTAAGTAAGTGTATGCATTTGAAAGCCTGCATCCTCAACTCTGGTGTTACGTAAGGCCTTGGTATTGCTTTGCTGTCGTCGCAGATGAGATCGGTGTGAGTACCAGGTATCTTTACCGTTTTAAGGCTAAGAGAGTATCTGGTATCGCCGTTCAATATCTGTTTGAGCTCTGCGTCCTCTTTTTGGAGTATGGCTAAGAGTAATAAATCAATCGGCTTTTGCAGTTCTTCAATTCTAGACAAGGTATCAGCGACAATATTGTCTTTTCCCGATATGTTTCTAATGTCTGTGGAGAATTGAGATATAAAGCCTAAGTGCCTAAACTGTCTTGGCGAACAGTTTTCTTTTCTTGATGTAAAGGCAAAACAAAGAGGCTTGTGGTTGGTCAAGATGGTGAAAACTCTTGCATCTAGCATGTGTCTAAAATATTTGACTGCTTGGTATATGGTCAGTAGCTCTCGATCATAAGGCGAGTATTTCTGCTGTGCAGAGCTAAGCTTACGCGAAAAGAATGCGAGAGGTTGCCAAGATTCTATCTTTTGTTGTAGGACGGCGCCTAACGCCAAGTCTGAAGCATCTGTGACAAGGCGGGCTTTGCAGTTTGGATGAGCTAAAAGAGTAGCACTACAAAGGCTTCTTTTGCACTCTTCAAATGTTTTAATTTCTTCGTTTCCTAAATCGACTGGATGAGATCCCTTGACGGAGCCGTTAAGTAATTGATGCAGTGGTGCATGAATTTCAGCAGCATGAGGTATAAACCTTCTGTAGAGGAGCTCGATGGCGCAGCGGCTAGCGCGTTCGGCTTGCGGTCTTGCTCGCTAAGCCACTTTCGCAATGGCGGGTCGCTGGATGGGTGACCAATTATAAACATCTCGAGCTCCTCCGTGCTTCGGAAGGCACGTTAAGCCGTTGGTCCCGGTTGTTGTCGTAAGATGACAGTCGTTAAAACCTACCAACCCGCATTGGGCCAGCGTGGTGGGTTATGGCCCAATATCCCCACGTGCTATTGTCCACGTGGGAGGCCTGTGCCCAGTAGTGGGACGTTTATAGGCTGATGATGATGATGAGAAATTATTCATACCTAAGAATCTGCGCAGCTCTTTTACGTTTTTAGGAGCTGGGAATGATTGGATTGCTTCTACTTTAGCATCTAGTGGTTTAGTCCCATCTTTTGAGATTTTATAACCCAAAAATTGCACCTCCTCGACTCCAAGGACGCACTTAGACGGGTTGATAGCAATCCGATATTCTTTTAGCCTATTAAACAGTTGACGAAGGTGGCTTTTATGGCTAGTCTCATCTCTTGAGTAGACCAAAAAATCATCGAGATATGCGTATACGAAATCCATCCCTCTAGTGACTTCATCTACAAAACGTTGAAAAGTTTGGCCAGCATTTCGTAGACCAAACGTCTTATATGGAAATTCGTAAAGTCCGAACGGTGTTGCGATCGCAGTTTTGGCGATATCGTCTGGGTTTACAGGAATTTAGTTGTATGCTTTAATGAGGTCTAGCTTTGAAAAGACTCTGCAACCAGATAAGCTATGAGCAAGGTGGTGTATATGACGAATTGGGTAACGGTCCGGTACTGTACGAGCATTTAACAAACGATAGTCACCACCAGGTCGCCAGCCGTTGTCTTTCTTAAGCGCGAGGTGAAGTGATGATAACCAAGGGCTTTGTGATGGTCTTGCTGTTCCATTTTTCCGAAGCATAGCCTCAAATTCTTCCCTAGCAATTTTTAGTTTGTCAGGCGCTAATCTTCTTGGAATGCAATAAACCGGTGGTCCTTCTGAGGTTATAATGTGATGGACTGTGTTATGGCGTACTTCACGATGTATACCAGGTGGACGGGTTATATCTGAGTAATCTCTAAGGATATCATTGTATATTGACTCACCAAACAGTGTCTTGATTGAAGATATCGTGTCTGATGCGCTTGATGATATTGCTGCGGATGACAAAGAAGTCGTGTTGTCCAGTAAGCGTTTGTTGCGGCAGTCAACTACAAGAATGTAAAACGAGAGAAAATCGACGTCAATTATAGCTTTTGTGACATCTGCCACGACGAATTGCCAATTAAATTCACACCGTAGACCCAGGTCTAGCTGTAAATTACTATACCCATATGTGTTGATGGTGGATCCGTTAGCTGCATACAGCTGGTAACTAGTTTGTAGTCGACGTTTGTTTAGTGATGATCTTGGAAAGACGCAGAGATCGCTGCCGGTGTCCACGAGAAACTGCATCTTTGTCTTTCGATCGGTGACAAACAGGCGACCAGAGCTAGCAGGGCAATCGCTAGCCGCCATTAGCGACTGCCCCGAGAGTTTTCCGAACCTGCTTTGAAGTCGCACGGCTTTACGCATTTAGTAGCTCTTGATTGAAACTTCGAATGATACCAGCAGAGAGGGTATTGGCTGTAGCTTGATTGAGACCTGCTTTGACTGCGTCTACGCTGATGTTGGTCATTACGTCTGGATTTAGAGCGAGATCTGGAGTTGACCTGAAGAATCAAAGCATGTACTTGCCTAGATAGTTCAGCAATTTGTTTGGCCATTGCTTCTATAGGTGAATTATGAGAAGTACTAGCTACCTGAGGATTGGATGGAACGATCTTCTGGATACGGTCAGCTAAATCAGCGAGTGACTCAAGCGTCGATTCTGGTTGTGAAACAATAACCGTTTGAATGTTCTGTGGCAGGCGACTGGTCCAAATAGTTTTCAGAAAATCCGCAGGCACTTTATTGCCAGCAAGGTGTTGCAGGTGTCTTAGGAACTGGGACGGCTTCCTATCTCCTAATTCCTCATGCACCAAAAGTTGCTGGACTTCTCTTTTTCGGAAGGCTGAAAGGCGTTTGATTAACTCTGACTTTATTTTCTCGTATTTGTTGCTTTCAGGTGGAGAAAGAATTAAATCTTTAATTTCCGCTGCATATTGATGATCCAGCTGTGACAGCACATAAAAATACTTAGTGGCGTCGACAGTGATGTTTAACAGTGCGAATTTCCCTTCTACTTGTGAAAACTACACACCTGGTTCTTGCGGCCAAAAAGGTGGTAAGCGGACACCAACGCGATAAATATCGCTTGCACTGGTTGCTCGGCCTAAGTTACCGAGGTCATCTCCGCCACTTGATTCAGCAAATTTATCACTTCCACTTATTGATTTGTGAGCCATAACGTGTATTTACTTCCAAAATAATCACAAAACCCACGGTTTTTTTTTGTAATTAAAAGGCTGCTGCTTTGTATCCGTTGTCTTCAACAGGGGTCACCAGTGTGGTTACGTACGTGATGTTTCGGGTTGTAACTCCAATTAAACTCCGTTCTTTAGTTAACAGGTGTAATCACTTATAGGCACACATATACAATACTTTGCAAAGCAATTTAAAAGCACAGCAACAAAGCAATTATCAAAATATATAGTCGTTGGTAGCGTAAGTACATTAATACAAAACAGTTATCCTCTGACAGCTCGGATTGCTATCACTCCTCGCCACTCGTCGCGCCGCTGTCTTTCCATCGTTCTGTTTGGTCGCAGAGCGAACGAATGCTTCAAGGACGACATTTTGTTTTTGCATCAGGCTGCGCGCTCACTACTAGCTGCGCTGCGATGCGTTAATGCGATGCTCCGCTACGTTAAGTTGTGTTAGTATTTATTTTATTTATTGTTTTTTAACATATTATGGGTGTTAGTTATTACTGGAATAAAGTTAATTATTTAATGTTATGTGTTAAGGTTACCTTTGTATACTAAGTATTATTTTGGTTTATATTAAGTTTATAAGTATTAGTTTATTACGTTGATTTATATATATAATGTGTTCTTATGAACAACCAAGGATTTTACGAAATAAACACTGAATTGTGTTGCTCTGAAAAGAGATTTATTTGTTATTATAACAGCTTAATCTAATAAATAACATAAATGCTTAATATTATTGTAAGAACATCTTACCTGAAAAGAGAAACAACATTTAAAGCTATTATTTCGCAATTTTACATATTTTCAGTTTAAATTCATTCACCGTTATTTGATGACAATGACAAAGCAATTGTCAAACAAATATTATTCCGATTTCAACTTATCTGCTATTTCACCGGTATTGCTATTAAACCGGCTGATACTGAACTGCTCAGCAAGTTCACATAAAGAGGGATGATCTTCATTTACATCTTCCCCCCCAAGAAAATCTATTACCTACTCTTGTAGTACTGGAACAAGTTTCGTTATATGGAAAAGATTAGATTCACATTTCATGTGTCCTGTATCAATTCTGAAAATTGTTTTTGATAATTTTTCCAAAACTTTAAATGGCCCAATTTTTATTTCATCCAATTTTTTCCTATTTAAGCGATTTCCGTTTTCAACATATACCCAATCATTTATATTTAATATACAGTTTCTTCTGTTTTTGTCAAAGTGTTTCTTATTATAATCGTGTGATTTTATTGTATTCTCCAATGCTATTCTTCTATCTTGCAATAAATCATTTAAAGTTTTATTTTCTTTTAATTCTTTTGGTAGAATATCAATGTTTTCTCCTTCTTATAGATATTTTGGAGAAAAACCTGTAACAGTATGTTCCGTTTCGTTGTATCTTTGAGAACATTCATGAGCAATAGTTGTCCAGGCCAATTTCTCCTTTCTTTCATTTATCTTACACCTCATTTTGTTAACCAGAGTTTGGTTTAATCTCTCATTTAGACCATTCGAAAATGGCGCATTAACTGCGGTAAAAACAATTGGTATTTTTTCGTTTTTAAAAAATCTTTGAAACTTTATGAATTTATTCCTGGATATTGATCGGACAAAATCATTACAATCTTATTTCCATTTTGTATCATTTTGCTAACTAGCTTTATAAAGTCACTAGAGTTTTGAGTTTTCGAAGTTAATATATAGGCATATCTAGTAAAATGGTCATCTAAAAGGTGTAAGTATGTTTTCGTAGAACGTGAGCCACCAAATCCACCAATGGTATCAATTGATACTATCTCAAACGGATAAGTTGCAGGACCTAAGTGAGACATTAGTCCGTATTTAAAACTTCTTCTTGTCTTATTTTTTTTGCATATTTCACAGTTTTCACAAACCTTTTTTATATTATGTGTTAGATTCTTCGCTACATAAAAAGGTGTTATTTTGTTTTTCAACTGTTGTAATCCTATATGACAGTAAAGATAATGTATTTTTTTTATTAGTATTTTACTAAATTCTTCAGTGAGCACTATCTTTGTTTTTTTTCCTGACTTCCTATAATATACTTTATCTTTTAATTTCAATCCCTTCTTATTCTGTTTTATATCTTCATTATTTTCTTGGTCATTTTTAATATCTTCTAATTTAATTTAATTGTCAATTAAAATATATTTATTCTTGATTTTCCTGTGGATCTAATACTGGATTTCTACTTAAACTGTCTGCTTCAACGTTAAATTTTCCTGGAGAATAATTTACCTCAAAATCAAACTGAGATATATAGTAAGTTAGATCTCCTAGTTCTTCGTCCGTTCTAGCTTTTATATTCAATTTTTCCAAAGGTTTATGATCTGTGAAAACAGTAAACTTTTTTCCAACCAGCCAATGCTGCCAGTATTTTACTGCTTCTTTTATTGCCAAACATTCTAGGTATACGGCTTTTTTGTTTCTGTGTGTTGTTTAATTTTCTTGAAAAATATGCAACAGGATTTTCTTCTCCATTGTATTGTGGTTGTTTCATAACAGCGCCTATACCTTGAATACTGGCGTCCGTATAAATATATATTGGGAGATCCGGGTCATATATCTCTAAAATAGGTTTTTGACAAAGTAATCTTTTAATTGTTTCAAAAGACTCATTTCATATTTCTGTCCAAACAAACGGTTGTCCTTTTCTCAACAAGTTATGTAAAGGATGTGTCTACACCCAGCGGGATCACCTATCTAGGAGACTTATGAGTGATGCAGGGAATTAGATCTATATTTGTTCTATTGAATTATGCTACAGACAGAATTTGTTCCGTAAAAACAACGGAAATATAGGCTTTTCTAACCGACCTCCAGCCAGCGGGATATTTACCAAAGTTACGTCTGATGAAGTATAAATTGGTACTAACATTTAGATCTATCATTGATCTGTTTACCAAAACAAAAAACATTTTTCTACCGTCCTTACTTCAGCCACAATCAAGCTGCAAAGAAACCTCCAGTCAGCGGACTTTTTCTCTTAAGGCATTATTTTTGTAACTTTTACACTAAATTAATAAAATTTAAACTATTTACGACTATAATTATAACTATATTATAAAATTTAAACTATTTACGACTATAATTTTACATAAATTACCTATTCGTACATCTTGTGTTAAAATAAAAAGTATGGAATTTTAATTCTATTATGTGGGTAGAATACAAAAAAGTTACATGCAAATTCAAGCTGTTTATAGTTTATAAGCAATACAAAACTCGGTTAGTGATATTGTGTTACTCACATTTGCGTAAAGAATATTTGCATTTCCGATATTAATAAGAATATAGAATTGAATGGTTTTAAATATAATATAAAATTAAATGTGTAATTAGTTGTGTGATACTAATTAAGTGATGTTATGACTATGCCGGGGAGGAAAACCTACGGGAACAAAAACTACTAGTATTCATCCTTACAAACATTCGCCTTTATAATATTAATATTATTTTGTATTCTACCCACATAACAGCTTTCAAATTCCATACTCTTAATTTTAACACAAGTTGTACGGTTATTTTATTAAAATTATAGTCGTAAATGGCTTAAATTTTATTAATTTAGTGTAAAAGTTACAAAAATAATGCCTTAAGAGAAAAAGTCCGCTGACTGGAGGTAGGTTTCTTTGCAGCTTGATTGTGGCTGAAGTAAGGACGGAAGAAGAATGTTTTTTGTTTTGGTGAACAGATCAATGATAGATCTAAATGTTAGTACCAATTTATACTTCATCAGACGTAACTTTGGTAAATATCCCGCTGGCTGGAGGTCGGTTAGAAAAGCCTATATTTCCGTTGTTTTTACGGAACAAATTCTGTCTTTAGCATAATTCAATAGAACAAATATAGATCTAATTCCCTGCATCACTCATAAGTCTCCCAGATAGGTGATCCCGCTGGGTGTAGACACATATGTAAAGGATCTAGTATAATTGACACGTTCGGCACATATTTTGCATAAAAATTTATTTTACCCAAAAACTGTCTAACGTTTTTCTGTGTTTTTGGTATTGGAAATTGTTTTATTGCAATTAAATTATCCTTCAGAGGAGTAACTTTATTATTTTGTATTATGTGTCCTAAATATTTCTCCGAGTTTTGAGCAAAGTTACACTTTGTAAATTTTAATCTGAAACCTTCTTTTGATATTGCTTCTAACAATAATGATAAATGTTTCAAATGGTCGGTAAATGTTTCAGAAAACACTAAGATATCATCAATGAAATTTTCAGTGAAGTTTGACAATTTATGTCTCCTTATAATACTACTTAATACTCCCTGAAAAATGGCTGGAGATGTTTTTAATCCGAATGGTAAGCAGGTCCACTGAAATTGTCCCTCTTGGGTAACAAATGCTGTTTATGTCTATCTTCAATTTTCATTGGGATAGCCCAAAATGATGAATTTATGTCCAACGTCGAAAAGTATTTGCATCTTCTCGTCTTGACCATCAAATCCTCGATTAAAGGGAAAGGTTGAGATTGGGGAACTATAATTTTATTCAAGTCCCGAAAATCTATACATAGTCTTGATTTTTTTCCTTCTTCCTATTTATAAGCCAGCGTCACAGGGGCGGCGAAAGGACTGTAAGATTCTTCAATTAAATTTTCTTGTAATAATCTTGATATTTGTTGTTCTATTTCTTTTTTATCTTCAATAGTGCTTTTACTACAATATTTATCTATCAACAAATCAATATGTGCTTTATAGTATTTTACGGTACCAATATCATATTTGTCTTTAGCAAATAAAGATTTATATTTGCATATTAGTTCTTCTATTTTTGACTGCTTTTTCTTATCTAAATGATTTATTGAAATATCAAAGCTTTCCTTTTTAATATGTTCATTAAAGTTTATTTTGTATTTATCAATTGTTTCATTTGTATTTTCAAGTTTCACCTCTTCCCTATTATTTTCCATTTTTAGACTTTGTATATTTTGTGTAATTTCTAATCTATCATTTTGAATGAGATGAAATTTTTGTATACAATCCAATCCTATTAAGAAGTCGTATTCAAAATTCTCTTCATCTACCACAAACACATTCATATTATTTTCAATATCAAAAATCTTTATTTTTAATGTAATCATTCCTTTAGTCTTTTTCACACCATTAATCGTTTTCAAGTTTGCAGTTTTAATATTACTGTGTTCACTTTTATTATTCAACAACAACAATCTAGAATTTATCAAAGATACATTTGATCCTGAATCGTAAATTCCTATAGTGTCTAATGTATCATTTAATAAAAGTTTTATTTTGATTAATGGTGAAATTACTAGTTTTTTGGGTTCATTTCATTTAATTCTATTTCTAATTTAGAATTATTAACATTTTTTATCTGATTATTTTTAAACCAGCATAAGGATTCAGGATGATATCGGATCCCTCTGTTTTCCTGTTCACAAATCCTGCAGGCTCTGTCTCTTCCATCTTTTTCTTTTATTTTATAATTAAAACCTTTTCGCTCAAAAAATACTTTCTTTTCAATATCCTTTTTCTTTACTAAATATTCTAAACTTCTTAAGTTATTAAATAAATCTTTAGTTTCTTTTAGGTCATTTCTGTTGATCTTATCAGCTATAAAATGTGGAAGTCCGATAGCAATTAGATCAATTAAATTGGTTCTATCTATTGATTTATTTACTTCCAATAAAAGTCTTTCCTTCTTTACAGCATATTCTAAAAGTGAGCCCTGCCTATATGTGAATAGCATTGCATACCTGACTGGTGACCAACTTCTGTCTATATAAGTTTCACAAAAGTCTTTCTTCCATGTTGACCATTCCGAATCTATTGTATATTTTATAAGCATAGTGCTATACCAATCAAGACATGTGTTCAGATGTTGGGAATAAAACAATAGGTCTTAGCGGAAAACTCAAATTTTAATAATGTTGCAAAAAACTACTTATGTTATCGGCTAACAATCTCGTCACCGCGATGCAGGCGTACAAATACAACGCCATCTAGTAACGTGTAGGCGAACTATTTTCCCATAAAAAGTTAAGTATGCTAAAAATGCTATTACTTTCTAAACATTCCGCCACCCAAAGGACGACTAGTCCTTTAAACAGGATAACAAACTAGAAATCTTTGAAACTCAACAAAAGAAATACTAATTTAAATAAAAAATATAACTAATTAGACACTATCAATTGGTAACACACACAATTTATGAAAAGGCCTTTTGATGATGGTATTTTTACATTTTAATGTAACAACTCTGACCAAACCATCGCTACCAGGATGGGTATCTATAACTCTAGCTATTAACCATTTAGTTGCTGGCAGCCTCTCATCTTTAACAAGTACAATTGTACCTACATCTATATTGGGTTGAGTTCCAGTCCATTTTTGGCGTTTATTTAAACTTACTAAATAATCATGACTCCATTTATGCCAAAATGATTGTAACTTTTTTTGAAGGTAAATCCATCGTTTGTTGTATGGAATATTAATAGTACTAAGCTCCTGTTCGGGAACTACTAACAAGGATTCACCAATCAAGAAATGACTTGGTCTTAAAACATCTAAACTATCATCATTATTAGCGTCGATGGGTGTCAATGGTCGGGAACTCAAACAACTCTCTATTTCGCACACATATTTAGACGGGATTTAACGCAAAAACTACTTAGTAAAGGCATTCTACGCATACCTTTTTATACCCGACGTTTCGACCGAGTTGCACCGGCCGTGGTCACGGGTGGACTGCTGTCGCGGTGTATCGCCTCCGTTTGCGTCGCTGAGTCTTCATCCACCGTCACATTATTTATCCAACTACCGTCACACACAACACTAACGGTGTCCCTATTCCGTATACAAGCCTTATTCTGGTAGTTAGCCGATTGCAGACTAAAACGAAGTGGCGTTTTTGCAAACACTGGATTCCACGCTGATGATAGTTTGTGACCATCTTCCCGATTGAAATTGTTCGGATGTTTCTTAATTTCAATCGCTTCACGCACTACTCTTGAATAAAAGTGGCGATCTGTGGAGAGGACTTGCGTACGATGAAATTCGATCCAATGATTTGCGCCTCTTTCAAGTAAATGCTCCGCAATGGCTGATTTGTTAGACTGGCGGTTTTTCACAGCTGCAATATGTTCCTTGACCCTCTCATGGATAGTCCGTTTTGTCTGGCCTATGTAGGAACTACCGCAGCTGCAGTCTATCTTGTATACGCCTGGTGTTTGAAGTGGCAAAACATCCTTTGGGGAGCCCACAATGTTGTTGACCTTTATGCCTGGAGTGTATATTGTCGGTATCGAGTACTCGCGTAATATGTGGCCGATCTTGTCCGTAACTCCTTTAACATAAGGCATATAGGCTGGTTGTCTTCTAACTTCGGGATGTTTGTCACTCTTAGTCGGCTGCTTCCGTAGTCGATTCACTCGATATCCGTTTTTATTGAGTACCTCCTGAACATGATCCAGCTCACGCTTTAAATGCTCAGGGTCACAGAGGTCAAATGCTCTGTTCTTTAGTGACGTTATCATAGATTGCAAGTGTCGAGGGTGGTGATGTGAGGTAGCGTGTAGGTATCTGTCCGTGTGCGTGGGTTTTCGGTAAACACAGTGTGTTACGGACCCATTTGGTCTCACGGTCATCTTGACATCTAGAAAGGCCAACGACCTATTCGCCTCCATCTCATATGTAAACCTCATCTTCGGGTGAAGGGAGTTGAGATGTTGCATCCACTGATCCACTTCCTGCTTGCTTCCTTTAACGACGCTGAAGATGTCATCTACGTATCTTTTCCAAAGTCGGATGGTCTTCGGACCGAGGCTCAGTGCCTTCTCTTCAAAATGTTCCATCCAGATGTTGGCAAGTACCGGGGCGACTGGGCTTCCCATTGCGACACCATCAATCTGTAGGTAATATTGACTTTGGAAAAGAAAATAGTTGCCGTCCAAACAGTGTTTAAGCAGATCAATGTAATTTCGCGGCATTTCGTTGACCTTCAGTTTTTCCCGGACTACGTCCAAACACTCCTTGATTGGAACATTGGTGAACAACGATTCCACATCAAAACTCACCATAATGTCGTCCGGTTCCAATATTAGGCTTTTTATAGTTTGGACAAAGTGGCGTGAGTCCTTGACGAAAGACGGTGTTTTACCCACAAGTGGCCGCAATACTGACGCAACGTGCTTTGCAAGGTCGTAAGTAGGAGAAGCAATTTGACTTACGATAGGCCGCAACGGCACGTTGGATTTATGTATTTTGGGCAGGCCATATAATTTCGGTGGTTGATGTGATTTTGGTCTGTACAGTGACTCATACTCGTCTTCGGTAAATAGGTCTTGGTTGTCATTAATAAGAGATCGTATCTTACGCGTTACTCTGGCCGTGGGGTTGTAATTTACCGGTTTATATACCTTTTCGTCACATAGCAAGGCCTGTATCTTGTGTTGGTAATCGATAGTATTCATCACTACAGTGGCGTTTCCCTTATCGGCCTTAAGCACTAACACATCTTTGTTTTCTCGAATGTTTTTTAGTGCTTGACGCTCTTCCGTAGTGACATTACCGGCCGGCAGTTTCGATTTTCGTAAAACGACTGCGACGTCCTGCCTTAGGGTATCGGCATCGTTAGGTGGTACTCTATTACGAATAATCGTTTCTTCAACGCTGCTGATCACGACTTCGTATGGTATTCGCTTTGGCGTTGGAGCAAAATTCAAACCTTTGGCCAAGATGGTTACGGTAGTGTCATCTAGACTCACGCTTGATAGATTTATAACCGTGTCACTTAGTTCACTTGATACAAACGACCTTTTCTTCTCGACGAACCGGTTAACCAGCTTAGAAAACTTTCGCTCATGATTCGCACTACACAGTTCGAAGGTACGACTCGCTTGTAAAAATGTCACCCGATCACACAAATCATAATCCACCCGCGAAAGACTAACACTACAACTTAAATGTAACGCATATAACTCCTTATTTATTGTGTCCAATTCACTGTACTTGTTCCGAATTAACTGTCTCAGGAGACGTACTGTTACGGGGCGGGTCAGGAAAGTCTTTTTAAAAAAGATATTTTATTTGAAACACGTTATTTTATTTATTAAAAGAATGGACAGTCTATGCCCGACGGAGGTCCAATCCAATCTGATGTGAAAACTAACTGAAGCTATAATGACGATTCGGGTTTCCTATTGCATTGACGCAAATGCAATGGGAAACTCAGCAATTTAATTTAATATGGCAAACAGAGCTAATTCCGATATAACAACCCCCCCGTTAAGATCGATCATCACCATTCAAAGTGATGAGAGATTAACCCAAAACGAGATGAACTATGATTGGACTTACGTTTGGCAGAGCGGTTAAAATCACAAAAGAGTAAATAAAACTTACAATAATAAACTTATTTATCTAAAGATATGTATGTGCTACAGAATGCAGCATCCATGATTATAACATAAGAAAATATAGAAATAGTATTAAAATAAAAGATTAAATTGTTACAGATCATGTGTTTTAGTGAAAACAATATTTCTTTTAGTAGGAGTTGGCGTTGCTGTAACATCAGCCTCCTCTTTATGACATTCGGGAAAGCGATATGATTTTACGTGAGTGGGAGGCGCATCTCCCGAGTCTATGGTATGTTCAATCGCGTTTGTGAAGGACAAAGGCTCGCCTTCCATATGAAAGATGTCGGTGTACTGTGAGCAACACTCGAGAAGTGACTCTTTTTCTTCAGAGTTTAAATGAGAGCAACGAATAAGGTTTAATACCTTCTGTATTCTATCGGATGCTGTGTAAGATATAGAATTTACGCATTGAGATGAATCAGTGATATCGTTTTTAGGCTCTAGAGGCGTTAACTTTACAGCATAGTCCTTGACCTCAACTTCAGAATTAGTAGTATTTAAAATAGTTACGTTTATTTTTTTATTAGGTTTTATAAAAACGAGACAGTTAGCGACATAAACACCATCGCTTATAGAATGATCTAGTAATAACCCTTCATTGTTTTGATAGCGTTCGGGCGAGTAATTTGATACCGCGCACTCGATAACAGCTTCGGCTCGAGCGGGAATAATATAAGTTGGCTGGATATAATTCATATGCACATTTTGCCCGTAAATATTTATTAAATTCAAATCATAGTTTATAGTGGCCTTGAAATAGCCCAAAAAATCGCTACCGATGATGCCGTCATATTCTAGACTGACGTCATCGTTGACTATATGAAATTTATACGTATAAGTATTCTTGGCTAGGATAATATCCATTTGAAATGTGCCAAGGGTTTCTGAACAAGATTCTATGCTATTGATTCCTCTTATTTTAACAATTTCGCGAGACAAGTCAGGTGCTTTGCTTAGGCTTGATCGTTTAACAAGACTGATACTTGCGCCCGTATCTAAGAGAAAACGAAGAGGTTTCGTAGAAAAACTAGTTTTAAGATGTACATGTGGCAAGGATATTTTTTTTAATGACGAATTAATCTCGTATACAGGAATATTTATATTATTCTCGATTCGGTTTTCCGGATTGTGCGATACATAGGGTCCCGAGGACAAATGGGACGTTTTACTCGGTGGAACCGGGACTCTAGGTAGATTATATTTGGGTTTTACAGATTCAGAACTCAACGAAATAGGGACTCGCGGTGGAGCGTGTTGAGGTTTATTATATTTAGGATTCGATGAAACAGCGGTTCCCGAAGGAAAGTATCGAAGTTTGTTATTACTAGGACTCAACGAAACAGGGACTCGCGGCGGAGCATGTTGAGATATATTATGTTCATACGTACGACTCGACGAAACAGCGGGTCCCGCAGGACAGTATCGAGGTTTATTATTTTTTGGGCTCAACGAAACAGGGACTCGCGGCGGAGCATGTTGAGCTATTTGTGCATACGTATGACTCGACGAAACAGTGGGTCCCGAGGGACAGTATCGAGGTTTATTATTTTTTGGGCTCAACGAAACAGGGACTCGCGGCGGAGCATGTTGAGCTATTTGTGCATACGTAGGACTCGACGAAACAGTGGGTCCCGAGGGACAGTATCGAAGTTTATTATTTCTAGGACTCAACGAAACAGGGACTCGCGGCGGAGCGTGTTGAGATTTATTTTTATACGTATGACTCGACGAAACAGTGGGTCCTGGAGGACAGTATCGAGGTTTATTAATTCTAGGACTCAACGAAACAGAGACTCGCGGCGGAGCATGTTGAGATTTATTATTTGAACGAGACTTAACTAGAAATGCGCGTGTGCCTAAATCACTCGGAAAACGACGGCACGTTTTCGTAGACCGATTATTTAGTTTAAATCGTCGTAAGACTCTTCGACGTTTTCGCACGAAACTTGATAAGGTGTCGGTGACGGCGGCGATAGCGTCGGCGGCGGGTCGTATGTAACGTGATGCATATTCGACGACTTATTATAATTATTAGAATTCTGTGCATTATAGAATTTCCTTTTGCGACATTGTGAAATATCATGACCCTTATGTTTGCAATACCTGCAGAAAGCGTGTGAGCCGGAATTATTATTATATGACGTTGACGGCTGGGGCTCAGAGGAAACACGTGGCGGAAACGCCCGCTTTGGTTTAGCGAAACATTCGGATTCTGGATGCCCGAGCTTTCCACAGATTCTGCATTTAGGCTTAGTCACGGTCTTAAATAAAAGATTTTGAATCTTTTCTTCCTCAAGAGCGATATTTACTGCATCATTGAGAGATTTAGGGCTTCTGCATCTAACGTTATTGCTTAATCGCGGATGTAGCCCTAGAGAAAATGAGAAGAGCGCTAGATCTTCTGTCATAGCGATACGCCCGGATAAATCTTTTTTTAGAGATTCGGAATTATAGATTTCAGACTGCAGATCAGTAAGGCAGCCTTCGACGCGGAGCGCAAACTGTGCAACGGTATCGTTTGATTGTTGCTTACACGACTGTAGATCTAGTAGTAAATGGTTATAATGTTTCCTTTCACCGAAATTTTGTTTGAGAAAACATTTTAATTGATTAAAATCTTCAAAAATTTTATTAGAACACGCGATTTGGGCCTTGCCCTCCAAACGAGATAAAATATATTTCGTTAATAAAACTTTTTGACTCAACGATGCTAGATCTAGAGCGTTTTGGCAATTTGTAAGAAAAGCGGTGAGAGTTTCGCGGTCTCCTTTGTAAGGACTAATAAAATTACATAACACGTTTATTGGAAACTGTTCGCTCAATGAGATTTCCGCGCTAGCACTGCTTTTCTTCGAATCAGTAGACATTATGATATAGAAAAGAAATAGAAAGTAAAAGACACAGTACTTACTTGTATTATTTGGACACGGTTGGTAAGTATAAAGGATTACGTTATTATTATTTAGATAAGTTTAAAGGATACACATTAAATAATAAGGTAAGGATTTATAGCATAGGAAAATAGGATATTATAAGGTAAGTATGATATATCGTCTAACACAATTTATAGAACACTTTATAAGAAAATTGTAGCAGTAACAGATGATATTATGTTCCACTTACAGAGTTAGCAGGATCACGAAGGAGTTGGACATCTCTGCAACTGGAGCAGCTCGTTCACAGGATCGGAGCAGCGTGGCACGCTACGCGTCAGGCAACGCGACCAGCGACTGGAGCGGCAGGAACGGCGGCGAATACTACCACCAGCGGCGGTGACCCGGCGTGAGCGGCACCGGCACGTGGCGGCGATGGCAGAGCGTCGCTTCAGCGGCGACGGCGGCGGCCAGCAGGCGGCAGCAGCAGGGGGACGGCGGCAGCGGCGGCGCGACTTACGCACCGGCGGGATACAGCGGCTATCTACGGAAGCTGGTCGGCAGGCTTACGGCTGTAAGGCTGACTGTCGCGACTCAACCACAGGAGACGAGCGGGAACTTGACGAAACGTAGTTACTTAGTGGTTACTCACGTTCCGGAGACGGACTGGACGATACGGAGTATTATAACGGATAATCTTTCACGCGACCCGTTGATGGAATACCAGTGGAATGGAATCAACGAATATTAACGAATTTCAACACTGGTATCCCACTTCTGACACCACTGTTACGGGGCGGGTCAGGAAAGTCTTTTTAAAAAAGATATTTTATTTGAAACACGTTATTTTATTTATTAAAAGAATGGACAGTCTATGCCCGACGGAGGTCCAATCCAATCTGATGTGAAAACTAACTGAAGCTATAATGACGATTCGGGTTTCCTATTGCATTGACGCAAATGCAATGGGAAACTCAGCAATTTAATTTAATATGGCAAACAGAGCTAATTCCGATATAACAGTACACTCGCGTTTGTTAGAATCCTTCGCGAAAATGCGATATCGTTACGTGGTGTAATGCGCACACATGTAGGTAATAAGTCTCGATCGCGACACCTAACTAAAAATGCCAACGATGTTTCCAAACGCACCCGCCTTTTCCGAAGGACTTCTAGATGACGCACTTGTTTTGCAATATCCGACCCGTAGCGGTTTGCTATATACACTTTTAAACTTTCGCGTTTCATTATGCACACATATTTAGACGGGATTTAACGCAAAAACTACTTAGTAAAGGCATTCTACGCATACCTTTTTATACCCGACGTTTCGACCGAGTTGCACCGGCCGTGGTCACGGGTGGACTGCTGTCGCGGTGTATCGCCTCCGTTTGCGTCGCTGAGTCTTCATCCACCGTCACATTATTTATCCAACTACCGTCACACACAACACTAACGGTGTCCCTATTCCGTATACAAGCCTTATTCTGGTAGTTAGCCGATTGCAGACTAAAACGAAGTGGCGTTTTTGCAAACACTGGATTCCACGCTGATGATAGTTTGTGACCATCTTCCCGATTGAAATTGTTCGGATGTTTCTTAATTTCAATCGCTTCACGCACTACTCTTGAATAAAAGTGGCGATCTGTGGAGAGGACTTGCGTACGATGAAATTCGATCCAATGATTTGCGCCTCTTTCAAGTAAATGCTCCGCAATGGCTGATTTGTTAGACTGGCGGTTTTTCACAGCTGCAATATGTTCCTTGACCCTCTCATGGATAGTCCGTTTTGTCTGGCCTATGTAGGAACTACCGCAGCTGCAGTCTATCTTGTATACGCCTGGTGTTTGAAGTGGCAAAACATCCTTTGGGGAGCCCACAATGTTGTTGACCTTTATGCCTGGAGTGTATATTGTCGGTATCGAGTACTCGCGTAATATGTGGCCGATCTTGTCCGTAACTCCTTTAACATAAGGCATATAGGCTGGTTGTCTTCTAACTTCGGGATGTTTGTCACTCTTAGTCGGCTGCTTCCGTAGTCGATTCACTCGATATCCGTTTTTATTGAGTACCTCCTGAACATGATCCAGCTCACGCTTTAAATGCTCAGGGTCACAGAGGTCAAATGCTCTGTTCTTTAGTGACGTTATCATAGATTGCAAGTGTCGAGGGTGGTGATGTGAGGTAGCGTGTAGGTATCTGTCCGTGTGCGTGGGTTTTCGGTAAACACAGTGTGTTACGGACCCATTTGGTCTCACGGTCATCTTGACATCTAGAAAGGCCAACGACCTATTCGCCTCCATCTCATATGTAAACCTCATCTTCGGGTGAAGGGAGTTGAGATGTTGCATCCACTGATCCACTTCCTGCTTGCTTCCTTTAACGACGCTGAAGATGTCATCTACGTATCTTTTCCAAAGTCGGATGGTCTTCGGACCGAGGCTCAGTGCCTTCTCTTCAAAATGTTCCATCCAGATGTTGGCAAGTACCGGGGCGACTGGGCTTCCCATTGCGACACCATCAATCTGTAGGTAATATTGACTTTGGAAAAGAAAATAGTTGCCGTCCAAACAGTGTTTAAGCAGATCAATGTAATTTCGCGGCATTTCGTTGACCTTCAGTTTTTCCCGGACTACGTCCAAACACTCCTTGATTGGAACATTGGTGAACAACGATTCCACATCAAAACTCACCATAATGTCGTCCGGTTCCAATATTAGGCTTTTTATAGTTTGGACAAAGTGGCGTGAGTCCTTGACGAAAGACGGTGTTTTACCCACAAGTGGCCGCAATACTGACGCAACGTGCTTTGCAAGGTCGTAAGTAGGAGAAGCAATTTGACTTACGATAGGCCGCAACGGCACGTTGGATTTATGTATTTTGGGCAGGCCATATAATTTCGGTGGTTGATGTGATTTTGGTCTGTACAGTGACTCATACTCGTCTTCGGTAAATAGGTCTTGGTTATCATTAATAAGAGATCGTATCTTACGCGTTACTCTGGCCGTGGGGTTGTAATTTACCGGTTTATATACCTTTTCGTCACATAGCAAGGCCTGTATCTTGTGTTGGTAATCGATAGTATTCATCACTACAGTGGCGTTTCCCTTATCGGCCTTAAGCACTAACACATCTTTGTTTTCTCGAATGTTTTTTAGTGCTTGACGCTCTTCCGTAGTGACATTACCGGCCGGCAGTTTCGATTTTCGTAAAACGACTGCGACGTCCTGCCTTAGGGTATCGGCATCGTTAGGTGGTACTCTATTACGAATAATCGTTTCTTCAACGCTGCTGATCACGACTTCGTATGGTATTCGCTTTGGCGTTGGAGCAAAATTCAAACCTTTGGCCAAGATGGTTACGGTAGTGTCATCTAGACTCACGCTTGATAGATTTATAACCGTGTCACTTAGTTCACTTGATACAAACGACCTTTTCTTCTCGACGAACCGGTTAACCAGCTTAGAAAACTTTCGCTCATGATTCGCACTACACAGTTCGAAGGTACGACTCGCTTGTAAAAATGTCAACCGATCACACAAATCATAATCCACCCGCGAAAGACTAACACTACAATTTAAATGTAACGCATATAACTCCTTATTTATTGTGTCCAATTCACTGTACTTGTTCCGAATTAACATTTCATTTCATTTCATTCGAAACTGCCGGCCGGTAATGTCACTACGGAAGAGCGTCAAGCACTAAAAAACATTCGAGAAAACAAAGATGTGTTAGTGCTTAAGGCCGATAAGGGAAACGCCACTGTAGTGATGAATACTATCGATTACCAACACAAGATACAGGCCTTGCTATGTGACGAAAAGGTATATAAACCGGTAAATTACAACCCCACGGCAAGAGTAACGCGTAAGATACGATCTCTTATTAATGACAACCAAGACCTATTTACCGAAGACGAGTATGAGTCACTGTACAGACCAAAATCACATCAACCACCGAAATTATATGGCCTGCCCAAAATACATAAATCCAACGTGCCGTTGCGGCCTATCGTAAGTCAAATTGCTTCTCCTACTTACGACCTTGCAAAGCACGTTGCGTCAGTATTGCGGCCACTTGTGGGTAAAACACCGTCTTTCGTCAAGGACTCACGCCACTTTGTCCAAACTATAAAAAGCCTAATATTGGAACCGGACGACATTATGGTGAGTTTTGATGTGGAATCGTTGTTCACCAATGTTCCAATCAAGGAGTGTTTGGACGTAGTCCGGGAAAAACTGAAGGTCAACGAAATGCCGCGAAATTACATTGATCTGCTTAAACACTGTTTGGACGGCAACTATTTTCTTTTCCAAAGTCAATATTACCTACAGATTGATGGTGTCGCAATGGGAAGCCCAGTCGCCCCGGTACTTGCCAACATCTGGATGGAACATTTTGAAGAGAAGGCACTGAGCCTCGGTCCGAAGACCATCCGACTTTGGAAAAGATACGTAGATGACATCTTCAGCGTCGTTAAAGGAAGCAAGCAGGAAGTGGATCAGTGGATGCAACATCTCAACTCCCTTCACCCGAAGATGAGGTTTACATATGAGATGGAGGCGAATAGGTCGTTGGCCTTTCTAGATGTCAAGATGACCGTGAGACCAAATGGGTCCGTAACACACTGTGTTTACCGAAAACCCACGCACACGGACAGATACCTACACGCTACCTCACATCACCACCCTCGACACTTGCAATCTGTGATAACGTCACTAAAGAACAGAGCATTTGACCTCTGTGACCCTGAGCATTTAAAGCGTGAGCTGGATCATGTTCAGGAGGTACTCAATAAAAACGGATATCGAGTGAATCGACTACGGAAGCAGCCGACTAAGAGTGACAAACATCCCGAAGTTAGAAGACAACCAGCCTATATGCCTTATGTTAAAGGAGTTACGGACAAGATCGGCCACATATTACGCGAGTACTCGATACCGACAATATACACTCCAGGCATAAAGGTCAACAACATTGTGGGCTCCCCAAAGGATGTTTTGCCACTTCAAACACCAGGCGTATACAAGATAGACTGCAGCTGCGGTAGTTCCTACATAGGCCAGACAAAACGGACTATCCATGAGAGGGTCAAGGAACATATTGCAGCTGTGAAAAACCGCCAGTCTAACAAATCAGCCATTGCGGAGCATTTACTTGAAAGAGGCGCAAATCATTGGATCGAATTTCATCGTACGCAAGTCCTCTCCACAGATCGCCACTTTTATTCAAGAGTAGTGCGTGAAGCGATTGAAATTAAGAAACATCCGAACAATTTCAATCGGGAAGATGGTCACAAACTATCATCAGCGTGGAATCCAGTGTTTGCAAAAACGCCACTTCGTTTTAGTCTGCAATCGGCTAACTACCAGAATAAGGCTTGTATACGGAATAGGGACACCGTTAGTGTTGTGTGTGACGGTAGTTGGATAAATAATGTGACGGTGGATGAAGACTCAGCGACGCAAACGGAGGCGATACACCGCGACAGCAGTCCACCCGTGACCACGGCCGGTGCAACTCGGTCGAAACGTCGGGTATAAAAAGGTATGCGTAGAATGCCTTTACTAAGTAGTTTTTGCGTTAAATCCCGTCTAAATATGTGTGCATAATGAAACGCGAAAGTTTAAAAGTGTATATAGCAAACCGCTACGGGTCGGATATTGCAAAACAAGTGCGTCATCTAGAAGTCCTTCGGAAAAGGCGGGTGCGTTTGGAAACATCGTTGGCATTTTTAGTTAGGTGTCGCGATCGAGACTTATTACCTACATGTGTGCGCATTACACCACGTAACGATATCGCATTTTCGCGAAGGATTCTAACAAACGCGAGTGTACGTCTCCTGAGACAGTTAATTCGGAACAAGTACAGTGAATTGGACACAATAAATAAGGAGTTATATGCGTTACATTTAAGTTGTAGTGTTAGTCTTTCGCGGGTGGATTATGATTTGTGTGATCGGGTGACATTTTTACAAGCGAGTCGTACCTTCGAACTGTGTAGTGCGAATCATGAGCGAAAGTTTTCTAAGCTGGTTAACCGGTTCGTCGAGAAGAAAAGGTCGTTTGTATCAAGTGAACTAAGTGACACGGTTATAAATCTATCAAGCGTGAGTCTAGATGACACTACCGTAACCATCTTGGCCAAAGGTTTGAATTTTGCTCCAACGCCAAAGCGAATACCATACGAAGTCGTGATCAGCAGCGTTGAAGAAACGATTATTCGTAATAGAGTACCACCTAACGATGCCGATACCCTAAGGCAGGACGTCGCAGTCGTTTTACGAAAATCGAAACTGCCGGCCGGTAATGTCACTACGGAAGAGCGTCAAGCACTAAAAAACATTCGAGAAAACAAAGATGTGTTAGTGCTTAAGGCCGATAAGGGAAACGCCACTGTAGTGATGAATACTATCGATTACCAACACAAGATACAGGCCTTGCTATGTGACGAAAAGGTATATAAACCGGTAAATTACAACCCCACGGCCAGAGTAACGCGTAAGATACGATCTCTTATTAATGACAACCAAGACCTATTTGCCGAAGACGAGTATGAGTCACTGTACAGACCAAAATCACATCAACCACCGAAATTATATGGCCTGCCCAAAATACATAAATCCAACGTGCCGTTGCGGCCTATCGTAAGTCAAATTGCTTCTCCTACTTACGACCTTGCAAAGCACGTTGCGTCAGTATTGCGGCCACTTGTGGGTAAAACACCGTCTTTCGTCAAGGACTCACGCCACTTTGTCCAAACTATAAAAAGCCTAATATTGGAACCGGACGACATTATGGTGAGTTTTGATGTGGAATCGTTGTTCACCAATGTTCCAATCAAGGAGTGTTTGGACGTAGTCCGGGAAAAACTGAAGGTCAACGAAATGCCGCGAAATTACATTGATCTGCTTAAACACTGTTTGGACGGCAACTATTTTCTTTTCCAAAGTCAATATTACCTACAGATTGATGGTGTCGCAATGGGAAGCCCAGTCGCCCCGGTCCTTGCCAACATCTGGATGGAACATTTTGAAGAGAAGGCACTGAGCCTCGGTCCGAAGACCATCCGACTTTGGAAAAGATACGTAGATGACATCTTCAGCGTCGTTAAAGGAAGCAAGCAGGAAGTGGATCAGTGGATGCAACATCTCAACTCCCTTCACCCGAAGATGAGGTTTACATATGAGATGGAGGCGAATAGGTCGTTGGCCTTTCTAGATGTCAAGATGACCGTGAGACCAAATGGGTCCGTAACACACTGTGTTTACCGAAAACCCACGCACACGGACAGATACCTACACGCTACCTCACATCACCACCCTCGACACTTGCAATCTGTGATAACGTCACTAAAGAACAGAGCATTTGACCTCTGTGACCCTGAGCATTTAAAGCGTGAGCTGGATCATGTTCAGGAGGTACTCAATAAAAACGGATATCGAGTGAATCGACTACGGAAGCAGCCGACTAAGAGTGACAAACATCCCGAAGTTAGAAGACAACCAGCCTATATGCCTTATGTTAAAGGAGTTACGGACAAGATCGGCCACATATTACGCGAGTACTCGATACCGACAATATACACTCCAGGCATAAAGGTCAACAACATTGTGGGCTCCCCAAAGGATGTTTTGCCACTTCAAACACCAGGCGTATACAAGATAGACTGCAGCTGCGGTAGTTCCTACATAGGCCAGACAAAACGGACTATCCATGAGAGGGTCAAGGAACATATTGCAGCTGTGAAAAACCGCCAGTCTAACAAATCAGCCATTGCGGAGCATTTACTTGAAAGAGGCGCAAATCATTGGATCGAATTTCATCGTACGCAAGTCCTCTCCACAGATCGCCACTTTTATTCAAGAGTAGTGCGTGAAGCGATTGAAATTAAGAAACATCCGAACAATTTCAATCGGGAAGATGGTCACAAACTATCATCAGCGTGGAATCCAGTGTTTGCAAAAACGCCACTTCGTTTTAGTCTGCAATCGGCTAACTACCAGAATAAGGCTTGTATACGGAATAGGGACACCGTTAGTGTTGTGTGTGACGGTAGTTGGATAAATAATGTGACGGTGGATGAAGACTCAGCGACGCAAACGGAGGCGATACACCGCGACAGCAGTCCACCCGTGACCACGGCCGGTGCAACTCGGTCGAAACGTCGGGTATAAAAAGGTATGCGTAGAATGCCTTTACTAAGTAGTTTTTGCGTTAAATCCCGTCTAAATATGTGTGCATAATGAAACGCGAAAGTTTAAAAGTGTATATAAACTCTCTATTTGACAAAGTAATGTTGAATATTCTTCATACGTAAGCTTCGTGTCGCTAAGTACTCGATTGAGGTGAAACTTGACAGATTTTACAGCTGATTCCCATAAACCTCCCATGTGGGGTGCTCCAGCAGGATTAAATTGCCAGTCTGTTGCATCTCGAGCGAGCAAGTCAGCTATTTCTACAGGTAAGTTCTTTTTACTATCTAAAAACATTTGTTTCAGCTCTTTACTAGCTCCTATAAAGTTTGTTCCACAATCACTAATTAGCTTCGTACAATGACCTCTACGAGAGGTGAATCGCCTAAAAGCGGCTATAAAACCATCTGTACTTAGACTTGTCACGAGCTCTAGGTGAATAGCTTTGACTGTGGTACAAATAAATACAGCAATGTACGCTTTTTGGGTTCTATTTGATCCCCGGCCGTTAAACAATTTTAATATTACAGGACCTGCAAAATCTACACCAGATACACTGAAAGGTCGTTGAGGATTGACGCGGTCTCTAGGTAAGTTACCCATTTGCTGTAAGCTTAAATTTGCTGCATTTTTTACACATACTACACATTTATGAATTACGGTTTTAACAATATATTTAACCCCTATAATATGAAATCTAGTTCTAATATAGTTTAACATTAATTGTACCCCCCCGTGTAAAGTTTTGTAATGTGAATCTTGAACTATTAAATATGATAAGTTATCTTTTAACAATATAAAAGAAGAATGGAGTAATGAAGTCTACCTCCTACTCTTAACAAATAATTCTCATCAAAGTAAGGGTTTAATTTAACAATTCTCTTCCCATTCTCTAATTTATTTAAACATTTAATTTTATTTACATCTGTGCTACTAATTATTCGAATCTCTTCTACAAAGGTTTTGTACTGTGATACACGTAACAAAGTTTTCATTGATATATTTAGCTCTTTAGTTGTAAGCCACTCTGGGTAAGTTAACTTACATTTATTTTTAAGCTTATTTTTTACAGAATTAATGAATCTCAACATTCTACACACAACACGAACAAGTTTAGTTAAATTAGAGTATCGACACAACAACTCAACACTTTTACTTTTGGACTTTTGACTAACGACACTATTATTCACTGACATATTAACTATTGACTTTTTTTTCTAGCTCTGTAGGTTCGACAACAGGATGGTTGACGGGCAAGGCGCTCGTCTTTCGCAGCCAGGTTGGTCCTCCCCGCCACAGCGGATGCCTCGGGAGCTCTAGCGGTGAGCTTCCTCTCGACGCTACATCAGCAGGGTTATCTTCGGACGCCACGTGGTGCCATCTCTCATTATCAATCAGGTTAGTAATCTCAGTTACTCTATTAGCTACAAATGTACACCAGTAGCTTGGCGATTTCTGCAGCCATGCTAAAACTATAGTAGCATCAGTCCATGCATATACATTGCGACTAGGGATACTCAGTGCAGTCTGTACTCGGCGCAACAACTTCGCTAATAATACTGCTCCACACAGCTCTAGCCTTGGTAATGAAATTTGTTTTACAGGTGTGACTTTTGTTTTGGCTTCTACTATTGTAACTTTAACTTTATTTTGTTCTAGGACTCTACAGTACACAACAGCAGAATAAGCTATGCTCGACGCATCAGAAAACCCATGTATCTCTACTTCGACCGTGTCATCTGCTACACCTAACCACCTCTGGACTAATATAATTGGCATATCTACTAATTCTCGTCTATAAGTAATCCAGTTATGTAAAAGTGAATCAGTTAATGGTTCGTCCCAGTCTACTCTTTCTATCCATAATCGTTGAAGTATGTGTTTAGCAACAACAACTACGGGTGCTAACCAACCAGCAGGATCATAAATGCTAGCTATGTCTCTTAAGACTGTCCTTTTAGTTACTATGTTGGTTAGTGAAGGTAAGGTTATTTGTAATTGGAAGTGGTCTGTAAATCCACTCCAGTTAATGCCCAGTACTTTACGATTAGCTTGCTCTGCACCTTCTATTTCAGAACTGTTTGACGCCCACTTGTGTAGTGGAAATCCTCCTTTGTTTAATAATTTAGTTAGTTTTATTTTCAGGTCTACGGTGTCTTCCAAAGAAGCTCTTCCTCCAAGAAAGTCATCTATAAAGAAGTCATGCAGTAACGTGTCTATGATGTCATCATCGAAGTTCTCTTTCTCGTCTTCAGCTAGTTGCTTTAATGTTCTTATAGCTTGATATGGTGCACATGATGTTCCATATGTGACCGTTGTTAGTCTGTAGTGCTGTATAGGTTGCTGTACGTCTCTACGTGGTCTCCAAAGGATTCTAAGGTAATCTCTGTCTCTAGGATCTAACGTAATCTGTCTGTAATGTTGGCGAATATCACCTATTAATACTATTCTATGTTTTCTCCACCTCAAGGTAACATCTCAAATATCATTTTGTAGTGCTGGCCCAGACATTAAGTTGTCATTAATGGATTTACCATTACTAGTGTTAGCTGAGCTATCAAACACTACTCTTAATTTTGTTGTAAGGTGCTCATCATTGATAACAGCATGATGCGGGATATAACATACTTCGTTATGCTGCTTCTCAATCTCATCAGTAGGTATTAATTCCATGTGATTTTTCTCTATGTAATCTGCCATGAAGTCATTGTATTTACTTTCTAGTTGTGTATCGCGTTTTAGCTTGTTCTCGATAGCAGTAAACCGTTTCTGAGCTACTGTAAGTGATTCACCAATATCTGGCGGAGTGGACAAAAAAGGTAAGCGAACTAGATAACGCCCGTTCTCCTGCCTTTGATGTGTAGCTTTGTAATGATTCTCGCATTTCAGTTCTAGGTTTGTCAAAACACGTTTCTCTGGCGATTCTTCAATTTCCCAAAATCGACGAAGAAGACTATCGATTTCCACCTTCACATGATGGACTGCTACTTCACCGTGGTGAACGCTATTTGACGTATTTTTGCCAGATATGAGCCAGCCTAGTATAGTTCTCTGTGCGACAAGATTGTGTGTTTCGCATTTGTGTGTCAGAATGCCGTGTTGTATTATCTCTGCAAAGACATCTGCACCTAGTAATATATCAATCTTGCCTGAATTCTCGAATGTAGGATCAGCTAAGTGTAGCGTTCTCATCTGAGGCCAATCTATAGTATGCGTTTGCTGTGGTATATAACTAGTTAATGATCTCATAACAAACGCTGTTATTCTAACCTTCAGTTCTGGATTGTGTCTTGGACTGATCTCGAAATCTACTCTAGCTCTAGTAATGGATTTCACTGAGCCGACGCCTGTAATATTCTCTTTTACAGGATCTCGTTTGAGGCCCAGTGCTTGGCACGCAGCTTCGGTGATGAGGGACGCTTGGGAGCCCTGGTCTACTAATGCACGAAGCGTGTGTGTTCTATTTAGTTTCTCAGATCTAATATTAACTAATGCAGTCGCTAGTATTACTGCATCAGGGTTGCAGTTGGAGCTCTCCAAACTATTGCTTGCTATCTCAACAGTACTAGTCATCACCTGTGTATTATCTATTTGTTTAGAATTTGCAGTTGCAGTTGAATCTTTCATTGAATTTGGAAGTGTAAACCCGTGTAATAACGTATGATGTTTTCGGCCACATCTTTTGCATGCAGTGGACTGTAAACACGATTTGACTGGGTGACCTTTTCTCATACAGTTAAAACAAATCTGGTTGGCTTGTACAAAGTCTTTCTTGGCTTGTAAATCTAGGGCTAAAAAGTCTTTGCATCTAAATATAGAATGCTCTTCGTTGCAATAAATACATTTCGTGTATGTGACTTCAGTGGCAAAACTCTTGGATGTAATGTGTTTGACAGATGGTGAGTGGCTTGGTTCTTGTCTAGATTTTACAGATTCTAGTGTATGAAAGCGGTGTTCTAAAAAGTCAGCTAGTTCACTCCATGTAGGAAGCTTGGATATGGACTCTAGTCTTTGCTCAAATAACTTATGTGACTCTGTATCTAACTTTTGTTTATTAATATAGACAACCAAATCATCCCACTGGTCCGTAGGTAACTCTAATCCTTTAAGAGTAGCTAGACATTCCGTAGTGACATCTAACAATTCTCTAATGCATTTTGCAGACTCCGTATGAATTCTTCTCTGATTAAGCATTTTACCTATGTAAGTGTTAACTATGCTTCTTTTGTTATTATACCTCTTTTTAAGCATCTCCCACATAATATCATAGTTTGACTCGGACACTTGTATCATTTTAACTAAATTCTCAGCATCTCCTCTTAAACTTGTTTTTAAATACTGACATTTATTTACTTTACTTATGTTATTATTATCATGGACAAGGGACTTAAAAATATCATGAAACGAAAGCCAATCTCTATAGTTACCAGAGAAGGTAGGTATCTGTATAGCAGTTAATCTAGTACTAACGGTCGGTTGACTATCGCATTCTAGCTGTGGGTTATTACTTGCAGGTGTAAACTTAGTATTTAGAATATCACGCATCTTGGTTTTAATCTCTAAATAATAGCTAAGACATTCGTCATACTCCTCATTAACAAAGTAACTTAAATTCTTTCTCTGTTCTAGTGTAGCTGCAAGTAAAGACTTGTGATTTGCTTGATAGTCGCTCCAATATGATTCTAACATTTCTAATCTAGTAACAACATAACCTGATGTGAGTTTATCTTTAGCAGTCTTCTTATAATTCGTTCCAAGTTTTTGTATTTGTTTATAACAATCTAACTGTGACAACTCAAGTTTCTCCATTTTACTTTAATTTATTATTATGAATTTAACTTAGTATTTAATATTTAAAGTTCAAATGTCAATGTAGGTAATGTTCACTTTTTAGAGGTTATTGTAATTACGTCCAAATCACTCTTATTATCTACAACTTACGGTTTACCGAGTCCAGATAACAACTTAGAAAATCCTTGTGTTTGTTTTGATGTATTCACTACACTTCACTAAAAGGCCATTAAAGTTCATTGAACTATGAACTTTTATCAGTCACTCACTTCACAATCTTTTATCACTGTTGCACTTTGTTATCAATCCAAATCAGGTGATGATAATATGATAGTCTGTACGTGTGGGGTGTATTTGCTCTAAGTAGCCTTGCGTACACGATCCATGTACAGCTACCCGTGTGTGACGCGGCGCAGCGCCTACAGACGAGCTTGTCGATGCCCAAGGCGGTAGCGGTGGTGTGAGCGTGGCGGGGGTGACTGTGGGTGAGTGCACCCAAAGCGCTCCAGTGGCGGTGGGGCAGTCAGAACTTGGCGCACCTATCGCGCTAGCCGAGGATGTTGGAGAGGAGACCACACCAATGGAGTGTGGTGGGATCTCCTCGCCAGGATCCGAAGATGTCATGGGGGAGCTCGCCCTGGACGAGCTGCTTCTGGGGGGGTCGGGGTCGACATTGCCTTAATCCTGGAAACATACCTTTACAGAGGCCAGATTAAAGGCTAAGGTGGAACCCCTGGTATACTATACTACAATTGTTCTACTAATGACATGAGGACTTGCGTTTATGTCAGAAAAGACCTACACGCAATGCCTCTAATGAAGTTCTGTTGCAGGGATCTGACCGCTGTTAAGGTCCTTACGGGGGAAGGGGGTGCTAGGCGGACGGTAATTTTATCGACAACTTACCTCCCTTTCGAGAAGGCGGATCCAGTATCAAAGAAGATACGGAAACTGGTAACCTGCGCTGGCCGAGAAAACCAAGATGTCATCATCGGCTGTGACGCCAACGCGCATCATGTGATCTGGGGCAGCTCAGACACCAATGAGAGAGGGGAGAGACTGCAGGAGTATCTGGAAAGTTCACCTATGCAAATACTTAACAAAGGAAATAAGGCTACCTTTTTCAATGCCAGGAGGGCGCAGGTGATTGATATTACTATTGCTAGTGTCGCGACCCCGGAATATCTTTGTGTTATTACATATTAATTTAATATACATTGCTTGTTACGTTATTGGTAGAGCAAAACAAAAAATATTAGAGTATCTGCTTCGCTCAGTTCTGTATATTCCGAGGTGCGAAAATTACACACAAAGACTGAGGCATTGGCGACTCACCCGTGGCTGAAGCGACGCAAGATTGGGTGGCGGCAGCAGACCGTGGCGAGTTCCCTCGGGACCCTAGATTCCCGCCTATAACGTAAAAGGGGTTTATGACTCAACTGTCAATAAGTGGCTCAATCTCTCCAGTCATCAGGAGGCATCTTTAGATTACTTAAAGCATGGCAAATTGGACCAGATGATTAGGTATACTATTAAGGCTCTCGAGATTTAGGTGCATATACTGTAATGTCTTCATCATCATCATCCTACGCACGTCTACCCCTCTCCACCCCATACTCCGGCAGTCCACTGACTTCACAGCGACCAAGGCCACGGAGTCGCTAGACCAGTACTGGGTGGCCTTACAAACTTGTTGACCTGAACCTTTCATACAGTCACGTCGCCCCTCTCCCCAGCGACACTAGCACCGAGGGGGGTCAGTCTCCGGCGAACCCCCTCGGGCAGCCCTCAACAGGACTGCGCCTCCGTGCTCAACACGTTAGTTGGGCATCCTGTGGAGCGAGATGTGGTTCCCAAGTAACGGAGCAATCCCTCTTACTCTAAGAAGAGTAAGGCAAGCCGGTAATTCCCCCTTCTTGACAGTCTCATAATTACAGAGTACTACTGCGGGTACTCTCAGTCAGATGGTCCATTAAGCTGACTACCGCCTTAGAATAAAGGGGTTATGCACATGATCATTTGCTCAGTCAACACAAGTACCACACAAGGGTATAAACTAGAGTGCCATTAGAATAGAAAGATTAACCACTTTACTTTCATATTATTAGCTCAGTCATCAGGAGAATACAATAGAGTGCTGTCAGAATGGAAAGATTAAAACCTCTCAGCTTTCCTGTTATTAACTCAGTTTACACAAATCACAATAAGAGAATAAAATAGATTCCATCAGAGTAGAGAGATTGACCACTTAACTTTCATGCCGACACGTGGGCCGCATCTCAGCACACGTAGGGCAGCATCTCAGCATACGTGGGGCAGCGTCTCAGCACACCAGTCTCCAGAGCACTTCACTGAACCACTTCAGACAACGAAATAAGCCCACTCATGGCTCGACCGCTATATTTGTTGAGACTACCCTCACTACTAATGCTGCCCGCTCCGAATAATGTTGCCAGCTCAGAAAAACTGACCATAGACAAGTCGGTCGTCCGACTCGATACGGTACATCGTGACGGTTGTCACGACACACCCGCCCGCGACTGGAGAGACACCAGGCACCTGGTCCACCTCCTTATCTTCGCCAGGGCCTTGGTCGCGGCTGCTCGCCGCTGTCCTCGTTCCTCAGGCATGCCCAAGAGGTCGTCAGGCATCTTATCGCTAGCGTTAAGATTAACTGGTGAATAACTATCGGTCTGAGTACCCTTATTATAAATATCATCTTCTACTGGAAGAAGTTCCTCCAACTAATATTACTTCTAACTTCTCCCTTTCGTTATGTTCTGAAGAACGGTCGCCTTCGACTTCGTTCTCCAGTGTATCGATCTCCATCTCTGCGGAGGTATCTACCTTATTCGCTCCCATATCAGCTAATGGTAACGAACTTACATCAACGTCTTCTGTATCGTCCACTTCCAGGGGATACAGCTGTGCGATAGATCTAGTAAACTCCTTGACACCAACCTTTACTTTTGCAACTCTTATCATACCGTCCACTCCTTTCGTTAAAGCTGAAATTTTCCCCCGCTTGCCAATCTTCCGTATTCTCTTCGTCTCCTTTGATCAGTTCAATCTGTCCTTCAGATGGTACTAATTTTGACGTACATCTAGGTTATTTATGAGAATGGGAAAACCGTTCCCAGAATCGACATATGTAAGTGGACAAGAATTAATTACTCTTCTTTACAATGCCTACGAGTCTTTCATAATAACCATGGAGCTAGCTGCGGGATAAATCTCCATTTAATCTTCCTGCCAACACCGTAAGTTTTTGTTAAAACTTTTGACATCAGTTTAAAGTTGGTAGCGTTATCTGAAGTAATCACCGCAGGTTTTCCTCCAGTGGATACTTAAAAACTTAAAACTTTCCTACACTCACACCAATTATCTAGCCCAAGAGAAGCTTCAAATAAACTCGTTAAATGGTTACTAAACAACGGATAAACATACTTAAAATACTTAAATACATACTTATTATACATAGAAAACACCCAGACCCAAGACAATTTAGAAAAATAATAATTTCCAAGTTGACCCGACCGGGGATCGAACCCGGGACCTCAGAGATGGCGACACCATGAAAACCGGTGTACAAACCACTCGACCAAGGAGGTCGTCATACTAATCTCCTCACGGCAAGGAATGAGCAAGGCCTTCTTCGGCAGTCAAATCTCGCACCACTTCTAAATGAACTGCTCGAACAGCTAAGCCGCAATATCCCATATCCATCTGTAAACAAGTGTAGGCTCTTTCTCATGCTTGTTTCCTTACCAGCTAACTCTTCAGCAATATGTTCCGCTTGTATTTTCTTAATCTCTATAACGGTTGTAGATTATGCTCAGGTAATCATCAGACGTTACTTTCCTAGTACTTGAATCATAAGTCTTGATCTTCAGTTTTGGAGTCTTCACAGCTCGCATCTAAATTGATATCTGTCTGCATCGCCTCCGACGTGTCAGACAGACCCTCCCCCGCCAAAAGAAGAGAGTCTTTTCTTGGTGTGACAGACCACTCCGAGGGATCCTTAGTTATAAACTCAGGTCCCTTTAACTATTTGACCTTGTCTTCAGTCAGCAGGGCAGGTCCGGTAGCTACATCAGCCGGGTTTAATGAACGCCACATTAACGGTACACCAACCATGTTTATGGCCTCGCTGTTGGCACCAGTAACAGCAACATTCCAGTTGTGCTTTCCTTTCTCCAATGGTTCTGAATCTACGACACGTATGACTTGGACGTCCTTCGTTACGGAAGACGCAGTTTCCTTTAATCCTCTTGCTCAGGTCTCTTCTGAATGAAGGATGTGGTCCTCTGCTCCTTACATCCTTATATTTCCGCTTGAAACCGAGTTTGGGTAAAGTATGGTTAAGTATACCTATTCGTGTTGTCGTATCATAGATTGCTCTGAGTATTACTCTTCCTCGAATAATCTCTATCAAATCGCTGATGACCCTTGCCTCCCAGACGATGTTGCACGTTGGATCCTCTTCTGAACTGGTCTCTTTTGTTCTTATCCATGGTGTGCAACGTCTCTGTGGAGTACTCTTTCTCTTTAAGTGCCATAGCTTTGGTTATCCTATTGGCTTCCTAGCGAGCAGAATGATGTCGTCCTTTACTCGTTCTGTTTTCCCGTATCTGTCCTTTAATGTAGTAACTGCAACCTCGTAGTTCCTGTTGGTGATACTTACTTTCGATCAATTTCTTCGCTTAGCCTTTAAGCGCCGAATTCAATTAAAGAAGTTTGTCTACATCGCTAAGTCTCCTGTTACCCACTTGTGATTCATACTGGACCTAGAACGAAGTCCAGTTAAGTATCGCCATCAAACTCAAGTAGTTGGGCTCAGCTTCAGTAGTTTCCCCGGTGACCTGCAACGCACTATCTCTAGACGTGGAAGGCTAGACACATGCTTGACTTTAACCTTAAACTCGCACAGGACTACTTCGGCTTTCTGTTAGACGGTGGTTATATCTGAGATATTTATGATGGCTGGATCGTAGGCATGACAAAAGTAATTATTCTAATTGTTTTCTATTTATTAAGACATTTTTTTAATTTAGATGAATTAATCTCTGCTTCAAATAATAATGTATCAGTATAGTCTTTCTCGTGTGGGTCTCATTAAATTTACTAACCGATAAGATAGGTTTCTCTATTGACTAGGCTAGCTTTTAAAATATCCATTAGGCTTTGCTCCATGATGTTGGAGGGCTACCACTAATCTGTAATAGAACGAATAGAAACTAACAACGTTCTTTATTAAAATGTTACGTCACTATACTTGCACGACAACTCATAAATAAGAAACATCTAAAAAATTCTATTTGCATTATATAAAGTTCTTGATAGTCTATGTAAATGGTAGACCAGTTATCTAGGTATAAGGTACTAATTAAAACATACCTACATATAAACGCATCAGAGTAAAAAATAATCAAAGGATGTAAATAAATTTATTTGTAATTCCGTTTATTGTTGTATTGAGTAACTCAAAGGAAAATAGATAACAACGCCTTTATTGTAATATACACTGAAAGACACCTATAAAGTCGTATCGCAACCAATCATCACTAAATATTCATAGGTAAATATTCGCACTCTCAATCTACCCTTTATTAGTAATGAAAAATTATAGTATTCACTAATGTTTCACTAGCCGCGCAATAAACCAAACCGTTTCATCAATAAAAATGGCCTACACCTGGCTCAATCCGGACTTACGCTTGAACTAGTTAAATCCAGATTACGCTAGTATTAAGCTTGAACATGTAGTAAAGCTTGGACTAACAAGTAATTCCTTACACAAGGATTAACATGTTCTCAATGGCAACTCTCATAGCTAAAAGTAAAAAACTGAGTTTTGTATGAACTCTGTAGAATAATAATATGAACTCTACGATAATTGACATAATTTTGTCATTTTTATAGCTATTAATATTCCTGCATTGTCATGGCAACGTATGGCTAGTATTCGCGGCCGACCTGCATGCCGACGTAAAATCGATAATTTAAACAATTACTAGTTTTAAGCTTGAGCTGTTAGTTACGATTGTTACTTAGAATACCTACAGGAATTTTCTTATAAAATATTAACTACGTAATATGTATTTACTATGTACTTCATCCAAGAAACCAAACCCATATCAACGGCAACAATAGAAAAATAGACCCTTATTCTTTCGTTAAAAAGGTTACCGCCGAGGTTCAACTTTCACCTATAGAGTAAAGTCGGACTAGCGTACTTCATTCATTATCTCCATGTTCAATAATAGTAGAATTTATTAACACCGATTTAATACTTAGTAGCCTTACTCAACTTCAACGTTTGCTAATGAGATGGAAAGAGAGTTCACTCACATGTTAAACGACATTTAAAGTTGACAGATGTCATGACACTTTACCTGTTTATGATTAACGCGCATTAATGATGGCTCGTGCACTCGATAAGCAACAGTTACAGTAAACTAAACATGACTATACTTTATTAAGATATCACTGACTAAGTTTCTTCGAAGTCACCGCCCTATTCGCATCATAAATAAATCACTAAGTCAAAATTCTAAATTAATTTTGCATAAATAAACCCGAACACGCTTAAGGGAAAACACAAACTTAATTTCATTATTACTTATACTTCACTTGGCCTATTCAAACCAACTTAGACTTTAAATTCACTTGATCACATGTTAGACGAGATAAATTTCTCAAAGGGATAAGTCCGCCCGATTTACATGACCGTACAGTACACACGGTGTGCGGATCTACCATATTCGTACAATACAGCATAACGCTATGCCATATTATAACATTATGATACTTTTACTGCTATAACAACAACCACTAAACATATTTTTACCCAATAATCGCTGATCGATTGCGATTCTCATTTGAGATCTGATTTCTTTTCTATTCTACTTATTATGATTCGATTTGTTGGTTACGCCTAGTATTTAAATGTAGGTAAGATAGGTATTTAAAGGTTCATTCTGTAGGGACACATACATACTCAAAAATAGGTTAAGTTAAATCGTAATCTGTAACGCGTCGTAGCATTGAGTTGTCGACAGCATCTTGCATTGAGCGCGTAGCCTTAGCTATACTCGTAAGTAAGGAAGCATTTTGTAAAGGAGTTCAGTCGCGAGAATACGGAGTTACGTGGTAAAAGTGCGTTTTATTTATCCTTCAGATTTCGTATCCTAAGGGCATTGACTAACCCTTACATTGGTGACCCCGTGTAGGGACACATACACATTCTATTATTATATTAATTATTTCACATTCTAAGACGCGGCTTTTCAAAGAATAACGTAAGTATTATCAACAATAACAAAGCGATTTGCACGTTAGCTTACACCGAACGTTACACTCACTCCGTTGATTTATAAGGTATGATTATTACTAATACACATTTAGACGGGGATTAACGCTAACTACATATTATAGGCATACTACGCCAGGGACTAAAATATCGATAAAAAAATATATCGATATTAAAAGTTAACGGTTAAAAATATTGATTTTTCTATTACCGATAATTATATCGAAAAAATATCGATAATTAATTATCGATAAGGCTTTGTCGCGTCATGCATTGTTGCCAAATTTACGTTTTGATATTGTTTGGTGGCTAGGCTCGCGCGCCGCGCCGTTGCAGTTATTTATCGTTTATTTATTATTTATCGTATCGTTCTTTTTGCGCAATACCGTTTCGTAAAGGAAAGATTTGATTGTTTGTTTTTATTGAATAGGCTCCGAAACTACAAGACCGATTTAAAAAATTCTTTCACCGTTGGGAAGCTACACATCTCCGGGTGACATAGGCTATATTATATTTTCAAAAAATTAGGAATCCTCACTGAAACTCTAATAAATTTTTTACATTGCGTGCGCTACGAAAACGATGATAGAACAAATGCGATGTAGGCGTCGTCACTGGGGTACGGAAGGGGAGTAATTTTGAAAATTCGTCACGGGGTACGGGGTCCACGCGAACAAAGTCGTCGGCGGTCTGCTACTAATGAAGTATATTAATGTTGTTTTATAATAAGTGATTGACATAAGTTAGAAAATGAATCCTTATAACCGAATAAAAGCTTTACCGGATAGTAAACCATTTTCCACTAAAGCTGGTGCTAATTTTGATACAGAGTAAAATTGCTGTACCGTGTACTATCTGTGGGTTCCAGATAACGAAGACTCACAGTCATTGATATCACCACCTAAGAAGCGTCAAAGCAATAAAATTTCAGTTTTAGAAGCCAACTCTGTAATTTATTCTGATGATGATCTTGACATACCGGATAGTCAGCCATTGTTCACTGAAACTGAAAAGTGCTTTGTTTCGGATACATCAAATGGTAGGTCAAGGTCAGACGTATCATCTAATCGCTATACGTAGTGTAAAATGGCGAATCCTACAATCCGACGGCGACATGAATACCTGCACTACTGTTGGCTTTTCTTTTATATTTTGGCGGTGGATTCGCGCGATTGTTGAGGCGAATGGCGAGGGCGGTCAGGCAAATATCATCCTTCCGAGCGTAGAGCGAATAGCACTTATGTCTACACGCGGAATGTCGCTATTCGCCTGATCGCCTTCCCGTTCGCTTCGCGCGAATGTGTAGACGCAGCAACTAAAGTATAATAAAGGTATACCTACCTACTAGTGATGTAAGAATATTCGCATTCGCGAATATCATCTGTGATGGTTTGGTGGGGCGTGTCCTACGAAGGCGTGACAAAGCTCCATTTTTGAGAACAAGGGTTGAAAACACGAGCAACTAACTACCAAAGCGATATTTTAGAGAAGGTGGTTAAGCCACTAAGTAACACTGTGTTCGCTAGTAAACAATGGATATTTCAACAAGACTCAGCACCAGCGCACAAAGCGAAATCAGCCCAGCGCTGGTTAGACGTGAATTTAACAAATTTCATCGCCTCTTAAGATTGGTACCCTGCAAGTCTTGATCTTAATCCTTTGGATTATTGCTTATAAGCCTGCCTCAACCTCATCGAAATATCGAGTCCAGTTGTTTTCCGGTTGCCACTGTCTGCGTGTCTCTGCAACAACTTCTTGGCTCTCACGATTCTCTGTGGTACCCCACTCCATGTTTACATAGCTATGTGTTAAATCGAAATGAATAGAATAAAACCTACTTAACATAATGATATCTAATAATAACAGTACTACCGTCATATTATTTATTTTAAAATACCCTCATTTAAGGTGGGACAGAACTTATGGCCAGACTAGGTATGTTATGTATGTACCTACGTTTTCGTTTCTTCATTTTTCAAACTCGCGCTCATTACGGTCTTCAGAAAACCTAACCCTTAAAACCCCTCCGCACCACACCACCTCTTACGATAGCTCCTTTATCGTCCAAGCTGTTCGTCTCTGGAACTCGCTCCCCATTGCGATCAGGCGTGCGCAATCTGTTTACACATTTTAAGGAGCTCGTGAAAATTTTTTACCTATCCACTTAACCATATCCTGCTGCAAAGCTGCTGTTATTCACTACTTTCTACAAATGTGAAATCAATTTTTTTTGTCGTTTGAATTAATGAAAAATTTCATTTCAATGAAGTGAAATGTATTTGAATAATATTAAATATTTTAATACCATGATAAATATTTTGGTTGAGTGACATTTTCTTCTTAATTCCGAAGTTGTATCTATTTAAGTAAAAATAGAGCCATTGATAAATGACGCCAAATTTAAAAGTGAATATTCGCATTCGCAAAAATGCTTAAGGGGGGGGGGGGGGGGGGAGGTCCTGCGCGAAGTTGTGAAAATTAAAATAACTTATATATACGTAGGTTGGCCTGATCTTTGCACAAGGTCGTGGCCTTGTTAAAATTTGAAACTAATTCTTTAAACATTATCAAGCAATACATAAATCTGATGACTACTAAAATTATTTTTATAGACAACTTTCTTAATTTTTCGCATGAAACAATAATAATTATTGATTTTATATTGATTGTATTTGTATTGATATTCCGCAGGAAAGTAAATTTTAATTTTGAACACAAGCGCGTGATGGTTTTGCACATTTCGCAGAATAAAAACATTGCTCTAACTAATTTACTAGGTCTGAAACTTCAAAGCAGAATTGTTCTTATTATAAATTTCAATAAGATTGATTTTGCTTTGAAGTTCATTAAGAGACTTATGTCAGTTTATGCGATCGCGCGGCACCCCCTTAAAAATCGATATTCGTTACATCATTAATACCTACATACCTAAGTACTTAAGTTTTCGTGTAGTAGGTAATGTTACCTACATTACTTACTACGGTACTTTCTATTGATTTTCTATAAACTAATTAAACGAAACATGACATCAGGTGACGGAAACTTGCCCATAATGAAGTGTAAAACACAGTTCTTTTATTTTTGTAGGCAAGTTTTCAACGTTTTAAACGTTTTATTTGGGTTTTAAAACGGTAACATTTTATTTTAAACGTTTTAAATCCGTTGTTTTACATTTATCTATACACTTCACATACTACATACCTAACTAGGTAATTCTCCCCAATTCATAATTTAACTAACAATAACAAACAACAACATAATATAAATGTGAATAGGTAGGTAAGTATGTAGGTAGAAGTAGGTATTTACTTTTAAAATATTGAAATGAATCACTTTTTTACGGATTAACTCGCGTTTAATTTACTATTTACATAGTTTTTTATACTATCCTGACGTTTCGAACCTTTTACAGGGTCCGTGGTCACAGGGAGACCGTCAAAAAAAGAAGAGAAACGTCAGGATAATATAAAAAACTATGTAAATAGTAAATTAAACGCGAGTTAATCCGTAAAAAAGTGTTTCATTTCAATGTGTAGTGCTCGTTTTAAAATCTTATTGCACATCGTACATCTTGATGTGCCATCATCGTGCAGGTTATATCTTCTGTATACACTTTTAGTTTTTCTTCTTCCCATTATGCACCACAAATAAATAGGAAAAATTACTAAAATATGCAAGGAACGTACAACTGCCGCTTGCCAAAATGCAAAACAAAATTATATATTTAATTTACTTGTTTGTTTACACATATACTCAAAGACTATCCAATTAAAATTCACAAAATGAATTATTTCATTAAAAATGAAATAAACACGAATTCCTTTTTTGTAATTTTTGTTATGTTTAAAACACTTGATCTGACCAGCCCTTGAAGTTGCTAGAAACCGCAAGACGGTTTCTAGCAGTCACCTTATAAAGTAAATCTCGCGACAACCTTTTATATCATATAAATTGTGTAATGAAGTTATAAGTTGATAGTAAAAGTTATAAAGTAAAAGTTTTTTTTTCTTTTTAGCGCATGTAAATAAAAGCTTGTTTTTTGAAAAGGTTTTTTACTTTTAATTTATTTTTTACTTTTTAGTTAACCTTTTAGACACTTGTTTCATCTGTTCATCTCACTATACTTACACAAATATTTATATAACTATACATAATTTATTCACGTTTACCAAACCACCACCACTCACCACCCATAAAGACGAATCAAACTCGACGCGGTTGTGTCGCTTACTTACTGAGTTCCTATGGCCACCTTTCAGCTCCATCATCAGACCCTGGTAACCATCTAGCACCAAAGTACTCGTCAAGACCAATCAAACGAGCCCATATACTCGATGGGGTTATGTCGTTTAATTACTGAGTTCCTATGGCCATCTTCCAGCTCCATCATCAGAACCTGTTTACCATCTAGCACCAAAGTACCCTCAAGACGAATCAAACGAGCCGAGACTCGATGGGGTTGCGTCGTTTCTTTACTGAGTTCCTAGAACCACCTTCCAGCTCTATCATCAGATCAGACCCTGGTAATCATCTATAAACAAAGTACTCGTCAAGACGAATGAAACGAGCCAAAACTCGATGGGGTTGCGTCGTTTCATTACAGAGTTCCTATGACCACCTTCCAGCTCCATCATCAGACCCTGGTAACCATTGAAAGACAAACTACTCATCAAGACGATTCAAACGCCCAAACTCGATGAGGTTGTGTTGTTTCATGGCGAAGTTTCTATGGCCACCTTTCAGCTCCATCATTAGATCAGCACCATATCATCGTAATATTGCATTGTCACGCGATTTACACATGTATGAAAAATTTCAGCTTAATCGGTAACCGGAAAGTGGATCAAAATTAAATTGCAAGATTTCGTTTGAACAAACATACATTGCAAGATAAATACCTACAAGCTAAAAAGCTTGTAAAGAAATAAACACTTGTCGGTGTCGCGTCGCTCCGCCGGCAATCCCAAACATCTACGCCTGCTAAAGCTGGCAACGTCGCACTCGTCAGTTTACAATATCGATAAAATTATCGATATTTTTAACGCTTTTTCGTATCGATATCCAATTATCGAAATTTTATGGAAATATCGATATTTATGAAATATCGATTAAAGTCCCTGTACTACGCATACCTTTTTATACCCGACGTTTCGACCGAGTTGCACCGGTCGTGGTCACGGGCGGACTGGTGTCGCGATGTGCTGCCTCCGCGGCTGAATCTTCGTCCACCGTCACATTTTTTATCCAGCTACCGTCACACACAACACTAGCGGTGTCCCTATTACGTACACAGGCCTTATTCTGGTGGTTAGTCGATTGCGAAGTAAAACGAAGTTGCGTTTTTGCAAATACTGGATTCCACGCTGTAGATAGTTTGTGACCGTCTTCCCGATTGAAATTATTAGGATGCTTTTTGATTTCAATCGCTTCACGCACTACCCTTGAATAAAAGTGGCGATCTGTGGAGAGGACTTGCGTCCGATAAAATTCAATCCAGTGATTTGCGCCTCTTTCAAGTAGATGTTCTGCAATCGCTGATTTATTAGACTGGCGGTTTTTGACAGCTGCGATATGTTCTTTGACCCTTTCATGAATTGTCCGCTTTGTCTGGCCTATGTAGAAACTACCACAGCTGCAGTCTATTTTGTAGACGCCTGGTGTTTGCAGTGGCAAAACATCCTTCGGAGTGCCCACGATGTTGTTAACCTTTATGCCTGGAGTGTATATGGTCGGTATGGAGTACCCACGTAATATATGGCCGATCTTGTCTGTGACTCCTTTGACATAAGGCATGTAGGCCGGTTGCCTGCTAACCCCGGGATGCTTGTTGCGTTTGATCGGTTTCCGTCGTTGATTCACTTGATATCCGTTTTTCTTAAGTGCCTCCTGAACATAATCCAACTCCCGCTCCAAATGCTCAGGGTCACAGAGGTCAAAAGCTCTGTTCTTGAGTGATGTCACAACGGATTGCAAGTGTCGAGGCTGGTGATGTGAGGCAGTGTGTAGATATCTGTCCGTGTGCGTGGGTTTTCGGTACACACAGTGCGATACGGACCCGTTGGGTCTCACGGTCATCTTAACGTCTAGAAAAGACAAGGACCTATCCGCCTCCATCTCGTATGTGAACCTCATATGTGGGTGAATGGAGTTGAGATGTTTAATCCATTGATCCACTTCCTGCTTGCTACCTTTAACGACACTAAAGATGTCATCTACATATCTTTTCCAAAGTCGTATGGTCTTAGGCCCGAGACTCAGTGCCTTCTCTTCAAAATGCTCCATCCAGATATTGGCTAGTACCGGGGCGACTGGGCTTCCCATGGCGACACCATCAATCTGTAGGTAATATTGACCTTGGAAAAGAAAATAGTTGCCGTCCAAACAGTGCTCCAGTAGATCAATGTAATTTCGCGGCATTTCATTGTCCCTCAGTTTTTCCCGGACTACGTCCAAACACTCCTTTATTGGAACATTGGTGAACAGAGATTCCACATCAAAGCTCACCATAATTTCTTCAGGTTCCAATATAAGGTCTTTTATAATTTGGACGAAATGGCGTGAATCCTTTACAAAAGACGGTGTTTTACCCACAAGTGGCTGCAATACTGACGCAACGTGTTTTGCAAGGTCGTAGTCGGAGATGCAATTTGACTTACGATTGGCCGCAATGGCACGTTGGATTTGTGTATTTTGGGCAGGCCATATAATTTAGGCGGTTGATGTGACTTCGGCCTGTAAAGTGTCTCGTACTCGTCTTCGGTAAATAGGTCCTGGTTGTCATATATCAGAGCTCGTATCTTACGCGTTACTCTGGCCGTAGGGTTGTAATTCACTGGTTTGTACAGTTTTTCATCACGCAGCAAATCCTGTATTTTATGTCTGTAATCAATTGTGTCCATCACTACAGTGGCGTTTCCCTTATCGGCCTTAAGCACTAAAATGTCATCATTCTCACGAATATTTTTTAGTGCTTGACGCTCTTCCATAGTGATATTCCCAGCCGGAAGCTTCGACTTTCGCAAAATGACCGCGGCGTCCCGTCTAAGGGTATCGGCATCGCCAGGCGGTATCTTATTACGAATAATCGTTTCCTCAACGCTGCTGATCACAGCTTCATATGGTATTCGCTTTGGCGTCGGAGCAAAATTTAAACCCTTGGCCAAGATGGTAATAGCAGTATCATCTAAACTCACGTGTGAAAGATTGATGACTGTATCTTTTAACTGGTCTGGTACGGCCGACGTTTTCTTTTCGACGAAACGGTTAAGCAACTTCGAAAACTTCCGCTCATGATTCGCACTACATAGTTCGAAGGTACGACTAGCTTGTAAAAACGTCACCCGATCACACAAATCAAAATCCACCCGCGAAAGACTTATACTACAATTCAAATGTAACGCGCGTAACTCCTTTTGTATCGAGTTTAACTCATTGTGCTTGTTCCGAATTAGTTGTCTCAGGAGACGTACACTCGCGTTTGTTAGAATCCTTTGAGAAAAAGCGATGTCGTTACGCGGTGTAATGCGCACACATTTTGGTACTAGGTCTCGATCGCGGCACTTAACTAAAAATGTCAACGATGTTTCCAAACGCACCCGCTTTTTCCGTAGGAGTTCTAGATGACGCACTTGTTTGGCAATTTCCGACCCGTAAAGGTTTGCTATATACACTTTTAAACTTTCGCGTTCCATTATAAATACACATTTAGACGGGGATTAACGTTAACTACATATTATAGGCATACTACGCATACCTTGTTTGGACGGCAACTATTTTCTTTTTCAAGGTCAATATTACCTACAGATTGATGGTGTCGCCATGGGAAGCCCAGTCGCCCCGGTACTAGCCAATATCTGGATGGAGCATTTTGAAGAGAAGGCACTGAGTCTCGGGCCTAAGACCATACGACTTTGGAAAAGATATGTAGATGACATCTTTAGTGTCGTTAAAGGTAGCAAGCAGGAAGTGGATCAATGGATTAAACATCTCAACTCCATTCACCCACATATGAGGTTCACATACGAGATGGAGGCGGACAGGTCCTTGTCTTTTCTAGACGTTAAGATGACCGTGAGACCCAACGGGTCCGTATCGCACTGTGTGTACCGAAAACCCACGCACACGGACAGATATCTACACGCTGCCTCACATCACCACCCTCGACACTTGCAATCCGTTGTGACATCACTCAAGAACAGAGCTTTTGACCTCTGTGACCCTAAGTCAAAGTCAAAGTCAAATTATTTATTCAATGTAACCCTTTACAGGCACTTATTGACGTCAATACTAATAATAATAAAAAAACAGTTAACTAACTTATAGTTAAGACTTAATAACTAATCTAACGAGCTATTATAGTCTGTGCCAGACAAATGCGCATTGCTACCCCCAGTACCACTGCACGCCGAAACAGAATCGCGTCGAACCGAAATATAAGCCGTGGTCATAGAATTGTGTAATATGATTTCCAATTATCGTATTGATACTGTGGTAAGTAATATAAATTGGAGAGTTTCTGAAGTAAAATAAAGTAGCGGCTGAAATGAGTTTTGGAAAACATTAGTACCTAACCAATAAGGTTGACATTTTTAATCATTCAAATATCTTTTTTTATAAAAACTTAAGCATAAAAAAACGTCAAAAATTAATAAGCATAAACTTGTGTGTTTTAAAATTGTTTCGTTTTTCGTCTTGGTACAAGCACAGAATAACTAATACTACTACCGTACAGAAGGTTCACCCTCCAACGACCCCCACGCGAAACTGAAACCTATCTCGTGACCCGAGCGTTCATATTCCGATAAGCACAGCCGACTCGATATCGATTTGACGTCCGTCAGGAGCGCAGGGTTTACGCGCGCGCGTAGGGATTACGAGTTAAGAGGAAACACCACGCCGACGCGGCACCCAAAACTCCCACACAAAACAAGGAAAAACGACGCCCCGCAGCCCCCTTCCAAAACCCTGAGCATTTGGAGCGGGAGTTGGATTATGTTCAGGAGGCACTTAAGAAAAACGGATATCAAGTGAATCAACGACGGAAACCGATCAAACGCAACAAGCATCCCGGGGTTAGCAGGCAACCGGCCTACATGCCTTATGTCAAAGGAGTCACAGACAAGATCGGCCATATATTACGTGGGTACTCCATACCGACCATATACACTCCAGGCATATAGGTTAACAACATCGTGGGCACTCCGAAGGATGTTTTGCCACTGCAAACACCAGGCGTCTACAAAATAGACTGCAGCTGTGGTAGTTCCTACATAGGCCAGACAAAGCGGACAATTCATGAAAGGGTCAAAGAACATATCGCAGCTGTCAAAAACCGCCAGTCTAATAAATCAGCGATTGCAGAACATCTACTTGAAAGAGGCGCAAATCACTGGATTGAATTTTATCGAACGCAAGTCCTCTCCACAGATCGCCACTTTTATTCAAGGGTAGTGCGTGAAGCGATTGAAATCAAAAAGCATCCTAATAATTTCAATCGGGAAGACGGTCACAAACTATCTACAGCGTGGAATCCAGTATTTGCAAAAACGCAACTTCGTACGTAATAGGGACACCGTTAGTGTTGTGTGTGACGGTAGCTGGATAAAAAATGTGACGGTGGACGAAGATTCAGACGCGGAGGCAGCACATCGCGACACCAGTCCGCCCGTGACCACGACCGGTGCAACTCGGTCGAAACGTCGGGTATAAAAAGGTATGCGTAGTATGCCTATAATATGTAGTTAGCGTTAATCCCCGTCTAAATGTGTATTTATAATGGAACGCGAAAGTTTAAGTGTATATGATTATTACTAGTAATACATAGCAGTAAAAATAACGAATTGAATATTTTTAGTGATTTAGGATATTAGGCATTATGTCTCACGTCACAGAATTCATAGTACTAGTTTAAACCAAAGACATACGATATAACGAACGGATCGGTAAAACAGACCTAAAATTAGGTTCTTGATTGTAACTTTTAAATGCAGTTCATATTAGCACATCTTGTGTGTAATAGGAGTCTAATCTACCGTGGAGTTTACTCACCGACGAAACTAGATGGCGTTGGTTTAGCTATAAAATTATTTTATTGGAAAAATAGCAGAAAATGTTACCTATACATTAATAATATGAGCTATTGTTATCCTTATAACATATTCGTTATCTAATATAACGATCACCTCTAGTACACAATATTAACTCAAGCCTCACTCGCTTGCGCATAATAAAGGCACATCAAACACATGTACGCAAACACTATGATTAGGTAAATGTAGGTACCTACATGAGAAGTTAAAATAAGTAACCGCTCAGCTTCAAAAATTTTATAAGTATAGGTACTGAGAGCTCTTTATGTTTAAATGGATTTGAATAGAATGTTTACACATAAGGCAGAGTTTATTATGAATGTTCAAGATCAAAGTATAAAATATTTGTTCCACAACTCTTATTGTATTGGAAAGCTTTAAAGTGTCTATTCACTTACATGTCCAATTAATTTTACTTGATCAATGTCAAAGGGAACTTTAATTATATGTGGGCATTAAAACTCCTAGATGTCAATAATTAGCTAACTAGTAACAAACACAATATGTAAATAAGTAAGTACTACAATTTGACAGCATTTGTTCACCCTTTACGTAATTGTTATTGTAAATGACCTAAACTGACAATTTATTGTAAACGTGTAGCATGTAACCAGATACTTTGATCACTGTAATTAGATACCTACTCTTTTCTAAATATTGTGCCTGTATCGGGTCACCGAATCATGACTAACAACCTACCACACATTAATATAAAAACCCTGTTTTTCTCTCAATAAAGGGTCACTCAAGAATCGACTTTCGTAGCTATTCCATTGTCCGACGCCCCACATCTCAAACGCACATAAACACTAACATATAAATTAACTTTATTGCACTGAATAGCTTTACTTAAATAGCCTATTTTGTTATCATTGTTTACTATATAAATGTGGATAATCTTAGTACGTAATTAATATCATATTTGCAATGCCCTTTTATCCATACTTAATACTATTAGTTACTCGTAATGATATTTTGCGATTATAACGCTCAAACAAACTTGAAGATAATGAAACGTTGAAACTAATTAAATTGTTTGCAAGCTGCATTTGTGCTGTTGTCAATTTGAGTGTTCAAGTATACCCACCCAATGACTTTATTTTTAAATATCTTGTTTTTTATTCTAGCAAGATTTATAAATTATTTAGCAAAATTTCAATTTCATCACACAGTTAAATTAAAAGGAGTCTTCAACGATAACTTTTTTCTAATTTTTTATTTTAAGTTTATGCTTATCGACTTCTTGTTACATTAGGAAAACCTGTAATTGTCCTTGATTTTAGTTAATACTGCCCAAGATTAATTGTTTGTAAAAGCTGTTGGTTTTCTGAATAAAATAAAAATAAAATAAAATAAAATGTCAAACGCACTAAACCATTAGTAGCCGGAGTAGGTATTTTAAACAAAAGGCCTTATTCCTCGATTAAGAATAAAGTGTATCAACCGATAATCTAAACACATAGTAACAATGTATCACTAGATCCAATGTAATATCTGTGCTCTCACGCACAAGGCAAAACACATCTTATGGAAAATACGTGATTACATCGCAAACAAAACCGGACGCACTTACTTCTGATGTCTTGTTGAATTGTCATCCTCAAGTAAAAGAGAAAGACAAAATAATAATCTGTGTTGGTGAAAACGATTATGACATTAAAATTGTATTGACACATTTACGTAAATTCATTAATAAATATCAAAATAATAATATAATTGTATTAAATGTCTTATATAATAAGTATATAAATGTATTACAATTAAATAATAATATTAAAAACTTTTGTAATGAATGTAAAAATTGTTCTTTTATAGATTCTGACTCCAGTAATTTACATGAAATTAGCAAATTAATTAATTTTAATATTGACTATTGTGATTATAAAAACAAATACTTGAATGTTACGGAAATAAAAAAGATGATAGCGCGTGGTACATCATTGCCCCTAAAATCCAACTCAATACCCACAGACGTCCTTAATTATACTAAAGGTACAATCCCATACTATTTTAAAAGACTTCACTCAAAAGGCCACTTTACTGTTGACGGCAACAAATCTTTATCATTAAAACAAAAAACAATACCTCAATATTTTTCAAAAAGTAGTAAAAACCCGTTTTTTCGTGAATTTAACTAAAACACCACTTCATACATTTAGAATCATGCACCAAAATATTGCTAGCATATTTGCCAAACAGGAAATACTAGAGTTAACTTTGCAAGAACTGCATAAAGCTGATAACGTTCCGGACGTTATTTGAATCTAAAGAACTATGAATTAGCGACTGTTTTTTGTAGAACCCTCATTTCTACAAAATACAGTCACATGTATTTTGGTCATAAAGAATTTAATATTTAAGGATCTGACAAGCGTGAGACGATATGTATCTGAAAAAACTTTTGAGGCTTGTGGCATAGAAGTACCCGCACACAAATTACTAATACTTTGTCTTTATGGAACGCCCAAGTCTGATCCAAACATTTTTCTGAATAAACTTAATTAGCTCTTGTTTGAATTAACGAGAAAATACAATAATAAAACAAAGATAGTTGTGACTGGTGACTTTAATATAGATACCCTTAAGCAGGGACGAATAACGAATGATTTGCGCGATTTATGTTACAATTATAATATGCAAATCCACATTAATGTCCCCACACGTAAAAATTCTTGTATTGACCATATACTGAGTAACATTAACGATGCGAGTGTTGATGTGATTCCTCTTTGTTTGTCAGATCACGAGACATCTCAGTTTATAAATTTCTCTGTTAAACAGAACTACAGCTGTCCGAAACGCTATATAATCTATAGAAAAGACTATGGCTACGATAATATTTAAAAATTTAAAGCACATTTAAGTCATTTAACTTGGTCTGAAACATATTCGGAGACCGATTTAAATAAAGCTTTCAATTATTTTCATGAAACTTTAACCTTTTTTTACAAGCTATGTTTTCCAACTATACAAATAAAAATAAATAATAAAGACAAAAAACAAAATTGAATCAGCAGAGGTCTAAAAATAAGTTGCAAAGTAAAAAGAAAACTGCGCTTCCAGTACTACAAAAATAAATCAAATTTAAATAAAAATAAGTACATGAAATATTCAAAATTGCTAAAAACTTGCATTTATCGGTCTAAAAAAATTGCAAATACAAAATTTATATGCCACAGTAAGAACAAGTGCAAAGCAACTTGGTCGGTAATAAAAAATGAAATTAGCTCCTCAAAGTTAGATGACAATATTGCAAGTCTTAAAATAAATAATGAATGTTTAACGTCACCCAAAAAAATTGCCAGTGCCTTCAATAAATATTTCGTAGAATCTTCCAACGTCAGCAATTCAACATTTAATAATTTGCAACTTAAATTAAGTGCTAACACGATTTTCCTAAGGCCTGTGTCTCAAGAAGAGGTAAAAAAAGTTATCATGACTTTAAACAATACAACCTCTGAGGGTTTTGACGGTATTAATACGAAAATAATTAAGGCATGTATGTCTGAATTAGTACCGATTTTGACGTACCTTATAAACTTATCTTTTTCAACAGGAACTTTTCCTGATGTACTAAAATCGTCCATCGTTAAACCTCTCCATAAAAAAGGCGATAAGGATGAAATCAATAATTACCGTCCAATTGCCTTAATACCGGTCTTGTCTAAAATATTTGAGAAGTGCATGTATTTGAGACTATTAGACTACTGCGACAAATTCAATATAATAAATAAAAAACAGTTTGGCTTCCAAAAGAATAAGTCGACAACATTAGCTATATTTACATTGATCAATACAATTCTGACAAATATTAATGATAATTTTTTGACAACTGCCTTATTTTTTGACTTATCAAAAGCATTCGACTTCGTTTCTCATAGTATACTATTAAAAAAATTGGAGGCGATGGGAATAAGAGGGCTCGCACTACAGTGGATATCGTCATATCTCACTAATCGACGTCAGTGCGTTATTGTTAATAAAATAGTTAAAAATGAACTTAAGTCACACTCATCTGAATTTATTAACAATGGCAGCGGCGTCCCTCAGGGTAGCGTTTTAGGTCCAATCCTATTCGTACTCTACATTAATGACATAACAGAAGCGACTAATCATAAATGTTGTTTATATGCAGATGACATCTATATTATTGTGACTACTAATAAGAATTATTTTACAGTACGTGACCATGAAAAGGACATGAATTATACTATTGACAACATTATGAAATGGCTAGAGAATAATAATTTAAAAATTAATTTACTTAAATCGAATTATATACAATTTAATCAATCTATACATTCTAAATACAATTTTAAATTAAATATTGATAAAATAGAGGAAGTAACACAAACCAAATTCTTAGGGGTTACTATAGACCGAAACATAAACTGGAAACTACATGTAGAAAATTTATGCAAAAGGATTCATCAATTTGTATACGCTCTCAACAAGTTAAGTAAGATAACTAACAGGGAGACAACAGTAACAACCTATCGCGCATATGTAGATTCTATATTACGATACGGATTGATATTATGTGGCAATGGCACAGAAGCTAGCAAAGCATTTATCGCACAAAAAAGATGTATCAGGGCTATCTGTGGTATCCCACCTGATGAATCCTGTCGACCATATTTTAGGGGCCTTAATTTGCTACCGCTACCATCTCTGTACATCTTCAAGATTAGCATATTTGTATATAACCACATGTACCTATTTAAGAAAGCTCGAGATGTTAACTCTAGGATAAAGAGAAATCCTAATAGATTAGTCCTAAGTAATATTCCTAAATCGGAAAAATATAACAAAAATTGTATTGTCATGTGTGTTCGAATTTATAATAAGGTGCCCTGTGAATTTAAAAATCTCAGCTTCAATTTGTTCAGAAGTAAGTTATATACGTGGCTTATGGATAAAAACTTTTATGACATTAAGCAATTTCTAAACAATAAAAATTAGGTTTAATTGTAACAATTTGCATGCAACTCAAATGTGCAAAACATGAGAACTGTTCTTTACAATTTTAACAACTTTGTATACCATGTTTTATGCAAATAAATATATTATTATTATTATAATATCATTGGCTAGATCATTAAAAAGTGTATGTAAGTCACGGTAGTCGGTCATTGACCCTAGAAACACAACTAAAAGTCAAATTCATGTAACGTTTTGCTGGGTATTATAGGGACTTATGTTTAATTTAATTTTATGGAACACACAGTGACTCTAAAATAAATCCAAGTAAGTTGGATACCAAGTTTTATGTTATTTTGAAAATTAAACCAGTTATGATCATAAAGCCTTAACTTGCAGAACGTCTTTAAAGCACAATGTCTAAATTCAATGTCTAAGTTGTAAAAAGTATAAGAAGCAAAATGTCTAACACAGACTCATAGGTAAATCAATTAAAAATTAAACCTTTGCAGGGACACTTTAGCAACCTTACTTACGTACGTAGTATCGAAACCACACTGTAATATTCATCGCACAATTATTTTTAATAATCAGTTCACTGGCTAAATCACTAGTAAGTATCACTACAGCACACTACAGAACATTTGGAGTATGATAAAAAGAATCCGTCTATGGAAATTTCTATAAGAATGAGTTTTAAATGTTACACTAAACAGTCATAACTTTATATTCTTTTAAGATTTTTAGAGGTATTTGCATTGCATTTATGTAGGTAGGTTTGGTCCGAGAGGTAGGTAGTCAACAAGAAATATTAAAGATTTCTCTCTATGGTTAGACGGCGCAACTAAATGAATAAATAGATTTGAATTCAGGAAAGAACCTAGTTCGAAATTTAAATTTGTAATGACCTTGTGGAAACACTACGTACCGTAAACGCTAAATTATACGTTGATACGCTTTCAGAAATAAATGCATACGGAAGGGCGAGATTAATTCATACAAAATGCAACCTGATCACCGATTATTTCATTAGAACAAACGAACATTATCCTTCGATCGCAATTATTTGAGCCCAGATAGTCATAAGAATGGCGTAATTGTAGAAAAGAAACATCGTCATAGCAGTTTTAGTACCGTCGAAGGGTTGTGTGTCGTCAGCTACGCTACGAATGTAGTCTTTGTCCGGAATCTGGAGCCTGTTTAGATACGAATAATAAACGTACATCGAAAATAAACGTGAAACCCTTCTGCCGATCAACTATGGTTCATAATAGCCTGCCTCGTCGTACTATTCGACCATCCCAACATTTACAACAAGCGATTAAGTCGGATTTTTCTATTTGTCGACTAACCGGAGCACGCTGGCTGTAATTTAGCAGAAATTCGACATCTAGCTTGGATTTATCATGACAACGACTACGACAAAAATTACGACTTCTCTGCGGTACTGGAAGCAAACATATGCATATTCTACGAGATAAAGCGAATTTTTGACTGTAGGTTCCTGCTGGACCGCTGGACTGGAGTCAAATGGCCGGACGAAACAAAGCAAAACGCACAAATTTAACAGAATCACAGTCAATAGCATCGTAATGGAGTTTCCGTGGACCTGTGGAATGTCAAAGCGGCAATACCTTGCATAATCAATAAAATCACCCTTTTACAATACTTTGCTTATTACTATGTTAAAAACCTGAAAGGAAGTTAAATATTTATTTATTAGTATTTTGCAATTACGTCTTCCTTTAATTCTAGAAATTCAATAAATTATAACATAATTAGTCGCCGTTTCACGTAAATGTCCGTTATACTTCCTTAAATAACATACGATCTATGAGTCAAATTCGTAATCCAATTATTCCTGTTCTTCCTCTCGATGCATGAATTGTCTTAAAATTAATCCTTTTAATTATCATGACGAATAAATGTTCATTTATGGCAAGTGGGGTTCTTTAATTTCTAAACCGCATATTATCCTTTCAATAGTGTTGCAATGTGATATTCTTTAACGACCGGTAGGGTACATCCGTAGAATATTAACATATTCTGAGGGTACATCAGACAATCAAACTGCACAGAATGATACGTTCCGTTATACGTAAAATTAATTCAGTAGTGCGGGCAGCATAAGAATCCTAATAAAAGCGTCAATTAATCTATCGAAATTATGCCGCCGCCACCACGACTATTTAAGCCACCAAATGCCTCAGCCGGACTCTTAATATCACAGCACCATGTCGCGACCCCGGTATATCTTTGTGTTATTACATATTAATTTAATATACATTGCTTGTTACGTTATTGGTAGAGTAAAACAAAAAATATTAGAGTATCTGCTTCGCTTAGTTCTGTATATTCCGAGGTGCGAAAATTACACACAAAGACTGAGGCATTGGCGACTCACCCGTGGCTGAAGCGACGCAAGATTGGGTGGCGGCAGCAGACCGTGGCGAGTTCCCTCGGGACCCCAGATTCCCGCCTATAACGTAAAAGGGGTTTATGACTCAACTTTCAATAAGTGGCTCAATCTCTCCAGTCATCAGGAGGCATCTTTAGATTACTTATAGCATGGCAAATTGGACCAGATGATTAGGTATACTATTAAGGCTCTCGAGATTTAGGTGCATATACTGTAATGTCTTCATCATCATCATCCTACGCATGTCTACCCCTCTCCACCCCATACTCCGGCGGTCCACTGACTTCACAGCGATCAAGGCCACGGAGTCGCTAGACCAGTACTGGGTGGCCTTACAAAACTTGGTGACCTGTACCTTTCATACAGTCACGTCGCCCCTCTCCCCAGCGACACTAGCACCGAGGGGGGTCAGTCTCCGGCGAACCCGCTCGGGCAGCCCTCAACAGGACTGCGCATCCGTGCTCAACACGTTAGTTGGGCATCCTGTGGAGCGAGATGTGGTTCCCAAGTGACGGAGCAATCCCTCTTACTCTAAGAAGAGTAAGGCAAGCCGGTAATTCCCCCTTCTTGACAGTCTCATAATTACAGAGTACTACTGCGGGTACTCTCAGTCAGATGGTCCATTAAGCTGACTACCGCCTTAGAATAAAGGGGTTATGCACATGATCATTTGCTCAGTCAACACAAGTACCACACAAGGGTATAAACTAGAGTGCCATTAGAATAGAAAGATTAACCACTTTACTTTCATATTATTAGCTCAGTCATCAGGAGAATACAATAGAGTGCTGTCAGAATGGAAAGATTAAAACCTCTCAGCTTTCTCCTGTTATTAACTCAGTTTACACAAATCACAATAAGAGAATAAAATAGATTCCATCAGAGTAGAGAGATTGACCACTTAACTTTCATGCCGACACTTGGGCCGCATCTCAGCACACGTAGGGCAGCATCTCAGCATACGTGGGGCAGCGTCTCAGCACACCAGTCTCCAGAGCACTTAACTGAACCACTTCAGACAACGAAACGAAACATCGTGACGGTTGTCACGACAGCTAGTAACAGAGCAATAGTCAATAGTCAAAATATATTTATTCAATAAACTCAATTAATAAGTACTTTGAAACGTCCAAATATTTTTTTAACCTAGCACCCACTCAGGACATCATTTTTTAACTGTGGCAAAGAACGGGCGCAAGGAACCACAGCGCACAGACGCAACGACATTTACAAAAAATATATATATTATATGTCGTTACCAGGTCACAAAATACAAAATATGAATTTGAATGTAAATAGTTTAATTAAATATGGTGCTCTATATAAATTAATTATAGACAATTAGAAATAGCTGTTGGAGTACTTGGAGCATTTCAGACCCAAGCTGTTTTGAATGAATGAATGAATGAAAAATACTTTATTGCACTATAAAAACAATTTAAAACAATCCAAAGAAAAACAGTATGACAAAAGGCGGCCTTAATGCTAGGGTAGCATTTTCTACCAGGCAACCTTTGGGCAAAAGAAACCATATAGTTGAAGAAACAATCACGGGCTAGTGCACAGTACGTATAAGGAGGAAAATACTATGTTAATAAAATATTTGATGAATATCAGAAAATTATAGAAAAAGACTAAATGGACTAAATATGGAGAAGATACATTACATAGTGATAGGTCAATGTATAAGGTTAGGATGAAGAGTCCAGCCTGAGGAAGTACTCTTTGGTTTGTCTTTTAAAAGAGTCCCGAGTCTTCGCCCGCCTCATACTCTCTGGCAGGGAGTTCCATAGGTGGATAGCATGCACAGTATAAGACTTGGCTACGAAGTCAGTGGAATGAGGAGGAACATTAAGGGACAGGCAACTAGAGGAACGAAGGTCACGGACAAGAGTAGAAGAGCGAAAGACAAAGTGATTTTTTAGATAGCGAGGTGAATGTGGATGAAAAAGGATGGAGTAGAGGAGGGACAACACGCGGCAGTCTCGTCTTCGGGAGATAGATAGCCAGTGAAGTTGAGATCGGTAATAAGAAATGTGGTCGTATTTACGTAAGCCATAAATGAAGCGGATACAAAGGTTCTGCAGACGCTCAAGTTTATTACATAGGACAACGCTGAGGTCAGGGTAACACGCGTCGGCATAATCCAGTAAAGGAAGAAGAAGGGACTGCGCAAGTAAAATTTTAGTTTTGGTTGGCAACAGATTTTTCCACCGCTTGAGTGAGCCATAGGCCCTAAATACCCTCTTGCTAACCTCCTGAACCTGATTGTCCCAGGACAGACGGTTATCGATCCAGATACCCAGATTCTTTACTACATTTTGTAATGGTATCTGTACTCCATTGAAAACAATCGGTGGCAAAGCGTTAAAATTAACTCTAGATAGATACCAGTGGCTACCAATTATAATTGCTTGGGTTTTACTGGGGTTTACCTGCAAACCATGACGTCGACTCCAACTCGAGATCTGTTCCAGGTCATCATTGGTCGTGTTAATGGCTTCGGACAACCTCTCAACAGGAGCCCGAGTGTAGATTTGAAGATCGTCTGCATACATATGATAGGAAGAAGAAAGAGGTAGCGTGATAGAATTTATAAATATAGAAAATAGGAGAGGAGACAGAACGCCACCCTGTGGGACGCCAGCAGCAGTGTCGCACCATGACGAAAAATTGTCGTCAATACTAGTGCCGTCGTCCAAACAGGTAACTACGAAACCACGCAATCACCGGTGGAGATACATTGAGAGAGTGCAGCATAGCCAGCAAGATATCAAAGTCGACGGTGTTAAACGCTTTGCTGAAATCCAGCAGCGTCAGTACAGTAAGTTCTCGGTTTTCCATGCCTATACGCACATCATCCGTGACTCTGACTAGCGCGGTAGTCGTACTATGACCGGGTCGAAAACCAGATTGGAATGAGTTGGAAAGGTTGTTACAGGAAAGGAATCTACTGAGCTGTTGATGAACCAGCTTTTCGAGGACTTTGGAAAGAAATGGTAGTATAGAAATAGGTCGAAAATCCGAATAAGAATCTGGTTTAGGTTTTTTAGGAAGAGGGATAATGTTAGCTTCCTTCCAGAGCTGAGTAAAGACAGAAGACGAGATGGATTTATTAAGATTGGTAATAACGGGAGTAAGGATATCAATGAGAGGGACGATCATACTACGACTGATGCTGTCACTACCAACAGCGTTGGAGGTAACAGCAAGTACACTCTTCTCAAGGTCACACTCGGTAAATTGCGAAAAAAGAAACGGTGAATGAGATGGAGTTGACAAAGAAGAAAGAGTTTTGAGAGTATGAATCTTAATGCTACCATCCATTGGTGCCGAAGAGGAGAAATAAGTGTTTAATGTGTTAATGTCAACATTTGAAGGTAGGGAAGGTTTAGTCTTAGATTTGCCAACTCCTAGTTTTTTGAGATAACGCCAGACATTGGAGGAATCTCCATTTTCGACTGATTTGTGAATGTGGCGTCTCTAAGTGTCCCTAATCACAGTATTACAGCGATTCCTGATTTCCCTTAACACATCCCGGTTTTTGTCAGTAGGATTTTTTTTAAATTTTGTTTTGGCACGATATTTCCTTTCCATTAATTTGTGGATATCCTTAGTAAGCCAGGAAAATGCTTAACTCGCACGGGCCGCACAGGAGCGTGAGTATCCAGGAGAGAAATAAGTAGCGAGTTGAATAAGCCCACTTGGTCATCAACGCTATCAAGATCATTAATCGCCGACCAGTTCGAGAGAAGAAGAAGAGAGATTCCCAGAAGCCTTGCGCTTAGGGGGACGTATGCGATATGAAAGATAGATTAGATCATGGTAGGAGAAAGGAGTTGCAGCTACCTGACCATGCTTAACAACATGGTCAGGAGATGACACCATTATAAGGTCGAGAAGAGTAGGAGTACAATTAGGAAAGTTATGCGTCGCAGCAAGTGGGAGAATGTGCATATTGCAAGAGTTTATAAGTGAACGAAGCTTGTGACTACGAGAGTCGTTTTTCAACAGACAGGTATTAAAATCGCCCATAATGATGGAGTGACTATAATGCGGGGAAAAGTCTTCGAGAAAAAGCTCAAATGATTGAAAAAAATCTATTTTGGACGATGGACTATAACAGACACCCAGAAGAATCTTACAGTGGGGAAAAATTATCTCAAGGAAAAGATGTTCGGCGGTGTTCGAAGGAGGTGGTTGAGGTGATTGACTAATAATCGAATAAGAGAAGTGAGAACGGAGATAAATAGCTACACCTCCATGAGCAGAGCTGCCACGATCGTTGCGGATCAAATTAAAACCAGGGAGCGAGTAAGATGTAGATGGAAGTGAGGGATGTAGCCAAGTCTCGGAAATTAATATCGCGTCTATGTGATTGTCATTCAAGTATAAAAGAAACTCAGCATAATGTGCCGGTATGCTCTGTGCATTAAGGTGAACAATATTTAAAGACTTCGACACATTGGCGAAGGTATCATGCAAAACTTCATCAAGGGTTACAGATGTGTCACTCAGAGAACTGTCCTCGAGGCTGGATTGTGAAGAGCAGGAGTGGAATATATTACAATTTATAGAGATGTTCATTAAGATATAAATATAAAATTTAAAGATAAAACCAAAATAAAATTAAGTATCTACACAGTGTTAATTACCCACCGGCAGCTAGTTATTAATAAAAATTACAATAAAAGTAATAATATCAAAACACAAAAAATAAAAAAAAACAATAAAAATAAAAACAAAACATTACAAAGCACAAAAATAAAAAAGCAATTCAAGCAGCAAGGCGGGGCGCATAAAAACAGCAAGGAGTGTTAAACTAACAAAAATGAACAAAAATTTTCAATCCCTATTCTTCCCTGGCAATTCAATACTTAATATTTAAAACTTAATAAAAGCCATGTGTAGAACGGAACGCAAAACAAACTTTTTTACTAAAACGTCAGTCATCGAGTCACGTCAATGTCAGCTGTTACATTTCGTAAAAATATTGTATGGTAGGTACCCTTAAATAAAATAGTAATATTAGTATAGATACCGGGTAATCGCAATATTAACTGCATTAAGATAATTAATTATGACGGAAAAACAAAAAAGAAAACGTGAAGGTGGAAGTGAAGGGATTGTGGTGAATACCTATAATTGTAACAATGTTACTTCGAAGCCGAAGCGCCCGCCACTAAGTATAACCATGACAAATTACAGCAGAAGCAACAAACACAAAAATTATTTATCATTATAACAAAACCAAGGCAAAAAAGCAGTACTACATACTGGAAACAAATAGCAAAGCGGAAACAATTATTATAGATAGTGCTCACAGTTTCTTCGGTATAGCCGCTGCTTTCTGTCGTCTTGAGGTTATCTGCTTGACGATTGGAGACATTGGAGGCTGATTCCTGGAGTGCACAGCATCGGTATTCTTGCGTTTAGCAGGCAAGGTAGTCAATAACTTGTCTAAGTTCGCAAGACAAGTAATCACCTGCCGCTTACCATCCAATCCAATTGCCATGATACGCCCGTCACGAGTCCAGCAATTCGCAATTCTAAGTTTATCACGACATTCCAAGAAGAGCTTATGCCGACGCTTGGTTAGGAATTCTGAGAGGGTAATGCCAGAACCTTTGAGGCCAACCTTTGCAGCCCATGCAGTATCACGGTCTTGACGGCTCCTAAACTTAATGAGTATGGGGCGCGGACGATCAGAAGACGAAACGCCCTTACGATGAGCCTGACTGAGGGAGAGAGTTTTGTCTTCTGTATAATCTGACACTTTATAATAAACTTTTTTAGCTTTTCTTTGATTTTCATTTTAAATTTATCAAGATCTAATTTCTAAATATCATTTGGTACTTTGTTGTATAATCGTACACACAGACCCTTAAAAGAATTATTTATTTTATGGAGCCTAGTATAAGGTACTGCTAATTTGTTCTTACTTCTAGTGTTTAATTTGTGAATATCACTGTTTTTTGAAAACATTCAATATTTTTATGAACATACATCAGAGTTTCATAAATGTATTGTGATGCAACTGTCATTATACTTATATCCTTAAATCTCTCTCTGAGAGAGTCACCAGCCTGTAGGTTATATATTGCTCGAATAGCCCTCTTCTGCAGCACAAAGATAATTTGAATGTCGCCAGCATTTCCCCAAAGTAAATGCCGTACGACATTACACTATGAAAGTAACTGAAATCAACTTATCTAGCTGTATCAACGTCAGTTAACTGACGGATCTTCATTACTGCATAAGCCGCAGAGCTAAGTCTATTCGACAATTTAGCTATATGTGGGCCCCACTGAAGCTTGGCGTCCAACGTGATGCCTAAAAACACAGCGGTGTCCACAGGTTTCACATTCTTATCTTTAATTTGTACACTAGTTATTACCTTCTTAACATTAGGCAATACAAATCTTACACATTTGGTTTTCCCCTCGTTTAATAGCAAGTTATTAACACTAAACCAGTGAACAATCTTTGAGACCGCATTATTCACATCGTCGTAATTTGGGTGTCGTCGTTTCACTTTGAATAAAAGTGAAGTATCATCAGCAAACAATACTATCTCATGACTGTCTTTTACAAAATAAGGCAAGTCATTAATATAAACCAAAAACAAGAATGGACCAAATATTGAACCCTGCGGAACTCCCATTTTAACCACTGATCCCGGAGATCTTTTACCGTTAATGTCGACCTTTTGAATCCTGTTACTCAAGTATGAGATTAGAAGGCTCAAAGAAGCAAACCCTAATTCCATAGTGGCTAAGCTTCCTGACCAAAGTTTCATGAAAAACACAATCAAAATCCTTGGATAAATCACAAAATACCGCTAGGGCATCCTGTGATTCCTCCCAGGTATCAAATATTTGGATTAAAAGCTCAACACCGGCGTCAGTTGTAGAGCGACCCCTAGTAAAACCATACTGTTTAAATGTAAAAGTTTATTTCTATAAAAATGAATTTGCATTTGGTCTAGCATTAACTTTTCAAAAAATTTTCTAAATGTGGGTAACACAGAAATAGGTCTAAAATTAGAGGGGTCAGAAGTGCTACCTGATTTAAATAATGGAATTATTTTTCTATATTTCATGAGGTCAGGAAAAACACCACAGTCAATACCGTAAAACGGGGGGACTAGGGATGCAGGGGGCAGTAGGGACAAACTCGGGATTTTTTTTTATTTGACTTCATTCATAAACTATAAAAGGTCATAGAGAGATTTTTTTCTACTTAGTTAATAGAATATTTCTTTTCTTTATACTGGCAACATAGACTTTCTAAGGCGTCAAAATGACAATGAAAAAGTAAATCAAAGTCAAGACTAAGAGCGCGCAAAATTATTGTCTTGAAAACATTTTAGCTTACGCGGGTGAAATCAGTGTTTGTGTGGTATTAGGGCTTTATTTTGACGGATTATTTACATAGGACCCCAAAAAATTAATGAGGTAAGTGAATTAATAAATATTTTTACTGAAATCATCATATTTGTAAGTTCCTGCATTTGCCGATATTTTTGGGGAGAAATGGGTCAGGTGAGGGGAGAATTGGGACGTTGAATGGGGCGTCTTGGGACAAGAATGGGGTAACTTAGGATGCCTTGGAGCTGACTTGAGACGACTAAGAGGTGAAATGGGACTATATAATAGGGTTGTCAAAACAATTTTAAAGCAATATATTAATTAATTAATAATATTGTGCTATTTAAGTCGATGATTTTTAGGCAGTTTTTTTTTTAAATGATACAGTTTCTCCATGAAAATAATTTATTTTTTTATTTACAGAACATGCCACGCACAAACGAGCCTACAACTGGGGCAAAAAAAAATCTTATTTAGTTGTAAGCATTATTTAGAAGGAATGGTCTTTGATTTATGTTAATTAGTTTTAAATTGTCACTTTTAGATAAAAACGTCTCAATTAGATAAGAAAGAATTTATAATTTGTTTGTTTCATTTAATTTTATAATAGCTAGGTAGGTACTTACTATTATTCTTAGGAAAATTGTTTTTTTTTTTTGCTAGTACGTAAATAATAATTAAAGCAATACTATTTGATTTGATATCATATCAATGTATATTTCATTATAAAAAAAATAATATCCAAAAAGACATTTTTTTATTAAAACTGTATTTCTTGTTCTACTTATTCTTTGATATCCTACCTACCTACCTAGCTTTAAAGTGTAGCTTGCCGCAATATAGTATATAGTTGTAGTTACCTACATACGAACATCATTAAACTTTAATTAGTCGTAAAATTTTGCTAAGTTCATAAGAAATAAACACTACCTACTTGTCTTTAAAATTGCTTAAAATAAATGGCAGCCCTACTGGAATTCCCGATTCTCCCCTCAACTGGTTCTACTGACCTCGGCTACGAGGTGAATAGGGATCGACAATATTTTTGCCTATAACTCGTTAAACCTGTAGATATATGAATATTAGCTGCTAAATATTTATATATTTATTCACCGGAAAGTAAATAGAAGCTACCATAAGTTACACAGAAGTCGTTTTAATGGTAAAAATCTATTGTAAAGTTCAAAATTGTCCCTATTAACCCCGTTTTACGGTACATTCATTAAATATGCAAGCTAAAACTGGAGCTATTGTCATAATTACAGATTTAGCGACGTCCACGGAATTACCCCACTGATCAGCAGTTTTCTTTTTATTGAGAGTGTTAAATGTTTTTATTATATCTATAACACAATTTTTGAAAACTAAAATTACTTTCACAACCTTTAACATTCTCCTTCAAAACAGATTCAGCTACAGTGGGGGAGGAAATCAAGGCTTTTGTAGTTGAAACTGGAATGTCAATATAAAACCTCTCAAATGCTGCAGCAACATCAGCATCAGAAGTCAAGGTTTTATTAACACAATTTAAATTGTACTCATTATTACGACTTTTGACCTTTCCTGTTTCACTATATATATTATTCCACGTCATTTTTATTTTGTCATTACTATTCTTAATCTTAGAACTCAGATAGTTTGCCTTGGCTAATCGGCATACTCTTTTGAATAACATTGAATAATTTCTAACATATAATTTGAAGTCATCGCTGGTATTATAGTTGCGTTTACCATAAAGTTCATAAAGGCGTTTCCTACTTTTGTGAATACCAATTGTAGCCCATTCATTAAAAATTACAGTACCACTAACCGAGATCTTTTTTGGAACAAAAGTTTTATTAAATTCTGAACAATATATGACTTTTTTACTACAACTAATATAAATAAACATTATGATATTCCTACCTATCTATTTACACTGTACCCATGTAACTTTTGTTACCTAAAGGGAAAAAAAGAAAGGCCTTCTGAGTTTTTTCAAATTTCAAAATCAGAACTGGTTTCAGATTAGATAGGTAAGTAGATTTATTTATTTATTTCAACAAACTTAGTACCTACTACCATTACAGATAAAACCTAATATAACAGCAGCACTTATAAAACTTAGACACACACATTAGACTTAACTTCTTACTTTATAGATTAGTTAGGTAGGTAGATTAGTTGTTAAGAGGCCTATTACATCTTGAATGTGATTTTTGCGTAAAATGCCCATTTTTTCATTTTGTAGTAATTTTGCAGTTGTATTTATCGTTTTTATCGAAATAGGATAATAAATTTGTGCATAATATTACAAATATCCATTCTGTGAGCATAAGTTGAATTCGGACGGCCGGCGAATCGCATTTTGTAGTAATTTTGCAGTTGTATTTATCGTTTTTATCGAAATAGGATAATAAATTCATTATAAAATCTTTATTCCTTATGAAGTAATGTCCCTCTAGATACCTTTTAGTTATTTTACAAAGACCACGAGTAACTAAACGTTCCAAAATTTACGTAAGTAGCTGTTAGATTACTTGCATTGATTTAAAATCCGGCTATAGGGGTTTTTGCATATTATAATAATATCGTGAATCAACACAAGTCGTTTTCTATCCGCTTTGTCGATTCAAAATACTTTTGGAGGCATCCCTATCATTGACATGCACTCGTTTAGGAGCTTAGGGTCAAAAGCGCAAAATGACAAACGATCGCAAATTGTCAAAAGAGCAGAATGTCAAAAGCGCACATAGTCAAAAGCGCAGATTGTCAAAAGCGCATAATGTCAAAAGCGCACATAGTCAAAAGCGCAGAATGTCAAAGGCGCACATTCTCAAAAATCCTACTTAAACTGGCTAATTGCTTGGCTTTGTTATTAAATATGTAAACGTTGTTATTTTTGGTCAGTCAGACTCGCAATAGGAAATGAAATACTAATTTAATATTTTTAGGAAACATATTTATTTTTAATTAATGTAAACTTTATATATTATAGCAATATTCAACTTTTATATTCTGCTCAGAATAATTATGTAAATGAACAAAAATTGAGTTATTATTTTTAATAATCAGCATTATTTATAATTAAACAGTGTCTCTTACTTTAATGATCAATTTAACAAAACAAAAACTATGTAATTTGTTTTACTTTTTCAAGGTAAGAATATAATTTTGTTCAGAAATGCAAGAATCGTGATTAAGTTCCGCTCCATTTTTTTCAAATAACATCGGTATCTTTTGTCAAAATCGATATCACATTGCTTTCTTTTAATTTTTGGAAGTGATTTACATAGTGCATTTGAAGAAAGAAAGAAAAGAAAGAAAAAACATTTATTGGCACACACTACGAAATTACATACATGTAAAAAAAAAGTAATAAAAAAGACAATAATACGATTCTCACAATGACAATACAAAACAAAAACAAAAACGAAGTGTGGCCAACTAGGCCACAACCTCAGCACGTGCAACAGCGACATAAAGCCGCTGCAACGCTGGTATTCTGGAGGGGCCTATTCGGTGACGTGTCCACAAAACAATAATACACCAACAATAATAAAACGCTAAACAAAACCAAAAAAAAACAGTAACAATATAAAAAAAAACACTAAACTTTAAACACTACTCGGCACTATCTTGGCTGTATGGATGCATTTGTTATTTTTCTATCTATGTTGATTTATATTTAGTTTACATTAAAAATAAATATGTTTCCTAAAAATATTAAATTAGTATTTCATTTCCTGACTGACCAAAAATAACGACGTTTAGTTTTTAATAACAAAGCCAAGCAATTACCCAGTTTAAGTAGGATTTTTGACAATGTGCGCCTTTGACATTCCGCGCTTTTGACTATGTGCGCTTGACATTCTGCGCTTTTGACAATCTGCGCTTTTGATAATCTGCGCTTTTGACTATGTGCGCTTATGACATTCTGCTCTTTTGCCAATTTGCGTACGTTTGTCATTTTGCGCTTTTGACCTTATGCTCCTAAACGACATGCACTCACTGTGTTACCGCAGCAAAATATAATATGCTGTACGATGTTACCCATTGAGCTTAGTTTAAATAAAGCTCAATGATGTTACCATTAACTAAAATACGAGCGCCTGTGATTGGTAAATTTTTCCCTGTTATGTAAATTCCAATCGCCCATACGAAGTCGACCCCCTGGGGGGTTACTCTTGAATGCAAACTCAATCTCAATACAATTCCAATGCGATTCATATGTATCGATATTGGGATAAGTAAAGATAATTCCGGAACGCCATCTCGATAATAATTTGTTCAATCAATTTCCACGCAATTTAATTCTAATGTGGCGCTATTGTCGCTTACAAAAGTGCCATTTGACATTTTTTAGATTTGTGATTGGAAATTGATTAATGCAATTGTGTTTCAAGGTGGGACTTCTTGCTTGGCGGGAAAGTGAAGCGTCATGTCTGCAGTTTTGTTTTATTTTTTTTGTTTTGTCGAATATTAATGTGAAATAATGGTAGATTATTTACTGAGGGCCTAGTCAACTGGCAAACGCTCGACCGGTGACAGCGTCAAAATCGCTCATCAAATTCGCTAAGCTACATCAATTTCGATAAGCTAAGAGATATAGAACATACAGGCTTGTCTTAGTATTTTTTTGTTTGATGATAATCTAACGCTTAGGTAAGATTAATAAATAGGTAGTAACCACACCGATCCTTTTGATATTTAGTGAATTGAATGTCACTTTACTAAGAAATTCGGGTAGACTCCTTGAGACAATTTGAAAAATGAATCAATCGCTTTTTTCGCCGGAAGTTCGCCAGGCAAGCACATTTGTAAATAAGTACTTATGATGACGAGTGACTTACCTACCATAATATGACATTGATATAAGACCAAACCCATTTTTCAGCTTATAATATAAATAAATTAAGACTGAAGACCACAAGCAAACGCTTGCTGCCAAGAATTTCTCAAATATTAACAACTTGACGTCCGTCTGTAATTAAATAAGTGAGAACACTAAATGTTACAAACCGCGCGAACATTTAAACAGTTTGATCTTAGATGCGAGTACCCACTAGGTAGTGATTAAAACGTTTGCATCTTGTATGAGTACATCGCCTAAAGTAACCCTATGGCGTAGCGGCTAAGGCTTTCGGGTTTATAGGATTTCATAGGATGACGATGATGACAACATCGCCTTAATATAGGATTGCTTCATTGTTACTTATTTATAGCGGTAGGTACCGAAAATAATTGAAAATAAAAGTCAAATCATTTATTAAATACACGCCTTCACAGACACAATGACATGATCGTGGTCTCTACGCGTCAAGTTAAAATATTTATTTATTTTACATTATTTATTTCACTGCCATTAATTATGAGTTGGTTGATAATGTCTCGAAATAAAACATAGGATTATTTATATATTTACCAAAAATAATTTTAAAACAATTAATTTTATATAATTACCCTAGTATGTTGATAATGAATCAAGTACAACTTTAAGCCAGGTTTAATGCAGTTTCATTGTTGGATACGACATGTGGTACACATCCCTTCTTTATTGTGAGCCTGATGCAGCATTAAATATTGGTGTTACTATGATTAACCATGCTTTTTGAAGGTATCCAGAATCTCCTAAGAAATTAGAACAATATACTTACTTATAGAAAATTGTCATAGATAAAAAGTTAGTAGGTAGTAGGTATATATTTAACAAAAATAATTCAAAAACAATTAATTTTATTTATTTATTTTATATTCACAGGTGAATCGACAGTTTTATAAAAAGTATAACACTGAAAATGTGAAACAGCAAACCATTTACAGATTCACACAAATAAAAATGTGATAGTAACATTACAAACACAAGCAACAATTACAATCGAAAACTTCACAATCGCTAAATTGATAATAACTAAACTATTACAGAGTATGTATTATATGTATAACAAGCCACCTTATGTTAAGCCACCTATTTAAAGAAAAATACAATATTATAACAAATACAATAGAACCCACCAGATTTAATAATCGGATAGTAATAATGCAAGTTAAGTTAATACATATAATTACCTTTGTATGTTGATAATGAATCAAGTACAACTTCAATAGCTTAATGTTATGACTAGTAGAAATTGGTATAAGTAGGTACTTAAACATTTTCTAAAGGTAAATTCTGCAAGTAAAATTAAATATCAAGTAAAAAATAACATTAATGTTGTATTTCTTAATATATTCTTATTTCCTTACCTAACTCTCTCAAAGTCAAAGTTTATTAAATATGAGGCTTCACTTTCTCCTATTGACATTAAAACTATATGTAACTATAAAAATAAATGCCAATTGTGTGTATAAGAAGGTACTGTTTTTTTAGTACCTACCTAAGTAAATCTTTTTAATAAAGTACAATAAACTTAGAACTAAATTAACTGTATACTTAATTTTTTCCCATCATATAAACCAAATCACTATTTTATGGGTTAAATATATTTATGGCACACCGTTCCTTTTCTTAAAATAAAAATGTTGTCAACGAAGGTACTGTTTTTTTGTACATAAGTAAATCTTTTTAAATAAAGCACAATAAACTTAGAACTAAATTAACTTTATACTTAATTTTTCCCCATCATATAAATCAAATTACTATTTTATGGATTAAATATATTTATGGCACAGAATGCTCCTTTTTGTAGAATAAAAACGTTGTCAACATTAGAGCTCCACAAAAAAAAATCATGTGTTCCCGCCAAGGTCGGGACGTTACGTTATAGGTGTATTAAAATACGCCTAGCGCCATCTAGCGGTGTGTCACGAAGTTGGCGCGCGCAAGGAGTGGGAACGAAGGACGCGCGCCCGCACGACGCTCTGCCTGCAAGCGACCTCGAGAAGTACACAGATATACGCGCTCTGGTATCTGCCCTTATTGATAGTGCCTGTGATTAGGTGAAGTGACTGTGTGCTGTGCCGTGACCATCAAATCGCCTACATCGCCGCCCGTCAGCTCGCCTCCCGTCTCCTGCCTCATCATCCCAGGTAAGCCTTCCGACCTACCCACCTACCAAGAAAGTCGCATGCCCGAATTTCACCTTTCTTTACTCTGCTGTATTTGGCGGTGTCTTCTGACCCGCGAATACATCATGTAAATAACTAAATTCAACGATGCCAAAGCCATGTTCAATGCAGTTTCATTGTTAGATATGACATGTGGTACACACCCCTCCTTTCTTGTGAGCCTGATGCAGCATTAAATATTGTTGTTATTATCATTAACCATGCTTTTTGAAGGTATCCAGAATCTCCTAAGAAATTAGAACAATATACTTACTTATAGAAAATTGTCATAGATAAAAAGTTAGTAGAAAAGTACCTATGTATTATACAAAATTGCTTGATATTGTTTTTACCAAATAACCATGTTTGTTCACCATTCTGGGGAAGTCCATCCTCCAAATTATGAGGTAACATTTAAGATTTTGGAATCGTCGTCTCAAATCTGCAAAACCACATAAAATATTTTATCTTTATGTCAATACTCTTTATTCTAGCAATTTTAACAAAACTGACATTTCCTGGTAAATCCCAATATAATAATAGGCATAATACTTACCTTTATTATATAAGTAATAATTTATTTATTAAAACTTACCGTTTGAACATAAGGACTGATATCAATGATATTATATACAACAGATATGTTATAAGCGCGCGCGATGTGAAGACTCAAATATGTCCTAATTGGGACCTCTTGTGTTTAGTCTGCGTCGAGCTCAATCAGAAGCGTGTCGCACCGTAGTTCCCGTGTCCTTACCAAAATAAATCAAAAATGCCATCATGTGTGTTTCGGAAGTGCACCAATTATGACTCTAAAGTAAACCAAGTACAAGGGTTCTCTTACCACATATCAATATGCAAATATACTTGATTATTTAGTATATTTCAATTATTTTTCCGAACAATGTAATAACTGACGCAAAGACGCCATGTTCAGGTGAAGAAAGAGAGAGCAACCTATTTTTGACGCTAGAGCGACAAGGATGCGTGAGCTGCTGACATAGATTAGTTAGTGCAGAATCGAATATTAATATTAACTTAAATGCCTACAATTAAAGACCAGTTGTTCTTTATTTTTACTTCGTTTTGTAAAGCTATCTATTGTATGTAATGGACTAATATAATAAACATAAAAATAGTTTCACTGAATTGGCTATTTGGCTGTTGTAACAATAAAATATGAAATATGTCGATTATAGCAGTTTATAATTTAATGTTTTTATATTTTAGCGTTTTATTAACGCTTAAATATACTTAAGTAAAATTTTAAACACTGAAAAAAGACGACAACCTCAGGCGGGAATCGAACCACGCACCTTCCGCATTCCGGGCGGCTGCCTTAACCACTTGGCTACCGAGGTCTGGCTTTCAACCGTCGAAATTTGTCAGTGCTTGATGCTTATGTTTTTTAGTCAACATTGCTTCATCAAATCTTAGAAGTTTTCACCTTCTTTTTTCAGTGTTTAAAAAAAATTTACTTAAGTTTATAATTTAACGATAATTATCCAACAGTTTTTTTTGTAAATATTTTATTAGTATTACAAAATAAATTTGCGATTTTGTCTGTGGATTACAAGACCAGAAACACGGGCCATGATTGAGCTTCGTGTGACGCCACATTTCACAAAATAAACAAAAACTATCTTTTAGGTTTCAAGATAAATGTTTATTGTGGTGTGACGTCACAGACATTGAGCTAAATGTCACATGACCAACCGTTTCCGCAGAAACTTTAAATGAATAAAGAAAAATGTCTTTTTCTATTAAATAAAGCTTCTTGAAAAAAAAATATTGTACGTGGTATCAATAATATTATTATAATAACTATAATTATCATTGCGTGGTATAAAGTAAGCGTTTGTAATTTTCAAAATATTTTTCCGAAAACTGTCAAGTAGCCAATTTGTTTTTCTACTATATATCATACATTACTGATTATTAAGGATTTAATAATCCTTAATAATCAGTAATGTATGATATGTTTTTTCTTTTAATGAATTAGGTTTCTGAGTGATTAGGTCAGTTCGTGAACAAATAAGCAAATTTCTCATAAAATCTCATTTAAATGAAAAAGGGTTTCATTTGGCTAGCAACGAAGACGTAGAGAAATTAAAGTGCCGCATTTTAAAAAACGTTTGTATTCTAATGTTTTCACTCATTTTTCAAACATTCATCAGACAGCCATTTTCAATCATCGATTACATCTCATTAAAACCATAATTGATAAATACATAAATATTCGTCGCCATTCTGCACATAAAAATAACCCCGAAATACAAAAACTTTCTAAAAGACAAAATAGAAATAATTAAATCTTTTTGAAGATAGTTAAAATATGTATTTTATTTCGTTTTTTTTATTATTAATTATTTCATTGTTCAAATTTCCAATAAATATGATTTACTTTTGTAAGAAGTTTTATTTCTTACCTATGTACTGACTTTTCAATCAAGTGTCCACTCTACGACTAAATGTTACTCTAACCTCTCGTACGTGTGGAGAGCCGGTCTGGCCGCGTTGCGTATCTACTTGTCAGTGTGTGTAGTTTTGGATTGCTCGGAACAGATTTTATACGCAAATTACTATGAACGTAACGTATCTATAGTTTATAATATCATTGACTGATATCTTTTCCTATTATGAAAGATGCTTGTCTGTATAAGATTTATAGGATATAGTCAATAGGTACACCTTACTACACTTAGAGCGTTGGTTTAATACTCTAAGCTACCTGGCAAATTAAATCTTCATTGGAACCTGTAAAACAAATAGGCAATCTAAGTTATAAATTGATAAATGGACATTATAGATAGGTTACATTTAATATTTATACAGAAAGTCCCTTACTGTTGTCTTATTCTTGACCTTTTTTGTCATGATTAAAGGTAGGCACCTACTTAGGTGGATTTATTTGGCCAAAATGTTTGTATGGTATGGTTTGAGAGCCCCTACAAATTGTTATGCAGCGACTTGCTCTTCGTTGCGGAAAATGTTGCATGACACACATTTATTTGGTCACTCACATCGCAACAACTATATTCGCACGCAATTCCCGGCAGACCTTAGTTAGATATTTGAAAGTTCGTATACGAGAACTCCGAGAACTATTCACAAGTGCAACAAACTCGGGATTTCGTTAATTTGCTCCAAGCAACGTAGGGTACATTTCTTCCTTAGCGCCTGAGCACTTTGATTATTGCAGTCCACAATAGCCCTAAAAAGAGCATTTTAAACAAAACTTTCAACACAACACAACTCTTCCTTCATCAGCTGATGCATCAAACAATCGCCATTTTGTGTGAATTTTTATCTTCAATGTTTGAGTGATCGCCACGGACCTCTTTTTTTCAGGTCCGTGGTGATCGCTAGATTAGCGATTCTTGGCTTGTCAAACTGTCAATTAGGTCTATTTTAGCGTAAATTTTACGTCGTAGGTAACTTTTGCTTATGTCAATCCCATACATTCGGTTTATCGTAGCGATGATTTCGTAACGTTTAATTTGTTTACCAATTGACTAGGCCCTCTGTTAGGTGTTCGTAAACGTTCATACACGTTGGCAAATAAAACAAAATAAAACAAGACAGTGCAACATCACTTTTCAAATTCTCTCAAGAAGTCCGTGCGAGATCTCAGTAAAGTTCCACATCTTTACTGGAACTCAGGGGTTTGAGGGGAATATCATTAAGTATATCAGGAAGTGGTCATATCAGGAAGTGGTTATCACCAATCGAAGGCTGCTTCAATGCTATACAAATATTCAGAAGAGCAGTTAACTTTTGACCACGTTAGGTAACTTTAAAAAGGTAAAAATATTTTTTACTTTGAATGTTTGCCATATTATTGCAATTACATAAGGTTTAAATTATTGTATGTAATAATACCTATTATTGTTAACTAGCGAATAAACTCAACGGACGGGAATAACCAATAAAAAGCTGCAAAATTACGATGAAAACATCTTTATTCAATTTGAATAGGTAGGTAGGTACATAAAGAATAGAAACATTGAGCATGAAACAAACATGAAAAGGAAAGTTAAAGGTTCATTGTGATTTAATTAAACCGCCACAAAGGGCCCTTTATGATTAACAAAATTCCAACATAATATACAAATTAGCTAAAGAAAACAAACCATATTGGTTAACCTAATACACATTGAATAAATCAATATATTATACAATAATGTTACAAACTAAACATATTATCAACTTTTTCGCATATCAATCACACACAATCAAAATCTATATAAAGGCAAACAAGAAGCAGTGAGATTCAAGTAAGAATCCTATAATAACAAAGTTTGTTTACAGGTATTAGGATTTTTATCTTATACAATAGTAACAGATAATTTATCATACAATATTTACATTTCTACCTATTTACAATACTCCTAACAAACAAAATAAGATTAATGCCACAAAAGGAACGCTATTCAATGTTCCAAAACGCCAGAAACTTAACTTAGTATCACATTTATATTAGGTATACCGGTCAATATTGTATGCTCTTTAAATCAGTTATCATATAGGGAACCATGTTCCACCGCTAAGTATCTTAAATTGTTTTATTATGAGATATTAACTTAATACTAAGGATCCAATCGAAGACACATTATGAGGTAAATGGCAGACATTATTGCATGCTTAGCTGAAAATACTTATTAAATTATGCTGGCAAAAAATTTCCAAATATTTATTAAAATTTAAAATGTTTTCTCCATTCTATTACGGGTAAGTGCTTGGCCTTCATCTTACCTAATATTAGGTGATGATAAGGCGGAAGATGGAAGCGAAACAAGAATGCTACAAACAAACATTGAAGTTATATTTTTGTTGCAAGATGGTGGTATCTAGCCAAGCGGACTTCAAATAAACAAGCCCTGCCACCAACCAAACCGAGTACAGACATGTACTCCAAGCTGGAAATCGAACACTCTCTCGCCTCTTTATAAATGCGCTATTTATACATCAATAACATATCGTCTGCGAGTCAACCGATATTGGTAACAAACTATTGATTTCTATTGTCCGGTTTCTCACAGATGAGAGGATAATAGTGCTGTAAACCCATCCAGAAAGCTGGAAGCTTGTGCTGATATGGGTTCACGTCAGTAGTATAATGGGGCTTGAATCCCTCGATCACATAAAAACGAGATGCACAATCGACTGTCAAAATGTCTGCACAAAAAGGGCCTAGCTAGCATTTCGATAAAATAGTGTGCGAGCTAAGTGTCAACGTCAGGAAATCCCCCTTCAGAATTGGCGAATTGACAGTTTTTGGAAAAGTATTTAAAAAATTTCTTTACTCGAAAATTTTTTAATTTAATATTTTAATAGAAAAATACATATTTTTCTTCATTCATTTCAAATTTCCTGCGAAAACGGTTGGTCACGTCACGTGACATTTAGCCCTGTGACGTCACACCACATTACCAAATAATTTATCTTGCAACCTGACGTCACACGAAGCTCAATTATGGCCAGTGTGTTTCGGGTCTTGTAATCCACAGATAAAAAATCACATAAATTTATTTTGTAATAATAAAATATTCAGAAATTATCTTAATAAAAAAAAACTGTTGGATAATAATTATCGTTAAACTTTAAACTACCGTAACGGACATATTTCATATTTTATTGTTACAACTGTCTTATAGCCAATTGCAATTCTGCTAAAACACCTAACGTCTAGTCAAATGTATAATGTCAAAACTGCCACTATTTTGATATGTTAGTATAAAATTAAATTAAAAATTAAAAAGATTAAAATTAAATTTGTTTACGCTAACATCAATTATCTAGACCGAGATGAGTATTCTTTTAAAACTCGTTAATATGTTAAGACAACCGATAAATATACACAAACATAGTAAAAACACCCAGACCTGAAATCTATTCAGAAAAACAGTTTTGCTCTAAATTGACCCGACCGGGAATTGAACCCGCGACCAGAGATGGCACGACGCCAGATCCGGCGTGCTAACCACTCGACCACGGAGGTCGTATATAAGAGTGTGTATCTCGTTTTTATATGCGATCGAAGATAAACCATTATTTCTTGCATTCTACCCAATCTAATTGGCTAGAGACGCCTTCATGAATTCATATATATAGTATACATATGTTTCAGCGCATCTAAACAATACAATTTCTATTGTAATTAGTTTAGCAATAGTCAACATGTATATATGATACAGTACATAATGTTATATTATGTATATAATAATTACTAAGAATATTTTTAAAAGTTAAAACAACACATTTAGAAGTATTAAATTCGGTAAACATAAACTGCCGTACCACATAACCATGTCTAAAGTTAGAAAATATCTGAAAAAGAATGCTGGCACTTTCTCGCCAATAGTTAAAGAAAGAGATGCAACATTTTAAAGTACATACACATACAATGTACTAATAAACGCGAGTTACATCCGTATTTAGCGCAGGCCACACTAGGAGCTAAGCGAAACGAAGATAAATAAATAAATAACAAATAAATATATAAATTTATTTACTCTCACACCTATTATCTAACCCAACATAAGTTTCTTTTGAAACTCATTAATATAAACTAGATAACCGATTAATGTATATAAACATAGAAAAACACCTAGACCCGAAATCAATTCAGAAAAACAGTTTTCTCTAAATGTCTAGACCCGACCGGGAATTGAACCCGGGACCTCAGAGATGGCGCGACGCCAGACCCGGCGCGCTAACCACTTGACCACGGAGGACGTTAATATGAATTCGTATAGCTTCGCTTATGTCGCCCAATTATGAAAACTAAGCAAATTGGGTTCACAATGTAAACAAACGATGTTGCTATTGCACCGGTTGCCATGTCAGTCTTTGCTTTGCTTTGCTCCCAGTGCAGCCTGCGTTTTACAAAAAGTCTTCTGTCATTATGGGATACAATGTAACCACCATTTATACAATGTAAGTTTAAAAAAATCCACTATGTCAGACTAATTTTAAACAATTATATGAAAACAAAACTCCCGTTACAAACATTTTCTTGAACCTTCAACGTTCACGGCTATTTGAGTTATTCAGTCACATGCACGAGCACAACACACGGTTCAGAGATTCTTCGCTCTGGACAAAATCTTGTGAATACACGATAGGGCGCACTAAACGACGTGACGGAGCGCATTACATGATAGAACGCACTACACGATTAGGTGCATTTTATGATAAAACACATTACAAGATCAAGCGCACATGATCGAGCGCACTATAAGCGTTGAGCGCACTAAACGACAAGGCGCATTGTAGCGTTACACCGTCAATCGTACACGATGGAGCGCACTTTAAACGTTGAGCGCACTATAAACGTTGAACGCACAATTCCACTGAAGTTAACTTCACTACATGACACAACACAATCCGGACAGTTCCGACCCCCTTTGCACGGGCGGCTGTCTGCTGAGCCGGAGGCCTTCGAGCGTTGGCTTTATAGTGAATTCCAATTCCGGTTCTTCTCCGGGCGGTGGCGGTTCGTCACTGACATCATCTAGAACGGGCTCCGGTACTGATTGCACCGATTTGGTGATGTTTATTCGTATGGAGGCGGCGGGAGCGCGTACCGCGGGTAACTCTAGCTGGGTGTTGCCGTCGAGTGATGATTGTACGGTGGTGTGGGTTGTGTCGACGGTGGGCGGCGGGGAGGCGTCTTCTGCTGTGATGACGGGCTCGTCGTCTGTTGGATTGTTAGGAATTGTTAAAATTTAAATTGATACTAACGCAGTCGGCTATAATGCGCTGCTAAGAAGAAAAAAGCTTTTTATTTTTTTTGTGCAAATCAAAGAATACTAGATAGAAAATTAACATTATTCTTGCTGCATAAAGATCACTTTAAGTGCCATGGCAGACACCGGTGGCCGACAAACAGTTAAATTTAAATTGTGTCTGGTTTTGTGCACGTAATTGTGAAAATTTACGTATATTTAAGTCATTTGTACTATGCGCTGAATTTGTTAAATGCACTAAAAGAACTTATGTAAGTTAGCCTGATCATTGCACAAGGTCGTGGCCTTGTTGAAATTTGAAACAATGTTTTTAAACAATAACAAACAATACAGAAATCTAATGCTCAGTGTGATGTATAGACCCTATAATGTATGTATGTATGTATGTATGTATGTCCTGTTGTTAACACACTCACCCGGGTCCGCCGGCTCCTGTTTGACCTTGACGCTGGCGTAGTCGACCTCAGCCTTTCGGTCGCGTTCCGCGCGACTGGCGGCGGTCTCGTCGTCAGTGTCCGCGTCGTCCTCGACGACTACCTCGTCGACGGGCTCCGCTTTGTAGATGACGTCGTCGTCGTCGCCCTCGTCGATCTAAATAAAATTGCATTTTTTTGACGTGACAACGTCTTATAAATTGGTTTGCCGGGTGACACTTCAAGAAACTGCGTTACGCTCCGCTCACGTTATGCGCTCACAATGAGAGCGAGTGAGAGGCACGCGTCCCTTCCACTCGGGCATGGTTAGCCCGCCTAAGAGCGAGAGAGACAGACATAAAAAGTGAAAGGCACGCGTCCCATGTTTTAAATTGTTACTATTATTTCATCCTTCTTCCTACTATACGAATGAATATTCACATTAAAATTATTTTACCACTCAAAGTCGTTGTCACGTAAAACTTTCGCCCGTATACCGACTTTACAGGCAACCAATTTTTTTTTTTTTTAAATATTAACTCTTTCTTATCGAGTGGCTTACAAGGTCAATCGACCTTGCACAACCTAGTGTCAGAGTTTCTAAGTAAACCGCCTCACGGCCTCTGACGTGGTTTATATAACGGCCACCAGATGGCGACCGGGACCCAAAGTTTTTCGTGCCTTCCGAAGCACGGAATCATCTTTATATATAATATTAAGTTATATAATCTTTATTATTGAGATTTTGCATTCACAATGTTATATAGACATAGAATAAAATGTTTACTACAAAAAAATCAATCAGTCTCAGGAAAGTGGTAGGTGGTATCCCATTCGAGCTTTCTTGAGACTGCTTGATTTTTTTCTAGTAAACATTTTATCCATAAACAAAGATTTCAATTTAAATTCCTCTAAGGAAACTAGCTCCTTCCTCCTTCAATAAGTAGTTTTGCGTTAAATCCCGTTTACTAATTGAGGACTCGTTGTCAGACTGCGAGTTGGTCTCGTAAGTAAACGATGATGACACACTTCCTGCCTATAGGAACACCGATAGTGTTGCGAGCGGTGGATGTGATGGTGGATGAGGACTCAGCGACGCAAACGCAGGTGATACACCGCGACAGCAGTCAACCCGTGACCACGGCTCGATGCAACTCGGTCGAAACGCCCCACGACATGGTTAACCCTAGCCGAGGTACCGTGCCTCTTAGGGGAGCCCTCGGGTTTTCCGCTCTAACCGACTCGAACCCCCAGAGAATCTGGGTAGGGGGATCGGAGACTCGCTCGCGAGATGCCATCCTCCGCCAGAAAACCTCTGGGGAATTTCGGTCTCACGGCTTGAGGAATTTGTAAGTTTCTCGCCGCAACTAAAGCCCGGTTAAGATGCAAAGGTGGATGACCTTGCCAAAGACAGCAAACACTCAAAAAAAGTCGGTATACGGGCGAAAGTTTTACGTGACAACGACTTTGAGTGGTAAAATAATGGGACGCGTGCCTTTCACTTTTTATGTCTGTCTCTCTCGCTCTTAGGCGGGCTAACCATGCCCGAGTGGAAGGGACGCGTGCCTCTCACTCGCTCTCATTGTGAGCGCATAACGTGAGCGGAGCGTAACGCAGTTTCTTGAAGTGTCACCCGGCAAACCAATTTATAAGACGTTGTCACGTCAAAAATTTGGTCGTAACGTCTGGTATAAAAGGTGTGCGTAGGATGCCTTTTTAAGTGATTTTGCGTTAAATCCTGTTTATATAATATGTGATGGTGCTGATGATGATGATGATGATGACTCACCTCCAGCGGCTCCGGCTCATTCTCCACCACTTCCACGACGGACTCGTTATCCGACTGCGAGTTGGTCTCGTCGTCCGCGTCGCGTATCACTATGGCCTCCTCTAGCTTGTCTACGGGCTGCTCGTCGGTCGCCTCTTTGGTTGGCGGCTCGTCTTTCGCTAGCGACACCTGGCGCAATAAATAGTAAACATTAATAGGTAATTTGTTTGTAAGGATACTTCTCAAGCTTTAAGAACTGTTTTAGACCACCAATTTGGAAAAGTTACTTTAACACGCAACATGCGTGATGATTTAGAGGAGCTCGATGGCGCAGCGGATAGCGCGTTCTTGCCCGCTAAGCAACTTTCGCAATGCCAAGTCGCTGGATGGGTGAACAAATAAAAAACATCTCGAGCTCCTCCGTGCTTCGGCAGGCACGTTAAGCCGTTGGTCCCGGTAGTTGTCGTAAGATAACATTCGTTAAAACCCACCAACCTACATTGGGCCAGCGTGGTGGGTAATGGCCCAATATCCCCACGTGCTATTGTACACGTGGGAGGCCTGTGCCCAGCAGTGGGACGTTTACAGGCTGATGATGGTGCCTTTAATACGAGTACATTACATACTATTATACCCAAAGGGTCAAGTCAGAGACCAGGCAATGAGGACAGCAAAAGCAGTCCACTTCCACAGTCCACCAATTGGCTACTTGACAGTTCTCGGAAAAGTATTTAAAAAATTACAAACGCTTATTTTATACCCCGTACAATAATTTTTTCCTCGAAAAAAAAAAACAGTTTTTCCTAAATTTTCGCGCGAAAACGGTTGGTCACGTGACATTTTGCCCTGTGACGTCACACTTCAATAATCAAACAATTATCTTGAAACCTGACGGATAGTTTTTGTTTATTTTGTGACGTCACACGAAGCTCAATCATGGCCGCCCGTGTCGGGTCTTGTAATCCACAGATAAAAAATTGCAAATTTATTTTGTAAAAAATGTTTACAAATTATTTTAGATAAGATAAGATAAGATATTTATTTATTTGCACTTTGACATGGTATAAAGATGATGTTACATTATAAATACATAGATCACATATCAAGCTCATTTTATAATAGCATGCAAACATTTAGTCCTCTCAGTAATACAAATATTATTTTTAATTATTAAAATCCATTAAACAAGTATTAAACAATTATTAAATTAAAAATTAAGCAAGATAATCATTTAAAAATTATATAATAAATATCATTATTTAACAAAACAAAAAAATTCCTTTATATCATAAAACGTATTCTCAACTAACCACTTATACAATTTTCTTTGAAAAAGATTAGTGTCTAGCAATTTGAGATCCTTAGGAATTTTATTAAAAATACGCACACACATTGCCAAGCAGCTTTTATTGTACTTGGCAGATTTTGGTGTATCTTTTAGGACAAGTTTATATGGGTCTCTTTTAAGCCTTAAGTTTATATCACTCGCCATTTTAAACAAATTCCTATGCTTCATAACGAAGCTGCACATTTCGTATATGTACAATGATGGCAGTGGTAAGAGACCAAGATCTCGAAACATTGGTTTACAGGACTCGTCAGGGGGGATTCCGCATATGGCTCTGATGCATTTTTTCTGCGCAATAAATGCTCTATTTTTATCTGTACTGTTTCCCCACATTATGATCCCGTAGCGTAATATAGATTCTATATGTGCATGGTAAGATAAAATCGCAGTTTTTTTGCTAGTCACTTTCTTAATTTGGTTTAAAGCGAAAACGAACTTATTAACCCTACTACATAAATTATCTACATGCATTTTCCAATTCAAATCTTCATCAATAGTAACACCTAAAAACTTTGTCTGCGTAACTTCTTTAATTTTTGTGATGTCTAGATTATAATTGTATTTAGTGTGTTTTGATTTATGAAATTGAATGTAATTAGATTTATTTAAATTTATTGTTAGATTATTGAACTCAAGCCAATTAATTATATTTTCCAAAGCTGTATTAATGTCAAACTCATGATTTTTTATCAGGTTAATTTTATTTGATGTAACAATTATAGATATGTCGTCCGCGTATAATATACATTTATGTTTTGTCGCTTGCAATATGTCATTTATATACAATACAAATAATATTGGCCCCAGTATTGTACCCTGTGGGACACCACACTTGTTTTCCCTATAACTAGAAGAATACGACACTAATTCATTTTTAGCAATTCTATCAATTACAACACATTGTTGCCGCCCCGTCAAGTACGAGGACACCCATTGCTGAGCGTGTCCTCTTATACCGACATTATCTAGCTTTTGTAGTAAGATGTGATGTGCCACTTTGTCAAAAGCTTTGGATAAATCTATAAAAATACCGGTTGTAAACTTATTATTATTAATATTAGTTAAAACAGTTTCGACTAAATTATATATTGCCAAAGTAGTGGACTTCTGCTTTTGGAAACCAAATTGTGAGTTATTAATAATACTATATGTTGTACAAAATTTAAGTATTTTTTTGTACATACACTTTTCAAATACCTTCGATAAAACAGGTATCAAAGTAATTGGGCGATAGTTATCGACATCATTTTTTTTACCTTTTTTGTACAGTGGCTTTACAACAGATAGTTTCAACGACTCAGGGAAGATTCCCGACGAAAATGATAAGTTTATTAAATGTGTCAAAACAGCTCCTAGTTCGTTAATGCTAACCTTAATTACCTTAGTACTAATACCGTCGTAACCCACAGAGTTTGTGTTATTTAGGGACATTATGTCGTTTCTGACCTCGCTCTCTGTTGTAGGGTCAAGGAAAATAGAGTTACTTATCATTGCATTATTATTTATACATTTGGTATGTCGGTTGTTAGTTGCGATATTATTCGAGTCGATAAAATAATGGTTAAAGAGATTTGCAATGTCACAGGGGTTCGTGATTGTGTCATTTTTATTCATTAAATCTGTTATATTGTGGTCTTGCTGCGCGTTTCCCATTACATTATTTATAACAGACCATGTTGCTTTACATTTATTCTTACTATTGTATATAAATTTAATATTGCAATTCTTTTTTGATTTAAGAATACAGTTTTTTAACATATTTGAATAGGCCATGTATTTGTTTTTAAGAAATGCAGTTTTATTTTTATAATATAAATATCTGAGAGTTCGCTTCGTTTTACAACTATTTCTTAAACCCTTACTTATCCATTTTTTTGTACTTTTATTTGATTTATTTATTTTAACTTTTATTGACGGAAAACATAAATTATAAAAGAGACACAGCAGTTCGTGAAAACTATCAAACGCCTTGTTCATGTCAGACTCCATGTAAATATCTATCCATTTTAGTTTACTTAAACATTCTTTAAATTTCCTAATATTATTTAAAGAATAGTCCTTTTTGTAAGTAAAGTATGACTTTGCCATAAAGTGTCTCTGTTTAATGGGGAAGCTTAATAGTTGTGCTGTGTCATGATCTGATAGATACAGTGGTAATATCCTAGCAGAAGCGTTTTTAATATTGCTAAGAATATTGTCTATGCAAGTGTCTTTACGCGTGGGAACTTTAATGTGAATTTGTAAATTGTAATTATGGCATAAATCTTGTAAATATTCAGTAATTTTTCCCTGTTTGAGAATGTTAATATTAAAATCACCTGTGATGACGATGTTCATATTATTTTTAAATTTCCTGTAAATTTCATGCAAAAACTGGTTTAATTTGTGTAGAAAAATGTTGGGATCGGATGTTGGTGTCCTGTAGAGACAGGTCACAAGCAGTTTGTATAGGGGAATTTCAATACCGCAGGCTTCGAACGACTTTTGAGTTGTATAACTACGTAATATACTACTTAGTTCCTTGTAAACAGTACCCTGTCTTACCAAGATACAGGTTCCGCCTCTCCGTTTGTCTCTACAGTACGCTGTCGCCAATTCATAGTTATAGATTTTTAAGTACTGTAAATTTCCGTCACGTAAAAATGTTTCAGAGAAGCACAATAAGTCTGGCTCATCACCTGAATCTTGCAATTCTTGCAGTGTCAACTCTACTATTTCTTGCTTTGATAAGATACTAGCAATGTTTTGATGAAGTATTTTAAAATAGTGTTTACTTGTGGTTGCCATGCGATTCCGAACGAAAAAACTGTTTATCATTATTTTTTATTACGGGGAAATAGTCCAATAGAGTTCCAGTTTTTGTAGGAGAGATTTTGGCATCATACCTAGCGAAGTCACACTCTGACTGCATCCGAGCAAAATAGTATGGAATGGTACCTTTTTGGTGTTTTGAAGAAAAGATCTTGGGATTACCGGGCCTGTTATGCATTGACATCAGTTTTTTTAATGACTTTATATTTAAATATGTATTATTATAATCAATACAATCAATAATGTAATTTATCGATTTACACATGTTAAATAATTTATGTTCTAATTTACATTCAACATAGTGACAATTTTTGAATTCACTAGATATATCATGTAATGTTTTATTTAGTGTCTTCCCATCAAGGTACATATTTTTTAATACATTTAAAAGTATTACATCATTGTCCTGAAATCGATTGAGGAATTCACGCAGTAGTGACGACAATATTTTGATATCGTAGTCATTTTCGCCTACACATACAATGATTTTGTCATTTTGTTTTATTTCATTAGGTTCACAATGCTTAAGAATATCTGTAGTGAGAGCAAATGGTTTTGTTAGAGCCGTAATTAAATATTGTCCGTACTTTGTGTTTTCCCTCGACATCGTGAGAGCTGATGATAAACCAACACACTGTTGGGTACCGAATACAAATATACTATTATGATGTTTTTGATCGGGTATGTTCAGAAAAGTATCGTGGTAGGTACATGAAAAGTTGCTGCTTCTTAGTCGTTGTAGTTTTTGTTGAGAGGCAATAATTTGGTTTTGCAGGTTTATTATTTCACTCTTGGCTTCTTGTAGTTGTTGCTCTAAGTGGGCGACATTCCGTTGAAGAGTAAGGACAGGCTCAACGTTGTATGATGTACCCTTCTCGTGTGTTGTTGTGCGCTGTCTGGGTGGCGTGAAGAAACAGGTGTCCGAATTTAGCATGGTACATCTAACATTGTTTAAGCGACATGATTGGTTCTTTTTTATTGGAGTCTGGCAAAGCGCTTTAAGAGTATTATTTTCCTTTGTTAATTTTGCGATTTGCTTTTTATACCCATTATTTTCTAATATTGTGTTATCCAATTCGTTTTGCGAGCTTAATAGTTGCGATTGGAGTTCTTGTATGGTTTCTTTTAACTCTTGCGGCGAGATAAAGTCGGATATGGTGCAGTCCATACTTCTTGATAGTAACTGTTCAGGCTCTTCCTTCGCCTCGTCCGCTGTATATAAAGTTAGTATATGTGAATCTTGTATGTCGGTCATATTTGTGTAGTTTGGTGTGGACCAAGGGGTGGATTCTTGAGATACGCTAGGTGGAGGATCCTCCTTCGATGCATGGGGTATCACCTTCTTTCTTGGTGTTACAAACGCTTGTTGAGGGCTGCGCTGTTGTAAATGTTGTAATTTACTCTTCTCAATGCAAGTTTGACATTGCCATTTATTTTTACTTTCGGCATCTCTTAGGTGATAAAGCTTTTCCGAATAACCAACACAGTCAAATTCAAAGTTGTATTTACAATTACAGCATAAGATGGTTTTTTTCGAATCTACATCTTTTTTGCATTTATAACATGTGACTAGTGCCATCTTGCGGATGTTTGCTTTCCTAGTTCTCACCGTTGACATCTCGCTCCTTCAACCTTATTGAGTATCTGTTCTAGTTGAATGGTTTCTTACAAGATGGCGTTAGCGTCGTTGCTATCGAATCGTTGTGGCTATTACGTTAGTTTTTCGCGACTGTGATAGATGTCGCTGCTGTGTTAGTAAACGCAAATACTATTGAACAGAAGGTAAACGTCAGATAATATTATCATCAGCTGATTGGTCAGCTGTTCAATGTTTGAATGATTGATAATAACAACGAAATTTCACAGCAATACAATCACTCAAATCACAGAAAACGAGTACAATAGCGTTGTTAATGATTGGGCATGGTAGCAACAGTTTAGGTACTCACGAAATAGCGATTAATATGTCCTTTGTAAATGATTCGCTCTATAATTCTTGAAAAAAACAATCACCAGGTTCACTTTGCAATTACACCAGAGATCCATTTAATGCCACCAAGATAACGTTTGTGCAAGACAATCACAGTATCTATTTTCACTTTATTACATAAACATCGCAAAATAGCAGTTTTTAATTTATTTTACTGAATACAATATACGGAGCCGATCTTAACAAGAGCACAGTGCTGCCCTCTCAATTCCCAGTTTAATAAAAACTATTGGATAATTATTGTTAAATTATATTATTTAAACCGACAATTTCATATTTTATTGTTACAACTATCAAGTAGCCAATAATCACAATGACAACTGCACATGTGCTCAGTGTGATTGTGTAGTGAGTACATCGCTAATCTATGCGGTTGGATGTACTGTCGGGGTCACCGTCGCTTTACTTAGTGCATGCGCGGGAGGGCGGGTAGCTCTTGTAGCTGCGTGTATTTTGGTCGGCTTGGAATGTAGCAATTCCATAATAGTTTTAATTATATTTCTTTTACCTTCCCAAATTAGATGAATTGAGCGAAACAGTCACAAATGATTCGCATGTTATTTTCAATTAGAACTGTTATCTTAATACAGACTGTTTTATTAGTACATGTTGTAATAAGTTATTCAAATATATTTTATAAGCTTTTATAGGTGAGTCTAGCCTGATAAAGTATTCGTTGGCATAAGTTTATTTGTGTAAAAGTGTCTATATTTTATACAGTGTATTGTTTACTTTATGAAATAAAGAAATATTTAAAACAAAAAAAAACTTTGCAGATTTTCGTATGAAGCGCACCGACCGATCGGGTACATGCCCGTACCAAATAGACGACGCGGTGTGCAAGGGATTTTGACCTTTAGACTGTTAAAGCGACGGAGTCCGCCATTGTACTTGCAGTCTCTATGCTGTCAGTCGCTTTTTACGACACCCAAGAGAAGAGGAGTTGGTAGTATTCTGTTAATGCTACACTAAGCAGTGTTTATTGATCTTACCTTATAGTCTTCGAAGCACATAGGATGGTAGTTGTTCTCCTCATGGCGCACCGAATTCCTGAGGTGCCATTCCTCCTTATCCTCGTTATAGAACTGGTCAAACTTGTCCCCGCATAGAGCGCAATGGTGGTCGACGGGGGCTCCGGCGGCGACGCTGGGGGCTTCCTCGACCGTCTCTAGCGGGCCCGCGCCTTCTTCCGCGCCGCCCGTTTCGAACCAGCTCTTTTCTGTGAAATAATTATGATGTTAGCTATCTATATCTACAAAAAAACTCTTATATTTCCTATCCATCAATTTTAGCGATGACCTGATTTCAATTATGGAGGACTTTGCCGTGGCTGTAATTTACTTTACTTTTGTTTCCTACAGTTTACAGCACTACTAACTAATTAAAAAATAAATGTTAATGTGATCGCTTCCTCCTCTTTTTTCCTTGATAATATTATTTTGATATTATTATGTAAGTTAATACTTACTTATTTTTATTCGTTTAAAAGAAATTAAAGGTGAGTTCCACTCATGATACTGATCAACTTCCCCCCAGAAACCTATGTGCAAAAATGACAAAAAAATTTCGACCTCCCATACTATTGTCGTCAGCTGATCTTCGATCTTGACTTCGATCAACAATACCAACTAGATAACGCGTCACGTACAAAATCGAAGCTAAATTCTGTCCTCGTGAATAAATACTTTTTCAAAGCAATAAATTACTCCTGTCACTTAAAAAAGAAAAGACGTCAATAACATTTAGTGGTGAAACCAACCTTAAGTGGCAACACATAAAGTACTTTTTCCTGTTATGCCTTGCGAGAAAATAAGAGCTCACTTCTCAAGTGCGCTCTTATTTACCGAGACACATTTTTAGCGCCGACCTGACATATAGTTGTATTGTTGATCGAAGACCCTTAATTTATTTTAAACGAATAAAAATGTAGGGTGTATAGGTTATGGGCTGATGATGATGATGAGGATGATGAGGATGATGATGTGACCAACCACGCTCCTCCAGGTCCTCCACCTCCTCGTACTGCAGCCGGTCGTAGTGCCAGTGGCGCGAGTGCGCGGCGTGCCGAGACGCAGTCGCGGCGGTTCATACTAGGGGTTATGGGATGATGATGATGAGGGTGAGGATGATGATGATGATGAGGGTGAGGATGATGATGATGTGACCAACCTCGCTCCTCCAGGTCCTCCACCTCCTCGTACTGCAGCCAGTCGGGCAGGTCGTAGTGCCAGTGGCGCGAGTGCGGGGCGTGCCGAGATGCGGTCGCGGCAGCTCATACTAGGGGTTATGGGATGATGATGATGAGGGTGAGGATGATGATGATGATGAGGGTGAGGTTGATGATGATGTGACCAACCTCGCTCCTCCAGGTCCTCCACCTCCTCGTACTGCAGCCAGTCGGGCAGGTCGTAGTGCCAGTGGCGCGAGTGCGCGGCGTGCCCAGATGCGGTCGCGGCAGCTCATACTAGGGGTTATGGGATGATGATGATGAAGGTGAGGATGATGATGATGATGAGGGTGAGGATGATGATGATGAGGGTGAGGTTGATGATGATATGACCAACCTCGCTCCTCCAGGTCCTCCACCTCCTCGTACTGCAGCCAGTCGGGCAGGTCGTAGTGCTAGCGGCGCGAGTGCGCGGCGTGCCGAGATGCGGTCGCGGCAGCTCATACTAGGGGTTATGGGATGATGATGATGAGGGTGAGGATGATGATGATGATGAGGGTGAGGTTGATGATGATGTGACCAACCTCGCTCCTCCAGGTCCTCCACCTCCTCGTACAGCAGCCAGTCGGGCAGGTCGTAGTGCCAGCGGCGCGAGTGCGCGGCGTGCCGAGATGCGGTCGCGGCAGCTCATACTAGGGGTTATGGGATGATGATGATGAGGGTGAGGATGATGATGATGATGAGGGTGAGGTTGATGATGATGTGACCAACCTCGCTCCTCCAGGTCCTCCACCTCCTCGTACTGCAGCCAGTCGGGCAGGTCGTAGTGCCAGTGGCGCGAGTGCGCGCGGCGCGCCGAGTCGCGGTCGCGGCGGTTCTGGCGGAAGTGCCAGTCCAGGTGCTGCGAGTAGCGCACCGTGTGCTCGGGCGGGAAGCGCGCGCCGCAGCCCGAGCACTGCATGCCTCCGTACAGTTTGGTCACTAGGCCGGGCTGTGCGCTAAAGGGAAGAGAATGAAAATTCGTGAAAATTTTACAAATTAAAAAAAAAATTGAATTTTCGACGACCTCTTTGGTCGAGTGGTTCGTACACCGGTTTTCGTGGTGTCGCCATCTCTGAGGTCCCGGGTTCGATCCGCGGTCGGGTCAATTTAGAAATTATTGTTTTTCTAAATTGTCTCGGGTCTGAGTGTTTTCTATGTATGCGACGCCACGCCGCGCGCCGCGCAAGGAACACAGAGATGCCGGACAGCTGCGTGACGTCACAGCCGCGAGCCGTATAAAAAGCGGCCGCGCACGCAGCTCGCAATCAGTCGCTGCCTCGGCGCCGTCGCCGAAGCATCGCCTGAGCCGACCTAGGCTGCGCGGTACGGGCTTTCACCGTATGTGCGCGTCTGGGCCGATAGGGATCTCGGGTTGTAGCGGTACGGGCTTTCACCGTATCTCAGCTCACCTGGCCTCCGTCCTCAGGGACGTTTGAGTCTACTCGCGAACAGTCGTTGCCTCGACGCCGTCGTCGACGCATCGCCTGACCCGACCTCGGCTGCGCGGTACGGGCTTTCACCGTATGTGCGCGTCTGGGCCGATAGGGACCTCGGGTTGTAGCGGTACGGGCTTTCACCGTATCTCAGCTCACCTGGCCTCTGTCCTTAGGGACGTTTGAGTCGATCCGCGATAGTTATAGATCCCGTAGACGGGCGTGAGTTAGTGGTTGTGGGTACGTAGTATCGGTGTAGACAGGTATCCTCAGGTTGGAGCAGTGCGGGTACCACCGAAGGCTGCTCGCCTGGATTTCCCTGTCTGTAGATTAGTGGAGTGTTCTCTTACCGTAGCTGTGACCGTGCGGGCACGCCCCGCACTCGCTCGTCTGAGACCTCCGTTCCCCTGGAACTGTTCATGTAGGGCCGTATGCCGTTTCAGTAGAAACCCCACGATCACTATCATCACGCCTCCCGTAGACGTAGCTTAAGACTTAAGTTAAATAAAGGGGCGTAAAAGACCCGCCCGTCCGATAAATATATACCTGTGTTTGTTTGTCGCATACCCGTGGCTAACCCTTCTAACGCTGAGCTAGCTAGGAAACCTTCCAAGCCCCTCCGGCGGAAGGAAATGTAGGATTCACTCTCGGCGCGCTCCCACCGCGAGAGTCCGGGGTTCGACTCCCCGCCAGTAATCCATTACATGTATAATAAGATAAGATATATATTTAAGTATTTTAAGGACCGTATTCTAAAATCAAACCCACACTTAAATCCATGCTTGAATACAGTTAGAAAGGGATGGCGATATATGCGATGAATAGCACCATCCCTTTCAACTGTACTCGAGCATAGATTTGAGTGTGAGTTTGATGTTAGAATACGAGCCTAAGTATGTTTATCCGTTGTCTAGTAACCATTTAAAGAGTTTCATAGCGAAGCTTCTCTTGAGCTAGATAATTGGTGTGAGATTTGGAAAGTTTACTTTTTTATTATTATTTTAATTTTTTGTAATTTTTTTTTGAACATTTAATGTTGAAATAAGGTCCGGACGGTTCAACCCCTTTAGACAAGTGGCGAACGCTCACTCCCCGTCTAATCGTAATTCTTCATGCACTGATGTGTACTATATCAATCTCTAATGAAAACAAAGCAGCACGCGCATTGTACGAAGAATTATGAATAGACAGGAGGTAGGTTAAAAAAGATTTAGACGATTCTAAGTACTTATCGAGTTTATTGAATAAATATCTTTTGACTTTGACGCGTTTGCCCTCAGTAGCTGTGCGGGTGCCGCAGCGAAAAATACACATTGAGTGAACTATATTGACGAGACGGAGGCAAGCCGGTCGGTCGAAGTTTCATCCATTTTATTAATGGATTTACAACAAGAAAACATATTAATTAGATTAATTGACATATGCTTGCTTAGTTAAGGAATCATGTTCAAATATTTTTATAATTTCCCAAGTTTTTTTGTGAATAAATTATTGGATTTGATTTTGATTTGGATCTTCTTGGATTTTCAAAACGGACTCGCGTTCCTTCTTACAGTTTGTTTATTGAAACCTTAATTTTAAAACTTTACAATATAAGCGGCACTCTTGTAATGCATTATATTATTATTTAGACAAATGTTTTTAGAATCACAAACACAACTCGTATATAATGAAACTATAAAGTAAAAAAGTCATAAGTACCACTTTTTACATAAAAGTGTTTACTAAATAGAAATGTTGATCATAAATAGGAATACTCACACTCTCAAAGTCTCCGGCTTGAGCAGATCCACTTTGTGTATCACGCTCTTATCTTCTTTAGGCTTCGTTTTGACATCCTCCGCCTTCTCAGTGCTGGGCTCCGATTTCGGTTCAGGCTTGGTATCATTCGGCACATGCAGAATACCCGTAGCCATCAGTTTCGCAAACAAATCGTTCACGTCGATGTTAGCGAGCAGAGGCATGGCTGGTTTCTCATCAGACGGCGTCTCGAGACCTGGTATCTTGTCAGGTACGATGAATAAAGGCTCGGCGGAGTGGTACGCTGATGCGGAGGGGGGCGCCATGCTGGATGGTATCACGCTCGCTAGCAGATCGAGTCCTGGTGGGAAATTGTTAGCATTACTTCCAACCTATAAATGGCCCACAGCTGGACGCGGGGCTTTCACATGGAGAAATTAGACCATAGCTTTCTGTTTTATCATCTGCGGGTAAGCAATTGGCCTTCATCTCACCTGATGGTATGTGACGATAAGGCCGAAGGTAGAAGCGCGCTTCACCCCGTATCCTCAACCACTGAGGAACTGGCTATCTTATCTCTAAACTGTTATTAACATTGTTGTTATGGCGCCAGACTTTGGATAAGATAGTGGTAGCTGAGCAGGCGGACTTAGCAAGCCCTTCCAACAACCAAACCAAGTACACAAAGATGGGTATCGAATTAACCTGCTTATATAAATATATTTTGGCCTAATGGCATTGTAACATACCTTTCTCCGTAGTCGCTTCAGGGCTGGGCGTCTTCGGCGGCCGCTGCGGGGCGTCTCCCGTCTCCATCGCGTTCTGGTCGTGAATGTTCTCGAAGCTGAGCATCGGCTCCGGCGGCGGCGGCAGCGGGGTCCCCTCCATATAAGCGATCTTCACCTGCCCCGGCTTCACGTGCCGGGGTAAAGCAGAGAACCTAATGAAGTACTTCTCGCTACCCACGCAAATAGGCCTAGGCAAATCACCAAACTCCACTTTAAACGGCTGCTCGTTTATCAAGACAGTCCGCAGTGAGTCCACGAAGCGAATAGTGAAGAACTGACCGTCAACGTGAAACTTCTGAACTTTCGCGTCCAAATAAACCGGGCACATGTGCACTGCGTTCACTATCAGGTTGATCTTCCCGGCGACCAGGTCCGTCCGCTTCGTCTTACCTATGTCTACTTGGGGCAACGGTCCTTCCAAATGCAGTAATCTCGGCGTTCCATCAATTATAACACCCATAGGCGCGCCACCGAAGAAACACTCGTACCATCTATCGTTTATATACAACTCTCTCGTAGGAGCACCGAATTTGATGTTAAAGACTTGGTCCTCGATCTCGACCTTTTTGTAGCCCTCGTTAAATGATAATACTATGGAGTCTTTGTTGTCGAAAGTAATTCTTCTGCAGCCAGGCAAGAACTTAATTTCGCGCGGATCGTCCCAGTCCAACATAATAACGGCGGTGTCGCCGTAGAATCGGATCTCTCTAGCGATGCCGTCGATTTGAATAGTTTTGAAGGGGTCCTGCTCAATGTATTCCAGTACCTTGAAATCTGTTGGGGGGATTACTACGCTGGTAACGCCTAAGGGTGGTGGAGAAACAGTCCTTTCATAAGGTCGTAGAGGACATTCTCCTTGAAACATGCCCATTTTAGGTGTTGGCAACGGCGGCATCGACGATCGGGGCTCGAATGGAGGCCAAGGGCCACCTCGCTTATCAAACTTTCCTCGGAAGAAAGGTGGAACGGGACCCCGAAATCTTCTGGGCACATACTCTTCGAGGGTAGGTCTTGGCCGAGGCCCTCTCCAATTCTGCAGGAATGGACCGAACATGGGCATAGCTGGCGGCAACGGTAACAAACCAGTTTTCGGGGGGCCATCGATGGCGTCCAAAGGAGGCATGGAATTCATTCTCATATCGGAATCTTTTCCTAGGTAATTGTGGTTTTGACTGTCCGGAGGGGTATCCAGGAACACAGACGGAGTTATCCTCTCGTCGATATCTCCAAACGTATTAGGAGACGATTTGGGACTCGCCACTTTGTGGTTCTCTTCGTGTATGTGGGCCTTGAGTTTCCTTTTTGACACCTCCAGTGACTCCCTCTGTTTTGCCTCCTTCAATTTCAACTTCTCGTTTAGTTGTAACACTTGATACATGAGCGTGTTGTATTGGTTCTTGTCCAACTGGCCGTCCGTAAATTGCTCTTTAGCTTGGCTCACTATTATTGATATTGACTTTTTGTGGTCTTCCGCGTCGTACTCATCGCCGTTTTCTGCTCTCAAATCGGTGTCTTCAGCGCTGAGGGTTCGTCTTCTTTCTTTTTCGATACCTGGAAACGAAAGTTTGTAAGAAATACATTTTAAATTAATTTAAATACCTACTATAGAATTTCTAAGAAACGGTTTTACGTACTTGGCGATTTGCTGAACAAAAGCGGTCTTCCGAGGCGATCCTTTCCTTTGGTTGCTTCAGCTAACTTGGCTCTAACTAAGTCTAAATCAGACGGCGTCTTTTTATAATCTTCGTTTCTCTCCTTGACCTCGTTCCAGTCTTTCTTAGGCGTTGTTTGTGGTGAGGGTAAATTCTCTTCGTCGTCGGCTTTGATCTCAGCCTTGGGGGAGTCTGATATGGAAGGCGGGGGAGGGGCTGTAACCTCCTCCACTTGAGGTAGTTGGCGGAGATCAACATCTTCGTTACCAAATAAACTAAAAACGCAATAAAAAATATTATACATAAAGCATTCCTAAAAATTTAATATAATCTCTTTTCAATGGCATGTAAAAGCCATCGTAGACGCAGCGTGGGTCAATCCTTTGCGTACTTTTTTGTCAGACAAAATATTACTCTTACAACTGTATCGTGTAACACACGCGGTGTAGTCCGCGCCTAGTTCTTAAGTGATCTAATATGACAGAGCACAGTACTTCAGAGGGCTTTCGCTCGTCTGCGCCAGACTTTAAACGCAGAGGCCGAAGGTCCGATTTTGTCTGCCTTGCTACTGCTTTCACACAGACTAACTTAGAACTCGCTATCAAGTTAGTTAGTCTGTGTGAAGAGATTATTAATTTTTATGATTACCATTAAAGTAAAGACACTGCAACTATATTACACTGCACTTACACATCAAATTTATCCATTTTGGTCTTTTTAGCTTTTCCTTCAATGAGCTCTGTGGAGGATCTCTTCTGAGCGACGGGGGCCGCCTTAGCTTCCGACACAACCGGGTGCAAGACCCTAAGGTCAACATCCTTATTCTCCACAACCTCTGGCACATCTGAAAACGAGACTATTCTTTAAATAATCTTAAGTCTAATTTAGATTGGTCTCTTGATAGATCGGTGCGTTTACCTACCACCTTCCAAATGTGGTTCCCGTGTTCACTTACTAATATTTAGTCAAACTGCTATTTGATTATACAAACTAGTAACTTTTAAGTATATAGGTATATTTAATTCAATCAATGACTCTTTGGCATATAAATAAAGTATTGGTACTTACGTGATAATTTTACTATACCTACCTAAAATGTAGATTCTAACTATGTACCTACTATTCGATTGCTATGTGTATTGTGTAAATGAATGTAATTTGAAATTTTTGTGTATTCTATTATTGTTTTTTGGCACTTGATTAAAATGTTTTATTGCACCTAGTTTAGTTAGGCAACTGAACAGCGTGTCCTGCATTTCTCTGTGCCCGATATAAATGGTATGACTATAATAAAATTACCAGGCATATAACTTATAAATCTGGGCCGGCAACGTGTAAGTTATACCCATGGTGTCACAAGAATATAATAAGCTACCGTGACCACTTACCATCAGACCGTACACAAGTCGCAACTAAACCACTTAGTTATTTCATTCATATTGATGAGTTATGTTATGAGCTATTATAATAATGAGCATATTAAACAATTATTTACAATACTAACAAAACAGTTGATAAATCTAGGATCTTACCACAGAAATCTAGTACTAATAAAGGGTTTAATTTAAAGTGTAGTGATACTAAATATAAAACCAATGAAACATGATAAGTAGTATAATTTATAATTTAACGAGGATGTCGATAGTAAGTTACTTGCAACAACTCGCGGGTACTTTGGTACCTAAGTATTAACACTTTAGACGCGACGCCATTAGACACAATAGAAATACTCTTCATTGAGCACTGATCAGTGCGCAGACTCTGTTGAAAGGTTAAGGGGGGTTAGGCGGTCAGCTAAAATCCCGCCGTTATCCCGCGGGTGTTGCGCGGTGCGGGGTTTTTTGGAAATCAAAATCAGTCAAGTAATCGAAAAGGTAAATACCTATGTAACCTATGTATTTATGATTTTATAGGAATTATTATTGTATAACACAGTCATAATATATGAAATTTTAGAGGTAACTTCAGGTTTTTTTTTATAGAGCAAAATGTTTCCAATCGTGTTTTGAAAACAGTCATCCCCTCACACATTACGTTCTGTAATACATATTGAAAATTTCAGTCCGAAATATCCAAAATATTTTGAATAACAGCTAATAAAAAACCGCCAATTTTTCCGTTTTCACCGCCTAAGCCCCCTTAACCGCTGAATATGAATAATGATCCATTGGTTGCCTAATAAGGAAATGGTGGTGATGCAAACATATTTTATGTCAAAGTTACCCACTAATATGTAATTCAAAAGATACTATAAAAAGTACTCTTTGGCCTTCCAAAAGGTACTTTTGGTTTAAAAATGTGTTTCCGTTGTATTTCCTTACACAATACAGTTTACATCTCAACACGACACATTCCGTTACAAATACAGGTCCTATTTTCATATGATTTCCAACTCGTATTCAAAGTCACCGGTAAATTTATTTTCACACTAAATAATCTCTAACTTATTATCAGCTTAGGCAGTCAATATCAAATTGACCAAAGCTACTTACAATCTATCTACTTAAACAGGGTTAATTTTGGGCCCCCCCGCCAAAAGTAAATATAAGGTAAAAAAGTAATAAAAAAATATTTGACAAAAAAAAAAAAGTTTTTTTTTTAAATACATTTTTTTGCCTGCTTTTTATATCCTATAGTTCTAGATACGTGCGCTCACCCTCGCGGTCAAAGCGACGGCGCGCTGTCATTGGTGCGCGGAGTGAATAATAGCGGTCACGCGCTTGCGCTTTGATAACCGCGATAGGCCGCGCGCTAGGTGACAATAATTTTAATTTTTTTAAGGAAAAGTTGAGACAAAAATGTAAAAAAAGAATGCCTTTTCATTTCATTATTTGGTTGTACTGCTGATATAGGATCACGTAAAAAAAATTGGCGGGGGGTCAAAATTAACAATCTATTGTATATAAAAATGAAACCCGTTTTCCGTTGTCACGACATAACATGAAAACGGCTTGACCGATTTGGCTGATTTTTTTCTGTTGTGTTTGTTATTGTCAGGAGAAGGTTCTTATGAAAGAAAAAATTAAAATAAATTCTTTTTTTTTTAAATATTTTTTGCAATATTCATAATTACAACAGGACAACGTCTGTCGAGTCAGCTAGTTTATAAATAAAAATAAATTGCCTCTATGTATGTTCACGCATCACTTGAGAACGGCTGCACCTACTTGACAAAATTATTATTGTTATTTTGTTGTATATAAGGTGACTGCTAGAATATGCAAGAAACTTCAAGGGCTGGTCAGGTCAAGTATTTTAAACATGATAAAAATGACAAAAAAGGATCTCGTGCTTTTTAATTTTTTTATAAAATAATTCTTTTTGTGAATTTTAATTGGATTGGAACTAAAAAGAACAAAATAATTGTGTTGTCTTGAATAACTAAATTTAATCCCCACAGTTGTAATTACACTTACATACTTTTGAAGTCGATGCCAAGCCTTAAAATATTTCCTGCTTTTGCCGACATACAATTTAATTAGGCAGTTTGCTTAGCATTATGGAAAACACGTAGACTTACAGGTAGACTTAAAGATGTGTTGGAAATTGTCTAGAAGAACACACTAAGGTACTTACGTATTATTTTTGTTTTTGGAATATTTTCTTATTAATTTAATTTGGCTTGGCACCGTCTTCAAAAGTTTGTAAGTATAATTTCAACTGTGGGGATTAAATTTAGTTATTCAAGACAACACAATTATTTAGTTCTTTTTAGTTTCTGTTATTTTGGAGTCGGTTTATCTTTTTTTGAAATTTTTTATTATTTTATATTTTTTAGTGTAAACGTATCTACGTTTACACAAAAAAATAAAAAATAGAAGTAGTAGTAAGTAATAGTACAATATTATTTATTTGTCACTTTTATTGGCTTGGTTAGTATTTTTTTAAATTTACAACATCTACCACTCACTCTTGGATTTTTTTTGACACTTTTTTGACAGTAACTGTTAACGTCAAATTTGAATGGAGCATAGACTATGCGATATTGTGCGATAACAATACATAAGATGAACCACAGAACCGAAATAACCAAACTTGTTCATACTAAAGTAGTCTGTAAGTCTATGAAAACACGGTACAAAGTCAAGTGTGTTTTTGTAGGTGCGGTCTCATGCGACCGCTTGGGGTTTGAGGGGTTAATATCAACTGCTTCATTTTGTACAAAATATTGTTTTCTCCGATGCAGGAACGTTAATTCTTAAGGAGTTCTCTTGGTGGTTTACCATTAGCTCCACTTGACTGTGATGCATTATGGCGAGCATAAATTGCTTAGCAACCAACCACATTAAAGCTTGTAATCGCATAGCAAACACCAAAAATATTTAGTATTGAGTAGTTCCGGTGGCTGTCTGTGGTCTTCATCAACAGTTCCACTTCACCAAATGGTGCTTTCCGAGGACAAGTTCCCAGGTTCTTGCAAATAATACCTAAATCGCTATAAGTGTGCCTATAATATTTGAAGAGTTCCCTCGATTTCTCCAAGGAACCCATCATCAGATATTGACCTGATGACTATGGGACCACCTGGAAGGTATACCCTTTCAGACAAAAAAAAATCCAAATCGGTCCAAGCGTCTTTAAGTTATCGGGGAACATACATAAAACATATTTATTTCGACGAATTGAGAACCTCCTCCTTTTTTTGAAGTCGGTTAAAAAATAACGATTATTTACAACGCGCGGGCAACGGCCGGCCGGCTGTTGACCCGTCCGGGTCAGCTGGGCGATAAGTACCAAGCACGAATTTCTTTTTTGTCATGTTTAAAACACTTGACCTGACCAGCCCTTGAAGTTTCTTGCGGTTTCTAGCAGTCACCTTATATAATTGTGAGGACAAGGTTTGTATTAAAGATTTTCTTAGAAATTTGTCACGGGATACGAAGTGTTCACGTGAACAAAGTCGCGGGCTGGCCACAAGATTTTTATAATTTCTTTCACTAACTAACGAACTGAGTTGGCGCAGCGACCCAAAGTGAGTCTAGGCCTACGATAATAAGACCTTCCACTTGGGTCTGTCCCGCGCCACCTCCCGCCAGTCATCCGCGTGGAGCCCGCGCAAGTCCTTCTCGACCTCATCTCCCCAGCGGAAGTACGCTCGCTTCACCGCACGATCATTTTCATCCTCTCGAGGTGGCCCAGCCAGCGAAGTCTGTGGGCTTTTATCTTGCCTATGATGTTCGGTTCGTACACCAGATCTTCTAGCTCCACATTCTTTATTCTTCTCCATATTCCATTCTGTGTGCGTACTGGCCCCAGAATCTTCCTCCAGATCTTTCTTTCTGCCACCAGAAGCTTAGTCTCTTCTTTGAGAGTTAGTGTCCAGGCCTTACAGCCGTACATTAGAATTGGGCGTATAACTCTTTTATATATACGCAGTTTTGTGCGTTTGCTGAGAAGCCAACCAATATCCTGTGTAAAGTTTTGGTCTCTTGATCGGTAACGCACAACGCTGCGGTATGCGGTACTCGACACATAATTGTATGAAAAACGTCTAGTATGGTCTTTTGTTCCTTCGCAATATACGTCAGCGGCGAATGGCAAGCACGGTGAAGTGGGAAGCGGGTATCCCGCACTGCGCGGCGTCGTTCTCGTTGATTCGCTGCGGTGTGCGTCGCGGGTTGACAATGGATTTGTTTGAAGATAATTTAATAGAATTTGAATGAAATTTTCTTCACAAAATGACTTTTTATTAAAGTTTCCAAACAACCTTCACCCCTCCGTTGTAAAAACATGTTTCTCGGCCTACTTACTTCTTTGTCGTCTACGTTGGTAGCTGCGGCAAAATCAACTGACCGCTTCTCTGCAGACGGTAAACGCTGCGTCGTGACGCTGCGTTTGAACCGCATACCGCAGCGTTGTGCGTTACGATCAAGAGACCAAAGCTTAAGGATGCACTACAACGGAAGGCGTTTTGTATTCTTGTATCTATTTCCTCTTCCCTGGTGTTGGTGTCCGATAGTGCAGCCCAGGTATTTAAACCTGTCGACACATTTGTAAATGACATCTCCAGCTTTAAGGCTTGGTCTTGGTGCTCTTATATTTTTGTACCGTGCATATGCAAGTATTCGGTATTTAGCTGGTTTATCCGGAGACCCACCTTCTTTGTTTCGCCATCCAACTTGTTAGCTGCCAGTATTACATCTTCCTTCCTCTCCCAAAACAAAGCAAGGTCGTCCGCGTAACCTATCACCTTATTCTGTCCGTTCAATTGCATTCCACCATCGAGTGTTAGTACTTGTCTCATGACGTGTTCGAGTGCTAGGTTGAACAGCAAGGGCGATAACGCATCCCCTGCTTTAGGCCTGTCTGGACTTCGAAGTCTTCGGTGAATTCCGCTCCAACTCTTACTACAGTCCTACTGCCTTTCGTGGCTACCTCTATCATGCTAACCAGTTTGATAAGAATCTCAAAATGCTGAAGAGGGTGGTACGGTCGATACTGTCGTACGCCTTAGCGAAGTCCACGAATAGAGAATTTGTCCTGCGCATACTCCCACCTCTTCTCCATAATTTGCTTATGCAAGAAAATTTGGTCGACTGTGCTACGGTTGCGCCTGAAGCCACACTGGTAGTCACCTCGCCCACTATGCTTTCAGCGTACGGCTCCAGTCTCTTCAGCAATACAGAGGACAGGATCTTGTATGCAGTTGGTAGTAAGGCGATCCCGCGGTAGTTTTTGCATCTTCTCCCGGGGCCTTTTTTGTGTATCACAATTCACAAATTCCATTGTTTTGGTATCTGCTCCTGGTTCCAGATTTTGACCATTAAGTCGTAAATTATAGATTGAGTCGTACCTCCGCCATATTTCCAAAGTTCACTCGGTAAGTTGTCAATTCCTGGTGCTTTATGGTTTTTCAAACTCCGGATAGCATTTCTAACTTCTTCAAAACTTAGCGGTGGCACATACTCATCTTTATAGTCATCTGAGACATCTGGAACTCGCTGGGATAGTGGGCAATTAAGGAGATTCTGAAAATATTCTCGCCACATGTCTTTGATTTTTAAAAGGTCTGCAACGAGGCCGCCGTTGGCATCTTCCAGTAGCTGCACCGTAGGTTGGTAACTTTTTTTTGCGTTTCTTACTTCTTTAAAGAATGTTCTACTTTCATTCGCTCTAATAAGGCCTTCAATTTTACGTAGTCTTCCATGTGCTTTCTCTTAGCGGATTTTATTGCTCTCCTAGTTTTCTTACGTAAGTCTTCATTTATTTATCCTTCCATTTATCATCCTGTTCGGCCTGATGTTTCAAGTTTTCTTCTGTCATTTAGCAGTTCTCCACATTCTGATGTTATCCATTTTCTTTTCCTATTACGCGTCTTTTTCCTCAAAGTCTTTAACCTTATCTCTTTTATTGTGTCTTGAATAGTTTTCCATGCTTCTACGCTATTTTATGAACTTCCAAACCCTTAAACCTGTTTTTTACTTCTAACTGGAAAACTTTTCGTGTATCTTTATTTATTAATTATCTACGTTAATACTATCTCTTTGTGTCACTGCTTTTGGTTTAATGGCCTTTATCTTAATTTTTATACCTAACAAATAATGATCGCTGTCACAATCAGCACCTCTGAAAGTTCTGACATCTTCTATGATATTTTTATGTCTGGTATCGATGATTACGTGGTCTACTTCATTTACTGTTTTACCATCAGGAGACTTCCAAGTCCCCTTGTATATGGCCTTGTGGGGGAACGTTGTGCTTCGGATAACCATAGATTTAGACGATGCAAAGATTATCAATCGAATCCCGTTTTCGTTCGAGCGTTCGTGCTTGATGTACCTTCCAATGGTGGGCATAAATGCCTCTTCTCTTCCTACCTTCGCGTTGAAGTCTCCTAACAAGATTTTTGCGTCGTAGTTGGGCATGTCATCGTACATTCTTTCCAGATCTTCATAAAAAATCGGCGGGCTAACACCTCTCCCACGTAAAAAAAAATCGTTAACGTTATACGACAGTTTTAGTCAAAAACATACTTTAATCACTTTTCAGTTAGGTTTGTTTCTTTTAAATAAAAATATATTTTATGTCCACATTGCATCGATCAATTTCATGCTAACTGTACACACGCCTGCAGATCAACCTATCCAAAACTGTCAAATGTATCCAATCGGTTTTGATCCTTAGACCCTAGTTGTTTAATAAAAAAAATTGACATTTTGTGGTAGGTTTAAGTGCTGGCATCCACGGTACCTAAATAAAAAAAATGTTATTTCAATCTTATTTTATACCACAGTACTTTTCAATCATCTTTATTTTTAAGATCAATGCAAGATAAAAAAAGTTGCACTCTAGATGTGATATGCGGAGTCGTGTGCTATTGTAAAATATTTTGTTAGACGATTCAAAAATGCATAAATAATAAGTTTACTTGAATAAAGAGATTATGATTTGATTTGATTGTGTAACTAATTAAGATCGGTCAACATACTGGTGGATTTTTATATACTATTCTATTAACATGATGCGCATGTTGATGATAGATGACTAGTAATCATGATAAGTAAAGGTACATAACTGACTCAAAATCTTACCTACTTGGAATCTGACCTTAATAGCCAAATCCTATAGATTAGAAATGCCTTTTGGTGAAAAAGTATAACACGGAGCTGTGAAAACATGATATTATAATAGTTTTTCAATTGATATTGGTTATTTTATTAGTGAAGATTGTGTTGCTTGTTGAAACTTAAGTTGTGTAGTGTACAGATCCCATCAGGACTGCAAAACACAATTTGAAAAATTTCTTCAATACATTTTGAACTTTATTATCTGGACATAAAAGTCAATATCGATTAGAGAAATTTTTAGATTTGGGTAGTTTGACCTGGTGACGTGTGTACATATTTACTATTAAGATTATTGATCTGAAGTTACTCTAATTAATCTGATAACTAATGTTACGCAATACCACAGTTCCCAGCAGTATTGAATTCAACAAAAAAGTAATTAATAAACACGAAAAAAAAAATTATCTGTGCCCATTTTTTTTTTTTAACCTAGAGCTACAGATTTAATTTTATTTTTTTAAGTAAAAAAGAAAAAAAAATAAATTGATCAAACATATCCACAAAAATACCGTTAATCATGGTCAATCGACCAGGACCGCGCAATTGAACTCTGACACATTACGATACCACAGGATACCTAGGTTAGATTACCTTTACGTTACACGTGACCTTTCGTTCGCCCGGTATCCACAAGTTGTTTTTTATTGTGCCGGATAAATTAAATAAAAAAAATACAGCCTGTATATTGTTCCCACTGCTGGACAAAGGCCTCCAGCATTGCCATCAAGCCATCGCTACAATAGATGGGTGTTGGCTTAATCACCACGCTTGCCTAATGCGGGTTGGTGATCACAAACCCGGACTAAAACACACTTTGCCCGACCCGGGAATTGAACCCGAGACCTCCGGATATCAGGCCAAGCGTTTGACTGTCTATTATCGTTACTGGATGATATAAAAAATTATGCGCACTGATAAAAAAAAATATCCTGTAAGTGGCGGTTTTAACAACTCTGTAGATATTAAAGTTTATCACCCACTTTGGGCATTTATTCTCTACCTACTCCCATTTATAGTCATTAACTGTTATTTATTCATTAATAATGCGAAATGTAACTTCAAAAAAATAAATATCCATACAATTTAAGTTTTTTGTTCTTTTGCTGAATTTATACGAACAATCTAAAACCTAGGTTGACATCTGGCTTTAGAATGTAAAAAACAAGTTCATACAAAATGTCGAACAATGTATGGAGTAGTAGACGTATCTTAAAAATGACAAGGAACAGTTTTTTTTATTAATAAATTAACAGAATTATTGCGCACTGCACGTCTCATACAGTCAATAATCTAAGTCTGGTATCATCTTTACTCACTTGTCCCTTATTCACGAATCACAAACTGTCTAAACTGCACACACTTTGGTCCTGACTACACAATTTTCTGTTAGATTCTAAAAAATATTATACCCTCTTACTACAAAAATATACAAAGTTAGACAATGTGTAATGTAATACTCATTATAATTAATGCCTATAGATTTTTATGTTTTATGATATCAATAGAACATAAACATTAAGTAACAATTTAGTTACTGAATAAAGAGTAGAATTACTGTCTACCGCGGACTAGTTTTAACCAATACATCTTAGAAATTGATTTTATTATAAAATAAAATCTACTAATTAAACATAATAGATTATATACGGATATTTCTGGTGATTATCTAGTCACAAATTAACTGAGCGTGTACTATGGCTTGTAACAAAACTAACATAAAATATTTAAAAAAGCCTTATTCAGAAGCAGAAATGATCGATTTTATTCATACGGTTCCAGAGGATCCTTGGACATAAACAGCAGTCAAATCAATTTTGATACGAACGATTATTATATCAGGTATAAGACCGAATCGGTTAATGACAATAAAAACATAAATGTAAAAAAGTATTTAACAACTAAACTGTAAAGGTGGATACTGACCGGTGTTACGGGGTGTAATGTACCATTCGCAGCGATCATGTTACGTTACGCCGTGTGCTAAAATCCGTGTAACATTCTCGTTTCGAACTCCTTGCTCGTCCGTGCTCCACATTCACAAGCAACTCTCTAAGTGATGGATTATAGAAAAATAAAATTATTTAAATGTAGACAAATAAATTCATACGCTTTTACAAAATCACGTCGTCTTTTTAATGACACCTGTCACCTGTCAGGTATCCAGCTATATTGAACGTACTATAATCAAAACTAAAGAACCTAAGTATTTGAAATCAACTCTTGTGCCACGTACACTCGTGACGATTCGCTGCGAATTACTGAGACGCGTAACACTCAAAGGATTCGCTTAAAAACCGACAGCGGAGTGGAGCACCCGCAGCGAGCAACGAGCCGCTCTTTGCTCGCTGCGAGCGCCTTGTTTTCCCGTACTGACTGCATGAACGCTCGTTTTGTAACATGTTACATTACACACCGTAACACCGGTCAGTACCCACCTTAAAGTCGAGGAAATTCCCGGTCGACAACTTTTCGTCGATACTCGCACGGACACGACCTACGCGCACTCTCCTGAGGGCCTACTCTCTTTCTCCGAATCGAAATTTCGGCCGATTTTTGTTTGCTATATAAAGCGCATTCCATTATTTTTAAAATTTCAAACAATGTTCTAAAAATTACTAATGTACATTCCAAACCTATTTTGTATTTTTTATAGCAGAAGGAGGCAAACGAGCAAGCGGGTCACCTAATGGAAAGTAATCATCGCCGCCCATGGACACCCACAAAACCAGAGGAATCGCAGGCGCGTTGCCGGCCTTTGAGGAAGGAATAGGCTCGTTTCTTAAAGATCCCTAAGTCGTAACGTAACGTCGTATTAACGAAATTTCGGAAGGCATGGAAACCGCTGTAAATAGCAAACGAAAATCGACCGAAATTTCGTTTCGGAGAAAGAGAGTAGGTCCTCTGTCTTGAACTTTCGCGATTGATTGTACTATAATGACTATTATGACTCATTTTTATCGATAACACGCATCATTTGCATGGTTGCGATACTTGATATCCTTAGATAACTTTATTATCATTATGCTATCGATAACTTTATTATCATTATGCTATCGATAACTTTATTAACATTATGCTATCGATAACTTGGCATAGTTAGCTTATGGTTTAAGTGAAAGAGTTTATTAAATGTCAGATAAATTACAACTTCAGTTCAAAGATTTAAAATAAGATTATATCGGAAGTAAAGGTAAATTTAAAATTTTAGTCATTTTGGCACTATGGACATTTTTAAATTATGTTCATTTTAGCACTAATGACATTTTAGCACTTTGGAAAATACTACCTCGTAAGGTAATAAATAAAATACATATATTTTGTGCTAAATGTGTGTGTACCATTTTTAATCACTGTTTTGTAAATTACTTGTCTTACCATTTTTATTCAATAAATTAATATAATATACTAATAACATAACTTGTTTTGTTGTATATTAAAAACCAAAGCAAATTAAACTAATATGTTTAAGATTTTATTATGAAGTAACTTCTCAATGGACTCTTGCAAACAATCTAAATAAATATGAAATAAAATATGTAGTCGGAACAACCACTAGGTAAGGTATTAAATACATATCTGTCATCCATCACTAACTTCTTCTGGCACATTTGGCGGAATTCCTCATTTTGTAATAAAAACGAATCATTGAAAGGTAATTTGCAACGTAAAAATCATTTTAGAAGAAGTGCCATTTTACAAAATTACACAAACATTTTGATGTAAATACAACACCAAAAAGACGGTGCTCTTCCGTCCCCTTTTCAATACGCTATTCCATTAAAAAATATTATTAGGTAGTAGATGTAAGTATCAAAATTATCTCGATTCCAGGTTTGATCCCGCCATTTGGACATACATTAATATTTCACATATTTCCACTGTCATATTTGTGCAAAAATGTTGCTTATTTAGATGCCATTAGGACATAAATATATCGGCTAAAAGCTCAGCTGTCATATTACCAGAAACAATAGAAATTCTATTGTTAACAACTTCTAGGAGTCACAGACAAGGGGATAACCCCTTTAAAACAGTCGTTTTCTTTTATTTTCCATGTGAGCTTCTAAATTAAACTGTAATCCAAACTTACTCGTCACAGTTGTCACGAATGCGGTCTTCCATTGCTCCACGGCAGATGTCCATGCACGTCGGTGGCCCCCACTGCACTTTACCGACTGATATCGCGCTCCTTATCCAACGGCGTATACACTTAACCCGATCCGGAATTAAACTATTCGTAAAACTATATGCGAGAAGTTGCAAGTACTTTAACATCACCCGTCAATTAAAGAAATAGCTTTCATTAGAAGAGTGACCCAGTCTAAAATGATTTGTTAAGTGGTGCAATGCAGTGTCAGAATAGAACTCGTGGTCTGTGCTCAATTCAGAAGAATATTAATCACATAAAATCTATGAATGAACTAAGACGGCTACTCGAACTAAAAGCGACGTCACTCTCGAGTCTTAACTCTAAAGGGTATCACAATGATTTCGTCAATGCAATATAATACTCCAGCAATTGTTAAATATTTTATTATCACACAAGTGTCAGTCTCCATGGTTCCCCTTATATCTAGTATCACAGTGGTCGAGTGGAGGCGTACGTCTACCCTCGTATTCTGTTAGCATAGAGATATATCTTACTTGGCGCGTCGGCCGCCGGCTCGTCCGCCGGCCGCTCCGGGCTCTCCGACTGTTCCTTGTTGCGCCGCATGTAGCGCTCCTTGTTAAAGTTTTTGAGCTCCTTGAACGCGATCTTCTCGGGCTCGGCCGCCGGCGCCGGCGCCGCCTCCGGCTCCGGTTCCGGCCGCCGCTGACGCCGCCGTTTGTCTCTCTGCTCTTTCGGCCCTTCCTTATCTCTGTTAAGTTCGCGCGGCTTCTTCTCGGGCGACGAGTTGGAAGAGTTGGCGGAGTCGTCTTTGTTCGCGCCGTCGCGTTTCTTCTTTCTCTCGTCGCGCAAGTCCTTCTTCTTTTTGGGTGCGACCGGTTGCTCCTCCGCCGTTTCGGGGTCTCGCTCCCGCCGTATTTTAGGTATCGGCGGGAGTTTGCTGATCTTTCTGATTTCTGGTATAGGGAGTTCTGGTGGGGTCGGCTCGGCGGGTGTTTCGTCGCGCGGCCGCTGCGGTCGGCGTATTCGTTCGTCGCGCTTGTTGAGGCGGGGGTCGCGGCGGCGGGGGTCGCGGGGCGGGGCGGCGTCGACGTTGACGTCGATGGTGATGACGTTCTTTCGTTTGGTGACGCGTTCGAGGGGCTTGATGTCGAACACGTTGGGCGCGATGGGCGCGACGGGCGTGATGGGCGCGAGGGAGGGCGCCGGGGGCGCTGGGGGCACGGGGGGCGGCGGGGCGAGGGGGCCGCGGGGGGGCGCGAAGGGGCGCGCGCCCCCGCGGCGGGCGAGGCGCGGGTCGCGGCGCGCCGACGCCAGCGCGGCGCTGACGGGCGCGATGCGGCCGCCCGCCTTGCTCACCGGCTGCAAATATACACTACGCTGTAGAGACGTTGTGGACACACGCTTCGGGAACGCGATTGTTTTTATGTTACTAATAAGCTAAGCTTGAGCTGTGTGGTCATGTGTCATAAAAAGGATACTACCAATGCATCTCTTGCCTTGGGTATCGTAAAAGGCGACTAACGGACTAAAGACTGCGCTTACATCCAACAGCATAGAGCGGCGAAGGGCTCCTCCCCATCTATCAGTTAATTTTTTTTGGTGCAACGTGGAGGTTCCCTTTTATTATTTTTTTGCATAAAATTTTGTCATAATAATTTAACGTCATACTTTTACTTATCCTCATTACGCACAATATTAATTTGGCAAGACATTTAGGCACATTTTTTTAAGCATAACTATTTAGCATACTTATTCTAAAGCCTAAATTTGCATACCTACGCATCGTGATATTTAAACATAATTTTTAAAGGCATAATAATAAGGGATGGGCCTAAATTCGTTTCACATTCGCTTGAACCGAACTTCGGCATTCGGCCGACATTCGGTTCAAATGCCGTACTTTCGGTACAAGAAAATATTGCAATAAATCTTTTCTTACTCATTTTATTTGCAACAAGAAAATATATCTATTACTTTACTTCGTTAATTCACTTAAAATCACGTAGACAATAATGTAAACAATAACGCAATTGTCGCGTGGATAACAGATTTGTTAATGACCGGTCGGCCGGGAGGGGAGACGAGGGTATTTGTCGCGGGTGGGATGCAATACCAAGAATTGAAGGCAGCGCGTACTAGTTAGAACGTGTTGTAATTGTAATAGAGAAAGCGCTGTGAAAAGAACCGAACTTCGGCCGAATTTGGATTATTTACCGAATGTTCGGCCGAAGTTCGTATTCGGTTCAAACCACATTCGGCCCATCCCTAATAATAATTATACTTCGAAGTGTGTTTGCATTTAATAATAATACTTTTCGTACATAATATAAACATGTTTTGGGCCACCCCCGCCGCACCCTAACGTACTATTACACTATGGTACCCAAGTTATATGTGATATCCTAATACCTACTTTTTGTTTTTCAAATTCAAATAGCTATTAATTAAATAAAAAATGATGCAAATTCAAATCCTGATAATAAAACCAATCCAAATTATAGCGGATTTTAAAAGTATAAACTCACCTCCTGTCTTATCTAATCTACCAGATCCTGCCTAATGATGCTATTAGACGAATAAACAATATGCCTTATAACTTTATGCAGATCAAAAATGGGGAAAAAAACATAATATGCTTAAAACAGATAAATTTAAACCATAGAAATAAAGGCTTTCTTTATCTTTATCTTATCTTATCTTATCCCATTGCAGAGCAAAGGGCTCCCTTCCATTTTTCCACTCTTCGCGCGAAATCTATTATATTATATATATTAATAAAAATCAATTGAAGTTCACCGAAATGTTTAACGCGCATCACTTTAGAACGGCTACACCTAATTGGCTAATTCTTTTATTGTTGTGTTCGTAATTTTAGGACTAGGTTTGTGTGAAAGAAAATGTTTTAAAAAAGTACGGAAAAGTGTAAAAATTTGGATTTAAAAATGTCCATATAAAGTGATTGAATGAGTCACATAAACGAGCAAAGAGGATGTAATTAATAAAAAAGGTGGAAGACATAAAAAAAACTTTGACCGAATTGACTTTAGAAGGGTCTGACGCAGAATTTGCACTTAGCAAAATGAGCACTCAACTCACGCAGAATGTGCAATTCATACAAGGGGCACTTATCATAATGTGCATTTCTTAAAATGGGCATTTCGCAAAATGCGCACTTGAATGTGCTCTTCGCAAAATGTGTACTTTTCTAGGATATGACAAAGTGTGCTGTGTAATATAGATTAGACCCAAAATAACCAATAAACTAAAATCAAATAGGAGAGATTAACATATTATTCTACATAATAATCTAAAATGCGATTGTTATTTATATTTACAAGTAATAATGTGATTCTTAAATTTATTTATTTTAAAATAGAATAAAAAAATTTAAGAAAGTTAATGTTAATGATTCACAAAATTTTATATTACCTGTTTAAATCTTCTCACAATTTTTTTGTAAAGTAGGTGAGATTTAGCTATGCTAGCAAGTGTTGGGACCTGTTTTAATACTTAATACTTAGACTTGATTTAATACTAAAATTTGTTAAAATTATAAATTCATCTAAGTATAAAGTTTAATAAACATTATCCAGTATCGGGCCGGATCCTGAAAAAGTGCCGAAACCGCCGGGTACCCGGGTGGCGGCTCATTAATAGAATACTACCAACCCATATTTTCTTTTGGGTGCCGTAAAAGGTGACTAAAGTACTATAGACTAAAACTCAATCTAATAAATGGTGTAAGTAATTTCGTTATAGATAATATGGAACAATTTATTAAAAAGAAAATTTCTAACTACAAGCACTTTCGCCAGAGACCCGTAAATTAATTAGAAATGCCAAAATTCAAACTACTCTTGCCTGACAAAAATGCCTGCGGGATGGCCGTTAAAATATTTAATGCTCTGCCTGATGATCTACGTCTGTTGGATGGCACCAAATTTAAAAGTAAACTACATAGGTACCTCACTGAAAAATGCTTTTACTCCGTACAAGAATATTGAGGGGCTGCTTTGTATTGGCTTGTTTTGTGCTCGCTGTTGTTATTTACTTACATTTACAAATATTTGCATGCTTACACTATTATAAGTAGATTTTGAAGGAAATTGTTTTTGTAAGAACACCATACTATGTACCCAAAATTGAAGCAAATAAAAGATATTTCATTTCATTTCAATCAAAATCTAGAGGATCTCGCTGAAAGGTTAGAACAAGTGTCAGATACAGCAAGCTGTACTCCTTGACGCGGCACGTATTGTCAGGAGGTTCCTCACTCTGCAGCCCTAACCACCGATAGCTTATGTACTTGGATACTGCAACCTAGGCTAAGTTTAATTAACAGCAATATTGTTTTTGTAAAAAAAAAAACGTATGAGCGTTTCAGATACATAAAAGCGACGATTTCGGACGAGTGGTAATGTGCCGGGACTGGTGTTGCCATCTTTGAGTCCCAGGTCAGGTGAGGGGTTTCAATTCCTGGTGGATTCAATTTAGAAATAGCTATTTTTCTAAATTCATTACTTAGCTTACTTGATAACTTGCGTTTCCTTTGTATAATAAGTATGTTTATATTTTATCTAACCAATAAAAACAAGTTTAAAAGAAGCTTATCTTGAGTTAGATAATTGGTGTGAGCCTTTGATCATCAATACCAACTAGATAACGCGTCACGTACAAAATGAAAGCTAAATTCTGTCCGTGAATAAATACTTTTTATTTACTAACGAACTGAGACAAAAGTTCTAAAACAGTTTTAAGTTCAACCTAATTACAACCATGGCACCCAGTTATAAAGTCACAAATCTTCTAAGTATTATCATATACTTACGATCATTCGTCACAAACAACGAGCAAAGCAATGATTACTCTTGTCACTTAAAAATGAAAAGACATCAATAACATTTAGTGATGAAATCAACCTTAAAGGGCAACATATAAAGTACTTTTTCCTGTTATTGCCTTGCGAGAAAATAAGAGCTCACTTCTCAAGTGGGCTGTTATTTACCGAGACATATTTTTAGCGCCGACCTGACATCTAGTTGTATTGTTAATCGAAAGTGTGAGCGTTTTAGTCGTGGTACAGCTATGCTGTGCTGGTAGTGGCTCATTAGGGGGGTCCTGCACGAAATTGCGAATTTTTAAGTATTTTTGAGTCACTTGTACTGTGCGCTGAATTAGTTAAATACATTAAAAGAACTTATGGAAGTTAGCCTGTTCATTGCACAAGGTCATGGCCTTGTTAAAAGAATTCCACGAGTTCCGGTATAGTACCTCAAAAATACTGGTATCTATCTGCGACGTTGCCAGTCTATTTGTCACGTGGATACCGGTATCTATCTGCGACCGACGTTGCCAGTCTGTGTTTGTCTCGTGATATGCAGTGCGCTCTGTGCACTGCGGCCGTGCAAAATGCAGTGCAGTTAGCCAATCCAAGCGCCACTTATTTATCTATTCGATATCTTTCGCTCGCACTAATGAAATTTGTTACTTGGTATAAGTACCTGTATTATATCTGTATAATACCGGTACTACAATCCTACTAACCAGTACTCATCGGTTAACCTGTATTATGAATACCGATATCAAATCGCTACCGGTACCTTATTTAAGTCAAAGGTACCGGTAATTGAAAATACCAGTACTTTAAGCCCTGCTTGATACATCCAACACCATAGAGCGACGGACGATGGGCTCACCAACTGTCACGCTGAGCACATATGCAGTTATCATTTGGTGAAACGTGGAATGGTAGAGGACAGCTTTTGCAGTCCTCATTGCCTGGTCTCTGACTAACCCTTCGGGAGTAATAGTTGTGGATATTATGTACGTATGTGCTATCAACAAACCCGATGCATTACCATTTTCGAAAAAAATTTGCTTGCACACGATAACCATAGTTCGTCCCGCCCATTGTTTAACATTAACCAATGACGACGAACTTTTTTTTTAATATTAGCCTGCCTGCAAACGTGCAGGCGGGCCCCCTGATGGTGAGCGGTCACCGCCGTCCATGGACAACAGCAACATTAGAGGTGTTGCTTTTGCGTTGCCGACTTGGGAAAAACCTCTTTACACCCTTTTTTAAAAGAGATGGATGTCAGCTCATTCCGCAGTTTGAACTGTTTATTAAAAATAAAGAAATTGTTGGCATGTGGTGGCCACACCCCGTTCCGCCTTTTGTTTTCATTAATTAACGACAAATAAAACGTCCTTTTTTAACATCCTGACTGTCTTCACAATATTATGATTTTTGAGTTAATAGAGGGATGTTGTAGCAAGTTTAAAAAGGATGTTGGTATAAGACAAATGCAAATGAAAATAGCCCTTAAGGTGGTATACGGCAGATTTTGTTGATAGTACAGCCTGTGCGGATCCCATCAAACTCTTCGTAAGTCGCGACGCTGCCTAGCGGCTGTCACATCCATCTATATCCGCCACTAACATGTCACAGTTTTGCACTCTGGTTTCGTCGCGCAACGGTGGCGCGGGTAAAAATCATTACGTCATATTATAAAATAAAGTCGCCGTTTTCCGCTTCATCCTTTTAAATCACGCAATGGATTTTTACGCGATTCTCACTGATACAAAGACCGATAATTTGGCGATGGGTTTTATCCACAATTTGTTGATATTTTGTCCAAAATGGCTGGAGTATGACGGTGTTTCTAAGTTAGCGTGGTTAGAATGCGCGTGCGGGCCGCTAGTATCTCATCTTATCTTAGTGGGGGCCTGCACAGGTCCCCCTTTCGCAGCAGCACGTCGATCTCTCTTGAATCTTTAGTGCAACCCCGTCCTATCTATCACTCTGCCTCCAGTGTAAATGACTGCCATATGCTTGGCAATGTTTCCGAGGGTGACGAGCCTAAAATCTACATGCATATCGCACCTCCAGTCGTAAACTGGCTCAATCCAAAATTCATGTTTTTTGGGAAATGAAGAAAACGTGTTTCGGTTCTCAAAAGTTTATAGTATATCACACTATAACTTTATGAAATAATGAGCTATTTACAAAATTCAAAGTCCCATAGGTTATTTGATCTAAGGACTACTGGTACGAATAAAAAATTCTTTAAAAATATTTATAAGAATAAGAGTAATTCGTCGCTGAAAAAAAACTTCCAATAAAGAGTCAGTTTAGTACTACAAAAATTTTTGAACGTTTGACTTTTGTACAAATATGTCTCTTTATTTCTTAGCAATATGTTTGATTGGATGACTTATTTGCAAATAGTTCCCTTTAATTCTTAACTTCAAGATTTTTTTCGGTGGAATATTCAATGATGCAGTTATGTACTAAAATAATTCTATAGTGTTCGAAATAAAACATAAATTTGAATCACGTTCTTTTATTATCTGTTGATATAAACTTCTTAAATAATCAACTTAGACTTAGTATTATTTGTTACCTAATCAGTCATAAGGTTTCAATATCACATGCTGTGCTTATTTCTAAACAACAAAAAATAAAATATGAAATGTAATAGTCACGAAAACAGCTATTATCTAAACCTAAGTATGACAATTAGATATTTTTATTTGTAGGTATCACAGGCAGTACCTAACATTAATCAGCTACAAAAACAAATTTAGGTACTTTAGAACCTCCTCCAACCTTAAGATTAATCAACAATATTAATCATAAATATTAATCAACTACAAAACAAAATTTTGGAAGTTTAGAATATAAGTAATAAAATGATTTTTATTTATGAACAACATACACTATTACTTACACAGACACACATTAAAGTAAAGTAAAGCAGTTAAAAATAAACATAAAAAGAACTTTGGAACTTTATCTTATTAATTAAATTTAACCAAGCGAATTAGTTAATGAGGTAGAAAATTTCAAAATGTTTACTTACCTAAGTACTATTTATTACATACCTATTTAAAATAATCACAACAGTTATACCTAATACTAGCATTGCTACAATCAGTGAGTATCTGTTTACATAACTTTATCCTATCCTAATGCCTTAACTAAAAATTGACAATTCTGATGTGTTTCATATTTTTAAACACTTATAGAATGCTTGGATACTACTAACAAGACTAGACACTAGAATAACAATGCGTACCTAATTACAGATTGTTATAAAAACTTGCGTAATAATTAGGAATCAATTTTTTTCTCACCAATTCCTTTAAATCTTTCTTTTTGTTCTCTTTTAAGCCCAGTTCCTCCGAGTATAACTGTTCCATTTCGATTGTGTCAAAGTTTAACATTTTTTTCCTCTTGTTTCTCATATTAATAGTTTTGTATTCCGTGTCCGTGTAAGAAGTCTTGTAATCGAATTCAAAAGTATTTTCCTTTACGAATTTTAAAACTTTGATGTTATTCCAAGTTATCGTTTCTTTGTTTGTGTTTTCATTGTAGTTGTAGCCCCATTTTGCTTGCAAGCTTTTGATGTTCAAAAAAAACCTGTAGTCTAGTTCCTTGACCCTAAAAGGTTGGCCTGTTTTTCGTGCACTTTTGATAAGTGTTGCGTATTGGCAAGGTATATAAATAGGACCAGATTTTTCATTTTTTGTGATCTCTTTTTCTATGAGACTGTGTACGTTATCCGCTTCATTATGCGTGTGGCCTTTTATTAAATATTTGTGGGTTATTCTTTCAATGTTATGCAATGAGGCCACTGCAAATGAATACAAGCTAGCAATAGTTTTATTTTTATTCTGACCGGCACAATTATCAGAATAAAAAGTGATGTGCAACTTTTCATCGGGGTGCTTTTGACTTAACTCTTTTAAGTAGTCATAGATGCAGGATCCTATTTCGTTCGGTCCCCTCATTCCTTGTGTCTCGTCCCAGAAGTAACAGTTTACTTGTCCATAAGAAGCCACTTTGTCTTGTTTCTTATTCAGTTCTGTTATTGTGAAGTCTAGGCAATTAATTTTCGAGCAATAGTAGAAATAGGTTGGACTCGGGCAAAGCATCACAGACTGTAAGTCAAATACAGCACAAATGTGAGTTTCATCAACGTTGTCGCGGTCTCGCTTCTTTTCTTCTCGGCATAATTGTTTTTCGACCAAATGTTGATCATAATGAGCTTTTAGCTCTAATTTTTGCTCTGCAGAGGCAAGGTCGTAAGCTACACAAGTGTCACACCGGTCTTTCGCTGGTTGGAAGAAACCAATGTTAAATTCGGTGTTAAATATTTTGCTATACAGCCAGTAATCACACTCAGATTTATTACTCTCTTTTTGAAGATTGTTAAAGTCTTTCCAGATATCTGTGATTGTTTTGCTGTTTGAAATAAATTCTCTACTTGTCTGTGCTCTCAAGTAGTGTGATTCTATTTTTGGTATAGAATTTATATGGTTTTTAATGTCGTCTATCAGTATCGGGTCTGTTACTTTTCTACTTGCATGTCGCCCTCGCATATCCTTTTCTACGAACCCGTGACTGTTTGTTTTGGCCTTAATGGTTCTCAAATGTCTGTCACTTACGTCCAGAGTATTTATAAAATATTGTTTGCACACACGGATTTTCGTACCGTTTACTTCAAAGTAAAAGGCGTTGTTGGGTTTTCTTGGACGTGCAGCATTTGTGTATTTATATTTAGGTGTGACTAGAAACATACAAGATCGGATGTAAGCACGCTGTAAGTCTATATCATTCAATTGCCAGTAATGATCGAATAAATTGACCCTGTCTGCGTTTTGTACGTTATCCGGGCATTTCATCCTGCATGCACACGCTGCCTTAATGCTGCGAGCAGGTACCTGTCTCTTTAATTTGGATAAGGATACATAAGATTTCCCGCTGTTTCTTAGTGTTTTTAACCTATTTTGTTTCCAATTGCCAGGGTCCCTTTTACGTTTTCTAGACTTGCGGGGAGTGTCGTCAGATCTTAAATAATTCCTAGAAGGCGAGGACGAGGATGGCGAGGAGCTTGATCGAGAAATATTTGAAACACCTCTACTTGTACTATTTGCGTATGTTGGGTCCGAGTCACTCAAGTCTACGTCACTTTCATCAGAGTGGATTGGTGATACCTGATAGTTTGGACGAGCTGCTGAACGTGTAGCTGAATCAGTGTGCCTTGACTGGTTTGAAATTGAAGAACTCTTAGAACTCGACGAGGAAGAACTGGATGAGGAAGACCCGGATGAGGAAGAGCTGGATGACGACGAACTAGTCGATCTTGATCTGATAGAAGCTTTTACTATTGGAGAAGATATTTTTGGTTCGTTTTCAGTTATTTCTATATTTTTTTCTACCTAAAAGTAAGATAACGTATTAATTCATAAAAACTCGTAATAATGTAAAACTATCATAAAATTTATTTAAATACTTACCTCAATTCGACTAGTATCCACTTGCATATCGGGCGTCTGTGTAAACAGGATTTGGTTTTCAATAAATGGTGGTGGATTGTTACAAACCTTTTCAACATCCTTTGCAATCTGGAAATATTAAAGAAATTTAAATAATAATTTTCAACAGTCACACCGATCATCTAACCCCAAGTCTAGATTCTTTAAGAACTTTTGTTATGGACATTAAACTGAAACTGGATATTAATATTGTTAAATAACAAATACTTAAAATACTTTAATAAATAAGTAGTTATTTGTTTAAAATAAATCAGTACTGAAATAATAATTGTATGAACCTAGTGTGTTCGGATTTTGTTATTTAGGTAGGTACAAAAAATGTTCTCACCTTATTATGTATGTCTCTCTCTGGCGTATTTTCAATAATAGACGGACTAAAGGACGGATCTCTTTCAGAAATCTGCACAAACATTTTTTTATATTAATAATGGGCAGAAAGTAATGATAATATTAATAATAACCGTAGGTAAGAATAAATATCAGTTGTTTTTAACACATACCTCACTCACCTCAGCCTGAATTTCTCTTTCTGATGTAGCTTCGATGATTAATTGACTTTTATCTCTTGTGTAATTCTGTGAAATAGGTAATGAATATTATTGTATTGTGTAAACTAAACAGAAAAGACTAGGGGAACCAATTTAGTTGTGTATAAAGAAGTATACAATTCTTTATTAGAATGCTGGTGCAATAAAACCACAAGGTGCCTAGGTATTTTATTTAAGAAAACATGATTATTAAATTGTTACATAGTAGGTACCTACCTCTTCTTCTCGCGTGGTCACTAACATTTCTAAAATATGGTCAACTCTTCTCTTCATTGTGTTAATTTAAAACTAAAACAAACGAGTTCACAATTTTATTGCTAAAAAAATAGAAATAAACTGACCCTTACTTAAGTGCAACATTAGATTTTTTGTTATATTTATTCAGAAACGGACCTAAGCACCAAATATCCAAAAAGTTATAAATCATATAATCAAATACAGACTTAAAATATAAAAGGCCCGTAATTCTGATAAAATATTCAGTGGTAAACCAACCCTATTTGGTTTAGGTCACAAAAATAGCTCAGTTTACAGTTATAAAGTGACTCAAAACAAACTTCGGTCACTTTACGATTGAAATTAAAGGTAGTAAACTTACCCCAAGTTTTGTACTACAGTGACACATTGAGGTTTATGCCACTTCTCCACTAGTAGCGCAGCATCTAACTCCAACGACTTGCTACGCAATACTAAATGCGTCACTATCGTAATGACGAAAGGCGCAGGATTCGTTAGTAAGAAAGAGACACAAGATTGAGTTTCTCCTTTTCTAGCCTTAATAGGGCAGTTTCTGATTTACTAGGCGATAGAGCGCGCTTTTTTTAATCGTTCTGTATACTTAACTCTATTCACCAAAATTTTGGATTGGGTCAGTTTACGAATGGAGGTGCGATATCATCACGACTATTATCCCCGAAGAGTTAGTCAGAGACTAGAGCAGTCCTCTGCCATAGTGAAATTTTCAACTAATAGCCACTGCACGTGTGCTCAGCGTGACAGGTGGTGAGCCCATCGCCGCCCATGCTGTTGGATATATTTGCAGTTTTTAGTTCGTTAGTCGCCTTTTACGACACCCAAGGGAAGAGAGGGGGTGGTAGTATTCTTCTAATGCGCTGCTACACGACACGGCTCTAATAATGAATAAATGAAACACTTTTTTACGGCTTAACTCGCGTTTAATTTTACAACATTACATTACCTGTCAAGGGTTCGAAACGTCAGGAAACTAAAAAACTATGTAATTTAGTAAAATTCAACGTGAGTTAATCCATAAAATGTGTTTCATTTCAATGTGTAGTGCTGTAATGTAGTAAATTAAATGCGAGTTAATCCGTAAAATGTGTTTCATTTCAATGTGTAGTGCTCGCTCAAATCTTAGAAAACAATAAATAATGAATAAACTCACGGGTCCAAGTCTCTGTTTGACGGGAATGCTGACGGGCGGCGCCAGCTCAACTGCCATAGGAGGCACCAGAGGGACCACCACGGGGCTCACCAGAGCGATCGGCGCGGCGGCCGGAGCGGGCGCGGCCGCCGGAGGTGGTATTACCTGTAAACGTTACATTACTTTTATTTATTTTTATCTTTTTATACCATCTGATAGGGGTGATACTTCTAACCCGTTAAGGCTAAGTACTACATCTAAATTCATCGACAAAAAAATATATGGGGGGTTTAATTCAACCCCCTGCCCCTATAATTTATGACCATTTTTTTTATGTACTGCGGCGCTATGCGATACCAAAGGTTTCATACGTTGTAGAAACATGAAAAAAAAAAGGCAAACGGTAGCTAATGACCAGTGATCGGCGTAGGTAGTGCTATTCTCGGGATTTACTGACTGTAATCTTAATATGGATATGCCTTCTATTCTTTTTATTCTATGCCCAAATGTTGTTGATTTTCAATATACTTATTTAAATAAATATTGAAGTTTTTTTAAAGATTTGTGTTTTTATTAACTTTATTATTAAATTGAGACATTAAAGTGACAATAGTAAATTACTATACTAAGTACATAACATGTCATGGAATATTGTCTAAGAAGTATAAATATTGCTGTTCATCGCACCGACAATGTCCTCCGAATTTTAGTAATTTACAATTGTCTCATTTATAAAAAGGACCCCAGGTTATGTCGGAAATGAGTTAGTCGTTCTAATAATACTCGGCTCGTATCTTAAGCTTGTCGCCATGACAACAATGTTAAAAGCATTGTTCTGTTTCGGCAATTCGGCAGAGGTATGATAGACAGTACCTTTGTGATTGAGGAGTCCGGGTGAAGGTCGCTCCCACCTTCGGCCTTATCTTCACTTACCATCAGGTCAGATGAAGGCCAAGATCTTTTCCGTTGTAGATAAAAAAACATTTTAACTTTAATTAATAAAGACATCGGCATTCCAGAAACATTCACAGAAATTCCGAGGCATGTCTATATTAACACTACAATTCAATCTCATTGATCTCAGATTGCTCTACCTACGTTAAATAATTAATACATCAACATTCAGGAAAATATTTTCGCGGATCCCGAGATTTTCGGGGCGTATCCATATTAACACTAACATTCAAGTTCATTGACCCCAAATGGCACTACCTACGCCGATCACTGCTAATGACACTGGTTAACTAATCAATTACTATTAATAGACAACGAAAAAAAAATAATGTGGAAAATAACTTCTGGCTAAATGGAATTATGGCAATTTCTCATATCTACAAACAACTTGGTACAACCCGATTACACTTAGACGGGAAAGTTTTCGAGACACCAAACTTTTTTTCGCTTTATTTAAAATATTGTCTTTGCTAGTTAGAAGGTATTGTCACCTTTTAGGCAACCCAAGAGGAGAGTATTCTTCTAGTGAGCTGCTTTACCACATGGCGTTTTAACAAGTGAGATAAAAAAATCAAGTAGTCAAGTCCTCATTACAATTGATACATATTGGCTTAATAATTGAATTGGCATGCTTGTGCCAAAAATATGCATCGAAGAAAAATCCGAAACTTATTTTGCCCAACGTGGGAAATGAACTCCAGTTATCGGACCACCATAGTGATAACATAGTAAAGTCGCCGTTTTCCTCTGTCTGTGGCTATTCTACTAAACCACGCAATTCACTAAAAGATGAGCGTTAACTGAGGATGGTTTGTTTATATTTTGTAGATATATTTTTTAAATGTCTTTCTAAGTTAGCGTGGACGAAGGCGCGGGCGGGCCGCTAGTAAAATTATATTAGAAACAGATTGTTACCTTTTTCTCAGCAACCTCGAGCTGCTTTCTGGTCTGCTCCAGCTCCATTTCGAGCTTTTTCCTCTGCAGCATGAGTAGCTCCTGCTCTTTCTTTGCCAATATGTTCCGCATTTTCTCTTCCTCCTCAGTCAAAGCCACTGGTGGAGGTGCACTGGTTGCAGGAGGGTTCTATAAAGGAAGTTATCTGTTAATGGCTTGTACAGATTACAATTCAAAATTTTGTTAGCTCTTAAACTTTATAAATTAGAATTTCAACTTATGGGAATTTAATTTTTTTATAATGCAAAAATGTAATTCTTCTAAAACAACAGGTAATAAGTAATAATCAAGCAGTGTTTAGACTTGAAATGACAAAACTTTGCTTGATAAGCAGAAATGACTTTAAAAAAACTACTTTTAAATATTACTCTTACAGCATAATTATTGGTACCTTCAACAAGCTAAGCAAAAACAAGGACGAAAACATAATCAACTAAAAAAACACCTTTTTCAGAAAATTTGGATTTACATGGATGTTTGACTGGTGCGGCTGAGCTTGGATCGGCCACGCTGGGTCTATCAGATTCACCTTCACATCCAACTGGTACAACTTTGTAGCAGGAAACACATCATGCCATGTCTCACGCAACTTAAACATTTGTGACCGTACTTTCTCATCAACCTGGAGGAAGAAAGATGTGAATGAATGCAAAATAGATAAATTATGTTAACAAATAAAATGTTATTATTTTATTGTTACAAACATGTTAATTACCTGCTTAAAAGTCCTTGTGAACATGTTCACAATGCTCTGTGAAAATTTCTGTGTGTAAGCACCACCAACATTCTTGATGATGGAATCAACTAAATAGAGAACAGGCAGCTTGATGTCTGGATGGACCTGTGTAGAGGAAAATACTTTCTAGTCTCAAACCCCCCCGGCTGACCATGTCTACTAATTTATGATCAACCGTTCCAAAAAGGTTGGTTTGTAACTCACTTCCCAAAACATTATTCACTTTCTTGGAGCAGGAAGAATAAGACAAACTGTTTAGTGTACCAACATTTTTAATTGACCGCATGCATAAAATAAATAAGAACTCAGTTTTTAAAAACTTTATTTGAACAACCTTGAATACAAAACTGAATTTATATCAGTTATATATTACATACCATAAAGGTACATTGGTATTAATTTTTTTATGTAACTCCATCATTCACACAGGTATCTCCCTAATATAATGATATTTTAAACTTTATTTGCAATCTTAGTTATTTGAACAATTCCTGCATGACAGAGACTAACATAATATAGGTATGGTAATGATTATTAGTAAAATATAATTTGGCAACAATCAACTTTTAATAGCGCACACAGCGGCGACATCAGCAAGTAGGTACATGAAAGTTTATTTAGCTGTTTTATCTTATCAAGGCATAGAAGAAACATGATAAAAAGGAAACAAATGGAGATACCTGTTGCAGAGTGGTTACAAACGAGGTCGGATTAGTCACAGCGTCATTGTAAACACGTAAAACACGTCAGTAATGCGTGCGTCATCAACTTTGCGAACACTTTCCCTGAATCCCTCACACGACTCCGTAGCACAATTGCCACCCGTGTAATTTTAAAAATGTAAATTCACCTTCTCCAAATGCTTCTCCACCGTTTCAACGATAACACCGGCGTGATCGATGTTCTCTTCCGCGAGTATGGTCAACATGTTGATCAGGGGCTTGCTGTTGACGGTCAAGTCTGCCAAACTCGACGCGTACTCTTCCGCTATTTCCTTCGACATCTTGGTTGGTGACTGAAGCATGTGATCTCACCATACCAACTACAATCTTCAACTGCACATTACTGGAACCAACAAAATGATGATTTTATTTCACTGTTACGTGTTATCCAACATGGCGAAATAGGACAAAACTAACACGTTTAACACTTACGTTATCACCGATAGCACTGCTGCCGATAAACGCACGATTTGAAGACGATCACCTCACGTACTAATTGATCATTACCACTAACTTATGACTAAATTAGACACAATCACGTAAATTGGATTTCACAATCACAAAAGAGCAATTCGAAGCGCATGAAAACGAAGTAGGTAGCTTGCTCGACTCGATTTGAGAAATACAAGATGGCGGCTGGCTGGCTGGCTGGAGAGAAGAAAAGGCGAGGGGCAGTTTAAGGTGTAGGGATGCGCCGATCCGATCCGATAATTTGAAAGATCGGATCGGCAGTAGCGATGCGCGATTATGAATGATACTAACTGAATCATTCGATTATTACATTCATTCGAATAATTCGAATGACTTTTAAAATGTATTACTAATTACTAAGCAGTGTACTAATCGGGTGCTAATCAGTCAGTAGTAAGAATCAACCACTAACGAATACAGAATTTTGCAACGAATGGTCATTCATTGATGATGAATGATCTAATTTATAAAGAAGACCCGCGGATTAGACAGAACTAAATATCATATGGCTCAAGTGACGACATTTTCAAAAATTTCATCTATTTTACCTACAGAGCAGTGCGTTACCAGGGGTGGTGTAAAAGTAACTGACTTTTTCTAATTATTACTCATTTTGATCCCCTCTCGCTCTAATACACTGGTCGCCATTTTCGATTATAGCCGGCCTCCCTTGGTAGCCGCTTTGAGCCTTAGGCTGTTGCGTTAAAGTACATTTTAGCTTTTTTTCTTTTAATATCAATAATCGTTTGATTTTATTACTAATTAGTAATACTTATTCGATTATTGAAATTAGTATTTACTAATTTGGTATTCGATTTTTGAGATTAGTATTAGTAGTTAATTCGATTAATGAAATTAGTCATAATCGCGCATCGCTAATCGGCAGGCATACGATCACAGACCACTTATCCCATAGACTCCGCATACGAGGGTAACGTCACTCATACTACATATGCAATCCATTGCTTAAGTAAGTGACACGCCCCCAAACCTAGATTCAGTCATAGTTTGACAGCGCCGTGGCACGCTAAAATTCAAAAATCTATTAATAATATAAATATGCCGTATTGCGCTGTTAAATTGTGTGGAAAGTGAAGCAAAACTTCAAGCTTACAAAAAGATAATATTTCATTTCATCGGTAAGTACAATTTTATGACGTAAAAGAATAAATTTTAAAATGGTGTAAAAATTCAATTATAAATTAAGGAAAATGCACGCGTTGATGTGTTTTAAAAAGTCCCTTTCATTCTGTTGTAAATGCATAAAGCACTATCTCCCTCTGTTTTGGTGAGTGTTGCCTAAGTTAGAACCTACAACTTGACGATAAATTTGTTACAAATATCGATAATTTTTTATTAAGTTTAGTACTTTGTTTTACCATTATGACATTATTCGGTTATGAGAACGAAATCAAATTCACTGGTGTATTTTGGTAAATTCAAAAATAACAATAAGAAGCTTTCACGTAAAATGTAATGTTGACTTTAGCAATTTTTAGCAAAATATCATTTCTATACCTCGAGTTTTCGTAACCGAACGGAAAGTTTAGTGTATATGTACTAAAAATAAAGTTAAAAAAACCTAAAAAGGTTGTTATTGGCATTGTATAATCAGTTTTAGTTGGTTTAAAATTATTATTATCTTTTTATCAAAATATTCAATGCTGACTTTTTGTTTTAACTTCTTTATTTTAATTTATTATTTAAAGATAACTAACTTTTGTTGTAAAGGGTTTCCAAAATGCCCAAACTTGAAAATAAAATGGATAGAAGCTACAAGCAAATATAGCGTTATATGCTCACGACATTTTGCCGCGGATAGCTATCAACTAATAAAAAAGCGGCGACTGTTATTTAGTAATGCTGAACCCACGCTTATGCTTCCAACTGTGGTGAGTGAGTGAGCTAAGTAACTAACTATGAAGTACTTACCTACTACCTACAATTTAAATATGCATTTCAATATAATGCGACTAGGTAAATATTCATTTTAACCTTTTTTAATGTTTTAGGGTTTTTCACAAGGTGAATTTGCTTCAGCCACAATTTCATATTGTTCACCAATGAGGCCAGTTACCACCTTACAGCATAGACCATCGATGATATCTTCTTTGTCACTTAAAGTACCAGCCTATAAAGATCTAATCTAATCTAACTTCTATTTTTTTTTGATACGTTTAAAACTTTCATTATACTTGTTGTTGCAGGATTTTACTCAAAATTATCAAGAAATAACAACGACTTCAGATATGCATATCTCCGATAGTTCTCTCCCCAATAATAAAACTATAAAACATCAAGCAATTAACCAACCAAGTACAATTAGGTACCAATTTGTTAGAAATATTTTTTACAAGATTTTTTCCAAGATCTTGTATCTTGGAAAAAATCTTAATCGTCTTAATCGTTAAACTTATCCGTCTGATAAAATATTACGCGACCAATCTAAAAATGACTTGTAAAACAATGAATGACATGATATTATGACAAAACATTTTCAAAATGGTTGTATTAACTCTAACCACCAAATAAGTTTTGCCTGACCTTTGAAAAACCGGCCATTACATATTTATTTTTTTAAACTACTCCGAAACTGATTATGGCAAACAGATTGATTGACAAAATATAATAGCTATCTTAACTTGAGTTTTGATATAAAAGTGAGTACCTATTAAATAAGAATAATTGTTTTATTAACTTATTAACACCGTTATATTAATCATCAAGTACGAAAAAAGTCCATCGATATCAATATCGACTCCTACCACATTACTAATTCGAATACATTTGATAATGGTGTGTTACGTGTCACTAGTTTGACCTTTAAATATCCAATCACAGCCAGAGTTACACCCCCGCACCCCGCTGAATTTTTACGATTGCGTCTTTTAGTAAAACTCGCTGAAAGCGACGTCTATGGGATAAGTGGTCTGTGCATACGATCCAGCAATTTTTGGATCGGATCGAGGTCATACGATTTTTTGGCGGATCGATACAAAAGTTGTAAGATCGGATCGCTTGGATCATATGCATAAAAACGCGGTTTGTTTAAAAAAATCAGGTACATACTTAGGTTTATTTGTTACGAACGTGTTCTATCTTTGTTTACATTTTGATTTTGGCGACAAGCCGACAACATATGCGTGTAAATTGAAATACCTAATAAATTAATATAAACGAAAGTTATGGGTATGTATTTATATACATACCCATAACTTTTGTACATACATGCATAAAATAAGCATAATATGTGTTACTCAGACATATGCATACTTCTTTACAAGGTTTACATGGGTTTACCTCATAAAAATCTAAAAATAATGAGCGATCTGCGTAATATTTATTCTATTCCAAAATAGAAATAGGTTCTGGATGTCCTGAATATAAATAGGTAAGGACTTACTATTTTTTTTTCTTTTGGTAGACAAGTAAAAGTGTAGAATTTATTACAGCCCTTAGGTAGGTACGGCTGGTGGCCGGCTTTTATAAAACGACATCTATCCCGTATTTTTTGAACTAATTTTTACTTTTTATTTGGGCTGTCAGAAAATCGCCCATTGTGTCTTACTTATTTGCATCCGATCCGTGTCAATTTCCTGAAGATCGGATCGACGGCATGCGATCCGATCCACGGATCGGATCGTGGCGTTACAATCCAGTACGGTCCGAAAAATCGGATCGACGACCCGGATCGCGCATCCCTATTAAGGTGCGCGTCCATTGGATCAGAATCGGTGTGTACGGAACTAGGGCATGGAATACCGGGATGATTTTTATACCGGTATTGAAATTTCAAATAACGGTTTTCATTTTTTTTCAGTATTTTCTGAAATACTGCTAGTTACTGTTTAATTGATTCCAAGAACGATTAGTAAAGGGCCCTACGTACGACACGATCTTACGCCTGATTTGGTCAGATAAGGAGCAGAATCAGGTGGTACCTATGGAGATTTGTCGCCTGATAAATGCTCATCAGGTGGCCAACGCAGACTGATTTGGTCAATCTGATCAAATCATATCGTGTGGCGCGCTCTCACCTGATTTCTACCGTAGAAATAGCTGAGTACCGTAGAAGTAGCTGAGTTGGCAACACTGGACATTCCAGTGTTGCCAACTCAGCTACTTTGTAGCTAGATCTAGCTACTTTTGGAAGCCAGGCAGCTACAATTTAATGAAACTTGTAGCTAAATCTTTTAGCTACTTTTTCTAGCTACTTCACGAGTAGTATTGCTTTTGCTTGGTCTCTGACTAACCCTTCGGGGATAATAGTCGTGCACAATTTTTACATTTTTGTAAAATTACCAAGTAAACTAACTTATTGAACAGACTCTAATGGGCGATTTTCCGAGATCAAAAAAAAAAGAAATTGATTCGTAAATGACTTCATAGATGGCGCTTAGCATAGATTAGTATGGCGCTTAGTAAAAGGCGAGTTCATGAAGAGCACGTGTATGGCTGCGTAATATTTATTCTATTCCAAAATAGAAATAGGTTCTGGATGTCCTGAATATAAATAAGTAAGTACTTACTGTTTTTTTATTCTTTTGGTAGACAAGTAAAAGTGTAGAATTTATTACAGCCTTTAGATAGTAAGTAATTTATTACGGCTGGTAGCCGGCTTCCATAAAACGACATCTATCGAGTGTTTTTGAACTAATTTTTACTTTTTAATTTGGGCTGTCAGAAAATCGCCCATTATATTTTAATATCAAAAATAATACCTACTTGTGTTCAACAAAAGTTTCATTTAAAAACCGATATTGTCATAAATTTTTCAATTAATTGTTATAAATAATTATTATACTTATTGTTTATAATGTTATGCATGCGCAACATCATTTACATCTACATACAATTTTTGGAAGAGCGTAAGTGCCTATAAGAGCAGGTTTGACCTAGTTTAGGTACTAAAGTGTTACACAAAATGTATCAAATTGATGTTTTGATCAATAAAGATTATTATTATTATACTCTTTATTCAACATATATCTTAAGAAATTTTTTTTACAATATTTTATAAAAAACATATTTACAATATAAAATATTATAAAAAACTTAACGTAGGTTGCCACCGGCAGCGGGGATAGACCCAAACTATAGGTGTTTAGGGCTGCAGAGTGAGGAACCTCCTGACAATACGTGCAGTGTCAAGGAGTACTGCCTTTTGCATCTGACCCTTGACCCAACCTTTCAGCGAGAGCCTCTCTAGGTGTTGATCGAGGCTCTTCGCTATAAGGCCGTGTGCCGAAACGACTATCGGTACAATAATAGTTGAATCCACATCCCACATGGCGGTAACCTCGTGAGCCATGTCAAGGTACTTACTGAGCTTGTCCTTCTCGGCTTTCACGAGGTTCTCGTCATGAGGTATGGTGATATCAACCAATATTGCTTGGCGCTGAGATCGGTCGATCACCACGATATCAGGCTTATTAGCGAAAATAGTCCTGTCCGTGATGATAGAGCGATCCCAGTAGACCGTTGCATGACCATTTTCGAGAACTGGCGCAGGTGCGTACTTATAGTACGGCACCTCTGATTCAACAAGGCTATATCGAACTATCCAAGGCGTCCAATTCGGTCTGAGTCCATCTTAGTATGCCAAAGGAGTATGTGAGGAGAGGCATAACCCAGCCATTAAAAGCACGCGTCTTATTGCCATCCGATAAAAGACTGTTAAGTACTTTTCTTAGGCGGCAAAAGAATCGCTCCCGTAATGACTGTTTTATGTCCCCATCCACAACACCCAAAGACTGTGACATACCAAGATATTTATATGTTTCAACTTCGGAGAGAGAACTGAAGTTTATCGTTTCGGAGAGTTGTAAATTGGTTGAATTTACTACTCTCCCACGCTGTACATGCATAACCGCACACTTATCCACACCAAACTCCATCTTGATGGCACTGCTGAAAGTCTCAGTAATTTTCAGCAGTTTCACCAAGTCTTGGCGGTTTGGTGCGAAAAGCTTGAGGTCATCCATGTACAACAAGTGCGACATAACTTCACCCCCTCTCCGCAGTTGACAGCCTAACTTTGAATTTCTCAACAAAGTACTGAGAGAATTCAAAGCTAGGCAAAACCATAAAGGACTCAGACTGTCGCCCTGGAATATGCCACGCTCTATCCTTATAAGATCCTGCGTGGCAGAAACACTATCTCGACATCCTGGTTGACTCAAGACCGTGGTCCACTGCCACATACATGATATCAAAAAGGATTTTAAAGTTATATCAATTTTATATAACTCTAAAATCCTCACCAACCATGAATGCGGCACCGAATCATAGGCCTTCTTATAGTCAATCCAGGCTGTAGAGAGAGTCCCTCTGCCACGCCGGAACTTCTGGCATATGGTCATGTCAATGAGGAGAAGCTCCTTAGTACCACGGAACCCAACCCTATATCCATTCTGAGTCATGTCCAAAATATTGTTTGCAACAATGTGCGTGTTAATTTTTGTTCTCAGAATGGATGTAAGGAGCTTGTATAAAGTAGGTAAGCACGTGATGGGTCTATAATTTTTCGGTTCCGTGGTACTACCTGATTTATGGAGCAGAAAAGTGACACCAGTAGTCAACAAACTTGGGAGTGAGCCGAGCTGTATGGCTTCTTGGAATTGCGCTGCCAGTAACTCGTGTGAACATCGAAACCATTTCATCCAGAAGTTGTGCAATCCGTCCGGTCCTGGGCATTTCCAATTTTGGGCCGTACGGATTGCACAACTTACGTCAGCTGTACTAATATTTATAGGCTGCATGGTCTCGATAGGTTCACACGCGTCACTGACAACACTCATCCATTCACCTTCCGTGTGCTCGACGGGCACCGACCAAATGCTGCGCCAGAAATTAGTCATGGCATCAACATCTGGTAGCTGTCCGTCGCTCACACGTTGATCAGCTCCTTCCCAACGTCTGTATACTTTTCTTTGGTCACTTTGAAAGAGGCGATTTTGTTGGTATCGGTCCACACGCACTCTGTAGCGACGTATACGGTTCGCCCACGCATAGACTTTTTGCTTCAGAAAGTCAATACGTTCCTTCACACAAGCCATATAGTTTTCCGGACGAACATCAGTCCCAACATAGGCTTGTGTGACGAATCGCATGACGCGAGGTCGATTATTGCCATTTCTGAAGCAAATTAGCTTTGCAATGAGTGTCCTGAACTTATTAATACGCCCCTCGATCCTCAATTGCCAAGCAGGGGCAGTCCCGGTTCGCCGCGATACTCGGTCAGAATCCTGGAATTTGACACGAGCAACGCGACACACCGTGATGGCCCCACAATAAAGGATCGAGTGGGTATCAATTAAACTTTCACTGGTTCCAAGATATGGAACCAGTAAATCGTTCAAGGCACTCATTCAGTGGCGGTACCTTCATACAAGCCGAAAAGCCCGGCTTGCCCTAACAAAAACTCAATATCACTACTGGTAAAACGCAATTATTAAAATCACTTAATATATTTTACCATTGTTAATTTTCTTTCATCAGCATTCAAATTATCAATTTTATAAGTTTCTCTTATTTATGGAGCTACCACACTGTTGTAAACAAGCATTTCCCACCAGGTCACCTTGGCGGGAGGCTCGTTTACAACTTGTTGTGAACGAGCTTTCACTTGGTTTGCCACAGTCTACAGTGTTGCCATTTTTAGCAGGATCCTGCTTTATTAGTATTTTTAAGAGTAAAATTTAGGCTACAGCAGGATGCTAAGCATTATCATAAAATTTAGCATATTTGACATGTTTTGTTTTATTTTCGAATTTAAATAGCGCTATTGGCATCTTTTCCACAGTAAATATATGAGCTAATATATTTACTGTGTCCCTTCCTTGATCTAAGTAAGTGGTGAGGTAATTTAAAAAAAAAGATCAATTTGCTGGAGAAAAACGCGATAAAATTTATATAATTATTAGCTAAATATGAGCTTTTAAAGATGTAAAAAATACCGCGCTGTATTACTTACATTAATATATACGGAACTTGGCTTTTTCCAGTAACCACGTTGTATGTAGGTTGTAGGTTGAAGATAGCGGTTTGTGTGTAATGGTGTTTAAGGCAGTGGCAACACAGCGGTTTTCAACGCGCGCCCGCAAACAAAGGTCGTGGAAAGGTTGACCGAAATGTCGTTGAAAACAACCTACCACACTGTTGTAAACGTCGGTTTACAACAGTGTGGTAGCCCCTTAGGAATCACCAAACAAATCGCATAAAGCTGCTTATAAATCGTGCTACGCTTTACATCTCTCTCGCACAAGTTGGCTTGCAACCGGGCTTCGGGTTTTAAGTATATCCGCTCTCTTCTAACTTTAACAAAATTGCTACTCTATAAACATAATACTGCGTAAGTATGTATAGATTCTATGAGGAATTCATACTCTTCGTCAAAGCCAGCTTGCGTTATGAAGTTCGCAAGTAAGGCCTTCTCCAAATCAGGCTTTATTTCTACCGAATCACGTGCAACTTAAACGCGGGCGAACCAATCAGAGGCGACCGTAGACAGCTCGAGCTCGGGCGAACCAATCAGAGGCGAGCGTTAATACGCGATTGTGCTGTGCAGCAGCCACAGGCAGCCGCCAGCCATTTTTTATTCTTTGTTATTGTCACACTTCACTTTGCTTGAGCGATTGTTTTTAAGTAACAAGTGTTTTCGTAATTTGTGATAAAAAAATGTATTCCGAGTTCAGTTCGTCGCTTTATTGGTCTCTGTGACGAACTTAGATGTGTTGGGCATGTGATGTGTTTCAAACAAATGTGTACTTAAACGTGTTGATGATTGGCATACGAAAGGCAGAGGTAAATAAATTCTTTGAATATCACACATGATTTATGTATTTCGCAAACTATTAAAAGTCATCTAGGGCATTTATAATAATAGGTCTATGTAAAAAAACTCTTTGGATTGTTGGTTGCTTCCATTCAAATAATTAATTAATAATTAATAAATTAAGTGCATACATATCGACTGTGATTCCCGCGCAAAATGCCCATTTTCGCATTTTGTAGTAATTTTCGAGTTGTATTTATCGTTTTTATCGAAATAGGATAATAAATGCATGCTTAATATTACGAATCTCCACTCTCCGAGAAATGGCTGAGTTCGGACGGCCGGCGCATCGCATTTTGTTGTAATTTTGTACTTAGTTGTATTTATACTATTTATAGTTTTCATCGAAATAGGATAATAAATTCATTATAACATTTTTATTCCTCATGAAGTAACAATTATTCTGGTATAAATTTTACTCAATAATATTATCGTAGATAAGAGAAATTCACAGTTAACTCAACGCAATTTTCGAAGTTTTTTGGTTTTGTTTCATTTTTTTTATTTCATTTGTTTAGAACAGTAGTTCAATCCAGGAGCTCAAAAAAGTGCTCTCTCGCAATTTATGAAAATCTTTCTCTGCAATTTTGAGTTTAAATAAAAATTAAGCGAAAGTTACAAAAAGCGAGGCCGCTACGTACTATGCCAATAGCTATTCTACACTATTCAATAAGTAAATACTATTAATGTATTTTTGTTTCTGAGATAAAGAACGCCTAAATTGGCCGCAGTAATTTTTTTTTTTAAATTTCTCTCAAAAATCACATTCAAGATGTAATTTTTTTTTACCAACGACAAGAACGTTTGGAATGCCACGGCCTATGACGATTGGAGTAAAAAATGTGGCTAGTGGCACAAATGGGCACCAACATTGTATCTAGGTAGCAAGATTAGGAACTTCAGGTTTCGTGGCTTGCCCCAATCTGAAGCCCTAGGCTCGCCACTGCACTCATTAACGCCAAATTATGTCTATTCGTGGGCAAACAAGGTATACGCGGCCTAGAGTTACGCGTGTCACGATACTGTAGAATAGCATCGTTCAAAGCGCTCCTCATTTGCTCATTCGCCTGTGTACTAACATTCGTATTTATGAAATCTTCATCGTCGGGTACCGGATCTACTCGCGCCACCAAAACCGGCGTCACGGCCGGTAATTGTGGGGAAGGGCGATCCTGCACCGAGAAGAAGCCGCACAAATACGTTGTGACTCCAGGCGTAGCCGATCAAGTGCTGACTGATCCAGGAAGTTGTTACGCTGGATCACCCGCGCTTGATCCGACAATCGTTGGGCAGACACTTCTATGGTCGGTTCAAGGGCCTGAAACAAAGACAGCATCCTAACACGATACGCAGTAAGGTTAATTCCTCCCTCTGTTGCCCTGTAGTAGGCGCGCATGCAGTTCTCATTTATTTCTTGAGTCCATCGCATGCGGCGCACTACACCACCGGTAGCGGGGGTCGTACGCGGGGCAGTTGGCCCCACTGATCCCAAGCGTGCCGGCAGCGGTGGTCGTCCACGTCGCGCAGGTCGTTGTGGCGGCGGGGACGGCGATCGCCCGCTTACGCTGCTCGACTCGTCTCTGGTGAAATCTTCGTCAGACGAGGAGCTTAAGGTCGGCGGAGCGGGTGATGGTGGAGGGCGTGCGCTTTTTTGAGCTCTCTTTCTTGTTATCATTTCTTAAGATTTTCATATTGGTGTTCGCCTTGTGTTCGCATGTTGATGTTGTACGTCAACATGTCAGTAGATTCGGGTAGGATCAGTTTCTATTGTAAAAGTAATTTATGTACAATCATATCGGTGTTTTGCATATTTGCTATTGATCTTACTGCTTTTTTATACTGCTTACGGGAATTTTTCTTGAAGAAAACAACATTAGAACGATTAAAACCAAATAAATATTTTCTTTAGGAAATGACACGTTGTGACAGTGACAAGAGCTTTTTTCTTATTATTATTATTATTATTATTATTGTTTACTAAAGAACATTTAGCAACTTCTAACACCTTTTGTTTCATAAGAAACTTTTAGCTACTTCTCGCACCTTTATGGGGTTAAAAAATCGAGCAATCTAGCTACTTTTTGCAACGCATTTAGCTACTAGCTGGAGGTAACAGTTGGCAACACTGACTGTTTCTACGCACAGTTGCTCCGCGACCGCGGCGCGAGTAGTGTGTATGTCTTCGCGTTGTTTAGTTTTGCAAAAATAATCCCAGAATCAGCGAATATAATAAGTGAACGCAGCGTTATTACAGAAATGCTGGAGACTTAAGGCGGGTCTCCTGCGACACTGTTTTGTGTTTTCTAAAGGCGGGTAACCGCCTTTACTGTTGGCAGGGACGCAATGACGGCAAAGTAAAACTTCGTAGTTGTCTGAACGAATGCTTTTATGATAAGTGAGAGTCGGTCCGTTGGTACAACGGTTTTATAATAAAAAGTCAATTGAGTGACTAATACAACAATAGTGAATACCTATTACACAAAGTAATCGTATGGTATAAATCAATAGATATAATTTAATATAGTATTTTCGTATATTCCAACAGTCCATCTTGAAAATAGGATATACTTAAACAGGAATAGCAAATTGTTGCTTATAAATTACTTACCCTTTCCATACTAATTACAATGTAACATAAAATAATATTCAACTTAATAAGTAATTTAATACATTCTTTGATTAAATTAACATCTTATGTTATGTAGGTACCTACATCACAATGACATGTTATTACATTTTACAAATGTAAATACATGTTATGTTATGTATGTTCAATTGAATAAGTAATTTAATACATTCTTTGATAAATTAACATCTTATAGTTTAAGGTTTAAGATAAAAAAAAAGAAATTGGTTTGCAAATGACTTCATAGATGGCGCTTAGCATAGATTAGTATGGCGCTTAGTAAAAGGCGAGTTCATGAAGAGCACGTGTATGACTGAGTAATATTTATTCTATTCCAAAATAGAAATAGGTTCTGGATGTCCTGAATATAAATAGGTAAGTACTTACTATTTTTTTATTCTTTTGGTAGACAACTAAAAGCGTAGAATTTATTACAGCCCTTAGGTAGGTACGGCTGGTGGCCGGCTTTCATAAAACGACATCTATCGAGTGTTTTTGAACTAATTTTTACTTTTTAATTTGGACTGTCAGAAAATTACCCATTCGTGGAACTTTGTAGAGGGCATCACTTTCGAGAAAATGTTAGCTTGTTGGTCTCCTGTGGAGATATATTCAAGCTTTATTACTTTGTTAGTAATTTGCTCTCTAGAGTGGTACCAGTACCTCTAATTTCTATCTGTTTAGACTTTTTATGATCTGTGGGATTGTTAGCTATGCTGATACAACCGTTATTATCCTACTAATATTATAAACGCAAAAGTTTGTAAGTATGAATGGATGTTTGTTAGTGGATTTGGATGAAATTCGGCATACACATAGTTTATAACCTGGATTAAAACATTGAATACTTTCATCCCGATATTCCCACGGGAACGGGAACCATGCGATTGAAACCGCGAGCGGCCGCTAGTATTCAAATATAACTATCGGTTTTGTTATTGGTGTATGCTTTAGGGAGCTCAATCAATGCTCTGGGTACCTCAAGATGTATGGTCCAGAGAGGTCATCGACTGACTTCCCTAATAGCGAGTCTCTGCTACCGTTTTAATTAATACTAACTAAACTTAAATGACTAGGTACTTATAATTAAACTAAAACGACTTACATGCTAGTCTTCCCTTGAGACGCGCAGCTCAGCCCGGTGCAGTCCGCCGCGCCTAGGCCGTCTTCGGCACGCTGCTGTGGTGGTGGTAGCTCGCCTCCCCGGCGACTGTCTCTGGCTGCTGCTGTGGTGGGTGGAAGGGCCCTAATACACGTCGTCTACCCCAAGAGCTCTCAACCCCAGACAAATACGCACCACTTATCACAATATCACTTAGCACGCCACGGCACGTGTACGTGTCAACCAACAAATCACTGATTTTAGCTAGCCTACCCTGGTACTAACTTAACTAATGTTTTTCACTGTTCTTAATTATTACGGACCCCCGAATCAAACAATGTGTGCCTCTCACATCAAATTATCAATTACTTTTTACACGACCTCGCGATTTTAAGTTCCTAACATAACCATATTCAACGTGTGTGTCACCCGTCACATTCTGACAGCCGTCTGTCAAATACAAATTAAAACTACAAAAGGGTTGCCAGCCGTAAGTGGCCAGTTTGGCCAACATCCCCCCGCTTCGGTCTAACGGGCCAGCCCCAGACCGCTAGCTCAATCAATCGGGCAAGGGGGGACAGTTGCTGCGGCTCATCGCGGACTCGAACCGCAGTCTCATACTCGCCAACTAACAACTTTACAATGCTGCCCTAGCTACAAGCAGGAGGGCAAGTTATTCTCCTTCAACAACATACTAAATCTAATTCTCCAATTAAAATAATGCTATATTATCTTATTCACCAAAGCTTATTTTCTAAAAATTTACAAACATCATTTATATACACCCGTGCCCTTTCCATTTTGTGCCATTGTCGGAGCGAATAAGTGAAGGTAGACCCTTACGCGACATGAAACGATTCAACGCGACGACGAAGGCCTCCGTGGACAACGAAGAAACTCCCAAGAGGACGGCCTTAGTAGCCAGGCACAAAAAAAAACACAAAATATTTACCTACAGCCCGGGCGTTGCGAAGGTTGGTCGGTTTCACCGAGAAAGGTCCAGCAAAACCCGTTGCGTGCGACCCCCAAGAACGGACGAGACTGAGTGACTCGGTCCGAAGGCAGACCCCCCGTCTGCGGCTGCACGGGTGAAGACGTCCACTGTGACAAAATAAACACCGAAAGAGCACTACAAAAATGTAGCTCTTCGAACAAACAACATTCAAAATTACAAAAATAGGTTACCTAGTAACACATCCAACAGACTTCAACCGTGACGTACTGGCCTATTGGAAGGCTTCACAATCCTCATCGACATGGGCTACCATGTAGACCATGGGAGGTTTCTCAATTTCCCAAACTTGTGCATAGCTATGGAAAGAGACACAAACACAATAACTCTTGACTATGCGGAGTCGAGACGTCAAACTGTGTACATAATAGAAACAAAAAACAAAATAGTTGGCACTCCCAGCAGTGTAGAGCGACCCAGAACTGTCTGGGTGCCTAGTAGGATCCGTCCTAGTACACCCGAGCCCAAGAGTAGGTCAATTGGGCCAGTTGACAAAGTGTGGGTCTGCCCGATCTAGACCAATGTCTGTGCCGTTATCCCTGCGGGCGAATCGGTAAAAGGCTGTTAACCTACAATGGTCAATTTATTACCGTTACCGAAATTGACATCCTCAACATAGATACATGTACCGAGGAGAGGGTGACTTGTGTTAGCCCCGTCAAACTCCCAGTAAGCATGCCACCAAACAATGTCGCACAAAATTAAAGTTTCAAATTTAAGATTTCTTTAAAATCTACAGACATATTTCAAATTTAAGGTATGCACGAACCAGCGCAGCTGCGTTGCAAAGACTGCCTCCGCCATCGCGTTGTCAACAAAAAACAAATAAAAGAGAGATGAGATTCATGTCCAACAATAGCACAAAGGGCAGGACAATGTTCCCTTCACACACACCCTTTTAATTACAATGTAGCAACAACCAAAATTAATAAGTACAAAAAAACTTATACGGGTTTGCAACGAGAAGCGCACTAACAAATAGAATGTACAAGTATTATTCTTACATAAACCGTTATGCATAAATCAACCAATTTAAACCAATGTAATAATCAAATTAAATTTAAAATTGGTTTTCAATGAAGGTACCAACAAAACAAAAGGTGTTCAACCGATTTCGTATATGCCACTATGTAAACAAATCATTTACCAAACAAATGTTACAACTGAATGAACTCAAATTAATGAAACTAAAATTATTTTAGCCGTAAACAAAACAAAGCAATAAATCAACCCTAGTTGATTCTAAAGCAACCACAATAAACATTGAATGTTCAATTAAAAGTTACTATGTAAACCAACAATTTATAATGTAACATAACTGCAATATTGATATATCTACAACTTTGCAATCGCTTTGCAACCAAACTACAAATAAGTGAATCCAAAGCCTACGATATTTAAATATGTTTTCAAACATTAAAACAATAGACCAAATCAAAATACCACAATTTTCAATGTTTTACTTTAAATTCCAAATTAAGTTTTCAAGCAATCAAGGAACAAACAAAATGTTTAATTATTTGCAAACCGCTAGAATCTTAAAATTCAGTTTGCACAACAAATACAACAATTAACATCAAAAATATTTATTTGTTGTCACAAATCCACACTACCCTAGCGAGACTAATTCTAAATTAAAGTTAGGCAACAAAGCAACAATGAACTGCCGCAAAACAGTTTAATCAGTAAGTACAACTTTCTTGTCTGACAATTACAGGACAATTATTAACTCCAATAAATTCAAAGCACTGTACTGTACTGTGATATTATTTTAATACAACCAACAGTTAACCCTAACTCAAGTAAACACATTCTAAATGTATAATCAAAAACCAAATGTTTACATTGCACAATTAAGCAAGTAATTAATAAGCAACAAAACCTACATATAACCACATTGCATTCTGAATTTCTGAATGCGGTTACAAACAATCTTAACACTAACCTATTCTAAGTATTTGGTTGGTACAACTAACCAACGTTAAAAGTAATAACTAATTAATTGAGGTCCGTAGGTAAACCACGCTCCTGGTTACCAAAAAATGTATGCTTTAGGGAGCTCAATCGATGCTCTGGGTACCTCAAGATGTGTGGTCCAGAGAGGTCATCGACTGACTTCCCTAATAGCGAGTTCCCTTATTCAACGTGTGTGTCACCCGGTACATTCTGACAGCCGTCTGTCATATACAAATTAAAACTACAAAAGGGTTGCCAGCCGTAAGTGGCCAGTTTGTTCCCAACAATTTGTATCATAATACTATTTCAAATGTATGTATAGTTCAGTAGTAGTAGTAGCATTAAAGAATGCTTTAAACATTTCTATAACTCCTCATTGGTGTCCATGGGCGGCGGTGATTGCTCTTCATCAGGTGACCCGCCTGCTCGTTTGCCTCCTTCTTATATAAAAGAATAAGTAAATTACATAAACTTGAACTCCGACGAATATTATGATGCACCTTGTCATATTGTACAAGGTTGTTATACCCGAGGTAAACACTTTGCTTTTCATTACGAATACAAGGAAAGTAACTAAAAATAAAACATGAATTTGCTAAAGAAAATAGTCGCCTTTTACGACATCAAAGGAAAGAGAGGGGTTGGTAGTATTATTTTGATGAGCCCATTGCCGCTCTATTGTTGGAAGTATGTCACAGACGTATAATACGTCTGTGGATGTATGTGCAGTCTTTAGCTCGTTAGTCGCCTTTTATGACACCCAAGGGAAGAGAGGGGTTGTTTGTATTATTTTGATGAGCCTATCGCCGCTCCATGCTGTTGGATGTATGTGCAGTCTTTAGTCCGTTAGTCGCCTTTTATGACACCGAAGAGAAGAGAGGGGTTGGTAGTATTATATTGATAAGCCCATCGCCGCTCTATGCTGTTGGTTGTATGTGTAGTCTTTAGTCCGTTAGTCGCCTTTTACGACAACGAAGAGTAGAGAGGGGTTGGTAGTATTATATTGATGAGCCCATCGCCGCTCTATTATTATTATGAATTTCTAAGAATTAAATGATCTAAATAGCATACAAAATTATAATTTGAAGCAAAAAACGATTAACGATTATAAAGTATTCAATTTCTAACTTCTATTATCATTTGATTCAATTACGTCTGGATGTCGCAACACTAGGCATGACAATTTGACCAAGCTTTACGCCTCTATAGCACACCGACGCCGCGAACCGCGGTAGCGAAATTGCGGTAATCTGTCTACACACATTAAAATGTATCGCGTATGTTGCGTCTCGCTCTATCGTCTGTGACTACTTATAATTGCATCTCAATTTGTATAGTATCGCTGATACTCGCGATACTTGTTTCACACGGACGCCGGTGTACCGCCACTTTTGTTTCGCCACTCGGAGAGAAACGACGTGGTTTGTCTTTTTGGACAGAATATCGCCGCGAAACAAGATGGCGGAAGCAGAAACTGAGAAAATTATTAATGAAATTCGAGATTATCCAGATATATATCTCATAGGGCAAATAGATTATAGGAAATCTTATAAAAATGAAGTAACATGGCAAAAAATTACTTCTTTCTTTTTTGATTAATTTGAAGAACCCATATCCTTCGTCTTTTTCCTTAAGTCGATACAAGAAGTAATAGTTCTTCTTCTCCAGATCCGGAAAGAAATCAGTTTTGCTCAGACGAATTATTATTATTGCATTCGAATGAGTTGAAAATATTAAATTTATACAAGCGATATTCGAGTAGGTGTGAAAACGACCGCTAGAATTACGCTTGTTTACCGCATTTTCGTGTTCGCTAAGTTTTCGCTATCGCGGTTCGCGGCGTCGGTGTGCTAAAGGCGTTAATTAACACTTTGACTATAAACAAACGGAGTATCGCGGTCACAGAACACATAGATCGCGGTACAACGCTTCTCAAAATCCGTCCGGTTTTTGTTTTATAATGACTTTGAAGTGTGCGTGACAGCCACGTATGACTGACACTAGCGCGAATGGTTGGCAGCGAATGCCTAATTTCTAATAAAGTAGAGAAAAAATATTTATGCACAATACAATTTTAAAATGATATGAATCATTTTAACATAACTTTTTAAATTAGGTATGTCTATCGTATATATGTAGGTATAACGCATAAAAGAAGCTGGGGCCCAAGTCTGCTAATTTACGAATGGCATAATTGAATCGTAATTGTATCGCATTGTAATTGTTTGACACATTTGGTATTCTCTTACTCATTTAAGAATACCAAATGTCAATGTCAAATGTCAAACAATTACAATGCGATACAATTGCGATACAATTGCGATTCAATTATGCCGCTCGTAAATTAGCAGACTTGGGCCCCTGGTGTGTTTAGAAGAAATGGATGATTGAAGGCGAGGGCGAGTACAATAAAATAATGCGCTAATGGAAGCCTGCGTGCGTGTGATATGTTTGTAATAGGGACGAAATAGAAGCAACAGGCAGGATGATTTACATTTATTACTTAATCGAAATTGATTTTTTAATTAGAAATTTAAATATTTTAAAGTAAAATCAAAACAATTATTGGCGTTCTCTTTGTATTTGTTTCTTAAATAACTTTCGTTTGGATGTTATATAATTTTTCATTTTCTCTAGTTTCTTATTATGTTGAAACGTTATAGTTCAATATTTCGACAACGACTTCTTTCTACCGGATCAGTTGGAAATCTGAAAATTAAAATGTTTGATATGTGGTCCAACCCGTCCAACAGTTGTAAAGGTTACATAATGTGATGACTGCTCATCAATATCCGTGTCCAATAGTTTACATGAGACGAGAAATATCGACCTTTTAGGGGCACAAACAAACACCCGCACTTTCTCAAACATCGTCATCATCATCACGAGCCTATAAACGTCCCACTGCTGGGCGCAGGCTTCCCACGTGGAGATAGCACGTGGGGATATTGGGCCATAACCCACCACGCTGGCCCAATGCTTATTCGTTGGTTTTAACAACTGTCATCTTACGACAACAAACGGGACCAACGGCTTAACGTACCTTTCGAAGCACGGAGGAGCTCCAGATGTTTTAAATTTGGTCACCCATCCAGTGACCCAGCATTGCGAAAGTTGCTTAGCGGGCAAGATCGCAAGCCGAACGTGCTAGCCGATGCGCCATCGAGCTCTGTAGCATAAATACTACCATCCCCTATATACGAGGGGCGTTCAAAATATTCTCGGTATTGATACGTTACAACCTCTTTTATATATATATTTGTTACTGGCCGCTAAGATTCATCCATTGACATTAAAAAAAAGTAAAATTGGAACCGAGATGTTCTTTTGTTTTTCTGCAATTGCCGAACAAACATGAACACCATGAGCGAATTAACAATTTTAACGAAATTAGAGCACCGATCCGTCATAAAATTCTTGACAAAACAGGGTAAAAATCAAAAAACCTAAAAAGAGGAAATGGATTGAGTTTACCGTGAGTCTGCTCCTTCTTTATCTACTATTCAAAAATGGTCAAGCGAATTTAAGCGTGGAAGGGAGAGTATTGAAGATGACCCTAGACCTGGCCGGCCTGTAGTGGCTACCTCACAAGAAAATATTGATAAAGTGGAAAAACTTATATTGGAAGACGGCCGAGTGAAGGTAAAATCTATAGCTCAAGTAACCAATCTCTCTATTGGTACCGTACATGACATTATACATGACCATCTTAATATGTCAAAAGTAAGTGCAAGATGGGTTCCGCGAATGCTGACGCTTCTTCAAAAGGATATGCGTGTGGCTTGCTGTTCAGATTTTATCGACCTGTGTGGTGAAAATCCCGATGAGGTGCTGCAAAAAATAGTTACTGGAGATGAAACCTGGGTTCATCATTATGACCCAGAGAGCAAACAGGAGTCCATGCAGTGGCACATTAAGGGTTCAGCTCATCCCAAGAAGTTCAAGGTAATCCCGTCAGCTGGCAAGGTCATGGCCACAATATTTTGGGATTGTGAAGGAGTTTTGCTTATCGATTATAAAGAAAAAGGTGTAAATATCACAGGGCAGTACTACGCTAACGTTATACGTCAATTAAGAGATGCGATCAAAGAAAAGAGGCGAGGAAAGTTAACCAAAGGTGTTCTGCTTCTGCATGACAACGCCCCTGTCCATACTGCTCATATTGCCAAGGCAGCTATTGTTGAATGTGGGTTTGAAACTGTTACTCATCCACCCTATAGTCCGGACTTAGCCCCAAGCGACTTCTTTTTGTTCCCCAATCTTAAAAAGGATCTGCGTGGAAATAAATTTTCTGACGATGAAGCGTTGAAGACGGCCGTGGAGGAGCATTTTTACACCAAAGATAAAAAATATTTTTATGAGGGATTAAAAAAAATAATTGATCGATCTTATAAGTGTATGAACATAGGGGGGGAGTATATTGAAAAATAAAAATATCAAACTTTTCGTACTTGTTTGTTTTTATCCACATACCGAGAATATTTTGAACGCCCCTCGTACATATACTTAAACACACACTTCTTACATAAATACTTACGTACATTCCATTTCAAACATAATTTTTATTTTATTTCGAATATCGATACCATACCACAATAACAATTTATATTAATAGTATTATATAATATTACAGAAGGTATTATATTTTTTCTTGTTTTAGAACGGAACCTATACTCCAGAGAAATTCGAGGATTTTACTTTTTCTGGAGAGACATTCACAAGAAAACAGTTAACTATTGTGTCTTTCTTTCAAAAAACAGTAAAAATCCTAGTGAAACTAGACATTTGCACAAATGACAGTAATATCTTTACAAACATTCGGCATCGAAAGGAACCGTGACACTTATTCTCGCTCTTATAAATCAGACATCAGTTTAAAAAAAGGAAAACTAAGTGTTCCAATAATAATTATATTTAAAGTATTTACTTTATTTACAACAAGGCCATGTATAAATACTAACTTACAAGACTGAGTATTTTTATCATACTTAATATATTTAAACCTCCTTTTATATTCTGCCACCAATAATGGGAATTCTACATTTTGATACCAGCAACACTATGCATACATGGCCGTTAATATTGTAAAACTTTAAATTTTCATTAAAATTTATCGATACTTACAGATGAAACGTGACTTTCTTTTTCGAAAAGATTTTTCCTTTGTAGTTTCGACAGAATTTCAATGAGCAAACGGTCATTTTGCGAACAATTTCACCGAAACGCGAGAGGTAAACACTGCTTGACGGCACAATGACACTGACCGCCAGGATTGCGCGATAGGCCAATTTTGGCCCATAAATTTTTATACGTTTTTTACGACCAGGGTCTATCTAGACATGTTTAAAATCAAAGATTGAACAGACATAAAGTCAAAGTGAATACAGGCCTTAAAGTCGCGTTCCGAATTTTGACCGCAACTTGCACTTCTGCTGCTGTAGAGCGTTCTTTTAGTGTTCATAGCAATGTCCACAGCAAAAAAAGAAACAGACTCACTACAGAAAAAGCAGCTAAACTGACACATATTTTATCAGTTCATTTAAATTTCAGAGTGGCTCACAGAAAGTGATTGAAATGCCACCGTTAGAGTCTGACCAACGAAACGTGACTAGAGAGAATGGTGGCAAATTCAAAAATTCTTGGGGTGTCAACACTCATTATACTCTGAAAAAACGACGTTGATACCACAGACATCTAATATGTCTGTGGTTGATACTTGTATTTTTTTTTTATTAAACTGTTGTAGATCAACCAAACAAATAATTTGTAATAAGTATCAATAAATAAGAATAAATCTTAAGAATATTTATTCTTATTTATTGATACTTATTTTATTGAAGAAGTATTTGTGATAATGAAATACCATAATTATTATTAACCACCTTACAAAGTTAAATAGAAAAATTTTATTTGTTGGAAAATGGGTCTGTCATTGTCGATATTGTTTCCAAATATTGCGTTTCACTAGATAAAACTTCCTTTTGTTCAAGTGATGTAATATTCTTGACAATATTTTAGTTTTGTTTCACTAGTACTTGAAGTTTATGTAGGTAAGATAAACCACAGACGTATGTCTGTGAGATAAACAAAAATTGGTTGGAGAGTCAACTCATAGAGTTATAATGTACTACGTACTAGAGAAGACGTCACAACTAGATTGTTTGCTACACGCGTTAGAGCCAGCTCGCTCCAACTTATTAGTCTGTGGCAGGCGCTAGACGCAACAATACTTGTGTATTATGTGTTCTATTTTAAATATGCCTTCATGTGTGCTAAGGTACTGTTTAAAGAATCCAGAAAATACAAAGAAAACTAAACGAATCACTTTTTACCTGTAAATATGCACTAAATTATCGATATAACATGCATTTGACTAATTATATGAAATCGCCGAGACATGAGCGGCGGCCATGTTTCGGCGCTTTAAACCTTTTGGTCGCGAGAAAAGAAGCGGTCTAGCGCTGTATGTTTGGATTGTTCAGAAAGGCGATAAATTATTATTTTAGCACTGCAGCGCGCTTTTGTTTTAACTTTTTTTAAAATAGAACAAGTCTTTTGCTTGGGATAGCTCCTCTAGTACGTAGTACATTACGTATTAAGTAACTCAATGAGTTAATTTTTAATGAAAGGAAAAAGTAAGTATACAGAATTAACCTAGAATTATTTACGATTGTATTAGGTTGTTCAGAGTAAAATGTAAAATAATAGACGAGAACAATAAAAGAAAATAAGATAAGCATCAAAATGATAAATTCAAGTCCACAAAACATACCTTTAACTTAAAATTATTACCTTAATAAAACTTTTAAAAATAGACCGCGTCACGTTTCGTTGGTCAGACTCTATTACTAAACGGAACGCCGGTGACGAGTCTAAATCAGTTTAGATATTTGGGTCACTTGGTGACGCCCGCGCTGAGGGATGATGCTGATATTGAGCGGGAGCGGAGGGCGCTGTCGGTCAAGCGAACATGGTAATTCGTAGGTTTGCGAGGTGTTCCACTGGGGTAAAGATTACTCTCTTTCAAGCTTACCGCACCATTTTTTATACATGCAGCCTGTAGACTGACTACAGCGCCCTTCGAGTCCAGTTCAATAATGCGTTCAGGATGCTGTTGGTTCTCCCCCGGTTTTGCAGTGCGTCTACAAAGTTCGCAGAAGCGCGTGTAGATTGTTTTCACACTACTATACGCAAACAACCCGCCTCGATGGTGCGGCGTGTAAGAGGGAGCTCCAACGGTATGCTGGCCGCATTTGCTGACAGGCTCGACAATCCTTACATTAACCATTGCTGCAAACTACACATTTCGCACTGTGTTGGATTGTCTGGAACTTGGATGGTCCCTCTATAAATATATGTGTTCTGTGATTAAAACTCTACCGGAGTGCGTTCCGTCGTTTTGGGTAGAGTTGTTTGGTTGAAGTTTAACTCGTTTGAGTTGCAACCGAGCCATGGAACGATCGAGTTGTTTTTATAACCTCTTCTGAAGTATTCCTGTCCAAAACGAGAGAAAATTCTTCTTCTATCTCCATTTTTTCCACTTTTATATCATATTTATCAAAATTATTAAAAAGTAAAACAATACGAAACAACAGGCGGAATTTTTCGAGACGTTTTGACATAAATTGCAAACTTTGACACTTTATAACAATAGTGTAAACGTCAAATAGCTGTCAGAGTGAAAAACAACCACCCGATTTGATGGTTGTTTGGTTGCTGCGCTCTGAGCCACAGAACGGATGAAACTACGCTCTGACAGCCATCAGAGTAAAATTCCACCAAGCCACGGAACGGTTAGAGCGCGCGCCGGAGTGCGCTGGAGTGCACTCGAGCGCATTTTATGTCAAAACGTCTCGAAAAATTCCGACTGTTGTTTCGTACTGTTATACTTTTTAATAATTTTGTTAAATATGGTATAAAACTGGAAAAGATGTAGACAGAAGAAAAATTTTCTCTCGTTTTGGACAGGAATACTTCAGGTTATAAAACAACTTGATCGTTCCGTGGCTCGGTTGCAACTCAAACGAGTTAAACTTCAACCAAACAACTACACCCAAAACGACGGAACGCACTCCCAGCCTGCCTGACCTGTCAGTCAGGTGTCAGTGTCACTGTTAAATGTCAATACATACAACAATGCAGTGCAGTGCAAGAAATAGAATTTCTCACAGCAGCACTAACATATCAGTTTAAAATAATCTCGTCTCCAAAGAGATAAGCTTCAACGCTTGGTTTAAGTAATTTTTGTAAACAATGAATAACGTGGATACAGGCGAATTGTTGAACTTTCAAGATTACTCCCCGGAGCATAATGATCGGAGCGCTAGAATTGACGTGGAAGCAGTGCATGCAAGTCAATACAGCAGTTCTATGTCGAACCCTAACTATGCATTTGAGGAGCCCAAAATAGTTGAGGAGCCTATAGCGGCTCCACAGAGTAAGGACTCGTCTTTTTGTGCAATTGAATTTAGTTGGTGACACAGAATGCTAAGATTTTATTGTATTATTTAGCATACTGGAATTTTTAAGTAAAATGTTAGTGATTTTCAGAATCATGAGTCAATTGACTTAGAATGTGTAAAGATAACACGTTTTTAATAAATTATGATAATACTTTTGCTTATATTCTACAGAAGATATGATACCTATCTTCTATTTTTGCTGTTTGACAATGTAGTTTATGTACATGCATACCTTGCACTTTAAAACTTTTAGTCATGTGAGGTTCTCACTTAAATCACTAACATGGCCATCATGTAAAGTATGCTGATAAGTTCTCCGAGTTCGATATTGGCCTGCTCCAGAGCCTAATATTGATAATTTTGTGAATAAATTAGTAATAGTGCAATAGTTCATTTTTGTGAGGGATAAAGTACCTAATGTAGATATTCTACAAATGAAAAACATTTTAAATCTTATTTATTCTTTGCATTTAGTACTGTATTGTTACTAAAAACTATAATGAGTTTAAGTGAACGGTAAAAGATCTCCGGGATCAGTGGTTAAAATGGGAGTTCCGCAGGGTTCAATACTTGGTCCATTCTTGTTTTTGGTTTATATTAATGACTTACCTTATTTTGTAAAATACAGTCATGAGATAGTATTGTTTGCTGATGATACTTCACTTTTATTCAAAGTGAAACGACGACACCCAAATTATGACGATGTGAATAATGCGGTCTCAAAGATTGTTCACTGGTTTAGTGTTAATAACTTGCTATTAAACGAGGGAAAAACCAAATGTGTAAGATTTGTATTGCCTAATGTTAAGCAGGTAATAACTAGTGTACAAATTAAAGATAAGAATGTGAATCCTGTGGACACCACTGTGTTTCTAGGCATCACGTTGGATGCCAAGCTTCAGTGGGGCCCACATATAGCTAAATTGTCGAATAGACTTAGCTCTGCGGCTTATGCAGTAATGAAGATCCGTCAGTTAACTGACGTTGATACAGCTAGATTAGTTTATTTCAGTTACTTTCATAGTGTAATGTCGTACGCCATTTTACTGTGGGGAAATGCTGCCGACATTCAAACTATCTTTGTGCTGCAGAAGAGGGCTATTCGAGCAATATATAACCTACAGGCTGGTGACTCTCTGAGAGAGATTTAAGGATATAAGTATAATGACAGTTGCATCACAATATATTTATGAAAATCTTGTGTATGTTCATAAAAATATTGAAATGTTTTCAAAAAACAGTGATATTCACAAATTAAATACTAGAAGTAAGAACAAATTAGCAGTGCCTTATACTAGGCTCCATAAAATAAATAATTCTTTTAAGGGTCTGTGTGTACGATTATACAACAAAGTACCAAATGATATTCAGAAATTAGATCTTGATAAATTTAAAATCAAAATCAAAGAAAAGCTTTATAAAAAAGCTTATTATAAAGTGTCGGATTATACAGAAGACAAAACAGCTTGGGTCTGAAATGCTCCAAGTACCTACTCCAACAGCTATTTCTAATTGCCTATAATTAATTTATATAGAGCACCATATTTAATTAAACTATTTACATTCAAATTCATATTTTGTATTTTGTGACCTGGTAACGACATATAATATATATATATTTTGTAAATGTCGTTGCTTCTGTGCGCTGTGGTTTCTTGCGCCCGTTCTTTGCCACAGTTAAAAAATGATGTCCTGAATGGGTGGTAGGTTAAAAAATATTTGGACGTTTCAAAGTACTTATTAATTGAGTTTATTGAATAAATATATTTTGACTATTGACTATTGAACATTATTCTGTTTTATAGGCAACCATAGCTTCTGGACCATACAGTACTACCAGAAATACTTTGATGTGCAGACTAGTGAAGTAGTGGAACGGATCATATCATCGGTTCTGCCACAAAAAGTGTCCCGGAATTACTTTGATGAGAGGATAAAGGGTAAACCAGATATGTATGGTCCTGTATGGATTTCAGTTACCTTGGTAATTATAGTATTTTACACTTTAACAAAAACAAAACTTTAATGTATTTAATACTTATTAGATACCTAATCTATATGTATAAATAAATATCATTTACTATGAATGTTTGTTTGTGTATCACTTCAGAGTGGCTGCACCTATAGGCTAATATTTGTATAATTTTTTTTTGGATACACATCATGGGGTATGGAGTATTATGCAGACAAAGCTGCGGGCGAGCCGCTAGTAAATAATAAATTGTTAATATGTTAAAAACATATTCATTTGTAATATTTTGAGTTTTTTTGTATTATTAACACTCAAATATACTTAGTACATTAAAGTAAATATTGATTATATAAATCCTTTTATTTTAGATATTCACTATAGCAGTAAGTGGCAACATAGCTAGCTACCTACAGAACACCAACAAGTCTGTCGAATGGCGGTACGATTTCCACATTGTCTCCATTGCTGCCACTGCTATTGTTTGTTACGTGTGGTTGGTGCCACTAGCACTTTGGGCTGCACTCAAATGGACGGTTGTCCCCGACGGGGAAGATGAAATTGAAACACAGGTAATAATGAACAGTATAGATTTCTTTTTAAACGGTTTTATTTAGCTTGACCTGTTTGTTGATGTTGGGTCAAATTTAGTACCTTAAATTTTGCCTGTTGACCAATTGATATGAAATTTGGTACACACCTTTAGTTCTGTTCTGATAAAATGTTTAGAAAAAAAAACCAGTCTCAGGAAAGCTCGAATGGGAATCGAACCTATGACCATTGGATTAATGTTTTTTTTATATTTTAGCGTTTTATTAACGCTTAAATATACTTAAGTAAAATTATAAACACTGAAAAAAGACGACAACCTCAGGCGGGAATCGAACCACGCACCTTCCGCATTCCGGGCGGCTGCCTTAACCACTTGGCTACCGAGGTCTGGCTTCCAACCGTCGAAATTTGTCAGTGCTTGATGCTTATGTTTTTTTCATCATCATTCAGAGGTGAAAACAGAGGCCACAACCCACCACACTGGCCCAATGCAGGTTTGTGGGTTTTAACGACTGCCATCTTACGACAACAACCGGGACCAACGGCTTAACGTGCCTTCCGAAGCACGGAGGAAGCTCGAGATGTTTTTAATTAGTCACCCATCAGGCAACCCGTCATTGCGAAAGTTGCTTAGCGGGCAAGATCGCAAGCCGAACGCACTAGCCTCTGCGCCACCGAGCTCCTCACTCCACTCATCGAGCGTACAGGGTACATCGCACTATTGCGGATATTCTGCTGTGTGAAAGAAAGATGCTACTCCGCACCGCAGTGGCGTCGGAATCGGTCGTACGTTACTAGTCTGTTGTGAAGCGACCAAGACGTCAACGCGCTACTCGCTGACTCCCTCGCGCTGACGTTGAAACTTACCGCCTTGTCTCGCTTGCTCGATTTACACTTACGTAATCTTCACGTATCTTCCCTTTTTGTTTTAATCAAAGCCTTAGAATGAAAGTTTTACTTATTGCAGGTATCAAAGTCACCGTCAATGATCTCCCTATTCTGTCTGTATGGTTACTCGCTGTCAATCTACGTGCCAGTGGCTATCCTATGGACAATCCAAGTATCCTGGCTGCAGTGGCTGTTTGTGCTGATGGCTGCCTTCGTCTCCGGAGCAGTTCTTGTCTTCTGGCTGTTACCTGCCCTTAGGAAGTCAAAATACTTTGTCATTTTAGTAGGTTGCATTTTGGGATGTCATTTCCTGTTAGCCACAGGATTTATGCTGTACTTCTTTCATACACCGAGCAGTTCTGTTCAGCCCGTTTTGGTGGCCTCTTCAACAATTAAACCGATATAAAATTGTATAAATTACCTATATAATGTTAGTTATTGTTATTTGTAGAATTATGACATAGTTAACTTGACTGCACTGTGGAACTGTTATTTTTTTCTCTATTGATAAAATGTGATAATATAATTTGTCGAGTTACTTATGTATTCCTTCGGAGCGATACAAGTTTGTAGCTTTTAAATTATTTGATTCTTACCAACATTCCCTTTCAATTAAGTGTCGTTTAATGCATTATAAATATAATAATATACTTAAATACTTTTTAAATCTTAACATTTATTATAAAAATAATGTAAAAATAAATGTTTGTCAAATCACATAGCTTTTTATTCTTATAAGTGCACTGTATAGAAAATAGTACAACTAATTTTCTTTATACAATTATTTTACACTATATACAGGTAACAGTAATAAATAAATGATTTATTGTAATATTAGGCGATGATGGAGTAGGTAGTGCTATTGACAATGTTATTATAAACCGTTCGTTGATTAAGACTTTAAGCGCCACATGGTGGTCACCGGTGGTCGAACATTTTTGTAAGGAAGCTGGCATATCCACATGCCGCCATTTTTTTTCTGAAGTTTCCGCGCACGGTGAAAGTGGCATTTATGGATAGAGGATACTTTAACAAATAAAAAATGTCAAGTAATATGCTACCCTAAAGTGTCACGTTCCCGAGATATTTGGAGTTAAAGATCGCCATGTGACAAAATAAAAATCATTAAAAACCCTTCCACTGCATTCAAATGATAGTTCTCAGGTTGATTTAAGAGGCCTATTACATCTCGACTGTGATTTTTGCATAAAATGGCCAACTTTGGCGTTATGGATCTCGGAAACGAAAATACATTAACAATTATGACTTATTGAATAGTGTAGAATAGCTATTGGAATAGTGCTTAGCGGCCTCGCTTTTTGTAAATTTTGCTTAACATTTTAATTAAACCCAAAATTGCAGAGAAAGATTTCAGAAGGCACTTTTTTGAGCTCATCGATTGAACTACTATTCTAGACAAGTGAAATAAAAAAATTATAGTGTTATCTCTTATATAGTCGAATAATGCGTAGCGGCCTCGGAACTTTTAGATATCATTGATTTTATATAGGAAAAAAATCTTATTCTAAACCAAAAAACTTCGAAAATTGTTATAAATTAACTGTGAATATCTCTTATCTGCGATAATATTATTGAGCAAAATTTATACCAGAGTAACTGTTACTTCATGAGGAATAAAGATTTTTTAATGAATTTATTATCCTATTTCGATAAAAACGATAAATACAACTGCAAAATTACTACAAAATGCGATGCGCCGGCCGTCCGAATTCAACTTATGCTCACAGAATGGATATTTGTAATATTATGCACAAATTTATTATCCTATTTCGATAAAAACGATAAATACAACTGCAAAATTACTACAAAATGCAAAAATAGGCATTTTACGCAAATATCACATTCGAGATGTAATAGGCCTCTAAAGTATTTATTAGAAGGCAGCACGACCTAGTAGCACGAAAAAAACGCTATTTTGTCAAAGTTGGTAACTCGAACCGCGGTGGTTGGCTTGTTTTCTATCCCGTCGCCGCCACGGTAGTTTTATACCTAGGTATTGTAGTTTTTTTGCAATAATAATAAATGATTGTTACATTACGTCTACATTATGTGTTTTGTTTTATTTTTAACTGGTTATGGAATGGAAGATAAACCAACCACCGTGGTTCGAGTTACCTACTTTGACAAAATAGCGTTTAATTGCGATATGATGCGATTTGGTAGGCAAGTAATTAATTAAAGTGCTTTGGCGTGCTACTAGGTTGTGCTGCCTTCTTATAAATAGTTAAATTAACCTGGGAACTATCATTTAAATGCAATGGAATGCGTAAATATATGTAATTACTAGGTTTTAACAGTTGTTTTTTTATGGCGACCTTTACCTTCAAATATCTCGGGAACGTGACACTAGGGCACCATATTACTTGACATTTTTTGTTAGTTAAAGTAACCTTTATCCATACATATATACCACTTTTATCGTGCGCGGAAACTTTAGGAATAAATCAAAATGGCGGCATTGTGGATATGCCACAAAGGTTCTATCCCCTTTTAATCGTGTCTGGTTTTGTAGCGTCTACGTGTTAAGATAATATCCATCAATTGTAGCTAAGAGTCTTGATTTCAATGATGGAAGCCTTTGCCCAGTAATGGGCAGTAAATAGACTATACTTTTTTTTAATCTTCTTTATGCGGTCAATCTACAATGTCACTACTAACTCCAATCACTGCTTATTACAATTTTTTGTTCTATAACCAATATCAGTCCGTCAAAGAGAATGACTCGAAGCTCTTCAGCCAAGGCTGTCTGTGGAATGACGAAGTAGTTTCTTCAGGGGACGCTTGGAATGTGCTTGTCAACTCTGAGAGCATGTTACCTGAAATTAATTAATAGTTTATTACACTAACACAATACAAAAAAAACCGCCTCTGTGGTCTAGTGGCTATGTCATCGGTCTTAGAGTCTAAACTCTAGCGCTGTAATTAATAAACGTTAATTAAAGTTACACTTAGGGTTAAATTGATGCTGTCTCTATCTGTCTTCTTTCACAAAAACGAGACAGCGTCACTTTAAACCGAGGCGTAACATTTTGCCATTTTTATTAATAAGACGGTAAGGCTCGTATTCTAAAACCAAATCAAATCCATGCCTGAATACAGTTAGAAAAGGATGGCGATATATGCGATGAATAGCACCATCCCTTTCTAACTGCTCAAGCAGAGATTTTAGTGTGAGTTTGATTTTAGAATATGACCCATAGACTAGTAAGGCTCGTATTCTAAAACCAAACTCAAATCAAATCCATGCTTGAATACAGTTAGAAAAGGATGGCGATATATGCGATGATAGCACCATCCCTTTCTAACTGCTCAAGCAGAGATTTTAGTGTGTGTTTGATTTTAGAATACGTCCCTTAGACTAGTAAGGCTCGTATTCTAAAACCAAACTCAAATCAAATCCATGCTTGAAAACAGTTAGAAAGGAATGGCGTTTTATGCGATAAATAGCACCATCCCTTCTAACTTAATAAAAATGGTAGAGACCAAGCGTCTGCGTGGCACTACTCGTCGGCGGATTGGGACGGATTGCGTGATTACTTTGCATCCGTACATGGAGCCAGAGCTGCTTTCTTGGAAAGGACCTATCGGAAAGCGCTTCTGCCATCGCTGATGAGATCTTGTTGGGAATGGAATATTATATTCCATTCACAGATCTTGCCAGCGTTGGCAGACAACGGCCTTGGTTCAATCGCGAATGTGCCAAAGCTGCTGAATGCAAGCAGGCGGCGTATCTTGTTTGGACGAAGGCTTGCGCTCTGAATGACCCTAGTACCAGCTCCTTGAAGGCGGCCTACAACAAGGCCTTTAAGTCTAACAAGAGGGCTCTCGCAGGAGCGGATGCGCAAAGAGTGGCAAGGGTGGGGCGGGAGTTGATCTCGCACCCTGCGGGTAGCCGTAGCTATTGGCGGCTCGCTAAGGCCGTGCAGGCCAACTTCTGCTCTCCCTCGCTGCCCTCGTTGAAACATCCAGAAGGCTCGTTGGCTTACCAGCCGCTAAAGAAGGCGAACTTGTTGGCTGAACTTTTCGCGGCCAATTCGCGCGTCGACGATTGTGGCGCCGCTCCACCTATTATAGCACATTGTGGGGCCACCATGCCTGATATTCGTATCAGGCAGTGTGATGTACGTGCCGTGCTGCGGTCGCTCGACGTGCGGAAGGCTAGCGGGCCGGATGGTGTTCCGGCGATTGTGCTGCTCAGATGCGCGGCTGAGTTATCTCCTGTTTTGACACGATTGTTTAGGGAGTCTTACGATACTGGTATTGTGCCGGTGTCTTGGAAAGAGGCGAACATACAACCCATCCCAAAAAAAGGGGATCGCTCGGATCCGGCCAACTATCGACCCATAGCTGTAACTTCTGTGCTGTGCAAGGTGTTTGAGCGGATAATTAATTCCCAGCTCACTGCTCCATGATCGCCAGTATGGGTTCAGACCAAAGCGATCAACGGGTGATCTTCTAGCGTACGTTTCTCACGCATGGGGAGAAGCGATGGACAAGCATGGCGAATCCCTGGCAGTTAGCCTTGATATCGCCGAAGCTTTCGATAGAGTGTGGCATCGTTCCCTTCTTTCCAAGTTGCCGGCCTTCGGTGTGCCGCCCCGTTTGTGCGCCTGGGTTGCAGACCTTCTAGAAGGGCGGAGAATTCGTGTCCTTTGTGAGGGTAGTTCCTCCGCGTTCTACAAAGTCAATGCCGGAGTGCCGCAGGGTTCTGTGCTCTCACCTACCCTATTTCTTCTGCATATTAATGATATGCTGTCCTTGGGCAATATTCATTGTTATGCGGATGACAGTACGGTGCATGAGCGGTACTTGGGACATCCTGCGGCAAAGCAAGCCGATATCATGGTGAAAAGGCAAGAACTGGTTGCCAAACTGAACCAGACTCTCGACCGTGTCTCTAAGTGGGGATCTAAAAACCTGGTCGAGTTTAATGCCAGCAAAACCCAGGTTTGTGCATTCTCGTCTAAGGTAACTCCCTTTCTTATTCCTCCCTCTCTTCAGAACTCTCCGTTACCCATTTCGGTGAACCTCAGCATTCTTGGCATGGACATCGGCAAGGAACTGAATCCAAAATGCTACATCGAGAGTGCTATTTTAACTGCCTCCCGGAAGTTGGGTATTCTAATAATGTGAGGCGGTTTTTCACTCCCGAGCAGCGCTGTTTGCTGTACAAAACTCAGGTGCGATCAAGTATAGAGTATTGTTCCCATCTATGGGAAGGCTCCGCTAAATACTTCCTCGATGCACTTGATAGACTGCAAAGGCGAGCGGTACGCATTATTGGAGATGCTGAGGTTACAGCCTCACTTGAGGACCTCCAGCTGCGTAGAGACATTGCTTCTCTCAGTGTCTTCTACCGGAACTACTACGGTGAGTGTTCTGAAGAACTTTTTGATCTTATCCCACCCTCTCCTTTCCTCTCCCGGACTACACGTGCTGGTATTAGGAACCACCATCATACTGTACAGACTATCAATACTCGTACCAAAAAATTTTGGCAAGTCGTTCCTCTGTAAGACCATTCGGCTTTAGAATTCTTTGCCGGCGCATGTGTTTCCCAGCTCCTACAGTCCCGGGTCTTTTAAGCGGGGCGTGAAACGGCATTTATACAGGCCGTCATGAATGGGAGCGCTCGTTAACGTGCTTATTCCACGGTGGGGAGCGCTCTCATTATTTTGGACTGCATCGGCTGCTTACCATCAGGCAGGATGCAGTCACTATGACGAGTCACTATAAAAAAAAAATATAACTACTCAAGCAGATATTTGTGTGTGAGTTTGGTTTTAGAATACGACCCATAGACTAGTAAGGCTTTTTGTCTAAACTTTGGCGCCATAAGGGGCCGTACATTAATCACGTGATGTTTTTTTAGCATTTTTTTTAACCCCCCCTCCTTCCTATTTGGTGATACGTAGTGAGGTTTAAGACTCCCGAAAATCACGTGTATTTTTAGCGAGACCTTTCGGTCGCATAATCTCTTTCGTCATAATGTAGTTTGGCATAACAGTTTCAGCATAAAGTTTTTTCGCATAAATTATGATAAGGAGAGTGTTATAAACCCATAATGGTTTCATCGGAATAATTTTAACTTACTATAATTGTCTTTATAATAATTTTAATCAGCATAAATGTAAATAACATAATTACTATCCGTCGAAATTGAATTTTTCATAAAATACGAAACGCATAATGGATGAAGCGCAGCGTAGCGATTTATTGAATTTCGAGGTTATTTTTTTTATTAGACAACAGAAATACTAGCTGCCGTACTCCTGTAGGTCACGTGATAGGTTACAAATTTAAGACAATCGCGATGGGCAGCGTTGTATTAATAAAATTCGAAGTAACTTTTTCTCCAAAATATCATACCCAGATTTTCGTTTTTTTTTGTTTTCCATATAAGTATTCAATTATTAAGTAAATAAAGTAAAATGTTTTAAAAAGTTAATACTTTGTGTTTTCGGTAAGGTTGTGCTACAATAGTCAGTGACAGAAACGAATCGCGGCAAAACCGACTCCACGTAGTCTTGTCTGCCTTACGCTAGAGTGTAATTTAAGCCCGCGGAGGGGCGAGGCAGCCCGCGAGCTGAGGAGCAGGTGGCGGTGGTGAGCGAAAGCCATCTGCGACGATAAGGTCGCGTGGGACCGCCGAAGCCTCGCAGCGCCGGAGCCGTGACAGAAATCATGCCTGCTGCATGCTTGGATCATGCTTGCATGCTGCATGCTTGGTTGCTTGCTGCATACTTGCTTGCATGCTGCATGCTGCTTGCTTGCATGCTGCATGCTTGCTTACATGCTGCGTGCTTGCTTGCATGCTTAAACGTTGCTACGATTAAAAGTTGTTCGATGATGTTATGAATTTCATTTATTTGAAATGTTGTATTTTTATAATATTGGAAACGTGTTTCTGAAAAATGAATCTACTAGCATTAATAGCCTCGGCCACACGTAAAATGGGATTTCAAAACATAAAGATTTTGAGAAAAATAACAGTGTACTTATAGTAACTATGTAGTTATAGGCATTTGAAAACTATGTCAATTGTGAAAAATTTTGAATTTAAGATAGGTAACCCTAAATGTAACATTATGGTATTCTATATGACTGCCAATAAATGTTATGCTTAGTAATCGTTATTGTAATAACATTTATGCATAAACATTTGATGCTGATATATCATTATTATAAAAGAAGTTATGCGTAAATAAAGTATGCCTAATGATTTATTCTGAATAAACATTATGCGAAACGAAGATAATGCCAAAAACGTTATGCAGCCTTAAAATATGCCACTTTAATTTAGGCAACCCAATATGGACCCGCGTTGAGCGTACCATTGGTATTCTGCTAAATAATTTTCAACTCTGTTCGACACTAGCTCCGCACGGCTGTAAGCGGCGTGATAGGAAATCAAGTTGTGACGGGTTGAAACAAATAATACTGCTTTTGGCGGTATGACCGGTTAGAACAAAATTTTGATGTGACGAGTTGATGCCCAAATCGAAATCACTTCTTTGACATTTCTTGTAGGTATAAAATCGGTATTCTGTAAGTAAAACAACCTTAACGTTGACCACAGCCGTGACTGCAGCGAAAGATGTGACGGCTGTAACATCTATGATCACAAGCCATGCGCGCAGCGTCACTTAGAGAATCGCAAAGCTGCTGTAATAAATCGTTGTAAAAAGCTCTCATTCCTCACCAAATATTTCGCTATGGTCAAACTGTTTGACGATTTCGCACAAGTCGATGAGATGACCCTCGTTGTAAGCCAACTGGGAACTGAACTCCAAGTCTCTCAAGGCACACTGGTATAGCGTTTGCACGCCGCTACGGCACACCGCCAGCAACACTTCTTTGTGGCTGTTGTTCCCTGAAATTATTGTCAGTTAGATGACTGATGATGCTATGAACGGAGAAACGAGCTGATTCTTTGACCATTGCGAGTTTTACTACGGAAGTCTCAGCCAATGGTCAAAGAAAGGACGCAATGTACAAAGTATCCAGTTACCGCTCCGCTCAAGGCGGCAAGGTTGTGGCCGAGCCGTAAGCGACGCGCTTACAAATGACTTCTTTTTCCTTCAGTTTATATATTTTTGAATGGCATACTGTTGCTTGCGGTTCCTTATCCCAACTTTTGTAAGCTGGCAATTTGCCGCTATAATTAGCTGCCTATTTCCGCAAGCACACCCGTGTTTACCAAAATTTGCTTGTATCAAATGTAATTGTTTAATTCAATTTAAAATATAAATTGGTTGATTTTAATTTGCTGTTTTTATTACTGCCGAGAACTAAAGAGCCTACAGACGTCATAGTGAGTATGGTACTATTAAGATGTTATAATTCAACTGAAAATCATAACTACTCGATCGCAACTTTGATGGATAGAATATAGAATGCAGGAAACATTCATTATATTTAATAATGTAGAAATAATTAAGTAAATAGAATATTATTGAAATAAAAACACTTTTTACAGATCTAATTCGCGTCACAGGGAGACCATGGACTTTGTAAAGGGTCCGAAACTTCGAAACGTCAAGACTAAAACAAAAACGTTAGGACTAAAGTAAAAAGTGTTTCCATTTCAATGTGCAGTGTTCGCGTAAACCTTAGAAAGCAATATAAGAATATATTACTTATTGTAAAAAATCGTCTCGCGTAGCTGTGAAAGAATACTACCACCCCCACTCTTCACTTGGGTGTCGCAAAAGGCGACTAACGGACTAAAGACTGCACATACATCCAACAGCATAAAGCGGCGATGGGCTCTCCACTTGTCACGCTGAGCAGATGTGCAGTCGCTATTTGGTGAAAAGTGGACTATGGTACTGCTTTTGCTGTCCTCACTGCCTAGTCTCTGACTAACCCTTCGGGGATAATAGTCGTGATTAGAATGTATGTATGTATGTAAAAAAATAAGTACAGACAGCAATTCAACCTACTACAAAATGTCAAATTTCTTCAATACATTTGGAACTTTGTCACTAGGTATATAAGGATAAATATCGATTGGTTTATCGATAATTTAACAGTTTTAGATGGGTTATTCTGCAGGCGTGTATACAATGATGACAGAAACAAAAATGGAGTCCAAAGTGTAATAAATATGAAATCGCTTACCGGCACTTGTCAACTTCTTCAGCATAACAGCGCATATTCGTAGCGAGTATACGATGACTTGCACGAGCATAAGTTGACAGTCACACCTTGAAACAAATTAATAAATGCATATAAGTAATAAATACGTACGTTTTAATTATAATTAAGTATCGAATTATGGGTATAATTTTTATTATAATTAAGAAGAAGAAGAATAAACAATACCTAAATCATTATCAAGAAACCAAGAAACTGGCGTGGGAGTGGGACAAAAAATGAGTGAAGGAGGCTACTCTGACAAGAGCGTGGCTCTTAAATACAAAGAAAAAGAAGTGTATAAAATTATGTATAAGAATAAACAACAACAAAAAAATAGATAGTGCTCCTTCGATCATATAAACTATAGATACACGATTGCTGCTTGAAAAAAGCACCACGAAACAAGGCAAAAATCAAAAATGTGCCTTGTTATCATTATTTCGATTTTAGAACTTTGTTCCAACTAGCTTGAATCTAGCGAGCCTAGATTCACAAAGTGATGTAACTCCAATAATATTTTTAATAATGTGTACTTTAATGCCTAAAGTTTAAGGTTTACTTTACAATAAATGTTTATCTAGTACATAAGGTGCTATTAAATCAATGGCGTACATTTAAAGTACAGGTAGTTTACGCCAAAATACAAAATATTCTACCCAATAAACAGTAGTATTTGGTCGTTGGTTTAGATTTTAATTTTTCAAACAAAATAATTTATTATTTAATTGGCAAAAACTGCATCATACCGTAGATGCCTTCACTCACACATGCGACTGCATTGTGGAAGTCGTTGCACTCACACTGACGACTGCGACGACTTCCACAATGCAGTCGCATGTGTGAGCGATTTCATCGAGGCATCTAATAATATGTTGCAGTTTTTGCCAATTAAATAATAAATTATTTCGTTTGAAAAATTAAACTCTAAACCAATGACAAAATACTACTGTTTATTGGGGAAAACATTTTTATTTTGGCGTAATTACCTGTGCTTTAAATATACGCTATTGATTTAATAGCACCTTATTGGGTTACTGCTAGAAACCGCAAGAAACTTCAAGGGCTGGTCAGATCAAGTGTTATAAACAAGACAAAAAAGTAATTTGTGTTTTTTTCATTTTTAATAAAATAATTCATTTTGTGAATTTTTATTGGAAAGTCTTAGAGTATCTAATTTATTTTGAAGCGTAACATAAGAAATATAAAATGAAAACAATTAAAAATATTAATGGATTTGGATTAAATTTGGCATAGAGATAATTTATAACCTGGATTAACACATAGGATACTTTTTATCCTGATATTTCCAAGGGAACCGGAACCACGCGGGTGCAACCGCGTGCGGCCGCTAGTATTCAATAAACTCAATTGATAAGTTCTTTGAGTCGTCCAAATCTTTTTTAATCTACCACCCATTCAGGACGTCATTTTTTAACTGTGGCAAAGTACGGGCGGAAGAAACCACAGCGCACAGAAGCAACGATATTTACAAAAAATGTTACTAGCTCAAAAAATAAATATTTTTTTTATTTTAGCCTATATTGTCTCACTGCTGAGCAAAGACTTTTTTATATTGACTCGTCATAGTGACTGCATCCTGCCTGATGGTAAGCAGCCGATGCAGTCCAAAATAATGAGAGCGCTCCCCATCGTGGAATAAGCACGATAACGAGCGCACCCATTCATGACGGCCTGCATAAATGCCGTTTCACGCCCCGCTTAAAAGACCCGAGACTGTAGGAGCTGGGAAACACATGCGCCGGCAGAGAATTCCAAAGCTGAATTTTCATGCTATTCTTCGGAAAAGAGCAGCCTCGATGCTAAGACGTGTTCGTGGGAGCCCCAATGACATTCTGCGTGTTGTAGCTGATAGAGTAAACTGCCCTTTTATGATGCATTGGGTTCAGCTGCACGTGTAGATTATTTTTTTATTTTCATTTTTATTTTTAAATACTTAATTATTTTATTTTTATTTTAATCGATTTAATTTAATTTAATTTTTTATTATGGTAAAAGGCTGGCATAATTGTATTTATTTGTATTTGTAATTTTATTTGTAATTATGTAATATTGTATTATTGTATTTCTACTCTGCTGTATGGACTTAATTATGTCTGAAATAAATGTTTGAATTGAATTGAATGGTCTTACAGAGGAACGACTTGCCAAATTTTTTAGTACAAGTATTGATAGTCTGTACAGTATGATGGTGGTTCCTAAGACCAGCACGTGTAGTCCGGGAGAGGAAAGGAGAGGGCGGGATAAGATCAAAAAGTTCTTCAGAACATTCTCCGTAGTAGTTCCGGTAGAAGATACTGAGAGAAGCAATGTCTCTACGCATCTGGAGGTCCTCAAGGGAAGCTGTAACCTCAGCATCTCCAATAATGCGTACCGCTCGCCTTTGCAGTCTATCAAGTGCATCGAGGAGGTATTTAGCGGAGCCGTCCCATAGATGAGAACAATACTCCATACTCGATCGCACCCGAGTTTTATACAGCAAACAGCGCTGCTCGGGAGTGAAAAACCGCCTCACCTTATTGAGAATACCCAACTTCCGGGAGGCAGTTAAAATAGCACTCTCGATGTAGCATTTCGGATTCAGTTCCTGGCCGATGTCCATGCCAAGAATGCTGAGGTTCACCGAAATGGGTAACGGAGAGTTCTGAAGAGAGGGAGGAGTAAGGAAGGAAGTTACCTTGGACGAGAATGCACAAACCTGGGTTTTACTAGCATTAACTCGACTAGGTTTTTAGATCCCCACTTAGAGACACGATCGAGTCAGGTTCAGTTTGGCAACCAGTTCTTGCCTTTTCACCATGATATCGGCTTGCTTTGCCGCAGGATGTCCCAAGTACCGCTCATGCACCGTACTGTCATCCGCATAAAAATGAATATTGCCCAAGGACAACATATCATTAATATGCAGAAGAAATAGAGTAGGTGAGAGCACAGAACCCTGCGGCACTCCGGCATTGACTTTGTAGAACGCGGAGGAACTACCCTCACAAAGGGCACGAATTCTCCGCCCTTCTAGAAGGTCTGCAACCCAGGCGCACAAACGGGGCGGCACACCGAAGGCCGGCAACTTGGAAAGAAGGGAACGATGCCACACTCTATCGAAAGCTTTGGCGATATCAAGGCTAACTGCCAGGGATTCGCCATGCTTGTCCATCGCTTCTCCCCATGCGTGAGAAACGTACGCTAGAAGATCACCCGTTGATCGCTTTGGTCTGAACCCATACTGGCGATCATGGAGCAGCGAGTGATCCTCTAGGTAGTGAATGAGCTGGGAATTAATTATCCGCTCAAACACCTTGCACAGCACAGAAGTTACAGCGATGGGTCGATAGCTGGCCGGATCCGAGCGATCCCCTTTTTTGGGGATGGGTTGTATGTTCGTCTCCTTCCAAGACACCGGCACAATACCAGTATCGTAAGACTCCCTAAACAATCGTGTCAATACAGGAGACAATTCAGCCGCGCATCTGAGCAGCACAATCGCCGGCCGGAACACCATCCGGCCCGCTAGCCTTCCGCACGTCGAGCGACCGCAGCACGGCACGTACATCACACTGCCTGATACGAGTATCAGGCATGGTGGCCCCACAATGTGCTAAAATAGGTGGAGCGGTGCCACAATCGTCGACGCGCGAATTGGCCGCGAAAAGTTCAGCCAACAAGTTCGGCTTCTCAAGCGGCTGGTAAGCCCACGAGCCTTCTGGATGTTTCAACGAGGGCAGCGAGGGAGAGCAGAAATTGGCCTGCACGGCCTTAGCTTCCCTGCGGGTAGCTACGGCTACCCGCAGGGAAGAGATCAACTCCCGCCCCACCCTTGCCACTCTTTGTGCATCCGCTCCTGCGAGAGCCCTCTTGTTAGACTTAGAGGCCTTGTTGTAGGCCGCCTTCAAGGAGCTGGTACTACGGTCATTCAGAGCGCAAGCCCTCGTCGAAGCACGATACGCGGCCTGCTTGCATTCAGCAGCTTTGGCGCATTCGCGATTGAACCAAGGCCGTTGTCTGCCAACGCTGGCAAGATCTGTGAATGGAATATTATATTCCATACCCAACAAGATCTCATCAGCAATGGCAGAAGCGCACTCCGATGGGTCCTTTTCAAGAAAGCAGCTCTGGCCCCATGAGACGGATGCAAAGTAATCACGCAATCCGTCCCAATCCGCCGAAGAGTAGTGCCACAGACGACGCTTGGTCTCCACCGTTATCGGTGGACCAACGCTGTGCGGTGCTGTGGCAATGACCAAGCAGTGGTCTGACGAGCCTAGAGGTGCAAGCACCGACACTCTATACCCTGCAGGGCGACTCGTCAACAATAAGTCCAACAAGGAGGGCGCGTGACCTACGATATCTGGCATCCTGGTGGGCTGGTCTACCAGTTGCGTCAGGTCTTGCGTCAGAGCGAAAGCATGAGCGACTCTACCAGCGTGATCAGTTTTGGAGGAGCGCAACCATGTTTCATGGTGGGCGTTGAAGTCCCCCAAAACCACCACCTCGTAGTTTGGGAATCGCTCCTGCGCGACATCAGTCACTCGGCCGAGGTGGTCAAAAAGGCTGCTTGTGTTAGCATCTCCTGTGTGGGACCTATATAGGCACGCAAAGACACGGCAACGGGAGCCGAATTCAATGCGCACCCAAAGGATGGGAAAGGAGGGGTCTTCCAAACAGTGCAGACGACGACAACAAATGTCAGCCTTCACGTACAGACATACTCCGGCTTTCGCGCGGAATTGCTCCTCAAGCTAAAAGCCAGGGTACCTTAAATAAGACGTGTCAGCAGGGCGACGAATTTGAGTCTCCGTCAGAAAAAGCAATGCAGGCCGCGCCGTCTCGAGGTGTTGGTGGACGGCGTTGAGGTTAGAATGGAGCCCACGGATGTTAGTGAACTCCACCTCAAACAGCGAATTGGTGGTGGGAGAGGAGGAAGCCGCTGTATTACCTGCATTCTTTTTAGGCACTGTCATTGGAAAAGGGGAAGGAAGGGACGTGAACAAGGAGCCACTACTGTTGCAAAGAAACGAACAAAGCGAGAGTCTTCCGCTTCACCATTGAAAGAGCGTTGCAACCACAGCCGACACGCCGGACGGAAGGGCCCCCATACCCTCCCGGAAGTGGTCGCCGGGTCCCACCATTTCCGGTCACCAACCGGCACGACGATCCACTCCGAGATTATGCACGACCTGGTGAGGCAGCCTCCCCAGGTGGTTAGCCCCGGTCGGGCCCCTGTACTATGCCGCGGGCGGCCAGCGGCACCACCGTTTCTACGGGTCTCCCTGGCCGGCGTGTCGAGTTTCGTCTCCCGCTCAATGGTTCCACGGAAGAAGTCTCTGGTTCACAGTTTGCAACAATAGCCGCTCCCCTGGCTCCGGTAGTGCGGCGCTGTTCCCGGAACGCGACCTGCGACGAGCACAGATCACTTGGCGGGCGTACACTACCGCACGGTGGTTAATAACCGGGCTAGGCTCTACCACCAAATGCTCAATTAGCACCATCCAGGGGTCACATGTAGGGTCTCAAGGGTACACACCTACGGATGTGAGCATTGTTAACCCCCAATACCTCCCCCTAACCCTTCCACGCATCTTTTTCTTTGGCGCTTTCCCACCAGTTTCCCACAAAGGCATCGAGATCGTCTCGCCAACGTTTCCGCGGTCGTCCCCGCCACTAAATATGAATTTAAAAATAATAAATAATGCAATACAATACTATAATTGCGGAGCTCGAAGGCGCAGCGGCTAGCGCGTTCCGCAAGCCGAACGCTTGCCCGCTAAGCAACTTATGCAATGCCGGGTCGCTAGATGGGTGACCAAATTAAAAATATATCTCGTGCTTTTCCGTGCTTCGGAAGGCCCGTTAAGCCGTTTGTCCCGGTTGTTGTCGTAAGATGACAGTCGTTAAAACCCACCAACCCGCATTGGGCCAGCGTGGTGGGTTATGGCCCAATATCCCCACGTGAGAGGCCTGTGCCAAGCCGTGGGACGGTTATAGGCTGATGATGATGAACTTACTTAGCCGTCTGGTGAGTCCCAGCCGCGAAGCTCCCACTGATGTTGCTATGTATAGCGATAAGGCTGCGCGATATATTCAGCGCTTCGTCCGTAATGCTCTGCGTCTCCACACACTTTAGAGACAACTCCACTTGTTTTATTAGCACTTGAAAGTAGCATGAGTCTGAGAGAGGAGAGGTGTTAACTAGATATTAGAAACAAATAAAGTGTTGAAATATGAATACAATACAAATGATGTAAATTTAGAATAGAGTACCTAAGCATTTGTCAGGTGTATGTCTACCAATTTACTTTTGAGAAACGCTTACGAATTAATATAAAGCGTTTGCCATTACCATTTGTCTAGGGAGGGCGTATCGGATGGGCCGATACAAAGAGACTTACCACACCCTTACTAAAATATCAAACAATTTTTAAAAATTTTATACGTACCTACTAAGTAACTTTTAAACACAATTTTTTAGAGTAGATATTTCAGTAATCAAAATTTTAAGATCGGTGTATATTTTATTTATTTATTTAAAAACTAAGAGTTATTACTATGCGTCATACTAAATGCTACAAACCTTTCTTATACAGCAACACGCCTTGCTCATAATCAACTTTGAGATTAGCCGAGTTGCTTCCCGGACAGAATTTAATCAAACAATTGTCCAATGCTGTCATTCTTCTGATCAGAACTAGCATATAGCTAGATACGAAAGGCATTGGCCGCGACGATAGTATAATCCTAGTCACTTCCAGTATACGCGATGTGTCATCTAAAGTATTGCGAAGGAAGCTTTCTAACAGCATTGTTAGAGACAACAACAATCCACTGTATAGCACCGCACACGACTGTGAAATAAAAAGAAATTGTTGACATAAGAACATTGATATTATACATAGAGAAGTGTTGGCTACTTCATAACTTATCTTTATTATTGATATTTTTGCTTTATTCACAATGCTATATAGATATAGGATAAAATGTTTACTAGAATAAAACAACCAGTCAGTCAATTCAGAAAAAAAAGAGACAAACATTTTATCCTATATCTATATAGATAGCATTGTGAATGCAAAAATTTCAATAATAAAGATATTTATAAGCAATTACGACTTTATCGATTGATAAATACTTGCAATAGTATTTCTTTCGAATGTAAGGGGTAGACTTTACAGTGACGTAATATCGCTGGCTTGCACCGTATCAACTACTAGAAAAAATTCAACGAGTCTTCTGGGGTCTCGGTAGCTTAGCGGTTAGAGCAGTGGACCGGCAATCCAAAGGTCACGGGTTTGAATCCCGCTCGAGCTTTCCTGAGACTGGTTGTTTTTCTAGTAAACATTTTATCCTACTCATAACTTTTTTATTTTTATTAGAAAAGGAGGTGCTGTGTTGGCATTAGCGGCTCATTAATAAAATACTACCGAGCCAACTCTTCCCTTGGCTGTTGTAAAAGGCGACTAACGGACCAAAGACGGGTGACAGAAGGTTGCGGGGCGGGGAAGAAGAGCGCGGGCGGCGGGCCGCGTAGTAGGAACGCCAGAATGCCTACTCTCTTTCTCCGAAACGAAATTTCGGCCGATATTCGTTTGCTATTTATTTATTTATTGGATCACCAACAAGATAACAATGAATCAAGATACAGTTACGCAATGATAGGGATACAATTGTAAATGTAAGCTTATTTATAGATACGGAGAGTGTTCTGAAGAACTTTTTGATCTAATCCCGCCCTCTCCTTTCCTGTCCCGGACTACACGTGCTGGTCTTAGGAACCACCATCATACTGTGCAGAATATCAGCACTCGTACCAAAATATTTGGCAAGTCATTCCTCTGTTAGACCATTCAGCTTTGGAATTCTCTGCCAGCGCATGTTTCCCAGCTTCTATAATCCCGGGTCTTTTAAACGGGGCGTGAAACGGCATTTATGCAGGCCGTCATGAATGGGTGCGCTTCTTACCATCATGCAGGATGTAGTCACTATGACGTGTCACGTTAAAAAAAAAGGTGACAACTGCATGCAAATAAGGTCAACAGCAATGGCAAAAAAAACTATAAAACTAAAACGGTAAAAAAAATATTATATAATAGGTATTTCACTTAATAATTAGGTAGATATTTTTAATTCATAAGAATTAGGCGGTTTGTTTAAAGACAATGATTTAACTTTATTCAAAGTATAGTTAAATGTATCTATATTCGAAGACTTAGACAGGGAGTTATTCTGGGAAATCATTCTATTCAAAGGAGAGAACAGACCTAGATTTGACTTAGTGCTCCTACGTAACAAATAAATTATATCTAGAAACTCTAGGCAGCCTGAATGGACCTATTTAAAGCGCTTTCCATTATTTTTGAAAGGAGACCCGGCGTTTTATGCTTAAGTTGTATACTTTTATAATTTTTTAAACTGTTATTCATTATTTATCTGGCAATATCTGTCAACAAATGACAGTTGTTGACAAATGACAGCCGCTAGCTGTCTAATCAAACATGACGTGATGGCATTATTGACATTTCTCTTTTTTAAAAGCAAAAGAGTTATGGTTTATGCAGCTACGTTAGACATTTTTAAAGTAATATGTCTGTATTTTGAAGACTTAGTGTTTCCATATTAAAAAATATTAATAATTAAATAGGTAACTCTTATCCGCGATTCGATAAAAATAAGACAAAACTTGGTTAAGGTAGCAAATAAGCAAACAATTAGCTTTACTTTATGACCAAATTCTATTGTATACAAATTAAGCATTTTTTCTATGGAAAGTGCAGGTTCTCCTTTTAAACGATTTTTAAAAAAATCTAAATACCAAACCTATTTTGTATGAACGAAATTTCAGAAGGAATGGAAACCGCTGTAAATAGCAAACGGAAATCGGCCGAAATTTCGTTTCGGAGAAAGAGAATAGGCCCTCTCTTGTGTGCAGATGTCACCCCTCCCCCGTCGCCCGCAGACCATTGGAATGTCACGTATGAGTTTGCCAGCCTTTATAGACCTATTTATTTATTTATTATATGTAGGAACTTGCTTGCTTACAGTATACACCAACACGCCAGCAAGCTATATACAATAATATAAGATGACTGCTAGTAACCGCAAGAAACTTCAAGGGCTGGTCAGGTCAAGTGTTTTAAACATAGCAAAAATGTCAAAATAGGAATTTGTGTTTTTTTATATTTTATTAAATAATTCATTTTGTGAATTTGAATTCGATGTTCTTTGAGTATCTAATTTATTTTAAAGCAATAACATAAGAAAAAATTAAAGCAATTCAAAATAACGAATATTTACAACGCGCGGGCAACGGCCGGCCGGCCATTGACCCGTCAACGTAGGTACTGACGCGGACGGGTCAACCCCTTGCCCGCGCGTTGTAAATAATCGTTATTTTTAATTGTTTCATTTGCTTTTCCTGTGATCTTACTATTGAATATGATATGATAATATGATAACACGAATTCCTTTTTGTCATTTTTGTCATGTTTAAAACACTTGACCTGACCAGCCCTTGAAGTTTCTTGCGGTTTCTAGCAGTTACCTTATATAGAAGCATTAAACCTACCAGCAAAATATAACAAAAATCAATTAAAACACAATTTCTAAAAATCATTAAAAGGCAAGATACATTATGTGAAACGTATGCAATGTCATAAATCATAAATACAATGTCTAAAAAAATTCATGTTAAAATAAAATATCAAAATTAAAAAATGTCAAAATTAAATCACATACAAAATTTCAAAATAGTATAATATAATTACTCAACACCAATTACAAATACACAATGTCAATTAATACATAAAAAGTGCATAATAAAAATAGTAAATATTAATTTATAGTTTCATACGTCATATAACTATCTGCACACATATTTAGGCGTGATTTAACGCAAAACTACTTAGTAAAGGCATTCTACGCATACCTTTTTATACCCGACGTTTCGACCGAGTTGCACCGGCCGTGGTCACGGGTGGACTGCTGTCGCGGTGTATCGCCTCCGTTTGCGTCGCTGAGTCTTCATCCACCGTCACATTATTTATCCAACTACCGTCACACACAACACTAACGGTGTCCCTATTCCGTATACAAGCCTTATTCTGGTAGTTAGCCGATTGCAGACTAAAACGAAGTGGCGTTTTTGCAAACACTGGATTCCACGCTGATGATAGTTTGTGACCATCTTCCCGATTGAAATTGTTCGGATGTTTCTTAATTTCAATCGCTTCACGCACTACTCTTGAATAAAAGTGGCGATCTGTGGAGAGGACTTGCGTACGATGAAATTCGATCCAATGATTTGCGCCTCTTTCAAGTAAATGCTCCGCAATGGCTGATTTGTTAGACTGGCGGTTTTTCACAGCTGCAATATGTTCCTTGACCCTCTCATGGATAGTCCGTTTAGTCTGGCCTATGTAGGAACTACCGCAGCTGCAGTCTATCTTGTATACGCCTGGTGTTTGAAGTGGCAAAACATCCTTTGGGGAGCCCACAATGTTGTTGACCTTTATGCCTGGAGTGTATATTGTCGGTATCGAGTACTCGCGTAATATGTGGCCGATCTTGTCCGTAACTCCTTTAACATAAGGCATACGAGGCTGGTTGTCTTCTAACTTCGGGATGTTTGTCACTCTTAGTCGGCTGCTTCCGTAGTCGATTCACTCGATATCCGTTTTTATTGAGTACCTCCTGAACATGATCCAGCTCACGCTTTAAATGCTCAGGGTCACAGAGGTCAAATGCTCTGTTCTTTAGTGACGTTATCACGGATTGCAAGTGTCGAGGGTGGTGATGTGAGGTAGCGTGTAGGTATCTGTCCGTGTGCGTGGGTTTTCGGTAAACACAGTGTGTTACGGACCCATTTGGTCTCACGGTCATCTTGACATCTAGAAAGGCCAACGACCTATTCGCCTCCATCTCATATGTAAACCTCATCTTCGGGTGAAGGGAGTTGAGATGTTGCATCCACTGATCCACTTCCTGCTTGCTTCCTTTAACGACGCTGAAGATGTCATCTACGTATCTTTTCCAAAGTCGGATGGTCTTCGGACCGAGGCTCAGTGCCTTCTCTTCAAAATGTTCCATCCAGATGTTGGCAAGTACCGGGGCGACTGGGCTTCCCATTGCGACACCATCAATCTGTAGGTAATATTGACTTTGGAAAAGAAAATAGTTGCCGTCCAAACAGTGTTCAAGCAGATCAATGTAATTTCGCGGCATTTCGTTGACCTTCAGTTTTTCCCGGACTACGTCCAAACACTCCTTGATTGGAACATTGGTGAACAACGATTCCACATCGAAACTCACCATAATGTCGTCCGGTTCATATTAGGCTTTTTATAGTTTGGACAAAGTGGCGTGAGTCCTTGACGAAAGTCGGTGTTTTACCCACAAGTGGCCGCAATACTGACGCAACGTGCTTTGCAAGGTCGTAAGTAGGAGAAGCAATTTGACTTACGATAGGCCGCAACGGCACGTTGGATTTATGTATTTTGGGCAGGCCATATAATTTCGGTGGTTGATGTGATTTTGGTCTGTACAGTGACTCATACTCGTCTTCGGTAAATAGGTCTTGGTTGTCATTAATAAGAGATCGTATCTTACGCGTTACTCTGGCCGTGGGGTTGTAATTTACCGGTTTATATACCTTTTCGTCACATAGCAAGGCCTGTATCTTGTGTTGGTAATCGATAGTATTCATCACTACAGTGGCGTTTCCCTTATCGGCCTTAAGCACTAACACATCTTTGTTTTCTCGAATGTTTTTTAGTGCTTGACGCTCTTCCGTAGTGACATTACCGGCCGGCAGTTTCGATTTTCGTAAAACGACTGCGACGTCCTGCCTTAGGGTATCGGCATCGTTAGGTGGTACTCTATTACGAATAATCGTTTCTTCAACGCTGCTGATCACGACTTCGTATGGTATTCGCTTTGGCGTTGGAGCAAAATTCAAACCTTTGGCCAAGATGGTTACGGTAGTGTCATCTAGACTCACGCTTGATAGATTTATAACCGTGTCACTTAGTTCACTTGATACAAACGACCTTTTCTTCTCGACGAACCGGTTAACCAGCTTAGAAAACTTTCGCTCATGATTCGCACTACACAGTTCGAAGGTACGACTCGCTTGTAAAAATGTCACCCGATCACACAAATCATAATCCACCCGCGAAAGACTAACACTACAACTTAAATGTAACGCATATAACTCCTTATTTATTGTGTCCAATTCACTGTACTTGCTCCGAATTAACTGTCTCAGGAGACGTACACTCGCGTTTGTTAGAATCCTTCGCGAAAATGCGATATCGTTACGTGGTGTAATGCGCACACATGTAGGTAATAAGTCTCGATCGCGACACCTAACTAAAAATGCCAACGATGTTTCCAAACGCACCCGCCTTTTCCGAAGGACTTCTAGATGACGCACTTGTTTTGCAATATCCGACCCGTAGCGGTTTGCTATATACACTTTTAAACTTTCGCGTTCCATTATGCACACATATTTTAACGTCGGGTATAAAAAGGTATGCGTAGAATGCCTTTACTAAGTAGTTTTGCGTTAAATCCCGTCTAAATATGTGTGCATAATGGAACGCGAAAGTTTAAAAGTGTATATATAACTATCTTCTTTAATAATAAAAATAAATAGCCGAAATGTTTGTATGCGCATCATTTCAGGACGGCTGCACCAATTTGGCTATTTCGTTTTTTGTTGTGTTCGTAATTGTTGGGACAAAGTTTGTGTAAGAAAATATTTAAAAGTAGTACTTACGGAAAAGTGTAAAAATTAGATTTAAAAATCTCCATATAAGGTGATTGAGTGAGTGACATAGAAGAAAGTAGATGATGTAAGTAATGGAAACAGTTGGAAGAAATTTTAATAATATAAAAAAAATATTGACAGATTTGACTTTAGAATTGACGGCTTGACCATATTGTTCATTACATTCATTGATTGTATATGTCCTGCGTAACTCGTGTATTAATGTAATTTTTTTGTGCAATAAAGTATTAATAATAATAATAATTGTCAAGCCACGTCCGTTGCGCCATGTTTTGAACAGAACATTGTTGGAAACATAAATAAGGGGCGTGGCCTAATGTTTTGTCGAACAAATACACTTGAACGTGTTTGCCGGAGTCCTATATGTTTTGTCGAACAAATAAACTCCGGAAAACACGTGTTTGCCGGAGTATGTGGAAAAATCCCCCCGTTCGTCTGCGCGCGGAGTGAAGTTTTGTTAAAAACTTTATTAACTGCACATTGCTAAAGTCGCAGCGGACGGAAAATGTTTGAACAAAATTTGTTCATGAACAATGTTCTGTTTAAAACATGGCGCAGCGGACGCGGCTTTAGGCAGTACCTCAGAACAATAATTGTTCTGAGGGCAGTACGAAGTTCGCCGGGGCAGTTATGATATAATAATAAACATACTCACAGTGCTATCGAGTAAACTGCATATATTTTTGATAGTATCTATTAAGGTACTATGGCATTCATTCTTGTTGAATTGTTCTTCAAATAACTTGAATGTTTGTAAACTTTCAGGAGATTCCAAGATGTATGTGGCTACAGCTATCGTCCTTCGCGCAAAAATTGCCTGCTCATCTTTGTATAATGATCTGCAAACAGCAATTGTTGATCAAATTAAATGACTTCCCCACACTCAACCAACCACTAATTATCTAAGCCTTTTTAAGTTTAATCTCGATCATCTCGAGTTTTTAATGACCATCCATCATACAACAACTGAATGATACAAGAGAGCACCTGAACCTCATATTAAGTAATAGTACCCCGAACGCGCATACTGATGCACTTAATTATTATTTTATGTTTATTTAGATGTACAGTCACGAGTACCAATATGTAAACACTTTGACTCTTATTCCATTGTATTAAGAGTTACAATTGTTTACATATTTTTGCTCTTGACTGTACAATACAGATTACAAACCAGTAAATGTTTCATTAAAAAACAACGAATAAATCTGGATTGCAATTCAAAAGGATTTAGATTTAGAAAAATATTAATATTTAAACAATGATCACTGAGCATTACAATAGAAAAAGAAAAGAAAACCTTAAAATTATCCATAACCACAACACAACGTACCCGTAGGATAATATTATACACAAATTAACACACTTGGAATATTAATCCTTAGATTAACATTCCAAGAGCAGAAAGCAAAGGTAGAAAATTTAATTATTTTAAACATTTAAAAAATCGGCTATATGCGAGTCGCTTTCGCGCACGAAGGGTTCCGTACCATTATCTATAAAAACAGAGCAAAAACGAGCAAAAAAAAAATCACGTTTGTTGTATGGGAACCCCCTTAAATATTTGTTTTATTTTTATTGTGAATAATTATAACTATTGACATAAAACACTTTATCACGGATTAACTCGCGTTTAATTTATCCTGACGTTTCGAACCCTTTACAGGGTCCGTGGCCACAGGGAGACTGAGGTGTTGGTCGTCTCATAGTTACAAGTTATTTGCGTACCATCAATCATTTTTATAATTAACCGGGTGCGTTCGAGTTTGCACAATACGAGCTAACAATATTTTTAGGCCTGGCAATGTGTTGCTGTTAGGGCTGGGATTTAATGACCTGTATGATGGGGTCCCAGGCAGGGGGTAAATTCCAACCATCCTCTCTATTGAAATTTCGATGTTTTTTAATTTTAATAGCCTTGCATATCATCCTAGGGATGAATCGTTGTTCCTTGGCGAGTATTTGAGGTTTGTCAAATCTGATGTAATGGTTGGGACCCTCGAGAGCATGTTCACACACTGCAGACCTATTTTCGCGCCTATGCTTCACGTCGGCTATATGTTCTTTTACGTGAGTTCCTACACTTCTCTGTGTTTGCCCGATGTATGAGAGCACACAGTCGCAGTCCAGTTTGTACACGCCTGCATCTTGAAGGGGTATATTGCACATGCGAGTTAATCCGTGAAAAAGTGTTTCATTTCAATGTGTAGTGCTCGTTTAAACCTCAGAAAACAAAAATTATAACTAAATATTCTGTGAATATTTCAAGCGTCTACCTGCTGCCATTATCAATATCGAGCAAAAACGAGCAAATAAATCACGTTTCTTATATGGGAGCTCCCTTAAATATTTATTTTATTCTGCTTTTTAGTATTTGTTGTTATAGCGGCAACAGAAATGCATCATCTGTGAAAATTTCAACTGTCTAACTATCACGGTTCATGAGATACAGCCTGGTGACAGACGGACAGCAGAGTCTTAGTAATAGGATTCGTTTTACTCTTTGGGTACGAAACCCTAAAAAGGGAATCGTAGAACAGGTGGCGGAGTCAGGCGCCTGAATTGCGAAGAACGTGGATTCGATTGCGTCCATTTTTTTCAATGTTACAATATCTTAGTGCGCAAAATCATCAAAACTTTAATTTTTGTTCATGGGGAGAATTCACACTTTCAAACTTTCGCGTTCCATTATGCACACATATTTAGACGGGATTTAACGCAAAACTACTTAGTAACGAAACGTCGGGTGTAAAATGTATGCGTAGAATGCCTTTCATCATCTCAGCCTATAAACGTAAAAATGGGGATATTGGGCCATAACCCACCACGCTGGCCCAATGCGGGTTGGTAGGTTGTAACGACTGTCATCTTACGACAACAACCGGGACCAACGGCTTAACGTGCCTTCCGAAGCACGGAGGAGCTCGAGATGTTTTTTACCCATCAGGCGACCCGGCATTGCGAAAGTTGCTTAGCGGGCAAGATCGCAAGCCGAACGCGCTAGCCGCTGCGCCATCGAGCTCCTGCCTGTCTGCCGCCTGAATGCCTTTACTTAATAGTTTGCTTGAAATCCCGTCTAAATACGTGTAAATTAAATAACTCACCGACTCTGCAGTAACTCTTTTCTGTTCACCGTGAGAAAGAAAGAGGTGGCCTCTATGTACCTCTCATCCATCTCTTTCTGGAAGGCGTTAGTTACCCGCTGCGATATAGCTACCAGTTCACATTGCAGATCTTGTAGAACAGATTTAATGGCGCCGAATAACTGGAATACATGTCATATAAAATGTATGATTATAAAATGTTGTCTTGCTTTGGAAAATACATACATATATATAAGTACGACTATTATCCCCGAAGGGTTAGTCAGAGACAAGGCAATGAGGACAGTAAAAGCAGTCCTCTACCATAGTCCACTTTTCACCAAATAGCGAATGCACATGTGCTCAGCGTGACAGGTGGTGAGCCCATCGCCGCTCTATGCTGTTGGATGTATGTGCAGTCTTTAGTCCGGTCGTCGCCTTGTACGACACCCAAGGGAAGAGAGGGGGTGGTAGTATTCTTTCACAGTTACGCGACACGGTTGCATTGGAAAATGTTGAAAGAATTTCCCGAAGTAGGATTAGAACCTGCAACTTTTTGGCTATAGAGTCACAAGAGCATGGTTGGTAGTCAGACCGTCATCCAAGTCTATGAATACTATCAACTCTTCTTTGCTCGCTCGTAGTGGCTAACTTAGACCTAGGAGTCCCGGGTTAAATTCCCAGCGGTAGGTACATCTTTGTATAGTTGGTTGGGTAGGTGGTAGTACTTGTTAAGTCCGCCTGGCTAGCTACCACCATCTTTTCCAAAGTCTAGCGCCATATCAACAATGTTAAATGGCATTGTTGTGTCACGACAGTTTAGAGTAAGATAGCTAGTCGGATTCTCAGTGGTTCCGGGTGAAGCGCGCTTTCGGCTTTATCCAACACTTACTATCTGACATTACTTTCCCAGTATCCTCTTCATAGCTCTTCACAGAAAATAAAATAAAATGCAAACACAAATGTAAATTAAAACTGTACAAATACTTACACTAAAATATCTTTTCTGTACCGTTTCAGTTATTTCTTTTGCTGAAGCTATAACAGTCAAGTCTTCATATATGTGGCTCAGATGGACTTTGGTTTTGCCAGCGTCTTTACTAGGATTCGGAGTGGACGGTATCCTATGGAAAGTGCTGAAGATTCTGCATTTGTTCTGGGAATAGTCTGTGTGTTTCTGTAGTTTCTCATTGTAGTCTAATATTGAGTGGTGCTGTTCAACTGGATTTTCTAATATTAGCGGTAAGATTCCTGTTAATTTTGATGTATCTGAAAAGTAAAATTATAAGTTATATATCTTTGAACAAAATTCGTAGCACACAACAAACACAGATGATCATGGACGCATAGGCAATCATACACACACACTAACACACATACATATAAACATACAAACGCGCGCTCACACAAACTCATACACGCGCACACACACCCCCACACACACACACCCACACACACCCCCCTACACACACACACACACACACACACATATATACACACGCGCACGTAAAGACAGAACCACACACATAACTACTAATTTTAATTTTAATTACTAATTTTTATTAAATAAAATGTATAAGGGGTGTAACGGGGTTCTATCTTAGACCAATCGGAGCCCAAGTCAACCTCTCCTGCTCGTGGTGCATCCTGCCGAATAACGAACGAGGCTCTGGCGACCGATCGATGGCGGGATAACCATGCGTAGCTTAATAAGTGCACAGACTGGTGTCGGGCAGCAGCGACACCGGTGCGATAAGCTACGCACTGCGATTGCCAACCCGCATGCCCAGCGTGGCAATTATGGGCAAACCCTCCATGGCGACACAAAAAAGGCTCAGTGGCGTGTTCTTGGAGAGGATTATGTCCAGCAGTGGACGAGTATAGGCTGATGATGATGATGAAAATGTATAAATATAATTGAAAATGAAAAATGAAAAGAAATGAAAAATGTTTATTTAGCAAAAAACATAACTTAAGCCGAGATACAAGATTGATCAGTGACTCCCACACAAGGCTAGGCCTGACTCGTGGGAGTCAATTATTTTACAAAGCAATGTATCTGAATAGTGGATAGTCGTCATGAACAATAATAGTATACAAAAACAAGTACAACATTATATAATGATCATATATATAAACTGGACCATGCAAAGCGCGAATGCGGAGTGCGAGTGTGAAAGTGTAATGGGTAACCCTGCGATTGACTCTTGGGATCGGACAGCAGCGACAAGACTGCCACGGCTGTCCATTACCAGTTGGAAGGCCTTGTTATGCCGTAACCTTAATAATTTCCTCGGATTGCGCGTAATCCCAAGTTAATAATAGGGACAGAACCTTAGATTTGGCTTGTTGGTGTAGACAATGCTTTAAATCGCAAATGTTGATCAATTTATTGTAGAGGCGAGGAAAAATAAATTCTCTAAATCTTTGTGCAAATGTGGTTTTCACTTTAGTTGTGGGGACCTTGAAAGTTCTCTTTCTAAGTAGCTCATTATACCTTGGTAAACTTACAACTTGTTTGTGCATATACATTGAAGCTCTTAATAAAAACAATCTACGGACACTTAAGACTTGGGCTTCTTTGTAAACATCCGATGTGGGGTATCGCCTTGGTCTTCCCAGAGCCACCTTCAGAACCGCTCTTTGTGCTCTTTCTAATACTATCAATACGGAAGGGGCAATACCTCCCCATGCAAGTATACAATAGTTAATCACGGATTGGCACAATGCCAGATACACTGACCTGAGAACATTTCCATCAGTGATCTCCCTTAACTGTTTCATTATGTGGATTAGTTTACGTACCCTGGCTGAGGTAACTGAGATATGTTTTTTAAAGTTTAGGTTCTCGTCAAGTGTTATACCAAGATATTTTAAAAAAGGGGCTCTCTCTATATTACTACAATTACAATTTGGGTTTGCGAAACCAGTTTCCATAGCTGTAAAGTTAGAATTGTGAACTGGAATACTTTTAAAAAGTAATGGAGGAGGCTGCGATGCTGCCGTTTTATGAAAGCACAGAAATTTAGTTTTGCTTGCGTTGAGAGTTAGAATGTTATGATTTAACCATTTCTGTATTTTCTGCATACCTAATACGGCATAAAGGTGGGCCTCACGCCAGGTCTGACCGTAAAAAATAATGGCTGTATCATCAGCGTAACAGACTACGTCACTGTTCTGGAGTTGAATAGACATTATGTCATTTATATATGAGACAAATAGGGAGGGTCCCAAGATGCTTCCCTGAGGGACGCCAAAATGTACAGACTGGACCTCGCTTATAAGATCACCAACCTTGACACATTGCCCTCTTTCTGATAGGTAGCTGGTAAACCAATTAAGCGCGCAACCTCGAATCCCGTACAAACTGAGTTTTTTAATTAAGATGGGAATCGATACTGTGTCAAACGCCTTTGTCAGATCAAGAAAAACACCGACACAGCATCGATCTTGATCAAGGTGAGATACAATTTTGTCGGTTAGGAGAGTAACTGCATCCTCCGTTGATTTACCTTGGCGGAAACCAAATTGGCGATCAGAGATTTTACAATTGCCTTCCAAAAATTTGACCAAGCGCCTATTGACTACTCGTTCTAGAAGCTTAGAATACCCACTAAGTAAAGATATTGGGCGGTAATTACAAGGATCATCTTTGGTTCCTGACTTGTGGATGGGAAGTACTGCAGCTGTTTTCCATTCACTAGGAAAGACACCTGAAGATATGCTCAAGTTAAAAATTGCTGACAAGGGTTTGGAAATTACATGAGCAAGGGATTTAAGTAGTTTATTAGTAACCCCATCAATTCCCGGAGCACTATTTGCGTCAAGACAGCGAATGAAATTCATAACTTCATGCGGGTCAGTGGGTTCCATGAAGAAGGAGTTCTGAGGGAGAGGATCGGGAATGTGGACTTTGCTAGCAAGAGATTCCTGAGTTTCATTTAGCTCTGACATGATCTAACTTGCCAGCGTGTTACCAATCGTCGCGAAGTAAGAGTTACAAAAATCTAGAGATTCCCCTGCGGTTGTCATAATGTTAGTCAGTACTTGATTCGAGGACACGACACGCTCAGTATTAGTAATGTGTTTGATTGTAGTCCAGAGCTTTTTAGGAGTGGATTTGTGATCATTTATTTCTTTACTATAGTGTTCAACTTTTAGTTTCCGAATTAGACTAATGTAAAAGTTTCTGTATCGAGTGTACACGAGCTTTTTAACAGGATTATGGGGGTCTTTACGAAGTTGAGTATGCAATTTGTCCCGATGCTTAGAGCATCTGATGAGACCTGGAGTCATCCAGGGTTGCAAGATAATTTGAGAGCGACTAATGGTTACAATTTTGGAATGTTTCGAAACTGACTCCGCGACGGTGTTAGAGAAAAACCTAACCGAGTCAGTCAAAGAATCACTGGTCAGAACAGGGGACCAGTTAACCTGTTCCAGCTCAGATATAACCGAGTCAATGTCTACCTTCACTTTAGAGCGAGACGGTTTCGATTTCTGTTGATTCTGCGACTTGAGCATGATTCCCAACGCGGTTATGTCATGATCGGTGAGATCATTTGAACTGACGAAAGATTCCGCATAGCTTTTAGAAGACACGAAAATATGGTCTATGCAAGTCTTGTCATGGGTAGCTCGGTCTATGCCAGGGACAAGTCCGTGCTCCGCCAGTACACTCAGATATTCCGATGACGAGCTACTATCAGCCGCCGAGTCAAGAATATTAATATTCAGATCCCCTGCAAGGATAAGATGAGGCGAGGAATTAATAGATTTTAAGCTATAGTCAAGAGAGTGAATAAAATATTCTGGGTTTGAGAAGCTAGGTGACCTGTATACGGCTATGACTGAGAACTGGTTAGGTACCTCTGCCAGCACACAATTAGCCTCTTCAACGTTCGGTTCAGAAAAATGGGGAGTCCATTTGTCTCTTATATAAATCGTCACTCCACCGGACTTATTAATGAATTTCTTAGAGAAGAATGAAGCATACCCCGGCAAATGTCTAAAGGTCGTGTTTTCGTTCAACCAGCACTCACTAAGGACTATAACATCAAAGTCAAGACCAAACCTCTTAAGTACAACAAGGAAACCATCAAAGTTTTTTTGCATGCTCCTAATGTTGATATTTAATATTTTCAGTGAAAATTTTGACAGAATCTTTTCACCATCCTCGGGAATAGTTATATTATGGCACTTAATCTGATATGAGTTATCTATATCATCTAATAAGCCTAAGGGAGCCATGGGTAGATGTTAAAAAGTAATTTGTAGTTTTTCGGAATAGTGAGTATAAGTGCCAGACTAATAGTTGTTTTATAATAGAGTAGATATATGCCATTCCCAGCGAATTTCGAGAGGTTATGATTATAGATTTCACAAGTATGACTGTGAGTGAGTTCATGAGAGTTTGAGTTTGAGTAGGTGTATGAGCGTATTGCATGCCAAGAAATTAAGATTAAATACATACGCAATAAAAAACTAAGTATAAAAAATACAAAAAATGGAAAACTGAACAAGCGACAGGTAAGCAAAAATAACATACAGTCCTTATCCCGAGGCCAGCACATGAGAGGAGTGTAACGACTCCACTGTGGCTGTTGGTGTAGATTGTAACTCCTTTGAGTACCCTGGTCTGCGGAGACCATTGAGATCTTCTTCCTTGCGCTAGTCAGGCGTTCATTAACATATACCGAACTATCGGGACATTGGCCCACTATGTCTTTGTTTTTCAGAAATCTTCTAGTTTTAGCGTGTTTCATGAATTCATCACGTTTTGCTCGACGAGTGAAAGCGACCACTAAAGGACGTTGAAGCACACGGTTCTCACCCGAGTTCACTTTGAGGGTTATTTTATTATTTTTAGGCCCAACACGGGATACGTAGTCCAGATCAGTATCTTGGAGCTCAACTCCCAGTTTGGCGGCAGTCGTAAGCACCAAATGAAACGGATTTTCATTTGCGGTCTCTTCCAGACCACATATTTCCAATTCGTTGCCTAAGGCTGACTGAGCCTGGATGTTAAGCTGGGATTGCAAGTTTGCAACGGTAGCTCTAAGGATAACATTATCATTTTCCAGCATTTCAAGAGATTTGAGTCTCTGATCGTATTCTGACAACCGTAAGCTTATGTCATCGAAGCATTGGCGAAGATAGCTGATGTCCTCTCTGATCTCGGCGCTCAAACCAGACAGCTTAGACTCAAGGAGCTTACCAAATTGGTCATATGTTATTGAGCCACTTGCCTGTGCAAGCGGTTTGGGGGGATTCGAGGAATTTCCATGTATTTCAGAGCAACTTGTATCTTCAACTTGGGACACTATTTCGTCACATGACATGTTTGATACATCGTTTGACGACGGGGAGAGCTGTCTCCGCACTGGGGTGTTGTCCTCCTTGCGTCGAGTGACCCGCGAGCGAGACTGGCATTTCCAAAGTTTTTTTAAGCTTGCTACGTTGTCTTTAAAATAAGACGATGTCATGTTATAACATTTGTAGTGGTAACATTCTTTGCACGCAGAACATTTTAACTGCTCTTCAGGGCGAACAATTTTATTGCAAGCCAAACAGTTCATTATGTATACAAGCACCGGGGCTGCGTCGGAGCGTGCAGGAGCGAAGACCGTAGCAGCGGACGTAGCAGTGGTCGTAGCAGCGGCCGTAGCACGGTCGCCTCGGGCACTCGAGTCGTCGTCGGTCGGCTATCTTCGTGTCGTTACGCCGGCAGCGTAGGCCGGCAGCGCTCAAGGTCACGGTAACACTCAGTGGGCGACGTTATAAGAATGATTTTTGAGGTAGGTCAGGTTCGGGTCCGATAATTAATAATTTGAAAATACTTTTCAACACTATTCTTCAAGCGAAAAAGTTATTGAAAAACGGATTTCGACACTTTATTGCACTTGATGTTGGCTTCAAAATGATATAACAAATGACTATAACCACACGTTTAATTCACAACTTTTTGAGTGATTAATGCGGAGCGATAAAAATACCGTGTTGACTTATCAGTTGCGCACGCCGAAAAAAACCAGCAATTACAGCAACCAGTAATTATTAAATAAGATAGCCATTGCTATAGAAGAGCGGTATCTCCTGGTACAGGCTTAGCTTAAAAGGAGACTCGTGTCCCTAAAGAATGTAAAACAAAATATTGTTACAGAAAATAAACATATTTGATTTTTTATTATTTTTTTTTATTATTGGAGTTTATTTGAGCGTTTTTAAGGCGAATAATCAAATATTACGAAGATTAATAATTTTATTTAAAATGTTACAAAATTGTGTTGTGTATGAATGTATTAGGCTTGCACAAGAGATCCCAATAAGTCGTCGTGCTCCTGCGAGAGGGAGACCTCTGCAGACAACTAGGGTCGCCACCTTTTTTTTAGGAAAAATAAAGTATTTTTCATTTAGTTAGAACATAAAATAAAGTACCTACATCTTCGATCAACAATACAACTAGATGTCAGGTCGGCGCTAAAAATATGTCATGGTAAATAAAAGCCCACTTGAGAAGTGAGCTCTTATTTTCTCGCAAGGCAATAACAGCAAAAATTACTTTATTTGTTGCCCCTTATGGTTGATTTCACCACTAAATGTTATTGACGTCTTTTAATTTTTAGGAGTAATCATTGCTTTGCTCATTTGTTTGTGACGAATGATTGTAAGTTTAAGGTAATATTTAGAAGATTTGTGGCTTTATAACTAGGTGCCATGGTTGTAATTAGGTTGAACTTAAAAATGGTTTATAACTTTTGTCTCAGATTGTTACTAAAGAAAAAGTATTTATTCACATGGACAGAATTAAGCTTTGATTTTGTATGTGACGCGTTATCTAGTTGGTACTGTTGATTTTGATCGTAGGTCTTTGGACCTACATAGCATAAAAAAGGGGATTTCTTTATTTGTCCTTAAAAACGTATTTTTCGTTGCTCTTTGCGACATTTAACAAATATTTAAATTTTTTGAAGATATTTACAGTCTCTTTGCAACTCAGACCAAATAAAAAGCTTTGCAATCAAAATTTTGTGGCTATGGATACCAGTTTAATTAGTCTCATAAGTACTCCTAACCAATAACGTGTCAGTAACAATCAGTTTTACGTAAATAGAGTATTTTAGCGTACTTCATTGATGTCGTAGATTATAAAGTATGCCGACATGAAAAAGAGGACAATACTCTATTTTAGAGTACGGGTGGCAACCCTAGACACCACTAAGATAAGATGAATTAGTAGACCGATAGCGCTAGGTTTTGAGGTTTCAAAAATATTAAAGTTGTTTATGTTTCACATATAGTTTCCGGACCTTTTGCCCAACCTAATATATTAGTTTGTGTCATCCTAGGTACTTGCATAGGTAGAAATTTAGGTATTTGTCGCTTCAATCAGTATTGGACGAAAAGAAAATTAGAGATGAAAATTTTACTGTCATGATAATAACGAAGTAGTAACTGATGTACATAGGCAATTTGTGTCATTTCTGTCCACGAAAATCCTGATATTTAACCAGTACTTATTACGTCGCCCAACTAGCTCTGAAAGAATATTACAATAGGTTAAATAGGTGTTACGCGTTTTAGAGTACTGATATCTATTGTTCAAAACATTTTGTGTCGAATTCATCCACGACATTTATAGATATTTCATTTTTTTATTACAAAACCCTGTAAAAGCCACAAAAGAAAGTGCAAGTTATTAGAGTTTAAGTGTTTTTGATTATTATGGTGTAACAAAACACGATTCATAATTTGTGTCATTTTAATCCACGAATTCTTGTTATTTTAATAAAAACAGACTTCTAAGCACGTGTAGGGCGAGCGCGGGGAAGAGCACGGGCGCGGGCGGCGGCGCCGGCGCACGGCGCGCAAAATTCGAAGCGTATCGAAGCGTCATGCTCGCGTCAGGCCCTAATTTATATACAAAACAACCGGCCGCTCGCGGTTTCACCCGCGTGGTGCCCGTTCCCGTAGGAATATCGAGATAAAAAGTATCCTACGTGTTAATCCAGGTCATAAACTATCTGTATGCCGAATTTCATTCGAATCCATTCAGTAGTTTTTACGTGAAAGAGTAACAAACATCCAGCCATACGTTCCCGTGGTAATATCGGGATAAAATATATCCTATGTGTTAATCCAGGTTGTAAACTATCTGTATGCCGAATTCCATCCAAATCCATTCAGTAGTTTTTACGTAAAGTAGTAACAAATATCCATACATTCTTACAAACTTTCGCGTTTATAATATTAGTACGATGTATGCTGTATGCAACGTCTCAAATCAGTTCTCCGTCGAAGCCACGCATACGGCGCGGCACGCCCCGTGCACGGCCCGGTCTAATATAATTCATCCCTCAATCTAAAATAATATTGACCCTTATGCTACGGCCACACTATCGCGCTAGTGCGAAGATTCACGTTGTCGCGACACGTCTGGCCAAACACTTCGTCATAATAACGCGATGCATCATCGCGTTATGCTACGGCCACACTATCGCGGTAAAATTCTTGTTCCGTTGTCGCGGTAAAAACCTCATGTTCCGTTGTCGCGATAAAGCTTGGCCACATCATAAAAAACTTCGCGACGATGCCGACGTCGCGATAATTGTGAACTTTGTCGCGATAATGCATTTCAACTAATGGTGGGTAATATATTCGAAACTATATATCGATATTTGATATCGGATTCCTAACCTATAGCTAACATATATTTTAATATCAGTGATATCGGTATCGATCATTTCTACGGACTATTAAAAATTCATGAAATATCGTGTTTTTTACACTATATAAGGTACTACCGGGTGACAAGGCCCACAGTTTTCCAAGGCCCAAGCGCAGAAAACTATGTTTATTACATTTGATCCGTACCAACTTCGTAGCATGCATGAAACACATCAATATGAACGCCGAAACGCAGCAGCGGATAGCGAGCGGCCACCATCTTGTCACTGACATCCGATAGTTCGCTGACATCGGTCGCGGCCGCTCATATTACTAATTTTGGCTCCTAAAAACGTCAGTTTTTACTTGTTTATACTACGATTTGTCAGTAGATTTTTATTTAGTGTGTTTATTTGATCATTACTCTTTTGATATTTACATAAACATGTGCGATTTTATAGCCTTTTATTTTGTAAATATTCAATTTGTGTTGTAAAGCCCATAACGGTTAGGAAGGCCCAATGAAGTAGTTGCTTGGACCTTAATAGGAATTTTAATTAAATAATTTTAGCATAAATAACCAAAATGTATAAGTAAAATCTAATAATAATGCAATAAACACTTAAAAATTCAATATCTCGGCTGTTTTATTACACAGTGGAAAAGTATTTTTTTGTCCCAAAATATTGATCATTTTAGTATCCGATTGGTTTTATCGAAATTTATGAATGTTACAATTTTTATGTGTTATATACACATAAAAATTGTAACATTCATGTTATGGTCTTTAATACTTACTTTTGCTCCAAAAGACTTAAAAACGGCACGGGCCTTATTGGGCATACTATGTTTAGTAAAGCCCAAAATAAGGGTTTTTAAAAATGTTTATAAACCTAACTTATTATCGTTGTAGCTTGTGGGCCGTGTCACCCTGTAGTACCTTAGTTTCAGAACGCATCGAATCGATATCGGATTTTGATGCAATATTATATACTTATAAATTTCTTTTCAATAAATTTAGATGACTCAGTCAGTTTACATTGTTCTAAGTGAGTGAGTGCCTATTAATTAAGTGATCAGGATTTAGTTAAGTAAGTTAAATTTTTCTAAAATAAATTTATGTACCTCTAATAATTTTATTCATTAAACTTTTACAACCACATTAGTTTGTTAAAAACTACCGATCAATGATAATTCAATAAACATCATCGATACGGTACAATATTCTTGAATCGGATCACGTACAATATAGATTAGTGATCTCAACGCACACCGCATTTCTGACGCGATACTTAGTGTTTTCCAAAATATAAAGTTTTAGCTATGCGATTCTCTAAGCGACACATAGACGCTGCGCGCATGACTGCGATATGAAAGAGACAGAGTCATAAAAAGCTAAATTCAATATACATGTCCCAACTCGGGGCACCGACCACCGTCTCCAGAGAAAGACAGCCTGATCTGGTACAGCGACGGATCCAAAATGGAGTCAGGCACTGGAGCAGGTATCTTTAGCAATGACTTTAAGCACAGTCAGAGTATGGGAAAGTTCGCTTCTGTTTTTCAGGCAGAAACCTTCGCAATTCTCCTGTGCGTTAAAAAGAATCTAGCACTTGCTCCCAAGAAGCGTAACATATTCATCCTGAGCGACAGCCAAGCCGCACCCAAGTCACTTATATCGCCTTGAATCTACTCCAGCCTTGTGCTTGAAACCATAAAGCCTTAAACAAGCTAGGTAGGCACAACAGGCTGAGGTTGATCTGGATACGTTGATTTTAACGTACCACTTGGGAATCCAAGGCAATGAAATGGCCGATGCACTTGCTAGGGAGGGCTCAGGGACCCCATATATTGGTCCTGAGCCGTTTGTGGCACTAGCATCGAGTACCATCAACAAAGCCTTCAAGGACTACATCCAAAACAGGCATAGAACCGAATGGAAAGACCTACCCGGCATAAGACACTCAAAATACTTCATAGGCGAAGGCAGGCCCGATTAATCACCGGTGCCCTGACTGGGGACTGTGCCATAAAACAAATGCTCCACAAAATGCAACTAGCAACAGACAACCTGTGCAGGGCATGTGGAGGGGAAACGGAGTCCATGCAGCACCTACTGTGTGACTGCGACTCTTTTGCCAGGAAAATAAATAAATCTTCTGGGATCGGCCTACCCGAAACCAGTTGATTTTAGGCTCTTCGCCCTTAAGGACATTGCCAAGCTTATGGCAATTATCTTCACTGAGGAGGCAGAGTGATAGGACGGGGTTGCACAAATAGGCGGTTTGACGGCCGGGTAGTTTAGTGGTCAGCGACAAATGTTTGTGTGGTGAGCACGAGCATTTTGTGAGCGTATTTATGTATGTTTGTGTATCCGTTATTCAGTCACCATAGTTCGGGTTATGCTTAGTTTGGGGCTGAATGATTGGTGTGACAGTTGTGATTTTGTTTTTGAGATTTTTGTCTTGGGGGTAACATAAAACCGGTTCTTATTCGTAATATTTTATTACTTCTAATACTTTATCGTTACTCCAATCCATAATGATCGAAACAGAATCATTTCGATAGTCGTATTTGCAACACGTTCACAGAGTTCACACCTCTAGTTGTCTCGCAGTCAGTCCTCTTAGGTCAACTAAAGTGTGCGAATAAAGTGTAGCTGCACGAACTTTATCGCGACAAAATTCTTTGATGAGCGGCAATTTACCGACAGCAGCGCGTTAACGCAATGATGCATCGCGCTAAGACGAAGTGTTTGGCCAGACGTGTTGCGACAAAGCGAATCTTGAAAATAGTGTGGCCGTAGCATTAACGCGCCGCTGTCGGTTAATTGCCGCACATCAAAGGATTTTGTCGCGATAAATTTCGTGCGGTTATACTTCCTTCGCACACTTTAGGTGACTGCGAGACAACTAGAGGTGTGAACGTGTTGCAAATACGACTATCAAAATTATTCGGTTTCGATAATTTATGGATTGATTTAGATTTGATAAAGTATTAGAAGTAATACAATATTACTAATTAGAACCGGTTTAATGGAACCCCCAAGACCCAAATCACAAAAAAAATCACAACTGTCACACCAATCATTCAGCCCCAAACTAAGCATATCCCGAACTATGGTGACTGAATAACGAATAAACAAACATACATAAATACTAATAAACATCCATGCCTCGGTCACACACATGCTCATGCTCACCACACAAGCATTTGGCGCTGACCGCTAGACCACCCGGCCATCAAACCGCCTTTTAAATATTAACTTTTTAATATGTTATCAATTTTAATAAAATAAAAATTAAAGCAAATGAATTCTCCTAAGAACTAAGTGGTAATAATAGTCTTAAAATGAACAAAAGTTAATTATCACGAACACCTGAAGTATCAAAGTGACAGCAAAACAAATAAAACAAATAGACCAATCCATACAGTACATAAAATAACTAGCGAATAGTTATTCCAACTCTTTTCCAAGTTTATTAGGAAGAAATTATAACCTTCCTATTCCCAATTTAAAACACATCTTAATAAGTTTTTATTTCTAAGCAAATAATCAAATATTACAATTAAACTAGTATTAAAAACTAGCAAACTTATGCAATGTTAAACAATATAAAAGTACTAACTTTGTCCGATTTTTGTGTATAGATAGATAACATCCACCACCGTCTTTTATTTTCATCCTTCTATTTATTTTGTTCAAATAATAAAGATGCGGAAAATAATTATTTGCCGACATGTAATAAAGCGCAACCGCCTCTTCCATTTTTTCCGTTGAAATTAGAAGTGGGCGATACAAATTGTATATAGTTACTGAAACGTATAATTATTGCAACAATTTCGCCAAATCCGATATCGATGCGGTCTGAATCTATATATTTTGGAAAACACTATATCGCGTCAGGAATGCGGTGTGCGTTGAGACCACTATGTTGTAGGTACGTGATCCGATTAAAGAATATTGTACCGTATCGCTTATATTTATTGAAATTATCATTGATCGGTAGTTTTTAACAAATAACTGTGCTTGTAAATGTTTAATGAAATAAAATTATACCTACCTACCTACATTTTATTTTAGAGAAATTCAACTTACTTAACAAAATCATTATCTCTTAATTAATAGGCACTCACTCACTTAGAACGTGGTTAAACTGACTGAGTCGTCTAAATATTGAAAAGAAACTTATAAGTACCTATATTGCATCAAAATTCAATATCGGTTCGATGCGTTCTGAAACTATATAGTGTAAAAAACACGATATTGCATGATATTTTAATAGTCCGTTGATATGGTCGATACCGATATTAAAATATAATTATGTACCTACCATAGTTTAATAATCCGATATCAAATATCGATATATGGTTTTGAATATATTACCTACAGGTAATTAAATTGCATTATCGCGACAAAGTTCAAGATTATCGCGACGTCGGCGTCGGTCGCTAAGTTTTTTTGATGTGGCTAAGCTTTATCGCGACAACGGAACACGAAGTTTTTATCGCGAAAACGGAACCAGTATTTTCGCTGTCTATTTTGGCCGTAGCATCAGAGCAAAGTATTGACCACATTGACCATTGCCATTCGTAGGTAATGGGATTGCAGACGCGCTCCGTTCAAAATTAGCAAGTCATTATTGTAATCTCTATAGGTAGGTACACATTTGTTAATTACGTAGCGTAGATAAATAAGAGTCAATTAATACTTAATATGATAGGTATGTAATTTAAATGAAAGAAATAGTACCGAACGAACGTGTGTGCGTGCGTATGCCCCCCCGCCCGCTGTCGCCTGCCCGCGTCCACCCGGGTCAGCCCGCGTCCGCCAGACCGCAACAATTTGCTTTTGTGTTTTATTCATTTAAATATCGTGCATGAAAATGACACAAATTTACAAAGTCGATTTTTCATGCATTTATGATATTGAATATGTGAACTCTAATCATTGTAATATTTTTTTTATGTGTTTGTAGCTTGAAAAAGCAAAATAATAAAAAATCTTACAATTGCGTGGCTTAATTTGGCACAAAATTATTTAATGGGCATATGAAAGTGATCTGAGATAGGAAATAGTTATTTCATCAATTGTAATTTTTTGTTTGCAATGTTTTTACATACTGAGCCTAATTCAGTTTGCACTGGACGAAGATGACACAAACTGTGTTTGCACACTCCGCAGGCTATCTTAAATATGATACCATAATTATTATAAGCTTTAAATTAATTTTGCCACTTCTGCTTTGAATAAAAAGAATCAACCACAAAACGTCGAATTGCTGAAAATGCAAGTGACAGATGTGACACAAAACGCACTATTAGGCTTCTTAGGTACGACTGTATCGACAAGCAAAAAAAAAGTAACTTTAGAATTTTTTAAACTTATGACCCCAAAATAGCCTAACGCTATCGGTCTATTAGGCTGTTCGTTGCGTTAAGCGGACACCCGCTCCATATGACCGTCGCGGGCGTTTGGCTGGCTAAGCATGTGACAGAAGGCCTGCGCAAATTTGGATATGTTCTTTGTTTTTCCAGAATCAATCCCATGCGTGGACTGCCGCGCGCGGGACCCGCTCATTGTAGCGGACACCTTTAGGCATTCAATTGACATGGTTGCAAATAAAACAGGACTCAAATAGGAATGTTAAGAAAGTCATAAAATTAAACTTTCTTAATTTAGAGGTGTAGAATTTGTCACCACTCTATACAACCTTAATTTTTCTTTATACAAAACCAATTAAGGGTGAGTTTCACCCATGAAACTGAACAACTTTTCCCAAGAAACCTATGTGCAAAAATTACAAAAAAATTTCGATCTCCCATACAAAACTGTCCGATCAGCTGACGACAATAGTATGGGAGATCAAATTTTTTTTGTCATTTTACAAAGGTTTCATGGGGAAAGTTGTTCAGTTTCATGGGTGGAACTCACCCATAATTGGTTTTGTATAAAGAAAAATTAAGGTTGTATAAATAACATAAAAATCGATTGCCACAAATGTATGTTCACAAGGCATAACTTCAGAATTTATTTGGCTATTTTTTTCTTTGTTGTGTTTTAATTATTAGGACAAGGATTGTATGAAATTATGTGTTAATTATGTACAAAGTGGACTGCTAGTAGAATATATTACATACCCTCTCTATATATCTTATTAAGTTTGAGAAAGATAGCTTCATTATCTGTTTGTACTCCATTTGTAGATACTTTAACTCTTCTAGCTTGAGATGTAGTATCGTTGAAATATGAGTTTCTGTGACTGAAAATGAAATAAATAGCTTATTTTCAATAAATAGGTATTATAATAGTGTATGTGGATACCAAAAGGTTGTAATTTAACATTTTTTGTTCAAGTGTGTAATGTTTGATATAAATACTTATGATCTAACGTTCATTTAATATAATTTTATTTGGTACAACAATTGACTTGATATAATAAACATTTAATATAATTTTAGAATCTATAATTTCATGTGATATAATGTCCATATGATAAAATAAACATTTGATATAATAATCTAATGGTATAAAACATAGTTCATATAATACTCAGATCCAAATGGCACCATCCAAGAAAGCAAGCACGCACGCACGCAAGCACGCTGCATGCAAGCAAGCATGCAGCGTGCAAGCAAGCATTCAGTGTGCAAGCAAGCATGCAGAATGCAAGCAAGCACGCAGCATGCAAGCAGGCATGCAGCAGGCATGGTTTCTTTCACGGCTTCGGCGCTGCGAGGCTCTGGCGGTCCCACACGAGCTTATCGTCGCAGATGGCTTACGCTCACCACCGTAGCCACGGCGTTGAGAGTTAAAGCCACCTGCTCCTCAGCTCGCGGGCCGCCTCGCCCCTCCGCGGGCTTAAATTACACTCTAGCGTATGGCAGACAAGTCTATGTGGAGTCGGTTTTGCCGCGATTCGTTTCTGTCACTGACTTTTGTGGCACAACCTTACCAAAAACACAACGTTTTAACTTTTAAAGATTTTTTTAAAATCAAATTGGGTTAAATCATCAGCCAGAAGACGTCCACTGCTGGACAAAGGCCTCCCCCAAGGATCTCTACCACAACCGGTCCTGTGCTGCTTGCATCCAGCGGCTACCCGCGACCTTCACCAGATCGTCAGACCACCTTGTTGGAGGCCTGCCCACACTGCGTCTTCCGGTGCGCGGTCGCCACTCGAGAACCGTTCTGCCCCAACGGCCATCGGTTCTACGGGCGATGTGCCCTGCCCATTGCCACTTGAGCTTGGCGACTCTTTGGGCTATGTCGGTTACTTTAGTTCGTCTACAAATCTCCTCATTTCTGATTCGATCACGTAGAGAAACCCCGTGCATAGCCCTCTCCATTGCTCTTTGCGTGACTTTGAGCCTGCTAATAAGGCCCATAGTGAGCGACCACGTTTCGGTACCGTATGTCATCACTGGCAACACACACTGGTCGAAGACTTTCGTCTTGGTACACTGCGGTATTTTGGACGAGAAGATATTACGTAGCTTACCGAACGCTGCCCAGCCGAGTTGGATTCGACGATTGACCTCTTTCTTAAAGTTGGACCTACCTAATTGGACTGTTTGTCCCAGGTATACATATTCGTCAACAACTTCAAGAACAGAGTCTCCAACCTTCAGAGGAGTGGGTACGACACGTGAGTTAGACATGATTTTCGTCTTCTCCATGTTCATTTTAAGGCCCACTTGTTGAGAGACTCTGTTCAGATCACCGAGCATTGTGCCGAGTTCCTCCAGGGTCTCAGCCATGACTACTATATCGTCGGCAAATCGAAGGTGACTGATGTTGATTGATGTGATTTTAAAGTATAAATTATATCAAATAAAGTTATAGAATATGTTATTATACCAATATAGCTTTATAGAAAAAGTTGTTATAGAATATGAGTATTATATCAAATGACTAGTATACGTTATGTTGTTATGGGAAGTGTATATAGATCAAGTAAAAATTATATCCAATGAACGTTATGTCCTTTGTAATTAGTTCATGTGTCATTATATGAAAATACCCTTTTTGTTCATAATATAACAATTTTAACTGCAAAAATGTAAAGAAGGCATAAATAATATTTACCTGGTTGATATGTCATTGTTTCCAAGAGTGACTTGTGTAAGTTTCAACTTGGATGATTCTAACTTTTTACACTTTTCTTTAATGCTTATAATTTCCAGGTTTTTAAAATCCAGCTGTGTTCTTAAATCGCTCATCACACTGTTAGCCGCGGACAGTTTCTCAGTCCACTCAGTCTCCACTCTCTCCTGAGCTTTTATTTTGTCCATTCGAGCATTATCAACGGCCACTTGGCACGACTTCAGCTGGGTGCGAAGGATTGAAGCTTCACCTTCTTTGGTTACACACTTCTCTAACAATTTCCCATTTTCAGATTTCAGTTTTGTATTATTTTCTTGCAGTTTCAGTAGCTGTCTGTACATGAAGTCAGGGTCTTGTCCTTTGCATACTTTGTCATTGAACACCAAGTCATCATTGATGCTTATTTGTTCATTTCGTTTACTCTGAACTTGAGTTGACATACCTGGCAAAGGTGACGAAATTGTGCTGCATTTGTTTTTTAAGTGTGTTGAGATAGCGCTCGGTGGGTTAGCACTCGGTTTCTTGAAAGTAAATGCGGTTTTCGACGACGTACTAGGGGTTGGCTCATATTGAGTACTTGTTGATCGTGGCTGCATACACATGCTGTAGTCAGGTAGACTACTAACGTCGTTGTATGCCTGCTCGCAGGCTTGGCTCGCCAGAAGTAGGATTTCGTCGTCATTATCATCGCCCCAGTTGTTATGGTCAAGTTCTGAGAATTTAACACAATTTCTAACCTTGCATCTAAGTTTACACCTTAGTTTTTTAAGTAATATACTTATAAATAATAATAAAAATATAATACTTTGTGCTGATAACACAAAACTAATAAAATTCAATAAAACCATTTAAATTATCAAAAACTAAAAGAAAACAACAATAAACTAGCTAAATTACCTTTGTTGTTAGAATTTTGACTCAATGGAAAATTGTGGTCAGATATGGTGATATCAAGTTTAGCTTTTTTACGATCACCATGTTGTTGATTAAAAACGAATCTTTTAGACATTTTGAAGGATTTAACACATTTTTGGTAAGAATAAACACAAATAAATTACATTACTTTATTTTAACTTTGGCGGTCTTCCACCATCAGCAAGCAAGTGTCATTTACTGTCATGTCACTGTCAGTCAGTGTTGCCAACTCTAAAATTTGTCGGATGGTAGAACTCTTCGAAAAATACGGTAAATTTTCCAAAATTATGTTGCAATTTATATTTGAAATACGGTAAAATTACCTTGCCCATTTATTTTTAAGTTCATGAAATAAAACTCATATTTTTATTCAGAATCAGATAGTATTATTGTTTCAATATTTTTGTACATATCAATATTATGTTTCTCAATCATATCTTGAGTGGGATTAAAATCAATACAATTTTTTCCGTGTCGCTGTATGGCCTGCTGCGTTAAAAGGTTTCCCCTGATGGTTTAAGGAGTTTACTCCGTTTTCTCGTTTTGATGTCGTTGACTCTGCTGAAGACTCTTTCGCACTCGGCATTCGAGTGTGGTAGCGACAAAATGGCCAACATAAACTTTGGCAATTGTTTGAAATGGGTTGATTGGGCATCCTCTTCACTAACCCGCATTTGTCCTACCTGAGAAAAAAAATATGATTAGGGTCCCGTTGCTATAACAATAGAAATAGAAACTAATATGAATCTGGGGGCACGGCAGCTTACTTGGAAACTTACCTGGTGCCAAAACACGTCAGGAGGTTGACTTAAATCCAAATCTTTGTGGTAAAGGGGCAACTTCCGCCACTCATCATCTAGTTCTTGTTGATCTTGGATGGAAGTTGGGGAAATTCTAGGCAGTAATGGAAATAACGTTGAAATTGATTCTTCTCTGTCATTTGAAATCACTCTGTCTAGATCAAATTTTGCTATTTCTGACATAATTTTGTCATTAATAGAGTATCGTTTACGAATGCCAACACAAGCTCCAACAATAAAATTTTTGCACATCTTTCTCAGAGTTAACTTTCTTTCATCATCTTCAATAGAATCTAATTCTTTCTGGACACCTAAACCCAGATATATATCTTTCAGGTCTTTGTGATTTATTTCTGCAGTTGGATCTAAAGTTTCAATAGGAGCAGAGTTTACATAGTTACGGTTTAGAACCAATAGTAACAGCTCTTTATAAAAAGCTGTCATTTTCTCGTCTAGTTTTGTAATCAAAACGGATTCGCTTTGAAAATAGCTGTTTAATTTCGTAAATTTTGGCAACATCCAAGCCAAAAAATAATAATAGGCCTTCATAATAGGATTGACAGACATGAATGAATATCACGGCACTCCGAATCTTCCAGCCATTTGCTATCGAAATAAAGACGTAACGCATCCCATTGTTCAAGAATCCTTTGGACTACTGCGTTTAGGGACAACCATCTAGTTTGTGCTGGTCTAAGAATTTTATGCACATCCACCTCAGCAAAATGCTGGAACTCTTTAAACTCACTCTGCCTTTTACTACTGGATTTAAAGAAGTTGTAAATATTTCGAGCCAGTTTTTCACAATTAGCAGGAAGCTCTTTACATGCGTCACTAGCGCAAAGATGGAGGGAATGGCAAATGCATTTGATCACTATTATACCTGGACAATGTTGACGAAATCTACTTGATACTGAGTTATTTCTTCCCATCATTGCGTTGCATCCATCAGAGCCGAAACCTATTATATTTTCCATTGGAATGTCAAACTTTTTAAAGGAATCAATGACAGTATTATACAGTTTTTCGGCGTTTGCAACGTGATCGGTTGTTTGTTCATCAAATAATTGAATCAAGTCCCAAAACCGAGAGCTCACTTTTTTGTTCGTTGGATCATAATACCTCACCACTACAGCTATTGTCTTTACAACAGCAATATCTGTGCTTTCGTCCATCAAAATTGAAAACTTTTGTGACTTCAAATCACTGATCAGGTTTTCTTTTTCAGTTTTACCAATACAGTTATTTATTACAGCTTGAACTTTAGTTCTTTTTAATCTAATATCTTTGGCTATCTGAGAATCTGGGCACAGCTTAGGTAATAAATCCGCTAAATGGTCCATGACATTATGAGATATTTTATGCTCAGCAACGAAAGCAGCTAATTTTATTTCAGCAGTCTTTACCAATTGCTTTTCTGTAGTTGGCATGGATTTAAATGCACTTACTATAGACTGTTGTTTTTTGGATGTCGAGGCACTACATCTTTTTATATTATTGATGTGTTTATTCCCAATTAGGTGGCGTTTTATAACACTTATTTCGGCAGTAAAAGATACATTGCACACATTGCAGGTTGCCTTTGATAAGTCCCTGTTATCTTTTCTTAGCCAGTCACAATATTCTTTATTCAGCAACCATACGTCCCGAAACTTTTGCTTATAATAACGCTTTCTTTTAGCCGGTACTTGTGTTAGGCTTTCTTCTCTTTCAGAAGCGCAGTCGCTATCAGTATCACTATCCATATTTAAAAAAACTCAGATCACCGATCACCACCACAACACAATAAACTATGCGTGCGCAGTGCGCTCTATGAATGATTTAAAACAATTTCAATTCAGATACTAATAAACCAGGTAAATTACAAAGGTTTAAGCTCAAATAAAGGCAATGCAATCGACATACCTACCATATTCGTGTGCATAATACGTATCACGCTATTGGGGGAATTCCCGAACATAGTAAAAGTGTGCGAGAAGCGTAAGGCAGTGTTGCCGTTAAATAAATTGCAAAATAACCAAAAGTGATAAAGAAAATAACAATGGGCGATTTTCTGACAGCCCAAATTAAAAAGTAAAAATTAGTTCAAAAATACTCGATAGATGTCGTTTTATGAAAGCTGGGCTACTTAAGGGCTGTAATAAATTCTACACTTTTACTTGTCTACCAAAAGAATAAAGAAATAGTATTTACTTACCTATTTATATTCAGGACATCCAGAACCTATTTCTATTTTGGAATAGAATAAATATTACGCAGCCATACACGTGCTCTTCATGAACCCGCCTTTTACTAAGCGCCATACTAATCTATGCTAAGCGCCATCTATGAAGTCATTTACGAACCAATTTCTTTTTTTTTTTGATCTCGGAAAATCGCCCATTCAATATCTCGAAATTATTTTAGTTGAGACTTGAGATACACTTATCAAAATAATGATGATTGATGAATGTAGATGAAGCGAAAGAAGTATGCAAGGATCGTAGCAAGTGGAAGGAGATAGTCTCTGCCTACCCCTTCGGGAAAGAGGCGTGATTTATGTATGTATGTATGTAGATTTAAAAAATAAGATTCATTCAAAACTTTCAATGGGTATTACGGTGTTTTTTGCTACCGTAATTAGTTTGCTACGGTAGGTGGTAGATTGAGGCTAATTACGGTGTATTTACCGTAATTACGTTGCAGTTGGCAACACTGTCAGTCAGTCAATTTTTTTTTTAATTATTTGTTCCGTGAAGGAACAGGCTAAGGTCTGGACCATACTGCCTAGTCATTAGTTTTTTTTATTTCTTTTTTCTTGATGATAATGAGTGGTGATTAAGATGATAAATGATAAATGATGTTCCCCAAACCCCTTGAGTCCTCACTGAGGACTCCTCAGTAAAGATGTGGGACTTTACTGAGGTCTCACGCGGACTTCTTGAGAGAATTTGAAAAGTGATGTGGCACTGTTTTGTTTCATTTGCCAACACTCATGCACGTTTACAAACACTTAACGGTTAATAATCTACTATTATTTAACAATAATATTCAAAAAAACACAAATTTTAGAAAGTAAAACAAAACTGCAGACATGACGCTTCACTTTGCCGCCAAGAAGACTCAGTCAGTCAATGGCATGGCCTGCTCGTTTTTATTATTTTACAAATTCAAAGGGATCTAATTCATACATCTAAAACTTTAGTTGATCATATTAATTGAAAATTATCAAGATAATCATGCATGAGTTGTTATAATAATTATAACAACTCATGCATGATTATCTTGATTTATCACAATGGGCGATTTTCTGACAGCCCAAATTAAAAAATAAAAATTAGTTTCAAAATACTTGATAGATGGCGTTTTATGAAAGCCGACCCGTTCCAACCTAAGGGCTGTAATAAATTCTACACTTTTGCTTGTCTATCAAAAAAATAAAAACATAGTACTTACAAATTTTTATTTAGGATCTCCAGGACCTATTTATATTTTGGAATGGAATAAATATTACGTAGCCATACACGTGTTCTTCATGGACCCGCCTTTTACTAAGCGCCATACTAATCTGTGCTAAGCGCCATCTATGAAGTCATTTACGAACCAATTTCTTTTTTTTTTTTGAACTCGGAAAATTGCCCATTATTGTGAAAGTGATTGATAATACAGAATGAGAAAAGAATTACGGTTATAGAATAACGTAACGATTAAGTATTTAAAAATATTGCTGTTCGTTTCAGGACAAATGCCATCTCATTAACACAGAATTTGTTTTTTTGTTAATTTATAAATGCAATATTCACAATGTTGTTAATTTATGATTCTCAAACGGATAGTAGCTGAAGTCTAATAAATGTTTTTTTTTGTTATTTTACGATTTCAACCGATTTTACAACAGAACGTCTCTAAAACCATAGACATTTAGGACGCCGAAAGTTTTGAATTTTTGATTGATGCTTCTTGTCTTTGGTTTAGTTCGTCGTGGAAATTCGTCCAGAGCAGACGTGCATAATGACTGAACCTTATAAACTTGGTGATCTAGTTTGGTATGTAATGAAAATTAGGCCCAATGTAAACACTGAGAGTTGAATTGTTTTCCAGCCCAAAATAATCCAAAACAATACTTTGTTTCAGGGCCAAAATGAAGGGTTTCAGCCCGTGGCCTGGCCGGGTAAGTGGCTTCATATTTTTATTTCTAAGTGGTAAATTAACTTGTGAAGTAAAGAATAGCTTTGGACACAATATAGTCAACACGTACGAATTACGGCTGTATTTTCCACAGAAGTGTTTGTTGATACATTTTGACAGATACTAACACTTTCATAGGCGGGAAATTTTTATTGTTTTTTTTTTCCTAAAATAACGCCGACCTATCCTATACAATTAATGTCTCTCATTAAGACAGATAAAATCTAATTTTTGTGATCATTTCCTTCTTTTAAAAAGCTTGCTACAGTGATGCATAGGTTTCAAGATGTTTTGGTTGGTAACCTAATTGTTTGGTTTCTGGTGTTTCAGGTAGCCATTCCTACTCCTGAACTGAGGCCTCCTAAGAAGGCTACCAACATCCAATGCATCTACTTCTTTGGAACCAATAACTAGTAAGTAAAATTATAATAATACTGATTTTATGTTGATTGTGTTACGTACATTCACTTTAATGTCTACCTAAATAATTTACTGTTTGATCCAATGGTAAAAAAAATTAGTTATAAGTTGTAGCTTTGTCACATTGTAAATGTTTATAGTGTACAATTAATGTTCCTATCGCAACTTGCACCTCTGTAAATTCTTATAGGGTAACGGGTGACACTTATGAGTTACACCTGCTCCTATAAAAGCTCTAGAGTACTTAGTTACTGATGATGAAAGATAAATTAGTCTACGAAAAAAATATCTGTGATCTCCACTTGCTTACTTGTTGCTTTGTTTACCAACCGGCCATGAGCAGCGAAGTATCATTCCAACAAAATGCCTTTATTTTATAAGTGATCTACTGTAATACTCAGATATTTCAGCCTAGTATTATCTTGCAAAAAGTGTAATGACTAGTCATTAATAATTGTTCTAATCAAAGAATATGGAAGAACAAACATCTATACATCACACTGGTTGAGCTGTGGTTAGAGGCTCATTATTAAAATAATAATAATTATTATTATTATTGTGTACGGCAAAATTGATATTGTATGTCTGTTTTTAGACTTCTTTTATTAAAAGAATACTACCTACCAGCCCATCTCTTGGGTTTCATAAAAGGTTACTAATCGAATGAAAACTGAACACCGATGGACTCGCAACCATGATCACATGTGTTTGATGAAACGTGGACTGTAGTCGAACACTGTCGTATAGTGCTCATTACCTAAGTTTCTGCCTAACCCTTTAGCAAAATAGCGTGAGTGTGTGTATGTATGTATCACACCTGTCTAGAAGGGTGAGCAAAGACTTTCCATTCTGACTTTCTTTGCTTCATTGCTCTCATAATGTAATCTAAAATTATTATATAATAATTATTTTTATATTATTTTATTAATTTCGATAATAATTGTTAGATACTTTTATTTTGTTTTTTCTTTTTACAAATTTATGGATTTACTCATCAGTTTTGAATTGAGTTTTATTAAAGTATAATTAGTAGTTTCTTTTGTATTATTATAATATTTCTATTTTTGTAAGCCGATATGGTAGATCGCAGTGATACTTTTATTACATTAAATTAGATCTAATGTCATACCTGTAAATCACGAATAAATAATTTGTATTTGTATCTCAAACAAAACCAATCAAAACAATAACCAAAATCGATTACCTACATAAAGTACTTACCAGTAATCTGGTAATCTCTCTTAAGTTCTCCACATTCATCATCATCATATCAGCCCACAACCACCCACTACTGGGTATAGGCTTCCTTTAATATGTGCCAGTCTCTTCTGTTCTGTGCCAATTCAATTATTATCCCACATTCTTTTACGGTATACAATTTATTTTTTTTAATATGCGAGCAACCCTTTTGCTTTAACAGATTCGCTGTTCATCAGTGGCCTTGAGGACGTATATGTAGAAATATGGACCATATACAAATCAACGAGAATGTCTACAATGCCCTCTAGATGTGGTATTGGTGAAAGAATATTAAAAATTAGCAGTGTATCCCAGTAGCCCCTCTAGACTTTAACCCTTGGGGGACAATTGGGATTATTTTATAAAAACCTCCCAGTTGTCCCCTCTACCAACGACACGGGTGACAACTGGGACTTAAATTTTTAGATGTGTCAGTCTCCCCCACTTGAGATGTTGCCGTATACTTTTTTAAGTGGGGGAGACTGGGGTATTTAAAAATGTAAGTCCCAATTGTCCTCTCCACCGGTGACACGGGGGACAACTGGGAGATTTTAATAAAAAAATCCCAGTTATCCCCCAAGGGGACAAACGCCAGAGGGAACTACTGGGATACACTGGAAATTCGGCATATAGATAGTTTATAACCTGGATTAACACATAGGATAGTTTTTATCCCGATATTCCCACGGGAAGGGGAACCACGCGAGTGAAACCGCGAACGGCTGCTAGTAATAATATATTTTTTGCTATCCTATATTCAGAATATAAATATTGTTCAATGTTAAAAATTGACTTACTTATTTCAATTAACCACGAATAGAAAATTCAAGTATAGCTTATACCCTTGTCTGTCACAAAGACTCCTAGAGGTTGCTAATAATTTTATTGTGTCTGGTAATACGACACATGAACTATTAACTAATGTCGCTAAGCTGGGCAAAGGCCTCTATTATTAATATCAAATTTTCGCTACAATTGAATGTTGATTAACAAACTGGGGCTATCCATCGAAAAATCCGAACACACTTTGCCCAACCTGGAAATTGTAATCTAAAAAACCATGGACCTACGATTATTGAGCTGAGCGCTTGGCCACTCGGTCACTGAGATACGGACGAATAAAAAAGAGTAATTACATTATTCCAAAAATTCCTAAAACACTGTAAAACAAACAATATTGTTCTGTCTTTCTCGATATTGGACAAGCATTTGAAAAGGTGTGGCATGATAGAGTACTGTTTAAAATTAGAAACCCATCCACATTCATTTTTCCCAATGATTGTGTCTTACTTGAACGGGCGCTGTTTTAAAGTTAAATATGGGACCAAAACCTCACTACTATGTAAAATAGAATCTGGGGTACCGCAAGGCAGTATTCTGGGACCAGTTCCCTATCTCATTTACACAGCCGATTTGCCAACGCATGATGACACTACCACGGCTACTTCTGTAGACAACATAGCGCTATTATCAGTTCATGACAACCCCAACTCTGCTTTTGCAAATTTGCAGACACACCTGCATAAAGTTGAAATGTGGCTAGACATGTGGCGCATTAAATAAAAGCAAATCAACTCATGTTACGTTAAAATTTACGCTAAACGTGTGACAGGAAATCACTGGATATTTTTATCCAAAAGAGACAAGTACATCAAAATAATATTAAAATATAAATATGATTAAAATTATTATTATTTAAAGCCTGACCAACAAAATACAAACCTCGCCATATTGCGAAAAACGTATCGAACTAATTACTTATAATAACAACAATTATTCCAATAAAAAAACTCTTATTGGAAATTGTTTCTTTGATCGTAATCAAAGAGTTTGTGAAGCGTTAAAATGCCGACAACAATTAATAGCCGTGAGAGTAAAATAGTTTACAACATACGAGTAATTTTATTCCTTATAAAAATCACAACTGCCTTAATTTGTTTGTCAATATCAACCCACCATACATATCCCCTAGCATATGCTTTGGTTTGGACTATCCCTCCCTGCATGCGGGGCATGTATTAATTGTAGTACCTCCCTCTGGAGGATCGTCGGTACTATGACTCTGTTGCACACACCACACCAACAACCTTTCCTTTGTGAAAGAGCCTCTTTTTGAGTCCAATAGGGTTGTAATGCTGGATCAGTATTATGTTGTGGCCAACCATGAAGCACGTAAAACATAACTCGTCTTAGCAAGGGGTCCTTTTTTCTTTTCGCTGCAATCCTTGCAGCATCCAAACTCCATTCATTCAGGCATTCTTCTAATAATAGAACTTACCTCAGAGGTTCCTCTTTATGTCCAGAGACAGTCGGCGCTGTCCATCTGGTCAGAGCATCCGCATTACCAATAATTAATTGTACCTGTACTTAATTGTATAATCATAGCAGCCTAACTTCAAAGACCAACGCAGCATCCTTGGAGAAATTTGATCTGGAATAGGTTTTTTAGGATTAAACAGCCCTACCAGGGGTTTGTGATCGGTAATGATGCAAAACTTGCAGCCAGATAAGAATTCGTGGAACTTGGTCAGACCGAACATAACTGCTAATGCTTCCTTATCAAATTGTCCATCGCGTCTCTTGCGGTTGTAAAGTGCGTGACGCCATCATCACCGGTGGCTCCTCCCCATCGTCCATTATGTGGGCAACCATAGCTCCTAGTCCATATTCAGATGAATCACATATTAGTAGCAATTCTCTATTTAGATCATACCCTACCAACGTCATGTGTGATGAGATAAGGTCTTTAGCCTTTTCGAATGCCATTTGCTCTCTCTCGGTCAACGACCACGACCTCTTTGCTTTTAGCAGTCTGTAAAGAGGTTCCAACAGAGTGGCTTTATCTGGCAAGAATTTTTCATAGAAATTATATAAGCCTAAGAAGGCTCGCAGTGTCTCCTTATTTGTTGGTGCTGGTTTTTCCTTAATTTCTTTAACTTTTGCAGGTGATGGGTGTAGACCATCAGCATCAATTGTATGTCCAAGAAATGTTATACCATCTGCGGCAAATATACATTTTTTTACATTCAGTCTGAAGCCCATATCATTTAACTTTTATGGAACTGCCCGCAGTCTCTGGTTGTGCTCTTAAACATTATTGCCCGTCACAGCAACATCATCTAACAGACAGGCCACTCCCTCCATGTCCGCCAGCGCTGTCGACATGACCTGTTGAAATATGCCTGATGCTGCGGTAACTCCAAATGCCAAACGTTTCATTCTCATCAATCCTGGTGTGTTAAGTGTTAAGAGCTCCGCAGTCTCGTTGTTCACTCGTAGCTATGTATAAGCCTGCTTCAGATCTTATTTACTGAACACCCGACCACCACTTCTCAAAAGATTCCACTGATGTAGGCAGAGGATAGGTACGTGGGGCGCACTAAAAGTTTCCGGAATGAATAAGAAAAAAATACTATTAAAGGTCAAAAATGAATTTATTGTTTCTCAAAATATTCTCCCTTTGCGTAAATGCACTTTTTCATTCGATTAAACCAATTTTGAAAACTTTTGTGCCGTGGTGACTTCAGAAACGTGTTTTTCATACTGTTCGACAGCCTCTTCTGGTGATGAAAATCGTTGACCGCGTAATTGGTTCTTAATTTTTGGGAACAGAAAAAAGTCACAAGGTGCCAGGTCGAGACTGTATGCAGGATGGCTCATAATTTCTACGTTTTTCACCTTCAAAAATTCGTTTGTCTGTCTGGCCGTGTGGGAACTAGCATTGTCGTGGTGCAAGATGACACGGCGTTTACGGTTATTTTTACGGAGTTCGTCAATAATTATTGACGAACTCCGTAAAAATGGTCCGGCAAACAAATGGTCGTGTACCAGTCACTTTTCACGGTACGACGATTCTCTAAAGCAACAGTAGCCACGTGTCCAGTTTTATTAAAAAAAGAAGCAATCATCCGCTTAGGCTGGCCTCACACAGCCGGAATGGCTTGCTGAATTAAGAATCTGAATTTAAGATTCTGAATTCCGGCACCTTGACTCACACATTCTTAAAAATTCAGATTGATCAGTAGTCTTGTGACTCCCGGCATAAGCAAACGTCTCTAGCCGCTTGCTGTTTCAAATAGGGTTGCCATTTTTTTTTCGCTGTTCCTACCAATTGACGTCCTCCATGGTCAAGTGGTTAGCGCGCCGGGTCTGGCGTCGCGCCATCTCTGAGATCCCGGGTTCAATTCCCGGTCGTCGAGTCAATTTAGAGAAAACTGTTTTTCTTAATTGATTTCGGGTCTGGGTGTTTTTCTATGTTTATGTATATTTATCCATTATCTAGTTTAACCATATTAACGAGTTTCATTAAAGCTTATATTGCTATCAATTTTTTTAAAAACAAAATATAAAAATAAAAGTTTATGGTAAATCCTGCTAAAACTGCTAAGCGTTGTTTATAAAAATGCACCAAAACTGTATATATATACTGCTATATTTACCTTTATAATTTTTAAGAATTGAAGTACATCGAAAATTAAACACTATTAGAGCAAGGTATCAATAAGATAACATACAAACTAAATATCTAAAATTTACTTTTAAAAATGCTAAAAAAGCAGGATCCTACTAAAAATGGCAACACTGAAATAATTCAGAATCTGAATTCCAGCATGTGTGTGCCGCTCCATATAAAATGTATGGGAATACGCGCGTTCTGAATTCAGAATCTTAAATATTCAGACACGGAATTCCGGACGCTCGTCAGCTCATTCTTCCAGATCGATCTGAGAAATTCAGATTCTGAAAAAATCAGCATGTGTGTGGAGCATACTGATATTGTATGGTATTCCGGCCTTTCTGAATTCAGAATCTGAATTCAGATTCTTAATTCAGAAAGCGATTCCGGCTGTGTGAGGCCGGCCTTAGATGCACTTTTCACGCGCGCCGCTTTAGTTGGTTTCGGCTCATCTTGAAAGACCCATACGCTCGATTGCTGATTTGTTTGGAATCGTAGCAATAAATCCATGTTTCGTCACCTGTTTCTATGTAACACACCAAATTTGACGCACCTTCGTTGAATCTAGTAAGCATGGCACTGCACCAAGTGACGCGGTCCGTTTCTTGAGCCTCGGTCAAATTGTGTGGGATCCACCGCGAGCACAGCTTTCTCTCACCCAAATGTTTGTGTAGGATTGATTGTATTTGACTCATGCCTATGTCTAAGGATGCGCGAATCTCATGGTAGGTCACATGCCTGTCTGTTTCAATCATACGGACGCACAGCATCGATGTTTTTGTTGTTCACAGCGGTGGACGGGCCACCATCGCGAGATTCGTCACTGAGATTGGCACGACCGCGCTTAAATTCTGCAAACCAGCTATAAATAGTCGTCTTGCATGGTGCTTCATCGCCAAAAGCAGTTTGAAGCCGAGCGATACTCTGTTGAGCTGTCAAATTACACTTAAAATCTAAGAAAATCATACTACGAAAATTTTCCCGAGTTAAATCCATGTTAATGTAGACACGCAATTTTTAAAATGGCGCCACAGTGTAAAAGCAATTGACAGTCAGATGAAACAAACTGCATTCTACAGCCAAAGAGTTCCATTTTCAAATGTTGTAATTACTTTTTAAATATTGTTGATGTAAGTGGCCAGTAATCACCACGTATGCGTAGTGATCCATCATCTTTTGGTACAACTCTGATTGGTGTAGCCCATTTTGATACTTCACTCGTGTCAGAACTCCATCTTTAATCAATCCACGTAGCTCTTCATTAACCTTCTGCTTCTTTAGCAATAGCACCGGACGAGATTTGAAAAATCTTGGAACAGCATCCGCTCGTACATGAAGAAACACCTCTGGACCTTTGTATTCTCCAAGCCCTTCTTTAAACAAATCTGGAAACTCTTGTATCAGCGGAGTTATCATATCTTCAGACCAGCACATGGCCATGATTGAAATATTCAGCTGCTGAAACTAATTTCTGCCAAGCAGACTTGGTGTATTACCTGCCACCACCAATAACTCACACTGTACTTCCTTCTCACCCAGTATAACTCGCACATTCAAACACCCCAACACCTTGAGTGCTTCAGTAACAGTAATTAGTCTTACATTAGTAAATATGCCACAATCTCTTATGGGTAGTCTCTGGTATGATTGATTTAGCTGCTCCGGAGCAACTTCCATATTTAATTTTACCCCATCAACTTCTACTTCAGTAACTATTGGTGGTTGAGAATCTCTGACCGAGTACATATAAGGCGACTGCTAGAAACTTCAAGGGCTGGTCAGGTCAAGTGTTTTAAACATGACAAAAAAGAAATTCGTGCTTTTCATTTTTAATTAAATAATTTGTTTTGTGAATTTTCATTCGATAGTCGAGTTTATAATTTATTTTAAAGCAATAACATAGGAAAAATAAAATGAAAAACAATTAAAAATAACGATTATTTACAACGCGCGGGCAGCCGCCGGTCGTTGACCCAACCGTCTGTTGACCCATCCGCGTCAGCCGGGCGATAAGTACCTACGTTAGTCTGCAATGAGACCATTTATTTTCCTATTACGAAATGTGCGTATTTTTCTTATGTTATTGCTTTAAAATAAATTTGATACTTAAAGACTATCCAATTAAAATTCTCAAAATGAATGAATGAATTAGAAATGAAAAAGCACGAATTTCTTTTTTGTCATGTTTAAAACACTTGACCTTCAGCCCTTGAAGTTTCTTGCGGTTTTTTAGCAGTCGCCTTTATACAAGCCCATCATTTCTTCTTCTTTCCCCGAAGATATCTAGGACAATAATTTCCTGAAGTGATTTCCAATTGGTGTACTTTTGCCAATTTCTTCTTACAAGCCGCAGCAATATGCCCAGTCTTTTTACAATAAAAACATTTGGCTTTCATAACGGGACACCGTTCCCCTTGCTTGTGATATCTGGTACAATATCGACATGTATTCGTGTGAACTCTTCCGGAACCGTCGCCAATAAAGTAAACGCCATATTTAAGTTCAAAAGCAAAACTGATTTATTCTCACAGTACCCACATATCAAGTATCTACAAATCACAACTTCAAACATAACATCACACTAATATTATAAATTTTCTTGAATGTTTATCAGGTGGCACGCTATTTTTCACAATCGAAACATGAAACGTCTCTAGGGCTGAAATGGAACATCTCCTTTAATTTATTTTTTATTTATTGAAACAGCCCACGCGAGTTAATTATTTTTCAAAACATCCTGTAGTTTTTTTATATCTATCTATGAAAAGTTGTAAAATACTACTGTCTACTATAGCATACATTTCGAAAAATATAATTATCGACTTAAGAGGAAACAACGTCGAAGTAGCATGCAAAATTGTCACAAAACGACTTCTCGTAGTCCCCTGTTTCCTCCTTAAGAACTAGACCAATTTTTATTACTTTTTCAGCAACGGTTAAAGTAAGAGATTTTCTGTGTTTGTATGTTTGTTTTTTTTTGAACCAGCCACTTAATGTTTCTGAAGACGCTTTAAAACGGAGTGAGTTCACTAAATTTTGAAGGCTCCTGGTTATTAAATAAATGACTTAATGCAAAAAAGTCAAACATACAGACAGAAAATCTCTTTCTTTAACCGTTGCTAAAGTCGTTTTTCTGTATTTTGTATTAGAATTTTGCATGCCACGTCGACGTAGTGTTTCCTCTTAACCATCTAATCCAACGTCTTTTTATAAATTTTCTCACTACAATACCTAATACCTACTAGCGTGTAGAAAATAAAATAATTACTCTTTATGCCCGCCCAGTCTACAAATGAAGCACTCAGCGCGTTACGTTACTCCTACCTAGTGTCCCTTTTATACTTGAGGGGAAACGCTTTCCGCCCCGGCGCGCTGTCAGGCAAAAATAGTCACTAATTACGCGGTAGTAGGAAATGCAATCGATTATTCACGTTATTAAATACCGGCCCTAGCACCACACTGCAATACCTAGAGATACAGTGAGCTTATATTGCGTACGGAACTCTTTTTACTCAATTAAAATCGCCCGGAGCATGCCAATGTAGCAAATTGATTAAAAGTCTAGCCTCTGAGCTACATAAGTATTTGCAGGGGTAGGCAGACACCACATCTATCCATTTACTACAGTTTTGATACTTCCATTGCTTTATTTCCTCTAATAGCAAGCTTTTTCATGCAAGCTCGTTGGTTTCAAGTCGAGCTTTGTGTCGAGCAAGTAGGTACTGTAGTGTAGACCTTACCTTTCATGAGCGACCTAAGACATACTAAATATCATGTAAAACTAGCCTTTTCTCGCGGCTTATATCTATTATATATATTTTATTTATTTATATTTTATTTCAGGACGACTGCATCTATTGGGCAAATATTTTTATGAAAAAACGGGATTTTGATTATCACGGAGTAACTGAACAGTAATAGTTACTCCGTGATCATAGTGCTTGCAACTGCGCCAAAATATCGGGGACTCAAAATCAACAAAATCAAAAATAATCGTAGTGACCATGAAAGTTTCAAATCGTGATCATAGTGCTTGCAACTGCGCCAAAATATCGGGGACTCAAAATCAACAAAATCAAAAATAATCGTAGTGACCATGAAAGTTTCAAATGTTGAATATTTTTTGTTGTATTTGTAAGTGTGCAAGCGGACAATGTTTGTGTGAATGAAAATTTTTGGATATTATGTCACGCGACGCGATTCGAGGACGAAGTACCTACCTACTTAAAAAATAGGTATAAAAATTTAAGTTATACCGTTTTATTGAAAAGAAAGATAATGATGATATAGCTATAATGTAACTACTAAAAGCTACAAAATAATAAAAAATAAAATCGTGGGGCACGTGAAATTTCTGTCAACAGTCAACCGCTTATATTATCATTGCTGATTACACATCCGAAAATCGTTAATTTGTTGTTCCATCATAAAAAAAAACTTTTATACAAGTTTGTACGAATCCCTTAGTACGCTAGTCCGACTCGCGCTTGACCGGCTTTTTTATTAGTGGAATCGATTTTATTCTCGATTCTAAACAAAATAATTTCAAGTTTAGTGCAATTTCGTTAACGTTGTAGGTATATAAGTATGTGTCGTAGGTAGATCGAATAATTCGGAATTTTACAAACGGCGTCGTCTGTTTGCAAACGCTCGCTAGCTTGTAAAATGCCGAGGGCAAATTATTGATGATCGTATTTATGAAGCCAATAGTCATAATTAGGGTAACCATGGACTAAGAACAAATAAAATAGCTATTTATTCACATAAAAATAACATACTATAAGGTCATACATATATAGGTACCTAACAATATGGTATTGTCAGCCAAAATATAGTAAAAATAAAGTGTTTAATGGAAACATTTATTTGTTATACAAGAGTGCAAAGTTGCTTTTTAACCGCATGCTCAATTTTGATGACCGAGCAAGCGAATGATTCTAAAATCACGAGCGCAACGAGTGATTCAATAATTAGAATCCTAAGCGTTAACGAGGGAATCAAAAGAGCATGAGGTGAAAAATCTTTGCACTCGAGTGCAACACGTAACTTTTCATCCCACCTCAGCGAGGAAATGACTAGGCAAATTAAAAAAAGTACACCAACAAGGTTCCGAGTCTGAGTTTTTAACAAATTAAAAAAGGTTGTATGATGAAATCGGCACCATGGAGGGAGAAGTAAATAGTTTTAATGCACAGACATATAATAAGTATATCGTCGCCGTAGAGCGAAAAGTCACCAAGTCGTAGTTTGACCGAAATTGAGTTAGAAATGTCATCAACATCACCGATTTTTTCTGCAAATTTCAATCTTACTATCATGTCTATAGGTATCATAGTTTTTATTTTAGGAAGGGCGAAAAATCATTAAAACTTACTTACGACTACAACGTTTTACTCGAAAATTAACTAACTTACTTAAACATTTTTTCCTTATTCGAAATGTTGCAAATATTTACCTAAGTCGGGTTAATTACTTTTCCCTTCTTAATTGATGGATAATAACTAGAACCCAATCTATTCTAAAATTAACTTAAACCACTTGATTAGTTTGAGAATGACTGTATCGATACAAAACATGCATGCGAAAACTAACTAAGTCCACTTAGTGAATTTTCAACCGAGAATTATGGTAATTTGCACTACCATACGTAACAGCGAGAAACCATTAAAATTATTTAATCAGTTCTATCCTAACAGTATGGTCACAAAGCTTTGTTTCTAAGAGTCACTAAAACGTTTTGGTGATTATTTTAAGGAACATCTGCAAACGTCTATGATACTTGGGCGAATTTCGCGCGCAACTTGGTAAGTTTTACGTCTTTGATTTTGCCACTTAGGTAGTTGGTGACTTTTATTCACAGCGTTGACACCGGCCGATGCGCACGCGCTTGATAGTTTTTTGTGCTCACGTAATTTTATGCCGTATTTGTGAAATAAACAATGAGTCGTGCAAAGTTCATTATAGGTTTATTGAATAGAGAAGATGATGTTGCTATTCAGGTACGTGATCAACTATTTTATTTGGTGTTTCTATTAGCACATGTAAATTTATTTTATTGTACTGATAGATACCTACATGGAATTTCGTACCTTCCTAATAAAACGTTTCGGTGCACTTTCTAGGTTCTTAGCGAGATGATACAGACAGGATTAGAGAAATGTAACTATTTTAGGTATAACTACCTAATGTTTATTTTTGGTTGTGGCTCTCATTAGCTTGATACTTTTGTTTGATATTTAATTGTAGTGTGCAATTATTTACGACACTGCTTGGCTATGGTATTCGTCATGAGCTTTGTTCGCCTGATAATTTTATTGTCATGTACAGTCGCCTGCACAAACATGCATCCATTCTATAATAATTCCAATACCTACTTTAATATCATTTAAATATGAAATGCATAGATACCGGTGTAGGTGTACGTTAGTATTTTATATTATAAACATTATTATTATAAAAATACTAAAACATTTTAGATTAGCATAATTTATGTTAAGGGACAGTGACATCAGGACGTGTATAGTTACCTGGATAGCTAGGTACCTTTATGATGTCACTGACTGTATCTCGTCATCATCAGCTGAATGACTTCCACTGCTGGGCATAAACCTGGGAATACTTACATTAACCTTATTACGTGTTATTAATACTAACTAAACATCAACTTCAAGTATCCCCTAAATCTTTGCTTTAATGTCGGGCACTTCATACCTACTAATCCTATCTTTAACAGTTTTTCTGTGTCGAATGCAACTCCTAATGCAATCATGGTTTTTTTGCCTAGTTCTATTTGTATTCATTTATTTCAGGAAACACTGTGTCATAATGAAGCATCAACTAGTTTCGACGTGGATAAACTTTTTCAGAACACTGACTGCTATACGTCTGCTTCACCATCTGCCGCATTTAGTCCCAATAATGTTCGAATCATCCAGCAACCGCACTCCGCTCCTTTAGTTACAGACACCGCCGATGATGATCTCATTACTCTCAAAGACTTGATCCAACAACAAGATATTCAAATCAATAGTCTGTTTCCAGTACTAGACACCTTAATTGAACAGCCATCATGCTCTGTTTCCATGAACGCTGACGAACTCATCTCTAAAGAAGGCCATGAAAACACTGCTTTACCCAAGAGTCCGTATTCTATTATAAGCGGTATCGAACCATTGTGCAGCTCTCCAGTTCGCGATTTCTCTGATTCTAGCGTTTCATGGCATCCAGATAGTGAGAAGAATTACCATTCGAAGAAAAAAAGACGGGTTATAAGAACATTTTCAAGTAATAGCAGTGATAGCGAGGATTTTGTAAAATCTCGTATCCGAGTACAACGTAAGACTGCAAAAAATAAGCTGATAGCTGAAAATCAACTAGTGCTTTCCAACAAAAATGACGACACATCTAATAATACCTCTGCAAAAGAAGACGAAGAATCCAATATACACCAGCAAGCAATACCAACTAACAACTCAGACGAAATTGACAATGTATTGAAAGATACACAGGAACCCGTTGATCATCAAAACTCCGCACCAGCTACCACTGCTATTACGTCAAACAGTAAGAATATAAAACGTTGGAAAAAAAGCTGTCCTAATAAATGGAAAAAAAACCAAGCCAAAGCAAATAGACAAAAATGTTTACCTTATCAGAATAAAAAGGGTAAAACCATGCCCGCGAAGAATCCTAAAGCTGTGAAATGCGATACAAAATGCCGGTACCTTGTTTAAATAGCTTTACAGATGATGATAGAGTAAAACTCTGTCAAGACTACTGGAAGATCAATGATTATGTGGCACAAAAACAGTTTTTATTGCAACTGGTAGTTTCCAAGTCAGTCAAAACTTTAAAAGCTGGAATTTCAGAAGAAAAACATCGAAATGCCTCCAATGAATACTATTTCAACAAAAATAGCACGAAATTAAGAGTGTGCAAGCAGTTCTTTCTCAAAACATTGTGCATTTCAAATGGACCAGTCAATGAAGCTCTAAAACAAAAGAACGAGTTCGGAAATTTTGCGGGAAAAGACGGCCGTGGTTTCCGTGATCCTATTAATAAAACTAGTCATGATTCCGTACAAAAAATAATAAATCACATAAACTCCTTTCCTCGACTTGAATCCCATTATTGCAGAAAAACGACCCAAAGGCAATACTTGGAGAGCAAACTTAGCATTGCCAAAATGTACGAGTTGTACAAAGAAATGGTTAATGCGACTAATGATACCCCGAGTTCTTTGTATGTTTACAAACGAATATTTGGATCTGAATTTAACTTGTCATTTTTTACTCCAAAGAAGGATCTATGCATTATTTGTACACGATTTGATAGTGAAGGTCGCCCAGTACACCTTAAAGAAGATTATGATGACCATATTTCAAGAAAGACTGCGGCACAAGCTGCTAAAGAACTTGACAAGCAGCGATCTATTGAAGACGAAACCTATCTTGTGCTCACAGCTGACATGCAATCAACATTGCACATACCTGTTTGTGGTGTCGGTCGGTATCCTCTACTACACCAGGAAACTAAATGTTCAGAACTACACGATTCATACAGCAAAGCCTCCTAATGAAGCTTATTGTATAACCTGGAACGAAATAAACGGCAAAAGAGGCAGTGTTGAAATCGCAAGTGCAATAAACTGGTGGATCAGTCAGGTGCCAACTACTATAAAAGAAATCACTATTTATAGTGACACTTGCGCAGGGCAAAACCGAAACCAATTTATAACAGCTTTTTTGGTTCATCTTATTCAAAGACCCGATCTAAATCTAGAGGTTTTTGAGCAGAAATTCTTAGAAAGTGGCCATACGCACATGGAGGTTTACTCTATGCATAGCGCTATAGAAAAACAGCAAAGACACATGCCAGTTTACTCAATGTTGATTGGAAGTCAATTATGTGTTGCGCGCGCTCAAAGAGGCACCGGGAATCAGCACCTCCCTATATTGTCAAAGAACTAACCTATGATGTTATGTTAGACGTGAAGGCTCTAAACGAAAAGTTTATCAGTAACACAAGCAAGGATAAAGATGGAAATAAAATAAAATGGCTAAAAATTAAATGTCTTAGGTTTGAAAAGCCATACCCAGGCATAGTTAAATTTCGCTATACTCACGATGGCCCTTATTCCGAATTTGACGTATTCCAAATACAAGAAAAAGTAGTCCCTCGGACTAGAAAGAGAAAACAACTTCAAAAAGAGCCTGATACTGAAATAAGAAGAACCGAATTGATAAGTCAGTTGAAAACTTTTAATATCCCAATGGCTTACACTGCTCCTCTTCCAATATCAGAGGCTAAGAAAAAAGACCTTGTTGGTCTTTGTCGCAAGGGTATCATTCCTCAAGAACTTCATTCGTGGTATGAGGTTCTACCTACGAACAAAGATGTTGTAGACATGGTGTTGGAGCCGGATGTTACCGAGCTAACTGATGAAGAATGAGATTAGAAGCTGTATGATTTTTATTTTTTATTGTCATTTTTACTGTATTATGATTAAACATTATGTCAAATCTGTTTGTTTTTCTATTACATTGTTTTTATAAAAGCATTTGATAACTCTCCTTTTTTATTTTGACTAAATGATAGTTTTAATGAAATTATTGAATAATAAAAAATAGTTAAGAATAATCACTAAAACACCATTTGAATTTTCTAAGTTCAGTCGTATTTTAACTAAATGGAGTTATTCTCTTTGAAATAATAGAAAACACGGGCGACAATTCACCAACTGCATTCTACAAATCATTAACTAGAAATGTTGGTACAAGATTTGAGGGCGAAAAGTAATTAAGTATGTTTTTTCTTCTTTTAAAATAAAATGAAATACATTGAATGTAGCATTTTTACCTAATGCGCTAATTTATTTTTCAAATTATGAGATTATTAAATTTTAAATATGTTACACAAAAACTAAGTTATGTTTTTTTTACTTTCGAAAAACTTTAAACCTTCCTAACTCAACTATCGATTTTACCTACTTAGTGACTTTTCGCTCTACGGCGACGATATGTCTGTGGTTTAATGGTGTTTTGAATTCACAAACTTAGTGCACACGATATTCTAAATTCAATTTACTTTATCCCCTAGCGGATAAAACGGCTTTTGCACTCAGATATCAAGAGTAAAAATACTCTTTCCGAGATGGGGGGGATGAAAAAGTAAATTAAAGATCGATACCAGAAAAATAGTACAGAATAGACGCCAGCTGCAGACCAACCTAACATAAAGTTACAAACTACAATAAATTTTGAACTTTATGTCTTAAGATTAAGGATCAATATAAATTAAATTGACAATTTTGGATAGGTTTTTTTGCTGGCATGTGTACTTTTGCGTACTTACTAGATATTTTTTTCTACTGTATAAATTACGCAGACGCAAAAAAGGTGTAGTCGTGACAAGCTTTGACCTTGACGCGTGGATTTATTACTTCATTAGCGGCCGCTCGCGGTTCCACCCGCGTTGTTCCCGTTCCCGTGGGAATATCGGGATAAAAAGTATCCTATGTTTTAATCCAGGTTATAAACTGTCTGTATGCAGAATTTCATCCAAATCTATTCAGTAGTTTTAACGTGAAATGGTAACAAATATCCATCCATACTTACAAACTTTCGCGTTTATAATATTAGTAGGATTGATATTTCTTAATCGATGTACTTATTACATGTAAGCCGTGCGGGACATATTGGCCTTTTTAGGCGGGGAATCGCGTTACGTAGAACGTAATAAAGAGGGGTTATTCTAGAGGTAAAAATTTGTACCTCAGGCTTCAGTGACCGAGTGGCAAAGGGTTCGGCACGATATCTGTCCAGTAGGCCTAGCATGCGCAACACGAGAAAATTTTCTCGACCTGTTTTCTCGTGTTATGTCTATACACGATATTATTAAGTCAAAAATAGACAATAGTTTTTGCTTGTCTGTGGTATTTTTGTCTACAAACCCTTAACATGCAACATAATTTTATCGAGTTTTGACAACTATAACCGAGATAGTTTGTCGTTCCCGCCATTGAAAGAAGAGAGAATATCGTCCGCGACATATCTCGTGTTGCGCTTGCTAGGCCTACCGGGTGAAATTCCGAGGTAGGGCAGTGTATCTAATTTTATTAGTATAGTCCACCTAGTAAGATACATACTTACAAATAGTCTTCTGCATATATATACACTGGTCATCACAAAAATCGACCCGCCCGGTTTTTGCACTATTGCTCTTTATAATTTCAAAGATAAGCGTTTAGAAGTACGTTTTGTTTATATCTAGGGTCGAGTAAGATGTTTGACATTTGATTCCCATAAATCTTAACGCACATGAGGGTACTTACTAAACATTTTTAAAGTAAACGCTGTTCTGTGCCGGTTTGACGAATGCGTCAGTATTCACTTTGACCCTGTTGAATTCACAACCAGGTGTTTACAACAGTGTAATTGTTATTGACGATTCTTACTTTATTGATTATCACTGTAATTTGGATTAAATTAGCCTGGAACAATGGATACTATTGAAGCTGAATCTTCCCAAGTTGTGTCTTTGCTGCGAGAGGGGTTTAGTCAACGTGCTGTCGATGGAAAATGACATCTTAGTCGATCTGCGGTTCGGAGAGTTTACCAGAGGTTTCAAGAGACTGGGCAGTACCGTAGAAGAACAGGATCTAGAAGTCAAACGGTCATCGTCTTTAAGAAATCGGCATTTTTCTGGTGTAGATCTTCAGCGACGGCTGCGTGAAGTGCAGGGTGCGGCTATAAGTGACAGTACGGTGAGAAGAAGACTTCGTGAACATAACTTAAGACCTCAAAAGCCAGCAACAGGACCACCACTGGCCGTAGTTTATCGCCAAGCCAGACTTCAATTCGCGAAGGAACATCTTGAATTGACAATAGACCATGGGCTTCAGTTCTATTCTGTTAGGAGTGTCGAATGACTTTATACGGCTCTGATGGGCGCCGTAATGTAATACGAATATAATACAATTTGTTTCTTTCAAAATATTAAAACATGAGTTTTCGTGTAAATTGTAGGTGGGCCGATTTTTGTGATTACCAGTGTAGTAGTTGTTAAAAAGATTTTGTTTATGTAAATAAAGATAAACTTATTAAAATGTGGTGATCAAGCTAATAAGACAGATAGACAAAAGGGCTTTGGGAATATGCAGCAGGATTTCAACTAAAAACTGACACCACCGGGAAAGAGAAAAAAACGACCGAGCTTAACTAATTAGTCTGCTCTTATCGGCTGGAACCATAGGGCTGTCTCTTTTTCATTAAGGTGTTTTTAGTTGAATATTTAAAAAAAGCGTGCAGTATGAGTATGACTAAGATAGACAGATAGATAGATAGCGTTTATTGCGTCATGTGGTACATTATAGGTAGGTAAAAAGCACGACTGACTGTGCACGTGTGTCTTAGTGCCGAAACCAATGTATGGAATATGGATAAAAAAATATATTTGGGTCAATGGTTTTTGAATTGGGCTTTGATGATATGTATTTAGCTAAAAACGCAATTATCGCTATTAATGCGGCTTAGGCTCGGGCGGGTAATATTTTTGCCATTGCAAGTTTAATTAATTTTAATATTACTAAAATTCCGTTACGTAGTCAATTTTGGAATTAGAGAATCCTTGTAACTTCGGAAAATTTTCGAAATTACCCAATTTCGGAATTCCGAAATGCATGCTCTGTTGATGTGTACAAAGCAATTTTGTGGAAGAGCACTTCAAACTCAAACCATTTATTCGATGTAGCTATACTTCGTCACTACCAAACGTAATGCGTGTCTTGTTGTGTGGACGTTTTAAAAGCGTTGATTGTGAATCTAGTTGTTTGTGATCGAAGGGTTAAATTGATAAACATTCTGTCAAAAAAGTTTCCGAAACGGTTGTTTTGTTTATGATTCTAAATTAAATTTTTTGTTTTTTTGTTGTTGTTAGATTGGCTCAACTGTTATCCATTTTGGCGCGGAGTTTGAGTTGCGTCTGTTATTTAAATTAAATACAGTGCCGTTTTTAGTTAGTTTATATCTAGTGTGTATTGCGAATTTCATAATGGATAAAAACATTGAACAAGAGTTTGTCTTAAATTTTGCGTCGCCAATGGAATTTCGTGTTCGGAGTCACTGAAAATATTACAGAAGGCTTACGGTGAATCAACTTTTTTTTAAAACACGTGCTTAAGAGTGGTACAAAGCGTTCAAAAGCGATCGAGATTTGATTTTGCTTCGCTCTGGTAGATCAACGTCTTCAACTGAAGTTAACATCGCAAAAGTGAAGGAAATGGTGACTGAAAATCCTCATTCAAGTTTGAGAGAAATAGCCGCTGTACTTTCTGTGTCTCACGAGTCGATCCGTACCAAAAGACCTGAATTTTCTCCAAAAACTCAATCGCTTAGGAGTCGCTGAGGACATGCTAGAACGAGTCAATTCCGACCCAACATTCATGCAACGCATTGTTACTGGTGACGGGACGTGGGTTTACGAGTTTGACATGCAAACTAGCCAACAAGCTTTGGAGTGGCGCCTTCCGACTGAACAAAAACCGAAAAAACCACGCCAAAGTCGATCAAAAGTCAAAGTCATGTTGACTGTTTTCGGAAATTCTTGCAGGAAGTTCAAACGGTAAATAAAGAATATTATTTGAGCGTTATGCGGCGTTTAAGAGAGCAAATTCGACGAAAAAGGCCAAATTTGTGGAAAGAAAATTCTTGGATTTTGCACCACGATAAAGCGCCTTCGCACAAGGCCATCATTGTAAACGAATTTTTGACCAAAAACTCAACAAATACCTTATTCACCAGATATGGCTCCAGCCTACTTCTTTCTTTTTTCTAAACTCCAATTACCACTTCGTGGCACCCGTTTTCATTCGGTAGAAGGCATAAAGAAGAATTCGTGGCGAGAACTGAACTCAATTCCAGGAAAAGCGTTTAAAAATGTTTTGATGATTTGATTATTCGTTGGCGTAAGTGTATCGTTTCTGAAGGAGCATACTTTGAAGGCGATAAAATAAATTTGGATGAATAACTAACATTTTGTGTATTATTGATCTTTTCCCGGTATTTTCTTGACAGAGTAGTACACCCTTAATTTTTATACCTACTTTTGTCGTCAGCTGATTTTTTATGGGAGGTCGAAATTTTTTGTCATTTTTGTTCAGGAAAGTTGTTCAGTTTCATGGGTGGAACTTACCCTTAATTTCATTAAAACGAATAAAATTATGGGTGTATACATTCATATACTGGCTACTGTTTACGTGCAAGCGCGACGTCAGTCGGCGCAGCTTTGCCTTTCACAGTAGCCCGGCTGGAGTCTGCTGGAGTATCGATTGACCCGCTGTAATACCTGGAATATAACACGGCCAAATATGATGTTGCATCGCGTCACGTGTCGAATATTCAATCATTACACTGATTTGGGGATTGGAATGACCTAATTTCGATTTAGTTTTGATCCGTTACAGAAGATGTGGGTAGTCACATTTTGTTTATTAAAAAGGCACGGTCACAGGATAAATCAACTGAAACAAAAGATTTCTTACTGGGCTAAGTGTTGAGTTTCGATAACAACCGGGCACAGCACTCAAATAAACTTTATAAGTCAACAGACAGGGCTTAGTCTACTTAAAATTTATATAATTATTCGATAGTCATTTGGCAGAAAGCTAAAACTAAACTTGCTCATTATCAATTGACATTGCCATATTATCGCTTGTATTGTAACTGAAATAAACATCTTAGCAGTTATTGTTAATTGTTTTGGTAACTACATTGTATATAAATACGAGTTTAAGACTATATACCCATATTAAAAACTTGTGTATAATGATGCGATAGTTTAAAATTATGGAATTTAGATGGGCTAGTGCGCGTTTTTTATTCACGGTTTGAGAATAGGTGCAACGCATCCATTACTGGAATCGTCATCTGACAGATAAAGAACTCTTCTTCAGTAATATAGCAGAGTGATTTATATGTTACACTTACTTGGTAACTGTTATTTGATCAGTGGTTTTGCGCACTAGTTGAAAGTACTTGAATCGTCCCAGGTGGCCCTTATAACAAACAAACTTTTTTTGTAAAAGTAACGAAAAGGTAAATCTTCGAACCAATTGCTGAGTCTCAAGTTACCATTAGGCTTCTTAAAGATTTTAAAAAAGGGTTCGATTTCTCTTGTCAGGTATAGACATTGTTTTAAGGTGGGAACAGATAATTCGAAACGTTAAAATTTATTGCGCTCTCTCTGGTGAACCCATTTCAGTAAATACTAACAATTTACATTGTCAACAGTGCTTGGATCGAAGAAAACAACATCAAACCGTACCATGAGTACAAAGAACAGCTGATCAAGTCCAGCAAGAACGCAGCCTTCAAGGAAGCTGTCAACCAGATCGAGGAGTATATTATACACCCTGAGGTAACTGAGTAATGTCACTTATTCTAAAATAATTGTTGTAATGCTTGTTTTCTTATAGTTTTGTTTTGAGTTTAGGTTATACATTTAAAATATGATTATTATTCTTAAAAGCATCCTGCTCGAAGGACCATTTTAAAGCGACATTCGATTTATAAGATTAATTATACTACTATTACGAGCAACATGTGCCCACATTAAGTATCAAATGAAACTGCTGGATTGTGTATGTGTGATGAATATAAAAATATTGCACACTAGCCACAAACTCAGTCCAACACTTTTGAGAAATGTTCAATGTTATGTATAGGGAGGGACACGGAACACGTTTCAGTTGACCTTTTTTTTTACTAAATAATTGTAAAAGTTGCCATCTCAAAGATTGCCTGATTTATTTAAATGAGTTGATTTATTGTTTAATTAATTAATCTTCTAGGACCTAGAACAACATCTTCGTTTCTGAGAGTCAGAATATTATGGTTGCTCCATGATTTTTTAACTCAGTTACAATAATTTTCCTTAGAAATTTGGTGATCTGGATGATCACGCTCGCAACGTGGAAGAAGAATTCGATAAACTGAAGGAAGAGAAGGATGAGGAGGAAAGCCCGGAAGATAAACCAGAATCTGAAGAAAATACTGTCCCTGAAGTCAAGAAGAAGAGCTCTACACCCAAGGTAAAATACTTGATCTTTACTTACTACATTTTGATCTTTAAGACTTACTGAAGTTATGCTAAATCTTAATAGACTCTTAATAATTGAGGACATAATAAGTGTAACATTATGCTAAGCGGGGTCCTATTCGTCATAAAAAGCTATGTTGAATGAATGCTTTGACTTTTGAAACAATTTATTTTATGCTTAAGTTGTATACTTTTTAAATTTTTTAATGTGTTATTCATTAACTATCTGTCAACAAATGACAGTTGTTGACAAATGACAGCGGCTAGCTGTCAAATCAAACATGACGTGACGGCATTGTTGACATTTCTCTTTTTTAAAAGCAAAAGAATGTATGGTATACAACCACGTTAGACATTTTAAAGTACATGTCTGTTTTTTGAAGACTTAGTGTTTCCATATTAAAAAATATTAATAATTAAATAACTGTTATCCACGACTCGATAAAAATTAGACAAAACTTGGTTTAGGTAGCAAATAATATTATCTTTACTTTAAGACCAAATTCTATTGTAAGTATACAAATTAAGCATTTTTTCTATGGAAAGTGCCGGTTCTCCTTTGATGAAAGAAGAGTTTGATGTCTGATATACACCCTCATTTTTTAGTCGTTTTAATGAAATTAAGGGTGAGTTCCACCCATGAAACTTTCCCCTAAAAACCCATGTGCAAAAATGACAAAAAAAATTTGACCTCTAATTCAAAACTGTCCGATCAGCTGACGACAATAGTATGGGAGGTCGACATTTTTTTGTCATTTTTGCACATACATTTCTTGGGGAAAGTTGTTTAGTTTCTTGGGTGGAACTCACCCTTAATTTCATTAAAACGACTAAAAAATGAAAGTTAATTTAGATATTTTTTTTTTACATAATCTGCATAATAGGCGTCGTGATGCCCTAAATTAATCTGAACTCATACGTCCAACAGCATAAAGTGGCGATAAGCTCACCCCCTAAATATATATAATGCATATGTTATTTGGTAAGACGTGGACTATGGCTAAATTCTCCATAAAAAAGAAGATTCTTTGAGAGAAATCTGTTAACGTTTAGCACAATCTCGTTCTACAAGTTTCCACAGTATCGATACACAATCTAAATGGGTCATTAATCATAATGCTTTTAAGTTTTAACTTACTTATACCCAAAATTATTATTATTCCTCAGCCTGGCTTGTACCACTACTGCCTACCGTCACGGTCTATGGCTCTTAAAAGATCTCCTCCAAATCTCCTCCAGAGCCTCCAGAGCTCCTTCTCATATAAATTAGAATGTCTTAGTAGCAAAAGGGGGTAGTGATGTCCCTCAAGATGATTATCCACTAATTTTACTCATGTATTCTTTCTTAGATACGATTGAGCAATTCAAAGGTGAAGTCAGTGAAACGGTCATCGTCCGCGGGAACGAAGGGTACCCCTCGCAAGAAGGCAAAGAGCAGCGCAAGCGTGTCACGCTCGTACACTGACACTGATATGGCAAACGACAAGCCTTCGATGCTGAACCACTCGTTCTCGAAGAAGTCCAGTCTGCTGCAGCGGCCATCCAACATTCTGAGACCTGTAAGTCACTTACTCCTACTATACTGAAAGACTATCTTTACACCGTTATAGCTAAATCACTGTCTGCTGCATCTAGCCTCCAATATTCTCTTCCAATACACTAATAACATGCCTCCAGCATTCTACGACCTGTCTGTAAGTTACTTTCCACTATTGATAAACCTTTAATGCTTAACCACTCGTTCTCGAAGAAGTCCAGCCTGCTGCACCGGCCATCCAACATTCTGAGACCTGTAAGTCACTTACTTCTACTATATTGAAACACTATTAACCTTTATAGCTTAACCACTGTCTGCTGCACCGACCCTAAAACATTGTGACCTGTAATTCAAAAAATCTTCCACTGCACTAATCACATGCCTCCAGCATTCTAAGTCCTGTAACTTCACTATTGATAAACCTTCGATTCTGAACCTCTCGTTCTTGAAGAAGTCCAGTTTGCTACACCGGCCATTCAACATTCTGAGACCTCTAAATCACTTACACTTATTATACTGAAACACTATCATTAGACTTTTATAGCTGAACCACTATCTGCTGACCGAACCTCCAACTGTGACCTGTAAGTCAAATCTTCCAATGCACTAATGACATGCCTCCGACATTCTAAAACCTGTTAGTTACTTAAGCTTCCACTTTAAGTCTCTTACTAAAACATTATTATTAGGTCCACTATTGATAAACCATCAATGCTGGACCACTCGTTCCTAGAACTCGAGTCTGCTATACTACATCTGCCATCCAACATCCGGAGACTATAAACTCAGATAAGCTGCCACTACCCTGAGACACTAATGAGTACGAGGGCCACACCGAAATGATCGGGAATAGAAAAAACTACAAAGATAACACAATAATATTTACTTTCATTGTTTTTCGAAGTATTCTCCGTGACAATCAATGCACTTTTGCATTCGTTCAAACCAATTATTGTAACAGTAATTCCAGTCTGAAGTAGACATAGTCGAAACGGCCGATTTATAAGCTTGGACTGCCTCTTCTGGACCTGGAAACCGTTGACCACGTAGCAAATCTTTAGTTCTTGGGAATGTAAAGTAATCGTTGGGGCTCAGGTCAGGGCTGTATGGAGGATGGTCCATCAACTCCACGTTTTCCTGATTTAAAAACGCGATCGTTTGCCGAGCGGTGTGGGAACTCGCATTATCGTGGTGAAGGATTATGCGACGGTTCGGATTACTTTTACGAAGTTCTCTTATGACTTCCGGCAAACAAACTGTTGTGTACCATTTAGCAGTAACCGTTTTCCGTTCCTGTAAAGGAATTGTAGCCACATGTCCTGTTTTCGATACAAACGAAGCGACCATTTTTTTCGACACGCTACGAGAGCGCACAACTTTTGTTGGTTTGACCTCACCTTCGTAGACCCAAACAGCCGATTGGTGTTTTCTTTCGGGCTCATATGAATAAATCCACGATTCATTACCCGAGACGATATTGTAAACAGCATTTAAGCTCCCTCTATCGAACCGTTGCAGAGAAGACCGACACCAATTAACACGAGCCGACTTTTGTTCTTCGGTCAAGCGATGGGGCACCCAGCGGGAAACTAACTTCCTGACACCCAGTTCATCATGCAATATTATTTGAATGGCTGTCATACCAATGCTGAGGGAAGCCCGTATCTGCTCGTATGTCACATGTCTATCTTCTTGTATTAATTGGCGTACAGCATCGATGTTTTCTTGTGTTACCGCTGTTTTTGGCCGACCAGTAGAAGGAACTGTGGTAAGAGATAAACGTCCTCGACGGAACTCAGAATACCAGCGATATATAGTCGTTTTACTAGGTGCTTCAAGTTCATCAATAGAAACAAGCTCGGCAAGACATTGTTCTTGAGATAAACCTCGGCGAAAGTTGTGAAAAATTATCGCACGGAAATGTTCCCGCGTAAGCTCCATTTTCTCACTGACTTCTTAATTTGAAATAGCTACCACTTTTCTTTTTTTGAAAATTTTTATTTTTCAAAAATGGAATTAAGTTCGTAAGAATACTAAATTTCAAATACCAAAAAGATTTTAAGTCTAATTTATTCAAAAGTATTCCATTCCCGATCTTTTCGGTGTGGCCCTCGTAATGGCAATGCTGGTTCATTCAAGTTGAAGAAATGGATCTTGAAAATTATTTTTACTTTACACTTTAAACTTCTAGATAGCCAAGTGGTCAAGCACTCGGCTAGATATCTGGAGGTCCCGGGTTCAATTCCCAGGTCGGACGAAGTGTGTTTTTAGATTTTTCGATGCATAGCTCGTTTTTTATTAGTATCCTGCAGTCGGCAAGCTTAGGGATTACGCCAGAAGAGTTGATTACATTTCAATGATGAAGGCCTTTGTCTGAGACTGTAGACAGAGTGTATTTTTGAAACGGTTTTATTTAGCTTGACTGGTTTGTTGTTGTTGTTGATGTTGGGTCAAATTTAGTACTTAAAATTTTGCCACCTTCCTGTTGACCGATTGATCTGAAATTTGGTACACACCTTTAGTTCTGATGACAATACAATTATGTATATTCAGTATCTTTGTAAATACAAAATGGCCGCCTCCACAAAATGGTGGACTAAGTACATTTTTTTGTTCCACCACCTCAATATGGGTATTAAACGAAAGACCTTGACTAGTAGTATTAGTATACAGTACATTAGAAATAAGTATCAAAATAAAAACTTGAAAAAATACCATTCATTGATATGAACGGTTGACTGTTGACAGAAATTTTACGCGCCCCGCGATTTTATTTTTATGTCTGATCAATGCCCTAGACTCCTAGAGTGAGTGATGAGGAGAGTGGTGTTGACTGTTGCCTAGGACCTTTTTAATTATTTTGTAGTTTTTAGTAGGTACATTATTTTCTTTATAGTTCTTTTCAATAAAACCATTTAAGTAAAAAAACATAGGTAAATTTTACCTATTTTTTACATTTTAAAATGATTGTGCTGGCATTGGATAATATTGTATTGTAAATGCCACCAATTTTCATGTTTCATTTCAATACAATTCAATGTTTCCTTCTTACAGGACACTCCGCCTTTGGACCTGGAGAACGTGTCCGAGACTCTGCTGGAGAAGAACATCAAGGCGAGCCAGATGAAGTTCGGCTTCCTCGGGCTGGGCATCATGGGCAGTGGCATCGTCAAGAACTTGCTCAACTCCGGCCATAAGGTGCTCGTGTGGAACAGAACTGCTGCCAAGGTAAGTGGTGTTTGGACATGACATTGGCTAACTGTGCATTTATTGTTATAATAGCCCTCACTGTCCCATTGCTGGGCAAAGTCTCCATTTCTTCCACTGATTGCGGTTTTGAGCTACACAGGGTTAATTTTGGACTCCCCGCCAAAAGTAAATATGGGGTAAAAAAAAGTAATAATAAAATATTTGTCGTACTATAGCCTGACCGCAACCGCTGTACCGCGCCTTAGGTATGCGCGGGTGGTGGGGGGAGTGGGAAGTAAAGAGCATGAACTCACATAAGATTCGTAGTACCAGACAGATCTTACGATATCGAAGCACAGTTTATTGAAGCTTTATATTTACGAGTATAATTACATCCAATCCGTTTTTGTCCAGTATGATTTTTAGATAAGTACAATTAAAGAACCAATATAAATGAAATAAATCTTTAATTCTTGGAAATATATAATATAAACTTTCTTTGTTTGCTTTTCTTTTCTTAAAACATTCGGCCACTTTAAAAATGACAGTCTTGATTATCTCGAGATAATGCACGACCCATTTTTAGATATTTTATCTCATGTGCGGCAACGTGAGCGATGACGGCAGAATGACAAAATGGAGCAACTGTTTCGCCCCCCCGCCTCGCCGCTCGCATACCCAAGGCGCGGTACAGCGGTAGCGGTCAGACTATAATAATGAACGTTTTTAAATTACATTTTTTTTGCCTGCTTTTTATATCCTATAGTTCTAGGTGCGTGCGCTCACCCTCGCGGTCAAAGCGACGGCGCGCTGTGATTGGTGCACGGGGTGAATAATAGCGGTCACGCGCATGCGCTTCGATAACCGCGATAGGCCGCGCGCTAGGTGACAATAATTTTAATTTTCTTAAAGAAAAATGTAAAAAAAAATAATGTTTTTTTTATTCCATTATTTGGTTGAACTGCCGCTATAGGATCACGTAAAAAAATTTGGCGGGGGGTCCAAAATTAACCATGTATGTTTCCAATATTGGTGAAATGCATTATGTTCGTCCTGCCATCTCCTTGTCGGTCTGCCGCGGTGCGGCGCCGCCGTGTTGTGTCTGGCTTCCAGTCTGTTGCCTACTTGACACTTCTGGCATGCGGCAGGAGTAACCAGCCCTATCCAATTTCAACAGAGCTACGTTCAGAAGTGAGCGCAAGTCAGTGTTTCGGATTGGATCTGTTCGCTTGACACCTAACTATGCATCTATTTGTTTGTTAATTAATAAAAACTCCACGCAACGTTAGATATCAGTCATTGCGGCAGGCCCGGAATGTGAACATAAAATAAATTCTAATGTTTATACTATCACATTGCTATGATGTATTAGGATAGCTGAACGTATGTTGTAGCCACGAAAAACTGCAACGCTGATTTTCAGAGGATCCCGTGTTTGTGTTTTTGTATTTGTTTGTTTTGTTTTAAAAATGTTAATATAGTTTATTATTGAATACAAAGGTGATGTAGGTACAATTTATAAGTAGTCAGTTTTAAATATTCGATCTAGCTGTAACGTCCATGGCTGTATGTTATGAAATTATTGAACTACCCGAAATCAGAAGATTTAGGCTCTTCGCCCTCGAGACCATGCCAAGCTTATGGCAGTTATTTTCACTGAGTTGGCAGAGTGATAGGACGGGGATGCTCAAAAGACCCCAATAGGTCGACGTCCTGCTGCGAGAGGGAGACTTCTGCACCACTAAGATATGATAAGATGTAATGAAATGCATTAATCATATTGAAAATAATCCACACATTTTTTTTCTGTTATCTCTGTCCAACTTATTCATACTCGTTTTCAGATAACTGAAAGAGGTCCGTCGGTAGGCAAAGACAATACCTACTCGTATAAATCAAAGAGTATGCTCGAAGTTTCTCTGAAAAAACGTAGTGCCTTAATATCATTGGTTCAGAATTGGGAGTACATTCGATTATAAGCACTAAGACGTTTTGCCGGCTTAGTATCACACAAAAAGAAGAATGACCAAACCAGCCTATTCGTTATCTCCTCAATCGTTAGACGACCTCCTTGGTCGAGTGGTTTGTACACCGGTTTTCATGGTGTCGCCATCTCTGAGGTCCCGGGTTCGATCCCCGGTCGGGTCAATTTAGAAATTATTGTTTTTCTAAAGTGTCTCGGGTCTGGGTGTTTTCTATGTATAATAAGTATGTATTTAAGTATTTTAAGTATGTTTATCCGTTAACTAGCAACCATTGAACGAGTTTCTTACCGAAGCTTCTCTTGGGCTAGTTAATTGGTGTAAGTGTGGGAAATTTATTTATTTATTTATTTATTATTTATTTATTTATCTATTGCGTCTTAATCATTCACATATCAAAAATGTTCTCTTAAGTTATAATGATTACTGTTAAAAAAGGTTTTCTATAGATGCCGCGTTAAGAGTCAAGTGATAAATAAATGCTGAACTAGACTGATAGTCATACGATAATAGTTATCATAACCTCATAATACTTAAAAAGTCTTAAGCTAAAAATAAAGATAGCTTCGAACTCCCGCATGATATTGTAATGTAATTTTTTCTTCATAATTCAAAGCATTGCTGCTATTGATTACTATTAATTTCATTAAAGCGCTCTGTTACGCTAGCTAGCTAAAAAACTAGCCGAACTCCCATAGTAAAAAGGTCATTCTCCTTTTTCAACAGTTTAATATAGGTAAAGTTTCACCAAAATAAAGACTTGCATATAGCTGTGCGCGCCATTCACGCTCGAATGCCCGCCAGTGAACGCATTACTTTTATTGAATGAGCTATGTAGCGATCAGAAATATATCTTACGAATTTATACTTATACATATCATATTATATCTAAATAAAAATGACTTGGGAGTGTCTAAGGTTTTGTGCTATTTCACGTTTTAGTTGTTGTGTTGTCATTTGAATGGAAATACCTTAATGATTTATTTATTAATGAAAAATACTTTATTGCAATAAAAAACATAAAACAATACATAATTATCGGATAAGTTAGCTAAATATAATGTCGTTAGATCGCGGAAGAGAGAACGAGGTAAAAGCATTAAATCAAATGGGTTTTTTATTTTTTTATTGGCAACGGGTAAGCGCTTGGCCTTCATCTCACCTGATTACCATCAGGTGACGATAAGGCCGAAGGTGGAAGCGCGCTTCACCCGGAATCCTCAACCACTGAGGAACTGGCTATCTTATCTCAAACTGCCGGAACACAACAATGCTATAAACATCGTTGTTATGGCGACAGACTTAGATAAGATGGTGGTAGCTAGCCAGGCGGACTTAACAGCCCTACCACCAACCAAACCGAGCACACAAAGATGTAAATCGCTGGAATTTTTGAATTAGTAAACAGAATAAATTCGCAAAGTTACGTATTTCTGTGTCATTATCTTCTTTTCTAGGTTTTAAACTTACATAAGTGATTTGATATTATGAGTCATTTACCAAAATGAAGTTCATAGATAACTTGAGGGATTATAACCGATCGTTTTTTTAATTACATTTATCAATTTTTTTAAATATAAAACGCGATTATTCGCGCCGCTTCGCTGTTATACTCGCTCCTTACCGTCGTACCGTCGAGAGAGCGAGAGAGAAGCGTTTGAAATACCTCCCCTTAAGCCCACGTGGCTAGGTACCACCATCCTATCCGTGTATGTATATTTGAAAGATAAGAAAGCTAGTAGTAAGGATTACAGGTGCGCTTCCACTTTTAACTTGTATAGATGAATGAAAGTAAAGCGCTTTAAGAATGTGTAATAAAAATAAATTAGTAAGTATATGTAGAATAATAGGTAATTAAGTTGTTTATCTTCCCACTGCGGGGCACACCACGCGGGGGTACCTCCCGCATGCAAAAAGCACGTGGGGTAAATTGTACCATATCTTACCACGCTGGTCTTTTTTATTTATTTTTTATTTCACAACGGGTAAGCGCTTGGCCTTCATCTCACCATCTCATCTCAGTAAGTGACGATAAGGCCGAAGGTGGAAGCGCGCTTCACCCGGAATCCTCAACCACTGAGGAACTGGCTATCTTATCTCAAACTGCCGGAACACAACAATGCTATAAACATCGTTGTTATGGCGACAGACTTAGATAAGATGGTGGTAGCTAGCCAGGCGGACTTAACAGCCCTACCACCAACCAAACCGAGCACACAAAGATGTAAATCGCTGGGAATCGAACCCGGGACCTCTGGGTCTGAAACAGGTAGCTTAGCCACTAGACCACAGAAGCGGTTATAAAATCGATACTTTAAACTGCAACTGAATACTGAAGTATTTAGCGCGCGCTCACGGAAACATTTTGCTAACTAGGCAGCCTTAATTATTCTGGATAGTATCGCTTTCTATTGGTTTACTTACTACTTTATCGTTTTATAATTCACAAAAGTGTCTCTAATGTTAGTGTAAGATAGTGTGTTAGTTTTTCGATGATTGTCTTGATACACAGTTTTGAAATATTCGTTTATTCAATAAGTACTTTTATTGAAGAAACAATAAATTAAAATTAATATATACCATTTATAATACAATAAAAGCAATATACATACTGTTTGGGGAGGTCGACGGTGCAGCACTTTGCTAGTTCGGGTTGCGATACTTCAAAATAAAGAAAGTTGAAATTATGTTTTGAGAGTAACGCTTCGGAGGTTGAGTGTTCAAGCGCTTGGCTCGATATGCGGAGGTGAGAAGTTCATAGCACAGCCAGATTCGAGGCCCGCTATGATGCTCTGTGATCTTGCTTCTAAATATAATAAAAGGTTTAAGATTATTTGTAATGTTAGCAAATAAGGCTCGATGGGGGGACTTCTTGGCGGGAAAGGGAAGTGTCATGTCTGCAGCTTTGTTTTATTTTCTATAATTTGTGTCTTGTCGAATATTAATGTGAAATAATGGTAGATTATTTACTGTTAAGTGTACAGTCACGAGCACCAATAAGTATACACTTCGAATCTTATTCCATTGTATTAAGATTTACAATTGTTTACATATTTATCTTACTTGACACTGGCTAAATGTGCAGACAGCACGAAGCCATTATTTAAGACAGAGAAAAAAAAGGTTCGATGGGACTGGCATGTTTTCAAAAACAAAAGTTCTTAAATTAAATGTAGATTAAAAATGAATTCTCAGGTCGTGCAAAGTGTGTTTTCGAATTTTCGATGCATCACAGCCCGGGTTTGTGATCACCAGCCCGCATTGGGCAAGCGCGGTAATTAAGCCAACACCCATCTATTGTAGCGATGCTTTGATTGCTATGATGGAGGCCTTTGCCCAGCAGTGAGACCATACAATAATAACTAAAGCATAGCAAGAAGGAGTCCAAATGAGACTCGTAATAGTTGTCCTATTTTTTCAAATGGGCCATAAACATTGAAAGAAAAGAGACAAAATAAGTTGCTAAAAACGTCAAATGGCTAGCGAAAAAAAAAAAAACCGGTCACCATTTATGACATATCCGTACCGATACAAAATATGTAATTCGAATGGTGACCAAACGGAGTGCCCACTCAAATGTCATAGCACTCTTATGCTTTAGTTATTATTCTTTATGTGGGACAGTACACAGGCTGTACTTTTTTTAATGACAGTAAATATAAGGTGACTGCTAGAAACTGCAAGAAACTTCAAGGGCTGGTCGGGTCAAGTGTTTTAAACATGTCAAAAATGACAAAAAAGATTGCTGACTAACGTAGGTAGGTACTTATCGCCCAGCTGACGCAGACAGGTCAACGGCCGGCCGGTGCCCGCGCGTTGCAAATATTAGTTATTTAATAGTTAAATCTTACCTTTTAAAATTTATTGCCTTTTATTTTAAAAGTTATTGCTTTAAAATAAATTAGTTACTCAAAGACTATCAAATTAAAATTCATAAAATGAATAATTATTTAATATAAAATAAAAAAGCGCAAATTTCCCTTTTGTCAATTTTTGTCATGTCTAAAACACTTGACATGACCAGCCCTTGAAGTTACTTGCGGTTTCTAGAAGTCGCCTTATATAGCAACGGTAGTGTGTCAGGATTGTATTAAATGGCAAGCCATGGTCTCTGCCGACCCCACCGGAAAACTGACGTCATGTACACGTGTGTGCGTGTGTTCTGGCTTCCTGTAGACAAAACTAGCCTCATTTCTAAGCTAGTAAGCTAGTTTACAAGCCAGGACAAAATGTTTACTAGAAAAAAATGAACCAGTCTCAGGAAGCTCGAATGGGATTCGAACCTACGACCTTTGGATTGCCGGTCCACTGCTCTAACCGCTAAGCTACCGAGACCCCAGAAGACTCGCTGAATTTTTCCCAGTAGTTTGATTTACGCTGCAAGCCAGCGGTATTACGTCACTGTGAAGTCTACCCTCACATATATCTATAAAGCATTGTGAATGCAAAATTTCAATAATAAAGCCAGGACAGTTTTTAATAGGATGGACTTCTATTTTTTAGGTTAGTAACGCCCCCTACCACTTATTTTACTATCCTTCCTTGTGTACTATCTTCATGTGGCCGGCGAAGCTAGTTTTCAGTTGGCTAGTAGGCAGGAACCAAGCGTTTCGTTTATTTTTGTAACTGCGACGTGTTTTTAAGGTTTTAAGATTCCTAAACTAAGTACGGAGATTAATTATTTAAAGTTTGTACAACTGTACCGTGACCATGAATGTCTGTGGAACGCCACCCTTTCAAGTTATAAAAACAAGTCTAAACGTGATTCAGCACTGCAAAAAAATTTTGGCGAATTAAAGACAGTGGGTATTGATATGACTACCAAGGACATAAAAAATAAAATTGTAAATTTAAGACCAATGTATTCTCAAGAACTAACAAAAATTTTCGAAGTACCTAACACTTTCAGTCGAATAGTGTTTTATTTTTCGCATGCAGTTCATTTTGGACGTATAGTCACCTCAGTCACTGCAATAATACTTACTAGCTTAAAATAATCTAGCCTCATGTAAACAGAACTAGCATGTTCCAAGCCAGGACAGTTTAGTAGAGAACTAGCTTGCTATCCGAGCTTAAAAAACTAGGCTCATGTAGCGCGGGCATAACATTACTTTTGTCATGTGTTTTACCGTCTCAACTGGCATATATGCGCCGCAAGAGCACTTTTTTTTTTCCTGAGTGCCTAGTGAGTTTTTCGACTAGCGCCTCCCCACGACTTCGTCCGCGTTAACACCCACATGCCGTGATGGTCTTTTGAGTTTATGTAAAAATCACAACACTTCAATTTTTCTTCAATTTGAAAATATCCAGAAAATTTTCCATCATCATCAGCCTATAAACGTCCCACTGCTGGGCACAGGCCTCCCACGTGTACAACAGCACGTGGGGATAATGGGCCATAACTTTTACTATTTTTAAATATATACCTATAATTATAACGGAAACTTTTACTATTTTTATATCTGTTATAAATTATATCTGTTATAAAACTAAAAATGCAGCCGTTCTTAAGTTATGCGCTTACTAACGTAAAACATTTAATTTTTATTTATAAAGAAGATTCTACCTGCCTTTCCCACGACACGGTCAACCTGAGCCGAGTTCTTATCTTTTATGAGCGCCCTTGAGTTTTCTGTTCTCGTCAACCGTCCTTGCGAAGAATCTAGTAAGAGACAGCAGGGACATGCTTGCGACTACTTGCGAGATGTCATCCCCGACAGAAAACCTCCGAGGTTCGGTCATTGCGGAAACTCAAGTTTCTTGCCCCCTAAAATCAGTGTTCGCTGTTATGGCTAGAGTAATCCCTTTAAAAAAACTTTCGCCGAGGAAACTAGTATTTGTCTGGAATCGAAGCAGTTCCAAGTTCGCAACTAGATGGCGCTGCTTCGCATCCTATACAAATTGTAATAACCGTTACTCGTTTGAATAGTAGCAAAACAATCGCAATCAGGCAATCAGCACACGGAAGCCCGCGCGCGCTAAGGCTACGTCCGCACTGACAGGCGGTTTGCTAGAATCTAGCGAGTAGCTTAAAACAAACTTTCTAGAATGTTCGCAACCGGCCTCACTGCGCACTTGGCGTCTTTACTAGTCGCCTAGGCTAGCATGTTTCGAAGTAATCAAACGTATTATTAGTTTGTCACAAGGCACGAGACATTTTAGATGAAAAATATGGATTAAATATTAGTTGGATCAACGCAATTTTTTCGTACAAATTACGAAATTCTTCATATAAAACATTAAAACTCTCCATGACTTGACTTTGGCTTATTTATGCCATGAACCCAACGTGATGGATAATGCCATAAAATGGTATATTGTAATGATTTTTGAACTGTTTTAGCCTACAAGCCACCAAGGTACCTAGCGACCCAACACCTAAACTACCTTTCAGTGTAGCCACCATTGTATCCTAGCAAGTAACATGATGTAAGTCACTACGCCCTAGGCGCTAAGCATGCCGCCTGTTAATGTGGACGTAACATTATAGCTGTTTCAGACATGCATTTTATGGCACTTGCAATGCAAGCTTGTTTTTGGAAGCGAAGGAAGGAAGTTGGCCCCAGTAGGGGCGATGCCGGTGGGGGCAACTGGGAATAACCGGTCTTTGAGTAACCTTTTGGGGATAATAGTCGTGAGTATATGTATGTTGAATTTGCTATTGGCCACCAACGGCCTTTACAGCGTGCTCGAGTTTAAAAGCGGCGAGAAACGTTATGGATCCTCAAGTCGTACTGACCGAACCATCCCTGAAGGTTATCTAGATGACGTCATCACGTGAGGATGTTCTTATCTATCTACCTGCTAGATTCTTCGAAGCGTTCTAGTCTGAAGACGAGAGCATTAAACCCTCTGCTAGCCTTTACAGCGTGCCTGAGTTTGTGGGTGGCGAGAATCGATATGGCTCCTGAAGTCGTAGTGGTCGGACCGAACCATCCCCGAGATGTTTTCTTGTTGACGTCATTCTACACTTGGGGTGTTCTTCTACCTACTGGATTTTCTGAGGCCTTCTAGTCTGAAGACAGCGGTAAGCCGTGCTCGGGTTGACGATGACGAAGACAATGACGATTCTCACTGTTTCTTTTTTTTGGAGAGGTTTCGTAAAGCGCCAGAACCGATTTTATTTAATACCCTCTTAAAGGACATGATTTTCTTCACAAACTTAGGTACTTTATTTATTTACGTAAGGAAAATTTACAGCAAAAAACTAGAATTGACTATGATAATAATTAATTACTGGAAGCCATTTACAAATTTTATTAGTAAAAGCAGGTAGTTTAGGGATATTTTAAGTTTAAAAGTGATAAAGCTTTAGATTGTTCAATTAGGTTTGCTTGTGCTTTGTGTGCTTTTTTTGAACCAGTGATGATATTTTCATTTATTCTGCTTCCGATGGAGTATCCGCTAAAACGCCTGGCTTGAATTTCTATCTCAAAAGCGTACATTAAATAAAACCCATTGGGCCAGGCAGTACGATAAGATATGGGGGCCATGTATCCGCTAAAACGCCTGGCTTAAATTTCTAGCTCAAAAAACCCATTGGGCCAGGCAGTGCGATGAGATATGGGGGCCATTTTCAAATTCTCTGCAGGTAAATGTCACTTCTATTTCAAAAAACAAAAATTTTACAAACTCTCTAAACATTACTTTTTCCTACATCTATGCAGAAAGTAACCATCATATTTTGATATCCTGTAATTAGAGGCGAAGTTTATTAATAATTTTAGATGTTATTTCAAATTGAATGTCCTTAGGTGAAAATAAATTCCACTATGTTACCAATACGAAGTATTTTTTATTTTAATAATGAACTAATGAATCACAAATATTTTGGTGTCATTATTAAGTACAGCCTTTTATTTCTGAATAACATGCAAAATCACATTTTGTTATTATTGTTAATGTTTATAAAAAATAAATATTATACAACTATGTTACTTATATAGGTAACAGTGTGGTCACGCAATAAACACACGCGCCTCCTCCCACGATTCCCGGTCGACTGACTGGCGTTGCGTCACTCCCTCCCCAGGCCCCGCGAATCATTGAGTTAAACTAATAGAGAAGCAAACCTCATTACCGCGCGTCCTAAAAATTGTAACCACTATTTAATCGCGACGACGACGTAGCTTTGAAACCAATAAACATTTTAATGTAAACATATAACTGTCTCATCTACACAAGTCGCAAGAACCATGCTGTCACTAAAATTAGACAAAGACAGATACATAGTCATGCGCTGGCGGGCCGGTGTTGCCTGCCATATGAATTTTACCCCAAAATAAGAAAAAACAATAGAATATTTTTGAAAGCAATTGTTTTATAAAATACAAGAATTTAAATAATACTATTATTATAAAGAGGAATTATTTGTTTGTTTGTTTGCATGTAGCCGATATACTCGGGAACTACTGAATCGATTTCATTAATATGCTACTATTTTAACATAATTGAAACTATGTTAGCAGGACAGGGCCTCAATCACACTAAGCACCAACGATATTACCAAAACTATACCTTTACTGTTCATCCGACTTCGTATAGCGCTAACGCATGTGTCAAACGCGATAGCACTATAAAAGTACGTCTAACGACTACATTTCAGTTGTGGTTCGGTTGAGATTATTTAGCGTGATAGCCCCCCAGGACACGATGCGTTTTCTAAGTAAATGCTTACTTAATGCTTGCAGTGCTGCGGCCGAATGTCAAGCAGTACTAAGTAGGCTTTTGCTTGCAATGTGTGTCGCGATTTATCCCGTTGACATAGTTTTAATATGATGTTTATATGTATTTAAGTATGGATATCCGTTCACTAGCCGCCATAGTACAAGCTTCGGCTTAGTTTGGGGATAGCTCATTGGTGGGATTGTTGAAATATCTTTATTTATTTATTATTTACTTTACGAAGATAAAGTTGCGAGGAACAGCTAGTATTATTTAAATAACATGTCTTGCTTACTAGATACATAGAAGTAAGAATAAGTAATGAAATAATCTTCCTGCCCTCGAAATTTTATCGTTTTCGCGAGTAAGAAGTAGTTAAATGTGTTCTGAATTACTAAACATAATTCCATTTTTTCATTTTGAGAAGTTAAGTAATTTATATGTCAATAATCTAGTCATAATCTAATTTTATGTAGGTATTTACTCATGCTGCATGATAAAATGTCACTATTTTAATGAAAAAAAATAAATAAATGTTCTCTTATAATTTTTGCCCAGTGAATGGACATTTATTCGGCATATAGAGACATTTATCGGGCATTTATCAAATGCACCCAAAACGCCCGGGCGTAAACCCATCACTAGCCATAATGGTAGTTTATTTATATAAACAGTAATCAAACTCCGCTATGAAGCATTAGTTTTGTGTTTAGTCTCTTTTTTGTATGTTTTCATGCTATAATCTTGTTTTAAATATTTCTTCTCACGGCGTCCTGCATATTTAGGCACCCTGCAAAATTGATCATATTAAATAGAAAATATAATATGATTATTAGATTATTAATTGATTAAATATACTACAAATTAATAAGATTGCATTAATCTTTTGAACGAAACTTAAAATATAATTACATATTATTATTTAAAATCGGAGGTTACAACTTCATCCATTGATTCATTTGTTTCTCCCATTAAAGTGGGAAACCAAAACGAGGTTTTTAATGGCAACACTGAACATAAATCACAATATTTGTTATTTAATTATTTTTTGTGTGTGTTTTTACGTCAATAATAATTTGACGACCTCCTTGGTCGAGTGGTTTGTACACCGGTTTTCATGGTATCGCCATCTCTGAGGTCCCGGGTTCGATCCCCGGTCGGGTCAATTTAGAAATTATTGTTTTTCTAAATTGTCTCGGGTCTGGGTGTTTTCTATGTATAATAAGTATGTATTTAAGTATTTTAAGTATGTTTATCCGTTGTCTAGTAACCATTTAACGAGTTTCTTCGAAGCTTCTCTTGGGCTAGATAATTGGTGTGATTGTAGGAAAGATTTATTTATTTATTTATTATTTAATATCAATACATTTACAATGTACATACGTATGGAAAGTAATTCCGCTTGAGTTATGATGGTTCTGTGACCTTTAATCGCACTCTTTCACTATGCATTTACGCATTTTCCGTCCGGTTCAACCTGGGCGGCGTCACACTGAGGACTGAACTGACATTAGCTAGGCATATGGCTGTGGCCATATGTGAGGTGGCAACGCTTTCGCGCGGTTATTGCTAATCTAGTGTATATATATCAATGCCGCGAACTATCTAGAATGAACTCGGACACCACGCTAATGCAGCAGCTACACTACCTTACCGTCTACCAGGCTGTTATCGCAATAATTATGGCATTACATTACTGCGTGAAGTGGTGTGGTTACACTAGAGTTTACCTACATATGTCAATAAATTAGGCGGTAAAAATATCATTTTTCAAGATGGAGGTTGAAGCTGCAGCTGTGTTGTGTTTTATGAGTGCCAATTATTTTTACATGAATCTTTTAAATTGTTACAAAGCTAATGGTCGGGTATCCTAGAGACGGTTCGGATTGGAATAATTCCAATAATTTGAGCGCTTTTTCATTTGACCACTCCATGTCGGTCGATACGTGCGTCGCCTCGGACCGAGTGCGTCGCCGTTGAGCTCATGTTGCACACTGACAAATGGTAGTGTGACCGCAAACGCATTCAATTACTGCGGTAATTTTCTTTGATGTGCGAAAAAAGACCGCCGACGGAGCTATTGCCTACCGCCATATGCCATATCGATTGGCATTGTAAAATTATGGCCATAAATCGTGGTTACACCTAGGCGTTGTTGAAGTTATGGCAATAATTATTGGCATATCACGGTAGTGTGGCTGCTGCATAATATAACTGCCGGTACAACAGTAGCGCCATCTGCTTTTTTAGGTCAAATTTGCTATAGTAACAGAGTATAGTTACAAATTTATATGGACAGCGGGACAAACTTTCGAAAAATAGAAAAAAATACATTTTATCACCAACTTGTGTTTTAAATAAGTTAATACGTTTTATCAATATCTGTATTTATATAACCCATTAATTTTTTAATTTATAAGTGTGGTATAAAAACAAATTATTAACGATATTTTTGTACTGCCCTACTGTCTGGGACAAAATGATTTTGTATGGAAAACAACTCTGTTACCAAGAATGACCATAATGTTACTTTAAACAAAGTACAAAATATGAAATTAGATAATAATATTTTTTTTCGATGCTTAATTTATAAGTTTATTTTTGCATTTATTTACTTTACATTTGCAGTATTTTCGTAATTTATCAAAAAAAAAACATGGTTAGGGACAAGGTTACCTGCAGAGAATTTGAAAATGGCCCATGGCTCAATCTCTCAATGTGGAAAGGCTTGTGCTCAGTATTGGGACGTTTATAGGCCGATGATGATGTTTAACCGTGTCGGGTAGCGGTGATGGAATACTACCACCCCCTCTCTTCCCTTGGGTGTCGTAAAATGCGACTAACGGACTAAAGACTGCACATGCATCCAACAGCATGGGGCGACGATGGGCTTACTACCTATATCGGTGAGCACATACGTGCAGTCGCTATTTGGTGAAAAATTGTCTATGGTAGAGGACTGCTTTTGCTGTCCCCAGTAACTGTTGGTCTCAAGGTGCCAGTACAAATAAAATTTGCGATGTAAGGAGAGGGGATGTCCTCATTGCCTACTCTTCGGGAATAATAGTCGTGATTACATGTATGTATGTATGATGGAAGAAGTTTACACGCGGGCGAATTCGCGGGCGTTTGCTAGTGAGATAAGCGCTGCGTGTCGCGTCATTGATCAATCAGACCCACACGCCAATGACCGTATTGTATTACTTTAAAAAAAAAATTAAAACTCATAGCGGCGTTCCCGCATCCTGTCTTCAAAGATAATCACAGAATTTATGACATTCACCATCTTAGAGATTGTTGGGTTTTCTATTAGCTTTGTTTCAGCTCTTGACTTGATCTGATGATGTGCAATTAAGACACGAACATATCCATAACAGGCATAAAGACTGAATGGAAAGAGATTGCTGGCATGAAACACTCCCAAAATGCTTTCTAGGCGAAAAGCCTTTGAAAGGTTGGACGGAGCGAGTTCATATCGTAGAAGGCAAGCCCGATTAACCATCCCACTTTGGGGCGAGACTTTTTATTAAAATGTCCACTGATAACTTATTAGTAAAATGAGTCGCTTTACTACATGAAAACCATCACACTAATATTATAAAGGCGAAAGTTTGTGAGTGTGTATGTTTGTTACTCTTTCACGTAAAAACTACTGAATGGATTTGGATGAAATTCGGCATACAGATAGTTTAAAACCTGGATTAACACATACGATACTTTTATCCCGATATTCCCACGGGAACGGGAACCACCCGGGTGAAACCGCGAGAGGCCGCTAGTATCTAATCTATATAGCTATGTTTAATTTGGAAATGCAGCTCAGTTGTTAAGAGGCCTAACATCTCGACTGTGATTTTTGCGTAAAATGACCAACTTTGGCGTTATGGATCTCAGAAACGAAAATACATTAACAATTATGACTTATTGAATAGTGTAGAATAGCTACTGGAATAGTGCTTAGCGGCCTCGCTTTTTGTGAATTTTGCTTAACTTTTTAATGAAACCCAAAATTGCAGAGAAAGATTTTCATGAAGTGCGCGAAGGCACTTTTTTGAGCTCATCGATTGAACTACTGTTCTAAACAAGTGAAATAAAAAAATTATGATGTTATCTCTTATATAGTCGAATAATGCGTAGCGGCCTCGGAATTTTTAGATATCATTGATTTTATATAGGAAAAAAATCTTATTCTAAACCAAAAAACTTCGAAAATTGCTATAAATTAACTGTGAATATCTTCTATCTGCGATAATAATACTGAGCAAAATGTATACCAGAGTAACTGTTACTTCATGAGGAATAAAGATTTTATAATGAATTTATTATCCTATTTCGATAAAAACGATAAATACAACTGCAAAATTACTACAAAATGCGATGCGCCGGCCGTCCGAATTCAACATATGCTCACAGAATGGATATTTGTAATATTATGCACAAATTTCTTACCCTATTTCGATAAAAACGATAAATACAACTGCAAAATTACGTCAAAATGCGAAAATAGGCATTTTACGCAAAAATCACATTCGAGATGTAATAGGCCTCTTAAGTAAAATTTAAAACAGATACAATCTTGAGTAAAATAATAGCGTATTCTCCTAAAAATGCGTAGTAGATTCTCGGTACCTTTTTTGTTGGTTTCTACGGTTTGATGAATCAATATACTTTCTTAGTAAAACCATATTAGAATATGATTGTACGTAGTTTAATGATTATTTATTTTAATAAAACTTATCTAAGTGAAGTAAGTTTGTTGGCGAAAGTGGTATTTTGTTTACAATCTTATGTCTCGAACTATGAGACTACAGCGATTTTAGAATACATTTATAATGTTCTTTTTAGCTGTACTGTGGATAGAGTGATCACGATTTTGTAATTTAAAGAAATGTAGTAATCTATTTACGCGCTAATAAATTTCTAAGAAAGAACTAAGTGTTTTATTTGCAACTTTTTTATTCATCCATTCCATTTATAACAATAAGTAACAGTATATCAACTTCAACATTTATAATGTCCTAAAGACGTATTTTATCACATCAATCAATGGATGGTAATGGTAACAGAACTCATCAGCCGCTCGTTCACTTACCAATTGCAAATACACTTTGGCAATATGATGGCAATGAATGTCGCAATGGCGATAATGCACATCGTATTCTATTTGCAATTACGTAATAGTGGATACACTAATTAGATGGTTCTAAAATGATACAAAAGGTACATTGAAAAATAATTTATTCTTCATGATTAGCTGATTACTTTTGTTATATATTTAGAAAATCTTCAACAATATTTGTATATTTTATATTAAGAAACGTTATAATTATCATTGCTGGATTGTAGTATTTGGCATATCACTGCAAGACTCGTTTCGTTCAAACTGTACGACATTATTACAAAATATAAGTATACATAAATATTTTATATATTTACGATAGATCCGAATTTGACGATTGTCAGTAGACTAAGGAATTTACATGATTAGTGGAGTGACAGGGCGGCGGCAGCGGGCGTGCCGACGCTCAACAACCGCGCAACAATACAACAAGATAGTAACAACTTCATTATACCTCACTTTATTACCTCTACTGTTTAAGTTAAACAAATATAAAATGCATAATGCTCTAAGAGTTTACCCTAAGTATACATCAAAATGGAAAATGATCGAAACAAAGACGTATTTACATGACCTATTTACCCACAGAACTCTTAATTAAACGGGATCCGATTCACTACACGATCGATAACAGATCAATTCAGTATACTCCTTACAACCTACCACTAGACGATCGGGGGAACGATCGTTCGAAACGTATTGTAAATTCAAATCTAGTCTATCACAGCTCACTTAGAAGTACAAGCGGTATCCGCACCGGGCGGCGAGCGTCCGTGCGGCCCGACGACGGCTCGCTCGTCCGCCAGCGCTCCTACACGAAGGAAGCCGGCCCGCCGCCGTAGTCGCAGAGGCGCAAGTCCGGCGGGCGGTGCCGCGCGAGGCTCCGGCCCGACAACGCGTAGATTTTGAACACGCGTGTCAGCAGCCTGTACTACAAGGGCGTGTTCTCGCAAAGCTTCACGCACTCGCCGCATACCAGCTGCCCCGCGTAGTGCCGAATCTGGCACTCCGGCTTCGTCAGCTCCACCGCCAGCAGCACGCGTGCTTGCTCGTGCAGAGCCTTACGCTCGCTCTCGTCCCGGTCGCAGCTCAGCTCCGGCGAGCTCGCGCTCGAAGGCAAATGGCCTCGGCGACGGCCTCTCTCGATGATGACGTGCTCGCGGCCGAGCAGCGGCTCGCTCGAGGGTTTGGACGATTCCCCGTGTTCGTACTTCGGCTGTCGAACAGGCGCTCCGCATTTGGACGTAGTCGGCGAAGGAGATCCGGGCGGCGACGGCGTGTCCTCAGTCGGTGGAGGTGCGCACTGCAAAGGCCTAATCATCGCCAGCAAACGCGGCGGGCCTCGCTCGATCATGTTTATGTGTATCCCTTCTGGAATAAGAACGGGAGAGTTTCTACGTGAGTTGACAGACCTTTCCGTCGGCGTGTAGTACACGGACATTTTGCTCTCGTCGTCAGGGATCGGGCTCTGTAGATGCGCCAGCTTCTCGATCTTGGTCTTGAGGTACATGTCGATCACTTCGACGTCGGGGTCGAAGGCCATGGAGTCGCTGCGACCGCACGAACCGCTGCGGCAGTTTTCGAAGTACAAGCTCGGGAGATTCTCCAGAACTTTGTTCAGGGTCTGCTGTTGATACTTGTACGATTCCCGCAGCCGCAGGATCTGATGCGCGCTGAACTTCCGGATCTTGTTCCTTTGAAATACATAGTTCTCCCGCACCCAATTTAGTTGGCAGGTCGAGTAATCTCTGACGCGTTTTACCTGCGCACAAAAAACATACTAAGAACACCAATTAGAAGTATTTATTTAGCACAGTTGCTAATTATGATACACTGTTAACAGAGTTATTAAAACGTGAAACAATGTTTAACATTCTGACTTAAAAGAATTAGAATATACATGTTTCCATTTATTTGCATTACAAATACGTATTACAGTTAGGTAACTGTGAATAATTCTCTCCCGAGATGCTTAATTGCTGACACAGTTCTCACCTACATTAATGTATATACTGAAAAGGAAAGTTCATTTAGCGTTCTATTGTTATAATATATAAAGTAAAAATCTTACTTGATCATAATACTGGTCTTTCATAGACGTTAAGTGATTAGTTCCTATGTCCCGTATATTGCGCAAATGGCTAGCTTGCGACGAGTAGCTGTTCTGTATCCATTCCATTTGCTGAGTACAGTTGTCTTTAATTCGATGTACCTATAAAAATATTAATAAAATGAGTACTCGAAAAGCAATGTGAAATAAACCCTACAACTCAGTGTAGTAAAGTTTACACTTACTTGAACGGCATAATTTTCCCTGAGCTTGTCCAACTGTTGTTTCTTGTATGTTTCTATGTTGTCTAACATGTTGTAAATCTGCCTGGTGCGCGGCGCGGCGCGGTTGACGCACGTACAGCAACTGCAGCACGTCTCCATGAGATGGAACCTGGAATATTTATTATGGAATTAAAACTCGCACTAAATTCATACTAAATCCATGGATTAAAATAAATGTATAAATTACACAAGTACAATTGAATACTGACCTGTAAAAAAGGTAACGTAGAAACTGTACCAACAAAGTGATACCAAGGAAACCTGCAGCGCATAGAGCGCCACATATTAGGCTGTATATCTTGATCTCGAACATTGTCTCAGGGTCTATATTCAAGACAATCTCAGCCGACACGTTGGCCGACGGATTCGTTGCATAACATAAGTATGTTCCACAGTCTTCTCTATGGATGTCGCTGATAAACAGCGATCCATCATCTAGGACTCTCACTCGAGATTTCCCATTGTCTATAGGGTGGTAATACTGATCGTGAGCAACACCGTGCTTATGGAATATGTCCGGTATCGAGGGTTCAGGATTCCAATGATACACAGCACTTGTAGGGGTGATCCAAGTTATTGAAGGAGTAGGGTTACCACTGAATTTGCATTCCAATAGAGCATCCGATTGCAACCTATACAAAGTTAACGGGCTGCTGCTTGTCAATTCAGGCCCTCTACAATTGGTATGTTTCAAAATTTGCAACATATCGTTTGGGTACGATAGAGGGCCGCAACTCAGATCTGGTTTTATAATTTGTGGCCTCTGTTCCACCCAGCCTGCGAACCACGCCATTCGACAGTCGCAAGCCCAAGGATTGCTTGCTATTTTCAACTCTTCTAATTTAACAAGATCTTTCATAGATAAAGGTAAAAATGATAAAAAATTTGCACTTATATCCAAATGTGTAATCGATGGTGTGTCTTGGAAAACAAATGATTCTATTTCTCGTAAATAACTGTTATTTCTTATATACAGTTTATGTAAATTATTCAAACCTTTGAAGTTTGTATTCTGTATTACTGCTATTTCAGTGTGTTCGAGGTAAATGGTCTGTAGATTATCGTTATGAAGGAAGAGGGCCGGTGGCAACATTCTCAGCCTATTACCGCCCATATCCAACCACCTTAAATTTTTAAGATTCTTAAAAGCATCATTTGATATGTTTAGAAAGTTATTGTAACTCAGATTTAGCTTCCTCAGTACTTCAAAGTTATCAAACATATTTTTAGGTATGTAATCTAATTTGTTGCTAGATATATCCAGTATTTCCAATTCATCTAAATTGACTAGAGCATTAGAAGTAATTTTGACTAGGCTATTATTATTTAGGAACAGTGTTTTCAGTTGCCTATTAGGATTAAAAAAGTAATCTAAGAATGTAGCTATTCTGTTATACGATATATCCAAATATTGCAATCTAACCAGTGGTGCAAACACCTGGAATGGTATCACCTGGAGATCATTGTAAGAGACATCTAACACTTCCAAATTTTCTAAATCAATGAATGTTGATCTTGGTATATCGATGAGATGGTTCCTTGATATATTTAGATGTTTTAAACGGTTTAGACTACTGAAGAGTGCTGTTTCAGTTCTTCTTATTTCGTTTCTGCTTAAGTCGATGTACTCTAGGTTGAAAAGTCCCTCAAACACCCCTATTTTGAGGTATTTGATGTTTGAATTTGTCCAAGAAAGCTCTTGGAGGTTGGAGTCATAGTTAGCTAGGACAGCTCTCGTCAGGTTGCCCTGCTGAACCATTGTGGCAAGACATGACAGCCTCTTGGGTGAGCAGGAGCAAGAGGAAGGGCACTCTTCTGCCTCCACAGCTGCGCAAATTATTGCCAGCGCCAATATTTTGTGCAGCCAATGCATTATATTACAACCCTCATAGTCCTATTTACTGTAACAATAGAAAATAACCAGACTCAATATGTAGGCTATAAATATGTTTTACAGGAAAATGTTGTGTCGCTTGCTTGGTATGCATATTTTAAATATTATGTGTTCTATTATTCTTAATCATAAACAGCCTATAAACGTCCCACTGCTGAGCACAGGCCTTCCTACATGGATAGCAGGACATTGGGAGAATGGGCCATAACCCACAACACTCGCTTGTCCAATGCCCAAGGCCAAATTTATAAATATTGTTAAATTATTATCTTAGGTATAATAACAAGTTATAGCTAACAGTTGATTATAATATTTCCTTCTTTATTTAGTTTTGTTGTGTTATGAAGTGATGGAAACCAATTCACATGAGGTTATCATGATTAACAGTTCTTTTGTTGCATGACTGTGTCAAGGGCTACCAAAATTATCTATTTGCATATAGGTATATGTTATAAATTAGTTACTGTGTTACTAAGTTCTCTTGTTTACAATCCTTAAATTTTTGTAAAGTTATATGAATCTGTGTGCAGGCTACACGTATAGGTATATGTTTTAAATTAGTTACTGTGTTACTAAGTTCTCTTCTAACAATCCTTAAATTTCTGTAAAGTGATATGTATCTGTGTGCAGGCTACATGAACATTATTTAGTTGTTTGTACTCTTTTTGTATCATAAACCATACTATGACCATGTTATAATGCTAGTTTATGCTAATGTGTACAGTGATAAATGCATTTAACATACACAGTAAATTGCAGAATAATCAAAAATATTTGGATTGTAGAAACATTTTGTTACAACGAATAGATAGATAGGTATGTATAGCAGCTCAATTTCTTGTAATACAGACACTGCCTCCATATTCGATGTTTTGCGACAGTTCATAGTATTAATTTTAATTATAGCTAGGTACGTGCATCTAAGACACTACTAAGTACAGCCCAGCAGCTATACTACATGTAACTTGCCTGTCTCACCTTATACAAAACCGCACTGTTAGCTCCTAGAACATTCCCACTTTGTATTGCATTTCCACACTTACACACACGGAAATTTCCAAAATTATACTTTTAACGGTACATAAAATGCCATTTACCTAAAACTCGTTCACATTTTAATCCAACTTGCATAATCCACGTTATTTTGTGTTGACAACAGATGCGATCGAGCCAGCCATATTTCTGGGAAGCCCTCACTTTAATAAGACACATTAGATTCCATTGTAGATAACCACATACCGTATACACACTAGTTTTACAATATTTGCATAAAATTTAATACATAAATTTCACAAGTAAAACGAATTAGCTCTCCGCTATTGATATTGAAATACGCTGTCACTACGACGGAGTCGAGCACTAGAAAGAAATTAATGGCGGCCTTTGGCGCTGCGCGGTGCGCGGTCCTTGTCGCACTGTGGTGTCTGCGCCGCTCGCCTCTCGCTCGCACGTTGGCCCAGTCAGCTGTGGGGAGCGACCGCGGCCGAATGCAGCCGAACGGAGGCGAAAGTTCTTTCGGAAGCGCGGCGGCCGGCGCTATGTGGCTGTGTTCGTCGTCGGCCCGGCTAGTCACACAGTGTACGCATTCTTGCAAACGTAGATTTTCTTGGATATTAATTGTCTGCCTGCTATACGAATACAAGGGTTCCGTTCGTTACCTATTTAATTTTATAAAAGCGTGTTCGCTCGCCCTTTGTAAATTGTTAGTGTTGGTTTTATGGTAACATCAGTATTTGTAGGTAGAGTGGTCTGTGGTAGAAGGTTACCATTTTAAAATGTTTGCTTACTTAAAAAAACAAATCATTTATAGTGGTCTGGCGTGACTACTAGTCCATTCAGGTTATTACCTAATACCAGCCATGTCTATTATTGCCTGTCTACTAATAATAATTACTTACCTTAACAACCTTTTTATAATTTCTTTAGTAGCGTTAGCCTTCTGTTATTGACTAGACAGCATAACATTTTATATACAAACCTACATAGGTAAGTAGGTAAGTACCTAGCTACCTTCACGAGTTTCACAATTTAAAAACTGATCTTTAACTTAAAAAACTTTAAGTAGGTACCTACCTATGTAAGTAACCAATTTAAATCACGATAATTTGAACTAAGTACACAATTAAATCAATAAACTTATAGCCAATATAGGTATAGCACTGTACAGCCTAAGTAGTATTAGTATTTATTATATCCAATTGCGATTTTATTTGAAAAAAAACTTAGGTAGGCCGGATAGGTAGGCAGGTAGGCGGCACGTTTGTCAACATTTTCATACAGCTGTTCTAATTGTATGTGTGCCATTTCAACATCGTCTTTACGGCAGGCGCAGTAAAGTTGAATTTCATTTGTCAACCCGTGCCATTAACACAGACAAGAGAATAGGTTGAGCACTCCTTCTTTTCAAAGGAGAGGTAGGTTAGGTACGTCTCATAGTACCTATACAAATACAACCTTTTATGTCGCCTTCTATACAAACTTGAATTGGCACTGTGCATAATAGAACAGATGGATAAAACTTATAGGATTAAGGTCTTACCTTACGTGGTATAGGTAGAGTACCTACTTTCCTTTATTATTTTATTACCTACTAGCTGATCTAAACGTAAGTAAATGGTTTTTCTTACGCATTTTTTTTTATGAATCGTCGTATAAAATAATATTTCGAATCGTCAGTATAAAAAAAATAAATAAAATATAAACTCATACTTATCTGATCTATTTGCGTATGAACACGTTTAATAATTAAGGATGGATGAAACAGATAAATTACTGCCTCGGTGGTGTAATGTTTGACCTTTGGTCTACCCAGGTTCCCCCACATATATTATTGTATGCTCTCTGGTGTTATTGGTGGTGGGACATGTTTAAAGTCCGCCTGGTTAGCCATCACCATTTTATAAGTATGTTAATATTAATAGCAGTATAAAGTATGTTAATATTTTATTATATAAAAAATAACATTATGAGTTGCGTTGTTGTGATCCGAACATTCCGAACAGTTCCTTAGCAGTTGAGGATATCAGGCAAAGTGCGCCTTATAATCTACCATCAGATGAGTTAAAAGACAAGCGCTTACCCGTCGTGGAATAAAAGACAGTGATATGGTTTGGGTTGCCACCTTTTTTAGGAAGAATAAAGTATTTTTTTATTTTGTAAGAACAAAAATAAAGTACATAGCATAAAGAGAGTATTTATTTATTTGTTTAAAACGTATTTTTTGTTGCTCTTTGCGACATTTAACAAATATTTGTCTTTTTACATGAATAAGAGGACAATACTCTATTTTAGAGTACCGGTAGCAACCCTAGATATGGTTGCTGTCGATGGCAGTTTGTTAAAACACCACGGAATCTATTCCGTGGTAAAATGTACCAACCCGCATTGGAACAGCAATCTCCAAGTGCATGGGCACTATTTGCTCATGTGCAAATGTGTGCCTGTGACCAGCAGTAGGACATTTATAGGCTGATGTGACGATATGATGGGTTTAAAATTAATTTCATTCGTTCATAAGGAAATGACGATATAGCTCTTAGATCTTACATACTTGATACTATCTACCTACCTCAATCTAAATCTTTTGGTTTTATCTTATCTATCACTCATATTAATCTTTGTTTGCGTTGGAGTTTTTACTAAATTTGTTTGAACAAACAATTCAGGTTTGCCTGTACTTGTACATTGTACAGCTATAACTCCGACTTAATTTCTATGTTGTGTGAAAAACTGATTATTCATATTATTGTAGATCCGGTTTTGTATGGACTTTATTTTCTTGATTTTTTATAAACAATTATGTATGATAGTCTTTTTCACCTTATCAGTACAACTTGTTAAACATAAACAGTAACTTAAATATTTAGTGAGAATAAAATTTATATGTTTGAGTTTTTTTAGTAAACACTTTTTTTAATACCGCGTAATCTTCATATTCAATGCGTATTGAGTCTTTATCGATTACTGTATATCGTGTTAGATTAGATACTGGTTGGATTGGTCAGTACTAACAAAATTGTTGCAAGCTACATACACATTATCAAAGCAAAGCGATTTATAGAAACGGCTTCCAATATTCATCTTCAGCTCGACCATGCCCCGAGTTTATGCAACAGAAAAAGAATCACTCAAAATTATTGTTTAAATCGGTTAAAAATGTTTTATTTTTATTTAAGTAGGTATTGTCCTTTTGCACAAATCTATTGTAAAATTATGACGTATATTTTAGTAGTACTAGCGGTCTGACGTAGTCGGACTAGACATGGGCGCCGCCGTGGCTCGCCGCCGCCGTTTAGGTATGGCGCGCCGCCGCCGCCGCCGACTGTTCAAAATTTCGCGCCGACTAGACTGTTCCAATGTGTTGGGCTCTTGCAACAAATCTCAGTTTATTCTTTACTCAGCTCAGGTGCTCAATGAGGACGAAGACGACCTTATTTCCGATCAAGAGGGAGAAGAATCAGAAGAACGCCCTTTGTTTGGGGACTTCGCGAACGTGCCAGACGTCCACACCAACGCGTTGGCATAGTATCTTAGAAATGTTAGGGAGTATGGCACACTGCTGTAACTGTAACCGGAACCCCGTCAGCTTTCTTAGCCTTGGCTGATGCTCGAGCGCGCAAATCGTCGGGTACCCAGACCCTGAGAAAGCTCCAGTTAAAGAACATTACGTAGCTTCGCACCCACTTGGAAATACCTTTATGTCCACGGAGAGCTTTGAGTACCTCCCCGCCGCGGACATGAAGCTACCCCCTAAAGGGGTCCGGTTATAGGTAATACAAATGGGTGCGAAACATTTGGAAATACCTTTATTTCCACCGCTGATAAAGCCTGACGGCTCACTTGCTCACAATGCAGCTGAGAAGTTAACTTGTTTGCCACTCTTTTGCAAAGAACTCACGTCTGGCAGTCGCTAGCAAGGTTCCACCTAAGCTGCCTATAGCCGACCTCTCCATGGGAGAACTTCCCATCCGCAGCAAAGAGGTACTCAAAACCTCCGTACTCTAACGTGAATAAGGCTAGTGGTCCTGATAGAATCCCGGCCATTGTCCTACGTAACTGTGCACCTAACTTGTCTACTGTTCTAACACGCCTGTATTGTCTCTCACTTGAGACTGCTCTAGTCCCTCAGTCGTGGAAGCTGGCTAATGTGCAACCTGTGCACAAAATAAGATACCCGTGCCGATCCATCTTACTGTAACACGAGTTCAGTCAAGTCCATACTCTGCAAGATTATGGAACGTGTAGTGAACTCTCGACTGCTGTCATACCTTGAGACCAATGATCTCCTCAGTGACTGCCAGTTCAGATTTCGCATATTATAAATTTGGGAAGTTGGAACTCACTGGCGCATTGGACCTAGAAATAGTGGACGACTTTATATACCTGGGTTCCAACATCAGTAACGATCGTTCGTGCGAGAAGGAAGTGCGCAGGAGAATTGGCATGGCTAAGAGCGCCATGTTTCAGCTTGCAAAAATCTGGAGAGATCGCAACATTTCCGTAAAAACCAAAACCAGACAGGTACGGACTCTTGTCTTCTCGATCTTTTATACGGCGCTGAGACTTGGACACTAAAAGCTGCAGACCGCAAACGCATTGACGCTTTTGAGATGTGGTGCTGGAGAAAGATGCTCCGTATTCCTTGGACAGCATTTCGGACTAACGTCTCTACATAGCGAGAACTCAAAATCTCATCGCGGCTGTCATCCTCAGATGTCTACGCAGAATTTTCGAATACTTCAGTCACATTGCAAGGAAAGACGGTGACAACCTCGAGAAGCTTATCGTGACCGGCAAAGTAGACGTGAAACGGCCTCGAGGACGCAGCCCAATACGTAAGGTCTGACGAAATCCGCACCACTCTTAACTCTTCAGTTCATAACGCCCTCCACACCGCCGGAGACAGAAACAGATGGAGGAAAACCCTAAGAGAGAAAGTGATGCAGAAGGGAGGTCACGACTCTCAGCATTGAGGAACACGACGCAAGGAGGAACTAAATTATCAATTTTACCTACTAAGTGACTTATCGCTCTACGGCAACGACATAATGTTTCGTTGTTGAAATCTTTATGAAGTGTTGGTTTTATTTATCACTCTTATTTCTACCTTTAACTACTTAACCAAAAACGACTTCAAAAATCCCACGCCGCCGGCTTCACGCCGCCGCCGAGCATATTTTTAAGGCGCGCCGCCGCTGGTTTTTTTTTACTCGGCGCCCATGTCTAAGTCGGACTACGTCCCCGTGACGAATTTACGCATTTTGGTTTCCCGTGCAAATTTCCAAGTTGAAATTTTTAAAAACCAGTAAGTATGCCAATTTTGATGAAACACGGCATGCTGAAGTAAAATATAGAGATCTAAATAGTTTGTTGAAAAATTTAAAAAAACAACATTTAAAAAGAAATAAATAAATCTATATAGATTTATTATTAATTTAATTTCTTTCTCTGGTTTGTGATATATCTACATAATATAATATAACAATTTTAATGTTAGGTAACGTTTGGCTCTCAGTCGTTGTAGATGTAGGTAAGTAGATGGCCTGTTTTCTTCACCAAAAGTAGTTGTCTTTTAGAGGATGTTAGAATTGAAAGTAGCTACTACAAAATAATGTCCTACTAAGTGAAGCTTGTTATGCGATGTACCTACTTTACAGTTTATTATGCATTGACATAATCGAAAGTGGAGTGGAGTGACTAGACAGCATTGTCCTTGCGATTGCGACCGACAGTGAATTGAATTGAGTCTCCCGCTTGTCACGCATTGCGCCAATAAAAAGATTGTTACGTCACTACAAAACAATTGATAGTGGGTCATCGTACCGATCGAGTGAACGGAAGATACTTACCTACTTGCTAAGAAAATAATCGGTCGGTGGAAGACTAAAACACTCGCTTTGGCAGTAGTTTTTATTTGCTAGCATTGCTGTAGCGATTTATTATTTATTTATATCTTAGGAAGACCAACAGCTTATTCAAACAGTATAAGTAGTGGTAATAATAACAGATGGCCAATCACAGGTCCTCAGATGTAACAACAGAAACATACAGGCAATATCCTAATTAAAAAAAAAATATTATAATATAATACTATTACGCTCATCTCACTATTATATTATCCCCAGAGAGTTAATCAGAGACTAGGCTATGAGCACCGCAAAAGCAGTGGGCCTAGCTTAGATGAATGATTGGTCTCACTGCGCTGCGAGAGTGAGACCAATCAAGGCCCCAGTAAACATTGGCGTATGTTGGCCCACTGCCGGCCATCGCCAATGTGTAGACGGGGTAATGGTGTACATTGGCGGGCAATGGGCGATTTTCTGACAGCCCAAATTAAAAAATAAAAATTAGTTCAAATATACTCGATAGATGGCGTTTTATAAAAGCCGATCCGTTCCTACCTAAGGGCTGTAAAAAATTCTACACTTTTGCTTGTCTATCAAAAAAATAAAAAAATAGTACTTACAAATTTTTTGACAAACTATCTCGGTTACAGTTGTCAAAACTCGATAAAATTATGTTGCATGTTATGCCGCGTCCGCACGCTTTGCACTTGCCGCAAACTCCAAACATCTACAAACGTTTGGATTTGTGATTTGTTCGACGGATCGGCTACAAGCGCTTGCAAACCAAGTCAAACGCTTTATCCACACGTTTGAATTTGTGACGGCTTGTTGAGGTTTGCCAAGCGTGGACACGGCACGGTAGACAAAAATGCCACAGACAAGTAAAAACTTCTATTATGTCTATTTTTGACATATCGTTTATATTATAACACGAGAAAACAAGTCAAGAAAATTTTCTCGTGTTGCGCATGCTAGGCCTACAGAACACTGCCGCGCGGGTCACATTACTCACGTTTCACCAAACGAGTCGTGTTTTTTTATGCTTAGTTTTATTTAAGTGAACATTGTAATAGATAAAGACTAGTTGGTAACATAAGTTTTGAATGTAAGACTTACCTACGTCAATTTCATGTTTACTGACAATCTTACGGCCTGCCTCTACAATCATTGTACTGTTACAGTAACTAATAATGAAATGAAAAATATTTATTCGGTGCATAAAATACGATCATAGCACATAATGGATATTTTATAAACTAGGTAGGTATCATGCAAATGCAACCGATATGGTCACCATTCAGATTATGCCGTGGTGCGTGGCATTGAACATTGACATGCTATGGCGCCATGGCGCTGGTATTCTGTGGAGCCAGTAATAGGGGAGGCGCAGTTCCAGACATAAAGCAGACGTTACGGGATTCATTCAGAGTTGTTGCCGATGTGATCACAGATAGGTACTGTGGAATATACGATAGTTCGTTATAGGGTTGTTGAGGATGTAGTTATGAGGAAGAATATGGGGAAGAGGAATTGTATAGCACAAAGAAAGAGGATGCGGATGAGGATGCGGATTTTTTTTTATGAGGTAGAGGAAGAAAAAGAAAGTTAATGAAACAGGCATATTATTAAGTATATTTCATCACACTCTTCGTTTTTCTTTTAGTTAATTATAAAAACAAAGTACCTACGCCTACGTACGTAGTCTTAGATTAAAACAAAAAGGGAAGATACGGCATGCTCCTTCCTACTTGTAGTCATTCAAAATATTGTCCTACTCAACTACCTAAGCAAACACTCACACACGCACACCTATAAAGTGTAAATCGAGCGAGCGAGACAAAGCGGTAAGTTTCAACGTCAGCGCGAGGGAGTCAGCGAGTAGCGCGTTGACGTCTCGGTCGCTTCGCAACAGACGAGTACGTACGACCGATTCCGACGCCACTGCGGAGTAGCGTCTTTCTCTTTTTCACACAGTAGAATATCCGCAATAGTGCGATGTAGCCTGGTAGGCTACTCTTGAAACAGAATTGCATTAATCAATTTCCAATCACAAATCTAAAAAATGTTAAATGGCACTTTTGTAAGCGACAATAGCGCCACATTGGAATTAAATTGCGTGGAAATTGATTGAACAAATTATTATCGAGATGGCGTTCCGGAATTATCTTTACTTATCCCAATATCGATACATATTAATTGCATTGGAATTGTATTAAGATTGAGTTTGCGTTCGAGAGTAACCCCCCTGTTCGCTCGGCAAATTGTGACTGAAGTGAAATTGTGCCTTTAGGCCTAATTTTGGCGGCTCACTCACGAGACGCTAATGCCGTATCTTCCCTTTTTGTTTTAATCTAAGTACGTAGTATTTGATTTATTTGTTGCGGGCCGGAGGTTTCGCGCGCAATTTCAATTCCTCCTTAAATTCCTCTTAATTTATGAGGAAGCGATAGTGGAAGAGGAATTTTTAACTTTAATTTATGGGGAAGCGATTGCGGTAGGGGAACTGTAATAATTTCGGAACTTCCGCAACATGTGGAAGCGGAAGAGGAATCCTCATCAACCCTAATTCGTTATAAGAGCTCGCTGTCGTAATACCAGACACAATAAAAGTTTAATTATTGCTAGCAAAGGGTCTTGTGACAGGCAAGGGATATAATTTATTATACTGAAACTAGCGGCCCGCCGCGCCCGCGCCTTCGTCCACGCTAACCTAGAAACACCGTCATACTTTAGCTATTTTGTGCAAAATATCTACAAATTATATACAAAACCCATCCTCAGTTAACGCTCTATCTTTTAGTGAAATCCGCATAAAAATCCATTGCGTGGTTTAGAAGAATAGTGCGGTGCCACAAACACTGGAAATCAGTGACTTCATAATAGGTAATGAGGTCAAATTAAATGAATAATAACAATCTGCATCCACCCACCACCCGTAATTGGGCCAGCGTGGTGGGTTATGGCCAAATATCCCCACGTGGGAGGCCTGTGCCCAGCTCAGGGCCGTTTATAGGCTGGTGATGATGATGAATAAAATAATATAATCTGCATATATTTTATTAGTCCATCACGCTTCCGAAATAACTCTCTGTGTCGATAACAAAGGCGAATGATAAGGAGCCGGCAAATTATTAGTCCGATAATAGCACCGCACAGTCTGTCATACGCAGGAATCAGTGCGTGACGCAAAACCTAATAACGTGCTAATAACACAACGTTTCATTGCGGATATTCGACATTGTCCTGTTACAGTTATGCCAGCCAACGAGACTTCCAGTTATCGACGACGTGGTTTTAAAATGGAAATTAAAATTATATTTGTCGTATTTTCGGCCAAAACAATAAAACGTTTTTAGGTAATTATTTGCCTTTAAATTAGTACTTACTTACCTATTAATATTCTGCCTGTAAATGCTGGATGGGAACCATTTCGATATCACTAGAATTAAGTTATTGAGCACCTAAACAATTATTTTTAAGTGGTACTTACTTATTGAATAATTTATTTTAATTTTATTTATTTATTTAAGTATTTAAATGTCCCACTGCTGTGCAAAGGTCCCCCATCCAATGCCTCGAGATTGCGATAGTTGCTTAACTTGCACGAGTGCACTAACTGCCAACACCATCATTAACATAATATTGTACCAATTGCACATCACATTCATTAAGTTACTAGCTAATTAAATTACCTCTATTAGGCGACAAGCAATTTCGGCGCGGCATTTCTTTGCACGTAAATTAGTTTATCGCGCACAATTTTTTGAAAAAAAGTCAAACTATTTCAGACAACTTACTGTCTAATGCGCCTACCTGCCAACCATTATTTTACAATTTAAAATCTAATCCATAACTAAATTCTCTATGAAAATCTAATCAAAATTGACTTGCTTTCGATCACTATTTTATTATTGATGCTAAAAAAGTTTTATTAGGTACCTATCTAGATTCAATTAATTATTTATAGAAAAGAGACTTGTAATTACAGCGAGTGGCTGATAAATATAACTGGCACGTGTTCTTTTTTCTAAGTCAAGCTGGTCTATTACCGTTATGTTACCTGTGGTTGCACACCTTTCGTTTTCTATCTCTTTCCGTTTTTGTGCAGTTGCGACCGAAGAAAGGGATAGTGCTATTCGACTTGGTCGTTGTCAATTGTGGTTGTGGGCGAGCTCTTGGCCTTGCAGTTGCGTGGCTTCGCAGCTTTCGTAGAAACAAGGCTAGCTCACGATGCATACATAGATGATTTCAAAAATGAAGACTAATAACCCCACTATTATCCCTGAAGGGTTAGTAAGAGACTAGGCAATGAGGACAGCAAAAGCAGTCCTCTGCCATAGCATAGAATAATATACAAGGCCATAGTCCACTTTTCACCAAATAGCGACTGCACATGTGCTAGGCGTGACAGGTGGTGAGCCCATCGCCGAAAATTGCTGTTGGACGTTTGTGCTGTCTTTAGTCCGTTAGTCACCTTTTACGACACCCAAGGGAAGAGAAGGGGTATAGCTCAGCTGCCGTTATGCTAGACACAATTATAGTTCAATTGTTAGTATCTTCTAGGAGTCTTCAAAAACATTTTTCCGCATCATCAATCAGTTTTCTAGTTGGTACGATCCTGAATTCCTGAGAAACTTTTTTTCGTTCATTTCTCTCCTAATATTCTTCATACTTGGCGGTTGATGATAGGTATTCTTGATCTAACCTTAACCAGCACGGTGTTACAATAATGCCATACAAATTATAGGCTGATGAATTGATGATCCATACCTACGTTTTCGTTAATGATAGAATTCTGAATAAATAAAACTTCGGAGTGCTTTCGTCAAGGTATTCCCTTCCCTCTCTGACTGTCCCATTAACTTATATAAACCATGTTTTAATATTTATTCAAAATAATGCAAATGCAAGAAGTACAATTTTTTCTGCAAAGGTTGTGTATGCCTGTAATTGGTATATAACAATGTACGATATATTATACTGTTGGTGAACCTTTTCCGTAAATAAATAAATAAACTTTCATCGTTGCTATTATTTGGAGCTCGAAGGCGTACGGTAGTGGAGTGGCTGCGCGTTCGGGTTGCGATAAGATGGCGGGTCAGCAATATCATTCATCAATTTCATCAACTTACTTATCATCACCAGCCTATAATAACTGCTGAGCTCAGACCTTCTGTTCTATCTTAAGAAGGTTGATGATAGCAATAGCAATAGATAGGTTGATTACGCATTTCGGTTTCCCATACAAACTTCCAAGTCGAAATTTTTAATAACCAATAAGCCAATTGGAACGAAGTTCCTTATCGCGCGTTGTGATAGGGGGCTAGACGGAAAAAATTCTTACGAAAAGTTGTCACGACACTTTTTGCTATAGTAAGCTATTGTAAGCTGTGCGGCGTCGCATGTTTCTCTGTCTGTCTCTCTCTCTCTTATAGAAAGCAAGCCAGATATTATCATTTCTATTTCGCATTGAACAGTGTGGTGTCGCGACGATTATTTTTGTTGAGTGTATACAGGTTTTTTGTAAATAATAAATAATAATAATAATAATGAATCCTGACAGTGTTTCTGCACAAGTTCCGGATATTGCTGATGGAGTTAGGTAAGTAGAGATTATATACAGATAATAATAATACCTGCAAGCAAAGCTATCATCTGATTATCTCTGAGTGGTTAACAAAAAAAAAAATGGTTTGAAAAATAGAATCCTAAACATATGTTTCCTACTTCAGTTACCACAAGCCAATTATTACGAAAATTGAGCCTACTGATTAAGTTTATATAACATTATATTTGTTAATAATAAAAAAAATATTATTATAACTTAAATAAAATTTTATTACAATTCCTTCACTAATTAATCGAAAGGAACTTCGTTCCATCCGGGTGTCCCTTGACACCTCTCAAGTTTTTTTTAATGAAACTTTGCATGCTGTAGCAAAATACAGCGATCTAAATAGTTTGTTAAAAACATTTTTAAAAAAGGTTTATTTAGCTGGGTTATTGCGATTTAAAGTCCACCATAAAAAGTTTAAAATCGCATTAACTCAGTTATTTAAACGTTTTTTAAAAATGTTTTCAACAAACTATTTAGATCTCTGTAAGTTACTTGAGCATGCAAAGTTTCATTGAAATTGGCTTAATGGTTTTAAAAAAGTTCAACTTGGAAGTTTTTATGGGAAACCGTAATGCGTAAACCCTCTTAATGAATGGCTTCGCGATTAGCATTAAGACAATTTCAAGTGATAATATTTTATATGTAAATTTAGTATTGTAAGGTAGATTGAAATACAATGGAGTCTCACAACACTTGTTCTTGCTAAAAGAACACGGGAGAAACTCCAGCTCAGGCCTTCCCACATAAACAAAAGCACAAGGGAAGATGAAGCAACAAGAACAACGAATTGTAGAGCAAAGCTAAAATAAAACAAAAAAACCTAAATACATATAATTATAGAACCCCTTTGGTTATTGTTTTTTTATTTTATATATAGCAGAAGGAGGCAAACGAGCAAGCGGGTCACCTGATGGAAAGTAATCACCGCCGCCCATGGACACCCGCAAAACCAGAGGAATCGCAGGCGCGTTGCTGGCCTTTAAGGAAGGAATAGGCTCGTTTCTTGAAGATCCCTAAGTCATAACGGTCCGGAAATACCGCCGCCGAGAGCTGGTTCCACAACACTGTAGTTCGAGGCAAGAAATTTCATGAAAAACGCACAGTAGTAGACCGCCATCCATCAAGGTGATGTGGATGGAATGACAGTCAATTGCGTGTAGTGCGGTGAAGGAAATCAGCAGCAGGGATCAAGCCGAACAATTCCTCAGAACACTCCCCATGATATATACGGTACAATATACAGAGAGACGCAACGTCTCTCCGAAGAGCCAGTGGATCGAGCCGTCCTGAAATAACCACGTTGTCGACAATTTGAGCAGCTCTGCGTTGAATGCGGTCAAATGGAAGGAGTTGGTATTGGGGTGCTCCAGCCCAGAGATGGGAGCAGTATTCCATATGCGGCCTGACCTGTGCTTTATACAGTTGTAAACGGTGGGCCGGCGTGAAATACTGACCCGCTCTATTAAGCACACCCAGCTTTTTCGAAGCTAATTTAGCTTTACCTTCCAAATGACCACGAATCTGAACGTCACTCGAAATATCGACGCCAAGGATTCCAATAGTCGAATTGGTATCAAGGGGAGCTCCTTCAATTTTATTTCATTCGATTTTATACTTGCTAGTAGGTACCTATATAAAAAGTCGTTCTTTGCATTTGGTACGATAGCCTAATTAAGCGATTATAAATACACCGTAGTAAACACACCGTGTATAATGTGCATGTGGGAAGCCCTGGGGCCTTACTATTATTTCTTAGAGCAGTATTACTTTAATCTTACTTGACGTAATTTCTCATAAATATTATAAACGCGAAAGTTTGTAAGTATGGATGGATGTTTGTTACTTTTTCACGTATAAACTACTGAATGGATTTGGATAAAATTCGCCATACAGATAGTTTACAACCTGGATTAACACATAGGATACTTTTTATCCCGATATTCCAACGGGAACGGGAACCACTCGGGTGAAACCGCGAGCAGCCGCTAGTATTGCATATAAAATTAACCCTTTATCGGGCAGAGGGATGTATATTCCCACCAAATTTTGAACTTATGCAATTGAGATAAGGTCGAAAACCAAAGAAAAATTTGCACATGCTATGAACGTTAAAGGGTTAACGTGTCTAAGAGTGACAGTAGGGCCAGTAAGGCCTGGGCCCCTGCAATCCAACAGAGAGTGACGTTCGAGGCTTGATAATGCTTTTACATGTTATGCTAATATTTATTTGTCGCTATCCATCCATATGCCTGTAGGTATATCTATCCTTTTCTGGTACTTATATGTAATTTAGTCTTTTCTTGACAATTTTATACAAATAATTATGACAAATAGGTACGTTGTGTCTGCTAACTAAATGAGTAATGTTACCCAGTAAATCTTAATAATGTCGTCGTGTGTTTTGCTAACAATGAACGAACAAAACATAAAAACTGGAGTCAATGAAACTTGAATTTTAATGCAACAAACTTATGCTTTTTACGACTGCCAAGAACTCGATACCGCAATTAATATTGATTCATAACAGCGCGTATATAGTTTTAGGTGCTCCGCAGCGCCTGTGAATGGCCTAGTGTTCCCTAGCAGTCTAGCTCGTTGTGGCGAGACAGGCGAAGCTCCCCCGTTAACAGAACAGTGACGACATCGCCAGCGTAAAAGTAAATATTGTCGGCTCAAGGTCGCTCGGACGTTTAGACCACCTTATCTTTGCTGAAACATGCGACCGAACGACGCGACGTTCGATTCGGCATCCAAACGAAAATCGACCTAACAGGCTGCATGGAAGCGACACTGATCCCGCTGCCAATTTATTCATGAATTTGTCTATGTTTGGCTTAGAGAATTATAGCCAGCACTTGTTCTGTTAGTGGCGCATGGAGCACGACATTTTTCTTTTCCACGCAGTGCTCTTCAAATATTGCGCTTGTTATCTTGTTGACGTTGTACATACTTAGAAACTGTTTGTGGAAAGTGAATTATAGGATTAGCAAGTGCAATAATAACACGCGCATTGTCGTCTTGATCTAATTGTGGCGTAAAATATGCGACGGTAAGGATGTACAGACGCCAGCGGGTCCCCTACGTGTGTTCGGAACACTATATTGCGAAAATTGTTACATCGATGTCTTTAGACCGATGTTATGATAATGCGATGGCTTGTTACTGCGACGACTTCTTAGTTCGATGTTTCTGTACATCGAACACCTTACCTCGACGCGAGACGCCTTGTTTCTCCGACGCTTGTTTGTCCGATGTTACGTTAGTTCGAAAATAATTTGCCAATACATTTTTCTGCGACCGTATCGTCGACCAAATAGTCATAAATATGCTAGCTTGAAGTGGAACTGCCTACCGCCTCTGTGGTTTAGTGGCTAAGCCACCAGTTTCAGACCCAGAGGTCCCGAGTTCGATTCCCAGCGGGGGGTACATCTTTGTGTGCTCGGTTTGGTTGGTGGTAGGGCTGTTAAGTCCGGTTGGCTAGCTACCACCATCTTATCTAGGTCTGTCGCCATAACAACGATGTTTGTAGCATTGTTGTGTTCCGACAGTTTGAGATAAGATAGCCAGTTCCTCAGTGGTTGAGGATTCCGGGTGAAGCGCGCTTCCACCTTCGGCCTTATCGTCACCATCAGGTGAGATGAAGGCCAAGCGCTTACCCGTTGCGGAATAAAAAGAAACTAGGCTGGGCACGTCTGCCGCATGACGGACGAGCTGTGGTGTGGACTGTGGACTAACTAAACTCATCACTTAGTGGAGCTCACGCAACGTTAGACGACGTTGTCTAGCGTTGCGTGGGTTCAGTGATGAATGAGTTTAGTCCATACCATTGAGTTTATTTCATACCATAAGTACATATTTTATATTTATGACTATTTGGTCGACGATATTATGGTCGCAGAGAAATGTAGTTCCAGCCTAGTATTTATGACAAACGTCAACGAATTAGTCGCAGAAAAATCTATTGGCATAATATTTACAAACTAACGTAACATCGGACAGACAAGCGTCGAAGAAACAAGGCGTAGAGGGAAAAGGTGTTCATGTATAGAAACATCGTACTAAAAAGACATCGATGTAACAATTTTTCGTAGTCCCCTGTTTCCTCCTTTAGAACTGGACCAATTTTTATTACTTTTTCAGCATCGGTCGGTTAATGTCTGTATGTTTGATTTTTTTTTAAACCAGCCACTTAATGTTTCTGAAGACGTCTTAAAACGAAGTGATTTCTCTAAATTTTGAAGGCTCCAGCCCCCTTACTCTTGAAACCGATCCCGATCGATCGAGATTGGTATTGTGAAGTTTTGTATTCATAAGTTACGACACCAGTGCTAATATGGATTCATATTGCGCGTATATTGAGTGGAAAAAAATACAAAACCCAATGCCATTTATTTCACCCAATATGAATCCAAATTAGCGCTGGTGTCGTAACTTAAAAGTACGAAATTTCACAATACCAATCCGATCCAATACCGATCGGTTTCAAGAGTAAGGGGGCTGGTTATTAAATAAATGACTTAATGCAATAAAATCAAACATACAGACATAGAAAAGTCTCTAAAAGACTTTAGAGAATTCTTTAACCGATGCTGAAAAAGTAATAAAATTTGGTCCAGTTCTGAAGGAGGAAACAGGGGACTACGAAACGATGTTTTTCTGTGTTTGTATGAGAATTTTGCATGCCACGTAGACGTAGTGTTTCCTCTCAATCATTTGGATATAAAGTCCAAAATAATATAATTTTTGCATTATATTAAACTGTATTTTTAAATATAGTGTTACTTAGTCACGATACGTTGAGCAAATTTTAATGCCTAAGCATAGCTCGGAAGAATACAACAACATTTTGTAACGCTCATAAATACGTATCATATACAACCAATACGTACACTTTCAAGTAAGTAATTTCAAATTGAAGGCTATTTTTAGTATGTATTACCAAACTAGAGGGGTCAAATCTGCGTCATGCGTTGCTAAGTCACCCGAAGAGTCGAGAACATTCCAAAAGACACTGAAATGATACGATTGTATTGTTGTGTAACATGAATTAGTGCCTTGAAGTGGTGTTGTATGTACACACGACAGCCGATCAATCTACGAATAGGTTCACAATATCTATCAAAATCATTGCGTGTGACTGAGTAAGTTTCAGGCAATTACCTGAATTTGTTCTAGTCACCACGGAGGGCAGGCAACGTATTTACACATATAATATCATTGGGTTGACCTGCTGGCGTGTGTACATAGGTACTCCGTACTCGTATAACACCTGTAATTTGGTTATAATTGCATGCGTGAGGTATTCTAGGTAATAATTACAGGTAAGGTTGTATGTTCTGATTCTTATTAGCATAGGTACCATTGATTAGACATTTTCAAGGAATTGCAAACACTTCTATAAAACAATGGTAATGAATGAACTATTGATTTCCATATAAAACACAGAACAGAAGTAATACAAAGTAACGTTAGTCAACGCGATGTGACATAAACATAATGAATAGTCTAATCAATTCAGTTCAATAAAGGATAACGATCAATGTAGATACTGTGTTTGTCTGTAATCGTCTACGTGTGTCATTGACATTTTAAAATAGCTTTGTTTGCAGCTTGTAAAAGTTATTCGTCGTGTGGCCCGAGTAGGTATTAGCCTAGGGATGAATTATATTAGACCGGGCCGTGCACGGGGCGTGCCGTGTACGTGGCCCGGACGGGGCACTGATTTGAAACGTTACATACATTTTGTATTTATATTAGACTGGGCCGTGTCCCGTCCGGGCCCGGACGGGACACTGATCATGTAAGATACATGCATGAATTATACCTACGTTGTACTTACGTGTTTTTTCATCTTTATCCTTTGTGGCCTTATTGTCAATTAACATCAGGTGACAAAGGCCAAGCGCTTAGGTAGTTACCCGTTGTTTTATAAATTTTAAAAAAACTTGATAAATACCACTTCCATGATTTATTTGTTAACGCCACGTGACATGACCTTATGACGAAATTTCGTGTTATTTGCGATGTTGTTCAAAAGTTTCCATGGAATAGAATTCATTAATATTCTGAAATTGCAAGGATGATAACTTTAGTTGGGTTATTCCTCGTGGCCTCCGAACTCCCAGTCACCCGTCTCCTTGGCCCCCGATTTCTAGTTTCCTTGATAATGTCGATTAAAATCAATATTGTTTAAAAAGCAGGCAAGTTCAGCAGGAAAAACGTTAAACTATTTTTGTAATACTTTACTTAAAATATGATTAACTTAATATTAATGATCAGGAATAAATGATAATTTCTAAATTTCTGTTGGAATAATTACATCTTTTATATCTCATAATAATTGTATTTTAAGCACTCGATGTTTTTTTTTTCTATTGGACTATATAATTGATTGACCATTTTATTTTAGAAAAGTCTGGTACACATGATATTTTTTAACTATAATCGGTTTATGAAAGAGGTAAAATCGTTATTGTGTCGTAACAGAGATAAATATATTGGCTGGCGTGCAGCCTATTGTTTGTGTTCTATTGTTTTACTATAACCGGTTTGTATCCAGATAGTATTTTTGCAACCCTTTACCGGCTTCGCTTTAGTTTTGCCACAATTTGTAATACATACTTATTATTGTTGTTAAGTACTTTAAAGGAGAATGGCCAAAAAAACCCCAGGCCCGGCGCTAAAGAAATGTATCTCAGTTTTTAGATTAAAATGAATATAGTCATTTTCAGTTGTCATAATTGCCGAATTCAGTGGCTAACATGTTTACCCTTATTTAACTAAACTAGCTGTCAAGCGACGCGAGGAAATATGAGCTTAAATGCTTTAACTCAACGGAGCGTTTCAAGTGCACAGCGGGCGATGACGTCAGCCGGTGCGGTGTGAGAATACCTTAGGGTTGACCCAATGAAATAAAATACTAAAATAAAATACGCAGTAAGGTTCCACTCGCGCGACTACACAGGCGGGCGTGCAGCGCCCCTATGCTACATGTGTTATTAACTGAGAAGACAGAACAACGAAGGACATATTGATCACCCTGCCGAAGAGTTGGACTATGTGTTGTTAGATTTAGAAAACTCTTGACTGAATACTTTTCTTGTTTTTATATTGTTATTAAATATAATTAACTACATTACATTTTTTATTTATTTAGTTTTGTACTAATGCCAGTATTCGTTACTTTCTACAGTCCTTCTATTCATTAACTAATAAGAAATAATATCAGACAGTGGAAGCTTTTGAAAAAAGAAATGTTTGCCTTAAGCGCCTACATAACTTTAAAGGGCATAAAAATATATATTAGTTACTGAATTCGGCAATGATGACTACTGAAAATAACTATATTTATTTTAATCTTAAACCTAAGATATTTTTATTTTGCGCCGGGCCTGGGTTTTTTTTTGTATGGGCCGTGGCCATTCTCCTTTAAAATTGTTAATCTAATAATTATACTATTTAAATTTTGTAATAAAAACAGTTTTGTATCAAATTACTTTCGCCCATATTATACTTACATCGCCGTCGTCCCATATTTAAAACCATTAGATGCCGGCGTAGATACCCAAAAACAATATTCACACCTTGAAGCACTTTTTGTGTCAACAATACTTACAAGTTGAAAATAATAAAAAGTGACCAAATAAAATTAATCAAATTCATAGAAATCGGGGGCCAGGGAGACGGGTGACTAGGAGAGTTCGGGGGCCACGAGGAATAACCCATTTAGTTTCCACATTGCTTAGTGTTTTTGCACGCAATACCTACTTTGTTTCAGTTCAGACGGTAAACTAGCCATACCTAAGAAATATACAACTAGTAACAATTTCCTTTGTTAGAAAATGTATATCGTCAGTCGGAAACAGTACTGGAACAAATTAAAAAAGACGGTTTCGAAAAAAACTCCATGAGAAGGAATCATACCCGCATCCTCCTGGCAATCCGGGTCAGGTACTCTTTCTAGTTGAGCTACCGTGGAACTTATCCAGCTCGCGGAAATTAATCAACACCATCTTTATTTTTTTACTTTGTAAGCCAAAGGCGCCCCATTCAATGTCGGCAAACTACGCTATCAACATCCGATCTTAATATTTTTAGAAACATAGATCAGACTGTCTTTTTCAATTTGTAATTTGTTCGTCAAAAGCTTCGATCAACAATACCAACTGATCGAAGGTCAAAAGCTTTAAAATTTTATAAACAATAACATTAAGCAATAAAGGAATTCTATTCTATTATACTTAGTAGGTACTGGAACATTTCGAAATAAGTTGTTTTGTGTTATCGAGCGTTTAAAAATGGCAATTAACTCTTTTACACTTTTTACATTAACAAAATATTTTTATTAAAATTATTAGGTTTTCCTGTTACTTATTGCTTTTTGGTGGCCTTTGTGTTTTTGATTTCTAATAAATTTATTTATGTAAGTTATTCTTTCATTCGTTTTTAGGGTTCCGTAGCCAAATGGCAAAAAACGGAACCCTAACCTAACCCCTATCGATTCGTCATCATGTCTGTCTGTCTGTCCGTCCGTATGTCACAGCCACTTTTTTCCGAAACTATAAGAACTATACTGTTAAAACTTGGTAAGTAGATGTATTCTGTGAACCGCATTATGATTTTCACACAAAAATAGAAAAAAAACAATAATGGGGGTTCTCCATACTTAGAACTGAAACTCAAATTTTTTTTCATCAAACCCATACGTGTGGGGTATCTATGGATAGGTCTTAAAAATGATATTGCGGTTTCTAATATCATTTTTTTTTAAACTGAATAGTTTGCGCGAGAGACACTTCCAAAGTGGTAAAGTGTGTCACCCCCCCCCCCTTGTAACTTTTAAAATAAGATAATGATAAAACTAATAAAATAGGTATATGATGTACATTAATTACCATGCAAACTTCCACCGAAAATTGGTTTGAACGAGATCTAGTAAGTAGTTTTTTTTTAATACGTCATAAGTTGATTAATTAAAATAAAATACACTTTTATTAAAACATCGATCAAAGTTACAACGAACTACAACAACTTTTATATGATGTTACTTGCTGCTACGGAACCCTTCATGGGCGAGTCCGACTCGCACTTGGCCGGTTTTACTTAAATACATACATAGGTACTTATTATACATAGAAAACACCCAGACCCGAGACAATTTAGAATAGGTAAATTAGTTTAAATATATAAATTAAGTTGCTGATAAAGTATAATATTGTTAAAACCCATCAAATTATTATTTTATTTTTGTGGAATCCCGTAAGTAATATTAATGTTATCAGTGTACCTATGTAGAGCAGACCAGTATTCTTTATCTAATTTTTTTACCCGAGATTTCGCAAAGTATCCGCGCACTAAATATTATGTTGTTCTTTTTATTATAATAAATTTATAAGTTAAGTAATAAATAAAACCAACCGATATTTTTAATAAATACCTTGCTTTTGCTCGCGGCTTCCCTCGCGTTCATTTTTCGCGGCATAAAGTAACTTAGTGCGACCATGCTTTAACCGCCTTCAAGGCTCTATCTATCTCTATACTAAAATTAATCAACAAACAAACAAACTCACTTTCACAGTTATTATATTAGTTAAGAATCAATGTAAATCGAAAATGATCTGTAAAAAGTAATCTACAGAAATATCAGGAATGCAACTAAAAATTAGTATTTGTAGTAAGTTAAAATAAAATAGCCTATGTATAAATAGGTACTGTTACTAGATTACTGGACAAAGCCGTCCCCCAGCTTTAAACTATAGATCATCGCTGCATTTTCTGGGTATTGACATACTCACCCACCACGCTTTCCAAATATGTAGGTCGGTGATGGCTATGCAACGAAACATCCGAAACATACATTTGCTCGACCTTGTAATTAAACCCTGAACCTACGTTTATCGGGCCCGAGCGCTTTGCAACGAGGCACAGATATGCTAAAATGCTAAAATTAAATGTATTGACTCGCAATCGCACGACAGAGCTTATAAATCCGCGCCTTAACACAATTTTCTTATATTCGGCATGACTAACAGATAACCTTTGATTGTGTATAATCAAAGCAGATAACGTATTTAATTAATTGTTTACGTTAGCTCATCCATCACGCTCTACATTTAATACAGACTCGTATGAATAGCGTTTATGATGTACTGAAAATCGTAAAATCATTTCAAACGATTTAAGAGCATGCGCTTTGCAACGAGGCACGCAGATATGCTAAAATGCTAAAATTAAATGTATTGACTCGCAATCGCACGACAGAACGAATTTTCTTATATTCGGCATGACTAACAGATAACCTTTGATTATAGAAAATGTGATAGGGGACCCTTTACCTTTTATGCGATATAAAGTAAAAAATGGGCATAAATTATAGGGGGAGGCGGTAGGACCCCCCATGTTATTTTTTTTGCCGATGAATTTAGATGTGGTTAGAAGAACCATCTGACTGACGACATCTGACATCTGAACATACTGAAAATCGTAAAATCACTTCAAACGATTTAAGAGCATCGCTGGACGTTGTTGACTGTTGTGCAGGCGTGTTTACGACGGTAATGGTACACGTTTGGTTTAACTTGTATGAGACGTTATACGAAACAATACTTGCTGCGGTACAGATAACGAAGGATGGTCCACGTCATTCATTCAGCGATAGGATAATTTAACGACCGCTTGTAATGTTGTGTTACATTATCAATTGCGTTTGAGTCTCTATTGTAAAAGAGTTATTTACCTTTATGATTACTACTTTTGAGCTTTTGCGTTCTAGTCATAATAAGATTTGGTACATCCTTACAAGTACATAATGATATACTTAGTAAATTATACTGACATCGGTGTTAGTAAATTTTATCAGTATCGTAATCATATACTGATTCATCCATGAAATCTAAGCAATTGTCCGTCCTTGTTACAAGCATAAAAATTCCCACCATTTTAATATGAGGGGGGAGAATCTACACATGGGGGGTAAAATGTCGATAAAATTTACTTCCAGACCAGACACATTGTATGAAGTGGATATTTCATGTGTCTCGTCGGGCACCTAAAGCTATTTTAATTACAATACAACTGAGTGCTTGTTCTCTGTTCTGGATATTATTAGTTGTTTTCAATTTGATATTTTACTTAGTTCGTTGATAAAGAAATGCAAACGTAAATGTTAGATAAAGCATTTATTTACCTTCTTGTTGATACTATATTATCAGTCAGACTAAGTTCAGACTAATCTTATTTTGATTATTTTTGGTATAGAGTTAGATGGGGCCCTAAAAGCGAATAAAATGCTTCATTTTTACCGCGAAAAATAAACAAAAGCGAAGCCGCTATCAAAAGCTAGTAGAATAAAAGTACTAATATAAGTATACACGTAATGTTTATAGGTAATAGTCATTGTTATGTCATTATACCTATGTAAGTATATGTAATTCTAGTCGCGTGTCGTCGTCTCACTCTTTCAATCGTCGAGTAAATGCCCCACCCCCTAACAGCTAATACCTTAACTCGATTACAGCACGTGCTACACCGATAGACAGATAAGTAATAACTGCTAAACAGCCAGAACATTTATTATTAGTGGGTAACCCGGCCAGTTTCGATTTGCGATCAGGTGCTCTCTAAATAGAACATCCCATTTCTCATCCTGTATGCATTTTCAGTGCTTGTCTTCGAAGGCCTTTTCGCAGTGTTTGCATATTATCTAATCTAGCTATTCTCGTTGCTTAGTAACAGTGTAATGATATTTGAATGGTGTTATAAACGTTTCAATGCAAACAACTTAATGTAGTGTATATCTACTCTACGATATGGTTTTACGTATGATGGATGCAATATTAGGTACAACCAGAAATCTGTGTGAGCTGTAAAAGATGTTTGGGGGCCAAGGTTTGCGCTTAGCGTGGCTTATTCGCCCAAGGCAGCGATCCATTATTCTCATTCCCAACGGTTCTGAAGATTCATCGTGACGTAGCTTAGTCTTTATTGTCAGTATATAACCTTCATTGTGGTAAAGCCCGAAATTGAAGAGTAAATTAGTTCTAGGAGGTATTAAAAAAATGTATAATGCCAATACATACTTCACTGCTGAGCTAGGTACTGAGTTTTAGCCTGTCAAGCATTTAGGTAGCAATACAGACTGCTCTACTATTCGTAATCAAACAGGAACGTATCCATCCACCATTGAAATATATAAAATAATATGAAATATGATTAAATTTTATTTAAAAATTTTATTTTTTTTCTGACGTTAAAGCATACGACGATATCGAACATAAATTCCGTTCTTAGAAAATCATAATTGAATCAAAATACTTACTACGTTACTTAGCACTTTTTGTAATTTTTCCTTAAGATTAAAACATCTTATTATTACACTATCAATAATATCCTGCGAAAATGCTTTGCTACACTTAAATGTCACTTAGTTTAGCCGCCTCAGACTAGCTTATAATTTTTATTTTTATTTTTTTATTTATTTATTTAAACAAAGACAATACAATTTTACAATTACTTTGTGTCCAAAAACCCGGTTAGGGTTTGACTAGACACTGCACATTCATTATAACATAATAAAAACCTTAACACATACATGATAATATTCAAAAATATTATGAAACAAACATACACAATTTACATAAAACAAAAACTATAGTAATGAATAAAACACAATTTCCGCTACTGCGTTTATAGGTGGCGTAAAGTAAGCGTGGGTAGGCACTTTACTTATCTATCCGCGCCTACCCCACAACTATTGTGTAGGTGAATCTACAGGTTGATCATGAAGAGCGCATCCGTTAAACACTATCTGTTGAATGTTCGTTTTTTTGAAAAATTTGTTTTAATTTTATTTTAGCATTTTTTTCGTGCAATATATTTTTTACGTTAATAGGTAATTTATTTATAATTGTTGGTAACATACTACTTAGTTTTCTATCTCCGTAGAAATTTCTGGAAATAGCCCTTTTTAACTTTTTATTTGTAACCTGCCTCGTATGTATTTTATGATTGACCATTGGTAACGATGGTATTGCATGGAACTGCTCAGTGAGTAGTGTATAATTGACTTTTTCTGTTACCGGGATTATTTTGCAGTACCTAAAGAGATCTCTGTCGTTATATTTGTATTTTTCTCGATTTTTTCTACCGACTATCTGTTTAATTATCCGAAATTGCAATCTATAAATTTTATCTAGGTATGTTTTAAAGGTACGCCCATAGCTGGTAATACCGTACGATATTATAGGTTCCACTAGTGATTTGTACAAAGTTATCAGCATCGCAAATGGTATTTTGTGCCTCAAAATGGCAAACTTGGCTAGCAAGGCACGTAACTTCTGACAAACTGATTCTATGTGAGGTCCCCAGTTAAAGCGATCATCTATGACAAGCCCCAGATACTTATGTTCGTTTACTTGTTCGATGTGTTCACAGTTGCAAATCGGATCAGTTTTATGCATACATCCGTGGTTGTGTACCGTTATGGCTATATCGTGAAACGCGTGGTTGTGACTTGAATGTACATGCAAGAGCTTAGTTTTTTGTGCATTAAGTACCAGGCCCATATCATGCGACCATTCATTAAGTAATGATAGATCATGCTGTAGTGTATTCTGTGCTGTAAGGACATTGCGATTAGCTGCTATAAGACATGTGTCATCTGCGAACTGGTAGATTGTACACTTCTTTATGATATTGTTAATGTCATTCACGTAAGCAAGGTAATGCAAAGGTCCGAGTACTGAGCCTTGAGCGGTGCCCTCCGTTACTGTTTTACTGTCACTATATGTATCTGCAACTTTAACCATGTATTTACGATTCTTTAGATAATCTTTGTTCCATTCAAGCAGCGGTCCTCTAATACCTGTAGTATTGAGCTTATCTATCAGTGTATCATGTTGTAGTGTGTCAAATGCCTTACTATAATCAATGAAAACTATTAGTACGTGTTTTTTATCATTTAAGTATGTATTGATTTCGTCAGTGAATTTAGATAGAAGTAACGTAGTGCTCTTTTTTGGTTGAAACCCAAATTGATTCGGTGATAGTATGTCGTTTTTTTGATAGAAATCTTGGATTTGTTCACATACGTACTTTTCCGTAATCTTATCTAATATTGGAAGGATAGAAATGGGTCTGTAGTTCGCATAATCGCTGTGTGAACCTTGTTTGTGTATAGGACGGACTACACTCGTCTTTAGCTTGTCAGGGTATACAGCACATTTTACGCTAGTGTTTATAAATTTAACTATAGCATGTACAATTTTTTCGCTACATGTTTAATGTCTACAGGTCTAATTCCATCTATTCCAGGTGCTTTCTTTTCATTAATTGATTTAATTACCTTATTTATTTTATCTATTGTAGCAGGCTTGTAACGTATAGAAACATTAGCGGGTAGCTTATAATTATGGGAGCTTAATAAGGTTTGAGAACATTTGGGTATGATGTTGTTCACAGTTGTTTGAAAACTGTCTGCAAAGTTATTACAATTACTTTATTGTCCATATTGTTTTCTAGGAAAGCTTTCAACACCTGTTCGTCTACAGATTTTGGTACCTTGCCTGTTAAAGTGTTAAGTAATTCCCATAATTTTTTTATGTTACCTTTGCAATCACTAATAGATTGTTTGATGTATTTATTTCTAGTTTTATTGACTATTTTATTTGTTCTGTTTCTTATTATTGTATATTCTAATGCCAATATTTTATCACTGGGGTTTTTTATCCATTTATTGTATAACTTATCTCGTTTTAAGCACAAGTTGTTAATATTGCTATTTATCCATGGTAACTTATTTCGTTTGCCTGAACTAATTGTAGTCTTATATGTTGAATTGATGTAGCAGTCACTAAACCTTTTGTTAATAAAGTTATAAATCTCATTAGGACACTCTAACTTATCGATTTGTTCCCAGTCCACCCTTCCCAACTCATCATGCAATTTCTTATGATTTATTTTAGCAACTATTTTAGGCACAACCTGTATGTGCGGCGGAACAATGCACGATATTGCAATCATGCGATGATCCGCCAGTACGGTGCCGAGTGCTGCGGTGTACGCATCTTGTTGGCTGGATCTTACAAATATATGGTCAATACACGACTTAGTAGTTAAATCTAGACGTTTTTCAACCCTCGTGTATTGTGTGATCCCGCAAACAAGACCGAACCCGCTCATCATGTCCAAATATTCAGAACGTATGAGATTATCACATTTAATGTTTATGTTTACGTCGCCAATCAGTATAAAGTTATCCGTTAGTGAGTATCTCCTCAAAATACCGCGCAGTTCTCGTAAAAAATATCGTTTATTCTTTCTAGGATCTGGTGGTCGATACAGTGCACACAAAGTGTAGTCATGACCGTAGGGAGTTGACACGGTGCCCAATATACATTCAAAGTTTAGTGCCTTTCTATTAGTGTCGTTAAAGGTGTGTTTATTATTTATGTACATAATAACACCGCCTCCTTTACGTTCTGTCCTCAACCTCGTGTACATTGTAAATCCATCGATATTGTATAACGAACTAATATTCGAAGAGATACCCACTTCCGTGACAACAATAACATCGATTATGTTTTGTAGGTTTTCTATACATTGCAACAAGCCATCATAGTTTTTGATTAGCGAACGTATGTTTATATGTATACATGTAAATTTTACTTTTTTAGGTAGTACATTTAGTAAATCAGTTAGATTATTACAGTTTTTATGTTCAGTTAATGAATCTATTAGGTCGTAATCCATTTTAATTTTTGAAAATAAGTTAAATAGAGAGTAAATTATCTAAACAAATTAATTACCCACATTTTTACAATAAAGAATTAGGATAATATTCGTTTTATGTCACTTTCGTTTCTAATGATAAATACCTTGGATTTAGGTTCTTTACGTACACGAATGAGTCCATCCTTGAACCATATGTATTGAAATGATGATGACAGTTCTTGTTTCGCCTTCCACAGTAATGATTTGTTATATGGAGTCAGAACTTCTCTGATGTAGATATTATTTGCACCCGGTGTACCTACAAGATCCAAGTCCCTAAGAGAGACTTTCACTTCTTTTGACTGCTTAATCCACCGACTTCGCTGGTCTTCTTGTAGCGTTACCATAAGTGGCCCACTTTGATCAGCGCGTTGGTTCAAACGTTTTACTTGCTTAAACGGTACATCATCCAGTTTGAGTATTTGTGCTATAGTCTTCACCAACTCTATCGGGGCCTCTTTTTCTGTCTGTGGTATCCCTATGATTTCGATGCTATCACGAAGTTGCGTTTGCTCAAGTTCTTGAACTCGTTGTTCGACGGCGTTCAGCTTGGTTTCTAGATGAGAATTGACGTTAGAGAGATGAATATTTCTCTTCTCCAAGTCCTTTATCTTTCCTCGAAAGGCCTCCATGCATTCGTTGAACTCGTCGATTTTCTCACTGAAGAAAGATAGTGAATCTGTTATAGATGCCAATTCTTTTTGTACAGCTTTGTTGACAATTTTCTCGACTCCAGCCAGCAGTTTTTTTACTGGCATCGTTTCTAACATCGCGTCATCAGTTTCGTCATCCTCTTCGGAATCCTCAGGCACAATAATGGACCCCCGTTTCGACGTTGTTTTCAAGCATTCCCGGCAAGTCCAATCCAGGCTCTCGGCAGTACGCACTGCAGCAAGCTGCTTTGTTGTAAGATTAGATTAGATTAGTTAGATTAAAGAATTCCCTCCCTTTTATACGACGCTGGAATTTAATATCTAGGTCTTGTACAGGAAAAGTTTATAGCAATATTTACGAGGAATACTCGTTTCGTTTTACGATTTTGGCTCTCTTAAACATGAGATGTTTTTGGATGAGTTCGCTCGCTTGAATCGGAACAATTGCGCTCCGAATATAGCAAGCGCGTTGGAATCCGTTTGCGCTGTGACCTGAGGGCCTACTCTCTTTCTCCGAAATGAAATTTCGGCTGATTTCCGTTTGCTATTTATAGTGCTTTCCATTATTTTTAAAATTTCAAACCATTTTCCAAAAGTTAGTACTTAATCTAAATGCCAAACCTATTTTGTTTGAACGAAATTTCGGAAGGAATGGAAACCGCTGTTAATAGCAAACGGAGTTTCTCGCGTGTTCTTTTCACAACAACACGTGTTGAGACTCCATTTTATTTTATTCTACCGTACAAACTCAATATTCCTAAGCGGAACACTGGATATTGGCGAAATCTAATAAGGAAACGCCACAAAACAAAAAAGAAGAATTAAATAGCAAACGAAAATCGGCCGAAATTTCGTTTTGGGGAAAGAGAATAGGCACTCTGACCTATTGAGTTGTTACTGACCGTCTCCGATGGTGATACATAATGAATTGACCTGCCTTTTTTTCTGTAGCTTGATCTATGTTGACGCTGGTGCATAAATACAGTCGCGATCGACCACTTTTCGGCGCTATTCGCTTGCGCTTAGGGTTACCATTTACGAATTTGTCCTGTCCTGACTAAAAGCCTGACATTTCGATAAAATTCCGGACTTTTTAGTCACAAAATGGAAACATTACTCACTTTTTAATATTTTGTTTTTAGATGAATTAAAAGGTTCCTTATAAAGATTAAAGACTTATTTGATATTACTTAATATGTAGTTTTAAGTAAAAATAACAAAGTACGGAGAGTCTAAAATCCGGACATGTCCGGACGGATGGTAACCGTACTTGCGCTCCATTCCGACCGCGCGTAAGCCGTAGAGCGGCGCGTAGCAGGGACTGAATAACCCAAAAAATCTGGTATGACGTTAATATTACGGTATGACGTCATACCGAAAAATAACGGTTACCGGAATATTCCGATATCCAAATTTATTTCGGTACCGTAATTTTAAGTATAGAAATGAAAAAGGTTTATTTCGGTATGAAAGAGACGGCTAACAACCATTTCAATTTCGAAATCAAAACCCCTCACCCCGCGCGTCGCAACTGTCAATGCAACGTTTTTCAGTACCGGTATAATCGCATAAAGGTTAAATAACGGTATAAGCCTTACCCTTAGTTAGATGAATGATTGGTCTCGCTGCGCTCGAGCGAGACCAATCATTCATCTAAGGCCTTGCCTATATTTTATTAAGGTACACTTATTTTATATCGGTAACGTAACCTTAAACCGTAACTGCTTTCAGTCCCTGGCGCTTAGATCGTGTACAAGCGAATATCGCCGGAAAGTGGGCTTAGTCCATAAATGCCCAATTCTCAAAATGCCTAGCAGTCTTCAAATGCCTTATTCTTAAAATGGCCAATTCGTAAAAGGACTTATTCTTAAAATGGCCAATTCGTAAAAGGACTAATTCTTAAAATGGCCAATTCGTAAAATGACTAATACTTAAAATGGCCAATTCGTAAAAGGACTAATTCTTAAAATAGCGGTCGACCGGGAACTTCCTCGACTGTAGGTACACACAGCGCCGGCGTCAGATCAACCTACCCAAAACTGTCTTTCTACAATCAATTTTGAATTTTATTGTTTGGTTTTAAGGATCAATTTTCATTGGAGAAATTTGACTGTTTAGGGTAGGTTGATCTGACGCCGTGTGTACATCACGCCCGTGTCCTGGTGGGGTAGACAGAGACTGCAGTTGCTCGATCCCCTGACACCTTTGCTTCATTAAGTGCTATTTTCCTGTGATGCTGATTTCAGCACGCGTGCGGATCTGCTACCCTATCGGCTAAAAAATATGAATATGGACATGGGCTTCATTTGACATTTGAAGCCCCATAATATGCCCATATATGGACAAAATATGGGCTTCAAATGTCAAATGAAGCCCTTGTCCATATCCATATTTTTTAGCCGATAGACCCGCTGGTCCGCGTTCGTGACGCGTGTATAATCACGCTGCTGGTTGCACGCCGGCAGGACAAAGATTTCGTAGACTGCTGTAGTCTCGTCAAGTCTCGTGCGTGTCGCCAGTCAGTGTACTCGTGCAGAGGTGAACGTTAGAAAAGTAATTATCTCTTATCTATTTTTAAAACATTCAAAATATAAATCCGCATGTGCATTTAATGCGCACGCGTGCCGAAATCCGCGTCACAGAAAAATGGCATTGAGGTCAATGGAAAATGGCACTTACCTACTCTCATAACATTCTTGATACTACATGCTCGTCGCCGAGTTTAGGGTACTCTTGACCTGACCTTGGTACATAAGTGCAGTTGATTTTTTCCCAGATATCTTTAATCTTACCTGCTGGAAAAGTCGAAGACACACACCCGGAATACTCAACTAATTCTAACTAACTTATTTCTTACTCAGTAAAAACTAAAGCTACAAATAGTTCGAAAAAAAAACGAATCGAACCGGCACGGGGTCTAAGACTAGTAGCCTTTATCACTAGAACGCTGACAGAGGCGTTAAAATTCAGATTTATATGCCTTATCTATCATATTATCATCAATCTTAATCAGTCAAATCATAGTCCCGGCGCACGGGCGGCGCTGCCAAAAGTGAAGCAGTCTTCGGATTGTGCGTGTAAAGGGGCTACCACACTGTTGTAAACAAGCCTTTCCCACCAGGTCACCTTGGCGGGAGGCTCGTTTACAACTTGTTGTGAACGAGACTCCACTTGGTTTGCCACAGTCCACAGTGTTGCCATTTTTAGCAGGATCCTGCTTTATTAGTATTTTTAAGAGTAAAATTTAGGCTACAGCAGGATGTTAAGCATTATCGTAAAATTTAACATATTTGACATATTTTGTTTTATTTGCGAATTTAAATAGCGCTATTAGCATCCCTTCCTTGATATACCTAAGTAGTGAGGAAATTAAAAACTTAATTTACTGGAGAAAAACACGATTAAATTTATATAACTATTAGCTAAATATGAGCTTTTAAAGATGTAAAAAATACCGCGCTGTACGTCCATTAATATATACGAACTTGGCTTTTTCCAGTAACCACGTTGTATGTAGGTTGTAGGTTGAAGATAGCGGTTTGTGTGTAATGGTGTTTAAGGCAGTGGCAACACAGCGGTTTTCAACGCGCGCCCGCAAACAAAGGTCGTGGAAAGGTTGACCGAAATGTCGTTGAAAACAACCTACCACACTGTTGTAAACGTCGGTTTACAACAGTGTGGTAGCCCTTTAAGGGCTAAGGGCACGTTCACGCTACACTACAAGCGCAAAAGCTTTTATTAATCTGCTTAATGTGGACCTAACTGTGTGCTTATAAGGGCGTATGGATAGTCGATTTTTTAATAAATTTAATACGTACTACGTTAGGTTGAAGCGCACAAACTTTTTTTTTAATTGGAGTTTCATTTGATGACTTATAAATAAACGTGGTTAATTAATTAACGAATTCGAAGTCGACCGATAGAAACTGTCAAACATAAGTCATATTCCCACAGTAAGTAATAGATTCATTAATATCTTTGTTCATGATTGGTTTATAAATCCTAAAGCGTAAAAAAGGTATGTCTGCGTAAAATAATTAAAAGCTATATGTGAATGCCAAAAGCTGCCCAATAATACGCAATAACCAAAGATGTCTCAAAAAAAACTTTCTAATGATGATTTCGTATTGTTAAATAAATATACCTACCTTCTATTTCTGAATAATTATTCTAACAGTTATGTTTTTTAAACGACTAATAGGTAATAGGTAAGGTAAATATTTTTTCAATCGCCTCTGTGGTCTAGTGGCTAAGCCACCGGTTTCAGGCCCAGAGGTCCCGGGTTCGATTCCCAGCGGGGGGTACATCTTTGTGTGCTCGGTTTGGTTGGTGGTAGGGCTGTTAAGTCCGCCTGGCTAGCTACCTCCGTCTTAACTAAGTCTGTCGCCATAACAACGATGTTTATAGCATTGTTGTGTTCCGACAGTTTAAGATAAGATAGCCAGTTCCCCAGTGGTTGAGGATTCCGGGTGAAGCTCGCTTCCACCTTCGGCCTTATCGTCACTTAGCATCAGGTGAGATGAAGGCCATGCGCTTACCCGTTGTAGAATAATATAAAAAAAAGTACATAAACATTTGTCATCTGTCAAATGTTTGAATATAATAACCTCAAAATGATCACTAAAAATTAAGATTTCTCTAATATCCCAAAGTGTGGTAAAATTATATTTTTCTAAAAGATTTATTTTAAAAAGTGCTATAAATTGCCACAATTTCATAAAAGCGCAGTCTTCGTCCAAATCCCATAGTAATTTTGACATTCTCCATTACAAGCCGAATAAATAATAAATACTTTTAATAGTTAGTTTTAACAATACAGGAAAACTTGACTTTACAATACAAAATAGATTCGTAAAAATGTATCGTATGCTAATCGATGTGATTAAAATATCGTCTCCCGGAGTAAAGATAACATGATTCAATGAAGATAATTTTCATTCCACACGTCTGGTAAGCTGGGCTCAAAATGGCTCATACCTAAACGTCAGGTGAATAACAATACATACAGAGTACAATTTACACTAGGTTTCATTGCAAAATCGAATCGATCTGTAGAAGAACTAAGGTAACCGACATAGCCTGAAGAATTGCTAAGGTCAAGTGACAATGAACAGGGCAAATCTCTCGTCGAACAGGCGGTACTTTGTTCGACTTGGGAATTGAACGAGAACAAGACCTCCGTAGATATCGAGCCGTGCGCTCCGCCACTCTGCCACTGTCCCTGCCTATTGATTTTATGTCATCGTAAAATCTGTGGTGCTTTTGCCTTTACCCGCTAGCCATGTGGTTTGACGGGAGCTGACGGGACGCACCTGTTTCCTCACGTGTCTTCAATGCTGTGTCACGAGTCACGTGACCCGTTTACACTGACACGCGGACTATTTATAATGTATTATATAATAAAATTACCTACTACAAACTTTCTGTAGAATGAAAAAGCATAATTTGCGGAGATCGGTTGCGTCGCGCAGTCTTTGCGCATTGACTTTGCAATGATAGCAAAAGTTAAACTACTTTACTTTGAGCGTGGTGGGTAGTTGAATCTGTTTTAAGGCTAGGTGTTAGTGACAAAATAAAAATAACATGTTCTTAGAATTAATTTTTGAATTAGTAAACAGAATAAATTCGCAAAGTTACGTATTTCTGTGTCATTATCTTCTTTTCTAGGTTTTAAACTTACATAAGTGATTTGATATTATGAGTCATTTACCAAAATGAAGTTCATAGATAACTTGAGGGATTATAACCGATCGTTTTTTTAATTACATTTATCAATTTTTTTAAATATAAAACGCGATTATTCGCGCCGCTTCGCTGTTATACTCGCTCCTTACCGTCGTACCGTCGAGAGAGCGAGAGAGAAGCGTTTGAAATACCTCCCCTTAAGCCCACGTGGCTAGGTACCACCATCCTATCCGTGTATGTATATTTGAAAGATAAGAAAGCTAGTAGTAGTAAGGATTACAGGTGCGCTTCCAATTTTGACTTGTATAGATGAATGAAAGTAAAGCGCTTTAAGAATGTGTAATAAAAATAAATTAGTAAGTATATGTAGAATAATAGGTAATTAAGTTGTTTATCTTCCCACTGCGGGGCACACCACGCGGGGGTACCTCCCGCATGCAAAAAGCACGTGGGGAAATTGTACCATATCTTACCACGCTGGCCTTTTTTATTTATTTTTTATTTCACAACGGGTAAGCGCTTGGCCTTCATCTCACCATCTCATCTCAGTAAGTGACGATAAGGCCGAAGGTGGAAGCGCGCTTCACCCGGAATCCTCAACCACTGAGGAACTGGCTATCTTATCTCAAACTGTCGGAACACAACAATGCTATAAACATCGTTGTTATGGCGACAGACTTAGATAAGATGGTGGTAGCTAGCCAGGCGGGCTTAACAGCCCTACCACCAACCAAACCGAGCACACAAAGATGTACCCCCCGCTGGGAATCGAACCCGGGACCTCTGGGTCTGAAACCGGTGGCTTAGCCACTAGACCACAGAGGCGGTTTGGCCTAATGCGGGTTGGTCGGTAATCGAATAGGATTACCAATTATGATTGTTCTGTTGTGACATAAAAATTGATCGACAGTTGAAGTGCTTCTTTGGACACTCAAGAGCGTTCATTCGTAAGGTCACACCGATTTGATCGAAGACCTTGGCCAAAGTCAAATGTTTGAATGCTAAATTATACTGAAAAAGTTTAACTGTTAAAATCAAAATTTGAATACTCACGAACTTTGATCATAATCATTATCACGAACAAGAATAATTAACATTGACATTGTGAAAAATCTTATCGAATCGTTGCGAAATTGGAAAATACTTCTCGCGAAAATGTAAGTAGTCGTTTTTTTTTAGATACAGAACGAATGGGACATTTGCCAAATCTGAAGTGCAAGTTCGTTAATAAGAGTACGCGACGCTTCGAAGACACAATACCTACCTAGATGTTTATGTAAGATATCCATCTATCTACCGCTACATTCTACGCAGTACGATTTCGGTATTGATGGAGCAAGAAAGTGTACTACCACCAAATGTTAATATTGAACATAAATTGACTAAAAGAATACTACCAATCCTTCCCTTCCAGTGGGTATCGTTAAAGGCGACTAACGGACTAATACCAGGGGGTATCACTTCGCAGTTTAGGTACGTTCGGCCGGCACGCCTCCCAAGCAGGCCGCCTAGGCGTATGGCCACATGAGTAAATACCCTACAGAGTCCAAGCTGCCTATAAGCGGCCCGCTGTAGGTGTACTCATACATAAGCGCGGCGATGTGTGCGTCACCTCTCACCGACGCGCCGCCGTGGTAAAAACTGGTTTGCGCCGGTTCTGAGGGTCTAGTCAACTGGCAAACGCTCGATCGGTGACAGCGTCAAAATCGCTCATCAAATTCGCTAGGCTACATCGATATCGATAAGCTAAGGGATATAGAACATACAGGCTTGTCTTAGTATTTTTTTGTTTGATGATAATCTAACGCTTATGTAAGATTAATAAATAGGTAGTAACCACACCGATCCTTTTGAGTTTTAGTGAATTGAATGTCACTTTACTAAGAAATTCGGGTAGACTCCTTGAGACAATTTGAAAAATGAATCAATCGCTTTTTTCGCCGGAAGTTCGCCAGGCAAGCACGTTTGTAAATAAGTACTTATAATGATGACGAGTGACTTACCTACCATAATATGATATTGATATGAGACCAAACCCATTTTTCAGCTTATAATATAAATAAATTAAGACTGAAGACCACAAGCAAACGCTTGCTGCCAAGAATTTCTCAAATATTAACAACTTGACGTCCGTCTGTAATGAAATAAGTGATAACACTAAATGTTACAAACCGCGCGAACATTTAAACAGTTTGATCTTAGATGCGGGTACCCACTAGGTAGTGATTAAAACGTTTGCATGTTGTATGAGCGGCTAAGGCTTTCGGGTTTAGTTGTCTAACTACAACACCTATCACATTAATTTTCTAATTGATTATTGTCCTAAATAAAATAAAATAAAAAACATTCCAAGTACATGGTTTTGCTGGTTAAATTAAAACTAATTTTAAAATATGCAAACTAGCGAAGCAATGTACTTACTGTTACTTGAAAGGTAATGCTAGAGGTTCAACTAATGCAAAAAGTCCCCGCCCGCGCCGCACCGGTTTGTGATCTTGCCAGTTAGTTACGCAACTTTCACATTACCGAGCTAAAGGATGGGTAACCAAATAAAAAGCGTCTCGAGCTCCTCCGTGCTTCGGAAGGCACGTAAAGCACACTGCGGTTGTATTGGCTCAGGGCTTAAGCCTGTTATAGCCCAGTCTGCCTTAGTGCTGTCGTTCATGTGGGAACGTTCAGGACGTTCATAGGATGACGATGAAGACAACATCGCCTTACTAAAGGATTGTTTCATTGTTACTTATTTATAGCGGTAGGTACTGAAAATAATTGAAATTAAACGTCAAATCATTTATTAAATATACGTCTTCACAGACACAATGACATGATCTTGGTCTCTACGCGACAAGTTAAAATATTTATTTATTTTACAGTATTTATTTCACTGCCATTCATTATGAGTTGGTTGATAATGTTTCGAAATAAAACATAGGATTATTTATATGTTTACCAAAAATAATTTTAAGACAATTAATTTTATATAATTACCCTAGTATGTTGATAATGAATCAAGTACAACTTTAAGCCATGTTTAATGCAGTTTCATTGTTGGATACGACATGTGGTACACATCCCTTCTTTATTGTGAGCCTGATGCAGCATTAAATATTGGTGTTATTATGATTAACCATGCTTTTTGAAGGTATCCAGAATCTCCTAAGAAATTGGAACAATATACTTACTTATAGAAAATTGTCATACATAAAAAGTTAGTAGGTAGTATTATTTACCAAAAATAATTTAAAAACAATTAATTTTATTTATTTATTTTATATTCACAGGTGAATCGACAGTTCTATGAAAAGTATAACACTGAAAATGTGAAACAGCAAACCATTTACAGATTCACACAAATAAAAATGTGATAGTAACATTACAAACTCAAGCAACAATTACAATCGATTACTTCACAATCGCCAAATTGATAATAACTAAACTATTACAGAGTATGCTAGACATGGAACTTAATTTGTATTATATGTATAACAAGCCACCTTATGTTAAGCCACCTATTTAAAGAAAAAACAATATTATAACAAACACAATAGAACCCACCAGATTTAATAATCGGATAATTATAATGCAAGTTTATACATATAATTAATTACCTTTGTATGTTGATAATGAATCAAGTACAACTTCAATAGCTTAATGTTATGACTAGTAGAAATTGATATAAGTAGGTACTTAAACATTTTCTATAGGTACCTACTGCAAGTAAAATTAAATATCAAGTAAAAAATAACATTAATGTTGTATTTCTTAATATATCCGAATTTCCTTACCTAACTCTCTCAAAGTCAAAGTTTATTAAATAAGAGGCTTCACTTTCTCTTATTGACATTAAAACTATATGTGTATAAAAATAAATGCCAATTGTGTGTATAAGAAGGTACTGTTTTTTAGTACCTACCTAAGTAAATCTTTTTAATAAAGTACAATAAACTTAGAACTAAATTAACTTTATACTTAATTTTTCCCCATCATATAAACCAAATCACTATTTTATGGGTTAAATATATTTATGGCACACTGTTCCTTTTCTTAAAATAAAAATGTTGTCAACGAAGGTACTGTTTTTTTGTACATAAGTAAATCTTTTTAAATAAAGCACAATAAACTTAGAACTAAATTAACTTTATACTTAATTTTTCCTTATCAAATAAACCAAATTACTATTTTATGGATAAATATATTTATGGCACAGACTGCTCCTTTTTGTAGAATAAAAACGTTGTCAACATTAGAGCTCCACAAAAAAAAATCATATAAATAACTAAATTCAACGATGCCAAAGCCATGTTCAATGCAGTTTCATTGTTGGATATGACATGTGGTACACACCCCTCCTTTCTTGTGAGTCTGATGCAACATTAAATATTGTTGTTATTATCATTAACCATGCTTTTTGAAGGTATCCAAAATCTCCTAAGAAATTAGAACAATATACTTACTTATAGAAAATTGTCATAGATAAAAAGTTAGTAGGTAAGTACCTATGTATTATACAAAAATGCTTGATATTGTTTTTTACCAAATAACCATGTTTGTTCACCATTCTGAGGAAGTCCATCCTCTAAATTATGAGGTAACATTTAAGATTTTTGAATCGTCGTCTCAAATCTGCAAAACCACATAAAATAGTTTTATCTTTATGTCAATACTCTTTATTCTAGCAATTTTAACAAAACTGACATTTCCTGGTAAATCCCAATATAATAATAGGCATAATACTTACCTTTATTATGTAAGTAATAATTTATTTATTAAAACTTACCGTTTGAACGTAAGGACTGATATCTTTTCCTATTAAGAAAGATGCTTGTCTGTATAAGATTTATAGGGTATAGTCAATAGGTACACCTTACTACACTTAGAGCCTTGGTTTAATACTCTAAGCTACCTGGCAAATTAAATCTTCATTGGAACCTGTAAAACAAATAGGCAATCTAAGTTATAAATTGATAAATGGGCATTATGGTTATGTTACATTTAATATTTATACAAAAAGTGCCTTACTGTTGTCTTATTCTTGACCTTTCTTGTCATGATTAAAGGTACTTAGGTGTAGGTTATTTGGCCCAAATGTTTGTATGGTTTGAGAGCCCCTACAAATTGTTATGCAGCGACTTGCTCTTCGTTGCGGAAAATGTTGCATGACACACATTTATTTGGTCACTCACATCGCAACAACTATATCAGCACGCAATTCCCGGCAGACCTTAGTTAGATATTTGAAAGTTCGTAAACGAGAACTCCGAGAACTATTCACAAGTACAACAAACTCGATTTCGTTAATTTGCTCCAAGTAACGTAGGGAAACATTTCTTCCTTAGCGCTTGATTATCGCAGTCCACAATAGCCCTAAAAAGAGCATTTTAAACAAAACTTTCAACACAACACAACTATTCCTTCATCAGCTGATCAAACAATCGCCATTTTGTGTGAATTTTTATCTTCAATGTTTGAGTGATCGCTAGATTAGCGATTCTTGGCTTGTCAAACTGTCAATTAGGTCTATTTTAGCGTAAATTTTACGTCGTAGGTAACTTTTGCTTATGTCAATCCCATACATTCGGTTTATCGTAGCGAAGATTTCGTAGCGTTTAATTTGTTTGCCAATTGACTAGGCCCTCAGTTGTGGTATGACTGACAGGGCCGCACGTTCGCGCGCATTAGATGAGATTCAGTTATTCGAGTGATTTTATTGACGAATTTGGGATTTTAACATTTCAGTGTTTTTAATATTTATATACATACATACACATAATCACGAATTTTATCCCCGAAGGCACCCGAAGGGTTATTTATTACAATCTTTTATTTAATCAATGTATGTAATGTGTACTTATCTTTTGTTCGGGTGGAATTTTGCAACTCAATTTTGAAGCAGATATCTTCAACCGATTGAGCTGAAATTTTGCATACCTGTGTAAATCGCGTGACAATGCAACATTATGATGACATGGTGCTGATCTGATGATGGAGCTGGAAGGTGGCCATAGGAACTTCGCAATAAAACGACACAACCTCATCAAGCTTGGTCTTGACGAGTAGTTTGTCTTTCAATGGTAACCAGGGTCTGATGATGGAGCTGGAAGGTGGTCATAGGAACTCTGTAATGAAACGACGCAACCCCATCGAGTTTCGGCTCGTTTTATTCGTCTTGATGAGTACTTTGTTTTTAAATTATTACCAGGGTCCGATCTGATGATGGAGCTGGAAGGTGGTCATAGGAACTCAGTAAAGAAACGACGCAACCCCATCGAGTCTCAGCTCGTTTGATTCGTCTTGACGAGTACTTTGGTGCTAGATGGTAACCAGGGTCTGATGATGGAGCTGGAAGATGGTCATAGGAACTCAGTAATTAAACGACATTACCCCATCGAGTATGGGCTCGTTTAATTCGTCTTAACGAGTACTTTGGTGCTAGATGGTAACCAGGGTTTGATAATGGAGCTGTAAGGTGGCTATAGGAACTCAGTAATTAAGCACACAACCGCGTCGAGTTTGATTCGTCTTAATGGAAACCTTTTTTGATGGGTAGTGAGTGGTGGTGGTTTGGAAGACGTGAATAAATTCTGTATACCTACACGTTCAGTGAGATGAACAGGTGAAAAACGTGTCCAGGAATAACTAAAAAGTAAAAAATAAATATAAAGTTAAACACCTTTTTAAAAAACAAACTTTTATTTAAATGCACTAAAAAGAAAAAAATAAACTTTTACTTTTAAACTTATAACGTATAATATACGAAAAATAATAGGAATTAATTTCGAGAAATTTATATGAACATTAGTTAATTGAATCAGTACTACTTACAAAGAACTACAAAAAGAAATCACATTAAAAAACAAACATAAAACAATATTAATAATTAGTCAGAGATTAGGCAATGAGGACAACAAAATCAGTCCTTTACCATAGTCCGGCCATTAAAGGCCGGCAAGGCGTCTACGCGCATCCTCTTGGTTTTGCGGATGTCCATGGGCGCTGATTACTCTCCATCAGGGCCCTTATTCTGTAACGATTCCTTGTTTCAAAACCACGTTAATTCCTTAAAAAGTTACGATATCTGCCCAAAAACGTATGCGTTTGACGTTTGTGCGCGGTAAGGTTTAGGGCTGCGTTCCGTGGCTTCACTCGAGTGCACTCGAGCGCACTCCGGCGCGCGCTCTATCCGTTCCGTGGCTTGGTGAAATTTTACTCTGACGGCTGTCAGAGCGTAATTTCATCCGTTCTGTGGCTCAGAGCGCAGCAACCAAACAACCATCAAATCGGAAGGTTGTTTTTCACTCTGACAGCTATTTGACGTTTGTATCATTGTTAGAGTGTCAAATTTTGCAATTTATGTCAAAACGTCTCGAAAAATTCGACCTGTTTGTTTTGTATTGTTTTACTTTTTAATAATTAGGTTTAAATATAGTATAAAAGTGGAGAAAATGTAGACAAAAGAAGAGTTTTCTCTCGTTTTGGACAGGAATACTTCAGAGGAGGTTATAAAAACAACTCGATCGTTCCGTGGCTCAGTTGCAACTCAAACGAGTTAAACTATAACCAAACAACTACACCCACAACGACGGAACGCACCCTAGGTGTGGAATCTATAGATTGCGATACAGAATCAGGGCCCAGGTGACCCGGCTACCGTGTCGCGTAGCGGTGACAGAATATACTACCACTCCCTCTCTTCCCTTGGGTGTCGTTAAAGGCGACTAACGGACTAAAGACGATGCACATACATCCAACAGCTTAGAGCGGCGATGGGCTCACCACCTGTCACGCTAAGCACATGTGCAGTCGCAATTTGGTGAAAAGTGGACTATGGTAGGAGGACTGCTTTTGCGTTCCTCATTGCCTAGTCTCTGACTAACCCTTCAGGGATAATAGTCGTGATTATATGTATGTCATAGTATGTAAGATGTACTTATGTATTTTTTTAATAATAAGCCACCAACACACAGCCCCTTCGCAATGTATTAAATCATATTTTCAATATTTTAAAAGTCACATTTTAGTTTTCCAACGGAAAATATTAAAAATATGTAATAAATATGGGAATGATCAGTTTCAAAGGAACCCTTACCACTTACTCTTGTCTTCGCTACACTACAATTAACGTGATCGATCACTAATCACCGCCTTCAGAAGTCTGAACGATCGACGCCAATTATTATTTCCTAATTGAACATGTAAGTACTTGGTTTTTTTCCTTAGTTCCTTGTAATTTTTCTATGTTGTTTGTGAGAAATGTTTTTCTTACAAGCTTTCTGAATACCTAGTATAATGATACCGGCCTATTATATCTATTTTGTACACGTGGATAGGATCATTCATTATAATTGCTTTAAGTTCACAGTTTATTACGTTACGTGTAAAGCCCCCTCTTCACATAGGCAGACGCCTTTAACGTCTGCAGACTCTGTAATACAGAGTCTGTATACCTACCACAGACGTGCAAATCACCCCCCTACACGTCGGCAGGCGCATCCGCAGATGACGTCTGCGGATGCATCTGCCTATGTGAAGAGGGGGCTGCACGTGGACGCGGTCGGGCCGCTAGTTGTGAATATAATTAGCACTCTGTATTCTGTCTGGTAAATTTTTCTTTGCAAACAGTAATAGATTATACTATAGATAGAAAGAGCCGGTTGAAGCTTCATGCTGTCAGTCTCTCGCCTGGTTTGATATAGATGCTAAAACATGTAATGTTATTGGTCTGCTTGTGTTTATTGATTACTAGCTTCAAGTGGCGTCCTCGCCCGCGACTCCTTCCGCATTTTTGAAAATTCGTCACGGGGTCCGAATTTCCAAAAAAAATCTTTCATACAAACCTGGGGGGTTACTCTTGAACGCAAACTCAATCTCAATACAATTCCAATGCGATTAATATGTATCGATATTGGGATAAGTAAAGATAATTCCGAAACACCATCTCGATAATAATTTGTTCAATCAATTTCCACGCAATTTAATTCCAATGTGGCGCTATTGTCGCTTACAAAACTGCCATTTGACATTTTTTAGAATTGTGATTGGAAATTGATTAATGCAATTGTGTTTCTAGAGTAAGCCTACTGCCCTGACAATTACTAAACACAATAAAAAACACAATAATTTGCCAAACAGATGCAGCCGTTCTGAAGAGATGCGAGAACAAAAATTCGTCGTAATTGATTTTTATTTACCTATGTAGATTGATTTACACAAACAAAAGCTAGAGTGCGATTGAATATTCCGTAGTTGATTTTAAATCGTCTTAATTTATTTGAGAATTGCATAATGAAAAATATCGGGTGATAATAAGTTACTGAATGATTTTCTGCAACAACATACCTAAAGTCAATGCATTGTAGTGTTCCGGCAGTTTAGAGTTAGTTAGAGAATTATGGTAGCCAGTTCCTCAGTGCGCTTGACGATTTCAAGTTCGTGCGCTTTCTCCTTCGGCCTTATCTTCACTTAGGTACCATCAGATGAGATGAATGCCAAGTAATTACCAGTAACGAATGAAAAAAACCATAATCATAGTCTGGTATGTACATAGATAGTTGATACACCTGCGCACTGGCCGGATGCGATCCACAGCGATCCGTCTCCGAACGTAAATCATGCTCCCTATGAAACGGCGCCAAAAATTCCCTCGCCTCGCTAAAACGTCTCCAGCCGTCATTATATTAATATTGTGCGTCATCCCGCGTTGATATTCAAGTCTCACGTTCGCGTTCGCCCTAGCAATATCGCGTACGAACTTCGCAGAATTAATTAATGTAGCTTCATTTTTATCAATTTATCATTGCGTGCCCTATACTTCGCGTTTTTGCACGTAATACGGAAGAAGTTAGTAGCTTTTGTGAAAAGATTATTATCTATTTTGTTTTCTTTAGGGCCAGTTTCATGATGTTCGTTTAGGAGATACTTGTCAGTTAAAATGAAAGTTTTGTATGAGCTATTTGTCAAGTAAAGGTTTGAAATAACTTACTTAGTTAGAGATTGTGAAATCTCCCGTAGTAATTTAATAGCTCTTTGAATTGAACCTAGTAAGTGTACTGCTGCTAACTCTTTTTCATTTGTTTTTTCATTCCTTCGTTCTTTCTTCATGTATGTTTGTAGCGTTCCTTGCGTACATAGTTCCTTAGTATAAGCGGAGCTCTACGGGAACGGTAACTTTTATTGTTATCCGAGCGCAGTTATACTGGTCCTACTACTGGCTGCTTGCCACGTCTGATGTGTGGTTGACAGTACCATGTCGGTGATATACCTAATGAAATAGTAACGTGAGGTTTGTTATCGCCAATTTACAAACATCCATTGATATGCTATTGTCATCAATTATCAATTGTTGCGGCACTGTCTCGCTCGACACGAAACTTATCAAATTAGCGATGGTTTAAATTGTATTTGTTCTTTGTTTGAATGATATGCGATGCTAAAGACCCAATACACAATGTGTATTGTGCTAAAGATATCGACTATAATGAATAATTTCATATAAATTTAGAAACAAATAGAAAATTGTCCTGATTTCCTGCCGAAAAAAAAAGACTACCTCAGGAGGGAATCGAACCCACATCCTCCGCAATTGTGCTGGCTATGGCTGTGTTGATCAGTCCGCCGCGCCATCGAGGTATTGGTTACACCTCTTAACCAGAATCCTTTATATTGGCAGTAAGTATATTGTTTGGGTATATTCGCAAAATGTCTATTTCGCAAATTGTCTACCGTTCGCAAAACGTCTCTTTCTCATAATGTCTCTTTCGCAGAATGTCGCTTTCGCAGAATGTCTCTTTAGCAGAATGTCACTTTCGCAAAATGTCGCGATTATACTTAGATTTTTAAATAAAATCATATAAGTATACTTATTGAAGTTATAATGTAAACAAACCATAGAATTTGAAATTATTTTATAATAACTAATTATGATTATTTACATTATAATACTGTAATAAATGATTTTCCTATAAAAATCAAAATTTTATTCTAAGTATAATCGTAACGTGACATTTTGCGAAAGTGACATTCTGCTAAAGAGACATTCTGCGAAAGCGACATTCTGCGAAAGAGACATTATGAGAAAGAGACGTTTTGCGAACGGTAGACATTTTGCGAAATATACCATTTATTAAAGTTAAGCTAATCACACATAACGCAGATACGGTAAGATATCTGTATCTGAGCAGATATCTTTCAATATCGCTCTCTATATAAATCATATGAACCAACACACACAGCGCAGATAATTTATATTTTATCGTACAGTATCTGTGAGCACCGACATATACCGAGAGCGATGGTAAGATCATTATCTGCGTATACAAATATATCTGCAGATAATATCTGCCGTATCGGCATCAGTGTGAAGGATTCCGAGTGAATGTATCGTCTCGTATATTATCGTATCTGTTTAGTGTGTGATGCTTTCAGATAAATAAGTTTTTATACGCAGATTAAATATTACCGTATCTGCGTAGTGTGTGATTCGCTTTACGAATGACTGTATAATTTGAATACCGAGCAAGTGTTGAAAAATATTCGCAACAAATTGCGTATCTTTATATAATAAGCGTTTGTCAACAAAGGCTCAACGGCATAGGTAGTACCTACCTACAGAGATTAGCATATTCACTTTGCGTCATACCGACTCACGCCCAAGAATTTTACATTTCCAGTTCCACCATAGGTACACACGGCACCAATCAACGGACCCGAAACTGTCAAATTTCCTTAATCAATATTGGTCCTTAATGTCATATTATAAAGTTGAAAATGAATTGACGAAATTTTACATTTTGTTTTAAGTCGACCTGCAGTGCTGTCACCCGTACGTGTAATAGCTAACATTAAAACCGGATTTTCGCTCTATTACTTACACTTCCGCGCCATTGTCTTTTTCAAAGCGAAAACAGAAACATTTTAATCTAGTTTCCTGCTATTTCATTAACAAGTCTTCAAACTTTGTACCTGTATCCGAACGAGTTCAATAGTACAAACATCTGGTGCAGTTGAAGTTTAGCACCGGGAATAATTAATTGAACAACTTTTCGATTCTTTTATGTAAATGTAAGAGTAGCTATCTACCTACATTCAAATAAAAAAATTAGCAAACGAGGCACCTGGTGAAAAGCAATCACCCTTGAACATTCGTAACACCAGAATCGCAGATGCATTGCCATTTATTGTTTTTGTTAATTCTATTGTGTCTGGTATTACGACAACGAGCTCGATAGGCTCATTTCTTGAAGTTACCTAAGTCGTAACATGGTATTCTGCAAGTATCTTATCTTCAGGATGGCTACCATACCCATACTGTTACAGCAAAACAAAAATGTACCTTAGTGAAATTACCTAACAGAATATTCTATTCTAGGCCTTCATGTCGACAGCATGATTAATACGATTGCCAAATTGCCTATAGTTACTGTTACCAACTCTTTTGACTTGTTAGCCAACTGATTGGCAAGACACACACAAAGACGGCAAAGACAAAGGCATCTGAAACTGCCAATTGACAAAAAGAGAAAAAGTGACGACTAGCTTTCACAAGTGATTTGGATTTGCTCATGTACTTTTATGTATCTATTCAAATGAGATATACTAGTTGTAAGTGTAATTACTTCTTCGTATGGTTGGTCGTCGGAAAACATCGAACTCATAATAGTGCCTTACTTAACAGACAATAAGGTCAGAAAAGTTATTCCGTGTTTTGTCTCCGTCTTTACACTAATTAGAAATTATGTTTACACTAGCGGCCGCCCGCGGTTTCACCCGCGTGGTTCCCGTTCCGTGGGATTATCGGGATAAAAAGTAGCCTATGTGTTAATCCAGGTTATAAAATATCTGTAAGCCGAATTTCATCCAAATCCATTCAGTATGTTTTACGTGAAAGAGTAACAAACATCCATTCATACTAAAAAACTTTCGCGTTTATACTATTAGTAGGATGACAGGAACAAAACACGGTATAACTATTCGTAGCTTATTCTTTGTTTATTTGTAAGTACCTTAGGCACAGATTAAGTGATACTTAGGTGACCGAGTAGCAAAACGTATAGCCCGATAACAGTATTTTCATATGCTTTGTCACCGGTTTTTCACAAAATCTCTGAACATATTATTAGCTATCAGCGCCACAGATTACCGAGTGATTTAAAAAGGCTACGTAGTTAACATAATTAATAATATACATTGAGAACAAAGCCGATGTACAATAAGCACAATTACACTGTACTTTAATGGAGTGTTTAAACCACAGCTCATCCAGCCGTTGATGTTCATTGTCATTTGACAAAATATGAGCATCGGTACATTATGCGATCGAAAGCGAGCCGCACTGACGTATGCCGATAGCAGCATTCCAATATTTCCAACAACGAGTCATTAGTTCATTACCGACACCAACACTCCAAACAAGCGTAAATGTTTGCGCCCGTCTGTAACGAAACTGTACCAAAACTCGGGCGTTGTGTTCCAATCACAATCGTTGTGCGCTGTAGTTACGGAATGGGGCAGGCGAGGGCTGTCGACCACCCCAAATGTTTGTTTCTCTTTTATTTTTACGTTTTTAGTTGAAACGAAAAAGTTAAAAATTTAAAAAAAGTGGCGAAAGTTGAAATCTATGTTTGAATTTAGTTTGACGTTGTACACACAGCTGCACGTCATCATATCCAACACTGTCCTGTACTCTGCATGCACCTAAAACAATACCAAATACATTGATTAGAAATAATAAAATAACATAATAAAGATCCTTGTCATTATTAAGATGGTGGGGTATTCTTGCTAAGGTTATTCTTTAACGGTGTTATGTAACTAGTCGCTTGTTAGAAAAAGGATCTAACATTAATCATACTAGCGACCCGGAAAATGGCATCGTTGGCTAAGCCATTACAGTCGTTTAAAGTGAAAAAGTGTGATTTGATTATAGAATTATGTCCTCGCCGTGTGTCGGTCGTACGCACGCTATAGTTTATTATTGTCGTAGGAATGATGTAAAACAAATTACTAATAAGTACATAATAGCTGCTTGCTCGCGTTAATTTTTTATAATTATTTTACTCTGACATTTAGAATTCTTAACAAGATCCTTGATTCTAGGGACTAATAAAGACTGAAAGTGACTGAGATTAGAGGAATGTTGAAATAGATTGGTCAAGATTTAATAAAAAAAATTGTATGTTGTACAACCCTGCTGTAAAGTTTGCAAATTTGAAATTGTGCTACGGGTGGCATAGATACCTAACGACCGACGTCTCTATATCTTAGGCAGTAGAGTTCAAAGGCCGACCGTCAATGATCGGCCGGTGTTACGTAGCTTTTATGGCTCGCTGTCTGTCTGTGATAGTGTGATGTGCGCTAAGCAGCTGGATTAGTGCCTGTCATTCGTACGTTGTTTGAAACACGTGAAGAGCGTGATTGCGATTTCAAACTAGACACAGTGCTTAGTGCCAGTCTTATTTACCATTACGCTAATGAAAATTGGTAGGTATAGCATTGAATTTGAACTACGCCTCTTGATAATAAAGAGGTGAGGTGCTGAGGTGCAATGTTTCTGCATAAATTCAGTTTTTGTAACGTGATTAAATGTTGAATTAAACTAGAACCCAGCACTCTGAAAGGCTTATGAACTCTTAATATCATTATCATTTGCTATTGTTATGTTTAAAGACAAATCAAGAAGCGTAGTAGAGTAGGTATAAGAAATGAATGCAATCTAATTCCGTATAGAGTCCTAAATTGTAAGTAATTGACTTACAATACCAGATAGATGGTTATAAAAACGGTAAAGCTTTGTTCTGGTTTCTAAATTAAGTATGCATGTTTTATCAGAAGGTTAAGAGTCGAGCTATATAAAAATCATGTATTACTCAAAGACATATAAAAGGTATTACTGTGAAAAATCCTATGTTTTATAAAACAATACGGTGTACGGATACAATTTCTAACCACATTCGTCGATATTTAGAATGGACGAAACCTATCTAAATGTGCTGCAAAGCAAAGTCAAGTAAGCTCACCTTCAAAACCAGTGTTAGTTATTATTTTAACACTTTGAAGGTAAGATGAGTAGCAAAAAATTTGATGAAGTTGAAAAGTTGTTTTTATATTAAGATATATTGATTATATAATCAATATATCTTAATATAAAAGTAATAGTTAGTAATAGTGCTGTTAACTCGATAATAATAGTTCTGTTAACCTCTTTTCAAATACACTTGAGATAAGAGCCATCGAAGAAACTCCCAGAACCGAGCCGTGGCACAGAATAATCGTGGGTGTGACAACGAAAACAAATATAGCTCGATTAAAAACTATTTCAAAAGGCGGGTTTAGACGTGAGCACGCGAGCGCTACGCGAATAATTATAGGAATTAAAAGCGGTTTGCTTTTGTGTTAGGGCGTACTAATGCGGGCCCTCTCCTTATTTATAAGTAAAAACTGGACTTTCTCTTTCAAACATTATTATTTTTATTTTATTTTTTCTTTACTGTCATACGAGTATTATCATTTTGAGTACAGTGTCTGTGTTTTTAAAATACACTGTTCATTATGGTTTCTATGATATTGAAGCAGCGCAGTGGCAAACGAGGTGAAGCTTTTCCAAACCCATACAAATTCTCGTATCCTTAAACATGATCGAATAGTAAATGAAACTCGCACTAATCACTCCAGGTATTATAATAACTAGGGACGACCGCAAAGCAAGTTTTATCTCGCGGAATATCGGGGTGAAACAATAGCACTCGCTGCTGTTGCGTTTCGTCCGGTAAGTGAAAGTACCGGAGGCCCATCCCCCCTCCCCTTCCTCCCCCTCCCCCTCCTCTTTCTCCCTTCCTCCCTTCACAATTCTTACTCCTTCCTAAAGACCGGCAACGCATCTGCGACCACTGGTTTTCTATGGGCGGCGTTGACTTCTTTCCATGAGGTGTCCCGCCTGCTCATATGCCTCCTCTTCACTTAAAAAAAACCTCTGACAACGAAGCCATGCTCCATACGTCCTACGCGTAGTCCACTTTCATCAATCTGAGCACATTTTTTTGTATGCATAAGCTGCTCTGGTGACAATACCTCAATGATTCAGTCTGAATCCGACCTAACCCAACCGCGTCGCGTGGGCGGCTATTTCCGACTTCAGGAAGCTGCACTGTCTGGCGCTAGCCGCGGCTATGTCGCACCTACTTATTGATTCACACTTAACTAGTCTGTGCTAAAATATTACCTTGTTATCGCTAATATTGGTATTCAAAACAAGGTCACGTAACATTCAGTCAGCTAACTTAAAATTGGAAACATGTATGATATGAAGCCAGTCTCGAGGAGTTCGTTTGCGTGGTGGTTAATGGGGTTACGTACGATCGTGCAAGTTAAGCTTTCTTTCGGTTCGGGTCCCCGGATGGGTGAATAAATTAAAATTAAAAAGTACCCGTTTGCTACGAATGCTACGAAAGGCACGTAACGCCTGTATCTCCTTTGCTGTCATAATAATTTGGTTTTTAAATGATTTATTATAAGTACATACTTATTGGATAATTGGGCATACATTTTTGCACAGGCAGAGCACATTCTATTGTTGTGGAAATGTCTAATACCAGCAGTGGGGCAATTAAACGTTTTGACTTTTGTGATAAATATGTGAATAAATTACTTGTAACATTTAGTGTTAGTACGAGTATACTTAGGGTGGATTCGACCAAACTGGAAAAAGGTCTTATACCTAGATTAAACGCCGAATTTGTATAAACTAATCTCGGAGTAAGTCTTATTCCAGTTTGGTCGAATCCACCCTTAGTGTTTTCTTGTACTGAGTTCTTTTTTTTATAGCATTATAGATATACTCTAATTTTGTCACTAATGAAGCCAATTTGTTTCTTATTATTGTTAATTATTTTAACGCTGCAGTTAAAAGCATTTCAGTGTAGACTGCCGGCTACGCTGCAGGCGAATTGTTATTTACTTGCATATCGATCATTATACTGAAACTGGTTGTTGTTAATTAAGTATTTATTTCCCGAAGCGCCGAGTGATAGTTGACAAGGGTTTAAAGCATTTGGTCCTATTCGCATTTGGTCACGTAGACACAAAAATGGTCCTGCTCGATTAGTGAGCGAACTGGTCGCGGTTAGTGCGTCGTACATTTTTTGTTTACTAAAAATTGCCTGTTTAAATAAAATTAACCAACCAACTTGCTTGTTTACTAAAATTTGATGACGCACAAATCGCGATCAGACTTAGTGAGCATATCTCTAATTCCTCATTCAACCGCTGCCAGTTATTTTCAATCTTCAAGATTAAATTTAGGCTACCCACATTTATTGAGCACTTTTCACTACGTCATCTACTTTTAAGGCTATAGGGAGACCTTGTACTGAGAAGAGCCGGCAAGAAACTCTGCAATTGCATTTCTTTTTCCCCTTTCTTTTACAGCGTAAATAAAAATTTTATGATTCCCTCGCCTATCACTGAAGGACACTTTCCATACTAATTTACGTATACTTACTACGTTTCTGATGTCACAATAACGATTGCGTTTGCCAACATCTGTGTTATCAGTGCATGAAACACACAGTCTTTCGTTTAATAAACACCTACGTAATGGACCTTCGACCTCATCTTGACCTTTCGGCCTAGATGAAAATAATAATTTAATAAAAATATCACTACAACAATAATAGAATGCAATACAGCTCACACTAACGCGTGGGTGATAAGATGACCCGCATCGCTGAGGTCGGATTCGTTATCTAGGTAGCTTGCGTATTAATTCTAATGATATAACATTCAGTAATGTGGTCATGGTAAATTGTACACCATGTTATGAAGGTGTCTATTGCCTCGGCGAAACGTCAGATATATACAGATAAAGGGTGTTTGTTAATACGTATGTAATCCCACAACTTACTTACTACGATAATGGCGCTGCGACCCAAAGTGAGTCTTGGCTTCCGACAATAAGAGTCGCGAGTTTGGTCTGTCGTGCGCTATCGCCCTTCAATCTTGAACTTGGAGCTCATGCAAATCCTCATGACCTGGTCTTCCCGCAGCGGTCTTAGGCCGACCGACCCGCGCGCTGGGCGATCCCACAACTAGGCCAACCTATATAAAAATATCAATATTTATTTATAATATGTATGAAAGCAACTTTGAAATTGCGAAAACAGGAGTCTCAGTTCTTTGGATACCCAGCAATGTGTTTTCTGCTGTATGAAGGTCTATCTGGGCGGTCGTTCAACATTTCCAGACGCGTATCATTAATTAACACTTGAAGACCTTTTGATAGACCGTAGGCTAGGTTGTTGATCGTTCTTAAAAAGACAATAGACCCTTTGATACAGTAAAATTGGCTTGTGTATACTTCGATCATATAAACTATAGACACACGCACGATTGCTGCTTGAAAAACGGCAGCATAAAACAAGGCATAAATCAGAAATATGTCTTGTTTTCTATGTGTGTTCTCGCAAAATTTCGAATTTAAAACTTTGTTTCAACTCGCTTGAATCTACCGAGCATAGTTCCATATCATAGATTTAACTCCAATAATATTTCAAAGACTTTGTACTTTAGTGCCTAAGGTTTAAAGGTTTACTTAACAATAAATGTTTTAATCTCGTTTCATTTCTGATGTCGATCTATGGATAATATTACGCGGGGACATTATTTGAGTTAGATTTAGCATGAGACCGTGCATCGATAGATGATCGAAGTGTGTTTAGGATCGTTTAAAAATGTTGTTTCGGCTATGTCAATAGGCCACCTTGTCCAATGCAAACATGTGGCATGCTTCGGTTCCGATTGCTAAGGATAACATTAAATAAACATGACGCCCCGTACAAGGTCACCCGTCTGAGCCGAGACAGCCCGAGTGCAACCAGTCAGTTGTCATAATTCGACTCCACGTTCGTCGTATCGTACCGTTTAGTACGGAGAAGAAAAGTTTTTTACGATTATAGTGGTTCTTCTCTATGACCCTAAGTAGAGTTGCCACCTTTTTTTAGGACGAATAGAGTATTTTTCATTTTGTTAGAACAAAAATAGAGTACATAGTATAGAAAAAAGAGTATTTATTTATTTGTCCTTTAAAACGTATTTTTTGTTGCTCTTTGTGAAATTTAACAAATATTTGTCTTTCTTGAAGATATTTACAGCCCCCTTTGCAATCAAAATTTAGATTAAAATATATAATCAACTCGTTTTTTTATTAAATTTAGGGTAGCTCTATTTCTTTCGTCTCTCCACTTTACATTCATAAGGGAGAAGACTCCTCTCAGTGAACGCTAAAGTACTCATAACCAGTAACGATCAGTTTTTCGTAAATAGAGTATTTTAGCGTACTCTATTGGTGTCGTAGATTATAGAGTACGCCTACATGAAAAAGAGGACAATACTCTAATTTAGAGTTACGGGTGGCAACCCTAACCCTAAGGTACCATGTTATGATAGGAGACTTCAGCGTTTTGGTTTTCTAGTAGGTGCATTGGTGGATTTTAATTTGCATAATTTCAAAATTGTTTCATTAATTAATATCTACAATAAAATTACCTTTAATCCCCTTGTCTGTCACGAAGACTGCTAGAGGTTGCTAACAATAGAATTTCTATTGTGTCTGGTATTATGATATGACAGCTGAGCTCTCAAAAAAGTCAAAGATTACACTGCTGGTGGCCCGGTCCCACGCACGCCTATGACTGATAGTGATATGATAGCTAACGGTTCTAGGTCAAGAGGTATGGTAAAAGTAAATCTGATATCCATGAAAACGTAGGTGTACTCCTATGAATAAATTAAATAGGGACAATTTGATTATATTTATGGCAATAGCATAGCATATTCTTCTGCTAATTGAAAGCATATAGGTATACCGAAATAACGAGCAAAGATTAAAAGCAATTAAAGTACTTATTAGTAAGATTCTATAAGTAATAAAATTATTTAAACTAGAATTTTCAAAATATTTTTCACACTACAAACACAACAAAAAAATTTAGCCAAATAGGTGCAGCCGTTCTGAAGTGATGCGCGATGCGCGTACAAACATTTCAGAAATTATTTTTTATTAATATAGAAAGTAAGTTAACTTTTACTTTAAATCAATCAATAACCTAACACGAGCCTTACAAATTAAGATTTCTTTAAAGTCAATTAATGTCGATTGTTTACACGCCCCGCTCTCTTCGCACAATTCCAGCTGTCATTCTATTCAAGGAGCCCTCTTTTTCTAGTCCCTTGTATGGTTAGCCTTTACACAGTGTCTCTCTGTGTAACGCTCGCTTGTAGAAAAAGCCGTTATCAAAATGGCGGCGCACGACGGTCGGCCATTGCATGCGTGGGGTCGTTGACGCGCCGGTTGCCGGCGGACGGCGACGGGGGGCGGCCGGCCATCGATTTGTGCGGCGCGAAAGCTTTGCGCGCCATCTAGTGGTGTGTCTGGGAACGAATGTTGTGGTAAAGAATGTGAGATGGCGCTGCTACATGCTACTTTTATGCGCGGGGTATTTTTAGTTGCGATTTTAGTACTTATCATGAAATTAAATGGTTTGTATGATAATCAAACTTATTAATTTAGAAACAATTATTGATCTTATGATTATTGATATATTTCTGTGATTGTAATAATTATTTAGCTAGTAATTATTTACAATAATAAAAATGACCGTAGCACTTACCTATTATTCTAAAAACAATGTTATTTACCTGGCTAAGATCCTTTTGCGTCCTTTTTAAAAATTGCTGCAAACACAGCGTCTAAGAAGCGCGACGGGGCACAACGGTAATGTTTTTATTGACAGATTTTGCTGGCTGCTACCCCCTATGGAAAATATCCTTCTACGGATAGGGTTCATTTTCTAATACTTGACGCTGTAAAAAAGTAGACTGAATGATTAAAAAACACTTGGTGGATATTATGTTTCTATCTAGAATGTTAAGTTTAGTTTAGATCGATGATGTGGTTATATACAATTTCTTTAAGACTCCTCTGTCATTGTCAACAGTGCAAGGACTTCGAGAAGGTTGGCGCCACGGTCGCGGTGACGCCGTGCGACGTTGTCGAGGAGGCGGACATCACCTTCTCGTGCGTTGCAGACCCCCAAGCTGCCAAGGAGGTACGTACAGACAGTTTGAACTTTATCTTTTGTGGTATAAGGATCAATAGAGAAATTTGACAGTTTTGGGCAGGTTGACCTGAGGCCTACCCTACTCTCTTTCCTTCTATCCATTATTTTTTAAATTTTAATCAATTTACTAAAAATTAATAACCTAAATCCCAAACCTACGTATTTTGTATGAACGAAATTTCGGAAGAATGGAAACCGCCTTTAAATAGCAAATGAAAATCGGCCGAAATTTCTTTTTGAAGAAATAGCGGTAGGCCCTCTGCTGTGCTGGTGTGTGTACAAAAGCATATTATTAGGTCCTACCACAAAATGTCAAAGGAGAATGACCAAACCAGCCTATTCGATATCTATTGCGTCTTATTCATTCACATATCAAAAGTGTTCTCTTAAGTTATAATGATTACTGTTAAAAAAGGTTTTCTATAGAACGCCGCGTTAAGAGTCAAGTGATAAATAAATGCTGAACTGAACTGATAGTCATACGATAACAGTTGTCATAACCTCAAAATACCTAAAAAGTCTTAAGTTAACAATGAAGATAGCTTCAAACTTCCGCATGATATTGTAATCTAATTTTTTCTTCATAATTCAAAGCATTGCTGCTATTGATTAATATTTATTTCATTAAAGCGCTGTGTTTACGCTAGCTAACTAAAAAACTAGCCTAACTACCACAGTAAAAATTAAGGTCATTCTCCTTTCTTCGATACATTTTGAACTTTATCTTTAGGGTTTAAGGATCAGTGATTTTGCAAAAAAGAATAACCCCTTGTCTGTCATGAGGACTCCCAGAGGTTACTAACAATTGAATTTCTATTGTGTCTGGTTTCTATTGTGTTGTGACTGGTTTTACGGCAGCTGAGCTCATACATAAATAAATGTTTACCGTGTTTGGATATTAATATCTTATTCTGCATCACTTGATACATAATGACAATAATGAGTTATATTGTTTAAATATGTTTTGTATAGCATTTAGCTTGTATTGTGTTGATCCTTAATTAAATATCTTAAATTAATTAATGGCTTCGTGGTAAACGCATTTAACCAATTTAAAGTTATATTTTTAAAAAAGATTAAAGAAGAAATGGAGTCTCAGAGAAATTCGGCTTTTGATATGTTAAGCTAAGTTAAACATAGTTAAGTTAAGCTATCAGACCGTATCAGAAATAGCACACTGCGCTCCAAACCCAAATCGCCGACGTTGCTCATAAAGCTGCCAGCTTGAAGTGGAACTGGGCCGGACTCTGCCGCATGTCGGACTAGCTGTGGACTAAACTCAGTACTGAGTGAAGTCCACGCAACGTTAGACGACGTTGCGGCAGGCCCAGAAGGAGATGGCGGGACGAGCTGGAGTACAATCGGAAAGACTGGCAAGTTACAGCCCTAAACCGTGAAGAGTGGAAGGAGGGTAGGGAGGCCTTTGCTCAGCAGTGGGACAAGCCGGGATGAATAAAAAAAAATGCATTTTTTACTGGAAAATAACTATTGAGAGAATTATTGAATGACCTTTAAACTAGTCTTTAACCGTGTTGTGACTTTCACGTAAGTATTGAACTTTGCAATTTCCCCACTACGTTTGCCCACGCAATGTTCGTGCCTCTCGCGCCCTTCAAGCGTAACAATGTTCAGTGACAATAAACAGTTACCCATTCCGATTGCATTCCACGAGTAACGTACTCGTATAAATACGATTAGAGCCAAAGGTCACCGCTTCAGGACCAAACTGATCCGATGTTGACCTTTGTGCTGACCTTATAACAATGTTATGTTACGACGCAAATTTTAGCATATTGTTACTGAACCGTTTATTTTATTCCGGTATCGGTAGATTAGATAATTAATCATAAGAAGAAATTGAGGGGGAACCTCCAGTTCGTGTGACGTATGTGTTCGTCTACTCCTATTTATATTTATAATAACATGCCAACAACGTAGGCGACTTATCTACATTTACCTACAGTAACATTAAAAAAAATGAAGTTTGGGCGTGGGAAGTGATCTTTAAAACGACTAATGCCTACCAATATTTAGAATAGACCTTCAGTTTGGACATACATAACCGCCTAGTGGTTAAACCACCAGTCTTAGATCCAGAGGCCCCTGGTTTGATTCCCAACGCGGAGTACATCATTGTGTACTTGGTTAGGTTGGCGGTAGGGCTTGTTAAGTCCGCCTGGCTAGCTACCACAATCTTATCTAAAGTCTGGCGCCATAACCATGTTAATGGCATCGTTGTGTTCTCCAACAGTTAATAGATTAGCTACTCGTTCATTCATTTTAAATCTTTTTTGTCCATCCATAGGTATTCTGGAAGAAATCACTTTTAGTGATAAGACCGCCTTTTGTACGTCAACTTAATATGTAATTATTTTATTTTTTGTCAAAATGTTTACTTTTTGTGGTGTACAATAAAGTATATTTATCTTATCTTATCTTACTCGTTCCTTAGTGGTTGAGGATTCCGGGTGAAGCGCGCTTCCACCTTCAGCCTTATCATCAACATAGCTTTAACTGTTTTAGATGGTCTTCCTTTACACATAAAAAATAAACTATAAAAAAAACTAGAATATGTTGCATTTAATCGCCTCAGTGGCTGAGTGGTCGCTCGGCTCGATATCCGGAAGGCCCGGTTTCTATGCCCGGGTCGGGCAAAGTGTGTTTCGGATTTTTCAATGCACAGCCCGGGTTTGTGATCACCAGCCCGCATTGGGCAAGCGCGGTGATTAAGCCAACACCCATCTATTGTAGCGATGGCTTGCAATGATGGAGGTCTTTGCCCAGCTGCGGGACATTCATCAGCCTATAAACGTCCCACAGCTGGGCACAGGCCTCCCACGTGGACAATAGCACGTGGGGATATTGGACCATAACCCACCACGCTGGCCCAATGCGGGTTGGTGGGTTTTAACGACTGCCATCTTACGCTTATTGTTAGAAGTTGCTTAGCGGGCAAGGTCGCAAGCCGAAAGCGCTAGCCGTTGCGCCATCGAGCTCCTCGCGAGACAGTATATAGGCTGGAATTTTTTCAATGTTGTAACCAAGCATCAACTATTGTAGATGGTGTTCGGCAACTGTGGAGTGCTGCACTGCCCGTCGCTGGAGTCCAAGGGCTACGTGGAGATGACCTCCATCGACGCGGACACCTCCCACGACATTGTGGAAGCGATCAGCGGCAAGGGTGGCCGCTACCTCGAGGCACAGGTAAGCAAGAAAGAATGAAAAATTATTGACTTCACAATAACAGGAACAGTAACAAAGTTACAAAGTGCAAGATTAAATAAGACACAAAGGGACTGTTTCAAGGTATTTTTAAGTCATTCGTTCAGTTATATGTGAAAGGGAGGCAAAACCGGTCACCTGATGGAAAGTAACGCTAAAGGATCACAGATGCGTTGCCGATATTGAGGAAGCGGTAGGATCTTTAAGGAAAGTTGTGAGAGGGGGAGAAATAGGTCCCAGTACTTTCACTCACAGTAATGTGTGCCATTATTTCACACCGATATTCCGTAAGAGGGCGGTATTACGCCGGGCGAGCCGGCTGGGAATCGAATCCGGGACCTCTGGTTCTAAGATCGGTGACACTAGACCACATAGGTATATATCTCTATAAAGTATTCCACTCAGCATGTGTCGCATGTCTCAAGCACCCGATGCTGGTCTTCTGTTGTCACCTCGTTATGGTATTCTAGGTGATTTGTTAGCCTACAGCAGGGTAGCTCCAATACGCAGTTTGTCCAAATTGTATTTCAACGCTCATTTTGTCCGACATATAGACCAACACGTATTTGGTCCAATATACATGTTGTCTAACAAGCATTTCGTCCAACAGGTTTTTGTCACTACCTTCAATCCTTAATCAACCTTTGTTGCTAATTTTTATCTCGTCTTCAGATCCAGGGCTCCAAGACGCAAGCGGAGGAAGGCACTCTCATCATACTCGCGGCGGGCGACCGCACCCTATTCGACGACTGCCAGTCCTGCTTCAAGGCGATGAGCAAGAACTCCTTTTACCTTGGTAGTAGTCAGCTTCTCCGGTTGGAGGCGCGAGGAAACTTGCCACTTGACACTTTTGCTCGGCTCATAGTTATACTGGCATGTAACTGGTTGGTTAATTAAGAGCTAGGACATGTGTGCTTTAAGTCTTACCCTTAACCTTTTACCGCTACATAATATTCGACAAGCGATAGCGTGCCTACAGCGGCGCACTTATTAATATACTTCATTTTATATAGGTAAACTATGAATAAATGAAGTAAAGCCAATTACAAGTTTTCACATATACATCAGATCAAATTGTCAAATTTATCCAATCGAATTCGACCCTTAAAACAAAACTAAAAAGTTTTAAATTTATTGAAATTTGGCATTTTGTGGTAGGTTGATTTACTGTCGTCTGTATAAAGTTAAAATGCTATGCTAGGGTTTGTCGTAGGTCGACTGGTTTGAGTGACTATGATGGTGGTATACATGATACTCGTACTATTTCTTTTGCATAAACAACATAATTATAATGCAGTGTGTCCAAACGCATACAGAACAATTAAAATTAGGTTATATTATGATAACTGCTCGTACAAGACGGAACGAAACTTGTGGATAGTACTTTGAATGCGTCCATATTGTACCACTTTCGGGGTGTGGTGGTGTTGTAGACTAGCTTGGACTAGGTTGCTTAGCGATAATGGAAGCAACATTGTTTCCGTCAGTTAGAAGTCATGAATAATAACGTCTCGGTGGAACTGGCTGTATTAATTTAAAGTACGGCTTGTATATTGTCCCACTACTAGGCAAAGGTCTCTCTCTTGCTACAATTGGCTGGTATTGGCTTAATCCACCACACTTGCCTTATGAGCAGAGGTCGGAATTAGATAGAGTTATTTATGTACTTGCATTGAAATGTTGATATTAATATGATCTTCCCGGGATTTCTAATGGACAATTCCGTGTGGCCAACAAATAAATAATAATAAAAACCCAGAGATAGATAAGACAAATAAAACAAAGTAATAAATAAAACAATAATTAACATACAATTTTTATTAGTATTTAATTCACAATATAAATTATTAAGAGCGGGCTCCCTAAAATAAATCCAGCGCTAGCTCCGCCCAGCGCGCCCCGCCACCCGCATGCCACACTCGTTACACTAGCGATACATTAACAACCAATTCAAAATTCGCGCGCGCGCAGGTCATCCGAGTTCATGATCCAAGAACATAGAATGAATAGAGCATTTTCGACAATTTTTTTTCAACTTTGTTCAGTAATTTTAAAGACAGATTATTCATATTTTTTATGAGCAGTAGTATGTTAACTTTGATTATAATATATTGAAGATCATGTTTGTACTTTGTATACCTATTTCATTTTTTATTTTTTGTTTCAATTTTATTTTTTTATTTATGTAAGTTAACTTTATCATTATGAAACTACTTCGGGAAAAGTAGTGTAAATTATATTTGTCAAGCCGGATTGCAATGTAAATAACTGTATTATTATAATGTTGTTGTTCTTTTTATTTGTTTTATTATAATGCACAAAGACACACTTAAATTTTACACATTTTATTAACCCCCGATGCAAAACTAAGGGTGTTACAAGTTCCAAGCTCAAGCCCCAAGCGGCCATATTTGGCCGCACCTAAAAACTCGCTATTCCGTTGGACCCCAAGCGGCCAAAATATGGCCGCGCTAGCCGCGCTCTCCACTTGACTTTGTACCGCGTTTTGATACACTTACTTTAGTATGAACACGGTTAATTATTTCGGTTTTGTGGTACATTTTATGGATCGTGAACGCAAAATTTAACATGAATTGCGTTTGATTTTTTCCTATTCCGCAAATTTAAATTGACAGCACCTGCTGTCAAAATTTTTAGACATTTCGATGCCAAGACTGAGAGGTTAACGTGTGTATTTGAGTAATTTGTTTATCTGTACGAATTATCGTATCTCCCGAGCGGATGCACCGATTTTGATTTTGTTTTTTTTTTATTTGAGAGGTGTCTTGATCGAGAGTGATTTTGAGCCAGAATCTATCAATCAATAAAAATGTTTTTACTTTTTTAAGAAGAATTGTGTTTTAAGAAAATCTGTTTAGCCTTTTGAAGATCATTATCTCTACATAGTCGAGAAAAGGATTTGAGCAACTTTCATAAGTCTGATCGATTCAAAATTTGATACCCTGTTACATAAATGATAATGAAAGAACATAGTAACTTTGACCTGATGCTGCAGCATCTGCAAGAATAACTAATTCCTTACCAACTTACAACATAGATATCGTGTTTAGGCTCATTGGAATGGTCTCTACAAATAGGTTGTAGCTAGGTGATGATCAAAATCTGATAACGGAGCAGGGAAGAAAAAATGGGAATAAGTTGGTAAGGGATTCTAAGCTTTTTTGACTTTTAATGTTTTTTATATATTTTATCGTTTTATTAACGCTTGAATATACCTAAGTAAAAACTTTTACTTGTTCTATCGATATGAAATTATTGGATAATTAAAAATAAATTACCTATTGGAAAAATAAAATCCAACCAGTCAATCAAAGTAAATGTATTTTGATATGGAGGTAGAATTATAATTCCGTAAAACCTAATTAACGTCCCTCTACTGGTGGAGCCTTGCAACTCGTGACCTCCGACGAGTCTTCATTACTGTTACGTATAGCTATAATGTCAGTGGGAGTGATTGTTTTAGCCGTCACTTTTTCTGTATATCCTTCGGCTTGATAATAAATAATAAATAAATAAAACTTTCCTACACTCACACCAATTATCTAGCCCAAGAGAAGCTTCGAAGAAACTCGTTAAATGGTTACTAGACAACGGATAAACATACTTAAATACATACTTATTATACATAGAAAACACCCAGACCCGAGGCAATTTAGAAAAACAATAATTTCTAAATTGACCCGACCGGGGATCGAACCCGGGACCTCAGAGATGGTGACACCATGAAAACCGGTGTACAAACCACTCGACCAAGGAGGTCTTATATAATACCAATCCGATTTTTTATTTACAGAACCTGAAAATATAAAAAGAGACGAGATACTTATACGATATATGTGACATATCTAATTATTGTATTCAACTGATATAATATATTATAACTGATATAATAATATATTATATTAGTATTATATTTGTTTAAATTAATACTCACTTGGCCATTCCTGTCACGTTTCCAGAAATGAACTTTATATAAAAAAGCTATAAAATTTTGAGTGCTCTGTAGAATTTAAACTTTCAACCTAATACCTAAGTATATCGAAGCTCAAGAAACAGCTAGACCACTCACAACTACGGGTATAGAAAATAGACCGAAACGTTAAATGATAGGTAAGTAACTGTTTAGAGTATGTTATTTGTTCTTGCGTTATCCCGTACAAATCAAACTTGTTCAATTTGAAACGCTGAAATGTATCTTATGTTTAAAAACAATAAATAAAAAACGTACTTGAGTTACATCTTCACATATAGACAGTAATGGAATGGTTGCGCTTTGAGCATTAGCGTTATTTTTGCCAGTTCCTAGGCTTAGGAACTTTAATCTAAAAAATATCAATTCAGGTTATTTGAAACACACACTAATACAGTATTTAAAATTAAATATCGAAATAAATTATAAAAGTCCTAATAATCAAATTAATAAAGAGTTTTTTCTTTAAAGATTGGATTTGTATTAAAAAAAATAACTTTGCTGAAATGATCTAATAAGATACTATTTGATTTGAATAACACTTACCTTTTCTCTAAACAAATTGGAATCGGTAATAAATGTATTAGTTTATTTGGCGACTCCACGCGTTGTCTTTGTTCCGAAGTACAAATTGTTCCTTTAGTTAGAGAAAGCGTATTATTTTGTTTAAGCAAAGCGCTTAGTATCATTTTTATTATTGTATGTACGAGTACTTACATTAATTATTAATTTTGAAGGACTACAGACCATCGTGGCGATGGTTTAACAGCCTTAGTCAAATATTTTTTTAAATAGGTAAGTCAAAAATCCTTAACAAATCTGCTTATAGTTTTAGAGCTGATCGCAGATTAGCGCAAAAAAATAGGTCAGTAATATTATGTGATAGACTACGGCAAGACTTACGATAGGTACCCAAAATCTACGTACTGAAATGGATTCAAAATTATACTTATACTCTCATACATTACGCATTATATATTTCGAATCTCTTTTTTTCCTCGAAACATATTTTTTATTTTTCTTGTTGCCCATAATTTGGCTAGCCAAAACGACTTGCTAAACAATTAGTCGTACGTAATAAAATAATAACGTAAGCAGCATCTCTGTCACGTGCGCTAGCGAGTTGCACAGGTCCACCGTTCATGACGCGCATTGCGGGACTGAGAGTGCGCTCGCGTAGATTTTAGAATAATTCTATTTCTGCAGTAGTACGGTTGAATATTGCGTGCGCCGCTTCAACACGCTTAGCGCAGAAGTAAATGACGTAAGTCACAAAACTGTTTTCATTTATAATTCGATTATTAAGTACTCAATTGAAAAATGGTCTTACCAGTCCCTAACTAACTATCTTAGTAATATATTCGTTGTATTTTTATACGTAAGGCTCTATAACGTAAAAAGATATACGTAATAATATCTCAAAAACTCATCATTTTCGATAAATAAAAGTATCGTACATAAACCAATATTTTTTGTTTTTGCTTTGCTCAAGCCTTAGTTTACTATACAAAGAAACATATACTTAAATTTGACATGTCTAGTATGCTCTACACATATGATAATTTATCTTCGAAATCGCTACTCGTTTAGGCAGCCGCCTCGTCTAAAGCGAATTCTCATACTTATACTTCGCCTTTTATATACTTTTTTATTTAATAAATCACGGGATTATTCTGCTCTTTAAAATTAATCTCGGGATTTGGGCATATCCACTTTATTCTTTCGCTGTATGAAATAAGTGTAAATAACTCTACCTAATTGCGACCTCTGCTAATCAGTGATCAGAAAACCGGACAATGCATCAAAAAATTAAAACGAACTTTTGCCCGACCTGGGATTGAACCCAGGATCTTAGGCTATCGGGCCGAGCGCCATGCCACTCGGCTATCGAATCACACTTATATGAAACGTTTAAACGATTTCAAGCAATGAAAGGTTGGTTTTGTAACAAACTTTTCGCTTGTTGGTCTTTATAAGTCTTATGCCGGCACTTCACATGGCGTATCGTGTTCGCGTATTTGCATTATTTGTCCGAACACGGCAATGTGTAGATGGCCTATTTGAATATATTTGCTTTATTTGCACGAATATGGCAAACAACGCAAACAGCGAATATGCGTTTCCGTCCACTTGTCGGTTTTTGATCACACATCAAAGGAATCAAATACGGCAAATATTTGCGTCGGCCGTCCACACTTGGTTCTGTTCAGAAGCGCGCGTGTGGCTGTCCTGTTCAGACGTGTTCAGCTTTTTATACGTAAACATAGTAAAATGGATTGGACAAACGAAACCGTATTGCGATTTTTGGAATTATACCAAATGCATCCTTGTATTTGGGACCCCAAAAATGCCTCTCATAAAAACAAAAACCGAACACGTTGCATTGATCGATATTCAAAAGAACTTAGGAGAACCCTGCACAATAAAAAAACAGGTGTTGGCAAGCCGCATTCAGATAAATATAATAAGCTGCTGCCACTGACACGTCCATCACTGTTGCATTCAATTTGTTTGTGAACAAGCAAATATTGTGAATATTTGCGTTGTTTGCCCGTATAGGCCATGTGTGGATGGCTTGTTTGACGCCAAGTGGTGTGCCAGATTATTTGGGCAAACACAACGATATCGCCACACGAACACGATACGCCAAGTGAAGTGCCGGCATTACGGTTTCATGGATGTGCAGTTTTTATTGTTACTTTTAGATTTTCACAATCACAACATTTTTATATTGCACCTTTTATTCAACTTTGCTTACGTGCTAGTGTAATGATGTACTTTTTTATATAGGTTATTGAATGGTTTTTATTGTTTATTTCATATTAAAGTGTCATCTGTCAAATCCGAGCGTCTGTTAGTTAAAAAAACATTAACTGTATTGTTACTATGATTATGCATGCTTTTTAATTATAGTTTTCTCTATAGCTTTTTTTTCTACAAATACTATTTGCAAAGCGTGATACTGTAAGTACTTTCTTCCTATTTTGTGACTGAGTGTGCTACTAGTAAACTTTTATAAGCAACTGTACCTAATTTTGTTATCTAGCTCGGTAAACATTAGTGCTCAACCTAATTGTTCTTTTTCACTATTATAAAACTAATTGAATAATATAGTAATAAATGTATACACTGGTGTTTACTGAAAAAAATTGAAAAATTATGACTGTTCTGGCGGTTAGACTTGGTTGAACTATTTAAGATTCCCAGCGAGGGTACATATGCTTCGTATGGTTGTTGATAAGGCTTGGATCGTTTGGGGGATGGCGGGAAATTTACAGACGTACATATTTGACTATTCCCCCAAAAGGGTTAGACAACAGTTTACGTTTCAACGAATGACAATTGCACATGTGCTTAGCGGGATAGGTGAGCCCATCGCCGCTTTAGGCTGCCAGTCCATTGAAGCGGAGTGAGGCTGCTGTGCGGAGAAGCAAAGAAAAATTAACCAAGTCTTTATTGTTGAAATTTTGCATTCATAATGCTATATTTCGAGCTTTCCTGAGACTGGTTGTTTTTTTTTCTAGTAAACATTTTACCTAATAGGATTGTATTAAATCTCCGCTCCGCTCTAGTGGACAATCCTATAGGTTAATATTTCTTCGCTTCTCCGCACCGCAGCCTCGCTCTGCTTCAATGGACAGGCAGCCTTATGCTGTTAGATGTATGTGCAGTCTTCAGTCCGTTAGTCACCTTTTGCGACACCCCAGGGAAAGGATGGGCTGGTAGTATTAGACGGCTCGTTATAGATAACGAGCCGTCACCACACATCTCGCGAGAAACTTAAAGGTTCTTGTATCCGTTTGATCGAGTTTCTATCGGGGGTATTGTATATACCTTTTTCTCCAGGATCAAGTATTTTTCTAATTAATTGACAGAGCCAACATTGAAAAACAACTTACTTAGCCCCCAAGTTCACCTTCCAAACGTCACATTAAAAACATACTTACCCCCTCACCCAAGTTCGCGTCAAAGAACTCAGGGCTGCAAGTGGTGGGTCGGGCTGGGCGTGTCTTGTGTTATAATAAAAAAATCTATTCGACCGAATTAACGTTAGCTGACACTATTTCTGTCCCATACAAATTATACTCAGTGAAAAAACCTAAGTACTTAGCCTCCAAGTTCGCCATCCAAACGTCGCCCTCCTTTCAGGCGACATCGGCAACGCGTCCAAAATGAACTCGGTGCTGCAAGTGGTAGGCGGCGTCTCTCTGGCCGCGCTGGCCGAGGGGCTCGCGCTCGCCGACCGCGCCGGCCTCAACCAGGCCGACCTGCTCGACGTGCTGGCGCTCACGCCGCTCGCCTCCCCGCACCTCATACTGAAGGGCCGCGGTGAGTTATTACACTACGTAACATACGCACTACTCCGTATTGGCTCACATAAAACTACTGTTCCAATTTTTTTGTTTTAATATCGATTTGTGTTCATAATAATCACTCTTCATAATTTTTTGCCTCATTACTTTTTTTTTGTTCTTAAATTAATATTACTACCGAAAAATTAATATCGGAACTCATAGCAGACAGTTAATAATTTTTTTAATAATACTGTCATTACGATGAACTTGTTTGAACTATTTTTTTTATAATTGTTTCCTTCTTATAACACAATTATTATCATAATTGTCAATAATAATTGACGATTATTATCAAAATTGTCTTATTAATAATGACATTACTAAGAAAATATTTGAACTCATAATATTGTTTTTATTACATTATACTCGTACACTTAAGATTAAAAAATGGGGGGGGGGGGGTGATTTGGGCACAGCAAGACAGGTGGTGAGCCCATCGCCGTTGCATATGCTGTTGGAAGTATGTGACTTTTTTTAGTACGTTAGTCGTTTTTTAAGACACCCAAGGGAAGAGAGGAGGGTAGTAGTATTCTTTCACCGCTACGTGACACGGTTATATTAAACAAATCATCATCATTACCATCATCACCCTTTAGGAAACCTATTTTAATTTCCATGTAGCCCCTTGTCTGTCATGACACCTAGAGGTTGCTAAAAATTGAATTTATATTGTGTCTCGTATTACGACAGCTAAACACTTGAACAAAACTTACAAAATCTATCAGCACATTGTATTTTTTTTTAGTAATGCTTTCTTACCGTACCTACTACTTACTTCATAAACTTAAAGTTAGACAATGTGAATAAAAGATATCTCAGCTAACTTTAAATACCGTTCCATAGTAAAGCCAAAAGATGGGCAATTGTTACTGATTCAAACAATCGAATGGTTTGATACTTCTAATATTAACAAGCGATTACAAAAACAATCGATCACTAGTTCGAGAATTCAAATGAAACCGCTAGTTCATTCATTGACTTTGCCATACAAGTTTGTCTTTTATATCGTAAAATAAAGTCTTTTTTTAATTGATATTCGAAGGAACGTTGTAATGTAAAACGAGAATGGAAAAAGAGCGAACGCAATGATTGTTTATAGGTACTTCTTTCTTTCTCGCTTACACACACTTGTTTTTATTCCATCGTACAAGTTAGTTCGATGGTATGAATATTCGACTAGATAAATAGTAGTAATAAAATTCGAATCGAAAGGAATGAGACGACGCTATACATTGTTATTCGCTTCTCGCTTTTATTCAATTTGGAATGATTTGTAATTATTCGAATAATTCGAATGACTTCTACAATCAAATTATTCGAATAATGTCATTCACAATCGCCCATCACTAGTAAAGCCCCATACATTCCTTTCTGTTACAGCGATGATCGAGTCTTCATACTCCACGCACCAGCCGCTGACCCACATGCAGAAGGACTTGAAACTAGCGCTCGGTCTGGGCGACGCTCTCGAGCAGTCGCTTCCCCTCACCGCCACCACCAACGAGATCTTCAAGCACGCCAAGCGGCTCGGCTACGCGAATCACGACGTTGCTGCAGTATACATAAGAGCCAGGTTCTGATCCTGCCCATTGGACGCTTCTGTGTGCCTCTGTCTCGTTCTCGTGACGCTATTCGCTATTAAGGAGATTGTGGGTACGTTGGAAGACTCTGTTTAGGTTGTTTCTCACTGTCACTGTGTTTGGTGTTGGCCAGTTTTAACGTTTTTAGTTTAAGATGATTTTCGATCTTATCTCAGTGGTGTAAAGTTTAAAATATGGTTGAAATATGTATACCACTGATTGGTAAGGGCAACAGTTTCTTTTGGGTGGTACTGTTTTGATACTTGTATTTGACAGATGTAACAATAAAATATGAAATATGTCGGATATGGTACTTTACAATTTAACAATAATTATCCAATAGTTTTTTTAATAAGACAATTTGTAAAATTTTTATTTTTACAAAATAAATTTGTGATTTTTTTATCTGTGGATTACAAGACCCGGAACAGGGGCGGCCATGATTGAGCTTCGTGTGACGTCACATTTTACAAAATAAACAAAAACAATCTGTCAGGTTACAAGATAAAATTTGTTTATTTATTGAAGTGTGACGTCACAGGGCAAAATGTCACGTGACTAACCGTTTGAAATTAATGAACAAAAATTGTTTTTTTTTCTCTGTTAAATAAAGCTATTTCGAAAAAAACCAGTTGTCAGTTGTAATTGTCACCAGAGAAGTGGGCACAGTACCTGTAATATGCTATTGATATGTTAGCCAATACCCATCCATCCATTGTAGCGATGACTTGATTTCAATGATGCCTCAAAATTGCCCAACAGTGGCTTATTGTATGTTATTTGTGTCTACACTATTAACGGATATACTATTAATGTGTCCGATTGATCTGTGTGTGTTTTATCTTTCATATTTTGTCATATGCCCGAGCCAAATCGATTTATTTCCCAAAGATATTGCTTCCCTTGTTCCAAAAATAAATTAAATGAGCAAGTTTTGGGAATGGGTTAATGCAATATTAATACTTTTATTTTTATTTAATTTCTACTTAGGACCTCAAACATTCTTATTCTAACTGGAAATAATATTCTTTAGGTTAATATTAAACTTAATGTAATGTATATATATATATGCAGGAGCTCGATGGTGCAGCGGCTAGCGTGATCGGCTTGCGATCTTGCCCGCTAAGCAATTTTCGCAATGCCGGGTTGCTGGATGGGTGACCAATTAAAAACATCTCGTGCTCCTCCGTGCTTCGGAAGGCACGTTAAGCCGTTGGTCCCGGTTGTTGTCGTAAGATGGCAGTCGTTAAACCCCACCAACCGGCATTGGGCCAGCGTGGTGGGTTATGGCCCAATATCCCCACGTGCTATGGTTCACGTGGGAGGCCTGTGCCCAGCAGTGGGACGTCTATAGGCTGGTGATGATGGTGATGATGATATATATAAGGTGACTGCTAGAAACTGCAAGAAACTTCAAGGGCTGGCCAGGTCAAGTGTTTTAAACATCACAAAAATGACAAAAAAGATTGCAGACTAACGTAGGTACTTATCGCCCAGCTGACGCGGCGCGCGGCGGGTGGGTCAACGGCCGGCCGCTGCCCGCGGGTTGTAAATAATCGGTATTAAATAGTTAATTCTTTAATTATATTTTTCTAATGTTATTGCTTTAAAATAAATTAGATACTCAAAGACTATGAAAATAAAATTCATAAAATGAATATTTAATGAAAAATAAAACTAGCACGAATTTCTTTTTTGTCATTTTTGTCATGTTTAAAACACTTGACCTGACCAGCCCTTGAAGTTTCTTGCGGTTTCTAGCAGTCGTCTTATATACCCTGCAATGGCACAGGTTAGACCAAATCTTAATATTATACTTGTATAAAATAATTTAATGCACAACAGTTCAGGATTTTGAAACTAATATCTTACAAGTGTCTGTATGGGGAAATTGTATCTTTGTTCAATAAATCGACAATACTTATAACTGTATTTTTCATATAATTTTAACGCAAATTTTGTTGAGAAAAAATATACAAATTTAAAAAAAGAGTGTCGAATAAAACAAAGTAAAAAATAAAGATGGTGTTAATTAATTTCGTAGGGTTGGTTAAGTTCCACGGTAGCTCAACTGTAACTGTAGGTGCTCTACCTGGCCCGGATTGCCAGAAGGGTGCGGGTTCGAATCCTGCTCGTGGAAATTTTTTCGACACTCTTTTTCAATTTGTAATACTTATAACTGATAATACTAATATTGAATAGTGTGCGACCTAAGTAGCAAAGCTGACCCTAATTATTGTAAAAGTTATTACTTGTAAAAGTTAATACATACCTACATAAGGTAAACGCACCAGTCATGGTCACTTTAAGATGTTTTATTTTATTTGCCGACATATTAAATTAAAACCAGATCTGTTTCAAAACTAATTATATTGATAAAAGTAAGATTTCCTTATATACAAAAGCTCAAAAATTGCCATTGTCTATAATAGAACAAAAAATAAAAAAAATAAATGAAAGTAGGTGTAGACAGAGCCAATAATGGTCAGCCAAAACCCAATGTTGACCCACCATTTATAGTATGCTCCCATTATGGGCAGTACCAATTATGGTCACTAAGCTACCGGACACATCCACAGGCTGCAGCAAATGAGTATTTGGGTATAGGGCAATAACTTCAATTTGTTTCTCTTTGCAGAAATCTGATAAATGTTTAGTCAAATGGGAAGCATGACCATCCAAAAAGAAGATTGTGGGGATCGTATTGTTTTGAACCAACCAAGGATAGGATATATTGGTAACATATTCGTAGAATTTACCTCCAACCGTTTTCTGAACGGCCCAACTTTCAGGGACACTTTCGGTAATGGCTCTTGGAATGCGTTCGTAAGAGAACACTATCATTGGCGGTGCTAACCGTCTTTTTCGTTCCCTGATGAAGATTTTTTTTTCTCCTATTTTAACTAAAACACGGGTAGGTTTGGGATTTTAAAAAACGCGCTTTCGTCGGTATTGAATAATCACGTTGGATCCTTTAAAACTTCTGAAAAATTATTTTCTTTTAAATACTTCTTTCTCTACGTCTGTAAACCATTTGACTTATGTTCTTCTTTTACAGATTCTATTGATGTGGTTGAGTTTTGCGAAACCCAATCGGAAAATTTTGGATGTCTCTTTAATAATAATAAATCGAACCATTTTCTTCCTGGTCTGTCATTTGTAAATGGATTTTTTCTATTAGCAGATTTTATAATTAGTTGAACAGAGTCTAAATAGCTGTTCCTTTCCTATCGGATAATGTCGTTTTGTCATTGCAAACAACCATTCTTTTATTATGATTTCCTCATTCGCGGAAAGAATTGTAGGAAGACCTATATGACAGACGGCAGGACTCTTTCAGTTACTTTATTCCTTAAGGTCATTCTCGGTACACCATATTTCTCAGCTGCAGCTTTAATAACTGTCCCCTTTTCTAACAGCTTCGATTGCAAGGCCCATTTGATGGGGCGGTTATTTTTCTTTGCCGTTATTGCCTAATGAAATAAAGGAATCAAATATTTACGACCTCCGTGGTCGGGTGGTTAGCATGCCGGGTTTGGCATTGCGCCATCTCTGAGGTCCCGGGTTCGATTCCCGGTCGAGTCAATTTGGAGAACACTGTTTTTCTGAATTGATTTCGGGTCTAGGTGTTTTTCTATGTTTTATCTTACCATATTAACGAGTTTCAAAAGAAGCTTATCGTGGGCTAGATAATTAGTGTGAGCGTAAACAAATTTATAATTTGTAATTGTCCCCGAATTAGGCATGTGGACCGCAAAGCAGTCCATTACCACACCACACTTTAAAAAAAATACAAAATCCTTGTTTTGAATAGTTTTGTAAAAATGGATAAATAGACACTTAATTTACGTATTAACCCCTAAATTTGTTATGATACTCCATTATTAAAACATTATGGTTTGTGAGTCAGTTATTGTCACACCAATAATGGTAACTATGACAATTACTGGACCGTTATGCCCAAAAATATCATAAATTATACGTTCCAGTAATGGTCAGTTTAGTTTACGTAGTCTACAAAACAAATATGTGCACATTCTGGTATAATTCGTCCCACATGAATGTTACCTTAAGTATCAAAACAAAGGATATACCTTTCTCAAAACAAAAAAATTAAACAAACTCCCGCCAACCTTATCAAATAACACAAATAGGATAAGTTCACAACCGCATTCTCTTCAAGTGCCGGCCATGTTGCAAATGTCAAGTATCAAAATGCCAAAAGTATTTTTTTGACAAGCAGAATGTCTTTGGTTAAATAATAAGTGTTGCCATCTTTCCTACAACATTTAGATTTCTTACTTTGCAGTTTTTTTTAAATTGACCATCATTAGAACGCTTACCAAGACTGGTACGGTTACCTTTGTATATTTTCTATAAAACTAATTTGTCTATGTACCACCTTGTGTGCAAATAATCGTTTAAGTAACGTTATTTGGTAAGTTATGTAGTGAAATAGTGTTACTTTACTGAACATTAAAACGTTGTGTGTTTACGTAGCTTGGCGTGGTACCAAAAATGGTGATTAGTGGCGGTATAAACAGGGAGACAGTGATTCGTTACCTTCCCATAACATTTAAAGTGACGGAAGGGAGATTCATTCATGAATAGCACGTGGACATTTTTAATATTTATAAATAATAAAGTAACCATTTATGTATCTCGAATCAAAATCAGAGATTCAATGTCAAGAAAGTTATATGAAGTCTCTGTTTCGTGAAAAAGTTTTATTTCTCGGTGAAAATCATGAAATGTTTTATTTGTACCAAGCAGAACGTGTGTCGATCAAATGTATTCTCGTTTGTGACTTATTATGTATGCTATAGCAGAAGATGGTGTCCGAATCAATGTGCTCACAGAAGTGTCGACGTCTCGATGTTGTTTTTTGACAAATTAGAGAGAATTACCATAATTCTTAATCTGCCCCCTTACTCTTGAAACCGATCTCGATCGATCGAGGAATTGTAAATTTTCGTCCTCCTAAGTTCCGACCACCGAACTAGACCGAGTGAACTAAATGCAAAACTCAATGCCATTTAGTTCACCCAATATGAATCAAAATTAGCGCTGGTGTCGTATTATTATTATTATAACTTAATTAATTGCTTCGCGTTTAGCATTAAGCCAATTTATATATTTTTAAAGTACATTTAGTATTGTACGGTAGATTGAATTAAAATGGTGTCTCACAACACGTGTTGTTGCTAAAAGAACACGGGAGAAACTCCGCTGGTGTCGTAACTCAAAAGTGCGAAACTTCACAATAAGAATCTCGATCGATCGGGACCGGTTTCAAGAGTAAGGGGGCAGATGTTATATAAATAGTGCTACGCATATTTGTACGTGTAATTTTCGGAACTATTTATTGTACACACATCATCTGCATCTGCACATCAACCTATACAAAACTGTCAAGGAGACCCGGCGTTTTATGTTTTTGTTGTATAATTTTTTATCTTTATGTTAGTCATTAAATGGCAATATTGGCATTATCTGTCAACAAATGACAGTTGTACAGCCGGTAGCTGTCAAATCAAACGACGTGACGGCATTGTTGGCATTTTACTTTTTTTTTAAACAAAAGAATTATGGTTTATGCAGCCACATTAGACATTTTTAATGTAACATGTCTGCCTTTTAAAGAATCAGTGTTTCCTTATTAAAAAAATATTAATAATTAAATAACTCTTATCCGCGATTCAACTCTTATCCGCGATTCAACTTGGTTTAGGTAGCAAATAATTATTAGCTTTATGACCAAATTCTATTGTATACAAGTTTAGCATTTTTCTATGGAAAGTGCCGGTGCTCCTTTCTTAAATCGATATTGATCAATACGCCCTAGAGACAAAGTTCAAAATGAATTGAAGAAATTTTACATTTTGTAATAGGTTGAAGTGCTATCGTCTGTACTCTGACGCGTTTGTTTTCGCAAGTCGAACAACATATCAACGCGTTCAATCTTTAGTGTTAAATAGGTATATGCGGGCATATTGTGTTGTTATTCGTTTCGGCGATGTCTTTAAATAATTAATCTTAGATAGTTTTAAATTATTTAAAGTTAAATTGTGTCCCGATATTTCTTTCACCGACCTAAATAAAGTAAATAGTCTCAGTCAATTTGCGATATTGCCTGCATTGTCACAAGTATTTGTAATGGTTTGTAGTGTTCACTGCAAACAATTACAGATTCCGTCCCAGCCCTAATACCTTGATGAATTGATTTACTAATATCTGTCTGTATGCGCACTGTTTTTATATTAAGATTTGTGACCTCTTCGATAATTCTCCAAAACTGGTTAGTTATTTTAGTGATAATTATGTTTTAGCTTAAATGAATTGACAGTAAGCACATTTTTATGTAATTTAGTTATTTAAGCGAGTGTACAAACACTGTTTCTTCTAAGGATCACTGAAAGTTGATAAATGTTAGTAAGTACATAGTTTTCCAAAGTGTCTTACTTTTTGCATTTGCTTTTCGTTTCAATAACGACTCATAACAGTAAAAGCGTAATATATTATATATTTTAGTTTTCGGTCTAAATTCTCAATTTATCATTAGACGAAATCAAATAATTAGTAAAAGATTTATATCACTTTTTAATTATGCTCCACAAACACTTTATAATTTTAATTGTACAACTAGTATCGATGTCAAATCACTATATGTTGGAGCATTTAAAAACTTATAAAAATATACACTAAATGGTTCATCATAGTTATTATTACAGATTAAGTAATGAGAATTAACATCAAAATTATGATATTTCATTGTGTATATGACTGACATGGTAATACGAAAGTAAATAAATAATTATAATTTATTAAACAGAGTTTGAATTAATTTATATTTATAGAATGGAATGTTTTTTATGAAATCATCAAAGCTAAAATGGTAAATAATTATTAGCTTAGACTTAAATTAGTTTAAATGTAAATACTTTAAAAAATCGTTTATTGTTACAAAATACCCTAACGCATTGATCATCATAATTATTCAGTGATGCCATCTGCTGTTCCGATAACTATAGTCTGACGATGCTGATTGCTGACATACAGAGCAGACTTGTCGTAATTACCACGATACTTCGACAGTATACGTAGGTTTTTACTTTTTTTTATCGTTTCCATAATTCCATTCCAATTTGGCTTTGCCTAAGTATTACCATTTTTTTACGAGTTTTCAGGTCTTGTCCGTTAGAAGAGCCTCTCGCCGTCACAGGGCGCTCCATCGAGTTCTGGTTGCCTGGTAACCACGGGCGGCACCCGTTGTGCGCGTGGTAGCGCGGCAGACGATCCTCTCGCACCATCTCATACTCCAGACGGGCTATGCCGCCCTGGTAGCCACTGATGCATTGAACATAACAATTTGATCAGCTGTTTGAATCCTGAGCTTACTAACGGGCGTTTTCAATAACCTATCTATCTGTTGTTGTGCCTACCAGAGTTAGATTTATTGTTGCCATATTTCCGGTATGCCTGAAGTATATCCATTTTTTAATGAGTTTCTAGCAAGTCTAGTTTTTGGTGGTCTTATTTTTATGAGTTAGTAAGTCTTGTTTAGAAGAGCCTTTCCCCGTCATACGGCGCTCCATCGAGTTCTGGTTGCCTGGTACCCTCAGGCGGCAGTCCCCAGCGCGGGCGGCACCCGTTGTGCGCGTGGTAGCGCGGCAGACGGTCGTCTCGCACCATCTCATACGCCAGACGGGCTATGCCGCCCTGGTAGTCGCTGATGCCGGTTTTGTAGAGGCACGGGCGGACGTAGCCGGAAACTGCAAAAAATAGATAATCATTATCAACAACCTCGGTGGCCGAGTGGCCAAGTGCTCTGCTGGATATTCGGAGTTCCCGGGTTCAATTCCCAGGTCGGGCAAAGTGTGTTTTCGGATTTTTCGATGGGTAACCCCGGTTTGTGATCACCAACTCGCACTTGGCAAGCGCAAATCACCAGATTAAGCCAATATACCCATCAATTGTAGCGATAAATTTATTTAAATTATTGATGCCTTTGCCCAGCATTGGAATAGGATACAGATACAGACGGTTCTTTACATTAATTATCATTTACCAGTGGTCCCGGTGGGTCGACCCATTATCGGGTCCACGGGTAATTATAATTACCCGTGGTCCCATGGAACTGGGGATTTACATTTGGATGAATTTACATTTGGATGAATATTTCGACTTCGATTATATCGATATTAAATTAATTACAACCATGAAAAATATAAAAAATAAGTGATTAAGTATACTTAATAAACAAAAAAAATATACATACTAAGTAAGTAAGTGATGATCTATGTGCAGTCTTTAGTCCGGTAGTCGCCTTTTACGACACCCAAAGGAAAAAAGGGGTTGGTTTGGTAGTATTATTTTGATGAGCCCATATATCGCCGCTCTATGCTGTTGGATGTATGTGCAGTCTTTAGTCCGTTAGTCGCCTTTACGACACCCAAGGGAAGAAAGGGGTTGGTAATATTATTTTGTTGAGCCCATCGCCGCTCTATGCTGTAGGATGTATGTGCATAATAATACATAGGTAATCTTAAGTTGAAGTTCATGGTTGTAATTAATTTAATGACGATATAATCGAAGTCGAAATATTCATCCAAATGTAATCCCTAGTGTCGTGGGACCACGGGTAATTAAAATTTCCCGTGGACTCGGTAATGGGTCGACCCACCAGGACCACGGGTAAAGACTATTAATTCAGATCTCATAGGATGTACATTCTAATTCCTTTTTTTTAACTTCCATTTGTCCCTACCAGCCCCCTTACTCTTGTAACCAATCGCTATTAGATCGGATTGGTATTGTGAATTTTCGTATTTTCAAGTTACGACACCAGCGTTAATTTGGATTCATATTGGGTGAACTAAATAAAAAATACAAAATTGAGTTTTGAATTTTTTTCACTCAAAACCACGCAATATGAATTCATATTAGCTCTGGTGTCGTAACTTAGGAGTAGGAAACTTCACAATACCAATCCGATCTAATAGCGATCGTTTTCAAGAGTAAGGGGGCAGATGTGCGTACCAGTAGGGATAGGTGGAAAAAGTTCCATCTATGGAATTGCGTCCTAGGAGGAATAAGTGGAAAAATATCCCTACACCCTAGAAAAGAAGGAAAAAGATCCACATTTCCCTACCAGGAGGGATGTGGCAGTAGGGCTAGATGGAATAGGGGATAGATAAGACGTCCACTTGGCCCTTCTAGTAGGGAATAAAGGAAAAAAGTCCATATATATCCCTACCAGGAGAGATAGTTAGTAGATATATGAACTTTTTTTTACCTATATACCAGTGGGGACAGGTGGGAAAAAATCCAGCTATCCCAACCAGTGGAGATATTCTGGTAGGGATAGGTGGAACAGGCGTAACGTTTTACTGCTGGCCAGTGGACTTCTACATGACTGGGGAGATTGGGCCATAATCCACCACGCTGACCCCATGCGGTTTGTATTTATTCATGTGGTTTGGTGGCTCTTTAATGCAATGTAAATAAAACGTAATGCAACAAGCCTAAGCTTCACATTACTAGTTTTCAAATTACTCTACGTGTTGACTAAACTGGAATTTGGTGAACTGTATTTACAATTAGGAAGTCGCCTATGAAAATATTTTAACACCTATTGTTGTGCGGTTGTTGTAATCATTGTGGTATTATAACTAGAGACGACACCGCGAAGCAATTTTTTGCTCACTGATTTGCGGCCACAAGGTCCACAATCGCTTAGATCACTCACAATCAACGAGGGGTTTTTCTTTATTCTCTACGGGTTAAGAGGCCTATTACATCTCAAATGTGAGGTTTGTGTAAAATGGCCATTTTTACATTTTGTAACTAGTAATTTTGCAGTTGTATAGTTAGTGTTATAGTTTTTATCGAAATAGTATAATAAATTCATGCTTAATATTACAAATCTCCACTCTGCGAGAAAAAGCTGAGTTCGGACGGCCGGCGCATCGCATTTTGTAGTAATTTTGCAGTTGTATTTATCGTTTTATCGAAATAGGATAATAAAATCATTATAAAATATTTATTCCTCATGAAGTAACAATTATTCTGGTATAAATTTGCTCAATAATTTTATCGTAGATAGAAGAAATTCACAGTTAACTGAAAGCAATTTTCGAAGTTTTTTGTTTTAGAATAAGAATTTTTTTCTATATAAAATATCTAAAAATTCCGAGGCCGCTACGCACTATACCTACGACTATATAAGAGATAACATTTTATTTTTTTATTTAATTTGTTTAGAATAGTAACAAAAACAACATCTAGGAGCTCAAAAAAGTGCCTTCGCGCATTAATGAAAATCTCTGCAATTTTGGGTTTAATTAAAAAGTTAAGCAAAATTAACAAAAAGCGAGGCTGCTACGCACTATGCCAATAGCTATTCTACACTATTCAATAAGTCAAAACTATTAATGTATTTTTGTTTCTGAGATCAAGCGCCAAAATTGGTAATTTTTAGCAAAAATTACAGTCGACATGTAATAGGCCTCTTAACACTTTGGCTTCACCTCGCCTAATGGTATAAGTGACAGGTGGAAGCACGCTTCACCCGGAATCCTCAACCACTGAGAAACTGACTATCTTATCTCTAAACTTTACTGTCGGAACCTGTTGATCGAAGGTCGGAACACACAATGCTATTAACATTGTTTTTATGGCGCCAGTGAGTAGTAGGGATTCGAGAGTTCTGGCTCACTCAAAACTGGCCTTCTTCTGGCCCTCGCTCGGCTAGTTCAAGTCGTTCCAAAACTAAAAAAAAAAAAAAAAGGAAAAACCCCCCCCATTTGAATCGATTGCGCTGGGTCCCAGAGCGATATCTTTAACCGTTTCCGAGATACAATCTTCGAGCGTTACCTCTCAGTTGATTTACTAATGAATCGTTAATGACTCGCCGGTCTTAATCACACAATTCCCGATGTACCTCATTATATCGATTCTGATGCACCTCATTATCTAATGACGTACCGTCACTGTAGTCTTGTCCAGTTACTAATATGCGATTGTATTTTATCGATTCTTCAGGAAAGCGCTTTGTCTTCATCCCACCTGATGTTAAGGTCATCCCTTAGTAAGACCAAAGTGGAGGCACACTTCACCTGGAATCCTCTAAAAAACTACTAAGGCACTGGTGGCAACAGACTTAAATAAGATAAAATGAAAAACGGAATTTTTCAAGTCCTACCTACCAAACCGAGTACACACATGTGCAACCCCTGCTGGGAATCGAACCCGTGACCCTGACTCTGAGACCGGGGTGGTCCTAACCACTTAACCACAGAGGCGGTAAGTGAGTTAATTGTAATCATGGACATTCTGTATGCGTGAAATCTTCTTCATGGACCATCTCTCGTGATATATTTTTGCTGTTATAATACACCCATACTTACTAACTTTCTGATAAGAGTAGGTATATCTTAATAACTTTGTTCATTATAATTAGGTAAACTCTATTAACTTGTACTTTGAAACTAGTTTATCTGCTCGTTTAAATTAAAATAACTACCGAACTTGTTTCTTCGTGATTGAGAAACACACATTGTTCATTAAAATTAGATTTTTGTTTTGAAAGTAACATTCTCCTAAATTACAGTTCAAATAATCATTACATTAACTATCTTGTCTTGTTAAACAACATCGAGTTAGATATCTTAAGTAGAGTAAGTTCAAATAGTCATTACTTACTAAAATTGGTATAAAACGAACTGATTTTATCTATTTTCGATACTCGTGGATAGGAACCTCATACAGTTACAACTACTACAAGTGCTCCGTTCTGTATTCATCACAAGTACCATGGATGTAAGTAAAACGTTTTTATTTTCTGAGTGAATATTCTGATTTATTCGGACTTCTGACTAACGTATTATGATGTGTATAAAACTGATGTGATACCTAAGACAAAATTGTACTGGTTGTTACAGATTGCTTGTTCTACATTCAATGAAGACGATGTGGTGTTCCAAGAAAACACATATAAACATTATTATTACCCACAGTCGGACGACGATGAACTTCCATCGTTGCAGAAGAAAGAATCAATCGACGAATTCTTTGAACCACCAAAGAAGAAGCCGAGGACAATGAGATCTTTAACAGTTGGACGTTGTTCCGGGAGAGATTCGACATCTTACGTGTCAACCAACACCGACGACGGAGCAAGTGCGACACATCTCATTAAGATTGAGGTGTATGATTTGAAGAAGATTGAAAACATTGATCAATCGGACCATTGGAAGCATGCAGATGTTCGTGTGAAATATTACACAAAGTCTACCAATGACGATCATCATAAGAAAACTCGTCAGCTTATTTACAACATAACAAAGGGAATATCCAATTCTCCGAATTGTCGGAAATACTCTTACAGCAACAAAGATAAAAAGTAATACGCCTAAATCCATAGTACTTATTTGTGATTTTATAGAACGAAGCACTTTCTTATGTCATACAATAAATCAGATATTGGTTTGTGAGTATAAAATAAATATATTGTTAAATCATTTACTTGTTTTTATTTATTTCAAAGGTTTTAATGAAAATACCAAGTTAAAGGACAATGGCAGGGTACTATGGAGATTTTGTACAGGCCTACAATTTTCATGTTTGGCAATGAGACTTACACATTTGGTAGATTATATTATTGAGAATTACTACATAAATTAACAGAATTTTAAATGTTGGGGTTTAAAAGATATACTTGTATTTCGATAATTTTTTAAGGTTAGGTTTTTCCCTGTATTTGATTGACATTGACAGTTGAGTGACATGGAGGGACGGACAATGATTCTGACAGTAACAAAATCAATAATTAAATCTGAAAATGAACGTTCGCGCTTTATAGATCAATCGTGAATCGAACTAAAATAGGTAGGTAGGTACTTAAGTAGTGCATTTCAATATTAATTGAGTAAGTAAGTAGGTACCTATGTATTGTTAGCCCGAGTTCTAGATTCTAGAAGATAGATAGATAGGATAGGATACCTATCAGGAACTGCTGCGACTGTGATTATTCAGATCTTTGTGCTTGGTTATTTAAAACACAAAAAGACATAGCTACCCATCTGTGTTTTGATAAATAACAGCAAAATACTTAAAACATGACGAAAGTCATAGGTAGATGCAATGATATTATAAACTATATCATTGGGTAGATGTAAACAATAGAAGTAGGTATACACGTTTCCACTTTAGAGGTCTCAACTGTAGACTACCTACCTACCTATACCAACATTAAGTTGAAATCATCTCCTATCCTACATATTTTTTATTATAAATGCGAATTTGTCCTTCCTTTACGCCCAAACTAAGCAACCAATTGACTTGATCTTTGAAAGAACGAAGAGTAACATAGGCTACTTTTTATGCCGATATTCCTATATGAACGCGAATCACGCGGATGAAACCGCGGGCGGAAGCTAGTGGTTAAAATAATTGTCTTTGAGATAGGAATATTAAATTAGTCTACTAGGTACTGCTCAGAATGCATACTTACTTATATTAACAGTACTTGCAATCGAGGATCTTCCCAGTAGATACTACTAATAAATTACTTCATAAAAGGGAAACAATATAATATAATACTAAAAAATATGATGAAAACATTTTAATAAATAAGAAACTCGACTGGTCTTTCTACAGGGAAGTTTCACAATTGTACATACACACAGACAAGTAATGTTTTTCCATATTAGCATTTGCTCAGTGGAAATAAAACAATAATTTAGTATGGTCACATATTTAATATTAAATTATAAAGTAATTAAGGGCACTCTTAAAATAACATCATCGAAAAGTGGAGCAGGTCTAGTCATGCCTTCATGGCGAGCAAATCTGTGAGCAGCACCCAACAGTTCGTAGCCCCACAATGCAGTTAAAACTCTGGCTGTCCACTTCTACGTGAAGCTCTTTGAGCTCGGAGCCAACAAGGAACACAAGCTTCATTTTCTGAAGAAAGCTGAAATAAAAAATCACAATTAAATTACAAAAGTAACAGAGTGTAAAGTATATATTTTTTAATCTTACACCAATTAGCCTAGCCCGCTGACCTCTCTATAATACAAGAACGCTGACCTAAATATTTACTATCTTGAGTGTCTCAGGTAACAAATTGATAGTTTAAGTAGGTCCCCGAAGTAAGCACTGGAAGGCTTGTAATATGTTATACTAGGCCAATGGGTAAAAATGCAGTTGTGATAGTAGTAATAACAGTGGCGAGGGATGTGTTTGGGGAAATACGGCGAAGGTAAGCCGGCAAGAATTTACAAAACAGACAATAATAAACATGGTATGTTTAACTCATTGGTGGCACTAATTACTGACATAATTATTAAGATCAGCATGGTGGATCCCTGGAGTGGGATTTCTTATAGGGAAGCCGATGGAAATCGGAATGTATGGTATATATATGTATTTAGTAGAATTATTAAATAGGTAAATAGTCATGGCCTCAGGTACAAATGCTCGTATTCGTCATAGAAACATTTGCCTCTACTGGGATTCAAACCCAGGAACTCAGAGTAGGTATCACCACGAAAACCATTGTACATATTACTCCACCACGGAGGTAGTCAATAAGTAAATACATGTAAGGTGTTACCTCTCGTGGTCTAATCCAATTAGAAATTATGTTAGTCATCCTTTGTTCCTTTTCATTTGGCTCTTGAAAGAAAACTCTTCGTCATTCTTAAAATAGAACGTCCACATACAACTCGTCTTGGCGATGGCCAACATGCCTTGTAGTTTTACTTTCAGATGCAATAGAATGGGTTGCTAATTCCCAGGAAGCATAACAAATATAATCAGGTGTTGCCTAAAACAATAAGAGCATGGATGAAGTTTATTAATTGATCAACAAAATAGTAGAATATTAGTAGTAACCGATACAGAGGTGCATTGCTGCACCAAATATGTACCATGTGTTCTCGCTCTCGGTTTAGATGTCTAAAATGGTTGACGACATTTTCGTACTATGTACGACTTACCTCTCAGGGATATGACCAAAAACGAATAGTGTCGACTAAGGCTTGACTCTCGTTCGTCAGTAAATGCCGCCTGCGATTCAATCGAAATGCATTGCATACTCGACATTGTGATGGTAATGTATCACCCAATCAGACAGTAAAACTATCACGAAAGTGCAGCACAACACAATATTGTTTGTGTTCATTTTATTAGCATATTCACAAAGCGGCTTTTCGCAAAATAGGTAGGAAGGAACTTTTAAATTAAAACACATTATTTATATTAAACGTATACGTTGACCAAAAGCTCAATGATTGACATTGACAGTGTTGCAAGTAGTTTTATTCGTCTTTTTACGAGATACAAATCGATAAGAAAATCAATCTTAAAAATAATATAAATTATAAATATCAAAAGTAATTAATCAACTATTTTAAGATAAAAGTCTGTAATTGTATACGTTTAAGCTCTAAAATAGTTGCACAAATAGGTTTTTAATCAAAACAACATACACTAATAAGTTTTAATTAGTTATTTGAGAATCGATTTCAAAATCGATTAATCGATGTTTTTATGGCAGGCAACTCTGACAGCAGATTTTTGTTTTGCGTATAGTATCTGCTAGTTGAAATGCGTTTCGTTATTAGTTTTAGTATTATTATGTCGCTTTAAGATTTTTCTTTACCCTGGACTTCTAAAAATATAACATTTACTAGAAAATAATGAGAAAAAATTAAGGAACCCACTATGCAAATATGGTACCAAAACATGAACATTGTGGGGTTGTACGCCAGTACGCGTTCTCCTTTCAACATATTTAATAATAATTTCTCAAAAAAAAAATAGGTTACAGTTACATGTTATTGAATCAATAAAAAAGACTTAAATACATGTTTTATTAACACATCATTATTATGTATCTTTATTAAACATTTCAACAAAGTCACTAAGAGGCATACCTCTAAGCTTAAGATACAAATACACAAGACGTTATTCACCATAAAGAATAAGAAATATCGAATACAATATAACTTAAATTATATAAAATAGTTTTTTAAAATTTTATTTATCGTAATTTATAATGACCCCATGCTAATGTGTCAGTGGAATTTGGTATAATATATCTCTTGGTATCATTGTAAGACAAACAAATTTTATTTATCTTTTGAGTAAAAATGACATGTTTAATGGATCTAAAACAATACATTTCAGCAAGTTCTACATTTTTTTTAAACACACAAGTTTTATAATTATGTAATTTCAATTGTCTAGTTACACATTTGTTTACACCTTTTGCTTTAGTTATTGTTTTATTCTCTACTTGCATAGCATACATTTTTGAGCGTAAACCGACAAATTCAGAAAAAAACATGGCCATTGTGTTCATCTTTAAAATAACCTAATTTTTTCTTATTTAATAAAGGAAAACCATAAATATTGTTTCGTGCGTAATCCGATGTATCAAAATAATTACATATATCGGGTAGAATTTCTTTATAAAATTCTGCACAAAAAATTTGGTAAACTAAGCTGTCAGTGTCCGTATACAACAATTCAAATTTACACTTCATGTATTTGTAATGGAAATCATACATTAAAGTTTTTGATAAATCTAATATACTAAAACCTAAAAATATGGGTTTATTGTAAAAAAGTTTAGTCTTTTGTAATTGGACTGCTACTAAACTCTCAGAGAAAACTGACAAACTATCATTAAACTGTTCATATGATAGTAACCTCTCTAAATATGTTAGTTATAGCGGAGAAAACTGTGCTCATGTATTTATGAATAAGCTCCAAGAAGATTTAAAAATTATATGTAGTAAATATAGTTTTCAAACTGCTCCTCTCCCTCTTACGAATGAAAATAAAAAATATATAGAAGAAACCAAAGTATGTTACATTTGTAAAAAAGATTTATATGAGCAATTTATTGACTACAACTGGCAGATATTTCATGTGAAACACCTATAAACGCTCCCGCGTTTATAGGTGTTTCACATGAAATATGTAGTAAAAAGTTTCATAAAATAGACTTTGTACCAGTAGTATTACATAATCTAAGTAATTACGATGCTCACTTTATTGTACACGCATTAAATTTTGCTGATGGTGAAGTACAAATAATCCCCCAAAATAAAGAAAAATATATTTCATTTTCTAAAATTCTTCACGTAAACGGTCAGCGTGTAAGTTTAAGGTTTATTGATTCTTTTAAATTTTTATCAAGATGTTTAAATTCATCAGCTTCTAATCTTAACCCTTAACCACCTACCACACGTCTCTCAGATCCTGTCACTTATGTAATTGCAAATATATTTGCGCCCGAGTCGCGTACGAACCTGTTAGTTCCTGTACCTTTTCCCCGCGCACCTCAGTGCCGCTGGAACCACTCATCGACGCCTAACATACGCGCATTTGTCTCAGGTAAGTAAAAAACTGCTGCTTTGGGTCTTAGAGACGTATGTCAGGTGGTAACGTGACTTTATGAAATTTGTATATTTTTTTGTTTTAGTTAAAAATGGCTTTAAATGACAATGATATTGAGCAGTGGTTGGAACAATATCTGTCAGACAACGAAACTTTACCTAATGACGAATGTAGCGATGTAGAGACTGATGTAGGGCTGGAATGATCCAGTTCCAGGTCCAGATCCAAAACATGAGTTTTCGAAGAAAGAGCACGAGCCAAAAGTTGTTGAAACAACTAAAAAACCAGAGATAATACTTTTTACAACAAAACCAAAATTGGCGTAGATTTACTCTACCAAAGATACTCGAATTACTCCACTGGTCGTCGCACTCGCAGATGGCCTTTGGCAGTATTTTATCGACTTCTTGATATTTCTGCCAATAACTGCTATGTGTTATACTTATCGGTTAACCCTCAGAAACACAAGGTTGCAAGTAGGTTCAAGTTTATGAAAAATTTGCATAACACATAACAATACTTCACATGGAGCATCGTGTAACTAACATCAAGTTACAACGTGACGTTAAGAACGCAATTCAGCGCGTCTTCAAAGGAAACAAAGATGCCACTTCACCAGCTGTTCCGGGAGTAGTCGTGCTTAAGAAAGGCTACCAGTCTGAAAAAATTGCTCGAATTGCAATTACACAAAGAAACGCAAAACGCAATATATGTGTTTTGAATGTAAAGCATCAATTTGCATCGAGTGCTCGAGCAATTTGTGAAATGAGCTGTCGCAAAAAGGTCTAAGTTGAGAGCCTGCAATTTTGATAAAAAAAATATTTTATTTACTTATTTTTTATTTGTTTCCGTTTATTAGTTCATAAATAATTTAAAAAGAGGAAGTAGAAGTTCCTATTCACTGTAATTTTTTTTTATATCTCAATTAACTTATTATGTTGATTTGTAAGTCAAAAAAAGTGGTTACATAGTTAATAATAAAAAAATGTTAATTTGCAAGTGCAATTTCTTTTTTAATAAAGAGTTTAATACGTACGTAAACTGATTTTTTATTAAAAACAAAACCCCTTGTTGCTAAATTTTGAAATATGGAGTCATTTTACTTTGGGGTCTCATAGACGTATGTCAGGTGGTTGTGTGAGAGTAATGTATGGTAGGTAGTTAAGGGTTAATAATAATCAGTTTATAGAACTAAAAAATGAATTTCCGAATGTAAACGACTTTGAATTGCTGAAAAGAAAAGGTGTATATCCATATGAGTATATGAGTTCTTTCAGGTCATTAAAATCACCATCATTACCAAAAATGTATGACTTTTTTAATTCACTTACTGGGTCAACGATTTCTAACGAAGACTACGTTCACGCTCAAAGAGTGTGGTCTCATTTTAAATGTTGTAGTATGTCTGATTATTCTAATCTTTATTTAAAAACAGATGTTTTGCTTTTAAGTGATATATTCGAAAACTTTAGAAATGTTTGTTTAAAAACCTATGATTTAGATCCTGCTCATTATTACACTGCTCCTAGTTTAAGCTGGGACGCTATGTTAAAGTTTACCGAAGTCGAAAACGAGTTATTGACAGATTTTGATAAAATAGCCTTTATAAAAGCTGGTATCAGGGGTGGTGTGTCTCAATGTAGTAATCGTTACGCTAAAGCCAATAATCCTTATATGGATAATTATAAAGCAGATGATCCTATTTCTTTTCTAACATATTTGGATGCTAATAATTTGTATGGGTGGGCTATGTCTCAGTATTTACCTATTTCTCAATTTGAATGGGCGAGTGTTGATGTTAGTTTTAATGTTCCTATCACTTCAGAGTTTGGTTACATTTTAGAAGTAGATTTGGAATATCCTGATCCTTCATGATCATCATTCCGATTTACCATTATGTCCTGAAAATATTTGTATTGGTGGTTCTAAGGAACGAAAGCTGGTCCCAAATTTAAATAATAAGGAAAAATATATTTTACATTATAGAAATCTCTTACAAAGCTTAGAGTTGGGTTTAAAACTTACGAAAGTTCATAGAGTTCTGAAATTTAAACAAAGTGCCTGGTTAAAAAAATATATAGATTTAAACACGCAATTGCGTACGTTAGCAAAATCTGATTTTGAAAAAGATTTTTATAAGTTAATGAATAATTCAATTTTTGGAAAGACCATGGAAAATATTGAAAAAAGAGTAAACGTTAAACTATTGACTCACTGGGAAAATCGGGGTAAAAGAAAAGGTGCGTCAGATCTGATTGCCAAACCTGAATTTCATAGTTTGTCAGTTTTCTCTGAGAGTTTAGTAGCAGTCCAATTACGAAAGACTAAACTTTTTTACAATAAACCCATATTTTTAGGTTTTAGTATATTAGATTTATCAAAAACTTTAATGTATGATTTCCCTTACAAATACATGAAGTGTAAATTTGAAAATTTAAAATTGTTGTATACGGACACTGACAGCTTAGTTTACCAAATTTTTTGTGCAGATTTTTATAAAGAAATTCTACCCGATATATGTAATTATTTTGACACATCGGATTACGCACGAAACAATATTTATGGTTTTCCTTTATTAAATAAGAAAAAAATTAGGTTATTTTAAAGATGAACACAATGGCCATGTTTTTTCTGAATTTGTCGGTTTACGCTCAAAAATGTATGCTATGCAAGTAGAGAATAAAACAATAACTAAAGCAAAAGGTGTAAACAAATGTGTAACTAGACAATTGAAATTACATAATTATAAAACTTGTTTGTTTAAAAAAAATGTAGAACTTGCTGAAATGTATCGTTTTAGATCCATTAAAGATGTCATTTTTACTCAAAAGATAAATAAAATTTGTTTGTCTTACAATGATACCAAGAGATATATTATACCAAATTCCACTGACACATTAGCATGGGGTCATTATAAATTACGATAAATAAAATTTTAAAAAACTATTTTATATAATTTAAGTTATATTGTATTCGATATTTCTTATTCTTTATGGTGAATAACGTCTTGTGTATTTGTATCTTAAGCTTAGAGGTATGCCTCTTAGTGACTTTGTTGAAATGTTTAATAAAGATACATAATAATGATGTGTTAATAAAACATGTATTTAAGTCTTTTTTATTGATTCAATAACATGTAACTGTAACCTATTTTTTTTTTGAGAAATTATTATTAAATATGTTGAAATTTAACTTGGTATTTTCATTAAAACCTTTGAAATAAATAAAAACAAGTAAATGATTTAACAATATATTTATTTTATACTCACAAACCAATATCTGATTTATTGTATGACATAAGAAAGTGCTTCGTTCTATAAAATCACAAATAAGTACTATGGATTTAGGCGTATTACTTTTTATCTTTGTTGCTGTAAGAGTATTTCCGACAATTCGGAGAATTGGATATTCCCTTTGTTATGTTGTAAATAAGCTGACGAGTTTTCTTATGATGATCGTCATTGGTAGACTTTGTGTAATATTTCACACGAACATCTGCATGCTTCCAATGGTCCGATTGATCAATGTTTTCAATCTTCTTCAAATCATACAATTCAATCTTAATGAGATGTGTCGCACTTGTTCCGTCGTCGGTGTTGTTTGACACGTAAGATGTCGAATCTCTCCCGGAACAACGTCCAACTGTTGAAGATCTCATTGTCCTCGGCTTCTTCTTTGGTGGTTCAAAGAATTCGTCGATTGATTCTTTCTTCTGCAACGATGGAAGTTCATCGTCGTCCGACTGTGGGTAATAATAATGTTTATATGTGTTTTCTTGGAACACCACATCGTCTTCATTGAATGTAGAACAAGCAATCTGTAACAACCAGTACAATTTTGTCTTACGTATCACATCAGTTTTATACACATCATAATACGTTAGTCAGAAGTCCGAATAAATCAGAATATTCACTCAGAAAATAAAAACGTTTTACTTACATCCATGGTACTTGTGATGAATACAGAACGGAGCACTTGTAGTAGTTGTAACTGTATGAGGTTCCTATCCACGAGTATCGAAAATAGATAAAATCAGTTCGTTTTATACCAATTTTAGTAAGTAATGACTATTTGAAATTACTCTACTTAAGATATCTAACTCGATGTTGTTTAACAAGACAAGATAGTTAATGTAATGATTATTTGAACTGTAATTTAGGAGAATGTTACTTTCAAAACAAAAATCTAATTTTAATGAACAATGTGTGTTTCTCAATCACGAAGAAACAAGTTCGGTAGTTATTTTAATTTAAACGAGCAGATAAACTAGTTTCAAAGTACAAGTTAATAGAGTTTACCTAATTATAATGAACAAAGTTATTAAGATATACCTACTCTTATCAGAAAGTTAGTAAGTATGGGTGTATTATAACAGCAAAAATATATCACGAGAGATGGTCCATGAAAAAGATTTCACGCATACAGAATGTCCATGATTACAATTAACTCACTTACCGCCTCTGTGGTTAAGTGGTTAGGACCACCCCGGTCTCAGAGTCAGGGTCACGGGTTCGATTCCCAGCAGGGGTTGCACATGTGTGTACTCGGTTTGGTAGGTAGGACTTGAAAAATTCCGTTTTATCATTTTATCTTATTTAAGTCTGTTGCCACCAGTGCCTTAGTAGTTTTTTAGAGGATTCCAGGTGAAGTGTGCCTCCACTTTGGTCTTACTAAGGGATGACCTTAACATCAGGTGGGATGAAGACAAAGCGCTTTCCTGAAGAATCGATAAAATACAATCGCATATTAGTAACTGGACAAGACTACAGTGACGGTACGTCATTAGATAATGAGGTGCATCAGAATCGATATAATGAGGTACATCGGGAATTGTGTGATTAAGACCGGCGAGTCATTAACGATTCATTAGTAAATCAACTGAGAGGTAACGCTCGAAGATTGTATCTCGGAAACGGTTAAAGATATCGCTCTGGGACCCAGCGCAATCGATTCAAATGGGGGGGTTTTTTTTTTTTTTTTTTTTTTTTTTAGTTTTGGAACGACTTGAACTAGCCGAGCGAGGGCCAGAAGAAGGCCAGTTTTGAGTGAGCCAGAACTCTCGAATCCCTACTACTCCAGTGTCCGCTAGACTTTAGATAAGATGGTGGTAAAAAGCCAATTCGGACTTAACAAGCCCTACCACCAACCAAACCAAGTAGGTAAGTACACAAAGATGTACCCCGCTGGAAATGAAACCCGGTACTTCTGGGTCTAAGACCGGTGCCTTAGCCATTAGACGACAGAGGCGGTTTGCCGCCCATGGGCCGCAACGTAGTGAGCAAAAACATGCTTCGCGTTGTTTTCTGCGTCTCTAGTTTTCATACCTCCATGGTTGTTATACCAAACCAAAGTGTGGTGTTTATTTAGCCGCTCTTGTTTTGCATAAAATAGCTGCACTGGCCCGTGCACCGCTGACGTTAGCAGGATCCGGTGTAGCAATACAAATTGGGTACTGTTTATTACATACTTATTACCTAGCACCCGAATAGCGTGTGGTGTGTGTGATCTGATACCCTATCGGATAACACCTATCACGATGAGCACGTGTGCAGTTGTTATTTAGTGAAACATGGACTACGGCCAAGAACAATTTTACAGTCCTCATTGTCCCTATCTACCGACCCCGATAGATAGGGTATCGCAACTGGAACTACGGGTCCGGTTGTGTTTTCAGGGTTACTACGGGGTCCCGGTTCAAGCCCCCCGCTGGTTGTGCCTTGACTGGCGGGATCCGGACGTGGGTTGGACTCGTAGTGGCTCGTGGTTAGCTGTAGAGCTTGGGAATGTTCGTCTGTCCTGGTATTGTGTGCCAGGACTTCTAAACTCGTGCACAGCCAGCGGGGCCTAGTAGCGGTCTCTAGAAGCGAAAAGTCATGCGGGGAACGTGAGTTTCCCTTATAGTTGGCAGTTTTGTCCGGTGGTTCTCATTGGACATTGGTGTTGACATCTCCGGTACTAGTCTGGATAACTAGTAGAGGCGGCCTCCTAGATGCCGTAGCCTCCGGTCCAGCCAGCCGCGTAGGACGTGGGAACTGGCTAGGCGCCTGGATGGGTTCCGAGAAGTGAGTGTGCTTACTACTCCGCTACCAAGGTGGACACTTGGGAGTCGACTTTAGAGTCGACGACCCTAGCAGTGGCAACTGCGAGTTGTGCCCTTCGTGCAACGAGAAGTGAGCGAGCTCGACAGCTCCGGCTACCTATCTGGACAATAGGCAGTGAACTACACGTGTTCACGGGGATACTCTCCCGAGACACTAGTCTTATGGGTACCGAATGAAGAGCGCGCTGCGGCGGGCACTGATTTGGCGTCAAGACCTAACGCAGTTGGTCTCCTGCGCGAGTGTTCTACTGGCGCAGGGACGTCTGGCACTTCTTGCAATAACCTAACGGTTGGTCTCTAGGTGCCAGTACAAATAAACTTAGTGATGTAAGGAGAGGGGTCCTCATTGCCTAGTTTCTGACTAACCCTTTGGTGATAATAGCCACCATGTATGTTATTTTACATTATCTGCGGGTCTAATATCGGCTAAAAATATGGATATGGACATGGGCTTCATTTGACATTTGAAGCCGAGAAATGTAAAATAACATACATGGTGGCTATTATCCCCGAAGGGTTAGTCAGAAACTAGGCAATGAGGACCGTCAAATTGTTCTTCGCCGTAGTCCATGTTTCACCAAATAACAACTGCACATGTGCTCAGCGTGATACGTGTTGAGCCCATCGCCGCACTATACTGTTGGACGTACATACAGCGTCAGATCAACCTACCCAAAACTGTCAAATTTCTACAATCAATTTTCAACTTTATTGTTTGGTTCTAAAGATCAATATTCATTGGAGAAATTTGACAGTTTTGGGTAGGTTGATCGACGCCGTGTGTACGTGCAGTCTTTAGTCCGTTAGTCGCCTTTTACGACACAAAAGGGAAGAGGCGATGGTGAGGAGCTCGATGGCGCAGCGGTTAAGGCGTTCGGCTTGCGATCTTGCAATGCCGGGTGACCAAACTAAAAACATTTCGAGCTCCTCCGTGCTTCGGAAGGTACAGTCACGAGCACCAATATGTATACACTTTGACTCTTATTTCATTGTATTAAGAGTTACAGTTGTTTACATATTTTTGCTCGTGACTGTACGTTAAGCAATTAGTCCCAGTTGTTGTCGTAAGATGGCAGTCGTTAAAACCCACCAACCCGCATCAGGCCAGCGTGGTGGGTTATGGCACAATTAGCCCACGTGCTATTGCATGTGTGAGGTCTGTGCCCAGCAGTGGGACGTTTATGGGCTGATGATGAAGGGAAGAGACGGGTTGGTAGTTAATTGAATATGCCGCTACCACAGTGTAAAATTTAAGCAAAAATAAGTTAAAAAGTACCTAGTTAGGTTTTTTACCACTCATCACATCACACTAATATTATAAAAGCGAAAGTTTGTAAGTGTGTATGTTTGTTACTCTTTCACGTAAAAACTACTGAATGGATTTGGATGAAATTCGGCATACAGATAGTTTATAACCTGGATTAACACATAGAATACTTTTTATTCCGATATTCCCACGGGAACGGGAACCACGGTGAAACCGCGAGCGGCCGCTAGTGAGCCTATAAAACGGACTTGGAATTGGACCATAACCCACTAACATTGTCATCAGCCGAAGACGTCCACTGCTGCGACAAACGCCTCCCAAGAATATTCATCACGACTGCCATAATCCACTTTTCACCAAATTTTAACTGCACATGTGCTCAGCGTGATAGGTGGTAAGCCCATCGCTCCTCTATTCTGTTGAATATAATATGATATAGGTTCTTTAGTCCGTTGAAGATTTTGTTTAATAATAATAATAATAACAACAATAAAGGACAATGGGCAAAAATGTATGGAACTTGGTCCAATATGAGACTGATCCTCAACTGATGACACTTGTGGGAAATGAAAGTAGGTACTTGTCATATGATATTTGCAAAATATTATCAAAATCCGCCCCGGGTTTTTTTAATAGGCACGTTAACCTGACGGGGGTGGAGGAGCAGGAGAAGTGGGGAGGAGGGGGGGGGGGGGGGGCAATTAGGGGAGAAGAAACGAGATACCGTATCTTATTTAGACAGGCACAAACATGTCCAAACATGCGTCTCACACATAACGTAAAATCTTATTATATATAATCAGGTTAACTCAACCATAAAAAAAAATCCCGGGACGGATTTTAATAATATTTTGCCAGAATCATAATAATATGACAAGTATTAACTTTCACAAGTCTTATCAGAGGAGGATCTAGTCTCAGCTCTTGGACCACTTTTGCTCATTGTCCTTTCACAACTGTCACACCAATCATTCAGCCCCAAACTAAGCAAAGCACGAACTATGTGACTGAATAACGGTTAAACATACATAAATACTAATAAACATCCATGACTCGGTCACAAATGCTCGTGCTCACCACACAAACATTTGCCCCTACTGGAATTCGAACCCGGGACCGTACGATCGGGATATGGGACAAGCTCGGGCCCTACCCTAACCCACCGACCTGCATTGGGTCCTAGTGGTTAGTAGGTTGGTTATGGACCAATCTCTCCATTTGCGGTTGTTCATGTAGAAAGATCTAGAGGGCCTACTCTCTTTCTCGAAACAAAATTTCGGCCGATTCTTGTTTGTTATTTTCTCGCTTTCCATTATTTTTGTAATTTCAAACAATTTACATACTTACATGCATAAAATCACGGCTATTATCGACAGAGACTAGGCAATGAGGACAGCAAAAGCAGTCCTCTACCATAGTCCACTTTTCACCAAATAGCGACTGCACATGGTGCTCATAGCGTGACAGTGGTGAGCTCATCGCCGCTCTATGCTGTTGGATGTAGTTATGTGCAGTCTTTAGTCTGTTAGTCGCCTTTTACGACACCCAAGGGAAGGGGAGGGGTGGTAGTATTCTTTCACCGTTACGCGACACGGTTGCAACATTCATAGGTACTGACATAGATTCACAGCCATATAGTTCACGTTTCACCAATAAGATTACAACTGTCATTCAAAGAGGATGAGAGGGGCAGTAGTACCTATTCTTCTAGTGTGCCGCTATACTACACAGCTTTCCACCTATCTCGATGATGATGTTGCGTTTTTACTATATGAGCGTTGTAGGGAGACAATGTGTTGCCACAATGCAAATTTTTACTGAATTAAGAGATCTGAGAGTCAAGTAATACAGCGTGTTTCTTGCAAGGTGTCAAGCGGATGTGTTGTGATAGGGAACTACTATACCTATCCATTGAACCCCCATGTATGTTCTACGATTTTTTGTAGTTTTCGAGTTATAATTTTTTTTCGTAATTTTACGATTCAACGACGAGATGGCTCTAAAAAAATTATGTCTTTTTTTTGGGTAGACTTTTCTTCGATGTTTTTTTTTAATACAATGCCTATTGATTGCACTTTTATGAGTAAAAAAATCTCCTTTCTAACTTTAACCTAAGGTACTAAAATTTAGATCGTAACTTTAAAAATTGGGTTAACCTCCCAACGGTGAAAGAATTTTTTAAATCGGTCTAGTAGTTTCGGAGCCTATTCAATACAAACAAACAAACAAATCTTTCCTCTTTATAATATTAGTATAGAGGAAAATTACACAATTTCCGATCTACTACGTTCAACGACCGATTTCAGCAAAAAAGGTCCCATTTAGTACATCTTTTTTTGCATTAGTATGAAAGCATATTAGGTTGGGCAGTTTTTAAGACTAGTCAGAAGCTATGGAAAATCAGTTTAAATTTTTTTTATTTAAGTTGAAAATTCCATTCTGTTCTGATTTAACCCAATTTTTAAAGTTAGAATCTAAATTTTAGTACCTTAGGTTAAAGTTAGGAACGAGATTTTTTTACCCATAAAAGTGCAATCAATAGGCATTGTATTAAAAAAAAACATCGAAGAACATCTACCCAAAAAAAAGATATAATTTTTTTAGAGCCGTCTCGTCGTTGAATCGTAAAATAAAGAAAAAAAATTATAACTCAAAAACTACAAAAAATCGTAGAACATACATGGGGGTTCAATGGATAGGTATGGTAGTTCCCTATCACCACACATCGGCTTGACACCTTACAAGAAACACGCTGTATATCAGTGTAGACAGTAAAAGAGTCCACCTTCAACCTTACAGCGTTTTAGCCACGCGGCTGTCTCCTGGGGGGATCAGTATCACGCTAAATAATCTCAACCAAACCACAACTAAACCTCAGCCGTTGGACCTACTTTTACAGTGCTATCGCGTTTGACATACGAGATGGCGCTATACGAAGTCGGAAAGGCTGCGGTTTGGTTGAGATTAATTAGCGTGGGCTATCATGATAGCCCACACTAAATAACGCACCGCAGCCGCCCTGATGACTTAGCCACGCTGCAGACTAAAACTCCTATTTGTGAAAGCGCTTTAAAAAACTGGTTCCAACAGCCAGCGGGGATTTTAAGGAAATTAGTAAGTACCTAAAGAAAAAACTAACTCCTCAGGTGTGTGGGCAGTGGGCGTCCAGCGTGAACTTGTTCATATCTCAAGGCTGACTCTCAGAAACTTGTTCCGTTGGCCATCTTTAGCAGCAATTAGGTACCTACATATAACTTTAAAGAAACCAGTAAAGGAATAACTAACTCCTCAAGTGCGTAGGCAGCGGTTCCAGGGTGGGCTTGTCCATATCCCGCTCGTAAATCTCGCGAGCCACCTTCATCAGCTCCGTGTCCTTGATGGCCAGCTTCTGCGACTGGTGCGGCGGCTGCTCATCTTTGACCTCGGCAGATTTGTCCACGCACGGACGCTTCTTCTTCTCACGAGGCTTGAACGGGCGGGTTTTGAACTCTGCGCGTGGAATTATAGTTTGAACGCAAGCAGATGTATAGACAGTAGCCTTATTATAGGTACTTAAATCGTGGACTAAAAGCCCGCCTTATTACGAAACGGTAAGTTGTTTAATTTCAGCTATAAGCCGTGAACTTATAAAAACTTTATTACAAAACCAAGTTTATATCCTTATAGCCTAGGTGGCATCTAACCTATTAATTTAGTTGAGTAGAAGCTCGATTCGCTACTTTGCTTATTTAAAATTTTATAATTAACGAAGCAAAGAAACTACACAACGGAATTACTAGCCTAGGCGCAAACTGCGAACTAGGCGTTATAGGCTGGCAAAATCGTACGTGACACGTGCACGAATGAATTTGTCAGCCTATAGTTATCATGGACTATCTATGCTACTCTAAGATAAATCCACCGCGACAAATAAGGGTGGATTCGACCAAACTCGAATAAGGTCTTATACCTAGATTAAACGCCGAATTTGTTTTGACTAATCTCAGAGTAAGTCTTATTCCAGTTTGGTTGAATCCACCCTTAGTAGTTTATTTGATGGATTAACCTCACAAAGAAATGTTACGTAAACAGTGTCAGGTAATATCCAACAAGTTTCTAAAAGGAGGGGTTGAACGTTTTTTTAATTCTACCAAGGGAAACACTTGCATTCCGTCGTACACGTTGATAAGCCCAAGGTAGAGCGAAACTTTACTTCAACCGGAATTCTCAACTAAGTACAGGGGAAATGGTTACCTTAATATATTATCTGAACTATCAAAATATTTATGTTCCGACTTCGAGCATAACAATGGTAGGTACTGACATTGTTGTAGATGTAGACTAACTAACGCCCGAAATTAGAAGGCTTAACAATCTATAGATACGTTATTCATTTGGCTTTTTCCCGACCGCTCCAAGATTTTGGTCCCAAGCGCTCCAAGAGTAAAATATCCTACTCATATTATAAACGCGAAAGTTTGTAAGTATGGATGGATGTTTGTTACTCTTTCACGTAAAAACTACTGAATGGATTTGGATGGAATTCGGCATACAGATAGTTTATAATCTGGATTAACACATAGGATACTTTTTATCCCGATATTTCCACGGGAACGGGAACCCCGCGGGTGAAACAGCAAGAGGCCGCCGCTAGTATAATAATATTCTTTTGTAAAATCGTTCCCAAGGGCTCCAAAAGCGTATGCAAATATATTTCTAAAAAACCAGGCGTAGGCATAATTATTAAAATTCTTTTGCTGTTTCAATATTTTTAGGGTTCCGTACCTCAAAGAGAAAAAAATGAAACCCTTATAGAATCACTTTCTTGTCCGTCTGTCGTGTCTGTCAAGACCCTTTTCTCGGGAACGCGTGGAGATATCGAGTTTAAATTAGAACAATATACTCAAATCTGCAGTCTCTTGAAGCTGTGAAAAAATTAAACTCCTAAGTTAACTTTAAAAAAAGATACGGCCGTTTATGCCCCAAAAAACGTATATTTCGGCGCTCTCGAGGGAATCATAATTCACAGGGTATTTGCCGTTGACCTAGAACCAATGTCCTTTTATAAATAGATTAGTCATACGTGAACGATTTGCATTTGAAAAATGGCGAAGTTGTTTCTATGACGTAATACACGTCGAAAGGGAAAGAAAGTAAATACAATCATTTCAAGCCTATTGTTAAAAAGAGATAAAAAACTATTTATGGTAGACGACCAACTGGCAACAGCGCATTCCCCTTTGCACGGCTATCGCGGCCGCCATTGTTTTCTCTATTTCACTCTTACAGAAAACATAGTACACGCTCCTCGCTCACGCATATCGAATTGGCAACAGCGCAAAATGTCATAACTAAATGAAATTTTTCTATTTTAAATTCATATTATTATTTACAATACTTACAAATGAAATTAAACACTTTTCTTGTCTCTTACTGTTGTAGTATAGTTTTTGCAATTTCTGTATACACAGGAAAGCATTTTATCTAACAAACAACATAAAAAACTTAAAAAAGGTACAAACGTAATAACGTGACACTGACTGACGTGTGACTGAGTGAAGTCCAGGCAATTACCTTGATTTGTCCTTGCCACTACGGAGGCCAGGCAACGTATCTAAACATAAAATATCATTGCCTAGAACTATGAAATTTGGCAAGTATTACCGTTTTATACTACAAAAATAGGGAAACATCTGATAACTATACATTTGCAATTAAATCATTTAAAAACAGGGTCTTTATGCCAGGAACGGCGGTCCTAATTGCGATTGCACACTTATTATTGTTTAATGAATTTAATATCTCTAGACTGCAATCAAATACCGCTGTCGTCGTTGACCGATTTCGCCTAAACCCATGTTGGTTAGTGTTAAGAACATTATATTTCCAGAAAATTATAAAACTTTTTACTTAGTAAGCTTTCAAATATTTTTGATATGACCGGTAAAAGTGCAATGGGGCGATAGTTCGAAACACTTAATATAACACCCTTTTTAAAAATTGGTTTTATAACTGATAGTTTTAAGCTCTCCGGGAATTCGCCTTCATTGTACGACTGGTTTATGAGAAATGTTAATGGTGGCCCGAATTCGTCAGCACAATACACTATCAATGATCCTGGGATTTCATCATGTCCACACGTGTTGTTGCGTTTAATTTTTAATATCGCTTTTTTCACGTCTGACAGCGTTACGTTTTCCAAATAAAAAGAGTTTCCTAATGAATTTGTACATAATGGATTAGGAAAAGTTTTTTTAGCCTCAGAGCTAATACTGACGAAATACTTATTAAATATTTCGGCCACATTAGAAGGGGACGTAATATTGTTTTTTTCTACATTTATGATTATGTTGTCATACTTGTATTTTTTCAATGGATTTGTTTTTTCTTTTATTAAGCTCCACATTGTTTTATTTTTATTGTGAGCGGTTAATAATCTTTGTATATTTGATTTTCTTTTTTCAGATGTTATAATTTTTTTTAACAGTGTACTGTACAATTTAGAATACTTTTTTAATGTTTCGCTTTTAAAAACGTTTGCAAAGTAACGTAGTAAACGTTTGTGATAGCAACATTTCTTCATGCCTTTTGTAATCCATTTTGTTTTTTTACCATTAAATAATTTTACATTTTTACACGGTATATATTCATCTAAAATCAATTTTATTTTATTAAGAAAACTATTGTAGTTTTTATTTACATCTGCATTTAAAGAAAGAACATTTTGCCAATCAATTCTGCTTAGAGCAATCCTAAATAATTCCATCTTGCTTTTACTGAATAATCGAGTTTTGGTTTTATAACTATTATTGTTTTTATTTTTATTTTGAGGGGCCTGTGTTGATATTTGTCCAAATAAAGTTTTGTGGTCAGACAATTGACAATCGTTTACAACGGTTTTAATATTTAAATTGTCACTAACTATAAATTGGTCGATACAGGTTGAACTATTGTTCGTTACTCGTGTGGGTGTGTATATTAAACAGCGTAGTCCGAAAGATTTAAGAAGATTTATAAATGTACGAGAGTTCTTATTTAGTTTCGTTATATCTAAATTTATGTCTCCGGCTATAATAATTTTTTTACGGGTTGAGTGTTTGGATATATGTTCAAGTAACGATTGCATTTGGTCCAAAAACTTTTCTATTTCGCGCTCAGGTCTATATATGGATATCACTATCAAGTTATGCTCAATTATTTCCACAGCACAGAACTCTACTACAAACTCTATCGTGTAAGATTGAATATCTAATCGCTCCTTTACTTTTGTATTAATTCGGGTAAATATAGCAACACCGCCGTGAATGTGTTTCTGACGTAGGTATTTAGCACTTAAATTAAAGCCCTCCAACGTGTACAGATGATAATTATCAGGCAACAGCCAATGTTCACTCATTACAATGAGATCTACGTCATAATAAGAATCTAATAGGAATATATTTAAGTCATCCACCTTGTTTGTTAGGCACTGGATATTTTGGCACATAATAGCAAAGTATTTAGGCTCGAAAGGAATAGTTATTCTTTTTACATGTGTTTTCACTGTGAGTTGTAATATTAGATTCAAATATTGGCATTATGTCGTTGTTACATAGGATTTCCTTACTTATGCCCTGTATTAATTGAGATAAGTCGTTTGCAATAATTTTAAAGGCAAGATTATTTATCTTTCCGTTGTGCCAGGAGAACATATCATATGAGTATGAGATATTTTTATTTGTATCAAGAATATAACAATATTCATATTTTAAGTTGTCGTTATGTATTAATCTATTAAACATTTCCAGCCTTTTGGTAAAAAGGTTTGCTTCATGAGAATACTTAAATGTCGGTACGCAAAGGATAATATTGGTGTGCTGTACAGACATTAGCTTCTGTCTTAACATTTTTAATAAAGAATTATAGTTTTTAGAAACATTAAAATCAGATTCACCCAACATTATAACACAAAAATCAGAGCGTGTATACTCCTCAAGTTTCGTTTCTAGTCCGCGCAGTAGTTGTTCCGTAGCTCCTCCAGGTATGCGGTAGTGGGGGTGCAAATTTGGGAACCTCCTCGTGGTGCACCCTGGGGTAAGGCCTCTCGGCCCACGTTCAGCGTGGGACAAGGGGCTTTATGCTAATCCCTGGCGCCCCTTCTGGGCGTCGAATAATGTAGGCGGTGCCCCTTCTGGGCCTGCACAAGGTTGGTGGTGCCCCTTCTGGGCCCACAGCCTCCCCTTGCCCCTTCTGGGCCTGTGGGGGGTAAATTGGTGGCGCCCTTATGGGCGTCGTCCTTTGTTTTGCTCGGCGTCCCTTCTGGACGCCGTTTCGAAAGACGGCCGCCCCTTAAGGGTTCTCAGGTCGCACGGGTGAGGGCGTGGGCGGGGCTCATGGCGTCACGGGAAGCGTGAGGTGCGATCCTCCCCTGAAGAGGGTGACGGATCTAGCAACCCGTGGCGTCCGAGCCGCTGCCACGTGGAGGTAGCAGAATGCGAGGGCGCGGGGGCGCTTGGACGTCGTGGGAAGCATGCGATCCTCCCCTGAGTGGGTGAGAGATCTCGCTTTCCGTGGCGTCCGAGCCGCTGCCGCGCGGAGGTATCCGCATTCTTTGTGAGGGCGTGGGCTGAGCTCATGGCGTCATGGGAAGCGTGAGGTGCGATCCTCCCCTGAAGAGGGTGACGGATCTAGCAACCCGTGGCGTCCGAGCGTCAGCACACTTTTGAGGAGGCTGAGTTGCGGGAGGTCGGGACCCCGGGCGTGCGATCGGCCCCTGGTACTCGGCTGAGGCTGTGATGCAGGTGGCCGTGACCCCCTGGCGTGCGTCCGGCCTCCTGCGACTCGGCAAAGACGTGAGGGAAACTCTCCCTCGCTCGGCCCTGAGGTCTCGTGAGGTAGAGAAATCGGGTCGAGCGATGCGGACGAGTTTGAGGGCGCAGCGAGCGATCGGACTATCCGGGCGCTCGCCTCCTCTCCAGCACAAGTGATGAGATAGAGTTCGACTTGACAGCTCAGGGGCTGTCGAGTCGAATCCCGTGAGGGTGACCTCAAGGGGTCTCGTTGCACAAGGGGTGCATTCGGTTCGGGGGTTCCCTTGAACCAATGGCCTAGAGAGTCGGGGCGGCAGAGTGCCTATGGCCGGTCCCGCCTCGACTTTCCCCCGGGTCTTGCTGGAGAGCAGTGGAGGTTTTAGTGGGTATGCCCCCCTCCTCTCGAACCCCCGCCGAGGCCGCAGGGCCTGGACGGGGGAGCGGGAGTTGGGGGGAGAGTCCCATGCGCGTGCGTAATGCATTTCCTCCACTCTAAAGAAAAGAAAAAAAAAAAAAAAAAAAAAAGGTATGCGGTAGTGACACATGTTTAGTTTCTCAAATTGCTTTCTTGTTATTTTTGACTTTTTTTCATGACTTATACTGCTAATAAGGCAAAACTTTGCTGTGCTAACTAAACTATCCGCAGTCTTAGCTGAGACAGTGAGGCGTGGGCACTCGTCGGCAGTTAATTTGGCTTCAGTAGATTCACATCGCGTCGTGATCAGATTGGTACCACAGGTGTCTGTCAGCAGGTAATTTTTCGTTTGTGAACACCTGTTAGCTTTAATTTTTTCAGGTGTTTCAGGTTTTCTAGCTAATGGCGTGGATATACAATTACTTATGTCGAAGTCATCAGTACTGAGGGTCTTGTATAGCTGTATTACTGTTTTTTGATCATGGGTAATTTTTATTAGATCTTTATTCCTTAATTTTAGATTATCAATATCATTATTAGCATTTTTCAGTCCTTTTTTTAACATTTCGATTTCAGCCCTTAATTTAGTAATAATCAGCTTAACTCCATTATTGACGTCTGGGACGCTGTAGGACAATCTGTCGTGCTGCAAGTTATCATTTAGGTCGCTTGTCGAATTATAACAAGATGAAGTTATATCTGGCAATGACGTAGGCTTGTTCTGGCGTCGTCGTAAAGTGATATACTCATTGAAATTATTTGTTTCTGTATCGTCTATAATTGGCAATGATTCAAAAGAATTATCAGTCGAGATGTTAATTCGATTATTGGAGTCTTGTTTGTATTCACATCCATCACATTTACATTTTTGTCTACTTGCCCGAGACATAAGGTAAAACATTTTTTCGCTAATGCTAGTACAGTCTATATGAAAATATTCTTCACAATTACAGCATACTATGAAATCTCTTCTTGTTATATTTTGATTACACTTACTACATATTAGCGCCATCTCGTTTTTTTGTTTGGTACCAATTTAATTGTACAGCGCCCTCTTTAGTGCATTGATGCAATTTCTTAATCAAGTGCTTTTTCCGATCAATGAGCAAATCAATCGTTCAGGTACTGGACACTAGATGACGTTACTTTTATTTTTGTAAGTTTTTAATTATGCGAATCAATTAAACTTTATGTTAATTTGCTGAAAAATCCATTGAATAAATCACTTTAAAAATTGTCAATTGTTCCTTATGTTTATCTTCACAAACACTACAACACAATATTTGGAGTCCGTTATGAATGTTTACTCTAAAAAATTATGTGAATGTGGAACACAATAATAAGGGAAAATAAAATGAAATGAGAAAATGAAAAAAACTAATGAATAATTGCAAAGAAAATTCTGTGATTGGATCCCCGACCGCTAAGATAGAAAGTCTCACACCGATCCAATCCATAGTCTAGTTCTAATATATTTCTTAAATTTACCCATGGATAATTTTACCGCGTCGTTTGGAAGTTTATTGTAGAAGCGTATACATTGACCTGGGAACGAGTTAGAGATTTTATGGAGCCTACTAGTGGGCACAGCGAGTTTGTTTTGATTTCTTAAATTTAATTGATGGAGATCACTGTTTTTCTTAAATTTAGTTTGATTTTTATGAACGTAAATAAGATTTTCATAAATATATAAGATGACTGCTAGAAACCGCAAAAAACTTCAAGGGCTGGTCAGGTCATGTGTTTTAAACATGACAAAAAAGGAATTCGTGTTTTTTTTTATTTTTTATTAAATAATTCATTTTGTGAACTTTAATTGGATAGTCTTTGCGTATCTAATTTATTATTAAGCATTATCATAAGAAATATAAAATGAAAATAAATTAAAAATAACGATTATTTACAACGCGAGGGCAACGGCCGGCCGGCCGACCGTCTGTTGACCCGTCCGCGTCAGCTGGGCGATAAGTTACCGTTAGTCTGCAATGAGGCCATTTTTGTCATGTTTAAAACACTTGACCTGACCAGCCCTTGAAGTTTCTTGCGGTTTCTAGATGTCACCTTATATTGAGATTGTAATGTCATAATATTTATCACCTTGAATTTATTTCTCAATGTCTCCCTGGGACTCATCATATAGATAGCACGAATAGCTCGTTTCTGGAGCACAAAAATTGAATCTATATCCGTGGCGCTACCCCAAAGTAATAAACCATATGACATAATGCTGTGAAAATAGCTAAAATAAACTAACCGCGCAGTTTCAACATCGGTCAGTTGACGTATTTTCCTCACAGCGTAAGCTGCTGAGCTGAGTCTACCTGATAACGTTTCTATATGTGGGCCCCATTGTAAATTAGAGTCTAATGTTAAACCAAGGAAGATAACCCTATTGACCAATTCCAATCTCTCATTGTCCATCACCACACTGGTTTTTAATTATTTGACATTTTTTGTAAAAAATCTAACTACTATTTAAAAGCAGGTTATTAGCACTAAACCAGTTTACTATTTTTGAAAGAGCATTGTTTACATCGTCAATTACTGATTGTTGTCTATTTACCTTAAAAACTAAAGAAGTGTCATCTGCAAACAATACTATTTCATGATTATTTTTTACTAGATGAGGTAGATCATTAATGTACAAGAGAAACAGGAAAGGGCCCAAAATAGAGCCTTGAGGCACCCCCATCGCCACAGCTGATCCATGAGATCGCTTTTCATTAACATCTACTCTCTGAACCCTATCACCCAGATAAGAAGTAAGAAGTTCCAAAGCGGTGCCTCTTATACCATAGTGGTGTAATTTTCTGACTAGAGTTTCATGCTGCACACAATCAAAAGCTTTAGATAAGTCACAGAACACCCCATAGGCGTCCCGTGACTCCTCCCAAGCCTCAAATATACATTCTAGTAATTTTACCCCAGCATCACATGTAGACCGTCCGCGAGTGAATCCGAATTGTTTAGTGTGCAGTAGATTATTTTCGTTAAAGTATTTAAGTAACTGAGTAAAAATTATTTTTTCAAAAATTTTACTTAATTAAGGTAGTATCGATATTGGTCTGAAGTTTGTGGGGTCTAATGTACTACCTGATTTATACAAAGGAATAATTTTGCTCAATTTCATCAAGTCAGGAAACACACCACAATCAATACATCTATTAAATATCACAATTAAAGCGGGAGCAACAATGTCAAATAAAGATTTTATAATGTGCACAGTAATGTCCCATAGATCAGCCGTTTTCTTAATATTAATTGCTTTAAACGCGACTTTTAGATCAGACCCATTAACATGACGGAAATGAAAACCGTCATAAAATTCAGGCACATTATCTTTAAGTAATGATTCTGCAACGGAGGTGGAAGAGCCTAGAGCACTAGTTAAAGTGACAGGGAAAGCAAGAAAAAAATTTTTCAAAAGCATCAGCCACCTCAAAATCTGACTTGGTAACATGACCATTGATACTTAATTTAAACTCTGAATCCTTTGTTCTACCCTTCCCAGTCTCTTCATTGATAACCGTCCAGGTGGCTTTGATTTTATTACTACTATTTCTAATTTTAGATTTAATAAATATAGATTTTGCTACTTGACAAACGCGTTTGAAAATTTTCGAGTATAATTTGACATGTTCTTTAAACTCTTCACTGCTATTAAATTGTCTTTCATAGTAAAACATGTACAAAGTTTGTCTACTCTTATGAATACCTACGGTTGCCCAGTCGCCAAAGACAGGGCTATTAGTAACAGTAATCTCCTTGGAAGTAAATATTGAATTAAATTCGCGAAGAAATGCATTAAAAAATGAGTTATACATCAAATTAGGTTCTAAGTCATTATCTAAAAAAGGTAAGTTACTAGTTAGGTTTACTCTCATATGTTCCAAGCAACTAACTGTTACTGGCACAAAAGTAATATTTTTCTTGACTACATTTTTATTATTTATTTTAATACTTATCATTTGCCCAGAATGGTCAGAATCTAGTTTATTAATAATACTTTTTTGAGTTGGACTAAAATCTGTATATATATTATCTAAGCAGGTAGCCGTGGTGGCACTTATTCTATTAGGTTCCATAAATAAGTTAACCAAATTATAAGACTTGAAAAGACTTAAAATTTTACATGATGCAGTTGTATTAGTAAGAATATTAATATTAAAATCTCCACAGACTAAAATAGTTTTACCTGAGTTACTAACTTTGCATAGGGCTTCATCCATGATTTCTAAAAATAAATTAAGATCCGCGGACGGAGGGTTTATATACGCATATAATAATGAACTGCTCTAATTGTACACAGGATAGTTCTATGGAACATTCTACAGAGAGTGACACAATATCTTTACGTTCTTTAAATTTCAGTTTTTTATTAAGCAAAATTAGCGACCCCCCATGTACTGTGTTGACCCTGCAGAATGAACTACCAACCTGGTGGTTGCTGAAATTAAACATAAGCTGATGCCCCTTCAACCAGTGCTCAGTGACACACATAATACTAATATTATCAGAGTTCATGAATAATTCCAGCTCTAGTTGCTTGCCCTCAGTCATACAATATATATTTTGATGCACCAGGTTAATATTATTATTTGTATAGCAATTATTACATTTTTGTGGGCGTAGTGACATGTTATAGTTACTGTTTGATTGTATTGCTAAATCAATTAATTGTGAATGTAATAAATTAGAGCTAGAGGTAGCTACCTCTGTTGTCTTATGAGTTAATTTAAATGATTATAAATTTCAGAATTAATGTTATTATTTATAATAATTGAACTAGAAATGTCAATATCATTATTATAAGGTAAATCAGAGTTATGCTCAATAGAAGCTAAATTATAATTAATGTCATGATTACTTAAATAATTAATGGATAATTCCATGTCAACCGTCTGCTTAATAGAAGCAGATTTCGTAGCCAAGTTTTTGGCTGTAATATCAATAAAATAGGATAGCGAAAGTGCTATCTGTCGCTTAAAACTAGCAGAAAGGTAATATCTACCTTTAGTCAAATAATATAATTTGCTGCTAACAAGACTGTTAGTATCAATCAAATGAATACAATCATTATATGTACTTATAGTGTGTAGTACACTATTCAACTTATACCTAAGATTATTTTCCGCATCTGGCAAGTTCTTAGAATAAGGGAATGTGAACAAAGTTATACTACTTAAGTCTAGAGATAATAAATAATCACAATAATCAATTAAATCCTGTTTGTTCACATTACCCCTATTTTCCACTAAAATAATTAGATTTTTATAATTATTTAAATTGAAATTTAAAATTCTTCTCATAATTACTTCATAAGTTGCAGATGGAAAGCAAAGGTTTACAATTGACTGTCCCTTTATGAGTGAATTCAATTTTGAGCCCATATGTTTTCCAATATTATCACTAATTGTTTATACACATAGGTAGTATTAGGTAGGCATTGTTACTAGCTTAATGTTTATTTATATTTTAGCGTTTTATTAACGCTTAAATATACTTAAGTAAAATTTGAAACACTGAAAAAAGACGACAACCTCAGGCGGGAATCGAACCACGCACCTTCCGCATTCCGGGCGGCTGCCTTAACCACTTGGCTACCGAGGTCTGGAAATTTTTTAAAATTTTATTTTATTGTTACTAGCTGTTAGATAACAAATTGAATGCTTATAGCTTTCTCATACATGATTGTCAATTCGCATTCTATTCACTTCATAATATAAAAAGCACAGTGTTAAGAAGTTAGGGTTGTCACATAAAATTTTTAGTCTTATTTTGCTTATTACTAGGTACGTTTATGTAAAAAAAAATTATTGACAAATTATTGTAATTTAATGTGTAATGTTATTATAATTAAACAAGTACTTCTATAGGTACACGTTGACTGCCACAGAACCAGACACAATTGAAATTTAATTATTTGTCGGTCACCGGTGACCCTCATGGCGCTTAAAGTCATAAAAATGATTTTATTTCTACTTTCTTGGAGTTTAAATTAAAAAGTTATTTTTAGCTCAAGATTGAAAAAATTGAATAAATTAAAAAAAAACGCTGACTACCTTCGGGGGGGGGGGGGGGAGCTGCCACTTTACGCAATATTGGTTTGTAAAATTTGTAAACCATGGAAGTGATACCCATAATTATTTTAAGAAAAAAGTCCCGTCTACAATTTTTAATTTCGATTTTAATAGCTAATTAAATCTTGCCTAAATATTAGCGAATAATAAAATGGCGTTTATCCATAACAAAAAAACATATTGAAAAAAACCTTCCTCTCTCTCTCTTATAAAAAAATAAATTAAGATTGACTACACGCGTTTTAATACAATGCGCCACTCCTGACGCGTGTGTCCCGTGTGAAGTGTGAAGTGTATGGCAAGCCCCAGTCGCGCCGCGCCCCGCTCGCCCCGCACACCCCTCACGATTGCCCTGTCTAGACGTGCCCATAGACTGTGATAAAAAGTCTATTCATTCTATACATTATGATATCAACATTGCCACACGAACACGAGAAGTAGCTTTTTCAGATCTGCAGCAGATGTAGCAGTAATTATACTCCTAATCGTGCAATTATTTTTATGTGAAAGTGTTCTGCTTTACGAGTATTGGCTCTGCCCCTTATACAAGTGTCAAACGCTCCGTCCTGTCTATTCGTAATTAATTCGTCGTACTTAGCTGTGTACTGTCACAGAATTTCTAATATAATAGTACTGTACTGGACTGTGGCGTGTGGCTGGAGTGTGGCGATGACATTCCGAAAATCGAATTTTACTGCAAGCGATTTTTCCATTCGCATAATTTCCCAATCGAATCGTTTCCTGATATTTTTTTATCCGGAGGTTGATTTTTTCAGAAGCTATTTTTTTTTCACATTATTTCCCAATCTAATCTTTTCCTGATAGTTTTTTTGCCGGAGGTTGATTTTTTCAGAAGCTATTTCACTTTTCGCGTAATTTTCGAATTTTGATTTTGTTTTATTTTTTTCATTTATATAAATAGGTCTATTGTTTTATCAGCAGCTTGTCTTTCATTGGATCTCAACAGCATCAACTTTTAGTCCCAAAATCCCGATATTAAAAAGTTCTATTTTGTGGTTATAATAACACAGTAAAAATGTTACCTACTTAATTTGTTTTTTAAATATCATACAAATTAGAATGGAAAAAATAGCATATAGTAATATTTCCCAGTGATCATGTAAGCGAATGTGTAAATTACGTGACTAGGAATATTTGAAAATGGATATATGTATTACTTTGAAGTAAAAAAAATTCCCTCCGGGAAAAATACGCACAGAAAATTATAAATTGGAAAATTATGCCAATGGAAATAACGCTTGCTGTAAAATTCGATACTCGAAAAGTCATCGCCACACTCCTGTACTGTGCCATGAGTCAATTGCTAGTGAAAAATAAATGATGATGAAAAACAAACAGGGATGGTAGCCGTTGGGCCCAGAAAACTCTAGAATGGAGACCCAGACCAAATACCCAAAGAAGAGGAAGACCTCCCAAATGATGGTTGCTATTGGTGATGGTTGATGGATGGATGTTATCCGAAGATATGGAGGCCGTGGCTGAATGGAGACGGCGCCAGACCGGAATTTCGGCGTGAAACAATGGCATTCGTTGCTGTTGTATTTCGTCAAATCAATCAAATAAAATAAAATAATTTATTTGCTCAAATAATATGTATACAATCAAGATATTACATTCGTTGATAGATCTAATATATGTTTACCTTATTAACGTAGGTGTGCAAATATTGAAGTTGTAATTGTTGACTCTAAACTCTTAGGTGTTAGTGAAAAATTAAAATAACACGTTCTTAGAATTACTTTTTGAAGTAGTAAACAGTAAAATTAAAATCTGCGAAAACTATGAATTATTGTTGAGGCTTTAATCTGTGAAGTACACCCGATGGAAACACGATTTGATAAAGTTGGCTCGATAGAATAAATTCACAAAGTTACATATTTTTGTGTCATTTTATTTATTTATTTATTGTTTAAGGACAATCAGTAACAGTTACAATAATACATGCAGATTTAAAAGGACACAATACAAATAATCTAAAAGCACTGTTTTTAGATGCCACAGCGTGCGACTAAAAATAATAATTAAAATTAAAATTAAAGTGACGGTACATCTGACAACACAAAAGCAAAACTAAACTAAAAATACCCAATCAAAGCAAAACTACAAAAACAAAAAGATGAAATCAGCTATGATATCCTAGCCACATAATGCTCGGACTACCTCAGACTTATAAGGTCTGAGGCTGTCACTGAAGATATCGATGGAGAGACTCAACCTATTATAATCTTTCGAAAGACGAGCAACTGCTGAATTACTTTTCAAATTGGTTCTAGAGACAGGCGGACAGAGTAAACCAACTGGACGCCGGGGTGGACAACGTGGAACTCTTAGGTTAAACAGCCCCAGCAAAGGTGGACAATCAATTACACCTCTGAGCACCTTGTACAAAAATGTTAAATCTAAGACCAGCCTCCGGTTCTCGAGACTGATCATATTGAAATGTCTGAGTTTGTCCTCATATGATGGCAACTTTCCCAGCATATTGGCAGAGTATGAAAGGTGCCTAAGAAACCGTTTTTGAAGGCGTTCAATGCGCAATTGGTGGACAGCGTATGAAGGTGACCATACTACCGCGCAATATTCAAGAGCGCTTCTAACATAAGCGTTGTAAATAGTTATTTTTGTAGCAGGATTTTTAAAGAACTTGCCATTCCGTATAACGAATCCAAGCATCCTTGATGCCTTAGACACAACATTATCAATATGCGGAATGAACGTAAGTTTACAATCAAATGTTATGCCTAGATCTCGCACCGTATCACATCTCTGTAGGGCCGTGCTGTTAATATGATAGTGAGTATTAATTTTGTTAATTTTACGCGTAAACTTGATGTGATGACACTTTTCACTATTGAGAGTCATACCATTGTTACTGCACCAGATTGATAGACCGTTAATGTCTTTTTGCAATTGTGTGCTGTCTTCTATGTTATTAATTACTCGGCAAAATTTTAGGTCGTCGGCAAAAAGATACATTTCACTATTTTCAAATGCCGTGTTGATGTCATTAACAAAGAGATTAAAAAGCCAGGGTCCTAATATAGAGCCCTGTGGAACACCTGAACTAGCACAGTATTGTTTAGAGTGAAAACCTTTCACAACAACACACTGTGAACGCTCGTGCAAATAACTTTCAAACCAACGGAGCAATTCGCCATCGAACCCATAGTGTTTCAATTTTAATACTAATAGACCGTGACATACCCTGTCAAACGCCTTAGAAAAATCCACATAAATGGCATCCACCTCTCGGCCTTTATCCACAGCATTGACAAGATAATCACTATATGTTACCAAGTTAGTGTTCGAAGATCTAGTTTGAACGAATCCGTGTTGATTGTTTAGAAGCATTAACATAAACTGCTCACGAAGATAAGGGTAAACTAGTCCCTCGAACACCTTGGCAAAAACAGACAATACAGAAATCGGTCTATAATTAGACACAAAGGAAGGGTCTCCATTTTTAAAAATTGGAACGACTTTTGCCCTTTTCCAAAGCATAGGAAAAACACCAGTCCTGAGAGATGTGTTATAAATCAAATAAAGCGGCCAACTCAAAGCCTTAGAACACCGTTTGACAAAACGAGCGGGAATACCATCTGGCCCCGCCCCTTTGCCTTGATCAAGTCTTTTTAAAAACCTAAGTATTTTGTATCGAGACAAGTACAAGGAGCTCAGAGAATTTGAGTCATTCGTTGATCTATTATCACAAACATTATCACAAATGTCCGAAACAGCAGAAAAAATATTTGAAAAATTAGTGGCAAATAGGTTACAAATATCAGCACCATTATTCGCTGTTGTATCGTTTAAGGTCATTTTGCTAGGATACTGGTTTGAACCTTTATTCTTTTGCTTAACAAATGTCCAAAAGTATCTGGGGTTATCTTTGATACTATTTTCGATTTTACTTATGTAATCATTATAACAAGTAGTTGCTAATGATTTACATCGTTTTGTTAACATTTTCAGAGAAATTTCATCCAAAGGGTTTTTGTAAATTTTGTATCTATGATAAATTTTCATTCTCTCTTTACTAAGTTTTATAAGTTTTTTAGTAAACCAGTGAGGATAATTACTTTTTCGAAATTTTGATAGAGGAACATATTTAGTGATAACATTATTTAATATTTTATAAAACTTGGTAAGCATTACGTTAACATCGTTGCACCCAGCCAGCTCCTCAACCCAATCTAATCTCTCCAATTCTGAAATAATTGAATTATAATCAGCCCTAATGAAATTGAAATTCTTAACTGTATCATTTTGCCGAAGCAATACAGGATTGAGAGTACTCATCGAAATCTCCAATGGCACATGCAGAGGATCAATATTAACCAAGTAGCAGCACGCAGTCATAACAACTGTACTCGAGATATTACTGAAAACTAAATCTAAAAGCTTATTTTTATTATTTTCTATATGGTTGTACTGACAAAGATTGTTCAGAGCAGCAAAATCTACTAACTGCTGACCCAACAAAGATCCCCTATTAATTGATAGTTGATCTGAACCAGGAGAAGCCCAGTTTACGAAACTCATATTAAAATCTCCTACAACACAAACGTGCTCAATGTTTTCAGAGATCGCATTAAAATTATCAACGAAGCAATCAAAAATATTCTGTTTAACCGGGGGTGGCAGGTAAACAACACAAAAATGAATGGTTTTATTATTGGATAGTTCTACTTTAACCCATAGATTTTCACACAAAGTTTCATAATTAGTTAATCGAGTAGAATTTAATTTATTAGATACAGCCATAAGAACTCCACCCCCTTCTTTACCGCAATGAAAGCCACTACTTCCACGATCTCGTCTATACAGTACATAGCGATCATCAAGTAACTCTTTGTCATAGACACTACTGTTCAGCCAGGTTTCAGTAAGTATTATGATATCATAGCTAGCACAAGATACATTACAGAAAAAATCATGTGTTTTGGTACGTAGACCTCTCACGTTCTGGTAATATATGTTCAGAGCCATTTCTTACAACAATAAATGTTAGAATTTTCTTTTGTTATTAAAAAATTTAAAAAATAAAAAGAAGAAAATAATAAACAAATCAAGACAGTCCATTTAATACATTTTCATTCTTAACATGAATGAACTCCGATGTTTCCGTTTTGCGAATGAAGACTCTTCCCTGTCTAGTCCAAACGAACTTATAACCCTTTTCTTTAGCCATAAGGCGGGCTGCTGCATGTAACTTCTTATTAGTCGGTGATAAATGCTCAGATACGTATATGGGTTGTTTTTTTCCTCCCATACCTAAGTGGCTGGTATTAATTTTGTCGTTAGGATTCGCTTTGTTGTATTTAATAACGCATGCCAAGAGATAATCACGCAGCAGAGGTGTAGCCAACTTCACGACTATCGCTCGGGGCCGCTTGGAATCTTTGTTGATCTTAGCAACTCGTGTACAGTGGTGGACGTCATCTTTCTTTATATCGCAGGACACAATTTTAGAAAGTTGCGTTATTGTCGTCAAAAGATTTTCGTTTATGTGTTCGGGAACACACTGTAGTTCGACATTGCAAGATCTGCTGGTCTGCTCCATACTTTGCAAACGGCCTAACAGTTCTTGTACTGTATTGTTTATGTAAGAATTCTGATTCTGCAACTCACGTATGATCTCCGTTTGAGCATCGTATGATTTCCTCTTGGATTCATATTCCTGGTTCATAAATTGGACGCCTTCTTCCAGAGACGATATTTCCTTTCTTACCACATTAAGTTCATCGTTTACCATAGTTCTTATTGTTTGGCGGAGCTCCAAAAGCAGTGAAGCACGCATTAAGTCAAACTCTTCCCTAAATAAACCTCTTATTTCCTCTTTCGTAATGGTTGTCTGCATTATAGGTGCACTATTCTCCAACGACTGCTCAGTGGTTGATCTCGCTGCTTTTGTACGCAGCGTAACGTTCGCACAGTCAGCATGGTCAGCGTTAGATCCTCCAGACAAAATGTTGCGCGCATCAGATCTAATCGGCGTATTGCTGTTGTCGGTTTTAGGTAACTTCATTATACATCCATGGCACTTCCAGTTACTTCTGCGCTTAGCCTCCATCAGTTTGAAACGCTTCTCAGATACATTAGCGCATAGTAGATCGAATTTTTGTTTGCACAAGGTACAACTTAAAAATTCTGTACCAGTTATTTTTGTTGGGCATCCCGCACAAGTACCTATGGTCTCCGACATTTCTTTAATTATAATATATTATAATTTTTCAGCAAATGAAATAAAGTAAAAAGTCCAAAAAAATATCTAAAAAGTTCAAAAAGTCTTCATAGACGGCCCGGGGTTTGAACCACGACTCGCTACGAGCGCAGTAAGGTATGTTCGTCACTTAGCGTGTCCTTTGGCTCGGCTACGTTGGCGATAAGTTTAGTGGCAAAAATTGTCTATTTAGGCAAGTCACTGGAGCAGCGGAATAAAAAAGCAGTTCTGTGTGAGGTGTTAATACAAAAGATGTCGATGAACTGACCTCACATAAAAACTAAAAACACTGACTGATAATACTTCATTTGATAATTCTGCATAATGTTTACACTATTTTGCTAAAATATAGCAAATTTTGCTGCATCACCTCAAAAGTTAACGATCCACTGCACTGTGTTTATGTGTTTTTTCACTCTTAATAGAATATTGTCAACTCCTAGCAGCACTATTAAAATCACAAAATATTTCTTTTAACCGCATTAACGTTCTTACAAACAATAACACTGATGAATTATTTAATAACGTAAACAACTAAACGGTTTCATGAAAAAATTATCAATATTTACTATATTTAAAACTCTTTACAGTCGGAGCTTAGTGTTGTCAAGATAGCAGCGCCACCTATCGACGATATCGATCGATTATATCGATTTTATCTTCTTTTCCAGGTTTTATTCTTAAAATAAGTGATTTGATATTATGCGTCATTTACCAAAATGAAGTTCATACATAACTTGAGGAATTATAACCGATCGTTTTTTATTTATTACATCTATCAATTTTTTAAAATATAAAACGCGATTATTCGCGCCGCTTCGCTGTTGTACCCGTCCCTTACCGTCGTACCGTCGAGAGAGCAAGAGAGAAGCGCCCGAAATACCTCCCCTTAACAAATACAAAAAAAAATTTGTTTCACGTTGTCCTTACAATTTCTATTTCGCCATTAAAGTTTTCATTAATCATACATAAAGTCAGAACTGCTAATTCAATTATTAATTGTTATACATGTCAATATGGTGCTATAATCTATAAGATAAAAAGGATTAAGTTAATAATAAAAGAAAATAATTATGTAGAAACGGTGAGTGAAAGTCCCGGAGGCCCATCTTACTCCCACCACAACTCCTACGCCTTCATAAAAACTCCTACTCCTCCCACAAGGCCGGCAACGCATCTGCGACTTTTCTGATTTTGCATGGGCGGCGGCGGTGATTACTTCCTATCAGGTGACCCGCCTGCTCGTTTGCCTCCTAACCGCCGGAAGTGGAGGAGGAGACAAAGCTCGGTATGTCCAAAGCTGGACAGATGATGAATAATAGGCCGCAATGGTAATGAATAATATAGCACAATAAGATAGATACATACATATAATCACGACTATTATCCCCTAGGGTTAGTCAGAGACTAGGCAATGAGGACAGCAAAAACAGTCCTCTATCGTAGTCCACTTTTCACCAAATAGCGACTGTAAACGTGCTCAGCGTGACAGGTGGTGAGCCCATAGCCGCTCTAAGCTGTTGGATTTATGTGCAGTATTTAATCCGTTAGTCGCCTTTTACGACACTCAAGGAAAGAAAGGGGGTGGTAGTATTCTCTCACTGCAACGCGACTCGGTTAACAATAAGATACCTAATATAAAAATTGGTTTGGCATAATATTTATTGTTAATGTTGATAATGTAATGATAGTATTCACTTAACTGTTTGCATTGCAGTGCGCTCCCCTTAGGCTGAGAACGTCAACTTCCTAAAATGACAAGTTCCGAAAATGACAACTTCCTATAACGACAACCTCCTAAAATGACAAGTTCCGAAAATAACAACTTCCTAAAACGACAACTTCCTTAAATGACAAGTTCCGAAAACGACAACTTCCTAAAATGACAACATCCAAAAACGACAACATTGTCATTATTACAAACACTATGAAGAACAAAGTAAGTAATTCAAAGTTACAACCAATGATATTATATAAATATATAATATCATTGGTTACAACACAAACATCCAGTCAAATATTACTTGCTACTAGAGAACACTTATGACCATACGCTACGATCTAATACGTATAAATTTGACATTTCACAACTGAGAGTCGAAATTCACACCCCACAATAGTACCCCCCCCCCTCCCCTTATTAATAAGTTGTCATTTTCTGAATTTGACATTTTCGAAATTTGACATTTGGGGCCGTCCATTAATCACGTGATGTTTTTTTAGCACTTTTTAAGCCCCCCTCCCCTTTGGTGATACGTGGTGAGGTTTAAGACTACCCCCCCCCCCCTCTACCCAAAATCACGTGTATTTAATTTTATAATTTTTGATTAAGTAATATCTTTAAATACAGGTATAAAGTAGGTATAATCTAATAAATAATAGAACTTTTAACGGTTGAAATGAGTTTTGGAAAACATTACTACCTAACCAATAAGGTTGACCTTTTTAATCATTCAAATATCTTTTTTTATAAAAACTTAAGCATAGAAAACGTCAAAAATTAATAAGCATAAATTTGTGTGTTTTAAAATTGTTTCGTTTTTCGTCTTAGTACAAGCACAGAATAACTAATATTACTTCCGTACAGAAGGTTCACCCTCCAACGACCCCCACGCGAAACCGAAAACCATCGCGTGACCCGAGCGTTCATATTCCGTTAAGCAAAGCCGACTCGATATCGATTGGACGTCCGTCAGGAGCGCAGGGTTTACGCGCGCGCGTAGGGTTTACGAGTTAAGGCTAGATATGTCGCGCTTTGAGTTTTTAAACTATCTAAGACATAGAAAATAATGGTTTAAATTCTGGAAAAAAAGGATGTATTATAGTCTGACCGCCACCGCCGCACCGCGCCCCGGGCACGCGAGCGGCGCCATTTAGTTATTCTGCCGTCATCGCTCACGGCGGCAACTAGTGTGTCAGACGCACATGAGATAAAATATCCAAAAATGGGTCGTGCATTATCACGAGATAATCAAGACAGTCATTTTTAAAGTGGCCGAATATTTTAAGAAAAGAAAAGCAAACAAAGAAAGTTTATATTATATAAGGTGACTGCCAGAAACCGCAAGAAACTTCAAGGGCCGATCAGGTCAAGCGTCTTAAACATGACAAAAATGGTCTCATTGCAGATTAACGTAGGTACTTATCGCCCAGCTGACGCGAACGGGTCAACAGACGGTCGACCGGCCGGCCGTTGCCCGCGCGTTGTAAATAATTGTTTTTCATTTAGTTTTCTTATGTTATTGCTTTAAAATAAATTAGATACTCAAATCAATTCAAAGACTATCCAATTAAAATTCACAAAAAGATTTATTTAATTAAAAATGAAAAAAAAACACGAATTCCTTTTTTGTCATCTTTGTCATGCTCAAAACACCCGACCCGACCAGCCCCCGAAGCCCCCCGCGGCCTCTAGCAGTCACCCCATATATTTCCAAGAATTAAAGATTTATTTCATTTATATTGGTTCTTTAATTGTACTTATCTAAAAATCATACTGGACAAAAACGGATTGGATGTAATTATACTCGTAAATATAAAGCTTCAATAAACTGTGCTTCGATATCGTAAGATCTGTCTGACACTACGAATCTCATGTGAGTTCATGCTCTTGACTTCCCACTCCCCCCCCCCCCCCCCACCACCCGCGCATACCCAAGGCGCGGCACAGCGGCTGCGGCCAGGCCATAGTTAAGGATCTAATCTATTCAAAGTCTCATTCAGTTACAAGATCCAAAGAACTTCACTCGATATAAAAAAAAAATCCCAAAATTATCCCTTTTTGTAATGTTTTTCAATATTATGACTAAACTACTGATACTTAACATTTAATTTTTGTACTCAACGAAAGACAAACAATTCGCAGATAAATTAGCAGAGAATCCTATATAGTCTATACCTAAAGGCAATAAAACCTATAAAACGCGCCGCTTCGCTGTTAGACGTTTTAGGAAGTTGTCGTTTTCGGAACTTGTCATTTTAGGAAGTTGACGTTCTCAGCCTGAGGGGTGCGCTCTTTAGCTTTTTATATTTAGCGTCTACGGAAGTCCAGCGTCGTGGCATTACTCAGATGCTTTAGCAGAATAACTAATAGTACTAACTATAGTGATGCTCAATGCTGAGTAGATGCCTTTTCTGTGTCATATAGTATTGATCATAGTCATTTTATGTTGTATATTTTATATAAACCCGGCATATCCACCAAGCTCCACCTGATGTTAAGTGGAAGTGAAAGTCCAGGCGCGAGGACAACTGGTACAGCGTAAGAGACGTAGCATCAGTCACCCTCACTCTGCCGGCCCACTTTATCTCTCGTTTGAAATTTGATGCTGAAGAAATTTATTTCTATTCTATGATGATGATGATGCTGAGGGTGTATGCACCCAACCCTTCCTTCGACAGTAGGACCTGTCACCCCTGACCTCCACCAACGCACCTGGCGACAGGTAGGAGCAGTAGTCGTTGTAGTAAGTGGACTGTCCCCGCAAGCTCTTCATAGTCGCTTTGATGAAAGCCTCGATCTCCTCGTCCGTCCATGCTTTCTGGAATTCGTTTAGATTTGTTTAGTGTTTGTGGTGTTCACGATAATACAATAATATTATAATGATATTATTTTTGATAGCATTTTTAATCTAGCCCCCCAGCACCGCCCTGGCATGCAGCATGCAGTCTTGCAGTATTCCAAAAGAACATACAGCATGCATTTAACGTGCATTTAAGTATACACCATGCAGCGTGCATTACTTCATGACATGCAAATATGATAGAACAATATGAAAATTGTATTTGTAGATAGTGAAAGTAAGTAGGTATAAGTTGTTTAATACTGAATGGACACATCTGTAAATATTGGTGTTATAGGAAATTAATATTGGACGTAATTAAATAAAAGTGAAGGGTTCCCGGGGTTAAATAGTCTCATAGTTAAAAAGAGTCTTTAGAAACGTCAAGCGTCTCACAATGACTTGTAAGATCCTTAGGGTGTTAAAAGTATTTTTTAATTAGATAGAAACAATTTGTCAACGAATTACCTACTTACATCTTGTGTCCCCACTTTGGGGTCCAACCAATTGCCCTCCAGCTTGGCCCATCGCTGTTCTGGACGACACCTAACAACAAATTAACGTAAAACATTTGTAATTTTAGCTTTACACCGGTCTTAGAGCTATACATACATAGATTCATTCGACTGTTATCTCCAAAGGGTTAGCAGAGACTATAGGTAACTGATGACCGCAGAAGTAGTCCACTGCTACCTAGCCCACTTTTTACCAACCAATTTACAACTGCACAATGTGCTCAGGCCTCATCATGACAGGTGGTGAGCCCATCGCCGCTCTGTACTGTTGGATGTATCTGCAGTCTTATAACTCTTTAGTCTTAGAACTACCAAATTTTATAAAGAACTAGCGGCCGCTCGCGGTCTCACCCGCGTGGTTCCCGTTCCCGTAGGAATATCGGGATAAAAAGTATCCTATGTGTTAATCCAGGTTATAAACTATCTGGGGTGCAAATTTGAGAACCTCCTCGTGGTGCACCCTGGGGTAAGGCCTCTCGGCCCACGTTCAGCGTGGGACAAGGGGCCTTACGCAGGGGCGTCGAATAATCTAGGCGGTGCCCCTGCTGGGCATCGCACCCCCTTCAAAGCGCGTCCCTTCTGGACCGCACAGCGGGTCACTCGGACCTGCGGGGGGGATCTACACGTGCGGCCCACTCTTGAGCGGCTTTGAGGGAAGTTTTGACGGCGCCCCTTCTGGGCGTCGTTACACGGAGGGGAATGGGGTAGTTCGGCGCCCCTTCTGGGCGCCGCTTCAGGCAAAGGTGCCGTCGTTGCGGGGCGCGGCGACCGACGGGCGCCCGTTTTCGGACGGGTTGGTGGGTGGCAGACAGCCCACCCCCTAGCGACCAAGGGGATGGCCACCCCTAAACAGCCACCTTTTATGAAATGTCCACTAAGAAGGTTGTTCTGCCATGTGATCCGGCTGAGGTCCCGGATAACCTCGAGCGAGAAATTTGTTACCGAAGACCCTGCAGGAGCGCGTGACCAGGCTCCTGTAGTGGTACATGTTACTGGTGGTGGAAGGGGGCTCTTGCTCAAGGGCGGCGCACTGGACGTTGGGTCCGTTGGGTCCGTGAAGGACGTGGAGGCCGGGGACGCGACTGGGGAAGCGTTCGCTCGGGCTAATGGCTCGGGCGGCGTGAAACCGGCGGTGCCCGGTGGTAGTGGCGCCAGTCGTTCCGACTGGGCGGCCGAGGTGGCGCGGAAGAAGGGGTCCGAGTCTTTGGAAGACCCGGAGGGCGCGCAGATGGCGGTTGATGTGGTGGACGAGTCGCGGAAGCGCCTGCGGGCCGCTGTGCGAATGGGCGACGAATCCACCAAGGCTGGCAAAGCTCAGACGGGAGGCGGGTCTAAGAAGGTCGCTCCCGGTTCCGGCGGGAGCTCCGGCGGGGGTTCTCCCGCTCCCAAGAAGGGCACGTTTACTCCGTTCCCTGAGAAGGAGCCGGGAAAGTCGCAGGGAAAGCTGCAGAAGAAGACCGCCGAGGCGATGAGCAGGCTACGGGAGGAAATGGCCGGGTGGTCTCGGGAACAGATGGCCAGGAGGGCGGAGAGGAGCGCTGATGAGATCGTCAGGGAGGTGAACTTCTCCACCGCTGCGAATCACGTCCGCGTGGGGGTGGCCGGGGCGGTGACGACCCTGATGGCATGCCTGGAATGCTCCATGAATGCGGATATGGAGGCGGAGTGGAAGCGCGCCATGAGGTGCGCCGACCTGGAAGCGGAGGTGGCGACGCTCAAGCGGGAGGTTGCGGCGCTGAGGGACGCGGTACGGTCCCCCCCCCTCCGACCAGTGTGGAGGGTATGATTGACGCCCTGAGGAGGGACGTGCTGGAGTCGCTGGGAGGGCGACTGGCCAGTATTGAGAGGCGCCTCCCAGCCGACCCCCCCAGGAGGCCTCCGTTGGCGAGTGATGGGGTGAGCTACGCCGGGGTGGCCGCTTGTGCCCATAGCGCCCCCCGTGCTCCCCCGAGGGATCCGGCTGCGAGACCGGTACCCGCCCGTGTGGAGTGGCGAACCTTCGCCTCGAAGAAGGCCAGGGTGAGGGCCGGGAGGGCCGAGGCCGCGGCTGGCCGAGCCCCGCAGGAGGGAGGCGCCGAGCCGAAGCGGGTGAAGGGCAAGCCCGGCCCCCCCAGGGTGAGGCTGGAGCCGCCAAAATTCCCAGTAGTCACCGTGACGTTAAAGCCGGAGGCCTCGGCTAGGGGGCTAACGTACGCCACGATGATGGGTGCGGCAATGAAGGAGGCCAACCTGGGGGAGCTCGACCTGGACTGCGTACAGGTGCAGCTGAGTGCGGCGGGGGGGGCGCAAGTTAGAGCTCCCGGGGGAGTCCGGCAGCCAGTCCGATATCGTGGCGGACGGGCTGAGGAAGGCCGTGCCGGATGACGTGGTGGTGGCCAGGCCGTGCCGGAAGGCGGAGGTGCGGCTGTTGGGCCTCAACCCGGATATGGAGGACGGGCCGTGGGAGGTGGCACGGGCGATCGCGGCCTCGACCAAGTGTAGGCCTGAACAGGTGTCAGTGGGGCCGATCCGGACCGGTCCGTCCGGGCGGAGCTCCGCCGTGGTCCGGCTCCCAATAGAGGCAGCTAAGGCCCTTTTGGAGCACGAGGTGGTCGCATTCGACTGGGCGTGGGCGCGGGTTGAGGCCCTGGAGAGGCGCCCCCAGCGGTGCTTCAGGTGTTACGGCGTGGGCCACCTCAGTTACGCCTGCGACGCGGAGGCCAGCCGTGGCGCCTTATGCTTCCGGTGTGGTGCCCCCGGGCACAAGGCTGCAGAGTGCGGGGCGGAAAGGGCGACGTGCAGCGTGTGCAGGGAGGCAGGGCTCCCGCACAACCACCACATGGGGGGGAGGCGGTGCTGTCCTCCATCAACGAGGGCGAAAGGGGTACCCTGGCTGAGGGCTCCACCTGTGGGGAGGAAGGGCGCCACGCCCATGGAGGCGGCGCAATCGCCGGTGAGGGCGACGGCGGACGGGGCCGGGTTATCGGCGGAGGTGACGGAGTCGCCGGTGAGGGCGACGACGGACGGGGCCGGGCAACCGGCGGCGGGAGGGTCGAGGGCGGCGGTATAACGTTGCCCTCCTCCCCTCGAGCCTCACGGCTCAGAGGGCCGGCTTGGGCTCCTGCGTTCCGGCGCAGGCTGCACTTAAGCCGGTAATATTCCCTGCGTGCCTCGCAGGGAAGAAGCGGAGGGGGGGGGGGGGTCGAGGGAAACCTCCTCCCTCCCTAGGAGGGCCGCCGCCTAGTGTTGAGGAGCACTAGGCTGCATTGCACGAGCCTTCCTCCCGTTTGGGGAGCAGTCTGTGTCTGCCAGACTGCTCCTTGTGGTGCGCGGGACCCAGGTCTGACTTGGTCCGCAGCGTGCGGCGCTTCGCGGGGCGTAGTAGCACGGTACCGCGGCGCCGCTATACGCTCCTGGCGGCAGATGTCGGTTCTGTCGGTTCTTTTACCAGGTCGGGCCCGTATGTCCTTACTCACCCGTTTCCCCCACGGGGGGGCGGGTGGGGACATATGGGTTCCAGCCCTGGACAGTGCATGGGGTTCTCACGTTCCTCTCGAGGCCCCATGCCCAGTGCAGAGAAGCATTTTCTCCGACTAAAACAAAGAAAAAAAAGGTTATAAACTATCTGTATGCCGAATTCATCCAAATCCATTCATTAGTATTTACGTAAAAGAGTAACAAACATCCATCCATACTTACAAACTTTCGCGTTTATAATATTAGTAGGATGTTAGTAAAAACCATTATTGACAATTCTTTGTGCAAATATCTACTAGGTACCTAGTGTCACTCGGATTTACTGTTTTTCTGAGAGAAAGTACACCATATTGTTAGTGGTTTTCTCATGAATCTATTTCATGAAAATGTTAAAATCTGAGTGACACTAGAATTGCACAAATAATTGTCAATAATTTGTTTAAACTAACATTCTCTATCGAACTTAGGTGAAGTAGAGATGTCTCAGTCTCGAGTTCCACCGTCAGTATGAAACAGCTTCCCTGGCCCAGCCTTAAGAGGGTTTTACGCATTTCGGTTTGCCATACAAACTTCCAAGTAGACATTTTTAAAAACCAATAAGCCAATTTTAATAAACCTAGCATGCTAAAGTAAAATACAGGGATCTAAATAGTTTGTTGAAAAATGTTTTCAACCGGTGTTTTATATTATTAATTACTTATTTCAAAATTATACCAAACGGACCTAATGCCCTGAGACTTCTCCACCAGTCGACCGGAAAGTAAGGGTGTCCAGTGAAAAACAACCTTGCAAAAAACACTTGACTAAAACGTTTTAGAACATCAAAGTGCGAGTTTCACATAACGGTCGCGTCTTCTCACGGGGTATTCGTAATGAATTTCACAGGGCAAAGTAAAGAAAACCCCTTGAGCACCGTAAAACTAGACACAATTGAAAATCAATTGTTTCGCGACCGCCGGCGGTCTTATGATCCGCGGGACCTAATAAGATGCTTTTTCGTTGTTCGTAGCATTAATGTCAGCGAACCGTGTCGCGTATAGCGGTGAAAGAACACTACCACCCCCACTCTTCCCTTGGGTGTCGTAAAAGGCGACTAACGGACTAAAGACTGCACATACATCCATAAGCATTGAGCGGCGATGGGCTCACCACCTGTCACACTGAGCACATGTGCAGTCGATGACTGCTTTTGCGGTCCTCATTACATTGATTATATTATATTGATTTTATATAGGTAATGTATGTATCAATGTCAGTAGCATGTATAATAAGCATTAGAACATCATAGTGGGAATCTCACATAACGGTCGCGTCTTCCCAGGTGATGGTATTCGTAATGAATTTTACAGGGAAAGGTAAAGAGACATAACATTATAGAAGATTTTTCGTTGCTCGATCATATCAATGTAAGTAGCATGTGAGCTCAGCTACTGTAAAACCAGTCCCAATAGAAATTGAATTGTTGTAACCTCTAGCCAACAAACTTATAGCTCCTTGCATCTAGGAGTCTTCTTGACAGGCAAGGGGATATAGCATTGTTGTGAGATCCAGCCATGTGACTTTTATATCTCATACTCATGAGGCGCGAAAGGTTTTATACCATATTTCTTATTGCGCGGATTGGCTTTTGAATCGAGTCGCCTGAATTTGAAGAAACTAACTGTGGGGGGTCTAAGGGGTTCTTAACATTTTAGCTGCCGCGGTAGCGTTGAAATATTAAAAAACCACTTGAAAGTTTTGTCAAAATCGGCTTTAAACACGAAAAATGACACGTATTTTAGGTTATATAGTACCATATAGTAACAGAACCGAAGCGGGAGGACGGGGGTTCGCCCCCCGCCATGAAAAAAGTCTAAAAAGTTAATTAGGTTAAGTTAGTATGTTACTGTTACTCGATAATGTTTCTCGATTCAAGTTTTACCCATAAAGTTACTATACCACGATACATAACCTCAAAATACAAAAATTAACATAGGTAACTTAAAACTACTTGTTTGCGGCAGGGGGGGTAAGTAGGGGGGTACTCCTCCCCTTTCCCCTCTCCCCTCCCCAACCTCCCCAACCTCCCCACACCCGATTCAGGCGACTCGATTAAAAAGTTTTACCCTCCTTGCCTCTAGGAGTCTTCGTGCGTGACAGACAAGGGAATATAGCATTGTTGTGAGATCCATCCAGTGTCTCATTCTTCGAGCATTCTGAGCGATGCACACTGCCGCCGGCTATACGTCTATAATGTAACTTACCATCAGATTCTACGAAGGTCTTAAGAATGAAATAATTTGCACACTAACATTGCTGTTTTTCTTATAGGATGTGGTCGGTACTCGTCGAAATACTCCGTTAGGAAGGACATTGTTAAAAAATTATGTTAAACACTTAAAATTCACAAATAAAACCGTTGATTTTTCTTCTTACTGCAGACTTTTCCTACTTGATTGTGACTTGGTTGATTGATGTGTTTGGCATAAAGTCAAATCACGAAGCTAACAAACAGTTTGTATTACCTACTACGTCATTTAATTTAAAAACAACGTTTGCACTCTATGGACGAATTAATTATTATAAAAACATTAAACAAAAAAATGGTAAAAAAAATGCTTTTTTTAACTCAGTAAACTTGTTTACAATTTTTTTATTGTTCCGTAATGCATTAATAACTTTTAGTTTTTTTAATAACTTCGTGAATAGAGAATCTATTTAATGTTGATGGTATTGGATTACGAGGACGACTGAGTTTCTTTGCATTATTTTCGTTTCGTTATTACAGTTTCTCCAATAACAAGTTTGCGTTATCGTGCTTTTGCATGTTGTGCGCGACCTTATTGAAGAGTTGTCGTCAACCTTTTCTTAATTTATAGTTAGTAAGTATTTGTTTTATAGAAGAAATGCAGGTGATTTTGTGCACAATTCAAATATACCTAGTCTACCTAATTGCATATATTTTATGTTTTATGCAGTATATGTAGGAAATTAAGAACTGTTGTAGATGCAAATGTCTGTTTATGTAGTTACAACAAATAGAAAGAAAATCATGTAAAATCTAAATAAGTGTAACAAATCTAATAAGATGAGTAATTTGGCGAGTTAATTTTAACTATGCCGGCCAGAGCCACCATGATTTTAATATAAAAAAAATTAAGAAAGTTTACGTGAGCATAAATACTTTGAACCATCTACAATGGTTTCGGAAAGCAAAGCTAAATTAATAATAATAACCCGCATTGAAATCACCTGGTTATAAGTAGTACTGGGATACGCAGATAGCTATGGGACTCTCCTCCCACCCCACATCAGTAATAAACTAATAGTTCCTTTTCTACTAGTAGTTTCCACACATACCAAACCAATCAAGTCTTTCCCTAACTCTATTCTTTCACGAAACTGTTGTGCACTTCTGGAAGGTTTTACCGCGACCGAGACCTTTAACTTTTATATAGATTTTTTCTTTGTGTAGGCTTACATAGTTGCACGCAACCCATAAAGGCTTACTTACATGAATACACGTAAACGTTACACATCAAAGAAACTGGTTTTGGTGTATAAAGGAGAATTTTCTAAAGTGTACCTACATTTTCAAACTTTTGCGGTCCATTCATAATAAAATACTTCACAGGGTTTAAAATAGTAAGTGGTACACATAATATTGATATAGATAGATAGATAGATAAACACTATAATGCACATACAAAAGAAATAATTACACATGACACAATCATAAAAGTAGTATGGGCAAAGGCGGTCATTAACGCAAAAAACGATCTCTTCCAGACAAGCTTTGGTTTATGGACAGATGAACGAGAGAGTGCACAAATTCTGATGAATAGATTAATAGATATATGTTATAAAATTACATAAGAGATACATAAATAATATAAACATATATTACTAATATATTTACATCCATATACCTAGACATATCATACTAAATATACATTAAATAAACTATTACATGTTACTCGTAGATGACAAAACTAAAAGATGGTTGTGTAGCCTGGATTTAAAAATGGACAGTGACTTAGAGTGACAGATTTCAGAAGGTAGTTGTTTCAAAGGAATGTAGCTTGGACAGTAAAAGAATACTTAAAGTATCCGGACCGAGTAAAAGGAGCCTTTAGCACATTATCTGACTGATTTGGACCTTAAACTACGTTTGCGATCTTCACCGAGAAACTGGAAACAGTCTTTGAGGAAAAACGGAGTACCGAGGATCATAAAGCACGTTGTAGACAAGAATAAGAAATGTTCTTCACGATGCAACCTAATAGGTAACCATTGAAGCTTACACCTGAATTCAGACACATGGTCGAACGTACGCAAACCGTAGATGAACCTCATGCAGAGATTTTGTAGGCGTTGTAACTTATTAAGCAATTCCTCATTCAAGTCAACGAGGCAAACATCAGCATAGTCCAAGATTGGAAGAAGGAGAGATTGCGCAAGCTCGACCTTGGGATTTACAGGAAGCATGTTTTTCCGATTCGTATTTAATTTTATACTCCGTTTCGTTGGAAATAGGGCTACTTGAAGTCTGCTTGGTTATCTATCACCTTATTTACTACAGGTGACTGACCTATTACAATCGTTCTACTCTACATAAAAGTGCAAAACTTGCAACATTATCTTACAATAAAGAAGCTTTTTACTACCACAGTAAATTTGCGTAAGCTGGAAGCTTCATTCACAATTTTCCATGAAACAAATTAGCAAGAATGCAAATAAACGGAAGATCAATGCTAAGGTTCTCCTGAAAAAAGGCCCGTCACTCCTCACTTTGGCGCCAAAGCCAAAGAAAGCCATTGAGCTATTATAACTAGAGACGACACCTCGAACCAATTTTTTGCGCACTGATTTGCTACAAGTTCCACAATCGCTTGGATCATTCACAATCACTTAGGCGATTGCAGCCCGTGGCCGCCACTTATCCTACTAATATTATAAAAGCGAAAGTTTGTAAGAATGTATGGATATTTGTTACTCTTTCACGTAAAAACTACTGAATAGATTCGAATGAAATTCGGCATACAGATAGTTTATAACCTGGATTAACACGTAGGATACTTTTTATCTCGATATTCCCACGGGAACGGGAACCACGCGGGTGAAACCGCGAGCGGCCGCTTGTACCATCATACATATATTTACGACTATTATCCCCTAACCCTAAGGTTTAGTTAGAGACCAGGCAATGAGGACTGCAAAAGCAGTAAACTGCCACAGTCCACCAAATGATAAGAATAACTGCACATGTGCTCAGCGTGACAGGTGGTGAACCCATCGCCGCTCTATTAATGACTGCATAATAATATTAACCCTACAGCATTGCTCTAGGATGTATACAACGTCAGTTGGAAATGAGGTACTAAGCCGAAAGGAGGGTAAAGTATACATGATAGTAAATAACTCTTGTCTAAGAACTTTTCCTAAAAGATTGATAATTTTAGATTAACAGCTGTTTTAAGATTTCATAAGAAATGACGCTGTGGTAGCCCTGGCGGTCAGCTGTTTTGAGAGAGAGAGAGAGACAGATTTGAGTTCATTGCCGGGGTTAACAAGTGGCGTTAGCTATGCCCCTATTCAGGGTTGTACATTTTTTAAATATGAATATGCATAAAATATAAATGTTTTTCTCAAAGTTTATATTTGCAATATAATAGTAGATAGTAGCACTTTCAATTATTGTCCTCGGTTTAGTACCCCCCTTCCGACTAACGTTGTATATGCAGTATTTGGTCACAGTCGTCAGTTATAAAGACTGCATATACACTGCATGTACACCCTACAGCATTGCTATAGGATGTATACAGTCTTTGGTCCGTTAGTCGCCTTTTACGACACCCAAGTGTAGAGAGCGGGCTTTGTATTCTATTCATGAGCCGCTACCAGCACAGCACCACAGTATAAATATGAGCTAAAGCAGTAAGGAAGCTAAGTACAAACGCTCGAATCGATGCACGCCCACAGACGCACGTCTTTACAGGGCCCCTAAGCGGACATCGCAGTGCTCTCAGTAGCGCGTGTCGCGTCGAGACGAGTGTTCATTGTCGTGTTTTGCGAGCGCTGTGCGCGCGGTTTTCAAAAATGTCACGAGTGTATTGCGTATTATACGGCTGCATGAGCTCGGCTTCTTCAAAACCGGAGCTTTCGTTTTTTAAACTTCCTGCTGATGTTGAAAGGTAAGAATGATTTATTATTACTAAATAAAAATCTTTTTCTTTTAAATAAGTCGTTTGGTTGTTTAGGTGATAGTTGCCGTACTTACATAAGTATATTTTTTGAGCACGCGTAATTTCAATGGTGAAAAATAATAAGAATTATACTACGAAACTTAATCGTTAATAAACTTTGCTTTAAAAATCGATATCTGAGGATTTGTGTGGTTTCTGACAATGATGTAAATGATGTATAATGTAATTAGAATTTGATAAAACGGTGAATTTAATAAAACTTTCTCTATTAAAAAGTTTAAAACTAATATTTCAATGAAATTTGGGGATTGGGCTACAGCTGGTTTGCATAAAAGTAGGGCTAAGTTGTATGACTTATATGAGCAGAAAAAATATAATAATAGTCCAAGTTTTCTAGAGTATATCAAAAAGTATTCGAAAACTTTTAGGAAGGCTTGTGCATGTGCCAAGTCATTATTTATTAGTGAAAAAATTAAAAAGTCTGATAACAAAATAAAAGCAACATGGAACTGCATAAACCGCGAAACTGGTAAAATAAAGCCACGTGATACTAAGTTTTCTTTAAGAATAGGCAATAGCATTTTAAGTGAAGACAATAAAGTTGCTGATGCTTTTGAACAGTTTTTTACAAATATACCAATTGCCACAACTATGTCACTCAACTCTTCACCGAGCAATGCAGAAATTCTGTTAAAAAAGTATGTACCCATGTGTAATGAAGTGTTCAAATTTAAACACGTAAACTGTAAAGACGTACTAAAATCCTTTAAATCTTTAAAAATAAAAAACACTTGTGATTTGTGGGATATTTCAACAAAAATTATTAATAATATTATCGAGTCCATTGCGCCTTTTCTTGTAGTCATATTCAATAGCTGTGTTGACGAAGGAGTTTTCCCAGATCTCCTGAAGCATAGCAAAGTTCTGCCACTTTTCAAATCGGGTTGTAAAGATGACCCGAGCAATTTCAGACCTATTTCGATTTTACCTACTCTTAGTAAAGTTTTTGAAAAACTTATTTTAGATCAACTCGGCTCCCACTTCGCTATAAACCACCTTTTTCACAGTGAACAGTATGGTTTTACTAAGGGAAGGTCTACTACTGATGCAGGTGTAGCTCTGCTAAAACACATATTTGAGGCTTGGGAGGGATCGCAGAATGCTTTTGGAGTGTTTTGTGATCTCTCCAAGGCTTTTGATTGCGTTGAATACAACACCCTTTTAATAAAGCTAAAACACTACGGAGTGCACTCGGATGCCTTGAAATTGATTCAATCATATCTCAGCTGCAGAATCCAAAAAGTTAGCGTGAATGGATCCATATCATCCGGATCTTCAGTGCGAATGGGGGTTCCACAAGGGTCAATACTAGGTCCATTTTTATTCTTAATCTATATTAATGATTTACCATTTTATGCGGAAAACTTCTGCAATATTGTTTTGTTTGCTGACGATACTTCTTTGATATTTAAGACTGATCGAAATAAAAATAGTTTTGATGATATCAACAGTGCCCTAACAGATGTGTTGAATTGGTTTACTACTAATAATCTTCAATTAAACGCGAAGAAAACCAAATGTTTTAATTTTACTCTACCTAACGTAAAGAATATTATTGTAAATAAAATTAAATTGAATGGTGAACTGTTGGACCTTGTTGATTCAACAGTTTTCTTAGGTATTACCTAAGATTCAAAAATACAGTGGTAACCTCATATTAGCACCCTTGCGGGGAGACTTAGTTCAGCTGCTTACGCTGTTAGAAAAATTAGGCATATCACAGACGTGGAAACTGCTCGATTAGTCTATTTTTGTTACTTTCACAGTGTTATGTCCTATGGTATTCTACTTTGGGGTAAAGCAGCAGATATAGAAAACATTTTCATTTTGCAGAAAAGAGCAGTAAGGTCCATATATAATCTAGGATCGCGTGACTCCCTTAAGGAGCTGTTTAAAGAAATAAATATTCTTACAGTTGCATCATAGTATATTTATACATAAATTTCGACTTCAGAAAGTTTATGGATCATTTATGGGACAAAGTGTCTTATTTTACAATAAAATCCCGCACGATGTTATAATTTTGCCCTTAGACAAATTTAAGACACATGTTAAGGATAGACTTTTAGAAAAGGGCTATTACACTGTAAGCGATTACATCAATGACAAAAATGCATGGAATTAACATTCCTCTAGTTTCGCACACATTGTTCTAATGCGTTCATAGTGCCCGAGTAAAACTTTTAGATCCACTTTTGTTTTATCTTTTATTTTATTATATAATTGTTTTATGAATATTGGCTTATTATAAGCATATCAGAAGATCAATGACTATGTTGCAGACAAAAATGCATGGAAATAAGTCTACTCTGTACTAGTGTTTATTATTAGTATTTTTAGTCTATTATTAACTATTCTTTCATTCAATTATTATGAATTGTTGAAATTATTTAGTTTAGTTATTATTAATTTTATTGATGCGTACAAATTGTACTTAATTATGTTTAATAAATTGTACCTACTTAATTAGATCTATGCCACTGTAAAGTAACATTGTTACTTAGAAGGAGAAAAAAGTAAGGCCTCCTGAGTTTCTTGCCAGCTCTTCTCGGTCGAAGGCTCTCCCAAAATCCGAACTGGTGGTAGATTGGTTAGGTAGGTAGATTAGGTAGGTAGAGTAGATTATGGTCTGTGCCAGCTAGATGTGCATGAAGGGTCATTTACTCCACTTGTACCGGTGGGGTGCTGCAGTTTAGGTACGTTCGGCAGGCGTGTCTCCCAGGAAGGCCGCCTAGGCGTATGACAGTAAAGGTTGCCGCTCGGCTCGCACGCTCCACGTCGCGCGTCGTCGCTTAAGGCCAGGGGCCCGGGTCTGCTAGTTTGCGGGTGGCGTGGTTGAGTCGCGGTTGTGTCGCGTTGTGGTTGTTTGGCACATTTGGTATTCTTAAATGAGTAAGAGAATGCCAAATGTGTCAAGCGGTTGCAGTGCGATCCAGCTGCGATTCAATTGTGCCATTCGTGAATTGGCAGACTTGGGCCCCAGGTATTTCTCTCTCGCGGCTTCTCTCGCTCTCTCGATGGTACGGGACGGGTATAACAGCGAAGCGGCGCGTTTTATAGGTTTTATTGCCTCTAGGTATAGACTTTATAGGATTCTCTGCTAATTTATCTGCGAATTGTTTGTCTTTCGTTGAGTACAAAAATTAAATGTTAAGTATCAGTAGTTTAGTCATAATATTGAAAAACATTACAAAAAGGGGTAATTTTGGGATTTTTTTTTTCTATCTAGTGAAGTTCATTGGATTTTGTAACTGAATGAGACTTTGAATAGATTAGATCCTTAACTATGGCCTGGCCGCAGCCGCTGTGCCGCGCCTTGGGTATGCGCGGGTGGTGGGGGGAGTGGGAAGTAAAGAGCATGAACTCACATAAGATTCGTAGTGTCAGACAGTTCTTACGATATCGAAGCACAGTTTATTGAAGCTTTATATTTACGAGTATAATTACATCCAATCCGTTTTTGATTTAAAGAACCAATATAAATGAAATAAATCTTTAATTCTTGGAAATATATGGGGTGACTGCTAGGGGCCGCGGGGGGCTTCGTGGGCTGGTCGGGTCGGGTGTTTTGAACATGACAAAGATGACAAAATGGATTTCGTGTTTTTTTTCATTTTTAATTAAATAATTCTTATTGTGAATTTTAATTGGATAGTCTTTGTATTTATTTGAGTATCTAATTTATTTTAAAGCAATAACATAAGAAAACTAAATAAAAAACAATTATTTACAACGCGCGGGCAACGGCCGGCCGGTCGACCGTCTGTTGACCCGTTCGCGTCAGCTGGGCGATAAGTACCTACGTTAATCTGCAATGATACCATTTTTGTCATGTTTAGGACGCTTGACCTGATCGGCCCTTGAAGTTTCTTGCGGTTTCTGGCAGTCACCTTATATAATATAAACTTTGTTTGCTTTTCTTTTCTTAAAATATTCGGCCACTTTAAAAATGACTGTCTTGATTATCTCGTGATAATGCACGACCCATTTTGGATATTTTATCTCATGTGCGTCTGACACACTAGGTAGTTGCCGCCGTGAGCGATGACGGCAGAATAACTAAATGGAGCAACTGTTTGGTCCCCCCGCCTCGCCGCTCGCGTGCCCGGGGCGCGGTGCGGCGGTGGCGGTCAGACTATAATACATACTTTTTTTTCCAGAATTTAAACCATTATTTTCTATGTCTTAGATGGTTTGAAAAACTCAAAGCGCGACCTATCTAGCCTTAACTCGTAAACCCTACGCGCGCGCGTAAACCCTGCGCTCCTGACGGACGTCAAATCGATATCGAGTCGGCTTTGCTTAACGGAATATGAACGCTCGGGTCACGCGATGGGTTTCGGTTTCGCGTGGGGGTCGTTGGAGGGTGAACCTTCTGTACGGAAGTAATATTAGTTATTCTGTGCTTGTACCAAGACGAAAAACGAAACAATTTTAAAACACACAAATTTATGCTTATTAATTTTTGACGTTTTCTATGCTTAAGTTTTTATAAAAAAAGATATTTGAATGATTAAAAATGTCAACCTTATTGGTTAGGTACTAATGTTTTCCAAAACTCATTTCAACCGTTACTTTATTTTACTTTAAAAACTCAGTTATTTCCAATTTATATTACTTACCACAATATCAATACGATAATTGGAAATCACATTTAATTTTATTCCTTAAAGTAATAACTTAAGTTAACAATTCATTGTGATTTATCATTCTTCACCTTTCATCCTAAAAAAAAACGATAAATTACCTATAAATATTAGCAGCTTGTGTCGCTAGGGGAGAGACACTTGCCCGCTATTTTTGTCTCGTACCAGGATACGTTTGTTTACACAATTCTATGACCACGGCTTAAATTTCGGTTCGACGCCATTCTGTTTCGGCGTGCAGTGGTACTGGGGGTAGCGATGCGCATTTTGTCTGGCACAGACTATAGCTCGTTAGATTAGTTGTTATGTCTTAACTATAAGTTAGTTAACTGTTTTTTTTATTATTATTATGCTCTTTATTAAAAATATAATCTTAAGTAAATTTTTTTACAATATTTTATATAAAAGAAATATATTTACAATATAAAATATTATAAAAAACTTAACCTAGGTTGCCACCGGCAGCGGGGATAGACCCAAGTTACCGGTGGTTAGGGCTGCAGAGTGAGGAATCTCCTGACAATACATGTCGTGTCAAGGAGTACTGCCTTCTGTATCTGACCCTTGACCCAACCTTTTAGCGAGAGCCTCTCTAGGTGTTGATCGAGGCTCTTAGCTAAAAGACCGTTTGCCGAAACGACTATCGGTACAATAATGGTTGAATCCACATCCCACATGGCGGTAACCTCGTGAGCCAAGTCAAGGTACTTACTGAGCTTGTCCTTCTCGGCTTTCACGAGGTTCTCATCATGAGGTACGGTGATATCAACCAATATTGCCCGGCGCTGAGATCGGTCGACCACCACGATATCAGGCTTATTGGCAACAATAGTCCTGTCCGTGATGATAGAGCGACCCCAGTAGAGCGTTGCATGACCATTTTCGAGAACTGGCGCAGGTGCGTACTTATAGTACGGCACCTCTGATTCAACAAGGCCATATTGAAGAGCAAGTTGCTGGTGAATTATTCTGGCTACTTGGTTGTGTCTGTGCAAATACTCTCCGTTAGCAAGATGAGAACAACCGGAAATAATATGTCGGAGTGATTCTCCAGGACGGCGGCATGCCCGACAGATGTCGACCGTACCGTCCTTCATAATATATTTCCGGTAGTTATTCGTCTTGATAACTTCATCTTCAATGGCACAGACAAAACCTTCGGTTTCCCCAAAGAGGTCACCGAAACGTAGCCAGTTCACCGAGGCAGGCAAATCGACATCAGGCCCAGTTAGAGCCCGATAGTAGCGCCCGTGTAGCACCTTGCTCTTCCATATGTCCTTGCGATCGAGAGTGCTTAGCACCACTGGTTTGCGCCAGTTTTCTGTTGCCAAGGAGAGCGGCGTAAAGTGTCTATCAACTGCCACGACATCCAAATGCATCCCGCACTCACTGTTAAGGAAATAATCCCTGAGACTGCACACCTCACGGTTATGTAGGTCCTTGGCATTTAAAAAGCCGCGACCCCCACATCTCCGCGGGATGTACAGCCTCATAACAGATGAGCGCGGGTGTAACATTCTGGAAGTCGTGAGCATTTGACGGACTCTTCTATCCAAGGCGTCCAATTCGGTCTGAGTCCATCTTAGTATGCCAAAGGAGTATGTGAGGAGAGGCATAACCCAGCCATTAAAAGCACGCGTCTTATTGCCACCCGATAAAAGACTGTTAAGTACTTTTCTTAGGCGGCAAAAGAATCGCTCCCGTAATGACTGTTTTATGTCCCTGTCCTCAACACCCAAAGACTGTGACATACCAAGATATTTATATGTTTCAACTTCGGAGAGAGATCTGAGGTTTATCGTTTCGGAGAGTTGTAAATTGGTTGAATTTACTACTCTCCCACGCTGTACATGCATAACCGCACACTTATCCACACCAAACTCCATCTTGATGGCACTGCTGAAAGTTTAAGTAATTTTCAGCAGTTTCACCAAGTCTTGGCGGTTTGGTGCGAATAATTTGAGGTCATCCATGTACAACAAATGCGACATAACTTCACCCACTCTCCGCAGTTGACAGCCTAACTTTAAATTTCTCAACAAAGTACTGAGAGAATTCAAAGCTAGGCAAAACCATAAAGGACTCAGACTGTCGCCCTGGAATATGCCACGCTCTATCCTTATAAAATCCTGCGTGGCAGAAACACTATCTCGACATCCTGGTTGACACAAGACCGTGGTCCACTGCCGCATGCATGACATCAAAAAGGATTTTAAAGTTATATCAATTTTATATAACTCTAAAATCCTCACCAACCATGAATGCGGCACCGGATCATAGGCCTTCTTATAGTCAATCCAGGCTGTAGAGAGAGTCCCTCTGCCACGCCGGACCTTCTGGCATATGGTCATGTCAATGAGGAGAAGCTCCTTAGTACCACGGGACCCAACCCTACATCCATTCTGAGTCATGTCCAAAATATTGTTTGCAACAATGTGCGTGTTAATTTTTGTTCTCAGAATGGATGTAAGGAGCTTGTAGGTAGTAGGTAAGCACGTGATGGGTCTATAATTTTTTTGTTCCGTGGTACTTCCTGATTTATGGAGCAGAAAAGTGACACCAGTAGTCAACAAACTTGGGAGTGAGCCGAGCTCTATGGCTTCTTGGAATTGTGTTGCCAGTAACTCGTGTGAACATCGAAACCATTTGATCCAGAAGTTGTGCAATCCGTCCGGTCCTGGGCATTTCCAATTTTGGGCCGTACGGATTGCACAACTTACGTCAGCTGTATTAATATTTATAGGCTGCATGGTCTCGATAGGTTCACACGCGTCACTGACAACACTCATCCATTCACCTTCCGTGTGCTCGACGGGCACCGATCAAATGCTGCGCCAGAAATTAGTCATGGCATCAACATCTGGTAGCCGCCCGTCGCTCACACGTTGATCAGCTCCTTCCCAACGTCTGTATACTTTTCTTTGGTCACTTTGAAAGGGGCGATTTTGTTGGTATCGGTCCACACGCACTCTGTAGCGACGTATATGGTTTGCCCACGCATAGACTTTTTGCTTCAGAAAGTCAATACGTTCCGTCACACAAGCCATATAGTTTTCCGGACGAACATCAGTCCCAACAAAGGCTTGTGTGACGAATCGCATGACGCGAGGCCGATTATTGCCATTTCTGAAGCAAATTAGCTTTGCAATGAGTGTCCTGAACTTATTAATACGCCCCTCGATCCTCAATTGCCAAGCAGGGGCAGTCCCGGTTCGCCGCGGTACTCGGTCAGAATCCTGGAATTTGACACGAGCAACGCGACACACCGCGATGGCCCCACAATAAAGGATCGAGTGGGTATCAATTAAACTTTCACTGGTTCCAAGATAAGGAACCAGTAAATCGTTCAAGGCACTCATTAACGCCAAATTATGTCTATTCGTGGGCAAACAAGGTATACGCGGCCTAGAGTTACGCGTGTCACGATACTGAAGAATAGCATCTTTCAAAGCGTTCCTCATTTGCTCATTCGTCTGTGTACTTACATTCGTATTTATGAAATCTTCATCGTCGGGTACCGGATCTACTCGCGCCACCAAAACCGGCGTCACGGCCGGTAATTGTGGGGCAGGGCGATCCTGCACCGAAGAAGAAGCCGCACAAATACGTAGTGACTCCAGGCGTAGCCGATCAAGTGCTGACTGATCCAGCAAGTTGTTACGCTGGATCACCCGCACTTGATCCGACAATCGTTGGGCAGACACGTCTATGGTCGGTTCAAAGGCCTGAAACAAAGACAGCATCCTAACACGATACGCAGTAAGGTTAATTCCTCCCTCTGTTGCCCTGTAGTAGGCGCGCATGCAGTTCTCATTTATTTGTTGAGTCCATCGCATGCGGCGCACTACACCACCGGTAGCGGGGGTCGTACGCGAGGCAGATTGCCCCACTGATCCCAAGCGTGCCGGCAGCGGTGGTCGTCCACGTCGCGCAGGTCGTTGTGGCGGCGGGGACGGCGATCGCCCGCTCGCGCTGCTCGACTCGTCTCTGGTGAAGTCATCAGACGAGGAGCTTGAGGTTGGCGGAGCAGGCGATGGTGGAGGGCGTGCGCTTCGTTTGGCTCTTGTTTGCATCATGTCATTTTCGTAATTTTCATCTCAGAACAATAAGATTTTCATATTCGTTGGTCGTGGACGTGTAAACGTCACATTGTTTTTCCTTATTTTTGATTTTTTCCAATGTTTTGCAAACATTTTTGTGGTTTTTCATTGTTGTTATTTTCAAACTATATTTTTAAACGGTTGTAAATCAAATTATTGTTAAAAAATCATGTTACAGAAATAAAATAAAATTCCGATAAAAATACATGACGTTATGATGACATTGACCAGAGAGCTTTTTTAGTATTATTATTGACGTCAATAAGTGCCTACAAAGGTTTACATTGAATAAATAATTTGACTTTGACTTTGACTTTGACTTAGAATGAGAAAAAGTAGCTAGCCGCCAAATTGAACATTTTAGTTATTTAACCGTTTGCTTTGAAAATCGATATCTGGGGATCTGTGTGATTTCTGGCAACGACTCCGTTATTAGTATGAGACAAAATAGCCTCCATCTTGAACTTTTTAGTAATTCGACCGATTGCTTTAAAAATCAATATCAGGGGATCTGTGGGGTTTCCGACAATAAATCCGATAATAGAATGAGGAAATTAGCCACCATCTTTAACTTATTAGTTTTTAATTTAAAAAAAATTAAAGTGACAACCCAAGTGCTTTGCTAGTTATATCCAAAAAAGCGCTAACTAGCTGAGATACAGCGCTAAATAAACAAAAACTTTTTCAGTTTAAAAAAAATAAGAGGGCAACCCTACCGCTCAATTGGCGCGCAGGTATATAAAACAAGAAAAGGGCCGAGCATCTTTTTTTTTTCCACATATTGGGGTCAACAAACAGTTTCACAATAAGGATTACATTAATAACATAAATGTACTTAGGTAAGTCATTGTGAAACCAACACCGTTAACCACGGATTATAAAATAGTGATTATGTTAAAGAAACGTGTTCCGATTTATACAAAGCTTAGTAACAATGTGAAAGAAACTAAGTAGTGTTAAGGTGCAGTGTTGATTTCAGATTTTAATACAGAATTTCTAAAAGAATTAACATTTGTACTAAAAAGATCTAAATTAACGAAGAACTTATTATAAACATCAGGCAATCGAGACATTGGTGATCGTTTACCTACATTTGTTCGAGATTTTCTTACAGCAAATAGTTTAGGTGTGCGACAGGCTCGCATACGCGGTCTGATAGGCACTTGATAACATATTTTATTCACAATATCAACACAATCGTACCTATTATGACAGAAGTTATACAACAACATTGCCTGTAAGTGTAGTCTTCTAGCTTTAAGATGAGGTAATTTATATTGTCTTAACAGTTCCGCGTAGGATAGTCGACTACGAAAACATTTGCAAAGCATACAACGCAGGTATTTCTTTTGCACGCTTTCAAGGCGATCCGAATATTTACAGTAAAATGGATCCCATATGGAGGTGGCATTTTCCAATTGTGTACGTATTAATGACTTAGATAAATGTAAATATATAAACTCCTTGCTAGATCGGTAAACAAAACCGTACATTTTGTATTCCTTATTACAAATACTTTCAATATGAGTATCTAAAGTTAGTTTGGTATCTAAAGTAACACCGAGGTCTCTTATATTTTGCACCCTGTCGAGTCTGATGCCGCACAAAAAATAATCAAAACTACTAATTATTTTTTTCTTACTAAAGCTTATGCTTTTACATTTGTCTACGCTCAGTTTAAGTTTATTACAGTTGCAAAAGTTAGTAAATCGGTTCAAATCTTCTTGGAACTTATGATGGTCGCTGGGATGTTCGATAGTGCGGTATATTTTAAGGTCATCTGCATATAGTAAAAATTTGCAATTTTTGAAACAGTTGTCTAGATCGTTGATGAAGAGAACAAACAGCAAAGGACCAATTATTGATCCCTGTGGGACACCAGATGTTATCAAGACAGTTTCAGATTCATAACCATTAATCACTACTTTTTGAGTTCGATTTGATATATAAGATTTGAACCATCTCCAGAGATTACCTCGAATACCGTTGAAAGCAATTTTTTCTAATAAGATTTTATGATCAACGCGGTCAAAAGCTTTCTTGAAGTCAGTATACACAGCGTCTATTTGTTTATTGGAGTCCACATTGTCAAATAGCTCAGTCGTGTAAACGACGAGATTCGTGATGGTTGACCATTTGGAGACAAATCCATGTTGTTGAGGCAGTATATTCCTGTGCATATGCGAGTATAAGACGCTGTGTACAAGTCTCTCAAGAAGCTTCGCCATTGCAGATAGAATTGAGATAGGCCGATAGTTAGTCACATCTGCTCTCGATACTTTCCGTACTGCTTTAGCTTATATTTATACTGTGACAGCACTGTACCACTGTATCGGGCCGCAACTCGGTGCGCAAAAACTTGCTTCGTGGTGCGTCTCTCGTTATAATTACCTCAATGTGCTCAACTCACTGAAAGCGCGGCAAATTAGACTTTCCGAGAAAACTTGCGCACTATAAGCGATCGGAGCACTGAAATAATTGTGCCGCACATCTGGGGACGCGTCGACAAAGGACCACACACGGCTTTCGTTTTGCGCTCGCATTTCAGATTTGGTTCAGGGCTGACATCATATAGTTTCATTATTTAATGGCCGTATTAAATAATGAAATGAAACTGTATGTGGGTTTGCGTACTAGAGTTAGAAATTTGACATAAGCTAGCTCTATTCAAATTATATACGATCTCTATTAATTACACAAGGGGGCCTAGACGACTAAGCCGATTACAAAAATGCTCCTACCATAATGCTAACCACTATATCTACGACCAAATTTGATAACGAATGTTTGTAAACAAATCTGTGTGGCTAGTACAGGTCCAAGATGGGATCCCTGGGGCACTCCCGATAAAGCATAATAGTGCAGAGATTCGTTTAACTGAAATCATCTGAAGTCTGTTTGATGAGTACGCTCCAAACCAATGCAAAAGGGGTCAATTTATATACATAGTAGTAATGTTAATACATTAACAACGTTAAAGTATAGAGGCAGCCCTCCCGACATGATCGCTTGTCTGGCCGGCTGCCAGAGCGTCTCCATTGTGACACGAATTCGTATTGCTACTCATTTTTGATGTCAACAGTTCAACACAGTATTATATTAAACAAAGTTTACAACGGGGCTTAAGAGGGTTTACGAATTTGGGTTTCCCATACAAACTTCCAAGTCGAAATTTTTAAAAACCAATACGCCAATTTTGATGAAACTTTGCATGCTAAAGTAAAACACAGGAATCAAATTAGTTTATTGAAAACATTTTTAAAAAACCTTTTTTTAGCTGAGTTATTGCGATTTAAAGTCTACCATGGAAAGTTAAAAATCGCAATAACTCAGTTAAATAAACATGTTTTTTAAATGTTTTCAACAAACTATTTAGATCCCTATTTTTGACTTCAGCATGAAAAGTTTCATCAAAATTGGCTTATTGGTTTTTAAAAATTTTGACTTGGAAGTTTGTATGGGAAACCGAAATGCGTAAACCCTCTTAACTCAAACTAATTATTGCATGGCATACCCTTTTATACCCACTGAGCTGCAAGATTTATGACAGTGTTTATCCCCGTAATTTATCTATACTAATATTATAAAGAGGAAACATTTGATTGTTTGTTTGTATTGAATAGGCTCCGAAACTACTAGACCGATTTAAAAAATTCTTTCAACGTTGGGAAGCTACACAACCTACGGGTAACATAGGCTATATTATAATTTCAAAAAAATTAGGGTCTCCTTACTAAAACTCAAAATAAATTCCTTACATCGCGACCGATTTAAAAAATTCTTTCACCGTTGGGAAACTTCACTATATCCGGGTGACATAGGCTATATTATAATTAAAAAAAAAATAGGGATCCTTACTAAACCTCAAACAAATTCCTTACATCGCGTGCGCTAAGAAAACTTTTGATTAAAGAATAAAATAATGTACTATGGGTTTGTACACACAGAACACATAATTATCTACAAAAAGAGTCGCGATAGCATGTCTTACTATAGTTACGTCACAATAAACGTGTTCTTGGGTGGGGGTCATTTTGAAAATTCGTCACGGGGTACAGGGTCTACGCGAACGAAGTTGCCGGCGGTTTGCTAGTTTTATATAAACTTAATTGTTTGTTATAAAAAAACAGCGTGACCGCTCGTTATAAATAGAATACTACCATCCCACATTCTCTTATCTTGGGCTTGGGTGTCGTAAAAGGCGATTAAGGGACTAAAGACTACATACAACAGCATAAAGCGGCGATGGGCTCACCACGTCCTGTCACGGTGAGCACATGTGCAGTTGTCAGGGGCCGTCCATTAATCACGTGATGTTTTTTTAGTATTTTTAACCCCCCCTCCACCTTTGTGATACGTGGTGAGGTTTAAGACTAAACCTCGCCGCCCCCACCCAAAATCACGTGCATTTTTAGTAGGTACCTACAAAGAATTATATTTTTTTTAGAATAGGTATTATTTTAAAAACAGGTATATAAAGAATCTAATTTTATTCTAGAAAATTAAGGACCATGATAAAAATGTCTAGTTAAAAAGGTTGCAGGTTGTTATTTCTTTTCAACGACGAGTTCAGGTCACAGTGTAGTGTAACCGCCGCTTTCAGTTTAGAAATCGCGCGTTTGACGAAAAAATAATTACACGTTATATCCTACTACATCCCCCTCCCCCCTTGTGATATTTCGTGATTTTTGCCGAACCCCCTCCCCCCCTTTCGTATCTCGCGTGATTAATGGACGGCCCCTCATATGGTGTCACTATTATCCCCGAAGGGTTAGTCAGAGAGTAGGCAAGAGGAGCCGCTAAAGCAGTCCATTGCAGTGGTCCACGTTTAACGAAAATAACAAGTGCACAAATCCTCTTCGCGAGCCAATGGATACGAATTGTTAATGAAATATCAATTTTAATGATCGCAAACACGAAAGTCTTCCTAACTGAATATCCAGCTCTTCTTGACTGACACTTGTATAGGAAGAACGGTAATAAGTCGCAGGCCTGGTTGTCTCCAATTTGCCTTTTCTGTCGACAAATTAGTCGCAAGTGCTGGCTGATGATGAGAGGTAGATTGTTTGAGTATTGTATTAACCCTTTTAGCTCATAAGGACAGATTCTCATAAGGACAGATTCTCAAAAAGACAGATTCTCAAAAGGACAGATTTTCAAAAAAACCGAAAATGGTGCTCACACAAATTAATAGAAGGAAATATCTCGCACACTGTTTCCACAGTATAATTTATTAGTATTTTTCCTAAACTAACCTACTAGCTTGTACCTATGTCTATAAGGTCTAGTGGCTAGCTAACGATCTTAGACCCAGAGGTCCGATTGCCAGCAGTTGTCGTTGTCTTTGTGTACCTACTTGGTTTGGTTGGTGGCAGGGCTTATTAAGTCCGCCTGGCTAGACACGCGATTGAATTCTATTTCAGCTTTTTATGATGTGGCATTAATTAAAACATGTTTTTAGGTAGGTATATCTACTCAATTAAATGATACAGGTACCAGGCCTGATTTCTGATGCTGAAATAACAAGAAGATCATAATAACTTCTATAAGTAATTTTGAGAGGAGCTCGATGGCGCAGCGGTTACCGCGTTCAGCTTGCGATGTTGCTCGCTAAGCAACTTTCGTGATGCCGGGTCGCTGGATGGGTGACCGAATCAAAAACATCTCGAGCTCCTCCGTGCTTCGGAAGGCACGTTAAGCCGTTGGTCCCGGTTGTTGTCGTAAGATGACAGTTGTTAAAACCCACCAACCCGCATTGGGCCAGTGGGGTGGGTTATGGCCCAATATCCCCACGTGCTGTTGACCACATGGGAGGCCTGTGCCCAGCAGTGGGACGTTTATAGGCTGATGATGATGAAGTAATTTTGAATAGTGAAAATTCAGTTTTCAATTTGTTGGTTAAATTCGTTATTAAAGTATTTTACAACCAATTTGAAAATATAATTGGTTGGTAATATTTCTATCACCCAAGGTTGCCTGGAAGAGATTGCTTGTTAGCAATAAGGCCGCCTGTTTTGTACTTTGTCACTGTATAAATGTTTTCTGTTATATGTTCTTGTGTGCAATAAATGTATATTTTATTATTATTCCATTTATTCATTTATATACACACTATTTACATTTTTAAATATTATTATTATTATTATTATTTATTAAATAAGTACTTACTGTCAAATCACGTCTTTTCTCTTTTTACAAGTGCACGTTGCCTAATAATTCAGACGGATAGTTATCCGAGGATGGCAAAATTAGCCCTAAGCCAATAAATACCTACACATTAGTTGTAGTGATGACTTGATTTATATTTATTTATTCCACATAAAATTTGTAACAAAAAGTACAACAACATACAGAAATATGTTTGTGTTAGAAAGGTGTTATGCTAGTTACAAATTTACCTTTTCAAGGCATTGGGAAAACGCGGTTAGGTAATTTAATTATATTAAATTAATAAATTGCTACAGTTAAACTAAAATATCGACATCGAGATTCGAAGTCGATCAAAGGTGTTGGGAATCGTATAACGGAACTAAAATGGAGCTGGGCAGGACACCTGGCAAGGCAAGGTGATGAGACGATGTGGCGAACATCGCGGGCAAGACCAGGATGAGATTGGCACGGGACCGTCAACAGTGGCACATACGAAGCGAGGCCTATACCCAGCAGTGGGTGAAGTCAGGCTGTGGATTTATTTATTTATTTATTTATATGTTACACCAACAAAGCAAACACTTACACATAAATTGGATATATAATGCTACATTACACAAGATAAATGCCACCTCAATTACAGGTGCAAACAGCATGCAGGATGGGCAGAGTAAACAAAATATCAATGTGTACAAAGTTATGACAATAATAAAATAAAAAATAAAACTAACACAATAATTAAATCAGAGTAATTACAAATTCTAATACATTATTAAAAATAATTTTGTGTGATTAAATTACATTAAAAAAAAATTAACTAAAGTAGATTTACCCAAATAAAAAACATAAATAATAAGCAAATTATAAAGGGTTCTCATAGCCGTGACAGTGCCAGCCCCATATTTATGGATGATGATGATGATGAAACTAAAATAGATGAAAGAACAATAACATAATATTAAAATATTCGACAAACTTAACAGATTATAATTTATCCTCAAAATATACTTTCATGTTAAAGAAGGATTTATCTACTACATATCCCCCCGTCTGTTGAAAGAGCTCTAGGAGCTCTCTGTCAAAAAACCCCTGTCTGTGAACAGAGCTCCTGGAGCTCGATTACGTAACGACCGTTTCTTTTTACCGTAGAACGTCGTAAACTGTATCTTTTCTACTCTAACTTGCACAAAGTGCAGGGAAAAGAACAAGGATGGCTTGAAGTCGCATGCGAAGTCTCTAAAATCCACTGAAGTATAAACTTACCCAATTTTTTTGGTCTGGGCGTTCGGGTCACGTGACATATGGCGTTTTTGTAAGGCTTGTAAGCTTGTAAATGAATGACGTCGTGTTTTTTTTTATTAATTAATGTGAAATAGTGTTTATTAAGCAAATACAATCTAATTAAATGTGAAATAATGGTATATTATTTTATTATTACGAATTAAAAATAAATATTTTTTTTTTTTAAATTTTAAATTTTATAATAATATTGTTAATATTTACAATGCAAAGCTGGATTAATCAATTTTTTTATAAATTAGTTTATTTGTAATGATTTTAACGACATAATTTTTAAATACAACTTTAAACAGGCTAAGATTAAATGCAGGCATTATCCTAATTATGGAGTCCTTTGTCCTGCTGTAGGAAAGTATTCAGGCCGTGCTTTACCTTAAGTAACTAAGGTTAGATTCCTTGGTTAGATTTGCTCTTGAATGGATTTTTATTTTTAGTTTTCACTCCAAAAAATATTCATTTTGCAATTCCGTGAAAGTGTTTTACGCAAAATGGTTCTGAGAAGGCGTATGACCCGTCGCTGTCTCAAGAACCGAGAACAAGGAAATATATCACGCTCTACACATTTAGAATGATTTAGAACGCACACTCGCCAGAACTGTGGAATTGTCCACTTAACCGCGAAGAATTTTTTAAATACTGTTGTCGATGACCTGATGTGATGACCAAGAAAGAGTAATCTCCTTTTTTGTAAGCCTATTTTTTCACTATATTTTCTTATCCATATCTTGTTTAAGTATACCAAACTATATTTTACAATGACGTCATTATTTTTTCTCCTTCGTTCATTTAAACACGGGTATATACTTACATAATCCCATACTAAATACGTTTTTTTATCTATTAACAAAAAAAACCGAAATTAAATTAAATTGGAGATAGTCTTTACTTATTGGAGAGTTAGTTTTTAGGATACACTATTTAATATGAGGTTTTATAGTTTCCATTTACACCATTTCCACATTACCGCATTTAAACTCGATCGTATGATCTTTGTAAGGTGTACATACCTGTTGACTACTCAGAAAAGAAAAATGATCGCTGATTATACAGGATTTTAAACAATGGGAACAAAACTATAGAATAGGATTCTATTACAGAACTGACTTTTGTTATGTCGCACGAAAATAATAAAAACAGGAATACAGACAAAGGATGATAAAATTACAACTCTTTAGGGTCATTTCCTTAAAACAATTTAGTGATTTGATGAAATCCCTAATGTGATTTAGTGAAATGTTAAAAAATAAATCTAAGAAATCAAAATTATTTACCATTGGTGGCTTAAATTACAGATCAACTCAAATAAAATAAGCATTTAACTCAAATAAATCAATTACTAATGTAGTTATAAGTGAAATAAAAAGTTATGGCTAGTTATTTAAAATATGAGTAGCTAGTTTACTCGTTACAGTAGCTAAGGCTGTGTAGCTTTAAATGAATAACTTAATTTAGAAGTCGAAAATACAAAATATTTATATTCGACTTTTATATCCTTAACGATATCGTTATTACAGCAGATAGGTGTACACTGGATTCGATTCGGACTTTACCATTTATAGTAAGTCCATTTTATGCCTTCTAAGTACCTATTAAAAATAGGGGGAAAACTATAAAAAATTCACAAACCCTCCAACAACATTTAGGTTCTCTATTTTTCATCATTTCACTAAAACTGTTTAGGGATTTCATCAAATAACTGATTTCTATTAGTGAAATTGCTCATTCATAATTTCACTAAAACGGTTTAGGGAGTTGATCATATTACTGATCTTTCTTAAGGAAATTATCCCACTGAGTGTTTTGTTAATATTCTCCGTCCGTCTCCGTTTAATCATATCAAATCCCGGTTTTTATCATTTCATCGCGACATCTAAATATTAGAGATAGGCCGAATGTGGTTTGAACCGAATACGAACTTCGGCCGAAAATTCGGTAAAAAATCAAAATTCAGCCGAAATTCGGTTCTTTTCACAGCGCTTTCTTTATTACAACTACAACACACATTCTAACTAGTTTACGCGCTACCTTCAATTCTTGGTATTGCCTAGTAATATTATTCTGTGGTATTGCTTTCCGCCCGCAACCCAGCCGTAACGCAACCCGCGACAAATTCCCTCGTCTCCCGTCCCGGGCGACCAGTCATTAGCAAATATGTCACATGAGTAACCTATGTGAATATGTTATCCACGCGACAATTGCGTTATTGTTTACATTATTATCTAAGTGATTTTAATTGAATTAACGAGGTAAAGTAATAGATATATTGTCATGTTGCAAATACAATGAGTGTAAGAAAAGATCAAGTATTATTTCAATATTTTCTTGTACCGAAAGTTCGGCATTTGAACCGAATGTCGGCCGAATGCCGAAGTTCGGTTCAAGCTGCCGAAATTCGGTTAAACCGAATGTGAAACGAATTTCGGCCCATCCCTACTAAATATACACTCTAAATTTTTATTCGTTTTAACGAAATTAACGGTGAGTTCCACCTATAAAACTGAGATGAGAGACGAAAAAATTTCGATCTCCCATACAAAACTGTCCGATCAGCTGACGACAATACTATGGGAGGTCGACATTTTTTTGTCATTTTTGCACATAGGTTTCTTGGGGAAAGTTGTTCAGTTTCATGGGTGGAACTTACTCTTAATTTCATTAAAACGAATAAAAATTGAGGGTGTATTAATGAAAATCAATTGCCGAAATGTTTGTACGTGCATCTTCAGAACGACTGCACCAATTTGGCTAATTCTTTTTGTTGAATTTGTTCACGAGACTATTATAATATCCCACAGTAAGATAACCTTAAAGAGCTTCGAGGTTATATTGAAAAATCTAGTGTCCACTCAATTATATGTGAAATGTAGTTTTTGTATCCTGTAAATGTTTATTTCGAAATATATTTGTTATTTATGAGTCTTAGAATATATCGGTAGCCATAATTCTGTCTGCATCAGTCTCCAAACTGAAAGCTGTTTAAAATATGACTTTATTCTAGAAATGAAAATAGATAAAAGTATTAAGGAAACTAGGTGATTCTGAAGAATTGCTACAAACCTAATTAGGTTCTCGCCACCTTGCAGAGCAAGGATATCAAATCTATTCTAGTTCGATAGTTATTTAATATTGTGCTATGTATTATTGTTATTTAATATTGTGCTATGTATTATAGTTATTTAATATTGTGCTATGTATTATTGTGATAATTATAACCGTATCGCGTAGCGGTGAAAGAATACTACCACCCCCTTTCTTCCTTGCATGGGTGTCGTAAAAGGCGACTAATGGGCTAAAGACTGCCATACATCCAACAGCATAGAGCGGCGATGGGCTCACCACCTGTCACGCTGAGCGCATGTGCAGTCGCTATTTAGTGAAAGTGGACTATGACAGGACTGCTTTTGCGGTCCTCATTGCCTAGTCTCTGACTAACCCTACGGGACAATAGCCGTGACCACGACCGGTACAACTCGGTCGAAACGTCGGTGATACTCGTAGTAAAAAAGGATGTAACATAAACAGCTTGATAACAACGCGGCTTACCAATTGTTTTATTAAAAACTGGCGGCCGCCCGTGGTTTCACCCGCGTGGTCCACGTTTCCGTAGGAATATCGGGATAAAAAGTATCCTATGTGTTAATCCAGGTTATAAACTATATGTATGCTGAATTTCATCCAAATCCATGCAGTAGTTTATACGCGAAAGAATAACAAATAACCATCCATACTTACAAACTTTCGCGTTTATAATATGAGTAGGATGTCCGACTTCTGGGTCAAGGCAACCCCTACTCCTTCCATCCTTTGCTCGACCCACCTTATACTAGTCGGTCTGAAATATTTACGATTAAAATACTTATTAAAATTAATTAATTCATTATGTAGACCAAGATGAGTATTCTTTTGAAATATGGTAAGATAACGGATAAATATACATAAACATAGAAAAAACACTGAAACCCGAAGTCAATTTAGAAAAACAGTTTTTCTCGAAATTGACCCGACTGGGAATTGAACCCGGGACCTCAAAGATGGCGCGACGCCAGACCCGGCATGCTAACCACTCGACCATGGAGGTCGTCAAAAACTTTGTCAAACTTTGAAGTTGGTATGGGATGTAAACAAAAGCATTGACATTATGAGAGTATCTAGGTATTTCAGTTTGTTTTCAATAGAATATGAATCATGCTCTCAATCCCATGGACTTACGAGGCCTATTACATCTCAAATGTGATTTTTGCGTAAAATGCAGTTGTATTTATCGTTTTTATCGAAATAGTATAATAAATTTGCTCAATAATATTATTTATTTATTTATTTAAAGCACTTTATGCACTTAAAGTACAGAGGCGGAGTACTTAATGCCTTAGGCATTCTCTCCCAGTCAACTATAGGGTGGTGCAGAGACAAAAAATGGTAGGATGCACAAATTAAATGAAAATATATTGTTTTCTGGGGTTTAAGCGAGCACTACACATTGAAATGAAACTCTTTTTTACGGATTAACTTGCGTTTAATTTACTATTTACATAGTTTTTATATTATCCCGACGTTTCGAACACTTTGAGACGATCAACACCTCAGTCTCCCTGTGACCACGGACCCTGTAAAGGGTTCGAAAGGTCAGGATAATATAAAAACTATGTAAATAGTAAATTAAACGCGAGTTAATCCTTAAAAAGTGTGTCATTTTAAATGAAAATATATTCGCATACATACATACACGCTATACATATAAAAAATACATACTATTACATATATAATAAAAAAATCCATAAATATCACATAATTATTAGACAAATGCTAATGTGGAGCATCAGCAGCTTGTTCTGTAAGAAAGCTATTACCGTAGATAGGAGAAATTCACAGTTAAGTTAAAGCGATTTTCAAAGTTTTTTAGTTTAGAATAAGGTTTTTTTTCTATATAAAATCAATGATATCTAAAAATTCCCCCGCCGCCGCTACGCACTATTCGACTATACCTAAAAGATAACATTCTAATTTTTTATTTCATTCGTTAGAACAGTAGTTCTTTAGGAGCTCAAAAAAGTGCCTTCGCCCATTTTATGAAAATATTTCTCTGCACTTTTGTGTTACCTAACTTAAAAGTTAAGCAAATTTTAGAAAAAGCGAGACCGCTACGCACTATGCCAATAATAGCTATTCTACACTATTCAATAAGTAAAAACTGTTAATGTATTTTTGTTTCTGAGATCAAGAACGCTAAAATTGGCCATTTTTAGCAAAAATCACAGTCGAGATGTAATAGGCCTCTTAAGGCTGCAATTGAGAGCACAAAGGAACTCTTTGTTGAAACCGGGACGAGAACACTGCTGCGACCAAAGAGATTGACGAATCAAAAGACTTCCTGCGAATTCGCGTCGCACAAATTATGTGCTCGTATTGTTTGTTCCAATTACAAGTAAGTATTATTATCTCATGTGATTATTATGTTCTATCGTAAAATAGCTGCTTCTATGTAGATATTAATGACAGAGCGTAGAAAGTTATCCAAAAAGGAATATAACAGTCTTTAGTAAAATTCGAGGTCTGGCTTTCAACCGTCGAGTGGTTAAGGCAGCCGCCCGTAATGCGGAAGGTGCGTGGTTCGATTCCCGCCTGAGGTTGTCGTCTTTTTTAAGTGTTTAAAATTTTACTTAAGTAAGTATGTTTAAGCGTTAATAAAACGCTAAAATATAAAACATTAATAACAGTCTATGTTGTAAGTACGTTGTTGCAATATTACAGTCCACTGTAACTCATTTTGCGTATATAAAATTTGAGAAAATGAGTTTACTGTTTACATACTTACTTAGTACATACGTTATTAAAATTATTAAATGTAGTTACTTTGCTATACTTAAGTAAATAAAAGTGGTTTTCGTTATCTATATTATATGGGTAACTAAGATCTACAATAAAATACAATCAATTTCGTTTACGCTATAAAACTATTATTAATGCTAACTGTTCAGTGAATAAGCAATAGACGCAAAATGGCCAAACTTTATGTGACACAATAAAAGACTGAATTATGCTAATCACCGCCATAATAGAAACATTAACATCTATGATCTGTTGATGAACGAATGAGTTCGCGTTACGAAACAGGAAAAGGCTATGAGTGGCGGTGTCAACAAAAATACACGACTCCATCAATCCGGAACAGCGCGCGTCCTCGCTGCAGCATCAACGGTATTATATTAGGCGGCCGTAACATCAAAATAACACTGTTTTATGTACCGTTAAACGTTTGCTACGAAACGTTGGTAAACGCACACGACGAATTGCAAAACATTCAACTGTTTACTAAACTCTAAACATGTTGGAACGTTTTCAATTCGTCCGTGTCAATGTTGGAGTGTTGGCGTGTTGGCGTCGCGCGCGCGAATGTTGGTGAACGTTTGCAATGACGTGTGCAATGGCAACGTTTTGGCACGTAACCGCCAGTTTCAGTGGCAAGCGCGCGTGCGCCGGGCGAACCGCCCCTCGAATTTCCCGCCCAAGCGACCGCGAGTGACACCGCTTTGAATTTCGAATTGTCGAATGATCACGTTACAATTTTGAAGTTCGAACTTGTGTGTTTTAATACAAACTGCCAGTGTTGTTGAGGTGTTCTAGAAACAAAAAAATAAAGTGTATTAAAAACTTAAATAATTTAATTAAAACTTATTAGTGAACTAAGAAAGAAACTATTCGAATTCCGATTAATAAAGTCTTATTATCAAATCTATCGTGTGTCGCTATAGAATAGCGATCCTCATGTTTACCATAGAGTCTGGTTTCCACATCCGCCGAAGAGGAAGCGTGGGCGAAAAGGTAATATAAATATCTGTTTAATTGCAATTTGTCACACAGCCGTGTACATCTTTATATATGTAACGCGAATGTAGTATAATGATATCGAAAATAGTTTACCAATTCATTATAATTATTTGGCGAGAATTCAAGGACAAGAATACTACGGGGAAATGACTTTTAAAAAATATCCCAACGGAATGCTTGAGTTTCGAGACGCGCTGAATCGGTTATTTTACAGAATGAAGTCTTGAGAATGAAGAGCCGTATCGCGTAGCGGGTCATTAAATGAATACCTACTACCCCTCTCTTCTTTTGGGTGTGTAAATAGGCGACTAAAGGGCCCCACAGACGATCAGGTCGCCGGCAGGAATTGGCCTGTCAGTTAGTAGTACAACGCACGGGCAGCGGCGGCGGCGGAACGACAGGCTGATACCTTCAGGCGAACTGATCGTGTGTGGGGCACGCCGGCAGGAATCAACCAACTGACAGGCTGATACCTGCCGGCGGGCCCCACACACGATCAGTTCGCCGACACACCGGCAGGTATTAGCCTGTCAGTTGGCTGATACCTGCCGGTGGGCCCCATTCACAGTTAGTACTAGCCGGCCGTCGCCGCCGCCGCCCGTGCGTTGTACTACTAACTGACAGGCCGATACGTGCCGGCGACCTGATCGTCTGTGGGGCCCTTAACGGACTAAAGACTGCACAAAGATCTAATAGCATAGAGCGGCGATGGACTCACCATCTGTCACGCTGATCACATGTTATTTTTAATTTGGTGAAACGTGGACTATAGCAGTGGACTTTGCGGTCCCCATTGCCTAGTCTCTGACTAACCCTTTGGGGATAATAGTCGTGATTATATTATCTGTTTATGTATGTATGTAGTCTTGTATGAGACAGTTTGTAACTTGTTACGGCTGGAAACTTTGCACAACAGGATTCTTCAGCAAGCAAACATAGTATTAGATCAAAGTGAAACCTTTTAGTGGCTTTCGATTTATAGCTCGACTGTAAAAGAACTGCTGAAAGATTTATGCACGCTCACTGCGCCGTAAGCGTTTTTTATACCGTGCCTAATACCTTTTATGAGTGTATTGCTCTGGAAATCGCTTTTTTATTACCACAAATATGTTGTAGTTCCAAACAATACAATTTAAAACGTAGGAAATAAAACGTTAACGTACAAGTTTATATTGCTGAATGTTATTGGCTGGCGAGTCTTGCTATTACTTAACGAAATTGACATACCTACCCCTTAAATACAGGATTAAAGGTTAAGTCGACCTATATTGGATCTATATTGGGATGTAGTTTCCATCATTTTTGACTGACTATTAAACACCGTAACCCAAATTAACCGTTCTCAAGTAATAGTACTTTAAAGTTTTTTTTATAAAAATTGTTGTTTTTTTTGTCTATTGTCCTCTTTTTTGTATTTTGTGCCTCTAACTTATTTAGTTTTGGTACTTTTGTGTAGAAGATTAGTTGCTTAATTATTCTGAACACTAAAATTGCAAGTAGTTGTACCAACTGAGTCGTAGTAGACGATGAACAGTATAAAAAAGTTATAAATTCGAAAAAAAATATTTCTTTGATATTAAAAAAAAAGTCTATGACAGTTGTGCTGCAGACAATCGTAAAAATATCTGCGGCTCCTTAGCTTTCTATCAAGGTATAACAAGTTAGGGTATTATCAGGATTCTCTGAAAAAAACGATGAAATACTCCCAGTTAGTAATCAAAATAACGGTTTTACGTTAAGTTACTCCCTGCGCCTATCGTAATTTATGGAATTTGTGCGGTGGTTTGGGGTACGGTGTTTCATAGTCAAATCAGTCAGAAATGATGAAACTACATCCCCTTAAAGGATATAGGTCGACTTAACCTTTAACAATGTACACAGGGTTATTGAAAATACGTAGCGATCCCTTTATGGGGTGATAGAAGAGATTATTAGCTATCAAATTGCCCTAGAGTAGATGGGGCAAAAATGTACCGAATTAGAAAATGATTTTTTCTCTTTTTCTACACTTATTAGAGTGTTAGCAAACTAAAAACACACAAAAAACAACCATTAAATACGTAAATTTCTTTTTTAATCCACTTTGATGTAGCCTGACCCCTAATATCTTAATATTTTTAGTATTTCTTTACAATATTTTTTTCGTAATCGGTACATTTTTGTCCCATCTACCCGAGGGCAATTTGATAGCTATTGATCTCCACTATCACCCCTTAAAGGGATCGCTACGTATTTCCAATAACCCTGTATAAAAGGTTTAAATACCTATTTATTTTGTTACAAAAATCTCTATTGCTTATCCCTTCAGGTGCCAAGTTCCAAAAATTTTCTTTCATACAAACCTTGTCCTGATTACAAACACAACAAAATAAATATTTAGTCAAATAGGTGCAGCCGTTCTGCAGTGATGCGCGTACAAACATTTTAGAAATGTTTTTTATTAATATAGAAGATTAATAGAGAACATTTACAATAAAACGATCCGCTATTTTTAACCATGTTGCGGATAACAAAACCCTCCTAGGAAACGAGATAGAATACATCCAAGATTTATGAACATAATTAGTACTTATACAACCCTATTTTTTACAATTAATGGTGAGTACCACTCATGAAACTGAACAACTTTCCCCAAGAAACCTATGTGCAAAAATGACAAAAAAATTTCGACTTCCCATACAAATACTGTCCGATCAACTGACGACAATAGTACGGGAGATCGAATATTTTTTGTCATTTTTGCACATAGGTTTCTTGGGGAAAGTTGTTCAGTTTCATGTATGAAACTCACTTTTAATTGTGTTAAGTAAAGTTAAGTAATTTGTATTAAAAAAAATGTCATCGTAAGATTGTAAATATGGTTAGATTATAATATATCTAGGGAGATTATGATCTATGAACATTATGCTTACAATATAACGCATAATTTTTAAATAGATTTTATTATAATCTTGGCTACCGTGGTCTGGTTTTCACCCGTCGAAATTTTTCAGTGCTTGATGCTTATGTTTTTATTCAACATTGCTTCATCAAATCTTAGAAGTTTTCACCTCTGAGATCCGAAAGAAATATTTTTACAAATATTTGAACATTCGGTTAAGATGATCTGCGTTATAGATTAATGTTTTATATATATTTTAGCGTTTTATTAACGCTTAAATATACTTAAGTAAAATTTTAAACACTGAATAAAGACGACAATCTCAGGCGTGAGGCATGTTGACTAAAAAACATAAGCATCAAGCACTGACAAATTTCGACGGTTGAAATCCAGATTTCGGTAGCCAAGTGGTTAAGGCAGCCGCCCGGAATGCGGAAGGTGCGTGGTTCGATTCCCGCCTGAGGTTGTCGTCTTTTTTCAGTGTTAAAATTTTTAATCTAACAGTAGGTACTTACAATGTTACGATGACATATCCAGGGTGAAAATATAGACCGTGGTTGGACGAAAAGTACCCTTAATATTGATGATGGCAAATTTTACTAAAAGGAAACATTTTTCAAAAATAATTAATACTGCTTTTAAAAATTTTTGAAAAATCACCTGCTTGAGCCGGGCATCGAACCGGTGAAATGTAAAAAAAATCAAGGATCAATTTCTTTTAAACAACCTAATATCTTAAATTAAAGAAATACCAAGAAAAATAATGTTTTTATTGTAAAGCTTCCTTACTATCTAAAGAAAATAGATTCACTTAACTTATGAATTGCTCAAAATGAGACCCATTTCCACGTATGCACAGACGTATCCTTGATCTTTCTTTAATTTAAGATACTATGTTGTTTAAAAGATATTGATCCTTAGGAATGACTCTTTCGGTTGGTATCATAAAATACAGGATGTATTGTTTTGTTTTTTCATTTCACCGGTTCGTTTCCCGGCTCAAGCAGGTGATTTATCAAAAATATTTAAGGGGATCCTGCACGATATTGTGAAATTTTACGTATTTTTAAGTTACTTGTACTATGCGCTGAATTAGTTAAATACATTAAAAGAACTTACGTAAGTTAGCCTTATCATTGCACAAGGTCGTGGCCTTGTTGAAATTTGAAACAAATTGTTTAAACAACATAAATCTAATGATTAAGAAAAACATTTTTCTTCGACAACTTTCTTAATTTTACGCATGAAACAATAATTCTTACATAAAAATATTTGTATTGATATTCCGCAGGTCACCCCCATCTTAAAAAAGTAAATTTAAATTTTTAACACAAGCGCGTGATGGTTTTGTACATTTCGCAGAATAAAAACATTGCTCTAATCAAATTACTAGGTCTGAAACTTCAAAGCAGAATTGTTCTAATTTTTAATATTAATATGATTGATTTTGCTTTGAAGTTCATTATGAGACTACGTCAGTTTTTGCAATCGGACGGCACCGCGCGGTGCCCTCTTAAATGCAGTTTCAATTATTTTTGAAAATAAAGGAATGTTTCCTTTCAGTAAAATTTGCCATCATCAATATTAAGAGTACTTTTCCTCCAACCACGGCCTTTTATTCCACCCTGTATCTGACAAAAATACGATGTAGAATAATAAGGTACTAATTTCTGATTTAATTTGAAATGATGAGGATCTATAAAATATTACTTTGGTCTGTATGTAGGGAGTAATTTTTAAAAGTAGTAACTAAAGAAATAAGCATTCAAAAGCATTTTTTTGAGTGATATACGAGTAGGTGGGTGTTGCTCAGTTCGTATCAAAGTCATATCAATCATAGAAACACATTAAAAAAATTACTGTCTTCGTCAATCATGTAAAAATAGATCGATTTCTTTAATCTGCGTAGCGTGCATGCGGTCACGTAACCATAACAGTCACTCATCATCATAATCATCATCAGCCTATAAACGTCCCACTGCTGGGCACAGGCCTCCCACGTGGACAATAGCACGTGGGGATATTGGGCCATAACCCACCACGCTGTCCAATGCGGGTTGGTGGGTTTTAACGACTGTCATCTTACGATAACAACCGGGACCAACGACTTAACATACCTTCCGAAGCACGGAGGAGCTCGAGATGTTTTAAATTTGGTCACCCATCCAGCGACCCGGCATTGCGAAAGTTGCTTAGCGGGCAAGATTGCAAGTTTAACGCGCTAGCCGCTGCGCCATCGAGCTTCTCAGTCACTACTGTGACTACAATTTCCTATATTTAGCTAATCTTCTATTATACCTATATAAAATCAATTGGTGTTCATAAGTCTTGCTTATACTCAAAAACGGCGTATACAATATGAATATTTTTTCCTTTTACAGGGATGGTTTAAAAATAAAAAAAAATTGCGAAAATACAGAAAAAAAATCTTTGCTGTTTCTTAGTTTTTTTCGCGATATTATTATTTTTCCTTTCAGTTGAGTTATTATTAGATATGTTATTGGCTTAGTTAAATGTTGACAATAAATGAATACGATTAATCACCCATTAAATGGGAGATTACCTACTTGTATTTATTATTTGTGTTATTGTATTATGATATAAACAAATATTGTTTATATCCCCTTTACAACCGGCTTGTCTATGTGCATTTAACTTTGAACAAATCTCCCCATAACTTATTTTTCCGAACGCGACCGACATTGATTGCTCGTGCACGATCTAGCCCTTCGTTCCCAATATATTCCTAAATAATAACACAAGTTTTGACTCGTCAATGCGGTACAGTACCTCGTCGAAGATGGCAGCGTAATTTGGCGGACGAGGCGCTTCAAGTAAGTTATTATTTTCGCATGTTTTTTAATGGAATATTATTATTAAACTATCTAATTCGGTTTATAATAAACCAAAATATGATATTATTGCTCATTTTTGTAATTATCTTAATTATTGCCTGATTTATTTTACATTAAATTAAAAGATGCACGTTCGTGCGGTTTAGTTTTTACTTATATTTTTTTAATATAAATACAGTGTTTTTTAATTTCGTTGTATGATAAATGTTAAGGGTTTTAGATAAAATGTTTACTAGAAAAAAAATCAACCAGTCTCAGGAAGTTCGAGTGGGTAGTAAGTTCGAATCCTACATTTTATCTAAATCTATAATAGCATTGTGAATGCAAAATTTCAACAATAAAGATGTTAAGGGTTTTGTTTTGGTGTTTCTAGGCTGCATGCGTGACGAAGACATCTCAAGTGTTGGCTGATGGTAATAATTTGAATATCGAGTTATTTGACGATTCAGACGATGAGGATCCGTTTTTTAACCCTGCTGTCTTCGATAATCTAAATGACCTTGATTTACCCGAAGATCCCGCTGATACCCAAAGAGACGAACAGGTGGAAGACAGTCAAGCACCAAACACATCCGCACCAGCACCTTCTTCCGTAGAACCGACAGTGGAACGTCCGAGTCGCTCTGGTTCCCACCCTCGCCGCTAGAGAGTCACTTCCTTTAAAGATAAGTAGCATATGTACCCTGAACGACCAGTTAAGCCGCTAAGAGAACCAATTGAATACGACATTGATAGGACAACTTTAAAATTCAAAAAGGACAGCCAAATGTATCGTGGTGAAAGCCAACAGATGGTAAGAGATCCTAATGTTTTGGTGAAGTGGAAAGACAATAAGTCTGTATTGATAGCATCTAATTGCACTGGGTCAAACGAAACTGAAATAGTTAAGAGGTGGGATAAAAGAACTCGCAGCTACATTGATGTGACGGCTCCCAAAATTATTCAAAACTATAATCGATACATGGGAGGAGTGGATTCGACCAACAAATTGAGTACAGAACATTCATTAAAACCCGTAAATGGACACTGAAAGTGCTGTGCTGATTCACTTTTATGATCTAGCGTTAGTCAACGCTTGGTGTGCTTACAAAATAGACTGTACTTCCAATAATTACAAGCGAAATAAAACAATAGATTTACTAGACTTTCGCCTTGAGATATCTGAGGACTTACTGAATTCTTCTGAAAAACGTCCCACAGAAGGTATGGAGAAAATTGAAAACATAATGCTAAGAAAATTTAAAAGCTATGAAGCCTAACTATACACTTCGGTATGATGGATATCATACCGCATTCGATGACCTAAAGTCACCCAGGTTATGTCAATTGAAACAATGTAAATGCCGCACAAAAATTTGTTGCGTAAAATGTCACGTTTATCTTTGTGTGATTCGAGGACAGAATTGCTTCAAAGATTTTCGTAGTAATTGATTGTTTTAGGGTTCCGTAGCCAAATGGCAAAAAACGGAACCCTTATGGATTCGTCATGTCTGTCTGTCTGTCCGTCCGTATGTCACAGCCACTTTTTTCCGAAATTAAAAGAACTATACGTTGAAACTTGGTAAGTAGATGTATTCTGTTAACCGCATTTAGATTTTCACACAAAAATAGAAAAAAAAACTATAAATTTAGGGGGTTCCCCATAATTAGAACTAAAACTCAATTTTATTTTGTATCAAACCTATATACGTGTGGCGTATCAATGGATAGGTCTTCAAAAATGTTATTAGGGTTTCTAATATTATTTTTTTCTAAACTAAATAGTTTGCGCGAGAGACACTTCCAAAGTGTTAAAATGTGTGTCCCCACCCTGTAACTTCGAAAATAAGAGAATGATGAAACTAAAAAAACTATATGATGTATATTACCATGCAAGTTTCCACCGAAAATTGGTTTGAACGAGATCTAGTAAGTAGTTTTTTTTAATAAATCATAAATTAATAAATAAAAAAAATACACTATTATTAAAACATCGATCAAACAACGAACTACAAGAACTTTTGTATGATGTTACTTGCTGCTACGAAACCCTTCATGGGGAGTCCCACTCTCACTTGGCCGCTTTTTTTTTGTTTAAATTTAAAATAGTGTTCCTAAAATGTTATTAGTTATAAAGAATTAATATTTTTGTTAAATTTTAATAATTATTTTAATATTTGATTAGTACATTGTGATTTAATTACAAAAAAAGTTTAAGGTAATAAAAGTTCTTTTTTATACTAATTATTGCTAATTATTAACCCGATTGAGACTGATTATTGTAATACTTAAATAATTCGAAAAATATATGATTCAATTGTTAAATTTTGTCAAATTTCTTCAATAAACACGACAATATACATAGACGCATGAATGTGATAAGTCAAACTATTTCTAAAGTGCACGGTCATGCAGGCGATTTCCGATTTTTTTTCAGTATTTTTTCTAGGTAGCTTAGACCTCTATAAATACGACCTATATCATTAATTATGAAAAATCTAAACTTTTGTTGTCCGGTTTACTTAAACAATTCCTAATTTTTATTATTATTATATTTTTAATATAAAACGGAGGCAAACTAGCAGGCGGGTCACCTGATGGAGAGCAATCACTGCCGCCCATGGACACCCGCGAAACCAGACGAGTCGCAGATGCGTTGCCGACCTTTAAGAAAGGAATAGGGCTAGGGAAGAAATAGGAATTGTGAAAGGGGGGGGGGGGAGGAAGGGGGTCTTAGTAGACGAACTACTTATATGTATTTGGGACTTGTATACTTGTCAACTACGCCTGGATATTATTATTCTCTTTATTACATTGTTAGGTTGTATTGCATTGTTAGGTTAAATGTTTACAAACTTTATGAAAAACACCAGCTATTTACAATACTATAGCCATTGAGGATTGTACCTCAATGACTATAGCTAAACTGTTATAAAAAATCTTAACCTTGGCAGCGCCAGCGTGGATAGACCCAAGCTATTGGTGGTTAGGGCTGCAGAGTGAGGAACATCCGTGTCAAGGAGTGCCTACTGCTTGTATCTGACCATTGATCTAAGAAAAATTAGCTGTTTTCTATTAACGTGTTATTTAAAATTAAGTATTCAAAAACAGAACGTATGTGTGATGGGAGGACTGTTTCCAAAACAGGATTGGAAACATTTTGCTCGATAGAAAAAAATCCTGAAGTTACCTCTAAAATTTAATATAAATGCACAATGCAATTACGACCGTGTTTTACAATAATAATTCCTATATTTACCTTTTTGATTTCGTTACTGTTTTGGATTTTCAGAAAACTAAACATTTTTACTAACTTTTTGATAAAAATGTAAATGGCTCTTACGAATTACCGCGGACCCTACCACCGCGCAAAACCCGCGAGGGCCCGCAATTTTCGCTGACCGCTTAAACCCCCCTTAATACTATTGGCCTACATTGTCCCACTACTGGGCAAAGGCCTTCCTCCCCTCTGTCCAATATATTTGCGGTCTGCTGCTAGCGTTAGACTATCCTTTTTAAAAATTTTGGTTGTTCTTGTTACGGGTACGTGGTACGTGTTACTCGTTACTCTATGATTTGGTGACGACATATTTTTATTTTTGTAAATGTCGTTACTTCTGTATAAAGCTGTGGTTTCTTGCGCCATTTCTTCTCAGGTTTTTAACGATTTAAATTGCTTATTAACTAAGTTTATTGAATAAATACATTTTGATTTCAGTTTGAGTTCATTTCTATGATTCTCCCACTATTAGGTACTAGATAGGTATTCAGCGCAGTTTTGATTATAAGTGACGGATCTATTACCGTCACAGATATAGAAAATGTGTATCTGTGATTACCGTCATAATTATTATCGACGCCTTCGCACGACTGTCATTGGTCTACCCAATCGGCCGCGATCTGTTTCACGCAACACTAGAAACTCAACCCAATTAGTACAAGTTAGGGTACACTGTCAAAAGTCAAAATACAGACCGAATCTGTAGCGAACACTCACTTGTGTTGTGTCTCATCTTAAACCTGAAAAAAAAGAGACTGTGTACTGTCCCACTGCTGGGCAAAGGCCTCCATCACTGCAATCAAGTCATCGCTACTATTGATAGGTGTTGGCTTAAGCACCACGCTTGCCTAAAATACAGCGTGTTAGTTAACACGAGGGATATATACATATAACTGTGATTCTTAGTTAGTAGACAAAGGAGCGAGCGGGCCGCTAGTAGTGGATATAGAAATAAGTCAATTGTCGCGTGTCGTGTGATCGTGTGTCGGTGTCGAGTTCGTAGCGACTTGATTTGTTTGTTCTGCCACATTGTGGCAACAGTAACCGGAGGCGGCGGCCGCCACGACACCCGTGTTATGTCAACAATGCGCCGGCGCAGCGTAAGGCGCAAGGCGCAGACGACGACAGTTTCTGTCGCCGACACGGGACTACAAAGTATAAGACGTGACCTGTCACGTGACTCCTGAGTCAGGATTCATTTCATGCAGACTAAGTTCAGTCAGAAGAAGTTAGACAGAAGCTACTATTGTATAGTTTTGTGACGCACACATTTACACATATCAGTCCAATAGGACATGTTCAAACGCTTTGTTGGAGAGAACAGCTTTATATTTTCTCTCCACAGCTAAAAAGAGATGTCCCAAATGAATGTTAGGCTAAAAATGGTTTAGGACGATTAAAAAGTGCATGTCAATTTATTAAGACTACCTCATTTTATATTAATAAAGACGAGCACTATAAGCCTTGTGAAGCAGCCAAGGTCCAATAACATCGATACGTTCCGTCCGAGGCCACGGGACGTCCAACAAAAGCTAACTGCAATAATGTTTGTGGCCGTAAATCTCACTCCGCCATTGAGATCAAAGATGGTGGGCACATCAAAGAGCCCGACATGTAGGCCGATAGAGCAACCCAAATGTTGTTGACTATATTCGTTGTTTCAGAAGGATTATCAAAGGGTTTATACAGTTATAGCCCATATTGTGATGAGATTTTATCACTTTATGTTGGAGGATCAATGTCGGACACATTATCGCATCTTATAAAAAGTTTATAAATGTTAATCTGCATTAATAAAAATCAATTGCTGAAATGTTTGTACACGCATCACTTCAGAACGGCTGGACCGATTTGGCTGATTATTTTTTTGTTGTGGTCGTAATTGTCAGGAAAAGGTTTGTGTAAAAGTTTATTTTTTGGTTTGTCACGGGATACAGAATGTTCACGCGGAAGAAGCTGCGGCAAATAAATGTAATATGGATATAGCTTTAAACATCATACATAATAGATTAGAGAAAAAGTTTCTTCGCATTTTTTAAGAAAATTTAAAATATTTTTTAATATAGTTCATTTGTTTACATTTTACATTAACTAAAGTATGTAGGTGCCATTTTGTTCAATAATTTTTGCCATCTTGTAGGTAGGGACATGATCCCATTGCTATAGAAATTTTGGGGCTTCTGATCACAATACCGCGTCAAGAGGTTTTGGCAGTCCTCTCGTGATGTTAACCTGATGCAGTTTAAATAATTCTGAAGAGACCGAAACAGGTGAAAATCTGAAGGTGCAAGGTTAGGACTATACGGCGAATGCATTAACACCTCCCAGCCAAAACTCTCTTAATTTTTACTGAGTGCCTAAAGATGTGTGAGGTATAGCGTTATCATGATGAAAAACCACACCCCTTCTGTTGATTAATTCCGGCCGCTTTCTCTCAACTTCTTGCTTTAATCTCATCAGTTGTTCGCAGTAGAGTTCAGAATCGATGGTCATGCCTGGTGGTAACAGCTCATAATGAATAATGCCCTTCCGATCCCACCACACACACAGCATCACCTTGTTGCGAGTTAACCGGGTTCCACCACAGTCTGTGAAGCCGGACCCGCTGACCGGCCTTTGACCACGACCTTTTTCGCACGTTTGTCGTACGTGATCAACTTTTCATCACCGTTATCGTCATCGTTATCAGATTCTTCAAAAAATTTAGGGTTTCATTACGTTGTAATAAAGAATCCAAAATGAGTATACGGTTCATTAAGGCGCGTCCTCACTGAAAGCATTCGCGTGTAATGAGCATTCGGCGTCGAATATTCGAGTGGTGCAGACGTCGCGTCGCCGTCGTCGCAACGCTGTTCGTGGAACGAATATTCACGCAAACAATACGCTCGAATGCGAGTACTCAGATAATAAAATGAATGAGAATCTATGTAGAAATATTACTGGCCACTTGTAAACATAATTATAACAAAAAATGATCTCAGTGAGGACGCTCCTTTCGAATGCTCCGGGCTCGGATGTTCGACTCAAACGTTTATACTTTTGAACGAAATTGAATGTTTAGTTCGCTGGGCAGAATTTGTTGCTCACCGGCGATTGCTCGTTTACAAATGCTCGGGTAAGAATGCTCTCAGTGAGGACGCTCCTTTAGGTTTCTTTCAGTGAGCTCGTGAGGTACCCAAATCTCGAGCTTTTTTGTGTAACTACCCAGTTTTTTTCAAATGCACCAAAACTGTTTTGTGGTCAATTCCCAGTCCTTCAGCTACGTCGTAACTACTGATATGCCGCTCCACTTCTTCAAAAATGGCATCAATTTTATACGTAATAGGGCGACCAGAGCGACGTGCATCCTTGACATTAAAATTTCCGGATTGAAAAAGCTTAAACTAAATTTATGCTAACAAGGTCACTAAGTCCATAAACCTTGCAAATTTCTTTTTGCGGCTTGCGTTGCATTTTTACCTATTTTGTAGTAAAATTTTAAAATGCATCGAATTTCTTCATTAGATTCACTCTCTTGACAGTAAGAAAAACAAACGAAAATCACACATTTTCCTAATTTGAATTTTGAATTATCTTCTTTACCACCCCCTCTCATCCCTTGGGTGTCGTAAAAGGCGACTAACGGACTAAAGACTGTAGATACATCCAACAGCATAGAGCGGCGATAGGCTCACCACCTGTCACGCTGAGCACATGTGCAGTCGCTATTTGGTGAAAAGTGGACTATGGTAGAGGACTGTTTTTGCTGTCCTCATTGCCTAGTCTCTGACTAACCCTTCGGGGATGGTGGACGTGATTATAGGTACAGCGCGTAAGTTACACCGAGGGACATATTAAGGGAGGACATTATTTCATTCAAGGAGGATTCATTAAATAAAAAAAGTTTTGCATAATTATTCTATTAAATAATTTAAGCGTATTTACTAAACGCGGGAAAAGATCAAATATGATCAAGTATGAAAGAAAAACGGGTCACACCAACCACGAAAGCTACTTATTCAATACCATGCGCGTAAATGAGTCGAAAGCACTAGGGTGCCCAAACATTACGGAAAATTTTATGAAAATTTAACATCGATTTTCTAAATTATTTTATATCCTTCGAGTAGTATTTTTTTATTTGATTATGTTTACCCAGGCTTAAACTACCATAGTATTAAATATAAGGCGACTGCTAGAAACCGCAAGAAACTTCATGGGCTGGTTAGGTCAAGTGTTTTAAACATGACAAAAAAGAAATTCGTGTTTTTTATTTTTAATTAAATAATTCATTTTGTGAATTTTCATTAGTTAGTCTTTGAGTATCTTATTTATTTTAAAGCAATAACATAAGAAAAATAAAATGATAAACAATTAAAAATAACGATTATTAACAACGCGCGGGCAGCGGCCGATCGTTGACCCAACCGTCTGTTGACCCGTCCGCGTCAGCCAGGCGATAATGCAGGCTGTAATGAAACCATTTATTTTCATATTACCAAATGTGCTTATTTTACTTATGTTATTGCTTTAAAATAAATTAGATACCTATTCAAAGATTATCCAATTGAAATTCGCAAAGATTATTTAATTTATAATGAAAAAAGCACGTATTTCTTTATTGTCATTTTTGTCATGTTTAAAACACTTGAACTGACCAGCCCTTGAAGTTTCTTGCGGTTTCTAGCAGTCTCCTTATATATGCTTCAGCCATTTTGTAAAAAATATCATCAAATTATAAGCAAAAACCATCCTCAGTTATCGCTCTTCCTGTTGGTGAAAACCGCATAAAAACCCACTACGTGGCTTAGAAGAAGAAAGCGGAACCTTACAATATGAAATTATGGGTGAGGGTAGGGTTACCATTTAGGAATTTGAAAAGTCCTAACAAAAAGCCTGACATTTCGATAAAAGTCCGGAATTTTAGTCACAAAATGGAAACATTACCTACTCACTTTTTATTTTTTGTTTTTAGATAAATGAGAAATTATTATAGATTAAAGACTTATTTGATATTACTTAAAATGTAGTTTTGTTACTCATATTCCAAAATCCGAACAAATTAAAGAGCCGGACAAACGCCGGACTAGAGTCTAAAAGTCCGGACATGTCTGGATTAATCCGGACGGATGGTACCTAGGTGCGGGTGATCCTCTGCTGGTAATCGAAACCGAGACCTCTGGATCTAAGACTGGTGGTTTAGCCACTAGACCATGGAGACGGTAATTATTTGCTGAGGCTCACGTTCTTTGGAAGACCACTTTGAGCTATTGGCCTCGATTGTTGTCGTCAGATCGCAAAAGATACTTAAAGGCGAGGGCCTATATAAGCATCTAACAGTTAGAGGTACTTAACTCTTTATAACTAATCAATAGCCTGGCTTAACAATAAGTTAAGAGTTAGGATTTTGTTTTGGGGTGTTGAATTTGATTTATAAAGGCTGGGATTCCCGAAATTCCCGAAAATAGGGTATTTTAAAATATGGATTACTTGCAAATCACAAGTACTCAAAATTTGGAAAAAATATATGTTACTCCACAGTCTTTTATCTAGTCATTCCGGCCATTAAATACTCTATTAGTGATACTTTACTGCATCAAATAAAATTTGAAACATCCGTCTAATCGTAATTCAAATATCGTATTACTTGCATTATACTTGGTTTGAAGTTGACGGTCGCGAATCGCGATGTGCAATCAATCAGTCCCCTACTGGTTTCTGCGCTCGGGAATCCTAGCCTTTTTAATTTAATGAATAAGTTTATTAGCTAACATTGTATGGCATGGCAGCCTGTAATTAAGTAGATATAAAAAGCTGTATATGTAACATAGCGTGGTCTTATCATAAATAAAATCAAATATAACTAAATTAAAATAAATTACTATAAGTATCTATAATCAAGCTAAGCAACTACTGCAGGAGTAAATCCGTTTAATGGAAATGTTGATGACGTAGGCAATTTTTATAGTGAGGTTATGTCATTAACTGAAGCAACGTTTCGCACGTCGCGAAGGGCAAACAAAGCTTATTTTATGAAACGTCTGTGATTTCGCGCGTAACGCTCATAAAGCGGGTCGTTATCCAATCGTGCGGTTTGGGAGCTGCGCAAGCGCATTTGTTAACGTTCGCCCGTTGCTACGGAAGTTATGTAGTAGTTACTATACAGGAGTTGGTAGCTGATCGTTTATTTATATGCTAGGATTGCATGTGAGAAACCGTGGTTCAGTCCCAATAGCTTGAAACCCTCCTGGGTTGGGATAATGAGTGACATTGCCTGCACTGAAAAAAAAAATCGGTAAACCCAATCGATTTTTCGGTAATATTCACCGCTTTGGTCAGTAAAAATAGAGCCTATTGTCCAAAGAAGTAAAACTAACTGTTAAGTTAGAACAGTAGATTTTACTGTGCATCTGCAACTGTTTTCAGGCCGGTAATTCTAACTGTTTGTAAGACAGTAAATGATAACAGTAATAGTCCTCTTATGAACTGTTTTTTTGTTTTACTGTTATAAACAGTAAAAAAAAAAAAGGTGTCTAACAGTAGGTTTAACTGAACTATGATAGTACTTATAACTGTCATAAAGTTTAAGCTTACAGTTGATTTTACTGTGTTTACAGAGTACGAACTACATAGGACAACATTAATGAGTACTGTGCGATCCAGTAGAACAAACTGTAAGCAACCAGTTCTGTTCATTGTAAGTATGCATTAATAGTGACCGTTTCGTCACAGTAACAGGTATCTAAATACACAGTAAGGTATACTTTGGTTGCTCATTAAAATATACCTTGCTGTCCAGTTTGAAGTACCTTCAGATATCAGTTATAATAATTGATAGTACACATTAATAACAACCGTTCCCTCTCAGTTATTTGTACAGTGGAGATACTTAATAGTTACTGTGCGAAAACAGTAACAAATACTGGCTGTCTGGTATTAGATACTGTGAGAATACTTTAAAAGATACTGTGAAGGTCGCTATTAGGAAATGTGGGCTCATTAAGATATACCGTGATTATCAGTTATAACAACTGTGGATCCATTAAAAGAAACTGTGCCTCACAGGTTTAAGTACATAATTCCACAGTAACATGCAATGACCGTGCATTACTTAGTACTGTGCGACTCAGTTACTATAACGTATTGTCACATTAACGGGTACTGTAGAAGCTAAGTTGTAAGTACTGCAAGGGAACTTTATTCCGAACTGTTCATTCGCATTGACAGGTACTGTTACATCACAGTAATTACTGGGTACCCAACCCAGTTATTACTACTGTATAACATTTAAAAAATACAGTAGTAATTACTGTGATGTAACAGTACCTGTCACTGCAAATGAACAGTTCCGAATAAAGTTCGCTTACAGTACTTACAACTGTTCATTCGCAGTAACATATACTGTTACATCACAGTAATTACTGGGTACCCAACCCAGTAATTACTACTGTATACCATTACGAAAAACAGTAGTAATTACTGGGTTGGGTACCCAGTAATTACTGTGATGTAACAGTACCTGTCACTGCGAATGAACAGTTCCCAATAAAGTTCGCTTACAGTACTTACAACTGTTCATTCGCAGTAACATATACTGTTACATCACAGTAATTACTGGGTACCCAACCCAGTAATTACTACTGTATACCATTACGAAAAACAGTAGTAATTACTGGGTTGGGTACCCAGTAATTACTGTGATGTAACAGTACCTGTCACTGCGAATGAACAGTTCCCAATAAAGTTCGCTTACAGTACTTACAACTGTTCATCCGCAGTGGCAGGTACTGTTACATCACAGTAATTACTGGGTACCTAACCCAGTAATAACTACTGTATAACATTACGAAATACAGTAGTAATTACTGGGTTGGGTACACAGTAATTACTGTGATGTAACAGTACCTGTCACTGCGAATGAACAGTTCCGAAAAAGTTTGGTTACAGTACTTACAACTGTTCATTCGCAGTGACAGGTACTATTACATTACAGTAATTACTGGGTACCCATCCCAGTAATAACTACTCTATATCGTAATGCTTGAACATTGCGATATACCGTAATATTGAATACTACGATATACGGTAGTAATTACTGTATATCGTAATATTAAACATTATACAATATACAGTTTTATTTCAGTAGGAATATTAGTAATAAATGCAAAAACTTGTAAAAAGTATACGGATTTATTTTTAATAATTATTATTTTAAATATTAGATTATAATTACATTAATGTACTATAATTAATTTTTAATTAATGAACAAGTTAGAAGTAAGTTAATAAATGTCAGTATCTATAGTCTTCTTCCGCTGCGATATTCTGTGATATTGCGAGAGAAAAACAATATTTTGTTTTTAGGTTTGGTGTGTTCCTCCTCACTACCGCCACACCTCTCTTTATTCTCCCTCTTTCTGTTACTTTGGTACTTTCAGTAAGTTTTCCTCTCTCTCTTCGGCAATAATTTATCCACGACTCGGCGGCGTCGGATCAATTTCGGGAAGAAAGAGAGCACCACAGTAAAAGAAAGAAAGAACGTTTGGAGAGGTGTGGTGGTGGTGAGGAGGAACACACCACATCTAAAAAACAAAATACTGTTTCTCTCTCTTAATTTTATTTATATTAACAGATTATATTATGATATCGCAGCGGAAGAAAGCTATAGTCTAAGATCCGAGTATAGAACGACCTTTACCGGGCCGGTTAATGTATGAAAAGTATTTTATATCAAATTAATATGTTAAAAAATATATCGCGAGTGGGTAGGCTGAAAAATTTCAGTCCAGTACCTATTATAAATAATTAAACAAATAATGTACTGGTTTGGTGTGTGTCTTTGTAAATATTTAATTAATCAATTATACTGGACTGAAACTTTTCAGCCAACCCACTCTCAATATATTTTTTAACATATTAAATTTGACAAAAAATATTTTTATTCATTAAACGGGCCCGGTGAAGGTCGTTGTATACTCGGATCTTCTACTACTATGAATAAAAGTATGACTATAACATTTTAACTTACTGCGTACATAAAAGGTACCTACACCTGCAACCTATTTAATATTTAAACATAAATTATAATCAAGATTAGACTTAATTACTATGCTTCTAAGAAAAATGCCTTCTGGCAAAAAGTGTACCTACCTACATGGCTATCACAATACGACTCCGCTCTTGCTGTGTGACGCGTGACGACCAGAAAGCGCGGCTCGTTTTGATCACCTTGCAGCGTTACGGAGGTCACGGAGGTGACATGCGTCGCTCAGCAAGAGCGGAGTCGTATTGCGGTGAGCGAAGCGAACACATCAACTTAGATGGGTATCGTTTTCGGTCAACTGAAACACATAGATTACGAAAAAGATGTCCATTTTGAAATCCAAGATGGCTGACATTATTTAATCGCAAAATTTACACATTGATTTCGATTTAGACAAAATTTAAGACTAGGCTAGGTACGTCCATGGCAACTTAACTAAAAAAATCTCTACTAACACAATAACCGCGAGCTGCTTGCAGCTCGCCCACATAATTATAAAAAAAACTAATTTTTAAATAAAACGTAAAAAAAAAGCTTTTGTGAAAGTATTGCCATTTTCATATTTCCTTTATGTATTGACAGAGAAGTTTAAACACATTAAAAAATCACTTTTTGTGATACTCCTCCATCAATAAAAGATAACAAAACGGAAATACTTTTGAAATAATGTACAAAATATTCGCCAATAATTTAAACAAAAAAAAAATTTTTTTACTAAAAATGACGCTAAATTAAGCGAGATAGAGAGTTGCGCGCTGGGAGCGCAATATTAAGTTATGGCGAGAGGTCCGCGCACGATGTGCATTGTGTATGACTAATATTAATGTTAAACTAATATTTTTAAAAACACTTACTCAATTGTATATTTTATATAAGTATAATATGTAGTCATACAAAATGTACATACTGCGCGGACGTCTCGCCATAACTTAATATTGCGCTTCCAGCGCGCAACGCTCTCCCTCGCTTAATTTAGCGTTATTTTTAATATTCCAGTTACATTTGTGTCTTAGTATTAAAATATAATACAAAAATTTATAAAATATATATTTAGACAGTCGGAAAATTGAGTCAGTTCGCGTCCGCTGTTTAATATAATAATTTTAGAATAAATAGTGACAGTGCAGTGTACCAAGTGAAGACGTAGGTATGTGATTGATCAAACCACTAAGGAACTTTTAATAAAATTATAACTTATAATTTTCATACATTTAATTACCACGTTTTAAAACTAACTACGACACTGTTGAAAGTTTAAAAAGGTCCTTAGAATAAATATTATCAAGAATAAATCACGTCGTGTTAAGGAAAGCCGTGAATTGTATGAGAAAACGCATAAACTCGTGAATAATTCAAGAAAATATTTACCATTTTGAACATCAATTATTTAACTGTCTGGCACAGACACTTCTGGTGCTAAATTAAGTACATAACAGTTGGATATTATTTTCAACAGCATTACTTGTAGAGCATTCATAATGAGCATCATAATAAGTTGATGAGCACAGCCGTGCGATTCTCTAAGCTAAAGCCTTGATAGCTGCGGCTGCCGCAGCGCTGAGAAATGACTCTGTCTCTTTCATATTCATAGAATTGGAAAGAGACAGCAGATCACAGCCATGCGCGCAGCGTCTATGTGTCGCTTAGAGAATCGCATAGCTGTCTATATTCATTAGACTGTGAGGTTGTGGTGGTCGCGGTAGCTAGCGTACAGTGATTTTTTAAGAAATGTCGACGGAAAGAATTAAACAGATGGTATAAGGTCGAGAACAACCATTTTCAACGCAGCGATATTGATCAAATGTGTGGTGTGTATGAAAGAAATGGAAATGTGTTCGAAGTGCTCTTAAGTCAGTCAATAAAGTTTTGCAGATAAAACATGTTACCATTTTGTTTATATTACATCGATCAAGCCCAAGACGGATACAGAAACTTTGTCCTTTGGGATTGCTATGTCAGAAAATGTATAAATTACACGTTGCAAAAACTGCCAAACAGGCAAGCATTCAATAGGATATTCCAAATTGAGAGCCCAAATTATCTTGAAACACGTATCCACAGCCTTGATACCTAATGTTTGGCATTTCTTATACAATATTGTCGACAATCACATACCTGGCTGAAATTTTATTCAGAGTGCCTGCAATTATTATGTATGGCTGAATTGTTAACCTTACATGTAAAAACTTTTCCTGGCGTGTTTGCTGCTGTTCTTGAAGCTTTAGCTCTTCTTCAATATGTAGGATAAAGTTTTTTCTTTATATAAGAAGGTCCAAGTATATGCGGAATTAGCAGAAGAACCGCAAGATTGCTCGTCTCAGGATCTGGGTCTGAAAAATAAAAGTAATCATTTAGTAAGTAATTAAAAAATATCTTCGAAAAAATATTTTATTGTTTTGTATAGTGCATAGTTTTCATATCTGTACTAAAATTATAAAGAGGTAAGATTTGTGTTTTTGAATTAAATAAATAAAATAAATCTTTCCTACAATCACACCAATTATCTAGCCCAAGAGAAGCTTCGAAGAAACTCGTTAAATGGTTACTAGACAACGGATAAACATACTTAAAATACTTAAATACATACTTATTATAGATAGAAAACACCCAGACCCGAGACAATTTAGAAAAACAATAATTTCTGAATTGACCCGACCGGGGATCGAACCCGGGACCTCAGAGATGGTGACACCATGAAAACCGGTGTGCAAACCACCCGACCAAGGAGGTCGTCATGTATGTATGTAACGAATAAACTTAAAAACTACTGAACCAATTTAAAAAATCTTTTACCATTAGAATGCTACATTATCTCTGAGTACATAACATAAGTAATATATTTATTAAAATAAATGTCCACCCGTGTGAAGCCGGGATGGACCGCTAGTTTTAAAATATTTTTTTAAATAAATTACTCACGAATTAAAAAAAAATCATTAAAACCGACTGCGTTTTAAAATATATAGTAGGTAACTGAAAAGTGATAAACAAGCTGTCAATTCTACAATAGAAAATGTAAATGTAAAATGTTTGTAATGTGCATGTATGTATATTTGTAACGCTTTCATGCTAAAACGGCTGGACGGATTTTGATGAATTTGATAAGGAGACAACTTAAACGTGTTGGATTAACACAGTGTAGGCTACTTTTATGCCTGGTAAGCTCGATTAACACCGCGGGGCGTAGCTTGTCTAGTAGGTAATTAAATAAAAATTACACAAGAACAACTCACCACGAGCAAGTTGTTTCAACTCTGCCAGGTGTGTGTTCTTTCTTGCGATCTTGTCAAATGCTGCAAGCAACTTTACTTTGAGCAGAGGGAATTTGTCATCGAATGAGGTTTCGTTTCCTGGGTACCATGCATGGAAGTCGGCAATTAGCTGAAACCGAAATTACTGTGATATTAGGAACCTATATTATATTGTATTATATTATATTAAGATTTTTTAGTAAACTATTGTATAATTTTATGTAGGTAATGGCCCTCGTGGATCTTGATTAACTTAATCTTATTTCGTTCGGCCAATTTGGTTTAATGAGGTGACAAACATAAACAGACACAAACTTTAATAATGTGATAAATACATACCAAGGTCTAATACAGGGAAATTCCTGGATGTACGATTCGTTTTCATTTGATAAAATGCGTTTTAGTCGTTCCTTGTTAGTTTTGTCAAATTTTTCTGCACATAAACTGTAATCGTGAACATTGCTTTTTAGCCATTCTATAATTTCCTGTATCTCCTGGTTAGTGTCGTTGTCATTGTCAGCAGCAATCAAGTCATCGAAATGTGTTGTAGACCTCTCGCTAGATGAACTGGTAGATGGTTTCGGTGTTAATACTTTTTCAAGTGAACGACGTGCCCGTGGTTCAAAGACTTTGTTGCGTCGATACTTTGCCTTTAAATTGGTAATGGCATCAAAGAGTCGACCGTGAGCCCGTCCCAATGACCCATTGGGTTTCGTATAATAAATGCTGCTATTCTCTTTGGGAAACACTTTCTCTGTAAGTAAAACAAGTACATAGATAAAAAATGTAGGAAGGTAGGAGTCGCTACGCAATTCTACTATATTTATAGATATATCGAATATATATTAAGAATATACCTACATCGATATTTAAAATGGATTCACTAACTGATTAAAGTTTGCACGGCGATTGAGCTAAAGCTTCGCCCAAGCACTAAAAATATTTGGCTGATACAGGGTCCTTATGAATAGTGTTAATTGATAGATAACTTACATCGAGATATAGGGACATGGATCTGCATGACGACGAGGTGCTTGGTGACGATAATGCCGAAGTTATTGGTGAATTTGTAAGTCCACCAACATTCTCTCCGTACACTTCCACAAGGTTTTCAAGATTGTCATAAATCTGTAAAATAAAAACAAATTATGTTCACAAAAAAAAAGATTCCAAGGCGTGCCCATATTTTTATACATAAATTAAGACCGGGTGTCGCGAAGGCGTTGCATAAAAAATACACTCTAATTTGTTTTCACTAACTGACGGCAAACATTGCTATCAAAAAGAGATATAAAGTATTTTTAGGATAAAAATAAACATTAATTTTTGTATGGAGCTGGATTTCTGTTGTCTAATAAAAAAATAACCTCGAAACCTTAATTCTTTGGAATTTTTTTAATCTCTTTTTGATAGCAATGTTTTCCGTCAGATTGTGAAAAAAAGTTAATTTTGCTTAAAATTTTTTGTAAGTCCTGCACCCCTTTTTGACTTAACCATGCTGTGTGCTTACATCGGAATTTAGTTTGGAAGCCTTCCACTTCTGAAGCGCTCTTCTAAATTTGGCTTGAGGGCCAATAGCTGGTAATAGCTGGTAGTAGCACCCGGATTTGCTGATCATCGAGCAAAGACAGCGCCTCTATGTCAACTTCATGTTCTTGAATAACAAACATTTATAATTAATTACAGTCTTGCATACAGAATAATACATATATACAGGCAGCGGCACCCACAGCAATCTCAACACAAATTTTCATAAGTAAAATTTATTAGTAAGTAGTTATTAGTAATATTACATTTTACCTCATGCCCAATTTACACGTATTAAGTAGTTTAGTGGTTAACTAAATTTTAACTAAATTTTAAGTGACTTAAATTTAAGTGTGTGTCCATACATATTTAAGTAGTTAAGCTCTTTAGTTCACTCAAGAAGGACGATCAACAACGTAATGAAGTCGTAAATTCTGTGCTTAAATAATGGCTCTGTGTGGTCAGCACATTTAGCCAGTGTCAAGTAAGATATTAAAGTGAATATTTTTTTTGCATAAACTAGATGATAATGAAAATGAGTGATTATGAACGTTTAAAAAATTAACCAAACCCAAACCAAACCCCTTCAGACTTAATAAAGAATTAATTACAGTCTTGCATAGAGAATAATACATATATACAGACAGCGGCACCCACAGCAATCTCAACACAGATTTTCATTAGCAAAATTTTTTAGTTATTTTACATTTTACCATATGTCCGATTTACACGTTTTAAGTAGTATTGAGATCTCACACGGATTTCTTGAGAGAATATGAAAAGTGATGTTGCACGGTTTTGTTTTATTTGCCAACACGTTGACACAGCAAGCGGTTAACGTCCCAGAGACGTTTGCAATTTTGCATGTGCCGGGAATCACAAGACTACTGATCAAACTGAATTCAGAAAGCCATTCCGGCTGTGTGAGGCCAGCCTAAATTGTGTCTGTCCAAACATGTCAAGTGACAAGCCCTGCCCACCAACTTAACCGAAAAATAGACAAAATTCTATTTTAGCTCTTTAGTTGTTAACTTAACTTACTTAATACGTCTATATCGGGCATTACGCACTCAACTGACTGTGCAGTAAGCAAGCTCGCAACACAGTCATGTAAACAGTTCAAACCTGTCAAGCTACTGACTGCACAGTGCACGAGTACTTACAATCCGCGTCACGAAAGATGAGACCTGACGGATCACGTGGTTCGACTTGCGCAGAGAAATCGTCTACCTACTGCGCAAGTCAAATTAGTGGTGTCCCAGGTCCCAGGTTTATCCGACTGTGTAGCGTACCTACATGTAGGTACAAGTATAAACTAGCCATGCCATTCTAACCTAGACATAACAAACGCCACAGAGGTGCAATGGAACCAAGCAAACCCATTCCCAACTTAAAGGAAGATTCATATTATGGCAGATTCACACATCCATAAGTAAGTAAGTAAAACTTACTTACTTACTTATGGATGTGTGAATCGGCCATAATACCGTGTCCACGGGGGACACATTTAGGATAATCTGAATCTCCACAATGTGAAAAATAACACAAGAAGCTTTCCATAATATAGTGTGTAGGTTATTATTATTACCATTAAACTCTCTTAGACGTGAATGAATGGACTCCAACAAGTTAAGTCATCTCTGTAACATAAAATCTTATTAAATTTGGCCATAATATTGGTAGGAACGTACGCTGCAAAGTACCTACTTACCAGTCACTTACCAATAAATTGGTCGAGATATTTCTCAAAGCCCCACTCTTTAAATAAAAGTTCCATGGTTCCTTTTCACACGTGGTACACTGCTTTGTCACTATTTAATTTTTTTCGCGAATTGCGACTATATTTTACAGCGGGCGCGAACTGACTGGCTTCAGATTGTGGCGCGTGCGAGCTAGGGATGCCCGATCTTAATCGATTCACGGCAATACAATCTGCCGATTTTTTTTATCGATTCAACAGGAACGATCTTTGCTCAGATCGAATCGTATGCTTGGAAGATCGTATGAAAAAATCGTATCAATCAAATACAAAAATAATGCAAACTACACGATACTTATGATCTTTGGCAACACTAACACTTCAGCGGAGACGATGTATCTACAACGGTTACGTATCATAAATTCGAAATTTGCCTGTACGAATTTTTTTGGCCGAAAACGTTTTGTAATTTTTTGTTTTCCATAACATCTTCCAAAAGAAAAAAAGTAGTTTTGATAATCGGCTAATAGTTTTTCTGGAAAATTAAAAGTTTGTATGATAAGTTTATGGATTAACAAAATTATGTAAAATCTGGTATTTAAAACTTCCTCATACCGTTCTCGAACAATTGTAATTCGTACAGGAAAGTTTCGAATTTAGGATCTACAACAAAGTAAGATTACCTACACCTATTTGTTGAAATAGTCTCGAGTTACGTACATAAGTAAGACTGCCGTGAGTATGAAATGAAATGAAGATAGACCTGAATTAATATTTGTTTATTTTATACCGCCGCAAGAACATCATAGGTAATTTTGTTCATTGTAGATAGTACTACGATTGAATACGGAGTGTTTTAATTTGTAAGCGTGACATGTCAACAATGTCATATTCATATTCATATCCATTTATTCCACTTAAATTTGTAACAAAAAGTACAATAACATACAGAAATATGTTTGTGTTAGAAAGGTGTTATGCTAGTCACAAATTTACTTTTTCAAGGCATTGGGAAAACATGGTTAGATAATTTAATTATTAAATTAATAAATTTCGTTTTAAGACTGATTTATAAGTAATGTTAAAGGTGGCACAAGCTCATCTACGCAATAAACTATCAGTGATCCTGGGATTTCGTCATGTACACAAGTGTTATTGCGTTTTATTTTTAATATAAATCGTAATGACATCGAAACTCGAGACGAGGTGAGTAGGTACATCACTAATTAACGATGCAACGTGCGGCCGCGGTTAGACAGTTATTTTAAATGTTTTGCTATGCTATGATTCTAATGTTTTAAACAGTTATGGCGGAAGGCCATAAAAATACCTTTCTTTTGTTTAGGTACTTTAGTTAAGCAGAGATGCAAAATTGCTCTTGTTACCTACCTAAAAGAAACAGTAGGGTCTGGTACCTCAATGGGTCTGATATAACTTACCCAAAATGCCAAATATGTACCTACCTACTAACCTAGCGGAGTCTGATAAATCTGGAGTACCTAGATGCATCGGGTAGGTAGGTAATATCAGTGCTCCGTCACTCGCGCTCAGATTTGGGTTAGGTAATTATACTTAATAGTTTTAATTTCACACATAAGTTAGCAAGATGTAGCAAGTAGGTACCTACTTACTAGAGTATTGACTTCAATGATTTTATTGTTTTATGAGCTAGTTCGAGACACTTTTTTTTCTCTTGGGCACCGACAGAAACGATAGAACTGATAGAAATAGTTTTTCGGGTGTATAAATTTGTTGTGGTAGGTAGGTAGGTTGTACTTTCCCATTCGGCACAATACACGACTTGTAGAAAGATTAATTCTCCAGTTTCATAAAGCTTAACACTTAGAACGCGCCGCCACTACACAATAGAAATTCTTTTCATTGTACACTTGATCAGTGCGCTGCCGCAGTTGAAAGGTTAAAACAACAATATTCATATGACTTCGTCGTCAAACTTACTACTTATACTTAACTATGTAGGTGTGACGGAGTCATGTCAATGGAGCCATGACGTTGATGAGCGTTTTCAAACTTTAAAATTAGATTTTATACCAATTACCTACTGGAAGAAATATTAGTACTTAACATTCGATTTATTATTTATCAGCCAATACGTAAGAATTATTTCCCAATAGTAGGTAATCAAATAGCCTATTGGCTAAGTAGGTAACTACGTAGTACCTACCTAGCACAAATCGAAAACTCATCAATCATGATGTAGGTATGTTATACAGCTTTAACATGAGCCCACAACAGCAAATTGTTATGAATATTTTAGAGGTAACAACATCACGCGTGAACGGCTGGACCTTTATTACTTTGTTGTTTGTTATTGTCAGGAGAAGGTTCTTATTAAAGAATTTTTTTTTTTCTTTTTAAATTCTAATTCTATATTCATAATTAAATTAATTAATTAACAGGACAACGTCTGTAGGGTCAGCTAGTTATTTATAAATTTTATATCACATAGGTACAAGCTTTTATTTAACTAGCATGTATATTTGTTCGGGTGAAATCTTGCAACTCAATTTTGAAGCAGATTATCTTCAACCGATTGAGCTGAAATTTTGCATACCTGTGAAAGTCGCCTGACAATGCAATTATGATGACATGGTGGTGATCTGGATGATGGTACTGGAAGGTGGCCATAATAACTTCGCAATGAAAGAACACAACCTCATCGAGTTTGGGCTCGTTTGAATCGTCTTGACGAATAGTTTGTCTTTCAATGGTAACTAGGGTCTGATGATGGAGCTGGAAGGTGGTCATAGGAACTCTGTAATGAAACGACGCAACCCCATCGAGTTTCGGCTCGTTTCATTCGTCTTGACGAGTACTTTGTTTTCAAACTTTTACAGGGTCTGATCTGATGATGGAGCTGGAAGGTGGTCATAGGAACTCAGTAAAGAATCGACGCAACCCCATCGAGTCTAAGCTAGTTTGATTCGTATTGACGAGTACTTTGGTGCTAGATGGTAACCAGAGTCTGATAATGGAGCTGGAAGATGGCCGTAGGAACTCAGTAATTAAACGACATAACCCCATCGAGTATGGGCTCGTTTGATTCGTCTTGACGAGTACTTTGGTGCTAGATGGTAACCAGAGTCTGATGTAAGGTGGCCATAGAAACTCAATAAGTAATTAAACGACATAACCCCATCGAGTATGGGCTCGTTTGATTCGTCTTGACGAGTACTTTGGTGCTAGATGGTAACCAGGATCTGATGATGGAGCTGCAAGGTGGCCATAGAAACTCAGTAATTAAGCGACACGACCGCGTCGAGATTGATTTGTCTTAATGGGTAGACCGTTTTTGATAGGTGGCGAGTGGTGGTGGTTTGGTGGACGTAAATAAATTCTGTATACCTACCTACACGTTCAATGAGTTGAACAGATGAAAAACGTGTCCAGGGATGACTAAAAAGTAAAAAAAAGTAAAAACCTTTCTTTTATTTGTATGCGCTAAAAAGAAAAAAAAACTTTTACTATTCACTTGAAACGTCATTATACAATTTATATTACTTATATAAAAGGCTAAGTAAATACGAGAACATACTTAAATCTCGCGACGACCTTTTATATCGTATAAATTGTATTGTAATTACACAATTTTCACGTGTTTTCCTTTTAGCACATCTAAATAAAAGCTTGTTTTTTAAAAATATGTAAAAATAAATTAAGTTTTTTAGGTAATATTTGCCCAAAACCAAACACGCTTATATCAGATGGAAAAGAGAATCCTATCTATTGTGATTTTAAACTAAACTGTTTAATTCCTTACAGTATGCTACAGAAACTGTTCAGAAGCAGTAAAAATAACTGCTTCGATATTAGTAATACTTAAAAGAAACTGCTTGTATCAGTAAACGCTACATGTTCAAACAGTTGATATTAACTGTTTAGTTCCTTACGTGTGCTACAGAGACAGTTCAGAAGCATTAAAAATAACTGCTACGATATCAGTACAGCCTAAACACGGCAATACTTAAAAGAAACTGCTTGTATCAGTAAACGTTACGTAATCGAACACTTATTTTTAACTATTTAGCTCCTTACCGCGTGCTACAAAAACTGTTTAGAAGCATTAAAAATATCTGCTTCGATATCAGTAATACTTTAAAGAAACTGCTTGTATCAGTAAACGTTACATGTTCAAACAGTTTATATTAACTGTATATTTCCTTACAGTATGCTACAGAAACTTTCCAGAAGCAGTCAAAATAACTGCTACGATATCAGTACAGCCTAAACACGGCAATACTTAAAAGAAACTGCTTGTATCAGTAAACTTTACATGTTCTAACAAATAATTTTAACTATTTAGCTAAGGAGCTAAATAGTTAAAATTAACTGTTTGAATATGTTAAAAAAAACTGCTTGTATCAGTAAACGTTACATATTCAAACAGTTGATATTAACTGTTTAGTTCCTTATAGTATGCTACAGAAACTGTTCAGAAGCAGTAAAAATAACTGCTACGATATCAGTAAAGCCTAAACACGGCAATACTTAAAAGAAAATGCTTATATTAGTAAACGTTACATGTTTAAACAATTAATTTAAGCTATTTAGCTCCTTACTGTATGCTTCAGAATCTGTTTTGAAGCAGTAAAAATAACTGTTTTGATATCAGTAATACTTAAAAGAAACTGCTTGTATCTGTTAACTTTACAAGTTTAAACAGTTGATATTAAATGTTTATATCCTTACAGTATGCTACAGAAACTGTTCAAAAGCAGTGACATTAACTGCTTCGATATCATTAAAGCTTAAACACGGCAATACTTAAAAGAAACTGCTTGTATCAGTAAACGTTACATGTTAAAACAGTTAATTTTAACTATTTAGCTTCTTACCGCATGCTACAAAAACTGTTCAAAATCATTCAAAATAACTGCTTCGATATCAGTAATACTTCAAAGAAACTGCATGTATCAGTAAACGTTACATGTTTAAACAGTTGATATTAACTGATTATTTCCTTACAGTATGCTACGGAAACTGTTCAGGAGCAGTAAAAATAACTGCTTCGATATCAGTACAGCTTAAACAAAGCAATACTTAAAAGAAACTGCGTGCATCAGTAAACTTTACGTGTTCAAACAGTTAGTTTTAGCTATTTAGCTCCTTACTGTGTGCTACGGAAACTGTTCAGCAGCAGTAAAAATAACTGCTTTGATATCAGTAATACTTAAAAAAACTGCTTGTAACAGTAAACGTTACATGTTCAAACAGTTGATATTAACTATTTAGTTCCTTACAGTACGCTACAGAAACTGTTTAGAAGCAGTTTAAATAACTGCTACGATATCAGTAAAGATTAAACACGGCAACCCTTAAAAGAAACTGCTTGTATCAGTAAACGTTACAGGTTCAAACAGTTAATTTTAATTATTTAGCTCTTTACCGCGTGCTACAGAAACTGTTCAGAAGCAGTTAAAATAACTGCTTTGACATCAGTAATACTTAAAAGAAACTGCTTGTATCAGTTAACTTTACATGTTTAAACAGTTGATATTAAATGTTTATATCGTTACAAAATGCTACAGAAACTGTTCAGAAGCAGTAAAAATAACTGCATCGATATCATTAAAGCTTAAACACGGCAATACTTAAAAGAAACTGCTTGTATCAGTAAATGTTACATGTTAAAACAGTTGATATTAACTGTTTAGTTCCTTACAGTACGTTACAGAAACTGTTCAGAAGCAGTATAAATAACTGCTACGATATCAGTACAGCCTAAACACGGCAATACTTAAAACAAACTGCTTGTATTAGCAAACGTTACATGTTTAAACAATTAATTTAAGCTATTTAGCTCCTTACTGTATGCTTCAGAATCTGTTCTGAAGCAGTAAAAATAACTGATTTGATATCAGTAATACTTAAAATAAACTGCTTGTATCAATAACATTACCTGTTTAAACAGTTGATATTAACTGTTAAGTTCCTTACAGTACGCTACAGAAACTGTTTAGAAGCAGTTTAAATAACTGCTACGATATCTGTAAAGATTAAACACGGCAACACTTAAAAGAAACTGCTTGTATCAGTAAACGTTACAGGTTCAAACAGTAAATTTTAACTATTTAGCTCTTTACCGCATGCTACAAAAACTGTTCAAAAGCATTCAAAATAACTGCTTCGATATCAGTAATACTTAAAAGAAACTGCATGTATCAGTAAACGTTACATGTTTAAACAGTTGATATTAACTGATTATTTCCTTACAGTATGCCACGGAAACTGTTCAGGAGCAGTAAAAATAACTGCTTCGATATCAGTACAGCCTAAACAAAGCAATACTTAAAAGAAATTGCTTGCATCAGTAAACTTTACGTGTTCAAACAGTTAGTTTTAGCTATTTAGCTCCTTACTGTATGCTACGGAAACTGTTCAGCAGCAGTAAAAATAACTGCTTTGACATCAGTAATACTTAAAAAAAACTGCTTGTAACAGTAAACGTAACATGTTCAAACAGTTGATATTAACTATTTAGTTCCTTACAGTACGCTACAGAAACTGTTTAGAAGCAGTTTAAATAACTGCTACGATATCAGTAAAGATTAAACACGGCAACACTTATAAGAAACTGCTTGTATCAGTAAACGTTACAGGTTCAAACAGTTAATTTTAACTATTTAGCTCTTTACCGCATTTTACAAAAACTGTTCGAAAGCAGTAAAAATAACTGTTTTGATATCAGTAATACTTAAAAGAAACTGCTTGTATCAGTAAACGTTACATGTTCAAACAGTTGATATTAACTGTTTAGTTCCTTACAGTACGTTACAGAAACTGTTCAGAAGCAGTATAAATAACTGCTACGATATCAGTACAGCCTAAACACGGCAATACTTAAAACAAACTGCTTGTATTAGTAAACGTTACATGTTCAACAATTAATTTAAGCTATTTAGCTCCCTACTGTATGCTACAGAAACTGTTCAGAAGCAGTAAAAATAACTGCTTTGATTTCAGTAATACTTTTAAAAAAAAGGCTTGTATCAGTGCACGTTTCATGTTTAAACAGTTGATATTAACTGTTTATTTCCTTACAGTATGCTAAAGAAACTGTTCAAAAGCAGTTTAAATAACTGCTTTGATATCAAAAAAGCCCGAACATCGCAATACTTGAAAGAAACTGCTTGTATCAGTAAACGTTACATGTTCAAACAGTTGATTTTTACTGTTTAGCTTCTAACAGTTTGCCACAAAAACTGTTTAGAAGCAGTAAAAGTAACTGCTACAATATCAGTAAAGTCTGAACACAGCAAGACTTGAAAGAAACTGCTTGTATCAGTAAACGTTATTGTAAAAACAGTTGTTATTTACTGTTTAGCTCCTAACTGTATGCTACAGAAACTGTTCAGAAACAGTAAAAGTAACTGCTACGATATCAATAAAGCTCATGAACTCGGCAATACTAAAAAAACTGTTTGTTTTAGTAAACGTTAATGTTCAAACAATTGAAATTACTGTTTCACTCATTACTGTATGCTACAATAACTGTTTAGAAGTCAGTAAGAATAACTGCTGCGATATCAGTAAAGCTCTGAAAAGGGCAATACTTAAAAGTAACTGTTTGTTTCAGTGAACTTTAATGTTCATACAATTGAAATAACTGTTTAGCTCTTTACTGGATATGCCCATTTAAGAGTACTGTCAGTAATCAATTATGTCAACATAAAAATAAGTTTACTTAACCGTTTTTTTTTTTACTGTACATCAACAGTTAAAAGTCCCGTTTTATTTTTTTCAGTGTGAGTGTGTCTCGTAGCAGTGAAATAATACTACCACCCCTCTCTTCCCTTGGGTGTCGTAAAAGGCGACTAACGGACTAAAGACTGCACACTCAGCAACAGCATAGAGCGGCGATGGGCTCACCACCTGTCATGCTGAACACATGTGCAGTCGCTATTTGGTGAAAAGTGTACTATGGTAGAGGACTGCTTTTGCTGTCCTCATTGCCTACTAACTACCCTTCAGGGATAATAGTCATGATTATATGTATGTATGTATGTACAATAAGGGAAGTCATGAAACCTTATCGGATATCGGCTAAGTTTTGCAAAGTGATTACCGAACAAAACAACGTTCAGAGACGCAATAAATAGGCTTACCATAAGTCCCGGTTTGGCCGGGATTGTCCCTGTTTCAAGCATTGGTGCCGGACTCCCGGCGTCCCGGCCGGATTGGTATTTTATCCCGGTTAACCGTCGGAACGTGTATTAAGAAAAATAAAAGTACATGCCTATATGGCATGTACTTTTATTTTTCTTCATAGAAGTAACTCAGTAATTAATATTATAAAGGCGAAAGTTTGTGAGCGTGTATGTTTGTTACTCTTTCACGTAAAAAGTACTGAATGGATTTTGGATGAAATTCGGCATACAGATAGTTTATAACTTGGATTAACACATAGGATACTTTTTATCTCGAAATTCCCACGGGAAAGGGAACCGCAAGCGGCCGCAAGTTGATAACTAAAAGCAATGTCAATTTCTGCTTCAGCGGCTATTCGGTACTGTGGGTATATCTTTCCTTTACTTAATTTAGGTACATAAAGTTTTTTTTAATAACAAAATAAAACGTCGTTTGGTAGAGCATAAGTAATGTGTTTTTCTTCAGCGCCACTATTTTTTGTTTTTTTATTTGGTCTTTTGCCGGGACAGGAGTCCCGGTTTGGAGTTCCAAAATTATGGTAAGCCTAGCAATAAACGCAATACGAACAGATACGCGACGCAGGCTACCTTAGCTACAATAACATTAGATCATCAGCTATGTTTTATTCAACAATTTATTGTATGGAGTCCAAGCTAAACAATCGAAGCGTCGCCGTCGCGGCGGTCTATTGGATACCTAATGAGAGATGTCAAACAGGGATAAGTGGTCTGTGGTTACTACCTACGTGCCTCCAAAACACAATTCATTTTTTTACATCGATGCCTTGATAATGCAATAAATTAATTAATGCCGTTAATTTGGTGTAGTAGCACTATTCCGAAATCGCACCATTCCGAAATCGCATTATTCCGAATTGCCAATTAGGTGTCGAACTCATAGACTGGGCTGGCTGGGGACTTTAATGTAAACATTCTTGATAGTAACACATCAAAATGTAAAATATTAAAAAATACTTTGCTTAAATATAATGTTAAGTTCACCATAAATGAGCCAACTAGAATTACTCCTGAGTCAAGTACCTGTATTGATAATATTATAACTAATTTAAAGACCTTTAGCTCGAAAGTATTACATCTTGGCTTATCTGATCATTCAGGACAACTTATATGCGTGCCATGTAGCCAAAGCTTAATAGAAAAATATTGGTATATATATAGGCGAGATATAGATAAAAACATAGAAATATTTATAAATTATATTTCACAGTTAAGTTTTTCTGATATTTATTTGTACAATGATGTAAACATGGCTTTCGTTACATTTTCAAAGTTATTTAATTTATTTTACAACTTAAGTATACCTATGACTAAAATTAGAGTAACTTATAAGAGAAAAGGAAACTGGCAAACAAAAGGTATATATAGAGCAAGCAAGATAAAAATAAGTTTACATCATCAAATTATAAATAAAAATAAAGCATATCTTATCCCATATTATAGAAAATATGGTAAAATCTTAAAGTCAGTAACGCGTAAAGCTAAACGAATATCTAATATTTTATTAATAAATAAAAGTACAAATAAAACTAAAGCAACATGGAATTTAATAAGAAATCAAACTATTCCAGTAAACAATTTTAGACCCACTATAAATAAGATCACTATAGGCGACCGTATAGTGACCAACGTAAAGGATATAGCTGAGATTTTCAATAGCCATTTTACTACCTCAAATTTGTCCCCTAAATAACTACCGGACTTCTACTGTAATCTTAAATAGCATGTTTCTTGCCCCTGTTGATGAAACTGAATTAAGGAAGATTGTCATGAGTTTTAAAAATAAAAAAAGCTGCGGTTATGACAGTATTCCAATGCAAGTTATAAAACGTTCTCTAGAATACATCAGTAAACCTCTTCTATATATTTTAAATCTAATGATTGAAACGGGTGTATTTCCCGATGAATTAAAAAGAGCTAAGGTAAAACCATTGTTTAAGAAAGGAAGCAAATGTGACGTAACGGACTACAGGCCTATAGCACTACTATCTAGTTTTTCAAAGATCTTTGAAAAAACTATTTATAACAGACGTTTAGACTTTTTCAATAAAAATAATTTAATAAATACAAATCGATTCGGTTTTCAGAAACAAAAATCGACTACTTTAGCAATGTTTATAACATTAAAAGATATATGGGAAGCTTTGAATAAAAAGAAATCATGTATTGGATTGTTTCTAGACATGTCTAAGACATTTGATTGCGTAATCCATGAAACCCTTCTATATCAGCTTGATAAATTAGGTATTCGGGGAATAACACTAAAACTACTGGAAAGCTACCTTAAAAATAGAGACCAATACACAGTAATAGATACTTTTGTTAAGATAACTAAAACATTTAAAGAGGTAAAATCTGACCCTAGAGCGATGCTTCTAGGTCTACCACAGGGAAGTATTCTTGGCCCTCTTCTTTTTTTAGTATATGTGAACGAACTCCCGAATATCACAAACCACTTATGGGTTATGTTTGCTGATGATGCTACAATTTTCATACCCAATAATCAAAATGATAACATTAAATTTGAAAAAGAAATAATTAAAACTTTAAATGAAACCATACGTTTTCTAAAATCATTAAATCTGACAGTTAATCTTTCCAAAACAAAAGTAATACAATTTAGAAACTATAAAACAAATCAAATTAAACTAAATATAACGACTGAATGCAAGTCAATCATTGAAATTGTTGATTTCTTAGGTGTAAATATTGACTCACATCTAAATTGGAAGTTGCACATAACTAAAATTAATAATAAAATATCGAGCTACTGCTATGCCCTATCTATACTTGCGGAAACATCATCTGTAGAAGTAGCCAGAGCCGCCTACTTTGGCCAAGTTTATCCTCTTCTAACTTATGGAGTTATTTTCTGGGGAAACTCTGTTAATGTAAAATCTACCTATATACTACAAAAGAAATGCTTGAGAACTATTTACAGTATGTACTCTGATGACACTCTGAGAAATGTTTTAGAGAAAAGGGTTATTTGACACTGACAGGTATTTATGTATTAGAGATGGCTCTTTTTATAAAAAGCAATATTCAGTACTTTAAACTTAAAAGCACAAATAATTGTAATTTGCGGATGAGATATGCATATGACTTGGCTCTACCAAATATTAATAATGCCCTGTATCACAAGAGTGCCTATGTAACAGGAATCCAAATATTCAATCATCTGCCCACAGATCTTTTTTTTTTTTTTTTATACCATGCCCGGCAAATGACCCCACTCCACCTGATGTTAAGTGGAAATGAGGTCCAAGCGCGAGGACAACTGGTGCAGCGTAAGAAACGTAGCATCAGTCATCCTCACTCTGCCGGCCCACAAAGTGCTTCTTCACGCCTCGTTTGAAGGACCCTATGTCATAGGTAGGAGGGAATACGTGTGCTGGTAGACTATTCCATCTTTTGGAAGTGCGGCAAAGAAACGAGTCACCAAATTTCTTTGTGCGTGATGGAATGTTAGAGACTGTAAATTGGTGACTCCGGAGAGCAGCACGCGTACTCCTATGGAGGAAGGGAGAAGGAGGGATGAGGTCAAAGAGTTCTTCAGAGCACTCGCCATGGTATAAACGGTAAAAGACGCTGAGTGACGCAATATCTCTACGCAATTGCAAAGGCTCGAGAGTTTTAGTGACCTCTGCATTGCCGATAATGCGCACAGCGCGGCGTTGCAATCTGTCCAAGGCATCGAGAAGGTACTTTACGGAGCCGTCCCAAAGGTGAGAGCAATACTCCACGCAAGACCGCACCTGTGTCTTGTATAATAGACACAACTGATCAGGCGTGAAGAATCGCCGCACCTTGTTCAGGACACCGAGTTTACGTGAGGCATTTTTAATCACGGTTTCGATGTAGTCCTTTTGGTTCAGATCGCAGCGGATATCCATACCGAGCACGTTAATACTGCTCTGCAGGCCTAGAGATGTACCCTGAAGAGAGGGAAGGGGAAGGAATGGCGACTTTTTCGCTGTGAACGCGCACACCTGTGTTTTCTTGGCATTGAACTCCACCAGATTATCGGAGCCCCATTTAGAAATGAGGTCCAACACCCGATCGAGCTCAATGACAAGATTTGCTCGCTTCATTTTGGTGTCTACCCGCCCAGCCGTTGGGTGCCCGTTATATCCCCCATGCACTGTGCTATCATCTGCATAGCAATGAATGTTTCCAAGAGGAAGCATGTCATTGATATGCAGAAGGAACAGCGTGGGGGATAGAACGGAGCCTTGAGGAACACCAGCGTTCACTGACATGAACCGCGAAGCGCATTCATCCGAAAGGACACGGATTCTACGCTCATGCAGGAAGCCGGCAATCCAGGTACAGAATTGAGCGGGCAAACCGTATGCCGGGAGCTTGGAGCGAAGAGCTTTGTGCCAGACCCGATCAAAAGCCTTGGCTATGTCAAGGCTAACTGCGAGTGACTCGCCACGCTTGTCAATAGCCTCACCCCAGAGATGTGTGACGTACGCTAGAAGATCACCCGTTGACCGTTTTGGCCGAAACCCATATTGACGATCGTGAATTAGGGAGTGATCTTCTAGGTATCGAATAAGCTGTTTGTTCAATATTCGTTCTAGGATCTTACACAACACTGAAGTTACGGCTATAGGGCGGTAATTAGTCGGAGCTGACCGATCTCTTTTTTTAGGGATCGGTTGCACATTAGCTTCTCTCCAAGATTCCGGCACACAACCCGAAGAGAGCGAGAGACGGTACAGACGCGTTAACACAGGGGACAACTCCGCTGCACACATTTTCAGAACTATTGCTGGGATGCCATCAGGACCGTTAGCTTTCCGGACATCGATTGACTGCATTTCCGCACGGACATCACACTGCCTGATTTTAATATCAGACATTGTGTGGCCACAGTGAGGAATTGAGGGTGGCTGTGATCTAAAAGCCTCAGTAAATTTAAGCTGTTTTAAAATTAAATTAAAAAGATGGCTTATAGATAAGACGTTCTACAGTTTGACTGAATATTTTGGTACAAAAACAGCATGGTAGCTGTTTCTATGTAACATGTAAAATTGCAAATAACACACTAAAAATTGCATGCCCGACTAGGGTAAATTGTTTGCTCCCATTATTTTATGCATAACACCTGCTATGTATTTACACAGTTTTATGGCAATAAAAATTTATCTTATCTTATATCTTATCTTATCTAGATGAACAACAATTCTGTACAATTCTGTATTTCATAGATTGTTGAAAAAAAGAAGCAAGTGTAATTGATCGCAAAATAGATCAATCGGCAGTTAATTTACGTTGATACCTTGTTTCTTCGCCTATTTGTCCGATGCCACGTTACTTCGAAAATGTTTGGCAATAATTTTTCTTTGCCAAAATTTTTTGCAGAGAACAGTGTTTTGAAGATACGTAGGCAACCCCTTGAAAATCCGTAGGAAAGCCAGTGCTTATAAATTTAAAACTTTACTCTAAGCAGTTTTAACTCTCAGTTAACTCTAAGTGCCCGTAAAGGCTTAGATTGAATAAATTACTTTAAAATGTCTTTGATTTGTTAACGCTATATATAGGTAGCATACATACATACATATAATTACGACTATTATCCCCGAAGGGTTAGTCAGAGACTAGGCAACGAGAACCGCAAAAGCAGTCCTCTGCCATAGTCCACTTTTCACCTAACAGCAACTGCACATGTGCTTTGCGTGGTGGTGAGCCCATCACCGCTCTATGCTGTTGGATGTATGTGCAGTATTTAGTCCGTTAGTCGCCTTTTACGACATCCAAGGGAAGAGAAGTGGCAGTGGTATTCTTTCACCGCTACCCGACACGATTTCTTTTGTTACTCGTACTTTCTTTTTATCCTACTAATATTATAAATGCGAAAGTTTGTAAGTATGGATGTTTGTTACTCTTTCACGTAAAAACTACTGAATGGATTTGGATGAAATTCGGCAGACAGATAGTTTATAACCTGGATTAACACATAGGATACTTTTTATCTCGATATTCCTACGGGAACAGGAACCACGCGGGTGAAACCGCGAGCGGCCGCTAGTATTTTGATATTTCGTAAGAGAGTGGTTTCATGCCGCGAGCGAGTCGGCACAATTCGTGCTGCAACGTAAAATGTCAACAGTTTTTTTGTGGTATTTCCGGGTTTTGCGGTCTTTATTGCCTAGTCTCTGATTAACCCTTTGGAGAAAATAGTAGTTCAAAATAGTCTCTGATTAACCCTTTGGAGAAAATAGTAGTTCAAAATAGTCTCTGATTAACCCTTTGGAGAAAATAGTAGTTCAAAATAGTCTTTGATTAACCCTTTGGAGAAAATAGAAGTTCAAAATAGTCTCTGATTAACCCTTTGGAGAAAATAGTAGTTCAAAATAGTATCTGATTAACCCTTTGGAGAAAATAGTAGTTCAAAATAGTCTCTGATTAACCCTTTGGAGAAAATAGTAGTTCAAAATAGTCTCTGATTAACCCTTTGGAGAAAATAGTAGTTCAAAATAGTCTCTGATTAACCCTTTGGAGACAAAAGTAGTTCAAAATTAAAAAAAAAAACAAAATTCAATATTTCTTTATTCAATAAACTTAAAATGAGCATTTTGAATCGTCTAAACTTAAATTTACTTTTTTATTTGGATGGATGGGCAAACCCATTCACGAAGTCTTTTGAGCTGTGGAGAAGAACGGGCGCAAGAAACTCCACAGATTTATAATAATATAGAAGTAACTTGGAAGTAACGACATTTACAAAACAAGATGTCGTTACCAAATTATACAAGTTATGCTCATACATGCACTATGTCCATACATATTTGTCATTAACATAATCTTCCACTTTATAATAACCTTTCCTCATGAGGGTTTTTTTCAACATGGGCTTTAAATGTATGTAAAGGCATTTCAGTAACATTTAGTGATTTAGTGGAAGTTTGTTATAAAACGTTACACATTTACCCAAGAAAGAGCCACCTGTTTTATGAAGTGTAAAAGTAGGGACGGCAAGCTTATTTTTCCTACGAGTGGAAGTTAGTTTGTGTATGTGTGTATGTATTAAAGAAAATACGTGGTCGCGTCGTTGCACGGCCGCGGCGCAAGTGGGTGACGCGGCGCTATTTCGGGCGCGCGGTGACGGCGCACACGTAGATATCGCGCGGCTATTTATGCACAGCCCCCCTTCCCTTGACGGAAATATTGTCAAGTTCAATCCTGAAGCAGGTTCAGTCCTCTCGGTGCATGTTTTTTTTACTATCCTTCCATTTTAAGACATTAAGAGCAGACAATGTTACTGCCTTGCACTGTTTGAACTTTTAGTAGGTATGTGGGTGCATTGAATATTTGAATTGAGTTGAATCATCATTATCAACAGCCACCAACGTCTTATATCGTTGTTATTGTGAAGAATTGAGTTTATTCCTATTAACAGTCATATTTGAATACTTTTTTGAACACTTTTATGTTATTTTATTTTCTTTTTTTACCAAATATTTTTAAATATTATTGTTAGTAGGTAAGTACGCATGAAGGAAATAATGTTTTATTCTACTACATTTAGCTGCTGTGCTTCGTACATAAATAATACGAGTAGATATACCATGTTGTGAAACTCTGTTATTGCATAAATGTTATTTACGTACAAGATTATGTTAAGCATGTTTGTTAAAAAATAGCTAGAATAGAATAGAATAGAATACAATAGAATAGAATGGAATAGAATAATTTATTATGCATGATGATGATGCGGTACAGTAGCGATCTTAATCAAATCTAAGGAATAAGTGCAAGACACATTCACCCAGTTTGGGCATGCAATTAAGTAATAATAATGAAGTTAGGTATTAATTATTTATAAAAACATCAAATCAATATAATTTTCAATTAAGTTTTAATATTAAATATTATATAAAATTTCAACCTTAATAATACATACAATATTATATTATTCGCTTAAATGTCAAAATAAAATTAAAATATTAGAGGTTTAACAACATTCAAAATATTCCTTCACACTATAAAAACAATCTGTGTAAGCCATATCTTAAGTTTTTGTTTAAATCTATTTAATGTTAGACTTTTAATGTCGTTAGGGAGCTTATTATAAATTCTTACAGCTATTGAGCGACTGTTCCTAGAACGCATGGCTGTTCGCATAATTGGCAAAATTAGTTTATTGGGTTGCCTGCGGCTGTAATTACTAGGGATATCATATAGACACCTAAACAATTTTGGATGAGCTCTTACAAAAACGCATATTTCATATATATATATATATAAACAAGGGACAGTTAACACATTTAATTCTTTAAACAGTGGTCTATATGAAACCAAACTGTCGACATCGTACATCGCACGAATGCATGACTTTTGGGCAATAAAAACCTTATTTATATGACATGAATTTTCCCATAATACTATGCCGTATATTAAAATAGAACAAACATGACCATAATATGCTTGAAGTACTGTTTCTTTGCTTGTAGTTTTCCCTAATTTCCATAAGGCATATGCATAAGAGTTTATTTTACTAAACAATTTGGTAATATGCGTTTCCCATGTACATTTATCGTCCAGTATTAAACCCAAAAAAGCAACGTCATTTGTTTCTGTCAACAATGTATTGTCCTGACTAATTAAAAGATCTTTCTTGATTCCGTTTTTGTTAGTAAATTGAATGTATTTGGTTTTGTCTAAGTTTACTTTAAGGTTGTTCTGTTTCAACCAGTGTATTACTGATTTTAAAGTCTTATTTAATTCTGTGCAATAGTTATTAATGTTAAGGCATGGGATAACTACAGATATGTCATCTGCAAACAGAATACAAGGGTAATTTATATAATCAGGGAGATCATTGATGTAGATTAGGAAGAGCAGAGGTCCAAGGACACTCCCCTGAGGGACACCAAATTTAGTTACTTTAATGTCAGATTGATGAGACCCAAGTAGTTTTTGGTTATTTAAATTTGAAACCTCAACGCATTGTCTTCTGTTACCAATATAAGACCGGATCCAGTCAAGGACTAGGCCTCTGATGCCATATCTCTCACATTTCAGAAGCAGCAACTCATGAGACACGTGATCGAAAGCCCTGCTCATGTCAAAAAAGAGCTGTTGAGTTTCCTATATAAATAAATAAATAAATAAATTAAGTCCTTATTCCTAAGATCATAAGAGTTAGTAGCGGTTTAAAGTGTTCTATTGTTTCAAAGAAGAAGAGGTTGGGTAATTTCGGACTAATTTCTCAACAAGCAACGTTCAACAAAGATGAAACCAAATAACGCTGTTGGAGTACAGTTCATTTCTTGTCCTAACCAATACAAACACAACAAAAAAAGAATTAGTCAAATCGGTCGAGCCGCTCATGAGTTATGCGCTTAGTAACACTTTCGCCGATTTTTTTTATGATGATGACTATGACAGTGAAGTCAATATCTGAACATAGTGCAATGAAACATTTTCATAACTAAGAAACCTACATTCTTTAGCATCATACATTAAAAACAAAAGCTTTTTTTCTATCCTTTGAGTACCTGCGCGTACGTATGGCTACTCAGAGAATTATTGTTTAGCGACTATAATTATTTACCTAAAAAAATCTATCTTCATGCCCAAAATTTACTGAATACATTGTTTTTATCTTTTATCTTTATCTATCTTTAAAATTCAGCAAAATCAGTTTAGTGGTTTAAGCGTGGAAGCGTAACAAACCACAAACAAACAAACAAATAAACAAACGAACATACAAACAAACTCGCTTTCGCATTTACAAAACTAGTTACGATTAGGTATATAGATCGGATATAACCTATTTTAAGTTCCGTGAGATATGGTTTGCCTACGACGCACCGCATAAACTAATCATTAATATTATATTCGTGCAACCCGACTGGCGACGAGTGACTAATAGTAATAAATAAATAATTGATTTATTTATTAGTTACGTTGATAAACTTGTTTCTGACACAATTTTCCTTGATGTCAGCATGAGGATTATAGTATTGCAACTAATGATTTACTGCTAAATCTAATCCGAGAAACCGCAGAATCAAAGTTTGGCAGTACTAACTACCAAGTACTATCAGATCGTTCCTAGAACTTGCATAGGTATTAATTCTGATGTGGACGCATTATTCGTCAATGCGTTTTAAATAGAATGCTATTATGAACGTGTGTATGATAAAGACAGAGCAACTGTCGCCGAAGACGGGTCGTCAGCACTGAGTCATGAAATGAGGTGGGAGTTTTTGATGGTTTTTTTTAAGAAAGCTTTTCCTGTTAGTCGCTTTATAATTAAGGGGGTAGTTCCTTTATACACAGCGTCTTTTAGTAACGAAGCAAACGCGATACCGAACCCGCTTTTAACAAGCGTGGAGATTTAACTAAAAGGCCTGACATCATGCTGAGCTGGCACCTGTTAGTGTCAATTATTTTTTGAATTTTTGATGTAGTAATGTGTGTTGTGAAGGTACTAATAAATGTTTTCTATTCTATTAAAACAACACCCATCAATTGTGACTCGATTTCAATTATAGAGGCCTTTGCCCAGCAGTGGGACAGTATACAGGCTGTACTTTTTATGCGATGGACTCACCACGCTGAACACATGTGCAGTCGCTCTTTGGTGAAAAGTGGACTATGGTAGAGGACTGCTTTGCGGTCCTCATTGGCTAGCCTCTGACTAACCTTTCGGCGAAAACTGTCGTTATTATAGTAGGTATGTATATAAGGTGACTGCTAGAAACCGCAAGAAACTTCAAGGGCTGGTCAGGTCAAGTGTGTTACACATGACAAAAATGACAAACAAGGAATTCGTGTTAGGTACTGATCGCCCAGCTGACGCGGACGGGTCAACAGCCGGCCGGCCGTTGCCCGCGCGTTGTAAATAATCGTTATTTTTAATTATATTCATTTATTTTTCTTATGTTATTGCTTTAAATAAATAAGATACTCAAAGACTATCCAATTAAAATTCACAAAATGAATTAGATATTTCATTAAAAATTTTAAAAACACGAATTCCTTTTTTGTCATTTTTGTCATGTTTAAAACACTTGACTTGACCAGCCCTTGAAGTTTCTTGCGGTTTCTAGCAGTCACCTTATATATGAATTTTTCGCCAAAACTTACTGACTTCGAAACATTAAGATCTGCATTTATGTATATTACCGGGACTTTAGTCATCCTCTTCTTTAAAAGTATTTTTAGGAGTGTAAACTTTCTGATGCAGAAAATTGATCAAGTACCTACTTAACCTAACCTAAGATTCTAAAAAGATATTAAAATTACGACCGTGTTTTATTAAAACGTCCAGCTGTTAATCTATTTCGATCAATTACATCGTCAATCTGAGATCGAAACGGCTCGTAATATGCTTTCTGACCCAACAAATCAGTTTTATGAGCAAAACAATTGTAGCTTTACAGTTTTCCAAGAAATCAAAAATGAAGCTCTATTTACTCGCGTTTATTATACATACGAGTAAAAGCGCTCGGCCCGATATCTTGGTGTCACGAGAGTCAAGTACTAATATTTCGCTTTCTGTTTCGCCTTCTTAGGTATGAAAACCAAAGGTTGTCAGGTACAGATTGGTTTTAGCGTTAAATCTTTTGCACAGACTATATAAGATTTGGAATGTAAAACTTTTTCACATTGTATAACTATACTTATATCTATTGAAATGAAAAAAAAAACGGACTAACTCGCGTTTAATTTACTATATTACATAGTTTTTTGTGACCACGGACCCTGTAAAGTGTTAAGGGTTCGAAACGTCAGGTTAATATAAAAAAACTATGTAATACGTATAGCAAAATTAAACGCGAGTTAGTCCGTAAAAAGTGTTACATTTTAATGTGTAGTACTCGCTTAAACCTCAGAAAACAATAAGTATTTATCTAGTTTGAACTGAAAGTGAGTTTGTTTGTTTGTAACGCTTTCAACGGATTTGATTGATGCGTTTTGGTATAGAGATAGATGGGGCTCAAATAATTAACCGAATTTAATTAAATCAATGAAAAAATAGGCCTAATATTAGACTGATAGACAACATAATTGTTCCGTCAGTTCCGGGTGCGGCGCCTGACCGTGCATCTAAACTGAGGTGTGACTTGTCCGCCTGTCGTCGCCGGTTTCCTAACGCCGTCCCCATGCCAACAGCAGCATGTGTTTGTGCAATTAACAGCACATTGTGTTTACATAGGCATCTAGCTCTTACATAGTCCAAAAGGTGACACAAAATTTTCTTGGATTCCTGACATCTAGGTGTACCCGGAAATACCCCATGAGTGTTCCGCGATTTTTGTAGTTTGCGAGCTATGATTTATTTTTAATTTTGATAAAAATAATAGCTCGAAAACTACAAAACGCATGGAAACCCACATGTGAAATCCTGATGTTCTGAATATTTTGCACGTTTAATAATAAATTATTTAAAAATGTTAGTGGTGGTAATAAACCTCCTACTACCGTGATATATTTGGACTAATAAACATTAAAACATGTCCTTTTAAAAGAAAGCATTTAAAGAGTGTCCATCCAACTACATGGAGGATAAAACTGCTTGGTCGTCCGTGAACTGCTCTAATAAAATTATTTGTAATTTTGACAAGGTATAGCGGCATATGTCATGTCGTTACTACTTATTTAAAGCTATTAGTTGCTTTTGCCTCTTCTTTTTCACAGCTGAAAGATGCCCTGTACAGGTAGTTGGTAGGGATAAAATGACGAATTAAAATGTTTAAATAAAGACTTCGCTTTTACAATAACATTTAGTATTTAGTAATTTTAAATGTTTTATTAGTAAAATATGTACCTAATTTACATTAGTGAAAACTAAAAATCAAATACATATTATTGGAAAAAATAATAATGATTGTAATTATTTGCGATTCATCGGTAGTGTTTATGAGTTTTCGTCAAGGCAAGCCGGGCTTTTCGGCTTGTATATAGGTACCGTCACTGTCTGGGGATAATACTCGTAGATATATTCTAGTGTATATGTATAGGCTAAGCAGAACTGAAGTATGATTGCAACATTGCACAAACGAGATATTTACATTAACGTGCATTAACATTAAATTGGAACACACGCGTAGCATTCTCAGCAATTAAGGCAAGGTGTTAGTGAAAAAATAACATAACACGTTTTTAGAATAAATTTTAGAAGTAGTAAACAGTAAAATTAAAATCTGTGAAAATTAGAAATATTTTTGAGGCTTTATTCTGTGCAACATACCCGATGGACACACGATTTGATAAAGTTGGCTCTATAGAATAAATTCACAAAATTACATATTTTTGTGTCATTTTATCTTCTTTTCTAGTTTTTATTCTTAAAATAAGTGATTTGATACTATGAGTTATTTACCAAAATGAAGTTCATAGATAACTTGAGAGATTATAACCGATAGTTTTTTTTATTTACATCTATCAAATTTTATAATATAAAACGCGCTTTTACGTGCCCCTTCGCGGTTATACCCGTCCCTTACCGTTCGTACCGTCGAGAGAGCGAGAGAGAAGCGCTCGAAATACCTCCCCTTAAGAATAAGGTCGCTGACTAAGTTGATTGCACAGACGTATAGTGGTATTAATTAATTATAAGAGAAAAAAAAGAGTAACACCTAATATTAAAATTAAAATATTTACAAACTTACAAAAATAAATAGAAAACTATAAATATCATATAGTGGTTGATTGTATCTTTTATTTCACTTAATATATTTTTCTCAATAAACATCTTGACACCGAACATGTCGCATCCCTTTTCTATCTAAACCTCGTAAAGAGTCATGGTAGGTACTTCACTACGGCTATCCATTTGTTACGATCCTGATTCACATATTTAAATTGGTTTTGTGTCTCATTAGTTAAATCATTCCGCCCAAACCGGATTATACAAGTAAACTGTAAAATAATACCGTAAATCAAATATCTTGCCAAACATTGGATAATATTAACATATTGGAATACACGCCAGAGAAGTTACGAGTGTAGTAGATACATACGATTGGGCACGTTTCATTCACTATTGATCATAGAAATGTATTCTGAGCAGACGCAGACACACTCAGTGAAGTATGTAATATACGAAGTTTGGATAATAGAGACTAATATTGAATTTGTATTGAATAATATCCACTGCGCAGATTCAAGTCCAATTTGAATCTGAACAATATTAACTAGCCGCACTTACCACTGTTACCTCAGTGTGATATTAAAGCCCGTTACAAAACTCGATCCTGAATCCGCAGTGAGTTATCAAATCCGCATTCTCTAAATTAAACTGTACACAAATGTCTCAAAGATCCGTCTTGATCGGAACGTGAGGGTCGAAGAGAGAGACGAGATTACGATCGAGCTTTAGAGAATAGACGTGCTGGTTAAAGGTCGGGGGTAGCTGCTGGATGCTAGTAGCACAAGACCGGACGCGGTAGAGATCCACGGGGAAGGCTAGGCTTTGCCCAGTTTTCTTTTAGCTGATGGCTGATGAAAACTGATGGACATTAAATAGGTACTTCTCTCTCTCTTTCTCAGCCCACATCAAACCACAGGCCTGTTTTCATTGCGCGGTACATACATACATAATCACGACTATTATCCCCGAACGGTTAGTCAGATACTAAGCAATGAGGTGGTGTGGTGCCGTGTTTTGCCCGTGTGGTGCCGGGTCAGAATTGCACCAACCCCTCCCCTGTATCTTAGCGTGAGTCGTAAGAGGCGACTAAAGAGATTTTGCTGGTGGGAGAGCTTTGCTCGTCCGGCGCTACCACCATGCGGACACACAGGACGCGTTCCGGGTTCAGAGCCGTAATACCGGAGCTTGGGGAGGTGCGGTGGCGGCAGGGTCAAGGTCCGGTGGAAGTCTTTGTGGACGCATTGTTCGGTTGACTTGGGTCGATTCGCCGGCCAGGGAGACCCGTAGAAACGGTGGCGCCGCTGGCCGCCCGCGGCATAGTACAGAAGCCCAACTAGGGCTAACCACCCTAGGAGGCTGCTCCACCAGGTCGCGCATAATCCCGAAGTGGCTCGTCGTGCCGGTTGGTGACCGGATTGGTGGGACCCGGCGACTACTTTCGGGGGGGTACGGGGGACCTTCCGTCCGGCGGGTCGATTAACGTCTTACCGAACAACTACATGCACCAGTTCATGTTAGTCTCCCACACTTTGTCTTTTCCACCTTGCCGCCCCTTTTACTCACGCCCCCATCCAACCACCATGTCAGTGTCTAAAACAATGCAGGTCAGACAGCGGCACCCCACTTCCCCACCACCAAGTCGCTTTTTGAGGTGGAGTTCACTAACATCCGTGGACTCCATTCAAACCTCAACGCCGTCCACCAACACCTTGAGACGGCCCGGCCTGCATTGCTCTTTCTGACGGAGACACAGATCCGCCGTCCTGCCGACATTGCATATCTGCACTACCCTGGCTACGTGCTCGAGGAATGCTTCCTCGCGAAAGCCGGAGTATGCCTTTTCGTCAGGACGGACGTTTGCTGTCGACGTTTGCGCTGCTTGGTGGACCCCTCCTTCTCCATCCTATGGGTACACGTGGATCTTGGTTCCGAGAGCCATGTCTACGCTTGCCTGTACCGTTCCCACTCCGGAGACCACGAGACAACTCGGTTATTCGACTACCTGAGCCAAGCAGTTGACGACGTACAGGAGCGGTTTCCGTCTGCCGATGTGGTACATTTGGGAGATTTTAATGCCCACCATGAGACCTGGTTGGGCTCTTCCAAAACAGATCACGCAGGCCGAACTGCCCACGCATTCGCTCTCACGCATGATCTGACTCAACTGGTTCTCCAGCCCACCAGGATTCCAGATATATCGGGTCAAGCGCCTTCCCTGCTAGACTTACTGGTGACGAGTCGACCAGCCGGGTACAGAGTGTCGATAAGTGCTCCGTTGGGCACTTCTGACCATTGCCTGGTTGGTGCCACCGTACTGCGCCGTAAAAGCTCTCCCTCAGTGGAGTCTAAACGGCGTTTATGGCACTACTCGTCGGCAGATTGGGATGGTATGCGCGACTATTTTGCGTCCATCCCGTGGGGCCAGCGCTGCTTTGTGGGTAGGGACCCATCGGAGAGTGCCTCTGCTGTCGCTGACGAGATCATGTTGGGGATGGAATATTACATTCCCTACACTGATGTCGTCAGCGGAAGTAAGGCGCGCCCTTGGTTCAATCGCGAATGCGCCAAAGCTGTTGAACTAAAACAGGCGGCGTATCGCGCTTGGACCAAGGCTCGCACGCTCAACGATCGTAACATCTCTTCCCTCAAGGTAGTCTTCAACAAGGCTACCAAAGTCTGCAAGAGAGCTCTCTCGAGAGCGAATGCCCAGCGCGTTGCTCGCGTTGGCCAAGAGCTGTTGTCGCACCCAACGGGTAGCCGAAGTTATTGGCGACTGGCCAAAGCAGTGCAAGCCAACTTTTGCGCGCCTTCTCTGCCCCCACTGCGGTACCCTGATGGCTCGTTGGCCCATCGGCCGCTAGACAAGGCTAACCTCTTAGCGAAGCTCTTTGCGGCGAATTCGCGTATCGATGACTGCGGCGCGGAACCACCTACCATCCCTCACTGTGGTTCCACAATGCCTGACGTCCAAATCAGACAACGTGACGTCCGTGCCGTGCTGCAGTCACTTGATGTGAGGAAGGCTAGCGGTCCTGACGGTATACCGGCAGTCGTCCTTAAAAAATGTGCTCCCGAGTTGTCTCCAGTACTGACACGCCTATACCACCTCTCGTACTCTACTGGAATTGTGCCGGAGGCTTGGAGAGAGGCGAACGTCCAGCCGGTCCCCAAAAAAGGGGATAGGTCTGACCCAGCCAACTATCGACCTATTGCTGTCACCTCTGTCCTTTGCAAGGTTTTTGAGCGAATCATAAACAGACAACTCATTCGCTACCTAGAAGATCACTCGCTGATTCATGATCGACAATACGGGTTCAGACCGAAACGATCAACGGGTGATCTCCTGGCGTTCATAACACACCTGTGGGGTGAAGCAATGGATAAGCATGGAGAAGCACTGGCTGTTAGCCTGGACATCTCCAAGGCTTTCGATCGAGTTTGGCATCGTTCGCTTCTCTCCAAGCTTTCGTCATACGGCTTGCCACCTCGCCTATGCGATTGGGTCGCCGGGTTCCTGCATGAGCGCAGCATTCGCGTACTCTGCGAAAGCAGTGCCTCACAGTCTCTGCAGGTGAACGCCGGAGTGCCGCAGGGTTCTATAATATCGCCCACGCTGTTCCTTCTGCATATCAATGATATGTTATCCTTGGGTAACATTCATTGCTATGCAGACGACAGTACAGTACATCGGCGTTATTTGGGTCACCCTGCGGCTAAGCAGGCCGATGTAGTGGAGTCGAGACGGAAGATTGTCATTGAGCTGGACGAGGAGTTAGACCGCATTTATAAATGGGGCTCTGATAACCTGGTCCAGTTCAATGCCAAACAAACGCAGGTCTGCGCTGTCACGGCTAAAAAGTCCGCATTTCTCCCCCAACCCTACTTCCAGAGCAACCTATTACCCATCCAGACTGGTCTCAGTCTCTTAGGTATGGACATACACAGCGACCTCAACCCGAAGAGCTATATTGAGAGCATTATAACCACAGCCTCACGTAAACTCGGAATCCTGAACAAGGTGAAGCGGTTCTTCACGCCGGAGCAACGTTGTCTTTTGTATAAGACTCAGGTGCGCTCCTGCGTGGAGTATTGCTCTCATCTTTGGGACGGATCCGCCAAGTACTTGCTCGAAGCTCTTGACAGGTTGCAAAGACGTGCTGTCCGTATTATCGGTAACGATGACGTTACGACCAGTCTGGAGCCGTTACAGCTACACGTTAATGTTAACGTATTTTCCCGTAAAATGACAATGATCTTTCACTTTGTCCGATATTAATAATTTAGAACACAAATAACAGTATTCGGCACTATTAAAACTGTTTTTATCATCAACATTTAGTATAATTGGTTCAGGGTTTTCTGACTTATCACAAAGTATGTTATAGAGAGCTTTTACGTCTTTTTGCAAAAGAAATACAAATTTTTCAGCGCAGTCTTTACCACGGTAAGATACTAAATGGTTTAACGAGCTATCATAATTACAAACAATATATTAAGCAAAAGCGGCCGGTATATGTTTTTGAATATTCAAAGTACAATTTCCAGTTTTTAGGTTTTTATCACACGGCAGTAAAAATGACTCAAAGTCAGAATATATTACAAAAGGTACATTTTGCATACGTTGGTAATTTTGGAATTGAAGAATAGTGCCACTCTCAGGTAAAACAGTCGAAACACCACCGCAGACATGTTGTTCGTATACACTGGCAGTTTTAAAAACATTAAACAATCATCGCAAAAGTAAATTTTACCATGACGCTTCGTAATTTGGTTTCTTAGTAACTTTGGCAAATTTTTCATAAGGCAATAGTGGAACATGGACTCATTTTGTAATAGCAACATGTTAATATGGTGTGTTTTACTTGAACTTGTTTTGTACAACGGACCTGTAATTGTATTTATGTTCAATCCATAAATATTGATACTAATATTATTATTATTATTATTTTCGAATGTCTTAACGTCAGTTTAAGGATACTGGAAATGTAATATTACTCAAATCTAACACTGTACTTGTACGGTTTGTACGTTTATAGAAGATTGGTAAGATAAATTAAAGTCACTGGTAAGAAAGGTAGAAACTGTATTGACAAATAACTAAGAAACTAGAATGGTAAAATGGTAATGGTTAATGATAGGAGCACGCGCGATTTATGGTGATCGTGTGCTTGGTACGTACGTTACAGGACATTGCTTCCCTTAGTGCTTTTTACCGCCTTTACCACGGTGAATGCTCTGAGGAGCTCTTTGACCTCATCCCTCCCTCTCCTTTCCTTTCCAGATCGACGCGTGCAGGTCTTAGAAGCCACCCTCATACCGTGCTTACCATCAAGACACGTACCAAAAAGTTTGGACAATCGTTCTTTTGCCGAACTGCCCGTATGTGGCATGCGCTTCCCGCACACGTGTTTCCTTCCTCTTTCTCTCCCGGGTTATTTAAGCGGGGCGTGAAAAAGCATTTATGCAGGCCGCCATAGTGAGAGCGTTCGGCATAGCGTGGTAGCGCTGTGACGAACGCTTTCACTTCTTGGGCTTCACTGGCTGCTTTTCATCAGGCAGAGTGAAGCCATTATGGCGTGCCACAATAAAAAAGAAAAAAAAAAAAAAATGAGGACAGCAAAAGCAGTCCTCTACCATAGTCCACTTTTCACCACATAGCGACTGCATATGTGCTCAGCGTGACAGGCGGTGAGCCCATCGCCGCTCTATGCAGTCTTTATTCCGTTAGTCGCCTTTTATGACACCCAAGGGAAGAGAGGAGGTGGTAGTATTCTTTCACCGCTACGGGACGCGGTTTGTACTTTTTATGAGTGGTTTTTAAAACTAGTTTCTAGAACTATTTTGTTTTTCCAATTTTATTGAGATACTAGCTGCCGCTCGCGGTTTCACCCGCGTGGTTCACGTTCCCGTGGGAATATCTGGATAAAAAGTATCCTATGTGTTAATCCAGGTTATAAACTATCTGTACGCCAAATTTCATCTAAATCCATTCAGTAGTTTTTACGTGAAGGAGTAACAAACATACACACTCAGAAACTTTCGCCTTTATAATATTACAGTGATTAGGATCATTAAAACGTGTTGGCTTAATAGGCTGTATGTTCGTTATTGTTTTTTGTAAATAAATAAATGTCCTGCTGTTCATGTGGCAAGGCCTGTGCCCAGCATTGGGACGTTTATAGGCTGATGATGATTATACATAAATCACACCCGTTTCCCGGCGTGGCCGCGGGCGGGGTAGGCCCATGAATGTAAGATTCTAATCATATACATACGTATAATCAGGACTATATCCCCGGTAAACGTGGTCGTAACGAAACGCCAAAAGTCCGCCCTCGGGGTTTGCCAACGAGCAATGGAACCGAAATATTCTGGGAGTCAAAATCATAGACCGTATAAAGAATAGCGTACTTCGTTCAAAAACAAAAATTGCGGACGTGAATTCCTCAGCTGCCAAATGAAAATGGATCTGGGCAGACCATGTCTGCCGTATGCCAAGCGAGCTATGGGCCGAAGTAACTACAGGCTTGGTACCGAATAACAGGAACCGGCGGCGCGGCAGGCCCAGGAAGAGATGGAGGGACGAGCTGGGCTTTTTCCTGAAGGATTGGTCTCAGATCGCTGCTAGTAGGGAGGAATAGAAGAAGGGAAGGGAGGCATTTGCCCTGCAGTGGGACAATGGAGGCTTATAATAATAATAATAATTATCACCGAAGGGTTAGTCAGAGACTAAGCAATGAGTACCGCAAAAGCAGTTCTCTGCCATAGTCCACTTTTCACCAAATAGCTACTGCACATGTCACACCACCACCTGTCCGCTACGTGACACGGATCAACATACAATCGTTTTATATATAGTCCCACCCACAGATCAAAATAACAAATTGAGTGCATTTGTGAAACAAACATTATTTTGGATTGTCGATCGCAGACTGCGCTTGCGCATCTGACGAAAACAACCGCGGCCGGCTGGCGAGCGCGCGCGTCACGTCATAGGACGTTTCATTACAAGTCTACCACTTGTACCGTCTGGTGGCCTCAGTGGTAGCGGGCGGAGAAATTATCATTTTATTTTGTAATTATAAATTAAAACTTGTGGTTGTAAAAAAGTTGGTGGTAGCGCTTGTTTTAAGTCCGCCTGGCTAGCTACCTAAATATGTCACCATAAATCAATATAACTAGCCTTGTTGTGTTACGTCACTTAAAGATAAAATTGCCAGCTCCTTAGTAGCTTGAGGAATCCTGGTTCGCTTCCACCATCAGTCAACCGTAGAGGATAAAAAAACATATCCTTGTTCTTATCTTGCATGCCGTGGCAACCTTTAATTAAGTCAGCACTTAGAAGGAGATACAGTTCACTAACATAAGTCTTTTGTAGTGTATGCCTTGTTGGTTGTCCTAATAAATAAAATAAATAAATAAATAAATAATCCTAATAGTTCTTCATTAGGTCTAGAGTCGTCATAACAAGTCTTTCTCTTACATTCCCCTCTATCAGCCGTTATTTATGCACACTACATTCTGATCTAGGCTTCTTCTTTTCGACTGTACTGCTTGTGTACCGAAAACAAAGCATAAACATTGAGCAACTATTACCGCTCAAAGTGGCGCCCCACCCACCACCTGCATTCGCGTTTATTAGCCGTCGTAAACCCATTTCGAGAGTGGTGCGGTTGTGAAAGACCTTCGCCGAGTGATTGGGCATCACAACCGTCTCCTAGACTTGTACACCCGCCCAGCTGACGTACACACCGAATTGGCAGCTGTTTGTTAGCCGAACAGCTTTGTAAACGATGGTTGTGGACGTTGTTTAAGCTTCATTCCATACATCCTTAGATTAAAACACTTTTTGTTTTAGTCTAAGCATACATACATAATCACGACTATTATCCCCGAAGGGTAAGTCAGAGACTAGGCAATGAGGACAGCAAAGGCTGTCCTTTAACCATAGCCAATTTTTCACCAATTATCGACTGCGTGACGGGTAGTGAGCCCATCGCCGCTCTATGCTGTTGGATGTATGTGCAGTCTTTAGTCCGTTAGTCGCCTTTTACGACACCCAAGGGAAGAGAGGGGGTGGTAGTATTATTTTACCGCTACGCGACACGGTTACCGCTTTATTTACGGCTTTATTTACGGCTTTATTTACGGCTTTATTTACGGCTTTATTTACGGCTTTATTTACGGCTTTATTAATTAAGCAAACTATTGTTGATATGTATAACGACTTTCTTTACCGCAGACGTTATTTATTTAAGAAGGTATTGATTTATTTCACATGACATACAAACAGAACGCTTATGAAACATGGATATGAAAATTTTATCAAGGATAGAAGTCTGATAAATGTGGTGCTAGTGTAAAATGCTGGGTATTTCGTAGACTGCTCGTCGCACTAACATTTGTTTCCTTCAGGAGCTTGCACTAAAACCATTTGGGACCTTAGAATTACATACTTTTTGATTTAATCTAAGTTTGGGACATAACCCGCCACACTGGCTCAAAAGGGGTTGTGAACGACTGCCATCTCACGGCATAAACCGGTACCAACGGCTTTAAGTACCTTCCGTAGCTACCGTAGCACGTGTATTGTGGCACGGAGGAGCTCGAGTAAACATAATGACAACTCAACTGCCAGGAAAAAGATAAATGTCGCAAAAAAGAAGTAAGAAACAGCAAAAGTGTTGATCTACCAAATTGATTTAAGGCACAAAACTTTTTTATTTCTTAAGTTTTACCATTGAAAATGTGTTTTCGTTCGCTCCAGTAGGGTTTTCGCTGAAAGTGCGACTCGCCCGTGATACCTTGAGGTTTAAGGTCACGAGGACGTATGAGGGCTCAAAAGACGCGGAATTCGAAGGGGTTTAAAATATAATGAAAAAATATTTTGAAAAAGTCAAAAACTATTTTTGGAAATTGAAAAAATCGACTTTTTTGACCGATAAATCGTGTGTTTTCCCAGAAAATTCCCGATATCTCCGAGAACGGGACCGAATTAAAAAAAATGCACCTCGGTATTGGATTAAGGAACATTTTACCTTATTACACTTTTTTATATTAGTGACGGTTGAGGCTGTAGAGGTGCCCTTAGCCGCGTGATAGCTCAAAAGACGCGGTATTCGAAGGGTTTTAAGATGGTCTAAAAATATTTTGAAAAAGTTGGTTGTGAAAAAAAATATTTTTTATTGGTTCTGAAAAAAAATTAAAATTATCTATATTAGGTATTATAGAAAATTGCATTTGATAATCTATAATTAGTAGGTACATTTTCAATGCCCTTTCAAGTCCTGTAGAGCACGCACGAGATCTGTGGATTTTTCTTTAGGTTTTCCACAATTATTTTTCTTTATTATTTTTTTTTTATTGGCAACGGGTAAGTGCTTGGCCTTCATCTCACCTGATGGTAAGTGACGATACGGCCGAAGGTGGAAGCCCGCTTCATCCGGAATCCTCAACCACTGAGGAACTGGCTATCTTATCTCAAACTGCCGGAACACAACAATGCTATAAACATCGTTGTTATGGCGACAGACTTAGATAAGATGGCGGTAACTAGCCAGGCGGACTTAACAGCCCTACCACCAACCAAACCGAGCACACAAAGATGTACCCCCGCTGGGAATCGAACCCGGGACCTCTGGGTCTGAAACAGGTAGCTTAGCCACTAGACCACAGAGGCGGTTAAAAACTCTTTCTAAACCACCACTATTTAATTAAAGGAACTAAACAAAAAATTGGTCAAGCCGTTTACTACATACTAACGAACAGCAATTGATTTTATTATACACAAATAAGATATAAGCAGTGTCAAAAATGCTACAATACGGACGAAACGAAGATTTATAAGGCAGTCCGATTCCATTGAACTAAAAAAACCACCCGCATTGCACCCGAGTGGTCTCGCATCCGCAAATAGACGCATTACCTACAACCAACGTACGGAACATCTATCATTCGCGCTGACTTCTGTAAACTTCCTGTCGATCACTGTGCTGTAAGCTCGAACGCTGTATTTTTACAAATCTTAGCACTGCTGGGAGGTGATGTGAGATGTTCAATTGCGTTTTATATTAACTGTGAGCAGTTACTTCTGGTTACATGTAGCTGGTACCTAAACATAGATGTAATGAAAATAGTGATAAACATATTATATGCTCTAAGGTCAGCTAGAGGTCAGCTTATAAACGTTCCATGTTCCATTCCACGCATGGGTACAAAAAGACTACTAATAATTTAAATACATCAGTTGAGAGCTGTGTCGTGGCGGTTACTTATTAAAAGACTACTAACCTATCTCTTCCTTTGGGTGTCATAAAAGGCGACTAACAGACTGAAGACTGCACATACATCCAACAGCATAGAGCGGCGATGAACTCACCACCTGTCACGCTGAGATCATGTGGGTCTCTGACTAACCCTTTTCGGATAATAGTTGTGTCTGTAACTATGTATGTATGTAAAAACCTTGGAAGCCGCCGCCGATACCGGCCCGGAAAGAGGTGGCGTGGCGCCACTAAGGGCTTTAACACACGAGCAGCAGTTTGTTGTCGACGTATGTCACTGCAGTCGATGTTAAGAGGAAACGTGGAAGTGGCATGCAAAATTCTGATACAAAACACAGAAAAACGACGTTTCGTAGTCCCCTGTTTCCTCCTTCAGAACTAGACCATTTTTCATAACTTTTTCAGCAACGGTTAAAGAAAGAGATTTTCTATGTTTGTATTTTTGATTTTTGCATTAAGTCATTTATTCATTAACCAGGAGCCTTCAAAGTTTAGCGAAATCACTCCGTTTTAAATCGTCTTCAGAAACATTAAGGCTGGTTTAAAAAAAATAATCAAACATACAGACATAGAATATCTCTTTCTTTAACCGATGCTGAAAAAGTAATAAAAATTGGTCCAGTTCTGAAGGAGGAAACAGGGGACTACGAAACGTCGTTTTTCTGTGTATTGTGTAAGAATTTTGCATGCTATTTCCACGTATTGTTTCCTCTTAAGCGTCGGTGTCTGCAGTCGCCTCTGCCGTCGTCATGTTACAGCTAGCCGACGACTCCTAACATCGACTGCAGTCACATACGTCGACAGCAAACTGCTGCTCGTGTGTTAAAGCCCTAAGACGACTGACTATGTGTTCCGCTCCTAAACACAAGTCATAAAATATCACGTAATCTGTGTCTGACGAGTTAGTCACAGTCACAAAGTCATTGTCACAGTCACAGCGGCGTCGACGCGTCGCCGTCGTCGCCGTCTCGCCGCGTGACTCGTCCGCTGAAAGTAAACTACGGCACGCAATATTATATATATATATATATTTTTTTTCATATTTCCTTGTTAACATGCGATCAGTCTTTGAACGATAAGCAGTTGTTTTGATTTGTAGTGTGGCGTGTAGGTATGCCTTTCCACTGTCAGGCTACCTTCATAATTTGCTAACTGGTAATATTATTATAACGTGTTGTCCCAAGTATGCAGTCTCTTCAGCCGTCTAGTTTGCAATGGTTCAATAAGACTCTGGGCCAGTCTGTTCTGATGATTAGTGATGCGATCTTTATACGAATTAATACTATCAGCTATTTGCTTTTTAACTGTCGGGATGTTTAGATAGTCGACTTCTTCCATTCTTGTAAACCATGGTGCATTAACTATGGTTTTCAGCACACTGTTTTGAATATTATAATTAATGCGTACAAAGTTGCACACTGTTGTAAAGTTACACTGTAATTTTGTTACACGTTGAAGTAAAAAAGCCTCCTCAGTTAAAGGCTTTCTCAAAATCTACTAATCATGTACCTACCTAACTACTTAACAGAGTCGCGTAGCGGTGAAAGAATACTACCACTCCCTCTCTTCTCTTGGGTGTCGTAAAAGGCGACAACGGACTAAAGATTGAACATAAATCTAACAACATAGAGCGGCGATGGGCTCACCACCTGTCACATTGAGCACAGTGCAGTCGCTATTTGGTGAAAAGTGGACTACGGCAGAGGACTACTTTTGAAGTCCTAATTGCCTGTATAGTCTCTGACTATCCCTTCGGGGATAACAGTCGTGATTATTTGTATGTATGTATACAACCCTATTTTTTCTTTATACAAAAACAATTTAAGGGTAAATTCCACCCATGAAACTGATCTCCCAACAAAAAAAAATTGATCTCCCGTACTATTATCGTCAGCTGATCGGACAGTAGGTATTGTATGGGTTGTATATTGTCGTCAAAACTATGTAAGTAGTTTTGACGACGAGAGCTGTGTCGTGGCGGTTTATTATTAAATTTTGGGGGTTCAAGTTAAAAGTTACTCGCGTCCGTAGGTTTACCCTTGAGACCCTACACGTGAGCCCTGGGTGGTGCTAAATGAGTGACATTGACTGAGTGATAGAGCCACGTTGTTGCAGCACGCATTTGGCTGGCTCGCCCGGCGTAATACCACCCTCTCACGAATATTAGGCATGAAATAATGGCACTTGGTGCTGTTGTGTTTCGTCCGGCCAGTGAGGGTTCCAGAGGCCCTTCCCCCCCACCCTCACAATACCTATTCCTTCCTTAAAGGCCGGCAACGCGTCTGCGATTCCTCTGGTTTTGCAGGTTGTCCATGAGCGGCGGTGATTACTCTCAATCAGGTGAGCCGCTTGCTCGATTGCCTCCTTCTTTTATATAAAATAAAAATAGTCGCCTTAAACGACACCCAAGAGATGATGAGATGTTTGGCAGTATTCTTTTAGTGAACACACACACGGCTAACGGCTACAGCGGCTATGGTCGTGGGTAACTATTACATATTTTTTTCAGTCGTGGTCGTCGTCAGACAACTGATGATTCTGCGCAAAAGTCTGCGCCGAGCTTTAGGTTGATGAGTAATAAGTATAAATAGTGTGGCACTTATTTAAAATGCGTAACAACTTTAATATGACTAATACGCTCACTCAGGTTAAATGTAGAATAGCATAGCCATGTCTGTGTGTGTGACTAGCTGTGGTCCCTGCTTGGTCCCTGCTTACTCCTCCGTGAAACAGTCATAATAACGAACTATCGGGGTCACCGTCGCTTTACGTCGCTGCAGTTTGCAGAAATTTTCATATGAAGCACACCGCCCGCCCGGGTGCGTGTCCGTACCAAATAGGCGACGCGGTGTGCAAGGGATTTTGGACTTTACTGGTAAAGCGACGGAGTCGATAGTACAATCGAGGAAGTTCTCGGTCTACCACTTTTCGGCGATATTTGCTAGTGCTTAAGGGGAGGTATTTCGAGCGCTTCTCTCTCGCTCTCTCGACGGTACGACGGTTAGGGACGGGTATAACAGCGAAGCGGCGCGAATAAACGCGTTTTATATTTTTAAAAATTGATAGATGTAATAAATAAAAAACGATCGGTTAAAATCCCTCAAGTTATCTACGAACTTCATTTTGGTAAATGACTCATAATATCAAATCACTTATTTTAAAAATAAAACCTGGAATAGAAGATAAAATGACACAAAAATATGTAACTTTGTGAATTTATTCTATCAAGCCAACATTATCAAATCGTGTTTCCATCGTGTGTATTCCACAGAATAAAGCCTCAACAATATTCATTTTCAATTCAATACTCATTCAATTTCATAATTTTCGCAGATTTCAATGTTACTGTTTACTACTTCAAAAAGTAATTCTAAGAACGTGTTATTTATTATAATAACACGTTCTTTAATTTATAATTTTTCACTATCGCCTAGCCTTAAGGTTACTATCCGTTCGGATTAGTCTGGACATGTCCGGACTATTAGACTCTAGACTGGACTTTGTCCGGCTCTTTTATTTGTCCGGATTATGGAATATGAGTAACAAAACTACATTTTAAGTAATATCAAATAAGTCTTTAATCTTTATTACATAACTTTCCACTTATCTAAAACAAAACGTAGAAAAGTGAGTAATGTATCCATGTTGTGACTAAAAAGTCGGGACTTTTATTGATTTGTCAGGACTTTTCTAATTTCTAAATGGCAACCCTACTTGCGCTCCATTCCGACCGCGCACGTACACACGGCGTCAGATCAACCTACCCAAAACTGTCAAATTCCTCCAATCAATTTTGAACTTTATTGTTCGGTCCTAAGGATCAATATTCGTTGGAGGAGTTTGACAGTTTAGGGTAGGTTGATCTGACGCCGTGTGTACAGCAGCGTGCGCTAGATCGTGTGCAAGCGATTATCGCCGCTAAAGTTCCTCTATCGTATGTGTAATTCTAGAGAAGAGTAGGCAAAAGTACAATATTAAGGGGATCCTGCACGAAATTGTGAAAATTTACGTATTTTACAAGCTTTTATTTAGCTTGCAATGTATGTAATGTACCTATGTCTTGTTCGGGTGGAATTTTGCAACTCAATTTTGATCCACTTCCCGGTTACCGATTGAGCTGAAATTTTGCATACCTACATGTGTAAATCGCGCTTTTTAGCGCATTTAAACAAAAGCTTGTTTTTTAAAAAGGCTTTTGACTTTTAATTTTTTAAGTTACTTGTACTATGCTCTGAACTAGTTAAATACATTAAAAGAACTTACATAAGGTCGTGGCCTTGTTGAGATTTGAAACAAATTCTTTAAACAATAGCAAACAATACATAAATGTAATAGACTACTAAAAACATTTTTTTTCGACAACTTTCTTAATTTAACGCATGAAACAATAATTCTTACATGAAAATATTTGTATTAATATTTCGCAGGTCACCCCCATCTTAAAAATGTAAATTGTAATTTTTAAACCAAGCGCGTGATGGTTTTGTACATTTCGCAGAATAAAAACATTGCTCTAATCAAATTACTAGGTCTGAAACTTCAAAGCAGAATTGTTCTAATTTTAAATATCAATATCATTGAAAATTGTGTAATTTTGATCAAGGTATAAGAACTAGAGAGAGAAAGAGAGAAAAACATTCATTGACACACAAAATAAACACAACGTAAGACTACTTACAATGATACGCAAAATAGTTGTACTAACTTACGTACTCTGAGCATTGGAATGGTGGCCGTCACATGAAAACGCTGTATCGAATTCAAATTGTATTGCTTTCATATTGCAAAACATGTTTTCTATTATTATTCTCTGGAATTTCTCAAGTGCCAGCATGCCTAAAGAATGTTCCGGACAAAAATAGCCGTGATACTGTCACGATGAGAGCCGATGTCGGTGACTCAACCGCGCTATAACATTGTCGCCTTTAAGGGATACTTACTATTATATTTATATATACCAGTATACAAAATAATCACGACTATTATCCCCGAAGGGTTAGTCCAGAGACTAGGCAATGAGGACAGCAAAAGCAATCCTCTACCATAGTCCACTTTTCACCAAATAGCGACTGCATATCACATGTTCTCAGCGTGAAAGGTGGTGTGCCAATTGCCGCTCTATGCTGTTGGATGTATGTGCAGTCTTTAGTTCGTTAGTCGTCTTTTACGACACCTAAAGGAAGAGAGGGGGTAGTAGTATTCTTTTACCGCTACGCGACACAGTTGCTTCCAATTACGGTACACAATAATCACGGATATTAATTATTGCACTCCAGCAGGCCAAACTTCAAAGGAATGATTTACTTTGACATTATTCGTGTAAATAAATTTGAATGCTGTCCGAAATGTGATTAACATGAAGTCAGACGAAGTAGACTTATTGCGTTACCAACGCATTCGTCTTCGGTTCACACAGCTATACCTTGAAGACGAACAGACAGACAAAGGGGTAGGTATTTGCGTATATAAAACGGTCATAAAGAGCTTAACAGCGACTGTTTTTTGATTAACTGCCCATCGTTGGCAATGCGGTAAACAGACTGTAAATAAGTCTAAAGGAGGTTTTTTTTTATTGTATTTTATTTAACTTTTTTTTACCTCTTTCTTAATCTAAACAATATCATTTGCATATCTGTTTGCAATCAGGGGTTTATACGAAAGTATTTATAATCATCGTCATCTTATAAGGGAAGTCGTTTGTATTGTTATGGGCATGTGATGAGAAGAGATGAAACTCATGTAACTAAATCATCATCTTTTAAGGGAAGTCGTTTGTATTGTTATGGGCATGTGATGAGAAGAGATGAAACTCATGTAACTAAAATAGTGTATAATGTAAGTGTTGATGAATGGTGCAAGAGACTAAAGAAAAGACGGATGGATTGTCTATGGGATAATATGAATGAAAAAGGATTGACAGCTCAGGTGACGACTAACAGAGTAGAATGGTAGGAAAAAACATTTTGCGCCATCCCCAAGTAAAATGGGATCAGAGCTAAAAAGTAGAAGATCATGTTAAAAGCAGTCATAAGTGACATGGGCTAAATATGATGGAATCACAAATATAACATCATAATCAGCCCTTGTCAGTCCTCACCTTCTAAGTCATAACCACTGATTTATAAACTTTAAACGTAATATGTAATACGTAGTTGGCACACTCGTAGTACGTAGCAAATCATAACAATACTTACTACTACTACGTAGCGGAACAAAGCTATGCTACGAACTCTCGTAGCGCGCTCGTAGGCTACGAAATATTATTTATTACCTTTTATAAAATGGAGCCGGGTAGTACAGCGGTTCACTATCAACCCCTCTCTTCCCTTGGGTGTCGTAAAAGGTGACTAACGGACTAAATACTGCACGTCATACAAACAACAGTATATAGAGCGGCGATGAGCTCACCACCTATCACGCTAAGCATATGTGCAGTTGTAATTTAATGAACCGTGGACTATTATCTGACTAATCCTTTGGGTATAATAGTCGTGAGTTTAATTGTATGTATGAAAAAAAAATTGATCTGAATTGCTTTACTTGTATTGTTGTAATTATAATGCTGTGATGCACCTTTATCACTTAGATAAATTCTTTATTTACATAATTCTTTAAGCAATCTATGCCAATTTTAGTATGTGGTTAAAATATAAAAGATCCTCCAACTGTGGGTACTGTGGCATTTATTGATTTATTTTTAAATATCACTTCGAATTGTTTATTCATTAAGGAAATGCATGTTCGAACAGATCGCGCGTTTGATCATGAAGTACGATCCAAATATCATTCAGGTACTAATGACGCTGAATGAATACTTTAATTTATTCTGACGTTCAGAGTGCATTTTAATGCGATCTCCATTAAAGCAACCGTACATTTTGATGGATTGATATTGATGTATACAAGTTAAGCGTTTTAAGTGGCGGATAAAGGTATGATATGATACTCGCGAAAGAGTATCGTAAATCGAAAAGCATGTGTAATGAAGTGTGTTAAGAGAGAAAATGAGGAAAAAAATTGCCTAGTCTCTGCCTAACCCTTCGGGGATATTAGCAGGGGGGTGTCACTCCGTAGGTTAGGTAGGTTCGTTTGGCGCGCCTCCCAGGCAGGCCGCCTAGGCGTATGGCAGTAAAGGTTGCCACGAGCGCGAGAGCACCGAACACCGAGCGACGAGTCGCAACACTCGTCATCCCTGCGGCTGCACGCGCGCGCGTAAAAACAGGCTCTGTGACGTCATGAAGTCAAATCGATATCGAGTCAGCGTTGCCTAAGAGGGTTTACACATTTCGCTTTCCCATACAAACTTCCAAGTACGAAATTTTAAAAAACCAATCAGCTAATTTTGATGAAACTTTGCATACTAAAGTAAAACACAGGGATGTAAATAGTTTGTTGAAAACATTTTTAAAATAAGGTTTATTTAGCTGAGTTATTGCGATTTAAAGTCCACTATAAAAAGTTTCAAGTCACAATAACTCAGCTAAATACACGTTTTTTAAAAATGTTTTCAACTAACTATTTAGATCCCTGTATTTTACTTTAGCATGCAAAGTTTCATTGAAATTGGCTTATTGGTTTTAAAAAAATTCGACATAGAAGTTTGTATGGGAAAGCGAAATGCGTAAACCCTCTTATCGGAATATGAACGCTCCGGTCACACGATAAGTTTCAATTTCGCGTGAAAGTCGTTAGAGAGTGAACCTTCTGTACGTAGTACTATTAGTTATTCTGTGAAATTAGTCGTGATAATATGTAAAAAATAGACGATTTAATTTTTTTATAGTCTCCGGTTTTCTTTAAACGAGACTATTTAAGGTGTACTAATAAGAATAAACTCAATTATTTAAAACAATCATAATTTGTTAAAATTACAAACAAGTATTTTACAATAATGACCAAAAGCGCGGTAGCTCAACTGTCAAACTTCGGCAACTAGTGCGGTATGGTGTCATTAGGGATGTGCTAATATTGATCTAATCTTCATCTAACAGTTTGTATTTAAGCATTTTTTTTTATCCCGGTGTCATCATATTCGCTATTTAAACTACGGCCAAATTCGATTAAGAATATTTGTAAACAAATTATTTACAATTTTTTTTGTGCATATATCTAGTGTTAGTTAGTAAGTATTAGTATTAAAACAAGATTCAATTAAGCTTGCTAACCGTCTAACCGTGTCGCGTAGAGGTGAAAGAATATCTACCACCCCATCTCATCCCTTGGGTGTCGTAAAAGGCGACTAACGGACTAAAGACTGCACATACTTCCAACAGCATAGAGTGGCAATGGGCTCACCACCTGTCACGCTGAGCACATGTGCGGTCGCTATTTGGTGAAAAGTGGACTATGGTAGAGGTCTGTTTTTGCGGTCCTCATTGCCTAGTCTCCAACTAACCCTTGTAATAGTCGTCATTATATGTATATCAATTAAGCTTAAAGCTGGGCTTGACAATTGGCTACTTGACAGATTTCGAAAAAGTATTTTAAAAATTACAAACGCTTAATTTATACCTCTTACAATTTTTTTTTCTCGAAAAAGGTTCATTTAATAGAAAAAAACATGTTTTCTTTATTAATTTCTCCTGCGAAAACGGTTGGTCAAATGACGTTTCGTTTTGTGACGTCACACTTCAATAAATATAGAAATTTATCTTGAAACCTGACAGATAGTTTTGATAATTTTGTGAAAAGTAATGTCACATGAAGCTCAATCATGACCGCTGGTTCGGGTCTTGTAATCCACAGATAAAAAATCACTTAATTTTGTAAAAATAAAATATTTACAAATTATCTATAAAAAAAACTATTGGATAATTATCGTTAGATCATAAACTACCATTTCCGATATTATTCATATTTTATTGTTACAACTATCAACGATTGGCGTGAGCGTGCAAAAAATCTACATTAATAAAAATAGTTGCCGAAATGTTTGTATGCCCATAACTTCAGAACGGCTGCACCTATTTGGCTAATTGTTTTTTTGTTATGTTTGTAATTTTTAAGTCAAGGTTCATGTAAGAGAAAATGTTTGAAAATTCGTCCGGAAAGTGTAAATTTAGATTTAAAAATCTTCATATAGAGGTTAGTGACATAGAAAACAGCAAAGAGGATTTAAGTAATGAAGCCAGTTGGAAGATCCTACTAACGCGAAAGTTTGTAAGTATGGATGGATGTTTGTTACTCTTTCACGTAAAAACTACTGAATGGATTTGGATGAAATTCGACATACAGATAGATTATAACCTGGATTAACACATAGGATACTTTTTATCCCTATATTCCTACGGGAACGTGATTCGCCGGAGAGTTTCTCCCGTGTTCCTTTAGCAACAACACGTGTTGTGACGTTGTGAGACTCCATTTTAATTCAATCTACCGTACAATACTAAATGTACTTTAAAATACATACCACTTGAAATTAGCTTAATGTTAAACGCGAAGCCATTAATTAAGTTATAATAATAAAAGTTCGCCGGGACAACTCATATTTTTTATTTTTTTATTTAATTCACGATACACGTTACTTTCCTCATTCGTTCAAAAAATTCTACTCAGTGACGATAGGCGTTGACACATAAACGTGATACTCGAAGACTTTTCCGACGCCACGAGTTTAATGTTTGCGGAGGCGACTCGCGCGTAGCGACTCGTGCCAAGATCGCAACCCAGTAGGCCAATTGTAAGGTTATGGATACTCTTTGGATGGATTCTTTGTAGAATTGAATTAATGTTTATTCTACTTGGCCTTTACCTCACCAGATGTTGAACGTAAGAATTAGTTTTGTTTCTGTTTATTATAGGGTAACTTGCCCTAACGCAGGCACCCGTCCAATTATTGGCACTTGGTTTTAAATGGTTATATGATAATTTATTGTAATTAGTACCCGTTTTTGTTGGGTTCTATGCAAATAAAATGTGTTTCTGTTAAAGCTTTGCAAATTAAACTATTATTTTTTAACTTATTGCCATGCCAATAACCGGAACGTCAATATAAAATCTAAATCTAATTTATTGGCAGTATGCCAATAAATTAAAAATATAGTATGTAACGGCCTATTACAACTAAAAGTGCTGAAAGTTTGTATTACTCATATGCAATACGCACGATCAATATATTAATTAATCTAAACAATACAAAAAAAACTAGGAAAATACTTTGTGTCAATAATTGGGTAGTTTACCCTACTTACAGGACGTTTGGTAAACTGGTCTATCCCATTAAGTGCAAAGAGCAAGTATTTGTATGGGAGCATACATACATATTATACATACATATAATCACGACTATTTTCCCCGAAGGGTTAGTAAGGACAAGGCAATGAGGACAGCAAAAACAGTCCTCTACCATAGTCCACTTTTCACCAAATAGCGACTGCACATGTGCTCAGCGTGACAGGTGGTGAGTTTATCACCGCGATATGCTGTTGGATGCTTGTGCAGTATTTAGTCCGTTAGTCGCCTTTTACGACACCCAAGGGAAGAGAGGGGGTGGTAGTATTCTTTCATCGCTAAAATAAAAATAAAAAACTGCAAGAATTCATCATTGAAATTTGGTCATCGCTAGTGGGATTGGGATGGTATGGTAGTATCCACATAGCCTATAAATACTATATAGCGTAATGGAAACGTTGGTGCATGATTTTTTGGTCCGATTTCGTTTGTCATGTCGTGGCCACAAGAAGAAATTCCGAAGCTCGGTCATTGCTTTTAAATTGAATTGAGAGTGAATGACAGTAACAACCGTCTGACGGGTCTTCTATCCTGGCTCCGGGACTGACCGACTTAGGCTGCTTTTACACCAGAGTAGGAAATTGAATTTTAACCTCAACCGTATCGCGTAGCGTTGAAAGAATACTACCACCCCTCTCTACCCTTGGGTGTCGTAAAAGGCGACTAAAGACTGCACATACAACCAACAGCATAGAGCGGCGATGGGTTCACCACCTGTCACGCTAAGCACATTTGCAGTCGCCATTTTGTGAAAAAAGGACTTTGGTAAAGGACTGCTTTGCTGCCTCATTGCCTTAGTCTCTACTAATCCTTCGGGGTTACGCTACGCCGCACTTTATTCGACACGAAGAAAACCCCTTCTCAACCGTGTCAACAGATGGCGCCACAAACGCAAACCAACGACGTCGCCATATTACGACGATAAAATAGTATGGGAATCCTGCATCGCGGTAGCGAAGTTTCACAATCTCCTTCGCTATACAGCGTGTTAGTTAACACGAGGGACATATTTAATCATATGGTAGTTTATGCCTGGGTAAACATAAACAAATTAAAAAATACTACTCGAATCGTATAAAATAATTCAGAAAATCGATGTTAAAATTTCATAAAATTTTCCGTAATGTTTGGGCACCCTAGTGCTTTCGGCTCATTTACGCGTACGGTATTGAATAAGTAGCTGTCGTGGTTGGTGTGACCCGTTTTTCCTTCTTTCTTGTTCATATTTGATATTTTGCCGCATCTTAGTGTATACGCTAACATTATTTATTAGAATAATTATGCAAAAAAATTAAGATTTTTTTTATATTGAATCGGATCGGGAATCGACTACTTAATGTCCTCCCTTAATATGTCCCTCTGTTTAACTAACGCGCTGTATATAGCACCTCCAACTAACATCCGTTGGATTTCGGTCCCCGAGCACTATACCTAGCTCGGAGGAAGATATTCTCTTTGGCCTTCCTACAATGTGGCATCCATTCTACCATTCGCAGCGTCGTCCCTACAGGGGTGACCCCGACGTGATCCTACCTACCACACGCTTTCCTACACTTTCACTCATCGGACGAAAAACAACAGTAACTAGTGCCGTTGTTTCAAGCCAATATTCCGTTAAGCCTTCTACACACCAAACCCGCCGGCCCACCGGCTTTGCCCGGCGGGTTGGTGCCGGAATGCACGATTATCACAAAACAAGCCCGGCGGCCTAACCCGCCGGGAACAGCCGGCGCGGCGGGCCGGCGGGTTTGGTGTGTGGAAGCCTTTAGAGGGTTGTATTACGCCGGGCGACACCGCCCAATTCATGCTGCAACGCAGCGTGCCTCTGCCACTCAGACAGTGTCGCTCATTTACAACTACCCAGGGGTCACGTGTAGGGTCTCAAGGGTAAACCTACGGAGGCGAATGTCTTTAACCCCCCCAAAAATATATTCACCAATAGTTTTTCGGCGCATATAAGCTAGTTTTTGTAAGCCCGCGTACGCGCTTATATACACGCCTTTAGCCACACTTTCTCTGAGTGGTAGAGCCACGCTGCGTTGCAGCACGAATTGGGCCGGCTCACCCGGCGTAATATTCAACGCCCTCTCACAGAATATCGGCATGAAACAATAGCATACTCGTTGCTGCTCGTTGATGTATGGTGATACGAGGAGCAACGAAACATGGAGAGATGGGCCACACCCACTATGCTGGCCTAATGCAAGTTGATGGGTTGTTAACCGCAACAAGCGTTTCATTAGATTGTGTGATATTCGCATAAACTCTGTACATACTTTCATATAATCCCAACTATTATCCCTGAAGGGTTAGTCAAAGACTAGGCAATGAGGACAGCAAAAACAGTCCTCTACGCTTGTCCACTTTTCACCAAATAACGACTGCACACATGTGCAGTCAGAGCACATGCTCAGCGTGACAGGTGGTGAGACCATCGCCCCTCTGTGATGTTGCTGTTTTCAGTCCGTTAGTCGCCTTTTACGACACCCAAGGAAAGAGAGGGGGGTGGTAGTATTCTTTCACCGCTACGCGACATACGAGCTTACATTCGCGAAAAAAAGTGTCGGTCTGAAACCGCCCTTATCGTCTATCACATTGACGTCATACGTCCGCGGTCACCGGCGTGCGTGACGCGGCGTCGTCACCCAAAAATATTCGTCAGTCAAACATTTGCCGGGTTTACGCAATCCGCGCTCCGTTCAGTTCGGTTCGGTGCATTTACTTTGCGGATATTTTTAGAGTTTTGTGTACGGTGTGCGGACGCTTCCGATCGGGGAGTCGTCTAAACAACTCTTATACTAAAAAGACTGGTATTGCATTTAACACTTTAAATTTTGGCGTTCCTTATCCACTCATATTACAATGGGATAACAGAAAACTAAACAGTAAAGGCATTCCATCACGCATACTTTTTTATACCCGATGTTTGGACCGAGTTGCACCGGCGGTGGTGGGTTGACTTGAGTCACTGACAGTGACCCGGCTGGTGGTTGTTCTCTTTTTCTGGCCACCTAGCCGACCACCGAGCCGACCTTTGCCGCCTCAGTACACGGGCCTAACCAATACGATAGCCGACCTCCAGTAGGAGATGACACATGAAGAAAAATAAGTTTTTCAGGCGTACTAGCAAGCCTAAAAACTTCTTTATCTGGAGTGGACAGACACCACTGATAGTGATTGTCTATATAGGTCCCTAGTCAAACTGTAGCAACATAATGTTTCTCTTCACCACGTTGAACTATCAGAGTAGAGTGTGGTTAAAGGAAGAGAGTCCCATATAAACGCCGAGTCTCCCCGAGCGCGACAGTATTAGTATGTTAACCGCGTAGCGGTAAAAGAATACTACCACCCCCTCTCTTCCCTTAGTTGTCGTAAATAGTGACTAATGGACTAAAGACTGCACCACATCCAACAGCATGGAGCGGCGATGGGCTAACCGCCTGTCACGCTAAGCACATGTGCAGTCGCTATTTGGTGAAAAGTGAACTTTGGCAGAGGACTATGCTTTTACGGTCCTCATTGCTCAAATACACGTGTTCACGGGGAAACTCTCCCGAGATACTAGTCTTATGAGTACCAAATGAAGAGCGCGCTTCGGTGGGCACTGATTTGGCGTCAAGACCTAACGCAGATGGTCTCATACGCGAGTGTTCTACTGGCGCAGGGACGTCTGGCACTTCTTTACCTAACGATTGGTCTCGAGGTGCCAGTACAAATAAAACTTAGTGAATTAAGGACAGGGGTCCTCATTGCCTTTTCTCTGACTAACCCTTCGGGGATAATAGTCGTGATTATATGTATGTTGACGTGATGACGTCTGTACTTCACGGTGTCTTGGCCGCGTTCCCGAACCGTTCTTTAAGAACAATATTTAAATGAGCTAATTAATTGGGTTGCTGCGAGCATCAGTGTCATTGTTCCCGGATATATCGGGCTTGTGTTTGGCTGTGGAGTTTGGTACAGTTTTGTGTGTAAACAGGGGGCTAATTGTCTAACTCAACACCTATCGCCATACCTTTCAAGACGAGCACATTGCTTTGTTAGTTTGCTTATTGAAAACTAATTTTAAAATAATCTAACTAGCGAAGCAATACTGCTACTTGAAAGTTATTGCGATAGATTTTGAAATGGGTCCATATTGGCGCACCTAAAGTTCTTTACCCGAAATTTTATTGTTCTTCCTATACCGATATGAAATCCGAATGATCAGTCTTCCTGGAATTTTTCTTCCTAAAGTTTTCATTCATGTAATTTGTAGGACTACCGACGATGTTCAAAACACTCATGTTTCCAAAACTTGTAATTAATAATATCACCATAGATTAAGAATATCACTATAGTCTGTTCAATATAGCTTGATACCTGTGACAGATGTCATCAAAAACGACGACGTGACTTTGTCAAAGCGTATGAATATATTTGACTACATTTAAATAATATTATCTTGTATAATCCATCACTTAACATACTACTTACAATTAATTTTGGTGATTATTTATCATACGTTAGATTAGGTTTTATCCCAATAAACTCACTTATCACACATTTAACACAATTTTTAAACATTTACTATTACTATATTACTATAATATTTACGTTTTTTCACAAGGTCATTCCAACACAAAAAAATACTTGTGTGGGGATAGTAAATCAATTTAAGTTCAATTGATTTTCAATTTTAATTTTAGCTGTATTAATTGATTTGTTAGTCTTTACTTATTTTTCTTGAGTATAATGACGATTATATTGAAGTTACATTTTTTTTTAAGTTATCGAATTGGCACATTAGATAGGAACAATTTTACTGTCGCTACAATTTACAATCGCTATGCTGCGCTTCGCTATTGTCATCAATTTCTAACCTATCGCGTGGCCTACAGGAGTAGGGCAGCTGGTATCCTCATTCATTTGAATAATAGTGTAAAGACGGTTATGTTGAGAAAATATAGGAAAGCAAATAATAGTATAATATATGTTTATTGCTACTGACATTATGAAGTGCATCATAATTTTGAATCATACAGATTCAGAATATGAACATTAAAAACAGAGTAGTTAAGAATTGTGATTGTTGGGATGAAAAATGTTAGGAAGGACATTTTCGGAGTTCCGATTACCGGAGTTGACAATTTAGGTGAACTTTGGCGCGCCCTGTTGAAGTTACTGGAAGCCCCCTGGACTATCGACTGCCTTTGTGCCAGCGCTGCAGCGGATAATGTCGCTGTAGCGGATAATGACGCTGCAGCGGATAATGTTGGTGTAGCGGATAATGTCGCTGAAGCAGATAATGTCGCTGTAGTGGATAATGTCGCTGTAGCGGATAATGTCGCTGTAGCGGATAATGTCGCTGTAGCATGCTGAGCCTGGGGCCTACTCGGTCACACTATACATATTTCTGACACATCCAACAGCATAAAGTGACGATGGGCTTACTACTTATCACACTGAGCACGTGTGCAATTGAGAAGTTGTAATTTGGTAAAATGTGGACTGTAGCGCTGCTTTTGCGGTCCTCATTGCCTTGTCTCTGACATAAAAAATAAAGGATAAAATGTTTACTAGAAAAAAACAAGCAGTCTCAGGAAAGCTCGAATGGGAATCGAACCCATGACCTTTGGATTGCCGGTCCACTGCTCCAACCGCTAAGCTACCGAGACCCCAGAAGACTCGTTGAATTTTTTCTAGTTGTTTGTGATAGGTACATTGCAAGCCAGCAATCTATGAATGTATTTAGAAGAAGAAAATTTTTAGATTATTATATGTACTTAATTGTGATTATTTACATATCTACTAAGTGGTAGAGCCACGCTGCGTTGCAGCACGCATTAGGCCGGCTCGCTCGGGGTAATACCACCCTCTCAAGAATATCCGGCGTGAAATAATGGCACTTGGTGCTGTTGTGTTTTGTCCGGCTATATAGTGAGAGTTCCGGAGAGCCCTTCCCCCTCCCCCTTCCCCCTCACAATCCTATTCCTTCCTTAACTCTATTCCTTTGTTAAAGGTCGGCAACGCATCTGCGACTCCTCTGGTTTTGCGGGTGTCCATGGGCGGCGGTGATTGCTCTCCATCAGGTGACCCGCCTGCTCGTTTGCCACTTTCTTACATTAAAAAAAAATCAAACGTTCCAACCTTCTGCCTTGCTATCATCTATGATCACCAAAACATTCCTGCCGTTGTAAAAGTATTCAACGTCTAATTTTAAAACGTTAAAATGATAAATATTCGCGGAGATGGAATGGGAGCAGTATTAATTATTAACAGCATAGCCGACATTCTGCGGGTATCATATTTTGTCACATTCTTTGTACAGCAACGAATGAAGAATGTAAAAAAATATTTTAAACGTATCATTATAGTTATTAAATGTGAATGTTCTCACTGCATATTTATCTCTGTCTTTAATCATACAAATCGATCTGATTTTAGGAAAATAACCACGGACGCGGAGGTTTAAAGGACCTCTAATAGTTGGAAGAGCTGTCGTAATAGGTAGAGGTTTACGGACCAATGTGTCCGAGTAGAGGTTTGAGTCCTAGCTGAAGCATTTTTTTAAAGTGATATTTTAATTTTCGAAAATATTAATATAAGTAATAATTTTATATATAGGATCTAACAATATCAATAAGCGAACGTTTAAGGGGAGCATCTATACATCACACTGAGCATGCTCACCAAATTTGGTCCAAAACTACAGGCTCGTTACCGAGATAATCAACAAAACATTATCATAATTCACCAAAAAAACCCATTCCAAACCCGTACAGCCACAGTATAAATATGATATTTATACTGTGGTACAGCTGTACTACACGCACACAAAGATAGCCAAACATGCACACTAAACTCGGAGCACACTGAGCTATCTTTTTATTGACGCTAGCATGTTTCATTATGTGCATTATTTTAATTGATTTAGTTTGGTAGAAAACATAACTTTGAAAAATCACTTTAAAACTGGAGCCCATTTTTGTCATTGTTTTCAGGATGATGTATACCGCCCTTATACGTTCTCTTATTGATTTTGTTAGACCCTGTATAGATTTTTTTTTAAACCAAGACGTGCTATTTTTTTTCTTTCTGTTTTTCTATTATTTTCCTAATAAAATAAACATCCTATTAAAATAAACATCATAATTTTATTACATCATCGTAAATTCTTAACAGTAGGACACAACAAACAGGATTTTTGTGATTATAGGTCTGTTTGTTTTTATAGGTATAGCTTATGTTATAATTATAAACCTACGCTATGTCAATGTTTCTTTCTCAATAATGTCTACAATCACAGCTGGACTCATTTCAGTAGATATTGTCTATAAATAACAAACCACATACACAAACAATTTCGATGTGCTCGGAGTAGCGGCTAGCACATTCTATAGTTACAATCGTGAAAGCTAAGCAACTTTCACAATGGCGGGCCCTGGATGGGTGGACCTAAGGCCTATGATTGCCGTTGTTGTCGATACAGAAACGATCATAGACTTGGTCACCGTGGTGGTTGTGGCCTTTTTCATTTACTTGGGGCAACGCCTTCTGTGGAGACGTTCGTTTATCTCGGACTCGCTCGTAAATACCTAAGAGCTTAGAATAATAACGCAAGTACAATCCTTCGCATATGTAGAAACGACGTAGGACGGTGTCAGTGCTCGCTCTCCAACCAGATGGGTAAACCTGATAACTCTCACTCAATCTACCACGACCGACTGCTCCCACAATATCACTAATAAATCCTATCCTACTAATATTAAAAACGCAAAAGTTTGTAAGTATGGATGGATGTTTGTTTACTCTTTCACGTAAAAACTACAAACTGGATTTGGATGAAATTCGGCATACAGATAGTTTATAACCTGGATTAACACATAGAATACTTTTTATCCTGATATTCCCACGGGAACTGGAACCACGCGGGTGAAACCGCGAACAGCCGCTAGTCACTAATAAAGGCGAATGGAGCCCCATAACTAGAGCCGTAATTCACCAAGAGAGTTACCCATAACCACGACCACTATGTCAAGAGTGCCCGACTAAGAAGGAAGTTCTTCCACCGGCACAATACTTTTATGATCTCAGCAGTGGGATGTATAATAATACATTCATACATATAATCACGACTATTATCCCCGAAGGGTTAGTCAGAGACTAGGCAATGAGGACAGCAAAAACAGTCTTCTACCATTTTCTACTTTTCACCGAATAGCGACTGAATATGTGCTCAACGTGACAGGTGGTGAGCCCATCGCCGCTCTATGCTGTTGGAAGTATGTGCAGTATTTAGTCCGTTAGTCGCCTTTTACGACACCCAAGGGAAGAGAGGGGGTGGTAGTATTCTTTCACCGTTACGCGACACCGTTACGGTTACGGATGTTTATCAGCGGTTTATTCGCAAATTGTCAGATTCACAAATTGTCACAGACTTGACAATATGCCTATTAATTAGTTGACTTTAATTATTATTAAAACTAAAGAACTAGAAATTCTGAAGACTTGACAATTTGCGAATTTTATTATATACGAAGCGGATATGTTGTTTTCGAAATAAGTATATTTACTTACTTACATTTTTATTGCACGTATTCTTTACCGTTTATGGTATCGACACTTCATACATTTTATTTGTTACATTGTACATAAGGTTGGTGATTTAAATAAATATAGATTTATTATATATTAGTATAGACTAATATTATAAAGCTGAAGAGTTTATTTACTTGAACACGCTAATCTCAGGAGCTACTGGTCCGATTTAAAAAATTCTTTCAGTGTTAGATAGCCCATTTATCGGGGAAGATTATAGGCTATAATTTGTTTAGGTACGAGTACGGGTAGTAACCCGTGCGAAGCCGGGGCGGGTCGCTAGTAAGTAAATAAAACGCTCAAAATCGTGCTAATCTTTAGAAAGGTTTATAAATAGTGAGGCTTTTAGTTAGTTAATATCTACAGACTGTTCACTCTTGAAGGTTACCCGTTTTTATTTTGTACACACACCGCGCATTAATCAGCCGACTGTTTGTAAACTATTTCTAGTTCGTCTATGAATGACATGTTTGTGTGAATAAATTCTAAGAAAATACATGCCGAATTCTAACCTTCAATCTGACCCAAATCGAATGTATGTTTTTTTTTATTCGGCAACGGGTTTAAGCGTTATCTCACCTGAGTGACGATAAGGCCGAAGGTGGAAGCGCGCTTTACCCGGAATCCTCAACCACTGACGAACTGGCTGTCTCATCTCACACTGTCGGAACACAACAATGCTATAGCAACATCGTTGTTATGGTGACAGACTTAGATAAGGTGGTGGAAGCTAGCCAGGCGGACTTAACAGCCCTACCACCAACCAAACCGAGCACACAAAGATGTGCCCCCCGCTGGGAATCGAACCCGGGACCTCTGGGGCTGAAACCGGTGGCTTAGCCACTAGACCACAGAGGCGGTTAAGTTAAGGTTAATGTAGGTTTATCAAATTATTCGCCAGCCCTACGCTCGATATTAAAATTAGGCCTATCTGTGGTTTGGTTTACCTAAGAGACGTATTACATCTCGACTGTGATTTTTGCGTAAAATGGCCAATTTTGGCGTTTTTGATCTCAGAAACATTAACAATTTTGACTTATTGAATAGTGTTTATTAGCTATTGGCATAGTTAGTAGCGGCCTTGCTTTTGTAAATTTTGCTTAACTTTTTAATTAAACCCAAAATTGCAGAGTAACATTTTCATAAAATGCGCCATTTAACTACTGTTCTAAACAAATAAAAAAAAATAGAATGTTATTTCTTAAATTAGTCGTATAGTTTGTAGCGGCTTCAGAATTTTTAGATATCATTGATTCTATATATAAAAAATTCTTATTCTGAACCAAAAAACTTCGGAAATCGCTTTAAGTTAACTGTGGATTTCTCCTATTTACGCTAATATAAAATTTATACCAGAATAATTGTTACTTTAAGAGGAATAAAAATTTTATAATGAATTTATTATCCTATTTCGATAAAATACGATAAATGCAAAATTACTAAAAATGCGAAAATGGGCATTTTACGCAAAAGTCACAGTCGAGATGTTTTGTTGTAAGCAAAATAAAAGAAAAATACGTTATTTATTTCAGGAGTAAATCGTACATAATTATATTCACGACTATTGTCCCCGAAGGGTTAGTCAGAGACCAGGCAATGAGGACAGTAAAAGCAGTCCAATGCCACTGTCCACGTTTCACCAAATGATAACTGCACATGTGCTCAGGTATCGGCCTGTCAGTTAGTAGTACAACCACAGACCACTTAGCCCAAGTGGTCTGTGAGTACAACGCACGGGCGGGCGGCGGGGGAACTGACAGGCTGATACCTGCAGGCGAACCGATCGTGTGTGGGGCCCGCCTGCAGGTATCAGCCTGTCAGTTAGTACTACTAACTGACAGGCCGATACCTGCCGGCCGGCGACCTTATCGTCTGTGAGGCCCTTTAGACGTCTTTAACGACACCCAGAAGAGGAAGAGATGGGGCGATTGTATTCTAATTTTGACCAGCCCAGCACTATTATAGGAGTAAGTCGCATAGGAAAATGGCGGGAAAATAACATGGAAATCTTTGTGATTGCAGATGGCGGCGCAGTGACAGTTCGGCGGCGCATGCGACCGGTACCGCGGACCGCGTTCCGTTACACGCGCTACGACGGAGCTCTGTGGCGTTGGCATTTATATTTTATCACTATTAGCATTGGTCAGATATGTTTCTCAACTTCTTTTGGTTAAAAAACAGCAACCTCTATGTTTATTAATTTCTATTTAATTGGTTGCAAAACAGTAAATGTAACCCCTTTTAAAATATCAAAATTGCTAACGTAATTTTTTACTATTTTAAGTTAGAACCGAGAAAAGTTGCCTTCGTCTTGTTCAAAATTATACAATCTCTACGTTTGGTTTTTATACTTATCATTTTATTTCGATATTTTATTGCAGAAGAAGACTCATTTAAAAATATAATCGAGTTGTATCTGATTCGATTTTATTATTGATCCTTTTATGTCTTAACTCCTTTTGTTTACTGGAAAAGTTTTCATCAATTTCCGTAAACTTAATGTGACCATTGACTAAACTGTTTAATATAAATATTCTTTTTCATACAGACAACATACATATTATAAATACCAATGCCGCAGTCCTAAAATGTTGGTGAAAAGTGACAAAGTGACTTTATGTAGAGTGAAGTGAAGTGGAGTGTAAAATGCTGGTTAGGCCGGCAAGTGCAGTGAAGTGACACAGGTCGCGTAATGGCGTAATTGTATCTAGTCAAAACATGGGAATCCAAGTGGAGAACACTGTCAATTATAATAGTAGCGCATGTAAGTGATTGCAGGTTTTTTCAATTTCTATAATTGTTCGTTCACAATTGGGCCAGTTTCATCACTTCTTATGAAGCATCAGATATTCTAGCGTTCAATCTCTTACTAAGGAGAAAGTAAAGGAATGTTTTGGTCTTTAGAGAACAATGTCAGGTATCGGCTTCCATAACTTTTAAAAATGAAACTGCACGGACATAAAGTTTTTACCCACAACGATTTACATACAATAATAAATTCTATTATGTTATATTTATTTCCGCTTAAGAACTTTTTAAAAATATTAAGCAATTATAAATAACTTAACTGATCGGAAACAACAAAAATAAATGGAGTTGATACTTGTGTTGCCGCTGCAATAATGTGCATTGGTGTATTTTGCTTTTGGTATTAAACTACACAAAATAAAATATGTTTCCTCATTTACTATGGACACTTGACATTGTTCTTTTGTAACATCCTATAGAGCCCAATAGCTATGGTTTCGCTATAAAAACCCTATTCAATAACTCTTACATAATCATTGGAATTGGTGAAAATGGCTTTAATGATAAATAAATAGTTTTGCCACTATATAATCCGCTTGTGACAAAAAAGTATTCAATTATTTAAGTACGCAAAAGGTACAATTTCAAAAGCAATATTCTTAATTCGCTGTAAATAGAACTTTAAAGTTTAAGTAATTTTGAGAAGAGTGCCTTGCATCAGATCCATGGATTTGTTGTTTACACTACACTATACTGCTATTAAACATTTTACTATGTCACACCCACGACTGCGTTCACATACATAACCTAATCGTTTTACGAGCCATGGTTGCAAGTCAGTTTTTGTGATATATGCTCGGTACTATAGTGTTAAATTACTTCTGAGGCCGATTGTATCTTGTCAATCTGTTGATAAAGCATAGAGTTATATTTTTGAAATTAAACACTTTTTATGTATGAACTCACGTCCGGATGAACTCACGGTGGTTACATGAAGACTGCAGTCTCCTTGTGACCACGTACCCTGTAAAAGGTTCGAAAAGTCGGGACAGGACTAAAGTAAAACTCTAAATTGTACTAAATAAACGCGATTTCATCTGTAAAAGTGTTTTATTTCAATGTGTAGTGTTCGCGTGGCGTAAACCTTAGATACAATATAATAGTCTTATTTTATTTAACCTATGTAATTAATTAAATCCATGGATCTGATGTGCTACGAGCTATTCTCCTAAAAATTACCCTTAAACTGTTTTCTGGAGAAGAAGTTTTAAATTCTTTTCTGCTCATAGCAATTAATACCTATTCCGATTGCGAGAGCTGTTATCTTATCTTGCAATAATAGTGGCGAGATCAAACGGTTTTATTTTTAAATCGTCTCTGTACCCTTGCGTGTGTTTATTTATTGTTTATTTTTGTTTTTCTATGTTTTGCGACCTTGAGGAACAAGTGCGACTGTCATTTTTATGATTTAATTGGGATCGATGGGGTGGGAAGCTACGATTTCTTGAATATTTTTGGGGTAACTTAATCACTTTGAACCCTTGTGCGACTCTCTTAGTGGGTTTTATGCAACCTCGTCCTGCCAGCAAGACAACTTCGTAACAAGTTACGGAACGGAACGTAAAAGTAACGGAAGATTATACTTATATCAAACTGCATACCTAGGTAGTAGGTATTTACCTAATAATATTCTGAAAGTTATTGCAAAAAATATGTTTTTAGACAGAAAAAGCATAAATATTTATATTTATGCTTTTTCTGTGGTAAGTGAGTAAAATAGTTACTTACTTATTTTCTCCAAGTAGCCCACTTTTTCTGGTATTCCGAACAAGATAATATTTTTTTTGATTCATCTCGCTATGTAAACCATAATAAATAAAAAAAATCTCAGTACTGTCAGTAACAATCCTCCATAAAAATACCGGATAATCTGTCAATGCCACACAAAAATGTCGTGTCCACTGTACATCAGTGGATTTTACTAATAATAATAGGAAATCTATCATCAGTCATCACACAAAATTACCGTCTGGCTTCCTTACAAAAAACACAATAAAAAAACAACTAGGCACACATACCTAGTTTCATTGACGAACCTCATTCGACGAGGCATCGGGAAATCCAAACAATACGTTTTAACATTTGGCATAATCGATGTTGTTTAGGAAACTAGTCGCCTGCCGGCGCCGGGCTTACGTTTGGAACATTGGAAATACACGTGAGTGATAAATGAACTACTCGCATCTGGGAGTACAACTGAACGGTGCCAGAGAGAACTAGACCTAATGCCAAGAAGATAGAGACTAGCCTGCTAAGTCTCAGATCTATGCAAAGACCTGTCGACTCCACAATAGCAGCTGACTGACAAGTTATGACATGTCTGGGTGCCAACTTGCTGGATGTTGGCACGATGTTGGGGTTTCGTTTTCGTGCCTAACAAACTATCTGTCAATTTGACGCTGGTCGACGTACGGACAGATTTTGTCTAAACGATCTGATGGTTGAACTGATGGAAATGGAAGGTGAACGATTTTTGAAAACTGAGATAACAATTTATATTATATTATACTTATTTTTAGAAACTAGCTTTACCCAGCATGCGTTGCAATGCCACAATTTTTATCGATTTCGCTTTAAAATTGACAAAATTTTTCCCTAACTTACCTTAACATTCTATGCATAATAAGTATACCTACTTACCTAGAATAAAATAGGTTTTACATTTTTTTGTAATGAAAACCAAACACCATAATATAACTTTCAATGCAATTATCAAACAATATCCTTATATTGTTACAACATTTTGAGCATTTCATGATATTTCAAGTCCTTGCAAATTGCAAAGTTACTTCCGACGTATTTAAGATTAAATGGTACAATCCCTGTTAGGCCAATAAAGAAGCTTTGTGACTAATCTGCTTCGTCATAAAGTTGTCTACATACTACATTGAGATAAATGAACTAGAGAAGACGTCCCATACAATAAATGTGCAGTTGTGCACAGCTACAATGATACTTGTACTGTGGTGCGGGGCTTAACTAGTTGTCATAGAAATGTCTAAGCGCGCAGATGCGACACACTATTCACACAGTTTTAGTACCGAGTTGTAAAGTTATAATGTTTTTATTGTTGTTAATTGTAATTTTGAAATGAAGTTAAGTAAATTAATGCCAAACATAAAAGTAAGAAAATAATTGATTAAAACATTTCATAACAATGATAAAAATCTTTTTCGAATAAGAAAAATATTTATTTAAGTAGGTACGTGTAAAAATATTACTGAGTATCAAATATTCAGATGCTCAAATTTTTCAAGCATTATTGAGATGAGATTAATAATCGTATTTGAGTCCAATATAGGTATAAGAAATAAATAAAAAAGTATTTCAATGGTAACAAAACATTTTAATTTCCTTGGAATGATACAAGTTTAGTGAGTTTCTGCCGTTTAGTTAAATTTTTTTTTCAGAAAAAAATTTTTTGGAGTACTTATCAAAAATTGAAAAAAAAATAACAATAATTCTAACGAAATCCCCATACAAACTGCCATCCTTAGAATAATAACGCTATAGAAAGATAGTCTTCATACAAGCGCTCTGTCAAAAATGAAGCACTAAACCGATTCACACACGCGTGACGTGCGCGCATGGCCGTGATCTGCTGTCTCTTTCCAATTCTATGAATATGAAAGAGACAGCACTGCGCAGGCCGCTGCTACCGAGGCTTTAACTTAGAGAATCACACTGCAGTACGTTTATATTTTGACCTAATTAACTACAAGATACTATGAAATACTGAAAGCTTACCTGTGAAAAGTGATGTTATTACACTTCTTTTGTTTTTCAGATGTGTTGGACACAATTTAACTGCACAAACCGTCATTTCTTTTTTGTTTTTGCGAGGCACGTTCGGCGCGCTGTGACATTGAACACTACGGAGCGGTCCGGCGTTTGGTGCCATTTCTGGCTCCAATTAATGTGCTTCAAAATAGGCGCGCGAACTTGGTTTCTATAGCGTTATTATTCTAAGCTGCCATCATAATTCCAACCCTAGTAATTATTTCACATAAAGCGCACATCTGCACAAAACAGAAATATTGTTACTCTATGCAATACTATTACCGAAACATGGCCGCTGTTTCATGGCTGGCGATTTGATAAAATAATTAGTTAAATGCATGTTAAAACGTTAATTTAATGCGTACTTACAGGTGAAAAGTTATTCCATTGTTTTTATTTGTTTCCTGAGTTTTTTAAATAGTACCTTAGCACACATGAAGGCATATTTTTATTAAACAGAACACAGAATTACACACGTATTTGCATCTAGCGCCTACCACAGACTAATAGAGGTGGAGCGAGCTGGCTCCAACGCGTGTTGCAAACAATCTAGTTGAGATGTCTTCTCTAGTACGTAGTACCTATTAACTCAATGACATACTAGTTATTTGTTATAAGAGTGCAAAGTTGCTTTTTAACCGCGTGCTCAATTTTGATGAACGATCACGAGGGCAGCGAGTAATTCAAAAATTAGAATCCTGAGCGTTAGCGAAGGTACCAAAAGAGCACGATGTGAAAAATCTTTGCACTTGAGTGCAACCTGAGTGCAACACGTAACTTCTCATCCCACCTCAGCGAGGAAATGACTAAGCATTTTAAAAAAAAGTACACCAAAAAGTTCCCGAGTCTGAGTTTTTAACAAATTAAAAAGGTTGTAAAGTATGATAAATTCGGCACCATGGAGGGAGAAGTAAATAGGTTTAATTATGTTTTGAATTCACAAACTTAGTGCACACGATGTTCTAAATTCAAGCGGATAAGAACTGCTTTTGCACTCAGATATCGAAAAGTAAAAATACTCTTTCCGAGATGGGAGGATGAAAATACATATAATCACGACTATTATCCTCGAAGGGTTAGTCAGAGACTAGGCAATGAGGACCGCAAAGCAGTCCTCTGCCCACTTTTCACCAAATAGCGACCGCACATGTGCTTAGCGTGACAGGTGGTGAGCACATCGCCGCTCTATGCATTTCGATGTATGTGCAGTCTTTAGTCCGTTAGTCGCCTTTTACGACACCCAAAGGAAAAGAGGGGGTGGTTGTATTCTTTCACCGCTACTCGACACGGTTCATTCCTTTTCTTTTTTGTACCCGACGTTCAAATTATTTGTTTAGCTGTTTTTTAACAGCTACTACTATACAATAGCAGCAATAAAGCGTCATAAGTCTCAGTCTCAGCATTGATAAATAATCAAACAAACGATGCGATATGAGAACCAGATATTGCTGAAATGTACGAATTTGCGTATTATTAAGTTTCCAGCGAATGGAGTGCGGATTGCATAACAAACAAACAATACCAAACGTACTGACGACGTTTAATGCAAACAGAACTACAAATAGTTTCTTACAAATGTGCGGTCATGCTTACTGAATTTTCATAACTTCTTTAAACAGGCCGGATAAAAAGACCTGGAGGGAAAGTATATACCCAGAACATTGAAGGTAGAAAATTATAAGCAAGGAAAAATTACCTAATTATTAAGTGTTATGTGGTAATAGCTCATTAATAGAATGCTACCAACCCCTCTGTACTATTTGGTGTCGTAAAAGGCGACTAATGGACATAAGACTGCATATACATCTATGGAGCGGCGATTAACTCACCACTTAACACGCTGAGCACGTTATCATTTGATGAAACATGAACTGTGGCTGTAAACTGCTTTTGCGGACCTCATTTCATGGTCTCTTCCCAACCCTTCGGGTTTAATAATCGTGAGTACCTATATTATGTAAGTATTGTGCTATGTAAAGTTAACTTTATTTAAAAAAATCACGATAACTGTAAACTAGAGAAAGAGATCCCGGACTCATGTCTCCAGTGATGTCTCCCCTTGGGGAGCCATTAGACCTTGCTTTTTAATAATATGTTGAGTACTTGTGAATCTTATGTCAAGTGCTCAGAATAATAATTTAGTTATTATTCTATGGTCAAGTGTAAATATACTTACTTGGCCACTCGAAAATAAATAAGTATCTAGGTAAGTACCTTAATTAAAATATCTGTATAATTTTTCAATGTCATGTTTGTCATTATAAGACTTTCTTATTATTAATGTAGTTAAATTGAAATCACTAACATAAAGAGTATAATCACAATATCTGTGAATGCAGTATTGTTATTTTCAAAAACAAAGAAACGTCTCTTTATCTTTAAATTAGCAAATTGTCAATGGTAGTAGGTACTTCTAACGCGATGCTTTTAATTTAGTCACCAGTCCTGTGATCCGGCATTGCGAAAGTTGTTTTACTGGAAAGATTTAATCGTATCTGTGATCTAGTGGCTAAGCCACACCGGTCTCCATAGGTCCCGGGATCGATTCCCAACAGGGAATTCATCTTTGTGTACAGTCAGCATCAAAAGTAGCTTAGCATATGAAATTTTTAAATGATTGTTACGGTTGAAATGACCAGAATTGTCTGACGTAGCTGTAGAGTCAAAAGTACATGACCGTCACTTTAGGTAATTACAGAGAAGTTATAATTATGAACACAAAAAATGTCATATAAGTCTGAAATGTTAAATGATGAGTATGTAAAGTCACTTACACGTGACTATTACTTTTGATGCTGACTGTACTTGGTTTAGTTTGTAGTACGGCTTGTTAAGTCCGCCTGGCTAGCTATCACCATCTTATCTAAAGTCTGTCGCCATAACAACAATGTTTAATAGCATTGTTGTGTTACGACAGTTTAGAGATAAGATAGCCAGTACCTCAGTGGTTAAGGGTGAAGCGCGCTTCCAAATTCGGCCTTATCGTCACTTACCATCTGGTGAGATGAATTGAATGTCAAGCGCTAACCCGTTGTGGATTAAAAATAAAAAAGCGGTCAATTGCGAGTCGGACTCGCCCATGAAGGGTTCCGTAGCAGCAAGTAACATAATATAAAAGTTCTTTTAGTTCGTTATAATTTTGATCGATGTTCTAATAATAGTGTATTTTTTTTAAATTAATTAATTTATGACGTATTAAAAAAAATTACTTACTAGATCTCTTTCAAACTAATTTTCGGTGGAAGTTTGCATGGTAATGTACCTACATCATACATTTTTTTTAGTTTTATCATTCTCTTATGGGGCGCACACATTCTTTCACTTTGGAAGTGTATCTCGCGCAAACTATTCACTTTAGAAAAAAATGATATTAAAAACCTCAATATCATTTTTGAAGACCTATCCAAAAAAATTTTTTTTGAGTTTCAGTTCTAAGTATGGGGAACCCCAAAATTTATATATTTTTTTCTATTTTTGTGTGAAATCTTAATGCGGTTCACAGAATACATCTACTTACCAAGATTCAACAGTATAGTTCTTATAGTTTTGCAAAAAAGTGGCTGTGACATACGGACGGACAGACAGACATGACGAATCCATAAGGGTTCCGTTTTTGCCTTTTGGCTACGGAACCCTAAAAACGCAAGCCGAACGCCTTATTAGCCGCTGCACCATCGACCTGCTCATATCATCATCAGCCTATAAACGTCCCACTGCTGGGCACAGGCCTCCCACATGAACAATAAGCACGTGGGGATATTGGGCCATAACCCACCACGCTGGCTCAATGCAGGTTGGCGGGTCTGGAGCTGCTCATATATTTGTTTAAATTATTTATACATACATATAATCACGACTATTATCTCGAAGGGTTAGTCAGAGACTAGGCAATGAGAACAGCACTAGCAGTCCACTTTTCACCAAATAGCGACTGCACATGTGCTCAGCGTGATAAGTGGTGAGCCCATAGCCGCTCTATGCTGTTGGATGTATGTCCAGTCTTTAGTACGTTAGTCGCCTTTTACGACACCTAAGGGAAGAGAGGGAGTGGTATTATTCTTTCACCGCCGCGACACGTTGATTTTTTTAAATTACTTATATGCTTTATTAATTTATTATTCTACTCGTTCATATCTGAGGAACTGGCTATCGTATCCTTGTGGATACGTACTTAAACATAAATATATTTTGATTACTTTCCATCAGGTGACCCGCTTGCTCGTTTGCCTCCTTCTGCTATAAAAAAAAAAAAAATACTGGGGTCAAATTCGATAAAGAATGTTTGTATGCAAATTATTGACAAATCTTTTGTATCTAATGCCCCTTGGATTTTTACGTGTTCTTGAGAGATAGATATGCACGAAGAAACCACTAACAATAGTGGCTTCCTTTCAAAAAACTATAAAACCTGAGTGACACTAGACAGTTGTAAAAGGAATTGTGTATATTTTTATTTACAAACATTTTCATCGAATTTCTCCGAAGTAGAAGTAGAAGTATACACACAACAAACTCTACTTACTTGTAACAGACTTGCAAAAAGTTGGACGTGAAAATTAAAATGTTTGTCCTACAAAGACACGTCTTAAGGCAAACAAATACTCGATTGCTATTGTTTACTGAAACAATGCCATTGTATTTAAACCAGTCGGTTATGGAATCGTAAAGATCCGCACAATGGGCGTGAGCATGCCAAAACTATGCCAAATACTTAGCAATCGTTATGGATGGAATGTTTATTGTCACAGACGAAATGGGTACACAAACTTTCCTTTGAGTTATATTTAATGTATGTATTTACGTAAGACCAGTATGTATTTTGTTAATTGTAAGTATAATATTATTATTCTCGTATTTATTTATTTTCTTAAGTCTATGTTTTTTATAAAGTCAAAGTCAAAGTCAAATTATTTATTCAATGTAAACCTTTACAGGCACTTATTGACGTCAATACTAATAATTATAAAAAAACAGTTAACTAACTTATAGTTAAGACTTATTAACTAATCTAACGAGCTATTATAGTCTGTGCCAGACAAATGCGCATTGCTACCCCCAGTACCACTGCACGCCGAAACAGAATCGCGTCGAACCGAAATATAAGCCGTGGTCATAGAATTGTGTAATATGATTTCCAATTATCGTATTGAAACTGTGGTAAGTAATATAAATTGGAGAGTTTTTGAAGTAAAATAAAGTAAGTATAATAATATAAGTAAGTATAATATTCCATATAAAAATAATAAACAAAACTACTAACAAAAATAAAACATTTAACATTATAAAAACCTAAACCTAGGGTGCCGCCGGCAGCGGGGCAGGGCCCAAGCTACCGGTGGTTAGGGCTGCAGAGAGAGGAACCTCCTGACGATGCATGCCGTGTCAAGAAGTACCGCCTTCTGTATCGTATTATTATTATTATAAACCTATATTTTCCCACTGCTGGGCAAAGGCTTCCCTCCCCTCTTTCCACTTTTCACGGTCTGTTGCTTGTCAGCACAAGCAACAGATCGTGAAGATTGGCCAGCGTCAATCCTTTGCATAGGCATCAAGCTCGTCCCTCCACCTGCGCCTATAATTAACAGACCGCATAAGAAATACGATACTGCGTTCCAAGACACAAATCGCCGATGTAACTCAAAAAGCCGCCATGCTTAAGTGGGACTGGGCAAGACATGTTTGCCGCATGCCTGACGAGTTGTGGGCAAAGGCCACTACCGACTGGATCCCACGCAGTGGCGTGCCTAGGGCTTCAGATTGGGGCAAGCCACTAAACCTGAAGTTCCTAATCTTGCTACCTAGGTACAATGTTGTTGCCTATTTGTGACACTAGCCACATTTTTTACTCAAATCGTCATAGGCCGTGGCATTCCAAACGTTCCTGTCGTTTGTAAAAAAACAGCCTATTACCTTCTATTACATCTTGAATGTGACATTGTGAGAAATTTATGAAAAAAAATTACTGCGGCCAATTTTGGCGTTCTTTATCTCAGAAACAAAAATACAACAACAGTATTTACTTATTGAATAGTGTAGAATAGCTATTGGCATAGCACGTAGCGGCCTTGCTTTTTGTAAATTTCGCTTAACTTTTTATTTAAACCCAAAATTACAGAGAAAGATTTTCATAAATTGCGAGAGGGCACTTTTTTGAGCTCCTGGATTGAACTACAGTTCTAAACGAATGAAATAAAAAAATAGAATGTTATCTCGTCGTATAATGCGTAGCGGCCACGGAATTTTTTAATATTATTGATTTTATATAGAAAAAAAATGTTATTCAATACCAAAAAAACTTCGAAAATCGCGTTAAGTTAACAGTGAATTTCTCTTATCTACGATAATATTATTGAGTAAAAATTATACGAGAATAATTGAATAAAACATGAGGAATAAAAATGTTATAATAAATTTATTATCCTATTTCGATGAAAACTATAAATACAACTCAGTACAAAATGCGATTCGCCGGCCGTCCGAACTCAGCTTATTCTTGCAGAGTGGAGATTCGTAATATTAAGCATGCATTTATTATCCTATTTCGATAAAAACGATAAAAAATTTGTAGTAACTGGAAAATTACTACAAAATGCAAAAATGGGCATTTTGCGCGGGAATCACAGTCGATATATAGGCCTCTACACTTAATTTATTAATTATGACTTAATTATTTCGAATGGAAGCAACTAACAATCCAAAGAGTTTTTTACATAGACCTATTATAATTAATGTCATCTAGGGACTTTTAATAGTTTGCGAAATACATAAATCATGTGTGATGTTCAAAGAATTTATTTACCTCTGCCTTTCGATTTGTTTGCAACACATCACATGCCCAACACATCTAAGTTCGTCACAGAGACCAATAAAGCGACGAACTGAACTCAGAACACATTTTTTTATCACAAATTACGAAAACACTTGTTGTTACTTATAAACAATCGCTCAAACAAAGTGAAGTGTGACAATGACAAAGAATAAAAAATGGCTGGCTGCTGCACAGCACAATCGCGTATTAACGCTCGCCTCTGATTGGATCGCCCGAGCTCGAGCTGTCGTCGGTCGCCTCTGATTGGTTCGCCCGCGTTAAAGTTGCACGTGATTCGGTAGAAATAAAGCCTGAGTTGGAGAAGGCCTTACTTGCGAACTTCATAACGCAAGCTGGCTTTGACGAAGAGTATGAATTTCTCATAGAATCTATACATACTTACGCCGTATTATGTTTATAGAGTAGCAATTTTGTTAAAGTTAGAAGAGAGCGGATATACTTTAAATCCGAAGCCCGGTTGCAAGCCAACTTGTGCGAGAGAGATGTAAAGCATCGCACGATTTATAAGCAGCTTTATGCGATTTGTTTGGTGATTCTTAATAATGAGAAACTTATAAAATTGATAATTTGAATGCTGATGAAAGAAAATTAACAATGGTAAAAAATATTAAGTGATTTGAATAATTGCGTTTTTTTACCAGTAGTGATATTGAGTTTTTGTTAGGGCAAGCCGGGCTTTTCGGCTTGTATGAAGGTACCGCCACTGATCCCACGTGGAGTGAAACGGCAGCGAGGCCGACCTAGAATATAATATAACAAATAAAATAATAAAGAGGTAGGTAATAATAAACGTTAAAATACAAAATGTTCCATACAGTACTATTAAACTTTTTCCATTTATATTCTTTATTAGAATACGATACGAACGATACGAACTGCTAAACACTATATCCCCTATATAGTAAAGGAATTCATTATTAATGTTGAGATCAAACGCCTCGGTTCGAGAGGCAACCGCTTTTTCGCGGCTCGAAATCCGGAAGTCATAGGTTCGATTTCCAATTCCAAAGTGTGTTCCGATTTTTCGATGCATAACCCAAATATACTACCCACCACTATGTACGGAAAAAAACGATTTCTGAGTTTTTTGGAAGAGACTATGTTAGTTGTTTTCTCATGAATCTCGCGCAAGAAAATATTTGCGCACAAAGAAATGTCAATAACTTGTTTACAAACAAGTTATTGACATTTCTTTGTGCACAAAAAAAAACAGATTTCTCTGTATTTTTTAATTTTTTTTATAGAGACTATCATCATCAGCCTAACGTCCCACTGCTGGGCACAGGCCTCCCATGTAGACAATGAAACGTGGGGATATTGAGCCATAACCCACCACGCTGGCCCAATGCGGGTTGGTGGGTTTTAACGACTGTCATCTAACGACAACAACCGGGACCAACGGCTTAACGTGCCTTCCGAAGCACAGATTATAGAACCATTGTAAGTTGTTTTCTCATGAATTTTTCGCAATCGCAAGAAATAAAAAAATATTTGCGCACACAGGAATGTCAATAACTTGTTTACAAACATTCATCATAGAATTTTCTTTGGACAAAACCAAAATCAGTTTGTAATGATGATAAAGCGATAGACTATAATATCTAAAGATTTATCCATCATAAAAAACTTTTTAACAAATATCTGTTCCGTGCTTCGGAAGGCACTTAAGCCATTGGGTAATGTTGTCTAAGATGGCATTAAAACACACCAACAATCATTCAGGCAGCGTGGTGGGTAATGGCACGACCTTTCCATGCATTATTTTATAATAAAGCACTGATATATTACCTACCTTTTTAAAATATTGCTGTATAAAATACAGATACAATTATTCTTTTTAGACTTAAGTCATGCAAAGGAAAATCACTACACGTACTGTCATCTATCAGCAGCTCCGCGAACTACAGTAGCTCAGACGCACACCAGCGCTCGATCGGAAAATCGCATGCTCTGGCAACTTTTCAATTTTCTTTGTTTACGTCCGGCGCACTAGATGGCGTTAGTAGTACGCAGCGAGGCAAAACACCCGACGCGAAATGTTGTTTATATTAATGTCGTAACTTTATTTTTAAATCGGAACGATTTATAAGCGGCCAAGGAAGTCGCGTGCGCAGCCCGTGGATGCTATCGAGACTCTTCCAAACCTCTTACGTTGAACTTTTATTGATTCAGCATGCCAATGAAATGTGTGTCTTGAATATGTTTTTCAGTCTATGGGATAGATTTTTGGCGTTTGTTCGTAAGTACGTGTCGCTGGTGCGGTATTTTTGTATCACGATTAAAATGTAGGTGTAAAACATCTTAACTTTATATAATTATGACAATTGTAATTATGTTACTGTGTGTTCTAATAAATACATTTTAATTTCATTTTATTTACCTATTAGTTTCGTCCGGTGAGTGAAAATACCGGAGGCCCTATCTATTTCCACCTCCCTCACTCCCTCCACATTTCTTAATCCTTCCTCAAAGGTCCTCCTTCTTCAAGGCTGGCAACGCATCTGTGACTCTTCACCATGGAAGTGCCATGCAAAATTCTCATACTAAACATAGAAAAACGACGTTCGGTAGTCTCCTGTATCCTCCTTCAGAACTGGACCAATTTTTATTACTTTTTCAGCATTGGTTAAAGAAAAAGATTTTCTATGTCTGTATGTTTGATTTTCTTTAAACTGGTTTTTTATGTTTCTGAAGAAGCCTTAAAACGGAGTGATTTCGCAAAATTTTGAAGGCTCCTGGTGGTTAAATAAATGAATTATTGCAAAAAAATCAAACATACCGACATAGAAAATCTCTTACTTAAACCGATGCTAAAAAAAACATAAAAATTGGTTCAGTTGTGAACGAGGAAACAGGGGAGAACGAAACGTCGTTTTTCTGTGTTTCGTTTGAGAATTTAGCATGCCACTTCCACGTAGGCGGCGGTGATTACTTCCCGTCAGGTGATCCATCTGCTCGTTTGCCTCCTTTTCAAATAAAAAAAAAATTCAAAGGTGCAGCAAGACCCTCCCACGTCTAGGTAGTGTTCTCAATGAGAATGAGAACTTCTCATGATTAGGGTTGCCTGATGGTACACATACTCGACGAAGGAGCTCGATACGCAGCGGCTAGTGTTCAGTGTACGATCTTGCCAGTTGAGCAACTTTCGCAATGTCAGGACACTAGATGGGTGACCGAGTTAAAAACAAACGCACGTTCCTCCGTGCTTTGGAAGTCACGTAAAGCTGCTGGTCCCGATCGTTGCCGTAAGATGGCAGTCGTTAAAACGACAGCCTGTGTATAACACAATAACACAAATATTACCCTTGCTATTTGTACCAAAAATAAATGCCAGATTCGCCAGACAGCAATGCAAATTGAAATAAAACAATAAATTTTACATCTCTTCAGGGACTGAAAGCGGTTACGGTATAAGGTTACGTTACCGGTATAAAATAAGTGTACCTTAATAAAATAGAGGTAAGGCTATACCGTTATTCAACCTTTATGCGATATCGGTACCGAAAAACGTTGCATTGACAGTTGCGGGGCGCGGAGTGAGAGGTTTTGATATCTATTTATTTATTGTTTTGGACAATCAGTAACAGTTACAATAATACCACGGACCTCTTTTTTTCAGGTCCGTGAATAATACATGCAGATTTAAAAGGACACAATACAAATGAGCTAAAAGCACTGTTTTTAGATGCCACAGCGTGCGACTAAAACATAATAATTAAAATTAAAGTGACGGTACATCTGACAACACAAAAGCAAAACTAAACTAAAAATACTAAATCAAAGTAAAACTACAAAAACAAAAAGAAGTCTATGATATCTTAGCCACATAATGCTCGGACTATCTCAAATTTATAAGATCTGAGGCTGTCACTGAAGATATCGATGGAGTGACTCAACCTATTATAATTTTTCGAAAGACGAGCAACTGCTGAATTACCTTTCAAATTCATTCTAGAGACAGGCGGACAGAGTAAGCCAACTGGGCGCCGGGGTGGACAACGTGGAACTCTTAAGTTAAACAGCCCCAGCAAAGGTGGACAATCAATTACACCTCTGAGCACCTTGTACAAAAATGTTAAATCTAAGACCAGCCTCCGGTTCTCGAGACTGATCATATTGAAATGTCTGAGTTTGTTCTCATATGATGGCAACTTCCTTAGCATATTGGCAGAGTATGAAAGGTGCCAAGAAACCGTTTTTGAAGGCGTTCAATGCGCAATTGGTGGACAGCGTATGAAGGTGACCATACTACCACGCAATATTCAAGAGCGCTTCTAACATAAGCGTTGTAAATAGCTATTTTTTGTAGCAGGATTTTTAAAGAACTTGCCATTCCGTATAACGAATCCAAGCATCCTTGATGCCTTAGACACAACATTATCAATATGTGGAATGAACGTAAGTTTACAATCAAATATTATGCATAGATCTCGCACCGTATCACATTTCTGTAGGGCTGTGCTGTCAATATGATAGTGAGTATTAATTTTGTTAATTTTACGCGTAAACTTGATGTGATGACACTTTTGACTATTGAGAGTCATACCATTTTTACTGCACTTGATTAATAGACCGTTAATATCTTATTGCAATTTTGTGCTGTCTTCTATGTTATTAATTACACTGCAAAATTTTAGGTCGTCAGCAAAAATATACATTTCACTATTTTAAAATACCGTGTTGATGTCAATAACAAATAGATTAAAAAGCCAAGGTCCTAATATAGAGCCCTGTAGAACACCTGAATTAGCATAGTATTAATGTTTTATATTTTAGCGTTTTATTAACGCTTAAATATACTTAAGTAAAATTTTAAACACTGAAAAAAGACGACAACATCAGGCGAGAATCGAACCACGCACCTTCCGCATTCCGGGCGGCTGCCTTAACCACTTGGCTACCGAGGTCTGGCTTTCAACCGTCGAAATTTGTCAGTGCTTGATACTTATGTTTTTAGTCAACATTGCTTCATCAAATCTTAGAAGTTTTCACCTCTGAGATCCGAAAGAAATATTTTTACAAATATTTGAACATTTGGTTAAGATGAAGCTGCGTTTATAGATTAATGTTTTATATTTTAGCGTTTTATTAACGCTTAAATATACTTAAGTAAAATTTTAAACACTGAAAAAAGACGACAACCTCAGGCGGGAATCGAACCACGCACCTTCCGCATACCGGGCGGCTGCCTTAACCACTTGGCTACCGAGGTCTGGTTTTCAACCGTCGAAATTTGTCAGTGCTTGATACTTATGTTTTTAGTCGTGGAAGGAAGGTGCGTGGTTCGATTCCCGCCTGAGGTTGTCGTCTTTTTTCAGTGTTTAAAATTTTACTTAGCATAGTATTGTTTAGAGTGAAAACCATTCACAACAACACACTGTGAACGCTCGTGCATATAACTTTCAAACCAACGGAGCAGTTTGCTATCGAACCCATAGTGTTTCAATTTTAATACTAATAGACCGTGATATACCCTGTCAAACGCCTTAGAAAAATCCACATAAATGGCATCCACCTCTCGGCCTTTATCCACAGCATTGACGAGATAATCACTATATGTTACTAAGTTAGTGTTCGAAGATCGAGTTTAAACGAATCCGTGTTGATTGTTTAGAAGCATTTGCTTAAAGTGCTAACGAAGATAAGGGTAAACTAGTCCCTCGAACACCTTGGCAAAAACAGACAATACAGAAATCGGTCTATAATTAGAAAAAAGGAAGGGTCTCCATTTTTAAAAATTGGAACGACTTTTGACCTTTTCCAAAGCATAGGAAAAACACCAGTCCTGAGAGATGTGTTATAAATCAAATAAAGCGGCCAACTTAAAGCTTTAGAACACCGTTTGACAAAACGAGCGGGAAAACCATCTGGCACCGCCCCTTTACCTTGATCAAGTCTTTTTAAAAACCTAAATATTTTGTATCGAGGCAAGTACAAGGAGCTCAGAGAATTTGAATCATTCGTTGATTCATTATCACAAACAATGTCCAAAGCAGCAGAAAAAATATTAGAAAAATAAGTGGCAAATAGGTTACAAATATCAGCACCATTATTCGCTGTTGTATCGTTTAGGGTCATTTTGCTAGGATACTGGTTTGAACATTTATTCTTTTGCTTAACAATAAATGTCCAAAAGTCCAAATACTTTTCTTTGATACTATTTTCGATTTTACTTAATTAAGTAATCATTATAACAAGTAGTTGCTAATGATTTACATCGTTTTGTACACATTTTCAGAGAAATTTCATCCAAAGGGTTTTTGTAAATTTTGTATCTATGTTAAATTTTCATTCTCTCTTTACTAAGTTTTATAAGCTTTCTAGAAAATCAGTGAGGATAATTACTTGTACGAAATTTTGATAGAGGAACATATTTAGTGATAACATTATTTAATATTTTATAAAAATTGGTAAGCATTACGTTAACATCGTTGCACCCAGCCAGCTCCTCAACCAAATCTAATCTCTCCAATTCTGAAATAATTAAATTATAATCAGCCCTAATGAAATTGCAATTTTAACTGTATCATTTTGCCGAAGCAATACAGGATTGAGAGTACTCATCGAAATCTCCAATAACACATGCAGAGGATCAATATTAACCAAGTAACAGCACGCAGTCATAACAACTGTACTCGAGATATTACTTAAAACTAAATCTAAAACCTTATTTTTATTATTTTCTATATGGTTGTACTGACAAAGATTGTTCAAAACAGCAAAATCTACTATATAATATCGAGAACAAATGAAGCAAACTAAGGTAAATTCATGAGAAAAACCATGATATTAGTCGTTTATGCTTGAAATGGTTGTTAGCCGTCTCTTTTATGCCGAAATATACCTTTATTATTTATAAACTCAAAAGTACGGCACCGAAATAAATTTGGATATATCGGTATGTTCCTGTAACCGTTATTTTTCGGTATGACGTCATACCGCAATATTAAGATATTTTTTGGGTTATTCAGTCCCTGCTTCTCTTTTCCTACCCCTCCGGAAAATATGATATGATAAGTGATATAATATGTAAGTATGTATGTCTTGAACAAACTTTAATGTTGTAGGCGAAATTGTTCAGTAAGATTAAAGTACAGTATACTGCTGTAAGAGATGACCTACTGGGCCTGATGCTCAGTACCCTAAGTCGACGGGTATGTATGAAGAAAGCTAATGAGAGTAAATGACGCAAATACTGTGTGTCGAGATCGTAGTAAATGAAAAGCTTATTGATCTTTGCCAACCCCAATCTCCTCTTTTCCAACCTCCGGAAAACAAGGGTGAAATGTGTATATATGTATTGCACAAACTTTATAGTGAGGTAGCTTAGGTACTTCGTAAGCATACGGAACCGAACAATCTTCCAACCTTTCCCCTCGTATGGAGTCGCCGTATCGCTGTCACACTCACTCATTCGAATTGCTAATTATTTGTATATGATTTTTCGGAAATGTATCAAACCTACTCACCTTTTTCATTTTTCTATTCAACACTGATACAACTTAAAAAATTACTAAGTACACATAATAAAATAATAAAAACCAAAACTCAAACTAAAAATCATAACAAAAAAAATGTGATGATGCTAAAAGTATCGAATAACGCCTCGTTTAAATTTTCTCATCTGGCAACACTGCTTACGGCTATCCTGATTCCTTTGTCCCAATTCTCGGCCATTTGCCATTTCGGAAAGATCGCCCACTATGATAATCTACGTGTTTCTAATATTTTGTATAGCTTCTCAGCATCCTACTTTTTGGATATTTAGAATTTAGTCTTCTTTCTATCTGGCAACCGTAATACTTGATTCCTTATTCGTTAGTAACTATTTCATCGTACATTTTGTATCTTGATTAATAGTTTTACAGAATGTGTTATTATAAATGTGTTATAGCTCGATCGGGTGTTAGACCTCATTTCCAAATGGGGCTCCGATAATCTGGTGGAGTCCAATGCCAAGAAAACACAGGTGTGCGCGTTCACAGCGAAAAAGTCGCCATTCCTTCCCCTTCCCTCTTTTCAGGGTACATCTTTAGGCCTGCAGACCAGTATCAACATGCTCGGTATGGATATCCGCGGCGATCTGAACCAAAAGGACTACATCGAAACTGTGATTAAAAATGCCTCACGTAAACTCGGTGTCTTGAACAAGGTGCGGCAATTCTTCACGCCTGATCAGTTGTGTCTATTATACAAGACACAGGTGCGGTCTTGCGTGGAGTATTGCTATCACCTCTGGGACGGCTCCGCAAAGTACCTTCTCGATGCCTTGGACAGATTGCAGCGACGCGCTGTGCTCATTATCGGCAATGCAGAGGTCACTAACACTCTCGAGCCTTTGCAATTGCGTAGAGATATTGCGTCACTCAGCGTCTTTTACCGTTTATACCATGGCGAGTGCTCTGAAGAGTTCTTTGAACTCATCCCTCCTTCTCCCTTCATCCATAGGAGCATCCAGAGCAGCACACGTACGCTGCTCTCCGGAGTCACCAATTAACAGTCTCTAATATTCCATTACGCACAAAGAAATTTGGTCTCTTACGCGCTGCACCAGTTGTCCGCGCGCCTGGACTTCACTTCCACTTAACATCAGGTGGAGTGGGATCATTAGCCGGGCTTAAGAGGGTTTACGCATTTCGGTTTCCCATACAAACTTCCAAGTCGAAATTTTTAAAAACCAATAAGCCAATTTTGATGAAACTTCGCATGCTAAAGTAAAACACAGGGATCTAAATAGTTTGTTGAAAACATTTAAAAAAAATGTTTATTTAACTGAGTAATTGGTATTTTTAACTTTCTATAATGGACTTTAAATCGCAATAACTCAGCTAAAAATGTTTTTTTTTTTAAATGTTTTCAACAAACTATTTAGATCCCTGTGTTTTATTTTAGCATGCAAAGTTTCATCAAAATTGGCTAATTGATTTTTAAAAATTTCGACTTGGAAGTTTGTATGGAAAACCGAAATGCGTAAACCCTCTTAATATAAAAAAATATATAAAAAGTGCTTATTACTTACTTATAACCACTGTTTAAATTTTAAATGTACTTAGTATATATCGATGATGCAAAAAGTATCGAATATTTAAATTTTTTCATCTGGAAACCCTGCTTACAGTTATCTGGATTCCGCTGTCCCCATAAAGATGCCGGGAGTGAGGCATATAACTCGCGTGTGATTGGTTTATCTGATCGCCGCTCGTGATCTGGAGCGGCCTTGGGACTTTGCCATTTCCTAAAGATGGCGCCCTCTATGATAATCCGAGTGTCTGTAACTAACAGTCAAGGAAACCTGTTCATCACAAATCATAGTTTAACCACGTTGAATTAATATAATCATATTAATCCTAATGAGGTTAGGTTAGTTAGGTTAGGTTAAAATTGACCCGCATTGGGCCAGAGTGGTGGGTTATGGCCCAATCTCCCTATATAGTGTTGTCCATGTGGAAGTCCTGTGCCGATGAGTAAAGTAATAAATAATAAACGAATCTTTATTAATAATTGGGTTTCAGATACTTATGATACTTAAACTTACAGATAATGCTATCAGGTAGGAATTTACTTTAAAATATAAAACTAATGCAGAGGCATCCTTTATAGACAACCTTTATCCAACCTTTATGGGTAACCTTTAAGAGTGAGACGTTTATAGGCTTAACCGAGTGTCGAAGGTAAATAGAAGCGCGTTTCACACGAAATCCTCAACTACTGAGGAACTGAATGTCTTATCTGTTACATAACAATGCTGCTAACATTATTGCTAGAGAGATGGTTATAGTCCCTTACCAAATATCTACCAGTACCTACTTACTGGTATGTATTTAGCAATAACAGACCTTAATAAGAATAAATAAGAACCGAACTGGTAACGAAAGAAATGTTAAAAATAATGCAAAATGCATTATTTTTATATTAATTTGAATATTTTTTTTCTAGATAATAACAAAGAGGAGGCGTTTGTGTTTTGCTCAAGAAAAATAGAATGTACAAGGAGTTAAAATGGTTAAATCAATGATCCGTGTCCAAGTCGTTTGAATGCTGTGGTGTAGACCTCGTATGTCACGGTCGTCTGATAAGTTTTTGGCCTCACTATGAAATAAAAACTTTTTTTTAAATCCTCTTTGGCATTATAATTAGACTTTTTTCTGGAGTTAAATGTTTAAATTGCCGCCATTTTTGACGGCTACTTTTTCCATATCGGCTGATTTTGTTGAATGCTCCAAGGATTTTGCAAACCAGTGGCCTGATTCGCGTATTTTGTAACAGTCAAAATGTCGCTTACGTTTAGAAGTCGGCCTATTGAAAAACACCTGCGCTGGGCATCCGCTCTAATGTAGGCCCTCTTACACGACTTGGTGGCATTATTATAGGCTGCTTTTAGCGAGCGAGTTTCGGGATCCCCATGAGCTTTACCTCTGATCCAAGCGCGGTATGCCGTCTGTTTGCTCTCAACAGCGCTGGCACACTCGCGATTGAACCAGCGGTTGCGTCTGCCTTTGCTGATGACATAGGAGTGTGGAATATAGTATTCCATTCCTAATACTATCTCATCAGCAACGGCAGTGGCGCTAGCGGTCGGGTCCTTCCCACTAAAGCAGCGCTGCCTCCAAGGGACGGATGCAAAATACTCCCGCATACCGTCCCAGTCTGCCGACGCGTAGTGCCAAATCCGGCGTTTCGAAACCGCTGTTGGCGGGCGCGATGCCAAGGGCACTGTGCTGGATATCAAGCAGTGATCCGAGGAACCTAAAGGAGCTCGAATCTCCACCCGGTATCCAGCTGGGCGACTCGTCAGCAGAAGGTCGAGTAAGGAGGGCGCATGTCCAACTATGTCTGGGATCCTGGTGGGCTGGTTCACCAGTTGCATCAGGTCATGGGTGAGAGCGAATGTGTGGGCAGTTCTACCAACATGGTCTGTTTTGGAGGAACCTAACCACAACTCATGGTGGGCGTTGAAGTCCCCCAAAAACACCAATTCCGCCGATGGAAACCGCTCCTGCGCATCATCTGCTACCCGACTAAGATGTTCAATTAGTCGAGTTGTCTCCATGCCGCCGTTATGGGATCGGTAGACGCAGACGTAGACACGGCAATGAGAGCCTAAGTCGACGTGTACCACTAGGAGGGAGAAAGAGGGGTCCTCCAGACAGCGCAGACGGCGACAGCAAACATCCGCCCGAACGAATAAGCAAACTCCGGCTTTGGCTTTGAAGGATTCTTCAAGCACAAAGCCGGGATAGTTCAGGTAGGTGGTGTCAGCTGGGCGGATTATTTGCGTCTCCGTCAGGAACAACATTGCTGGCCGTGCCGTCTCAAGATGGTGGTGGACGGCATTGAGGTTTGCATGGAGTCCGCGGATGTTAGCGAACTCCACCTCAAACGGTAAGGTTGTGGTGGGGGTGTGCACCGCTGTAGTACCAGTTTTGTTGTTAGGCGCTGTCATTTTAGGAGTAGAAAGAGAGAGGCGTGAATCGAGAAAATGATGCCGCGATGCGAATGGTCAAAGTGTGGTGGCCTGTTTCCCCAGGAATTTGCCCACAGACGAGTATTATTAACCTGCCGAACGGAAGGGCCCCCGAACCCCCCCCCCCCGGGAATGGCCACCGGGACCCCACCTTCCGGTCACCAACCGGCACGACGGACCACCCCGAGATTATGCGTGGCATGGTGAGGCAGCCTCACGAGCTGGTTAGGCTCGCTTGGGCCCCTGTACTGTGCCACGGGCGGCCAGCGGGACAACCGTTTCTACGGGTCTTCCTGGTCGGCAGGTTAACAAAGTCCTCCTGGCACTGGTTTGACGGAAGCCTCCACAGACCAAATACATCGCAGCATCATCCTCTCGAGCTCTGGTTATACGCTGGCTGATCCCGAAACGCGACCGACAAGCAGTCACTTGACGGGTTTTACACCATGCGTACGGTGGTCACCAACCAGACGGGTCAAGCCCTACCACCAGTGGAGCAGATCATCGCTCGAAAGAGTCCGTTAGTCGCTTCTTACGACACCCACCGGACGGAGAGAGGGGCGGCGATTGGTATTCTTTCTCCGTCACCGCACGGAACTGTCAACTATTTAAACTTAATGTTGCCATTACAATTCTACCAAACCAATTCAAACACTTTTTGTTACGAAAACATGCCGAAATATTTATTATTTTTTTCCAACGACTTGGAAATTGTTTAATTTGACGTGTAATCGCTGACATCCGATCAAACTAAACGTCAAAATAATAGGTGAATACCGCGGAAGCAACGATCGAACTTCGATTACTGCACGTGAATACGCTTATACAAAACCGACTTCAACAAAATCGTGCGATTGATACGTGAATACGAAAAGTGACTTCAGCGATCAAATCGCTTGCATGTTGTTGAAGTTTTGTTACGTGAATTAGGCTACAGTACATGTGTTCTTTAAAAATTGAAAAAATTGAGTGTCGAGTTGTGATTAGGTTCTTATATTTAAAAGACAATACGCCAACCCAAATCAAAACTGAGATGGATGTTGTTTACGGCAAGTCTGCTCCATCATTTTCTACAGTAAAATTTTGGGTAGCAGAATTTAAACGCGGTCGTACCAGCTTATACGATGATGAACGCGTAGGACGGCCAAAAACTGCGACCAACCACGATATTGTCCAAAAAGTACACCGATTGGTGCTCGACGACGGTCGAATCAAGGTTAGGGAGATTGCAGAAGCTGTAAGCATATCTACAGAAAGAGTTTGTCATATACTAGTGGAAGATTTGAACATGCGAAAGCTAACTGCACATTGGGTGCCGCGTCTGTTAAATTCGGACCAAAAACAAGTTCGCATGAACATTTCCGAACTCCTTTTGAAGCGATTTAAGCAAACCACGTCGGATTTTTTGCGTCGGTTGATAACCGTTGACAAAACGTGAACCCATCACTTCACGCCGGAGACAAAATCACAATCCAAACAGTGGACTGTGAAGAATGAGCCTGCTCCAAAGAAGGCGAAGACGGTTTCTTCGGCCGGAAAGGTGATGGCCACCGTGTTCTGGGATAGTCGCTTAGTAATATTCGTTGACTATCTAGAAAAAGGAAAAACTATAACGGGGGCTTATTATTCATCGCTACTTGACAAGCTGAAGGTAGAAACAAAAGGAAGACCATGAATTTTAACATTCAATGTGAAATTTTGTTAAGAAAAATGAAAAGCTCAAATTGCCGGAACAACTGACACTGAAATAAATACATACATAAATTGATTAATATTGTATTAAAAATGTTAAAATTCATGGTCTCTGCGGAGAGACCATGAATTTTAACATTTTTAAGGCTTCCTCAAGTCATCAAGCTTATGGGCGAATGTCACATCTCATCGCAATTAACTCATTTCATCTGTAGGTGGCCCCTTTTAACTGGTAAATTTTGGCGGAAGTCACCAGCTAGTGAAACTACCATTCCTCCTATAATATCTGTACTGTCTCACAAGACCTGAAAAGTTCGGTTTAAAGCCTCTATAGTTTTTATGTGGGACGTCGTACTTTCGGCCACCACTAAAAGTTTAAACATATTAGCATTATACTGATAGCTATTTTTTGCTAAAATTGCGGATGGTTAATTTTTCTTGTACAAGATTAAAAGAATGTGCAGTATGACCGCCGCGGTTCAGTAGTGCCGCTGTTCCCGAGGAAGCCACAGCAACAGCTATATTCTGTCTGATATTTTTTTTATGAACGTCACTAATAAGTTTACCAAAAACGTTTTTCTGGTTCCTTCAGAGGTGTTGAAAAAGAACAGTGCATTATTTCCTGATTCCATTTGACGTCAAACTTTTTGAAAGATATATGAAGTAACCAAGTAACGAATGTAGTTACTTGCTCTTGCAACGCTGTGAGTTCTTAGTTTAACTTACGATCAACTTCAATGTTTATTTCGTTTGAGCGTCGCGGGTTTACCATTCCAAAATCTTGTAACTTCTTCCCCTTCATTGTCAAAACCTTTTTTTTATTTTTGCCAGCTGAGTTGCAGATGAGCTCATTTAAATATTCATGTCACCATGTACTTGCTGCCGGTGCTGCAAAATGTCTTCCGCCGTGTACTCTTTGTACTTATCCTACCTACACCGTTTGGGGATTGTAAAGGTCGCAAGATGATATAACAGTTGCCTAAAGTTTCCTGATTTTGTCTGGTAATTGGCATAGCACGGCTCCCTCTATAGTTTCGTCCCAGTGGTTATCGTTCTCTAACAAATGTAGAGTTTCACATGCTTCTATATAAGTTTCGCATTCCAGACCATCGATAATTTTAAGATCTCTAGCTAGTAACATGCGCAAACAAAACATTCAAAGATTGTTACATGGACCTCTCTAACCCCTTGCCAATCTTCAACGGGTGTACCTTGAACGCGGCGTTTTTATTCCTTGTTTAAGGTGTCATGTGGAGAAACGGGGGACTCCGGAATAAAAACAACATATTCTTTTAGCAAAAGTATCTGCTTCACAAAGCTGGAAAAGGTAGTGACTGTGGCAATGAAATACTCTCCTGGAAATTACTCTCATTAAAAACACGCTGTCCACTGTCTAAGCCTACGGCAAGATGAGTAACAGTGATGTCTTTTGTTTAAGGGATAACGAAGGAGGTTTAAGGGAGTACCCCACTGCGAACCATGGGCCTGAACCATGTTTCTATGGTGTCGTGCAAATCTTACCACGATCTGGATCTGGAATCTCGACGCTTATTAAGTTATCTATTTGATTGAGATGCAGATTTTCTTTCAACCAAATAAGAATGTACATATATAGAAGGCCTCGTTTTTGCCATTCAATAAAATGTGTATCCGAATACATTTACTTTTGTAATAATATTAATTAGTTTTTTGAAGAGGTTAAAGTCATATTCTCGGATCATCACGTGGTATGCGGTACGCTTAAAATTCCATGACAGTAACTTTTTTTATTGGGAATTGGCTTTTTATATCAAAATGGTATCCCGACTGTTCCTTTCTAAAAATTAACGGGTACTGGCTAAGCATCATAGAATTTATGAGTATCGGCCACGCGTTTCAGTGTTTTATCGTGTGTGCTTGTGAAGAGAACTGGTCGCAATATAGCGCCTCTCATGTTCACTACCCAGAGTTTGATCAGCATGGATGGCGACTTTTTAATTCTTCGTAATATTAGATCCTAGTCATTTTTTTCAACGTTTCGTTATCTTAGTCAGCGTTATTAACGCAAACAATCAAATATTACGAATCTAAAAGGCACTATTATCTTAACTGACTGCTTAAAATATTGTGCTATATCTTCCCTATCTGATTGGGAAGATCCCTTGGGTGAAAAATGTTTTCATTCAAATTTCTTACGATGTAAATTCTAAGAGGATTGATAGCACATTGTTGCTATAAAATATAAAGTCAAAAGCTTTGAAAACTTTCGACAGATTTTAGACCAATTGGCTATTTGACAGTTGTAACAATAAAATACGAAATACCTCGGAAATGGTAGTTTATGATTTAACGATAATTATCCAATAGTTTTTTTGTTAAAATTTGTAAATATTTTATTTTTACAAAATAAATTTGCGATATTTTATCTGTGGATTACAAGAGCCGAAACACGGGCGGCAAGGGGCGGCCGTCATTGAGCTTCATGTGACTTCACATTTCACAAAATTATCAAAAACTATCTGTCAGGTTTCAAGATAAGTTTCTATATTTATTGAAATGTGACGTCACAGAGCAAAATATCACGTGACCAACCGTTTTCGCACGAAATTTGAAATCAATAAAGAAAAATATGTTTTTTATTAGTGACCTTCTTTTTTTTTTTTGTTTATTAATTTTAATTTAGGTTATTTCATTTTCACCTTAAGTGGCACGCACCTAGCTCTCACTTTTGTTATTGTTTTTTGTTAAAGTTTAAAATTTATTTCGATGATTTGTTTGTAGTTCGTTGTAGCTTGTAGATGAATAGCCCTCATGACCCTATTCTCACCTATCAGCTAAGAGAAGTGGGAGTGGCTGAAAACCAGCGCTTACTGGGAGCATCTTCTTGTAAGCATATGCTGAGCCACCTCCAATTGCTTTCACCTTAAAATGTGTGCAACTCTTTTTTTTAAATCTATTATATGTTTGGTAAAGTGTTGTTTATTGTTAAGTGTTGCATTGTTATTTTTTTGTGTGAAAAAGCAATAAATTATTTTTATTCTTATTATTCTTGTAACTTTTTAAATACTTTTTCGAAACCGTCAAGTAGCCAATTCTTCGGTGGCAGAGTAGTCAACGCTGGCGCTCGATTGCGGGAGACGTGAAAAAGAGGGCCTATACTCTCTTTCTCCGAATCGAAATTTCGGCCGATTTTCGTTTGCTATTCATAGCGCTTTCCATTATTTTCGAAGTTTCAAACAACTTTATAAAAATTAGTAATCTATATGCCAAACCCATTTAGTATGAATAAAATTTCGGAAGGAATGGAAACCGCTGTAAATAGCAAACCAAAATCGGCCGAAAAGACATAATTTTTTTTGGTTTTTTGATACACATAACTAACACAACGAAAGCGCGGCCGGGAATCGTCTGGCGGCTGACAGTCTGACATCTGTCTACGATGCGTATTGACATATAAAACGTCAGACAAGCGTCACTTTTTCATTTTTAATAACTTAAAGCTCGGACCAAATATCATAATTGGTCCGAGACTTAAAGTGTCACAATCCTACTATAATGTTGCCATTTTCGAGTAGAAATCAATGTTGGTTTTTAATTTATATAAAAAAACGGAGGTCTTTAAATTAATAATACGGTCATAAATATGTTGATAATAAGGTATTCTTCAAGTATTTATACATTGGCGTCAAGTTAAAAGACTTTGGAATTATGTACCAAGCCCCATAGTAAAAAAAATATGTCCTTTCGTTTCGGAGAAAGAGAATAGGCCCTCAGCTTCGTTTCCCACCTTAGGTAGTCATTTTCAACGTTTCGTTATCTTTGACTTTATAATCCTCTTGATGCCAGTTTTCTATGAGCTTTTAAGGTATTTATTAAATGTTGTGGTTACGTCATATTTTGTCCTATACATAGGCATTCTTATCTATTTAACCGTGTCACGTATGTATACTACCAACCCATTTCTTCCCTTGGGTGTCGTAAAAGGCGACTAACGGACTAAAGTTTGCACATACGTCCTACAGCATAGAGCGGCGATCTCACCACCTGTCACGCTAAGCACATAATGCAGTCGCTATTCGGTGAAAAGTGGAATAGTCCAATAAAGGGTAGAGGATTGCCTTTGCGGCCCTCATTGCTTATTCTCTGACTAACCCTTTGGGGATAATAGCCGTTATTATATGTATGTACCTATGTATGTTATCTTTTCCTAAAAATGTCATTATGAAAGCATGATTTATGATTCTATTCTAATAGCGCGATGATTCATTTACATCATAAAAGAGTTCTCAGAGGTTCTTCTTCTGGTTCACTAAGTAAACTAAGAGAAACTTTACCATTGGAACAACACATAATTTTTTCAACTTTTTAACTGTACGGTGACGGGGGAAGACTACTATTCCAACTAATAATCGTAATATTTACGGCACAAAAACGAGAAAATAAGAAGAAAACAAATTAAATAGTACCTATGAACTTAAATCAACAAAAAATCATCACTACTCACTGCTTCGGTAACCTCATCAACCAATTAATCCTTCCTTAACTGTAATGGTGAAAAATAGTCACACTTCTATAGTCGTGGGTCCCTGGGGCCCGCCCATTTTCAATTTAAAATAAAACATAAATAAGTATGAATTTTACACATTTTTTTACAAAACCTTACATTGAAACATTACCAATCGTAGTATTAACCAAAATCAACAATAGATACTTTTATTCTTATCTATAATGGTACTTTTTTAATCAGTCGTTATTTACTTGTAATAAAAACATGTTTTCCAAAAAAAAACACATAAAATAGAAAAACACCATAAAAATCTTAATTCAACCCGTTTTATGCACAAACAACACTTTTCAAAAGAGTTAAAACAAAATGGAAAAAACTTCTTTCAAAAAAAATTTGACGTCATAAACTGATAACTAAATTATAAGCATGAATTGCATATCACTTTTGCACATGTCATGCAAATAGGTAGGTAGTCTACACTTAGAACATAAGTGTACAGTCTTCGCTCTCTAGAAAGAGCATCTCTTTCTTTTATTCTTCTCCAATTTCAGACTATCATCGTTTGCAAATGATGATACTGATGTTAGTTTTAATTTCAGAACTGTGGCAATGCTTGTCCTAAGTTGTGTAGGAAGTCTTTGATTGTAACATCTTTCTTTCAAGTAGGATTCACACAACATTTTGGCAAGTCCTTTCAAAAACATCATCCTTGTCATCTTCGAAGACCTTTCATGGCTTTTCTGGATGATAAAAGCATTCAGTGCCACTCATGTTCAAAACTAAAAAAGTTACGTAACTACAGTCATGGGGCCCATGGACCCGCGCTCTCACCAATACTCACCTTAGTAGTAACAAGCGAAACTCGTATTTTCTCCTCTGCTGGGGCTTTTTTACACGCATTCAAAGATTGAACATGGGTCCACTGGACCCACAACTACAGTTATGGGTTAAACAAAAGAGAAGAGCGCGGCTTTTGGTGCGCTCGGCCGGCAACGACGACGCATGGTCTGTCAAACCACCAGAATCGCTGCGAGCTATTTTTATGGTTGCACATAATTTAGAATGGGTTATATCTTTTGGAGTATTCATTTGAATGATGATTAATTACAGGACATTTTTAATATATATTAAATTTCCAAGGCAACTAACATATTTACCCGTATAAGGATTAATAATTAAAATGAGAAAATGTCTTTGCAGATAACCTATTGTTTTTAATCAATCTTAAATAGATAAAAATGTTTATTGTGAGTTAATCTTAGGAGATATATCTTATCATTTTTGAGATCTATAACTTTCTAGTACATTGTTTTTATGTATCTCTTAAGTTTTAGCCAGCGTTACTCATGTTAGGGTCCAAAAACCGGTTTTTTGGAAAAACGTCATTATATTGTTGAAATTTTGCATTCACAATGCTATATAAATATAGGATAAAATGTTTACTAGAATCCCATTCGAGCTTCCTGGACTGGTTGATTTTTTTCTAGTAAACATTTTATCCAACATCATTATAGTTCAGCGATTTAAAAGATATTTCTACAAAATATAAAACTCTAGTTCGAATGACGTTTCCTCGATGGTAAATATTATGTGTACTTATAATTATGATCACAGTATTATGTTGCCTCTATGATTATATCGATATTCATTTCAATTCACTGGTATTTTTACACCATTCAGTTACACACACAAATACTTTACATTTACTGTACTTTTGATGATTTGTTCGCGGTAACAACCCATCGATCAAATGTACCATCGAAGAAAAACCCATCGAGGAAGAGATCTTTCGAGGTATTGACCTTTCGAGGTAACGAGCCATCGGTGAACTGTACCGTCGAGGTAGAGACATCGAGGTAATGACCATCGAGGTAACGTCATTCGAAGTAGAGTGTCAGACCCATGAAATAAAATAACATTCCATTTTACATTTTTGTCTCAAGTTTGAAAATTAAAATTATTGTCACCTAGCGCGCGGCCTATCGCGGTTATCAAAGCGCATGCGCGTGACCGCTATTATTCACCCCGTGCACCAATGACAGCGCGCCGTCGCTTTGACCGCGAGGGTGAGCGCACGCATCTAGAACTATGGGATATAAAAAGCTGGCAAAAAATGGTATTTAAAAAAAGAAAACATTCATTATTTTTGCGTCAAATATTTTATTATTAGGTACTTATTTAATCCATATTTACTTTTGGCGGGGAGTCGAAAATTTACCCTGTATGTCTAATGTAATGATGATGATGTTATAGGCTATTGTTTTAAATCGAACCGTAAACGTTTGAATAATTTATTGATCTGGAACAACTACGTGTTACACAAGGTACGGCCATTAAGGTTAAGCCGTCAGTTAGCTGTAACTGTAAGATATGGTGGGCGTTAACACCCACCCATCCCGTAACAGGCCAGCGTCCATGTTGATGATGAAACTGATAATTTTATATATTTAGCTCAATACAAAAAGAAAATTATTATAATTGTAAAAATAGTATGTAAGAACACTCGTGATATTGAGGCAAGATGAAAGGTCGGAAGGAAACATATGATTGGACCACGATGTAATTGTAATTCACATGTGATCAAATACATCTCCACAACGAATCACGAGCACAAATTACAGATATTTTGCTAAAGTCTAAGTAATACAAAGACACAAATAGTACAAACATCCAAAACAAACTAAACTTTCTTACGGAACAATGAGTTGCCGAACCTTACATTACTTTCCGAAGTCCGACGTAATCACCTGTCTTCCGCAACTAAAACGAAACTGTGTCACAATAATAGCCGGCATGTCCCGTGTGTCAATGATGACACATTCCCGATACAGCGCTCTATTATTAGACATTGGTACCGTTTTTAGTCATTCAAGCGTGTGATGCTATGAATAGATTACGAGTAACAAGCAAGATGCCGCGAGGAGTCAGGCTAAGGGTCCGTGCGTCGCGGAAGGTTGTCGCATAGGTCAAGGAAGCGCGGGCCGGTTGGGCGGCGGCCGGGGCGGGCGCCGGGGCGCCGGGGCGGGCGGGCGTGGGCGGCCCTGTTTGTTTACGGGCGGCAGTCCCGCGCGCAGCCGCCGCGAGCGCCGGACCGCCGCCGCGCGCGCACCCTATATTCAGTTCACGGCCGCTCTATTAACAGACGGCTATTTCGGCGCATAATATACCGAACGGTGCAGAGCAGTGTTCAGTTTCGCGCGGGCAGGTGCGCGGGCCGAGGTCGGTGCGGACCCCCTGACCCGATGTGACCCGCGGCCATGGAGCGTCGCCGCCGCGCCTCCCACCTCGACGCGTCCGACCCCATGACGAAGGTGGCGCGCCGCCGCGAGAAGCCGCGCGAGCGCTGGCTGCTCACGCGCAAGACATGGAAGTACATGTCGGATGCCGGCCGCCGGCTCATCCCGGACGGCGCGCAGAACCGGCCCGAGGACGTGCCGAGGATCGAGGCCTACTTCCAGGACGTGTGCGCCAAGGAGCCGCGCTTCCTGCTGTGGCGCAAGAGCTCGTACCCGGGCGCGCTGCCCAAGCCGCGCCGCAAGAAGCGCGCGCGCGGCGGCTCCGTACGCGCGCGCTCGCCCTCCGACGACGCGCAAGCGGCGCCGGCGCGCCCCACCGAGCTCTTCATCCCCCACATCTCGGGCGGCCGGTTTGACATCGCTAAACTACGGCGAGACTTCTTCGCCGCCCCGCCGGCATCCCCGTCCGGTTCCGGATCAGGATTCCACTCAGGATCGAGCGGGTCTAGCGTGAAATTCCATATTGGATCGACCAGTTCATTGCGCGACGGTAGCAGCCAGACGGCGCCTGTGGAAGAAGACGATGATAGTAATCTAGTTGATTTGTTGCGAAAGTACCTGAAATTAGAGGAAAGTACGGGAGTCTCGAAGATATCAGATTCCGAGGAGTTAGTGCGTGTTTTGCGAAGGTATCTGAAAAGGCAGGCGGACAACGTCCCCGTGGACTCGGACCCGGACCCGACGCAGCGGTCTCTGCTTGAGAACCTAGGCCGTTACTATTGCCGTTCGCCGAACAGGGATAACATAGTGCAGGACCTTTTGACCGATAGGAACCTATTGAAAAGACTATATCATGACCTCCGTAAGACGAAACCTTATCGAGGCGGTAGAAGCGGTGGTAGTGGTGGTGGTTACGTACCGAGTGGACTCACGGCTCCGCCGACCCTTAGTGTTAGAGGTTTGCGTACGCGTATCGGTGGTGTTTCCCGCGTTAGCGATGGCGAGGACTCAATGCGATCGCCGCCCATGTCGCCGCCGCCGCTCATCGAAGTGTTCGGGGAATCGCTGGAAGATAAGTTTGTGGACTGCGGCACGCAAACAGTTCCTATACCGGAGGAAGTGTTGTCGGAAATCGAGAGAGTGTACCGGGAGAAGTTGGAGGCGGCGACGGCGCCCACCAGCCCGACCAGCCCGCCGCCGACGCGGCGCCGCTCCAGCGTCGACCACGACGACGTGTCGCAGTCCGTGAGCGACACGATCAAGCGGTACCTCAGGATGGCTCGCAAGAAGAGCGTGGACGCCGACAAGGCGGATCGCTTCAAGCGTATCAACTACGACAAGAACTTGAGGAACATAAAGCCTCGTGCACCCGGGGAGGTAGACGACGACGGGCCGCACAAGGGTTGTCAGACTGAGGAGGGTTGGATCCTAACGTATAGGGAGTTGCAATTGGCGTCTGTAGCTTCCACGCCAACGTCTCCGCCGTCGCCTTCCGCGTCGCACTCGTTCCTCTCGTCGCTGCTGGGCCGTAGTGCTCCAGCTGTTGCGCCCCCAGGTGGCATGCAGAAGTCGCGCTCGTCCAGCAGCGTGGTGCAGAGCGTCAGCAAGCGGCTCTGGCGCACCAGGAGCCGCAGCTCCAGCCGCGCCGCCACCACCTGGACGCCTCAGGTCAGTCGCATTATATTCTGTGCTCGTGTGTCACTAATATGCTTTCAATGTATGATAGTAGGTCAACATACCACAAAATGTCACTTCATTTTTTATACTTTATCAATACTGATTAGAGTTTCACAGTTGTGGGTAAGTTGACTTGCGTGTGTAAACGGTCGACCTCAAAAGTAGTTTATCACTTACCTACCATGTCACACCAACTTGCTCGGAACGATCGCCATTGTTGTTATCACATTGTAGTTTAAATGACATGACATTAAAGTGTTAATCTACTTCTGAGGCCGACAGTACATTCCTAAATTCCTATCTTCCTTGAAGAACATGAGAGTTACGTTACGTAACGTTATTTTGTGCATAAACAACGAAGTGTTTTTATTTTATACTAATTTAACACGCCATATTTTTTATTGTATTTAAAGTGGTGAACAATTCAAGAACCAAGTGCTGAAACCTTTAGAGTTACCTCAAGGTATCAAATGGATTATGAACTTACAATTTATTATAATTACCAATCAACGGAACATAAAATCTTGTACATACCAAAGCACGTGTTATACCGTCGGTGTATAAAAGTAACCGTATCTTGATCGGCCATCTTTTGTTGTGGAGTGCTGTGCCCAAACAAGCGTATGATGAGCGCTAACGGAACGCTATGCTTTTGCCAAAGATTTCTAATCAGTTGATGTTGTTGATGTGAATACTGTGTTTGCGAGTTGGATAGCTAGTTGTTTGTACACAAGGTACAATGAAAGCTTAATTTTTTTTTCCGGATTATGACAGTACTTTAAGACATTTGCGAAGTAATATATACAGTCTGTGGATGCACCTTGACTTATTTGCTTTTTTTTAATAATCAGTCCGATACACACGATTCCACTCCATCTGGTGTTTAATGAAAATGTAGTCCAGGCGCGAAGATAACTGGTGCACCATTAAAAACGAGTAGGATCAGTGAGTCAGTTCAGATCAGTCGCCCTCACTCTGCTGGCCCACAAGCTGCCTCTTCCGAGGACCCCATATCCATATAACAGAGACTTCATTACACTTTCTAGTATGGAATTTCCTGCCGGGCGTCTGTGTTCCCGAGTGCATATAGCCCCAAACATCTTTAAAGCCCGAGTGAAGAGGCTGCTTCTGGGCAAGCTCGTTTCATCGTCGGTCTCTTTTTAATCCTACGGATAAGAATGTGGCCAAGAGCCCAACTATTATTTAAAAAAAAAGCCTTCCATCTGGACCGTACGTTTTACGGTCAAAAGGCATTGGCATTACGCTTGCTATTCCTAAGGAGTTCCATCAAGATGTGTATACTAAAAACTTGTAATTTTGACAGAACATTCTCCCACCAGATTCATTTAAAACTGTGTACGCGACTAAAACACGCTCCGTATTGAGTTAATGTCAATATATTTCATCTGGCTGGCTATTGTAATAACTTCGGGAAGAATTCCTCGGCTCGCGGCGTGCTGAGCGTTCGGTTCGTCTGTGTACATAGCACATTATTTTTCGCGCGAGTGGGTAATTCCGTAGTGTAAACATTAACGTTGGTACAAGGGAATGTGCCTGAGTAGGTATTAGTGGTGTTCACAATTTAAGTATGAGAGGTTAAGAAAGAATGTGGTGGAAAGCCGTTGGTCTCGGTTGTTGTCATACATTACTATATACAATATAATCTCGACTATTATCCCCGAAGGGTTAGTCAGAGACTAGGCAATGAGGACAGCAATTAAAAGCAGTCGTCTACCATAGTCTAATTTTCACCAAATAGCGACTGCACATGTGCTCAGCGTGACAGGTGGAGAGCCCATCGCCGCATCATAAGATGACAATTGTAAAGCCCACTAACCCGCAATGGGCTCGCATGGTGTTATAGTAGGTTATGGCTAGGGTTGCCACCATTTTTAGGACGAATAAAGTTTTTATTTTATTTTGTTAGAACAAAAATGAAGTACATACTTACGCATAAAAAAGGGTATTTATTTATTTGTCCTTAAAAACGTATTTTTTGTTGCTCTTTGCGACATTTAACAAATAAAATGTGACTGCTAGAAACCGCAAGAAACTGCAAGGGCTGGTCAGGTCAAGTGTTTTAAACAGACTAACGTAGGCACCCATCGCCCAGCTGACGCGAACTGGTCAACAGACGGCCGGCCGTTGCCCGCGCGTTGTAAATAATCGTTATTTTTTATTGTTTTTCATTTTATTTTTCTTATGTTATTGCTTTAAAATAAATAAGATACTCAAAGACTATCCAATTAAAATTTACAAAATGAATTATTTAATAAAAAATTTAAAAAAAACACGAATTCCATTATTGTCATGTTTAAAACACTCGAGCTGACCAGCCCTTGAAGTTTCTTGCGGTTTCTATCAGTCACCTTATATTTGTCTTTTAGGTAAATAGAGTATTTTAGCGTACTTCACTGGTGTCGTAGATTATAAAGTATGTCTACATGAAAAACAGGACAATACCCTATTTTAGAGTACGGGTGGCAACTCTAGTTATGGCCCGATCTCCCTGCTGTCGTCCATGCGGGTAGGCCTGCGCGTGGCCTGCGCCCAGCAGTGGGAAGTTTATTTTTACCATTTCCTCCTCTCCCTGTAGATTTTCGAAGCTACTTTGACCTGACAATTACGAAAAATTTTAATTAACGCTTATGTACGGTCGGGGTCACCGTCGCTTTACCACTTTGCAACGATTTTCGTATGAAGCGCACCGACCGCCCGGTTACGTCCCCGTACCAAATAGACGACGCGGTGTGCAAGGGATTTTGACTGTGTAGACTTTGTAGAATGTGTATGAACAAGTTACGACATAGGATAAAATGTTTACTAGAAAAAAACAACCAGTCTTAGGAAAGCTCGAATGGGATTCCAACCCATGACCTTTGGATTGCCGGTCCACTGCTCTAACCGCTAAGCTACTGAGACCCCAGAAAACTTGTTGAATTTTTTCTAGTAGTTTATGGTTTACGCTGCAAGCCAGCAGTTTTTCTAGTACACATTTTATCGTTAAATGTCGTTTTAACGTTAAAATTTTTAATAAACGCAAAAAATTTAATAATAAAGATAAGTTATTGACATTTTATCTTTGCAAATACCAAGTGCCAATGGGATTTTTACTTATTTTAGAAAGAAATAAGTTCACTTTGTTGGTTGTTTGCTTACGAATCTCATTCAAAAATTCATTATTAAATATCATTGCAAAATTGGGTCAGGCCGTTATGGTCCCAGACCGGTTTGCCCCCGCCGCCGCCGGTATGAAAAATTCTTAGTGACACTAGATATTAGCGCACGGAAATGTCAATACTTTGTTTACAAACACTCTTCATTGAATTTGGCCATACATTGAAACAATACCCTAAGCGAATATGAAGTACTAGCGGCCGCTCGCGGTTTCCTCCGCGTGGTTCCCGTTCCCGTGGCAATATCGGGATAAAAAGTATCCTATGTGTTAATCCAGGTTATAAACTATCTGTATGCCGAATTTCATCCAAATCCATGCAGTAGTTTTTACGTGAAAGAGTAACAAACATCCATCCATACTTACAAACTTTCGCGTTTATAATATTAGTAGGAAGGATAGTGCACGAGCACGACACGCAAAATGAGCAACACGCAAAATGATCAACACGCAAAATGAGCAACACGCAAAATGAGTAACACGCAAAATGTGTAAAACGCAAAACGTGCAAAATGCGACCCATTGAGGCAGACGATTTGTAGTGTAATTTAGTACTTTTTTTCAACTATCATCCTATTGACGACCTCCTTGGTCGAGTGGTTAGCATGCCTGGTCTGGCGTCGCGCCATCTCTGAGGTCCCAGGTTCAATTCCCGGTCGGGTCAATTTAGAGAAAAACTGTTTTTTTCTAAATTGATTTCGGGTCTGGGTGTTTTTCTATGTTTATGTATATTTATCTGTTATCTTAACATATTAACGACTTTCAGAAGAATACTCATCTTGGTCTAGATAATTGGTGTGAGCGTAAACAAAAAGTAATTTATTTTAAATTTAATTTAATTATCCCCGAAGGGTTAGTCAGAGACTAACCAATAAGGACCGCAAAAGCAGTCCTCTACCAGAGTCCACTTTTCACCAAATATCGACTGCACATGTGCTCAGCGTGACAGGTGGTGAGCCCATCGCCTCTCTATGCTGTTAGATGTATTTGCAGTCTTTAGTCCGTTAGTCGCTTTTTACGACACCCAAGGGAAAAGGGGGGGTGGTAGTATTCTTTCACCGCTGCCCGACACGGTTATTATTATAATTTTACTACTACTACTTACTACTTACTTTACTTACATGCCTAGTCCGATCACTACAAAATGTTCAAAGGCTCACAATGCTATGGCAACAAACTCCTTGCTTCTACAACGCATCGTCTGAGTAATTCGGATAGAGTATAATCGCTAGACTAGCTTTGTTACGTAGACATCTGTCTGACCTTTGATGTTGTTTTGCCACGGATGTTAAGACTACTACTGATTGATTGAACGTTACGTAACGCAAATGAAATCGGGATATTTGGATTGCGAGTCAATGTCCTCTGTAGGTTGGTAGTTTCTTACGGTTTATAGGATTTCTTGATTGGAATGATTATTAACGGGATTATTAAGGCAAAGCGTATGCTGAGACGCAGGCGACGCAGTTCCGCGCAGCGCAGAGCAGTAGGCTTACTCTTGAAACTCAATTGAATTAATCAATTTCCAATCACAAATCTAAAAAATGTGAAATGGCACTTTTGTAAGCGACAATAGCGCCACATTGGAATTAAATTGCGTGGAAATTGATTGAACAAATTATTATCGAGATGGCGTTCCTGAAATATCTTTACTTATCCCAATATCGATACATATTAATCGCATTGGAATTGTATTGAGAATGAGTTTGCGTTCAAGAGTAAACCCCCCAGATTTTGTAATGCATGGATGTGCTGAGAGCTGCGTACGCTGCGGCGCTGGCACGTGTGCGACGCCGCAGACACCGTGTCTGTCCTTGTAGTGCCGGCACAGATCTAGTCTGTCCTGCAAATCTACACTGTGCTGTACTGTGTCATGTGCATGTTAGCATCCCTTATGAGCCCCACAGACGATCAAGTCGCCGGCAGGTATCGGCCTGTCAGTTAAGTACAACGCACGGGCGGCGGCGGCGGTGGAGCAGACAGGCTAATACCTGCAGGCGAACTGATCGTGTGTGGGGCCCGCCGGCCGGCAGGTATCAGAAAACTGACAGGCTGGCACCTGCCGGTGTGCCGGCGAACTGATCGTGTGTAGTACAACGCAGGCAACGGCGGCGGGCGGCTAGTACTAACTGACGGGCTGATACTTGCCGGCAACCTGATCGTCTGTGGGGCCCTTTAACCTTATTACCGTGTGCTGGCGTGTGTAGCGACTCACTAGAAGAAACTGCCAACCCCTCTCTTCCCTTGGGTGACATAAATAGCGACTAAAGGACTAAAGGCTACACATACAACAGCATAGAGCGGCGATGGGTTCACCACCTTTCGCGGTATATAAACACATGTCAATTGTAATTCGGTTTTTGGTTTGGTGTTGGGTAAAAAAAAATGGCAGTGGACTGCTTCTGCGATCCTCGTTGCCTAGTCTCTGACTAACCCTTCGGGGATAATAATAGTCGTGAATTGTATGTACTCGTATGTAAATACAGAAAGCGAATTACGTACGCCACTGCGATTTATTTTTGTGAGAACAAAATAGACTAGAATCATTACGGACTATGACAGTGTAATTTCTTTTACTATTCGTGTCTTCAATCACACACAATATAATAAAGTAAGCTTTAATAAACGACTTTCTGTGCATAATAGTTTAGTATAATAAGTGTCGCGTAGCGGTGAACGAATACTACCACCCCCTCCCTTCCCTTGGGTGTCGTAGAAGGCGACTAACGGACTAAAGACTGCACATACATCCAACAGCATAGAGCGGCGACAGGTTAATCACCTGTCACGCTGTGCACATTGCAGTCGCTATTTGGTGAAAAGTGGACTATGGCATAGAATAATATAGGGTTGCTTTTGCTGTCCTCATTGCCTAGTCTTTGACTAACCCTTCGGGGATAATAGTCGTGGTTATGTGTATGTATGTAAGCTTTCTGTTTGGTGGGTGGGTGGCCAGAGTGTGGGTTATTGCCCAATCTTTCTCTGGGCTGCTGTCCATGTGAGAAGGCCGTGTTCAGCAGTGGGACGTTTATACACTGATGATGAAATAATATTTAGCTCGGGATCAGGATAGTGGCATTACATTGTTGTCACTTTTTATGACTTGCACATTCCGCCAATTTCGAAGTCAGAGAGAATATTGCACAATATTTAGACGGTGTATGATTCAAATGATAGTGTGTGATGCCATGATAGAAATATTGAGTGATGTTCCCACAAAGTCTCGATATTTGTCTTATTAAGGGACAGGTAAAGGCGTAGTTATATACAATTTTTATTTTTACTAAGAAGCATTTCTTAGTAAAAATAAAAATTGTATATACCTACTAATAGACTGAATAGTCCGAAAAATGAAACAGTGAAAAGAATTGAGAAAGGAATGCTCCGGTGGTATGGTCACTTAGAGAGGATGAGTGAAAGTCGAATAACGAAAGAGCTGCTAAAGGTATTGTGCGAATATGGAAGGAATGATTGCGCAATGGCGTCCCGGAAAAACCTACGTGGACCACTTAGGGGGTTTTGATAAACAAAGCTGGTGTACGCAGTGACAAAAACCGCAGGGCGTACATGAAAAGATTGATGCATTTGAATGAAGCGAAAGAAGCGTGTAATAAGGACCGTAGCAGATGACGATCCCTAGTCTCTTCCTACCCCTGGGAAACAGGCGTGAGTTTATGATTATATGCAAATACTAATAGAAACATTTTTATCATTATTGTATGCGTCATTTTGTAGCGTCCCAATTCTCCGGTATAGTGTTTTGCACGGCTCACGAAATATCAAACTCGCGTGTCGTAGGCGTAGAACGAGACGAAACACATATTTTACAATCATCTCGAGCTACTGCTCCACCAGTATTATAATATTACGTGTGTCACGATTCCTATTTATTTCTTGGGGAAATAAATATCATAATTATGTGTCGCGTGTCAACGTCTTCATATCGTTTAGTTTATAGATTATGATATATTGATGGCGATTTGGAAATCTGATTATGCGTTCCATCATGTTGAGTGTGATAGCTGCTGATGAATTAATTGGCAATATCATTCATCTATTTAAATTTAAATATTTTCTATCCTTATAGATTTTCCTGGACTCTCCAAATCTTTAACCATTACCAAGCTTTAATGAATCTTCTAGGTTTAGTTTCTTAAATTCGATCTGATCACCGAAGACTAATTGTATCTCACTCTGTTGTCTTGGTTTTTTCTTGTATCGGTTATGATAAGATTGATCTAAGTAACGATTCTTATGTAAATTTTGCTCATACTTGTGCCACGAACACTGAGCAGAAGTGCACTTTCTTTGATCTGGCAAAGGCGTTCGATAATGTGGACCACACATGTGCACCCGTAATCTTATCTCTCAATAATTGGCACAACATTTTAAATATCAATTTATACAATAAATGCCAAATAGAACCTAGGAACCAGTGAGATTTATATTTAAAGCTATTTAGTATCGAGATCGAGATATTTATTATTTAAAAAGGTATAGTCTAAGATCCGAGTATAGAACGACCTTCACCGGGAAGGTTAATGGATGAAAAGTATTATATATCAAATTTAATATGTTAAATAATATATCGCGAGTGGGTTGTTTGAAAAATTTCAGTCCAGTACCATTAATGATTAATTCAATATTAAAAAAAAAATTTACATTGCACTGGTTTGGTGTGTGTGTTTGTAATGAGCTTATCTTTATATAAACATAAATTTTATTTATTTAACCAGACGGTTATTATGTATTTAATATACAAAGACAATTCTATGTATTTAATATACAAAGACAGGCTACAGATAGCATCATTGCTAGCATATAATTTAAAAGACACAGTTATAAGTAGTATAATAATGTCGACCCAAAATTATCGCACTGTTAGTATTTCTACTAATGTAAATTTAGTTGATAAGTCTTGCACAACCTCTAGTTTAAACTAAGAGGTAAGACAAAAGCCAGCCCTATCCAAATTAAAATAGTTCATCAAAACATGCAGGGCCTGGCCGGCAAAGAGTTAGAAATTGAACTTTTTTTATTACATGAAGATATAAACATTTTATGTATAACTGAGCACTGGCTTAAAGATTATCAGTTAATTTTTAATATTAAAAACTTTCAGCTTTCCAGTGCTTTTACTAGAACAAATGCAATTCGCGGCGGATCCTTAATATTTGTTAATTACAGTAAACATAAGATTACGGAACCAAAGGATGTAGTTTCCCTTTCTATTGAACGCGTTATTGAGCTGTCATGTGTCGAGTTAGAGAAATTTATAATTGTTTGTGTATATCGACCTCCTTCTGGTAATTTTAGTGTCTTTGAAGCCACTATGGAAGATGTAATTAAGAAGATTTGTAAATCTAAAAAGAAAATAGTGATTTGTGGGGATTTCAATGTAAATTTATTAGACAGTCATTCAACTAGTGTAAGATTAATCTCGTTGTTTAAATCATTTGATTTGGATTACCAATTTAGAGAACCGACTAGAATTACAGCAACCACTGCAACCTGCTTAGACAATTTTTTTTGTAACTTTGCTCCTGAGTCTAAGTTCATACTAACTAATTTATCTTCAGATCACTGTGGGCAAAAAATAGCTTTTACTGAATATGGACACCCTAACTCAGAAGAAATATCTTGTAGGCCAGTGACAGAGAAACGGGTTAAAATTTTCAAGCATAACATAACTGCTAAACTTGCATGTTTACCATTTATACAGGAAAATCCAGATGCTCTTTACAAGCATTTTTTTGATCTTATAAACGGTGAATTTAATAAAACTTTCTCTATTAAAAAGTTTAAAACTAATATTTCAATGAAATTTAGGGATTGGGCTACAGCTGGTTTGCATAAAAGTAGGGCTAAGTTGTATGACTTATATGAGCAGAAAAAATATAATAATAGTCCAAGTTTTCTAGAGTATATCAAAAAGTATTCGAAAACTTTTAGGAAGGCTTGTGCATGTGCCAAGTCATTATTTATTAGTGAAAAAATTAAAAAGTCTGATAACAAAATAAAGGCAACATGGAACTGCATAAACCGCGAAACTGGTAAAATAAAGCCACGTGATACTAAGTTTTCTTTAAGAATAGGCAATAGCTTTTTAAGTGAAGACAATAAAGTTGCTGATGCTTTTGAACAGTTTTTTACAAATATACCAATTGCCACAACTATGTTACTCAACTCTTCACCAAGTAATGCAGAAATTCTGCTAAAAAAGTATGTACCCATGTGTAATGAAGTGTTCAAATTTAAACACGTAAACTGTAAAGACGTACTTAAATCCTTTAAATCTTTAAAAATAAAAAACACTTGTGATTTGTGGGATATTTCAACAAAAATTATTAATAATATTATCGAGTCCATTGCGCCTTTTCTTGTAGTCATATTCAATAGCTGTGTTGACGAAGGAGTTTTCCCAGATCTCATGAAGCATAGCAAAGTTCTGCCACTTTTCAAATCGGGTTGTAAAGATGACCCGAGCAATTTCAGGCCTATTTCGATTTTGCCTACTCTTAGTAAAGTTTTTGAAAAACTTATTTTAGATCTACTCGGCTCCCACTTCGCTATAAACCACCTTTTTCACAGTGAACAGTATGGTTTTACCAAGGGAAGGTCTACTACTGATGCAGGTGTAGCTCTGCTAAAACACATATTTGAGGCTTGGGAGGGATCGCAGAATGCTTTTGGAGTGTTTTGTGATCTCTCCAAGGCTTTTGATTGCGTTGAATACAACACCCTTTTAATAAAGCTAAAACACTATGGAGTGCACTCTGATGCCTTGAAATTGATTCAATCATATCTTAGCGGCAGAATCCAAAAAGTTAGCGTGAACGGATCCATATCATCCGGATCTTCTGTGCTAATGGGGGTCCCACAAGGGTCAATACTAGGTCCATTTTTATTCTTAATCTATATTAATGATTTACCATTTTATGCGGAAAACTTTTGCAATATTGTTTTGTTTGCTGACGATACATCTTTGATATTTAAGACTGATCGAAATAAAAATAGTTTTGATGACATCAACAGTGCCCTAACAGATGTGTTGAATTGGTTTACTACTAATAATCTTCAATTAAACGCGAAGAAAACCAAATGTATAAATTTTACTCTACCTAACGTAATAGTACATTATGATATTAGTGCGGTAAGTTGAAAATTACAGCAGAGGCGATATTGCTGGCCCGAGCCGTAGGCGAGGGCTACAAGAAAGCAGAGGCTGTAATTATCAAAGCGCACGTATGTCATACGACGTTTTATAACATATTTGCGAGGAAAACACATTTTCTCAAAATGACTGCGTGTTTTTATTGTTTTTCTAGTGTATAAATCTTTGGTAAGCCAACATGTATTTTTCTTTAGACTTAGATGGTAATAGGCTGTCAATAACATTTTGTGCTTCACTTATTATTTCCGGTGGTGTAGACTGTAAATTTAGTTCTTCATTACTAAAACTAGACATAATTATTTTTAAACTTTCAAGGTAAAAGGCGACTAACAGACTAAAGACTGCACATACCTCTAACAGCATAGAGCGGCGACGGGCTTATCAAAATAATACTACCAACCCCTCCCATCCCTTCGGTGTCGTAAAAGGCGACTAATGGACTAAAGACTACACATACATTCAACAGCATAGAACGGCGATGGGCTCATCAAAATAATACTACCAACCGCTCCCTTCTCTTCGGTGTCGTAAAAGGCGACTAACGGACTAAAGACTGCACATACATGCTACAGCACAGAGCGGCGATGGGCTCTCCAAAATAATACTACCAACCCCTATCTTTTCTTGGGTTTCGTAAAAGGCGACTAACGGACTAAAGATTGCACATACAGCCAACAGCATAGAGCGGCGATGGGCTCATCAAAATAATACTACCAACCCCTCTCTTCCCTTCGGTGTCGTAAAAGGCGACTAACGGACTAAAGACTGCACATTCATTCAACAGCATTGAACGGCGATGGGCTCATCAAAATAATACTACTAACCCCTTTCTTCCCTTCGGTGTCGTAAAAGGCGACTAACGGACTAAAGACTGCATATACATTCAACAGCATAGAACGGCGATGGGTTCATCAAAATAACACTACCAACCCCTTTCTTTCCTTGGGTGTCGTAAAAGGCGACTAACGGACTATAGACAGCACATACATCCAACAGCATAGAGCGGCGATGGTCTCATCAAAATAATACTACCAACCCCTCTCTTCCCTTCGGTGTCGTAAAAGGCGACTAACGGACTAAAGACTGCACATTCATTCAACAGCATAGAACGGCGATGGGCTCATCAAAATAATACTACCAACCCCTTTCTTCCCTTCGGTGTCATAAAAGGCGACTAACGGACTAAAGACTGCATATACATCTAACGGCATAGAGCGGTGATGGGCTCTTCATAATAATAATAGGTACCAACACCTCTCTTCTCTTGGGTGTCGTAAAAGCGACTAACGGGCTAAAGGCTCACCATCTAAGCACTTGTGCAGACTGTGCAGTTGTTTCTTGCTGAAGCGTAGACTGTGTGGGCGTGGTCTGTGTTGTCCATAGATTCAAATTATTACTAATTTTACATTACCGCACTAGTGCGTTATTACTAATTTTACATTACCGCACTAGTGTGTAATAAGCTACATTACGATGCTGAAATCGGTGTAATAAGAGCCACTTTACGAGCAAATGTGTTATAAAGAATATTATAGGAAATAAAATTAAACTGAATGGTGAACTGTTGGACCTTGTTGATTCAACAGTTTTCTTAGGTATTACCTTAGATTCAAAAATACAGTGGTACCCTCATATTAGCACCCTTGCGGGGAGACTTAGTTCAGCTGCTTATGCTGTTAGGAAAATTAGGCATTTTACAGACGTGGAAACTGCTCGATTAGTCTATTTTAGTTACTTTCACAGTGTTATGTCCTATGGTATACTACTTTGGGGTAAAGCAGCAGATATAGAAACCATTTTCATTTTACAGAAAAGAGCAATAAGGTCCATATATAACCTAGGATCACGTGACTCCCTTAAGGAGCTGTTTAAAGTAATAAATATTCTTACAGTTGCATCACAATTTATTTATAACTGTATTGTTTACGTGCGTCAAAACATTACTCATTTCAAAAAAAATTTCGATATACACAAACTAAATACTAGAAATAAGTATAAACTTGTAATTCCTAAATTTCGACTTCAGAAAGTTTATGGATCATTTATGGGACAAAGTGTCATAATTTACAATAAAATCCCGAACGATGTTATAATTTTGCCCTTTGACAAATTTAAGACACATGTTAAGGACAGACTTTTAGAAAAGGGCTATTACACTGTAAGCGATTACATCAATGACAAAAATGCATGGAATTAACATTCCTCTAGTTTCGCATACATTGTTCTAATGCGTTCATAGTGCCCGAGTAAAACTTGTAGATTCACTTTTGTTTTTATCTTTTATTTTATATAATTGTTTTATGACTATTGACTGTATAATTTGGTAACGACATATTGTTTTGTAAATGTCGTTACCCCTATATTATTATAAAGCTTTGGAGTTTGTTGTGCCCGTTCTTCTCCACAGCTAAAAGACTTCCTGAATGGGTGGGGTGGGTGGGTGGGTTCCTGTGCCTATCCATCCATCCATATAAAAAAAAAAAATTGACGATTCAAAACGCTTAATTTAAGCTTACTGAATAAAGTTATTTTGATTTTGATTTATTTTGATTTTGGTTGCAAATTACTAATAATTACTTGCCTGTTTACACCTGCCTACCCAATGTTATGACAGGAAAAAATAGGCAACCTAACGTTTGCATATTCTATAGGCTTCATACTTTCGATTGGTAGCTATGTAATTTATCTTTTATCGAAACAAGTGCAATATTTAAAAAAATATATTTTTAAACATTTAATGAATCATATACTGGACTGAAATTTTTCGGCCAACCCACTCGCAATATATTTTTTAACACATTAAACTTGATATAAAATACTTTTCATCCATTAACCGCTCGGTGAAGGTCGTTGTATACTCGGATCCTCTACTAGTAGTTCATTAAAGAGGTTTTGCTCAGCTCCACAATGTGTTTTGCCACAGACATATAATACTTCTATTATATGTCTGTGTGTTTTGCCAACAAACAAGGTGAATTGAGTTGCTTCTAGTGGTCAGCAAAAATAACTAAACTGATCAGGAAGCAATGTGATATCGAGCAGCCTAAAAATTACTGTCATAGGAAATTAAATATATCTGCAGCAATATTGGTATTAGAGCACCAAAATTAAATAGTGATTTCGATTTAATCAAAGTTTGGCAAGCTGTAAAAGTTAAATAGGCTGCATTAATTGAGCCTTCTATGTTATAGCTTAAAAGGGCTACATCATCACGTAAGTGATGTGACTCCTTTAATTCTCCGTGTCTATTTTACTCTTTTAATTTGAGGCGTTTGAGTCGAATGACGAGAGTGAAATCCTGAGAGCGTCATCGGCTCGGGTGGACAGTATCGTCGCCGGGTCTTCTTTGTAATATAGTGCATATTTTCTTCGTATAATTCAAGATTTCGTGGTTGAAATATCCGTAACTTATATGTACTAGGAAGAAATGTTTTCAATCGGCCACTAAACATGTTTTTGTGTACCTCAAGGTCCCATTTTCAGTTCCTATTGTTAGTTACCTTAAAATAACATGAACCGAGACCAAATAAATTACATTCAAAAGAGAAATTTTAAACATTTCAGGGAAAACCAACAGGAAAAAAGTATTTACGTTGTTTTTACGCGTTCCTGTCAATAAACGTTGACCTTGATCTTATATTGAGTTTTACGACTGCTTCATTGAACAGAAGATTGTGCAGTTCCAATTAATGATATTTTGAACTTTTCCTTCTTTCTGTTATGTTGGGGTATGCTTTGTGTTTTCTAACGCTTGTTTGTGATTGTGCTATGTATTGGTAAATCTAGCAAAATTATTAACCTCTCATTTAGTACTGCGAAAATTATGGCGGTACGGTAAGTGTTATAGAGCTACCGAAATGAGGCAGTTTTCCATGAGCAATCTACACATTATGTCAATGTGTCCAAATACCTTCTAATCCCACGGGTGAGATGACGTCACGTTTACCTAAAGTGTAGCATCAGTTGCCACTAGATAGAAGGCGGTGGGGGTTATTGACGTCACGCGTTATGGGAAGTGGACAAATTCCTTCCTCTACGTTAAACTATCTTCCCTCCCTCTCATCCCTTATTGATTGCTACGCTCTCAGTGTGAAATGGGGGACGGATGGAGCCCACTGTCTCTCTTCTGGAGGTGGGGTATCCATAAGGCGGATTCACTGGGAAAAAAAGGGGCGGGCAGTGTAGCTGGCGGTGTGATGACGTCACGCGTTATGTGCAGGGCTCAGACCAAATGTGCAGATTAGCTGTCGCTGGACAGACGGCTTTGGACGGTTGGAGAGAAACGGATGTTCTCCAGTGTTTGGTGGGTTAACTCCCTCTCATACCTGATTGATTACCACGCTTTCAATGTGAGAATGGTGACGGATGGATGGGGTATCCGTCAGCTGATGGCGATGTGATGACGTCACGCGTTATGTGTAAGGCAGCTGTCACTTGTCAGAAGGCAGCGTGCGGCAATCCCTCTGCGGCAGTCAGCTGGAGCAAACGGTAAAGGTGTGATTGCCACTTGATACAAGACGTTGGGGGTCGGTAGATAGAAGGCGGTGGTGGTCGGTGGGATTCAGCTGAGGCGGGTGGTAGCTGGCGGTGTGATGACGTCACGCGTTATGTGCAGGGCAGTTGTCGCTGGACAGATGGCAGCGGGCTGACCCTCGGTGGCAGTCAGCTAAAGCGAACGGTGCTCCCTGTTCAATTCCCTAGCGAATAGGTCCCGGGGCCATCACTTTAAGCTGAACTTCCCTCCCTCTCATCCCTGATGGATTGCAACGCTTTTAGTGTGAAAAGGGGGACGGATGGAACGCCCTGCTTCCCTTCTGTATCCATATCTGGGTATCCATAACTCGGATTCACTGGAAAAAAAGGGTGGGTGGTGCAGCTTTACTGGAGGGGGAAAAAGCTGTTGGCGGTGTGATGACGTCACGCGTTATGTGCAGGGCAGCTGTCGCTGGACAGACGGCAGCGGGCGGTGCGTGCGGCTGACGGACACATCTCTGCTGACCCTAAGCGAGGTGGAGCGGCGGGCTCTGCAGCAGGCGGCGTTGGCCCGGCTGCAGCAGATCAGCCTAGGCGCCAACATCAAGATTCCAGAAGGTATGGATAGTTTGTTTTGTTTTTAATTTGTTTATGGGAATCGTTTATGCGAGTTTTGCTAATGAGGAGCACGACGGCGCAGCGGTTAAGATGTTTGGTTTCCGATCGTCGCTAAGCAACTTTCGCTATGCCGGATCTAGATGGGTGACCAAATAAAAACATCTCGAGCTCCTCCGTTAAGCTGTTGGTCCGGGTTGTCGGCGAAAAATGGCAGTTGTTAAAACCCACCAACATGCATTGGGCCAGCGTGGTGGGTTATGTGTGGCCCAATCTCCCCATGTGGGAAGGCCTGTGCCCAGCAGTGGGACGTTTATAGACTGATGATTCGCTTCATACTTATGCGAATCGTCTTGACGTACAAACCTTAACTCCACGTGGGTAACGGGTCACCTCAAACTGTTAAATTTCATTTGTGTCTGGTTTTGTAGCAGTCAACGTGTTTAATCCTCTGTGCGATTTTAGGTGCGATTTTAGTTTTTGCCTTTTTCTTTGCCTAGTCTTTGACTAACCCTTCGGGGATGATAGCCGTGATAATATGTATGTATATACTTACATATTAAAATGAACTCATTATTTTGTAAATTTTTGAACTTGGAAGTTTGTATGGGAAACCGAAATGCGCAAACCCTGTTATTGGCGATTAAATTTTAGATATAGTAGTTAAATATGGTCTTTGCGTAAACGATAAATATTAATGACAATGACATACTTATGATATCCCCCAAACCCTTTCCGTCTGATTAATAAACGTTGAGTAAAGTTAATTCAAGTATTAAAAAGGTGTTAACAAATTTTTCTATTAATAAAAATGGAGTAATCGATGAGTACACTAATCGGACTTTACTCTCGGAGTAAAAGTTAAGCTTAGGCGGTAACCTGTTTAACGAAAGATTAAGGGTGGGGTAGTGTCTGATGTCCTTTGATGTCATTATGGCATTAAGGTGTGTATTTTGGTTTAATTTGCGCAGGGACGTCCGGCACTTACTGCATAACCTGTGAATTGGTCGTTACCACACGTCAGTCCAAGGGGAGGTATTTCGAGCGCTTACTCTCTCGCTACCTCGACGGTACGCGTTTTATATTTGAAAAAATTGATAGATGCAAAAAATAAAAAACGATCGGTTATATTCCCTCAAGTTATCTATGAACTTCATTTTGGTAAATGACTCATAATATCAAATGACTTATTTTAAGTATAAAACCTAGAAAAGAAGATAAAATGACACAAAAATATGTAACTTTGTGAGTTTATTCGATCGAGCCAACTTTATCAAATCGTGTTTCCATCGGGTGTATTCTACAGAATAAAGCCTCAACAATATTTCTTAACTTTCGCAGGTTTTCATTTTACTGTTTACTACTTTAAAAATGAATTCTAAGAACGTGTTATTTAATTTTTTTACTAACACCTTGCCAGTACGATTAAGGAACTTCCCGGTTCACTTTTCCGGCGATATTAGTTTGAAGCGATCCATTCCGACCACGTAGGTACTTACAGTAGCGTGGCCGAAGATCGTTTGCAAGCGAGTAATTATTAAAATCAGCCAATTACCGACAAGGAGACAAAGCTACTTATTGTTACACTAGTTCCTGCGATCACACATAAAAATATGTGTAATAAGTTTCAATTTAATGTGGTGTTTATATTTCGCGACTGCCTGACGTTGGATTTGAATAACAATTTTTCACTCGTGATTTGGGGACCCCAATATTATTATATAGGAAATCAGACTCAGGCAAAAGAGGTCTTCAACTTAAATATTTGTGGGTTGAAAAAGGAATAGATTTTAGGTTGATACCGGAATGTGAACGCTTGGATCTCACAATAAGTTTCAATTTCGCGTGTTAGAGAGTGTACCTACTGTACGGTAATACTATTAGTTATTTTGTACTTGTACCAAGACGAAAAACAAAACTATTTTAAAACACACAAATTCATGTATACCTATTAATATTTGAGGTTTTATAAAAAAAGATATTTGAATGGTTAAAAATGTCAACCTTATAACTAATGTTTTCCAAAACTCATTTCAACCGGTATCTTATTTTACTTCGAAAACTCAGTTATTTCCAATTTCTACTACCACAATATCAATATGATAATTAGAAATCACATTTATTTCCTGAAGTGTTAACTTAAGTTAACAATTCATTATGATTTATCATTCTCCACCTTCTATATTTACCCACAAGTCGGGTATTTACCGGGTAAATTCTCATCTCTGCACCCAACCCATCATTAAGAGTGCATTGGGCCAGCGTTTTGGCCCAAACTCCTTACTGTTGTCGATGTGGGAAGGTCCTATGCCCAGCAGTGGGATGGTGATGATGATGATGACTGATGATGATGAATCTTTTATTATTATTATTTAGAAATAGTGTTATCATTGTGTTAACAATTTAATTACCTATTTATTTACTTGGCGTATAATTGGCTTAGAGCTACGATCGTTCGGGAATCGTTTAATGACTGACTAATGGTTTCACCGCGCCCGACTTTAACGACATGCGCCGCGGCAATTTGTGGGCCCACTAACCAGTCTGATATCACACTTCACACTAATATTATAAAGACGAAAGTTTGTGAGTGTCGTGTATGTTTGTTACTCTTTCACGTAAAAACTACTAAATGGACTTGGATAAAATTCGGCATACAGATAGTTTATAACCTGGATTAAGACATAGGATACTTTTTATCCCGATATTTCTACGGGAACGGGAACCACGCGGGTGAAACCGTGAGCGGCCGCTAGTTAACATTAAAGACTAAACCGATAATGCTGCACTTTCAAATTTTTTTTGCAAAATCGCAAAATGGTAAATGGTATTTGGATGGGTGAACAAAAATATTTTCCCTTTTTTCTCGATGTGTTTTTTTCCACAACGGGTAACAACACCTGATGATAAGTGACGATATTAAGGCCGAAGGTGGAAGTTCGCTTAACCAGGAATTCTCAACAACTGAGGAACTGGCTATCTTATCTCTGAACCGTCGGAACACAAGAATGCTTTAAACATTGTTATTGCGCCAGACTTTAGATTTGATGGTGGTAGCCAGGCATGATGTGTTTTGGAAAGCACGTTAAACCGGCCGGTCTTGTAATAATTTCGACAGGTTGAACCAAATAATACCCCGATTGCGGAGGACGTGGCGTGGGTTCGATTCCCGCCTGAGGTAGTAATTTATTTCAACGTTTCGTTACGTACATACATAATTATAATCACGACTATTATCCCGGAAGGGTTAGTCAGAGACTAAATGAGGACAGCAAAAGCAGTTCTCTACCTTAGTCCACTTTTCACCAAATAGCGATTGCACATAATTATGCTTAGCGTGACAGGTAGTGAGCCCACCGCCGCTGTTTTGGATATATGTGCTTTAGTCCGTTAGTCGCCTCTTACGACACCCAAGGGAGGAGAGGGGGTGGTAGTATTCTTTCACCGCTACGCTACACGGTTATTTATCGTTTCGTTACCTTCCTGCAAAATTGACTTGCGTTTATTATTTCGTCGGTCGTCCAAAGGGACAATATGCTTCTCGTCCGGGTCTGTATGAAAATAGTGCGTGCGGTGGGCGCCGCGATGCACTCGAGCGGGCAAACACCTGTGCCCTGATTCTGTATCGCAATCTATAGATTCCACACCTAAACCTAACCGCGCACAAACGTCAAACGCATACGTTTTTGGGAAGATATCGTCACTTTTTAAGGAATTAACGTGGTTTTGAAACAAGGAATCGTTACAGAATAAGGGCCCTGTGCCCTGTCTTACCATCGGCTGTTAGAGCGGTAATAAGCTACATTACGATGCTGAAATCGGTGTAATAAGAGCCACTTTCCGAGCAATAAGTGTGTTAAAAATTAAAGTGATACCTACCCAGGTATTTGTATTTTTAAATTGGAAAAGACGAGGATGCGCCTTAACAAAGGTACAACATTCTAATAGAAACATAGAGGCAAGTGTAAGAAGATTCAGTTTGGAAAATAACTATCTGCAATGCCATCAATTAGCCGGACGTCACATAAAGCTCGCGATGCATTGCTTCTGCGATATAAAAGCTTTATTTACGTCTGTCGAGTTTCCCCACAGGAGTCCCTATACCATATTTGAGATTCGATGTGACATATCCGTGATAGGCCATTAAAGCTACGTTTTGGTTTACTTGGACATTTAATCTCCTCAATGCATACGCATATCTATTAATCCTGTTACAATTTTTTTTAATGTGATATTTCCATGAGCATTTATTGTCGATCTCTATTCCTAAAAAAGTAAGTGAATTTGATTCCGTTATAGGCTAATCATTTATTAACACAGTTAAATTATACGATTTAGGTTTGATATTAAAAATGTTTACGTATTTAGTTTTTTTTATGTAAAAGTACAAATTATTGTCTTTGAGCCAATTTGAAATATTATTTATAGTTATATTCATTTCATCATTATAATTTAAGTTAGTTTCTTTAGTAATCTGATATATCGTCAGCGAATAAATTACACTGGTAAGTAGTAACATTGGGTAAATCCTTCATATAGATTATAAAAAGCAGAGGACCCAGGATTGTACCTTGTGGGACCCCTAAATTATTTACAGCAAGTGTCGAACTGAATGATAATTATTTCTTCTTTGTTTTCAATTACCTACGTTTTTAATTTCTACATATTGACGTCGATTCCGAAGATATGATTTTAGCCAATCCAATGTTACTCCCCACCTTTGATATTCCATTATTTGTAATTTTATTAATGTAGTTATTAATTGTTTTATAGTTATCATACGAATTTTTTTTTAATTCCATGTTGTTTTACATGTGATCTTACTTTTTAACACGCTTTTTTTAGGTCGACCTGATGTATGAAACTATGTAATGGAATCTAAGGTAAATAATTTAACCATCTTCCAAGGGTGGTAGCGTAATGAAAATTGGCAGCTGTACGTAGTTCTGATGACAATACAATAATATGGTACTGTCGAACTGATCTGATGATGGAGCCGGAAGATATGAACTATAACTTCATGATGGAAATACGTATCATAGCTGTTTTGGATTTCTTAGAAAAGTCTTGTAATGAACTTTGACCACGATTAGGTTTCAAGTTCTGATGATGAAGCCGGAAGATAGGCACTGGCATTCCATGATAGAGTATCGTATCATAGTCGTGTTTGCACTTGTGAGAAAGAACACGTAATGGACTTTGAACACGATCAGGTTTCAAGGTTAGACCAAAAAGTATAAAATAAATTAATAGTTTAAAAAAGACTAGAAAAATACGCTTTTATAAATGCACATAAAAACAAAAAATAAATTATGGATCGTTCAAGTTGTCTCTATTTCTGGGCTGAAGTGTAAACTATGTGCTTTTAATTATAATATTTGATTGTAAAAGTGTGAAGCGCTGGAACAGGAAAGACTTTCTTGTTAACTAATACTAATACTAACTTCCTGGCGGAAGCTGCATGAGGTCGCACAAGAGCATAACGTTTATGCCGCCAAAGGGTTACCAAAGGGAAGGATATCTCGTCCACGAACAAGAACTCTACATTCTGCAACTGTTGACGCATTACCCTTATGTACTTAATTTCCTGAAAGAAGAGGCGTTAAAAATGTCGGTGACTGTCGTATCTCCTCGCTGATGGCGCATGTTTTGTCTGAGTTTGACAAACTGTTACTTTAAACAGACTGTTTAATGTAGAGCCACCTACTAGTCGTGCTGCAACTCCAGATAGAGCGCCAATCTGTGTAACCTGCTGCCCGTAACATCCCTTAACTTGATTTCTCAGCAAGTTATACAAAAAGTCTTTCCTTTTCCAGCGCCCCACGCTTTTACAATCAAATATTATAATTAAAAGCACATAGTTTACACTTCAGTCCAGAAATAGAGACAACTTGAACGATCCATAATTTTATTTTTTGTTTCTACGTGCATTTATAAAAGCGTGTTTTCTAGTGTTTTTTAAACTATTAATTTTCTTAATTGTGCTTCACTGTCCAATTTGCGAGTTTTATTTATACATTTTTAAGTAGACTGTGGTATTTTTGTATAGGTTTATATTGTATCGATTTTGTTTAGCATAGTACTTAAAACGTAGTGTTCTTTTTGTAGCACATGAATTTCTTATTCCGTTTGTCGACCATTTATGGCCCTAGTGGTTATACTTCATAGACAGCCTCCGTAGTCAAGTGTTCAGCATGCCGGTTCAGAAATTCGGTTCTGTAAACATTGACCTAGAAGTATAGACAAGAACGTTCATACAAACCATTTCTTCAAATTCTGGAATGAGAGACCTAAAGTTCGCTGCAGCCGCTGCAGCGCTTAAACATTTAAATGTTGTCTAATCAACAGAAAGACATCGCAGCGCCGCAGCGCCAGATCGGTCAAAGACAACGTAGTGTGTATCAAGATGGCGTCCCAAATAGATTGTCAATAACAATAATTGAAAAAATATATTTTCTTTTCTAATAATACGATATAACTACATGATAATGTCTTGAATAACAATTAATTTCCCTTACTTGACAACTGAATTGTATTAAACGTCTAGGTGTACACTTTCAAAAGAAAGCCACACTAAAGCAAGGTGCCGAGTCGACTCCGCAGATGAGAGAAACATAGTGCGTGTTCGGAAGGGCCTATCTAGTGTAACGTATATATCGCTGTCTGTAAAGGCTCGATCTACAATTCGATCCTGAATCCGCAGTGAGTTATCAAATCCGCTTCCTCTAAATTCTACTCTACACAAACGTCGCAAAGGTCGAATAGAGAGTCGAGTTTACAACCGAGCTTTACAGGATCGCCATGCTGGCGCATCGCCATCTTACGAGTTTCCCGCCAAAATGTCGCCGCAATAACTCACTAATGATTGTAGAAATGTAGTAAATGAACACATATATGACCCAGTGGCGGCACAATGGCCTATAAATAGACGCGAAATGCAGGGCTATTTTCAAAATGCCGGCCTTAAATACATACGCGCGTTACGCAAGCGTGACGCGGGTGACGTCACGCCGCCCGCCGCGCCGGCTATCGCAGATACAGGGTGCACGAAAATTAATAAAAAAATATATAAAAATACATATATACACTCACGATTATTATCTCCGAAGGGTTAGTCAGAGACTAGGCAATGAGGACCGCAAAAGCAATCCTCTACTGTAGTCCACTTCTCACCAAATAGCGACTGCACTTGTGCTCAGCGTGACAGGTGGTAAGCCCATCGCCGCTCTATGCTGTTGAATGTATGTGCAGACTTTAGTCCGTTAGTCGCCTTCTACGACACCCAAGGGAAGAGAGGGGGTGGTAGTATTCTTTCACCGCTAGGCGACACAGTTGAGTAAATTGCATTAGGTTGTTAAATAGGAGCATTGCGTGAATGAGTGTTGAAATTTAACCGTGATCATCGTTCTTTGTTTTCGCAACACCCTGTGCGCATCACTTGGCAGTCGCGCGGCGCGTCGCTTGCGAGTTGCGATCACATGATTACGGAGTCTGTTAAGAGATTATTTTCGATTTAGATTCTGTTGTGGGCGACATATCAGATTGGCCACTTAAATCACTCCTTCGCTTAGACATTCATTATAGTTTGACGACTTTGCTGACTCGAAAATTATTTGCCAAAATTGGTAGTACTGATAAAGCTGGTTGTGTTCTAACGAATCTTTCGTTTTGTGTTTTGTTTGACTGTGTGAAAGCTATTGGTATAAATTCACAGTCACAATTTTGTTGATGAACAATAATCAAGCTTATTGTACGGACGGATTGCTACCTGTAACTACGGCACCAGAAAATGGTTCGAAATGTTAGGATATCTAAAAAGAAACATGAACAAAACAAAATCAATCCGTTAAAAATAAAAAAAATAGTAATGAAATGTAATGGATGTCAAGCTTTCAGTCTGTAGTGGTTGTTTTTAGAAAATAATTCGTTTACTGACTTTTTAATAATAATTAAAATAAAAGTAAGTATTGTAGTTTCTAACTGTAGCTCTAAAATAAAGTTCACATGAACATTGATGTAATGGATGACGTTGCTCAAACAATTGCTTTTTACTAAAGCACGTACTTAACCACCTATAACGACGCTAGCTACCACCATCTTATCTAAGTCTGTCGCCATAACAACGATGTTTATAGCATTGTTGTGTTCATTCCGGGTGAAGCGCGCTTCCACCTTCGGCCTTATCGTACTTAAAATCAGGTGAGATGAAGGCCAAGCGCTTACCAGTAGTGGAATCAAAAAAAAGGTCACTTATTTATGAATTAACATAATACAGTGGCGGCTCATTAATTAACCCCCTCTCTTCCCTTGTGTCTCGTAAAGCGACTAACGGACTAAAGACTGCACCTAAATTTAACAGCATAGAGCGGCGATGGGCTCACCACCTGTCACGCTGACCAGATTTGCAGTTGTAACTTGGTGAAACGTGGACTATGGCAGTGGACTGCTTTTGCCTCATTGCCTTAGTCGCTTAGTAACTCTTCGAGGATAATAGTCGTGAGTATATCGTGAGTATTAATAAGAATAAACTCAATTCTCCACAACAACCATTTTATTATAATTACAACAGAAAAGAGTATTTTGCAACAACTATTAAAAAGCGCGGTAGCTCAACTGTCAGATTCGGAAATTAGTGCAGTGATATTAGGGATGTGCTAATCGATAGATCTAATTTTCGTCTAACAATAATAATATCAAGGACGTTATTTGTCTATGATAATATGTATATGAATAAGCCGTGTAGGGGGACCTCCACGACACAAACGTTCAGATGCGAATATTCGCACGCTTCCACGTAGCAACGCGTTTACCCGCCCAACAGATGTACAACAATCGGCGTGTCTATAAATAGCGGAGGAATCCGAAACATTTGTTGTTCGTACGGCCGTTGTCTTATATGCGGCCACAATTCCACATACATGACGCTGGAGCTATTAAGTCATCAACGCTTTTATAAATAAATAGAAATGTAAAAGCCTTTATCGATTCTTATTAAATAATTACATTTGATTAGTAAATAAAATTACATAGCATTAAAAATATAAGTATAATTGGTATGTACACATTGCTATTGGTGTTCCAATATTTGTGATCTTTTTCAACGTCTAGTCGACCGTCTGTCATGTATTTCTCTCTTATATGCCGATGATCTAAAGATCTACACTAATGTCAGTGACATAACATAGTGCATAGCGCTTCAAAATGATCTTATGACTGTGTCAGACTGGTGTTCTTTTAATAAAATGAGTCTCAACGTGATTAAGAGCTGTGTTATTTCTTTTACGAGAAAGAAAAACCGCGTAGTTCACTAGTATTATATCCAGGGCGAGATATTGACCAGAAAAGAGATCGTTAAAGACTTGGGTGTATTTTGCGATGAAAATCTTATCTTTCCTCCTTATTATGATCATATCCTGAAGAAAAGTCTTACACTTTTAGAGTTCATAATAAATACAACCAAAAATTTTAAGAAGCCTCGCAGTATTCTGTGCCTATTTTTCAGTTTAGTAAGAAACGTCCTGGATTAGTGTACATATGGATAACATAGAGAAATTGCAGAGGAGGTGGTTGAGGTACATGCCACGGAAGTATTATCCTGATCGTTCACTTGAGGACTACAATGACAGACTATAGGTTTGGTTGGATCTCTTTGAATTCTCGTCGCATAAGATATAATTTGTTATGTGTTAGATTTTGTACATTATGAGTTTAATTGTTTCATTTTATGAATTCATTGAATTAGTAACAAACTGTTTTTTGTTCTATATAAGAGAGTTTTTTTGTTCCAATACTTATATTTGTGTACTTAAATAAGTAACAATTTGTATTTGGTTTTTTATTTTATAACAAATATGATAGGTACTAAGGTGGACCAATCTGGAATACGACGAATCAGGAATACGACGAATCCGGAACAAATCGTTCACAATACAAGTGTATAAAACAATACCTCCTTTTACAACCCCGTAGTAAGAATGTGCCGGACATACAGTGATGTGATTCGTGGTGGCAGATGCATAGATGTATTCAACTCAAGTTTCTCCCAATATAAGAAATCTGTATCAGATATCTTTATCTCAGGGGTATACTCGGCTCCTGCAGATAGTGTTGTTCCTAAGTTGGCATATGATCAAGGCCTTCAAATTGACTCTGCTTAGTGGCTTATTTTTGTTTCTTTTTTTGTTTTTTTTTTATTAACTGTATTGCTTTTAATTGTTATTCTAATTTATTATTTTCGGTGACTATTTTAAATATTAATTATTTAATAATTTTAATTGATTTTTTTAGAGACCTAATTGTTTTTAATATTAATTGTTTTAATTTTTTATTTTGGGTAAGTTTTGAATGTTAATTTATTTAATTTTATTATTTTAATTATTTTTTTCTGTTTTATTGTTGGCAATTGCTTTTTATAATTGTTTCATTTTAACGTAGCACGTTATAGATTTCTTATGTTGGGAGAAACTGAAGTTGAACACATCTATGCATCTGCCACCATCATTAATTGTATGTCCGGCACATTCTTACTACGGGGTTGTAAAACGAAACTAAACTTATATTTTGATTGCCGTTGATAGCCTTGCGAATTATTACTCTTAGGATCGATTTTTCAATTGTCAGATAAAACTTATTCGTTTGCTAAAGTATTAAACAACCATTTTTAAAATGTATTGTCATTTTGTGTATTTTTTTTCTGCAGATCACATTTTAGGTAGATCGCGTAATACTTTATCAGTTGAATAATTTTTCTCCAATGATTAAAAAATTGGTCAAAAATGAGATAAACAATAGACACTTACCTATACGAGCTTCATCTAAGCACTTGCCACCTGAATCCTGATATTCCGATGATTTGTGAGAATTGTGAGTCAGCGATTCGAGACGTCAGTCAATCAAGTGTTCTGATTCAGCGTCAGATATTTTTATAGGATCGATCGCTATCTGGAAGACTTTCTCCCACGCACGTGACGGATTGCCGAGGGCTCTTGGGGAGTTGCCATGACGGACATGTTTGCTATACATCATGTTTATCTTGATCCGTTGTGCTATCATGCACGCGGTGCCTCGGTACTACCTACGTGGATTGCGCGTTCTTTGTGAGTGGGTATTTACAGGGTGGGCATACAATAATAAAAAAAAACTAATTACATACAAATTTTTATTTCAATTAAAATAGACATCTGGGAAATTTATTTCTTAACAATAACATCATCCAGGTGTGCATCATCGCGCTGCAAACAGTCCTAGAATTTGAACCTCAAATTGGTAAAAATTAGTTTGCAAATTGCGCGAGGATAGCTGCCATTTCTTCTCAGAAATTGGTCTTCAATTAGTTAATCGTGACTGGGTTATCTGAGTAGACTCTACTTTTCAGGTATCCCCACATGAAAAAGTCCGGTGGCGTTAGATCCGGACTTTTCGGCAGCCATGCAATGTCACAGTTCCCAGCAAACATCTCGTTTACGGCCGCCAAAGAGACATTAGATGATTATATAGTTCCCGATTCGCCGGATTCCTGATTCGCCGGATTCTTGATGCGCCGGATTCTTGTTTCGTCGGATTTTTTGTTGAACGAAAACTATAGAAATATCGTGGCTTTACCTATCTATTAAATTTCGGTACATTAATAAAAAAATATGTATGTTCTTAGTTCAATTACGTAACATATAAAGAATGTTTAAAGACCATTACTAAACTACTACACTAAAAGTTTTTTTTACTTGAATGATATTATTGTATATTAATATTTCCGACGAAACAAGATCCGACGAAACAATAATCCGGCGAAACATGAATCTGGCGAATCAGGAATCCGGTGAATCGGGAACTAATCCATTAGATGTATGGCATGTCGCGCCATCTTGTTGAAACCATGTCGCACGATTATAGGCTTCAAATTGTTGCAATTTCGGAAAGAAAAAATCCCATAACATGGCTCTATGTATCGGTCGGAATTTACAGTGACAGATTGCCCTGGTTGATTTTCAAAGAAATAGGGTCCGATAATTCCGTGTTCTGATATGGCCGCCCAAACGGTTACTTTCGGCGAATGCAGAGGCTTTTGATGCTTTGCACGTGGGTTCTCTGCATCCCAGTAACGGCAATTCTGTTTGTTAACATGCCCATTTAAGTGCAGACCAATATCCGAGAAGAAAAGGCAGCTATTCCCCGCACAATGTGCCAGCGAGTTTTTACAAATTTGAGGTTCAGATTCTAGGACTGTTTGCAGCAGCGATGCAGCGGTAGTGCACACCTGGATAATGTTATTTTTAAGAAATAAATTTCCCAGATGTCTATTTTAATTGAAATAAAAATGTGTATTATTGTATTAAGTTTTTTTTTTTTTTTTTCAAATTCGCCAATCTTTCTCTCCCACCCGTTATAATAACATTTCCGTGTCGCGTAGCGGTAAAATACTACACCCTCTCTCTTCCCTTGGGTGTCGTAAAGGCGACTAACGGACTAAAGACTGCACATACTCCAACAGCATATCTATCACGCTGTGCGCATGTGCAGTCGCTATTTGGTGAAAAGTGGACTAAGGTAGGGGACTGCTTTTGCGATCCCCATTGCCTAGTCTCTGACTAACCCTACGGGGATAATAGTCGTGATTAATATTATGTAAGTATGTATAACCACAGAATTACTGTATAACTTTCCCAAGCCGTCTTTCTGTGAGCCGCGTCATGTAGCAGCTCCTAAAATAATACTACCAACCTCTTTTCCCTTGGGTGTCGTAAAAGTTAGGGTTGCCAGATAATATTCAAAAGGAGGAAATGTCCTCCTTCTTCATGTTTTGTCCTCCCGTCCTCCCTTAAAGTCCTCCTTTTTGCTAAACGTCAAGTGCTAAACACATTGAATGTTTCGCAAAATTGCTCTAGATCTGCGAGTTTTATTTTTGTATAAGCGCATCATAACGCAATTAATGTGGAAATAGTTTTTTCACTGATATTAATACTTAGTGGAGCAAAGAGAGGAACAGACTAAAGACGTGTGCAGTCAGTTAAATTTTTAATTCTGGCTCAATACATCTTTTAAAACATGACATGTGAAGATTTTTATAATTGTTTGTTAAAAACCAAAAACTTCTTGCAAAAATTGGCAGCTCAGCTAAATATGATTAAAATAAAGTAAAATAATATAAAAAAATTCAGTAAAAAAGGAGGACATTCACATTTAAACGTGAATGTCCTCCTTTTTTACAGAAAATCTTCCTTTTTTGACCCATCTGCCCTACCTTATCAAATTATCCTCTGGCAACCCTAGTAAAAGGTAACTAACGGTCTAAAGACTGCACATACAGCGGCGATGGGCTTACCAGCTGACTAACCCTTTGCATATAATAGCCATGAAACTGTGTGTATGAACTTTTCCACTCTCAAACCAATTATCTAGCCCCAAGTAAAGTTTCTTTTGAAACGTGTTTACTTGGTTAGATAACAGATAAGTAATAGTACATTGTTACCCTAGGGGTGAAAGTAGCTTATTTACTCCCGAGACGGGGTTTTGACGTAGCGAGGGCGCCAATAGTTCGAGGGAGTAAATAAGTCTTTCACCCGAGGTATACACTGTGCTTTTCATTACGAATATAAGGAAAGTGAAAACAAAAACATGAATGTCTTTAGTCCGTTAGTCGCCTTTTACGACACCCAAGGGAAGAGAGGGGGTAGTATTATTTCGATACTTATTTACTCTCTCGAAAAACCCCGTCTCGGGAGTAAATAAGCTACTTTCACCCCTAGGGTAACAATGTACTATTATTATACCTACATAGAAAATACTCAGACCCGAAACCAATTAAAAAAACAGTTTTTTTTTCTATTTGGATCCGACCGGGAATTGAATGGGACCTCAGAGATAGCGCGACGCCGGTATGCTAACTACTCGACCACAGAGGTCGTCTAATAGCCACTTCCTCAGTATTTAAGGATTCTGGCTAAAGTGATTCCTTTTTGTAGTATGTCACTTACATTATTATACTAATATTATAAAGGGGAAATATTTGTTATAATAATTCGGAAGGTGCGTGGTTCGATTCCCGCCTGAGGTTGTCGTCTTTTTTCAGTATTGAAATTCTTTTACTTAAATATTTGTTTGTTTGAATTGAATAGGCTCCGAAACTACTGGACCGAAATAGAAAATTCTTTGACCATTAGAAAGCTACATTCTTCCTAAGTGACATAGGCTATATTTTATCTTGATATTCCCACGGAAACGGGTACCACGCGGGTAAAACCGCGAGGATCCGCTAGTTGTTATTATAAACAGGTGAGATGAAGGCCAACTGTTACTGTAAACCCGTTGCGGAATAAAAGAACTAAGTGTAATCTATTTTAAGAATTCTATTAATAATTTTGTTAATATTAAACAAAAAAAAAGTAAACTGTCGCCAACTGGAATAAACAATTTTACAAATAGAATAATATAATGTATTTTTGTGAAACTTTTGAATTATTTTCGGTTCACTTACTGTTTAGTGTTTATTTTCAGTGTGCAAAAGTATTTCCATACCGCTCGGTTATTTACAATATTTGCTTTGGCTTGGCCGTGTTCGTAATTTAGCTCGCAGCGGGTATCTGCGAGTATAGCAGCTACCGCATTCAGCTTGCATTACGCTGTAAAGCTATCGAGTAGCTAAACATCATACAATGCATACTCGCCGCGTCATCAACCACCACCCCCCTCTCTTCCCTTGGGTGTCGTAAAAGGCGACTAACGGACTAAAGACTGTACATACATCTAACAGCATAGAGCAGCGATGGGCCCACCATCTGTTACGCTGAACACATGTGCAGTCGCTATTTGGTGAAAAGTAGACTATGGCAGAGGACTGCTTCCGCTTCTAACCCTTCCAGGATAATAGTCGTGATTATATGTATGTATTTAGGCAAAATGTATATATGTACATGTATACATTATATCACGCCTGCTTCCCGGAGGAATAGGCCATATGTCCATGTCATCACATTCACCTATCAACACTGCAAATTTTAGTTGGTTTATTAAATTTTAAGAGGGTGCCGCGCGATCGCGAAACCTGACATACGTCTCATAATGAACTTCAAAGCAAAATCGATTTTTTTAGGATTCATTTGATTTATGTATTGATTGTTATTGTTTAAAGAATTTGTTTCAAATTTCAACAAGGCCACGACCTTGTGCAAAGATCAGGCTTACTTACATAAGTTCTTTTAATATTTAACAAGTTAGCGCATATTACAAGTAACTTAAAAATACGTAAATTATCACGATTTATTTATTTATTTATTTATTTAAATTAGGTACGCAGACAGATAACAGTCAATTACACAGCCATGAATTACATAAGTTCTTTTAATATTTAACAAGTTAGCGCATATTACAAGTAACTTAAAAATACGTAAATTATCACGATTTATTTATTTATTTATTTATTTAAATTAGGTACGCAGACAGATAACAGTCAATTACACAGCCATGAAAATTTAACAATATAGTAAGACTAGACTGTAATCCATAAATTGCATACACAGCATGATTCGAGTACTACCAATTATGCCACGTTAAAGTAAAACAATTACAAAAAAAAGCAATTACAAACAATAGAACAGAAAGAATCAATTAAAACAATAAAATTCAATAGATTAACATTTAAAATAAATACTAAAAATAATCAATTAAAATAATTAAATAATTAACATTCAGAACAAATATCAAAATTAAGTAATTAGAATAACGTTAGAAGCAGTAAATGAAAAATAAACAAAAACAATAGCCACTAAGCAGTTAATTTGAAGGCCTTGATCCTAAGCTAACTTCGGAACAACACTATCTACAGGAGTCGAGGATACCCCTGAGATAAAGATATCTGATACAGACTTCTTATATTGGGAGAAACTGGAGTTGAATACATCTATGCATCTGCCACCACGAATCGCATCATTATATGTCCAGCACATTCTTACTACGGGGTTGTAAAATGAGGTATTGTTTTTATACACTTGTATAGTGAACGTGTTTGGGTGACGCGATTTATACCGGGTGTTCAAGTTGAGCGAAGAGAGCAAATCCGGGGCATCGATAGTTGAGTGAACTATTTTGTGGAGACATAGCAAATCATATCTTACGCGACGAGAATTCAAAGAGATCAGACCAAACTTTAATAGTCTGTCATTGTAGTCCTCAAGTGTACGACCAGGATAATACTTCCGTGTTATGTACTTCAAACACCTCCTCTGCAATTTCTCTATGTTATCCACATGTACACTGTAAAATGGGGACCAGACAGGGCAGCAGTACTCCAGGACGCTTCTTACCAAACTGAAAAATAGGCATAGAATACTGCGAGGCTTCTTAAAATCTTTGCTTGTCCTTATTATGAATCCTAAAAGTTTACGACTTTTCTTTACGATATGATCATAATGAGGACGAAAGGTAAGATGTTCATCGAAAAATATACCCAAGTCCTTAACGATCTCTTTTCTGGTCAATATCTCGCTCTGGATGTCATACTGGTGAACTACTCGGTTCTTCTTTCTCGTGAAAGAAATAACGCAGCTTTTACTGATGTTGAGACTCATTTTATTAAAAGAACACCAGTCTGACACAGTCTTAAGATCATTTTGAAGCGCTATGCACTGTGTTATGCCACTGACATTAGTGTAGATTTTTAGATCATCGGCATACAAGAGAGAAGGACATGACAGACGATCGACTAAGTCGTTGATAAAGATCACAAATAGGAGTGGCCCCAAAGTGTGAACCTTGCGGAACACCAGAAGACACAGGCATGGGAGAGGAGGAATAACCTTTCACCGAGACAAGCTGAGTTCGATTATTCAAGTAAGATATTATCCATCTCAACAAACAACCATGTATTCCGTAGTACGAGAGCTTATGACAGAGAATGGAGTGGTTAACTTTGTCGAAGGCTTTACTAAAATCTAAATATATAGCATCAGCCTGACCTCCAGAAGCAAATACGTGACACAGATAGTTCTTGAACTCTAAAAGATTGCTTAAAGTACTCCTTTTTCTAACAAATCCATGTTGTCTAATAGAGATGTACTTGTTCAGGTGATTATATAGGGGACTGTATACTAAGGATTCAAAAAGCTTTCCTATACATGAAAGGATGCTTATTGGCCGGTAGTTAGAACAGGAAGATCTGTCTCCTGTCTTATGAATAGGGACAATACTCGCCACCTTCCAACGGGCCGGAAATACCCCAGTCGCAATCGACTTATTAAATAAAATGGTTAGTGGCAAAGACAGCTCATCGGAGCAGCACTTTAGGAATTTCGTCGGGATGTGGTCAGGTCGTGCACCCTTACGTGCATCCAAAAGTTTTATTTTGGAAGCAATTTCCTGTTGTGTAAAATTGATACTGTAAAAAGTAAAGTTGAAAATAGCAGGAAGGTTCAGAGATTCAGTTGACACAGCTGAGGAGCTTTTGTTAAATACCGATCCAAAGTATTCCGAAAACAATTCACATATGCCTTGACCGTCGGATGATGCTTTTCCATTATAGGTCATTTTGTGTGGCATTATGACCCTTCCCTTTCTACCATTTACATATCGCCAGAACACCTTTGGGTCATCCTCTATTGATTCCTTAACCGCGGACAAAAAAGTATTATGGCATTCTGCGATAAGTGCTTTGCACCTGGCACGGAGCAACGAGAAAGTGTCGTAGTCTCGTGGGTTACCGAACTTTTTGTAGCGTTTGTGATACTTATTTTTATCCCTGATACAGTGCATTAGTGCTTGACTGTACCAAATTGGATATTTAGAAGACGTGCGTTTAACAATGGGTGTATGATTAGCTATAAGTTCATTGATTTTGAAATAAAATACATCAACACATTCGTTCACATCATTGGAAGATAGTAGCTTTGCCCAATCAAGACAACTCAAATCGGATTTAAGGTTCTGGTAATCACACCTGTTAAAATTGAAGCGTTTGTTATTATTCGGTTTAATGGGCTTATCTTTTTTTAAGTTAGAAACTTCAACGCTATAGGCAAGATGGTGGCGGTCAACTCGGCATAAAGTATCGGTCTCAGTTACAGTTATAGAAGAAGCTGGGAGGGTAGCGAACACCAGATCCAGATAACGGTTGTTTTCGTTAGGAATTGTATTAAATTGGATTAAATTACAAATGTTTATAGTTTCTATTAATAAATTAGCCTTACGATCCTGGGGATTCGTAGGAGCTAGAGCATTGAACTTGTCATGTTTTATCCACGTAATATTAGCAGTATTAAAATCCCCAAGTATCAGAAATTTATCCTCTAAGTTTGAATTAAGTACTACCATTTGAATATCGCGATGGAAAGTGGTGAGGTTCTCAAGCGGCAGATCAGGAGGCAAGTAGCATAGGCAGATGTGAAAGGTAGGTTCACTAGATGTACAGGGCAGAATAGACAGCCAGATATCTTCAACCCAGCCCTCCCAATGTGTTTGCCGGATAGCATTTATCTGGCTTTTGACGGCAATAAGGACGCCACCCCCGCTCTGCTAAGTGGACTGTGAACTTTCACGGTCCCTTCTAAACACAATGTATCGGCTATCTATTGATTCGCCATCATAGACACTGCCATCAAAGTTAGTTTCTGTCAAGCAGACAATATCATAATCGTTGATTAATATGTTCAAATATATATCCTTAAGTTTAGACCTAGCTCTTCCTAAATTCTGATAAAATATACTATACATTTTGATTTAAGTTAATTCCTTAATATGAGAAACCAAATATAATAAAGAATAGGTAGGTACTTAATTGATGCCTAATGAAGTTTGGTGAGAGAATCTATATCCTTTATAAGAATGGCGCCAGATGAGTCGTCCTTGCGCACGTAAATTTGACCATGTTTGATCCACACGTATTTAAAACCATGGTCTTTGGCTGCTTTCCTTGATGCTGCATGTAATGACTTTTGCTCAGGTGATAGGTGTTCAGTAATAAAAATCCTGTGTGTCTCGCCATTTATATCAAGGTCCGAGGAAACCAGACCGCGCCCAGGGTGGGCTTTATTATATCGATTAGTCGCCGAAAGTACTAAGTCTCTAATGCGCGGCGATGAAAAGGTAACGACGATGTTACGTGGTCTGTTGGAAGCAGAGTTTTGTTTGGCCACTCTACGGCATGCGCTGACATGTACGTCGTCAACCGTAACCTTTACCACCTCACACAGTTTCTTAAACAGTGCCACGACGTTCTCGTTTCGACGCTCTGGTACGGCTTGAAGTTCTAAATTACAGCTTCTAGAAATTTTTTCCATTCCTATAAGGCGGGTATTAAGTCGCATTATTTCACCATGGAGCTTAGTATTTTTATCTTCCAAAGACTTGATAGTAGTGGCGTTTTTGTTAATGTCAGCTTCATGTGTCTTTTGTTCAGCACAGATAAAGTCGGTAGTAGCACTGAATTCCTCTTTTATGGAGTTTATAGCTGACCCTATTTCGCTTCTAACCATCTCTTTGACATCCTCTCTTAAGGCTTTCCGAAAAGTTTCCATAAAAATAGTGAGAGATGCGCTGAGTTTCTCTTCAAGGAGTATACTAATCTTTTCGATAGTAATTTCTTCTTTGCCGGCCAAAATTCCACTGGAGGACGCCAACGCTGAAGAGGGGGGAGTCGTACTGGGATCAGGTAAGTCGCAAGACATGTTCATAGCGTCATCAATGTGTGCCACAGAACTTCCCTGGCGGACAGGTGTACTGTCATTCGAACGTGCACGACGAGTAACGTTGCTACAAGTTGGACATATCCAGGTTGATCTATAGTTCTTATTAAGTGCAAGAAATTGACTTCTATCTATATTAAGACACTGAATGTGAAATTTACTGACACATAAACGGCATTTCATGAACTCTTTTGAGTCTAAAATATTGTTACATGCGCGGCAGTTCATTACTACTATCACAGAATTCGCCTTTGGGTATTTCAAATGCGATAAAGGCCAAGTTGGCAAAGTGTTCGATCGCTAAAAGTTGCCGTAGTACTGTAGATTATGACGTAGCAATGCGCAGTCCGTAGATAGTGGTACGTAATTTCGGCCGAGTCGAGCCCAGTCACCGTGGTCGAGCGGTTAAGAGCTAGCCTTTTACGCCAGAGGTCCGGCGATCAATACAGCCGCACCGCCAAAAAAAATTGTTTTCACCAAAGGTCATTGGTTTTCACTCACAACTTTGCCCGGTGCTTCGGACGAAGTCCAAGACGCCGGCCAGGGCGAAGTCCAGGGCTCCAACACAAATTATGAATTTAATAAAATAATTTAAAATATTCCGCAACACGACCGCTTGCTCAGACAAACGCACGCCGAAGAAAGGATATCCTGCACGAAAACAATTTCGTGCAGCATCCCCTTAAAACTTTATAAAATAAAATTAAAGCTTATTAAATCCGCCTGGCTAGCTACCGCCATCTTAACTAAAGTCCGGCGCCCAACAACAATGTTCATCAACATCATCATCATCATCAGCCTATAAACGTCCCACTGCTGGGCACAGGCCTCCCACGTGAACAATAGCACGTGGGGATATTAATTAAGCCGTAACCCACCACGCTGGCCCAATGCGGGTCGGTGGGTTTTAACGACTGCCATCTCGCGATAACAACCGGGACCAACGGCTTAACGTGCCTTCCAAAGCACGGAGGAGCTCAAGATGTTTTTAATGGTCATCCATCCAGCGACCCGGCATTGCGAAAGTTGCTTAGCGGGCAAGATCGCAAGCCGAACGCGCTAGCCGCTGCGCCATCGAGCTCCTCGCGCACTTGTAATACTATTATGTATTCTAAGCTCGCGCCATCGAGTTCCTCGCCAATGTTAATGACATTGTTTTGTTCCGACAGATTAGAGATAAGATAGCCAGTACCTCAGTGGTTCAGGGTAAAGCGCGCTTCCACCTTCGGCCTTATCGTCACTTACCATCTGGTGAGATGAAGGCCAAGCGCTAACGCGTTGTGGATAAAAATATAAAAACACTGTTTCGTTAATTAATTTTGTAATTTCACTTTTGAATGGGCGTTTATGTTTTAGTAAACAAATAATTTATGATAATTAGTGGATGGTTGTTGCAGTGACGACGGTTTTAGTAGATCGGCGCCCGCCGCTACGCCTATTTACTTTGGTGACCGACTCGTCACGTGTCCCTACCACGACAACTCGAACTCACTCGACTGTCGGCACAATGGTAGATGGAAACAAGTCAGGAGCTTTAATAATAAAATAAACATATGCAGTTGTAATTTGAAAGATTGATGGATTTGAATAAAGCGAAAGAGTTGTCAAGGACCGTAGCAGATGTCGATCCAATATAGTCTCTGCGTAGCCCTATGGAAAGAAAGAAAGGCATTTATTAACACACACTTACAAGATAAATATACAAAATAAAATAAAACAGAAATTATAATCAAAATAAAAAGAAATAAAAGCAATATTTAGATGAATAATAAAAACAAGAGAACAAAAAAATATAATATGAAGAGTGTGACGTTAATGGGCCCTGTCTCAGCAAAGCTACACAAAGTTCATAATATTTAATGTGTTTTGCGTTAATAACGCTCAAACATAATTTAAGACTTTGAAACGTTAAAAAAGGACTACCACAGGCGGGCGCGTTTTTTTATCAACTTCTCAATGTCTGAATAGTCCAGTACACTCTTACGTTTTATGTAGAAAACACAATTCTCATTTTTATTCCGTATTCTAGAGATTCTTTTTAATTTGACCACTCTCTAATATGCCTCTTAGTATATCCCAGGTGAAATGATCACAGGTGACAGGCGGTAATGTGTTTTTATAAATAACGAGTGTATGCGTCGCATTTGCCCACACGAACGAAAACCAAGTGGGAGACACAACGCTCAACTTTAATGTTGCATGACAAATTACAAATTCTTCAATGTTTTTCTACCTTGGCCCGATTTAGAACGGAGATAAAAGCCGTTTTTATTAAATAAAACTTCTTTTGAACACGTCAACAACCCCCTGTGTCTGTGTAGGACTAAGTGACAATTCGGACACTTTAAATTTGGACAGTGTCCGAATTGACACTTTTTATTTATTTTTTTCATTGTCGATTTGGACACCAACAAAAATAGCTGCTTTGTACAGTTAGATAAAAACTTCTATAGATTTCTTTACATTAATTTTAAGAAAATATACATTATATTTTAAAGCTTTTTTATCTGACAGTACTGAGCAGCTCCAATAATTTAATAGTGTCCGAATCAGTGAAAAAAATATATAATTAAAAAGTGTCAATTCGGACACTGTGTCCGAATTTAAAGTGTCCGAATTGTCACTTAGTCGTGTGTAGTGTTCTGACATTTGTGGTGTTATTTGTTCATACATTCATACAGATTCCCGATTTTTATTAAACCCAAAGGGTTAGTCAGAGGCAGATGCAGTCCACACTGCAATAGTTTACGTATCACCAATGTACAACTGCACATGTGCTCAGCATGATAGGTGGTGAGCTTAGAGCATTATTTATTTATTCCATAACAAGTACATTTGTGTAGAAAATACATACATGCAAATTGACTAAATAATAATAAATAAAAGTAGATTAAATTAAAACATAATAATAATAATAAAAATGTCAAAATAATCTTATGCCATAACAAATTCACAAAATGTTATACAAAAATCATAAAAAAATAACAATAACTTAGCATGTCAGTTAGTAGTACAAAATAATAAAAATAATTTAAATTTCAATAACTAATTAATTTTCAAAATAAATTAGTTATGTCCTTTAAAGTCTTGTATGTCATAAAAGCATTTTTCCGACAAGAAGCATTTTAGTTTTCTTTTAAACAATTTTACATCGCCTATAGACTTTAATTGAGTGGGAAGACAATTAAACAGCTTAACTGACTGATGTCTGACACTTTGCGCATCTAAATTTTAGAGTTATAGTCAAAGGAATATCTTTCCTCCGTGTAAGTAACCTCTTATCTCGTTCTTCATCACTCTCATACCTGTGAGGCCACTTTATGAGGTCGTAAAGCAGCACCAAAATATAAAGACTAGGTACTGTTAATATATTTAGCTTGCGGAAGTGTTCTTTACATGATTCCCATTGAGACATGCACATTATGGTTCTAACAGCCCTCTGTTGCAGTACAAATGCCTTTTTAATATTGTAATCATAACTGTTCCCTCAGACATAATACTATATCTGAAGTGTGACTCCACCAAAGCAAATAAAAGGACCGCAATTGCTCCAGAGTAACTTCATCACGAAGACTTCTGAGAGCATAACAAGCTGAGCTGATCTTACCTTCAATTTTATTCAGTTCATGTTTCCAATTAAGATGGGAATCAATGTGAATGCCTAAAAGTTTGGTAGATTCTACTAGTTCTATTTTCACATTATTTAGATTGACATTCAAACTTTCTTTAGATTTTGCTGTAAGTCTAAACAGTATTACATAAGTTTTACTAGGGTTAAGAATGAGATTATTAGTACTAAACCATTTGTGAAAAAGAGAAAGTGCCCTATTGGTTTTAATAGTTAGCTCTTCAGAACTGCCAGCCGTAATTACCGCATTCGTGTCATCCGCAAAATCAGTTATTTTAATGTCATCAATATTCTTAATCATAGATTAAGAAAATTGATGTCATGTAATAAAAATTGGTCCAGTTCAGAAGGAGGAAACAGGGAATTAGAAATCGTCGTTTTTCTGTGTTTTGTATGAGAATTTTGCATCCCACGTCGACGTAGTGTTTCCTTTAAAGCCCCCTCTTCACATAGGCAGACGCATCCGCAGACGTCATCTGCGAATGCGTCTGCCGACGTGTAGGGGGGTGATTTGCGCGTCTGTGGAAGGTATACAGAGTCTGCAGAGTCTGCAGACGTTCATTTCGTTTGAGTGTGCAAGTTCCAATTGTATCAACATGACGAAAAGCTCGTTCAACAATTGCTTATCTTCTAAAACGCATATACTTACATCAAATGTAAATCATAAATCTTTATTGCTTCACTTGGTGTACATTAAGGTCTTAGTTCTGAAGGCTCCTGGTTATTAAATAAATGACTTAATGCAAAGGAATCAAGCATACGGACGTGAAGGGTCTCTTTCTTTAACCGTTGCTGAAGGGGTGGTGGGGGTTGGTCCGGTTTTGGAAGGGGGCTGCGGGGCGTCGTTTTTCTGTGTTTGGTGTGGGAGTTTTGGGTGCCGCGTCGGCGTGGTGTTTCCTCTTAACTCGTAATCCCTACGCGCGCGCGTAAACCCTGCGCTCCCTGTCCTGATGGACGTCAAATCGATATCGAGTCGGCTGTGCTTATCGGAATATGAACGCTCGGGTCACGAGATAGGTTTCAGTTTCGCGTGGAGGTCGTTGGAGGGTGAACCTTCTGTACGGTAGTAGTATTAGTTATTCTGTGCTTGTACCAAGACGAATAACGAAACAATTTTAAAACACACAAGTTTATGCTTATTAATTTTTGACGTTTTTTTATGCTTAAGTTTTTATAAAAAAAGATATTTGAATGATTAAAAATGTCAACCTTATTGGTTAGGTACTAATGTTTTCCAAAACTCATTTCAGCCGCTACTTTATTTTACTTAAATAACTCTCCAATTTATATTACTTACCACAGTATCAATACGATAATTGGAAATCATATTACACAATTCTATGACCACGGCTTATATTTCGGTTCGACGCGATTCTGTTTCGGCGTGCAGTAGTACTGGGGGTAGCAATGCGCATTTGTCTGGCACAGACTATAATAGCTCGTTAGATTAGTTATTAAGTCTTAACTATAAGTTAGTTAACTGTTTTTTTATTATTATTAGTATTGACGTCAATAAGTGCCTGTAAAGGTTTACATTGAATAAATAATTTGACTTTGACTTTGACTTTGAGTTCTGGTAATATGTCCTCAAATGAGCCCTAGGGCATTACAATATTAAATTAAACACTATATTAAATAAATCTATACTTATTAGCTATAATATTAATGAAACTAAACAACAAACAATTAACTTTAACATTTTAAGACAATCTATATTTATATTCAAGTACACTAAAAACAGTTAACAGTATTATCTTTTATTATTGAATTTATTGCATTCACAATATAGATATATTATAAAATGTTTACTACCTACTTAGAAAAAAAACAACCAGTCTCAGAAAAGCTCGAATGGGATTCGAACCCACCCAACTAACAATTTACCCTTATAAAATTAAAATATAAGGTCACTACTCTTACAATTGTTTTAAAATAGCAATCAATATGTCAATGAACCTCATAATGGTACATTATAAGAAGATTTAGCTAATACTACCATTATTCTTGTAATTTAGTTGGGTAAACGGTAATAAATCCAAATAATATAGCCACAATAAGGGTTCAAAATGTGGTATTCTTATAGGAGCTAGTTATATGGCTTTTTAGCCATATAATATTCAAAAGCTTTGTAAAGGTTTCTAATAGGGCCAATTATTCTTATAAAAGCAATGCACAGAGTTACTATATAGCTTTTTAATTTATAGGAGCTTTTTATAGGATGTCTATAGGATAAAAGAGTAAAAGCGTTTTATATAGTCTTTATAAGAATGAAAGCAAACCATATTCCAAAATTGCAGAGAGGGATTTTCATATATATTTTTTTTTTATAAAAGAGGGAGGCAAACGAGCCGTCACCTGATGGAGAGTAATCACCGCCGCCCATGGACACCCGCAAAACCAGAGGAATCGCAGACACGTTGCCGGCCTTTAAGGGAGGAATAGGTTTAAGGAAGCAATAGGACTTGAGAAGGGATGGGGGGGGGGGGGTAGGTGCCTCCGGAACTCTCACTGGTCGGACGAAACACAACAGCACCAAGTGCCATTATTTCACGCCGAATATTCGTGAGAGGGGTGTATTACGCCGGCCCAATGCGTGCTGCAACGCAGCGTTGCTCTACCACTCAGATGCGCGAAGGCACTTTTTTGAGCTCCTAGATTGAACTACCTACTGTTCTAAACAAATGAAATAAAAACTGGAATGTTATCCTACTAATATTATAAACACGAAAGTTTGTACTCTTTCACGTAAAAACTACTGAATGAATTTGGATGAAATTCGGCATACAGATAGTTTATAACCTGGATTAACACATAGAATACTTTTTATCTCGATATTCCCACGAGAACGGGAACCACGCGGGTGAAACCGCGAGCGGCCGCTTGTCTCCTAAATAGTAGAATAGTGCGTAGCGGCCTCGGAATTTTTAGATATCATTATTTCATATACAAAAAAAATCTTATTCTAAACCAAAAAACTTCGAAAATGAATTTCTCCTATCTACGAATATATTATTGAGCAAAATTTACACCAGAATAATTGTTACTTCATGAGGAATAAAGATTCTATAATAAATTTACTATTCTATTTCGATTAAAACGATAAATACAACTGAAAAATTACTACAAAATGCGATGCGCCGGCCGTCCGAACTCAACTTATCCTCGCAGCGTTAAGAGGGTTTACGCATTACGGTTTCCCATACAAACTTCCAAGTCGAAATTTTTAAAAACTTTGATTAAACTTTGCACGCTAAAGTAAAACACAGCGATCTAAATAGTTTGTTGAAAACATTTTTAAAAATAGTTTATTTAGCTGAGTAATTGCAATTTTAACACATTGACTGCCGAACACTCGGACCCGAGTGTTCGGCATGCCGTACCACTGGTGCCGCACACTCGGATCCGAGTGACCGTCCCGAATATTTTGTTTGGTTTATTACTTGCTGGTACCTTTGGCAAACGCGCGTCGTTTCGTACGCACACATAGACATGTAATTGAACTTGTAAAAACTTGCGTTGGTTTTGATAAACAAGCTAATACCTGTGTGCGCGAGCGCCGCGTTCACGCGCCTAGTCCGAGGATCCGCACACGCAGATCCGAGTTGCGGCGCGGTACGTTTATGTAACGCCAGCACCTGTGGCGCGAGTATTTATTTACTAAAATAATCGTGTGTCTGTAGCGCTTTTGCGTGTGTAACGTTTTGTATTAAAAAATTGATAGTGAAGCAGGGCCATCTAAGCGTAAAAATAGCCTAACCTAATCTACTTTATCGTAATTTTATCTCCAAATCATTAGTTTTTTGTAATGTAACAAATTAATTTGTAACTGTTGTTTTTATATATTTTATTGTAAAACCATTTATTTATTTATTTATTTAAGGCACGGCAACAGAATACAAATCATATTTCAACATCAACACAATAAAAATAATATGCAGTTAAATTTGCATTCCGATTGCAGCCGAGCACGGCGCTTAATGGATATCGTGCACACATAAAAAACAAGAAAAAGAAGCTAAAATTAAATATTCAATAAATTCAAGATAATATAATTAAAATAAATTCAAAATATTAAATTAAATTAAATTATTAAATTAAATCAAATCAAATTAAATTAAAATAATTAGTGGCAAAAAATCAAAGATATAATAAAAATAATTATTGTTAATGTATATTGCACTAATTATTGTTTTAAATTTTCATGTCACTGAATTATTCAGAAGTTTTTTGTTGATGACACAAATAATTTTTATACGGTTGATTTTTTGTGAATCAAAATTAAAATACTTATGGCATTTACTCATATACTTTTTTATTTTAATTAGCAGACAACCAATTTACAAAACAGTTTTTATAAGAGTACTCAGATCCGACTGTTTGTTTCCACAGAACCCTACACGCCGATCACTCGGATCCGAGTGTTTGGCTCCACAACGCCGACCACTCGGATCCGAGTATCCCCCTTTTTTAAGAGAAATATACAAATATAAAATAGTATTAATTTATATTTAATGAATGCACACCTAGAACATTAATATTATCAAAAAAAAATAGTGTGGCACCTGGCGGAATTTTCGTATTAAGCTCTTGGCAGTGAACGTGTTAAACTCTTTCTATAGTGGACTTTAAATCGCAATAACTCATTTAAATAAACGTTTTTTAAAAATGTTTTCAACAAACTATTTAGATCCCTGTGTTTTACTTTAGCGTGCAAAGTTTCATCAAAATTGGCTTAACGGTTTTTAAAAATTTCGACTTGGAAGTTTGAACAAAATTTTGAAAACTTTTAAAAAATTGGAAAACCGAAGTGCGTAAACCCTCTTAAGATTTGTAATATTAAGCATGAATTTATCATCCTATTTCGATAAAAACTATCAATACAACTGCAAATACACTACAAAATGCAAAAATGGGCATTTTACGCAAAAATCACATTTAAGATGTAATAGGCCTCTAAAGCCCCGTAAAATATTTTGTTTTAAAAGCAACTACGTCTGAAGTGGGTCGTCGGACTCGTCGGTCGGCGCGCAATTTTCTATCAAAACAAGTGTCGCGTTCTCTTTCTTCAGGTTACACATCTGCTTGTTTGTTGCCGATATTTATTTATGGATTACTTCTCCGTCTATTAAAAATTACTTGCCAAGAACGTGGCACGTTTCAAGTACGATCATTTTGCTGTCCTGCGGTATGTGTGTTAGGCAGATAGAAATTGACCTTGCTAAGTTTCCTTCGATTTCTTTTCGTTGTATTAAGTATTACACCGATTATTAGTTTATTACAGCTCTATATATGGCTCTGATAGACATAAATACATAATCAAGACTATTATCCCCGAAGGGTTAGTCAGAGACCAGGCAATGATGACAGCAAAAGCAGTCCCCAAATAGCGACTGAGCACAGCGTGACAGGTGGCCAGCTCATTGCCGCTCTATGCTGTTGGATGTTTGTGCAGTTTTTAGTCTGTTAATCGCTTTCTACGACACCCATGGAAAGAGAGGGGGTGGTAGTCGGCGACGTCCTTGCGAATGCCTTTTTATCTACGTATGTCTATTATGCAGTGATACTAAAGTTACGTCCTAAATAACGTCAACTAAGAACTCAGTCAACTTTCTGTTCTTGCCTATGAACTGCGCTTACTTGTATAATTTCGTATGCCTTAGTCATAAAAAACAAACACGGTTATTACCCTGGTATCTACTACATTACCACCAATGGTACTACGGTTACTTTTTCATTACCGTGATACCACCAGGGTAATACTGGGGTACCACGGTAATGAAAAAGTAACCGTAGTACCAGTAGTGGTACTACTGGGTGTACCACGGTTCTTAAACGATTCTTTCACCGCTACGCGACATAGTTATCTCTGGCTCTGATAGAGGTTTTGTAATATTTTTTTTTTTAAAAGTCATTATGTTTTTCATTGACTAATACGTAACTGATAATTAACAGCACTTAAGAAAACCTTTCGCAATCCGGGCGACAACTCCAATATTTGATCACCCGTCCAAGTGCCTTCTCACTCTAAAGAACACAACTTTAGACCACCCCAAACTATCAAACGATGTTACCTTCGATGAGGATAGACTAATGCAACGCACCTTTTTCCTTAGAGAATGCAGTAGCTGCATCGACGAAGCCCAAGAGACGAGCTTACCTGCTGAAGAGGAAGGCTCTGACCACCGGCTTCTTCGACCAAAGCAGAGCAAAGGACGACAAGGACAAAGGTAAGGGAGCCTCTTTTCACGCTTGCCCTTTCATGTCATTCCGGGAACCTTCGCGGACGCACGAGGATTCTTTTTTTTTATTTAGGTAAACATACAGTCTTATGCAAACAAAAGTACAAAATGTAGTAGTTCCACAGACCTATAATTTCATGAAATTATGTTGTTATACAAGAGACAGAATATTAAAAATGAAAACAGTTTGAATTAAGTACTGCTCTTTACTGCAAATAAATAAAGGCTAGAAGGAAGCAACAGAAAAACAATGCGTCTCTCTACCGAGCTTTTAGTTCTGGCACTGAAAAATCTAGTTTTATGCGCACATTGATCTGTAATTTCTAATTCTGCAATTTAAGTCTTTTTTAAAGAAGCATCAATAACTTTTTTTACCCTTTCCTTTTCACGACAAACTAAAAAGTTTTCTAAGATTGAGCTTACCGCAAAAAACATTAATCACTTTACCGACAATTCACGAATTAAAGCCAACACAAACATAATACGTGCGAGCAGACAGACTTTGCAATAATACACAAAGAGTAGACAGCATTGATAAATTCCTAGACTACAATACGTACAGGTTTAAATCAAACACATGAAGACATCAAAGGTCGATAATGACAAGCATTTGTAAACGATAACGGTTGCACTTTACTCGGTTTACGGCATTGAGGTATTATAACTAGAGACCACACTGCGTAGCAAGTTTTTGCGCATTAAGTTGCGGCACATGCTCTACGAACGCCTCAGTGAAAGAAAAAAGAATAAATAAAGAAAAAACATTTATTAATAAACACACACATACATAATAATCATCATCATCAGCCTATAAACGTCCCACTATTGTCCACAGGCCTTCCCACCTGATAAACTGAACGGCAATTTGGGTTTTACCAACCACGCTGGTGGCCCAACGCAGAATGGTTATAAATGATGACAATACAAATAGATAAATAAATAAATTTTAATAAAACTTGACATCTAATAATTAATAATTTTTAATAATAATAATAGTATGTAATTTTAATAAAACACAATAATTCCATTTTAATACTTTGACATTCATTTGATTTTAATTTTAATGTATAATTAAAGATAATTGTATGATGTTTGTTAATGGCTGAATAGGCAGATTTTATAAATTTTGGTACGAACATCTACTGTGTACCTTATTTTTACGTAAATAAATGATATTACTATTTCTATAAAATTATGAGTAATTATGATATGACACAGTACTTATACAGAACAGAAAAAAATGAATAAGAGTATTTTAAAAGGAAGCGAAGTATGTGAAGTTAATGGGCCCTGACAGTGATCGTTGAACCGAGCGATTGAGGCCGTTGCGGCCGCAAATCAGCGCGCAACAATTTGCTTAGCAATGTCGTCTCCATTTTGTTACCTAAATGGTTTACGGGCCCACGTGACAGTCGGACAGCCGGCATGACTAACCGCGTCAATATTATGCCTGGGAGCTGTGCCCGTCTATGTCTGCAGCGACGTCTGCATGCCAATATATCTCACTCATACAACGTGCATTATGCCGACAAGCCGATACTTGAAACGTAATGGTTTTATTTACGTTATGTGAAATTGTGAAGATGAATCGGTTGGATGACTTGTTTTATTTGTTAATGTCGAGGAAATCTGATAATTTGGATATGCGTGTATACATATATGAGAAAAAAATATCTAATATCATGCTCATTTAACTGTAAAATATTATTTTCTGACAATTAATAACAACTTTATTATTGAAATTTTGCATTCACAATGCTATATAGATATAGGATAAATGTTTACTAGAAAAAAAAATAAACCAGTCTCAGGAAGCTCGAGTGGGATTCGAACCCACGACCTTTTGATTGCCGGTCCACTGCTCTAACCGTACCCGGACGTAATACCGCTGGCTTGCAGCGTAAATCAAACTACTAGAAAAATTCAACGAGTCTTCTGGGGTCTCGGTAGCTCAGCGGTTAGAGCAGTGGACCGGCAATCCAAAGGTCGTGGGTTCGAATCCCACTCGAGCTTCCTGAGACTGGTTGATTTTTTTCTAGTAAACATTTTATCCTAAGTAATAACAAATTGACGCCTCGGTGGGCAAGTGCCAAAGGGATCGGCCGATATCTGGGTCCTTATTCTGTAACGATTGCTTGTTTCAAAACCACTTTAATTCCTTAAAAAGTTACGATATCTTCCCAAAAACGTATGCGTTTGACGTTTGTGCGCGGTAAGATTTAGGTGTGGAATCTATTGATTGCGATACAGAATCAGGGCCCTGGAGGTCCCGGTTTAAATTCCCAATAAGGGCAGTGTTTTGGATTTTTCGATGCATAGCCCGGATTTTTGATCGCCAACCATAGGTTTACCTTTCCCGCATATGGCAAGCGTGGTAATTAATTAAGGCAATACCCATCCCTTGTAGCGATGACTTGATGTCAATTATGGACACCCTACACGTGACCCCTGGGTAGTGCTAAATGAGTGGCACTGACTGAGTAGTAAAGCCACGCTGCGTTGCAGCACGCATTGGGCCGGCTCGCCCGGGGTAATACTACCCTCACACGAAAATTCGGCGTGAAATAATGGCACTTGGTGCTGTTGTGGCCAGTGAGGGTCCTGGAGCCCCCCCCCCTCCCCCCTCACGATTCATATGCCTTCCTTAAGGTATGATTTAAATTAGAACGGCCGTGCACGGCCGGGCGTGCCACTGACGGACGGCGCCCCTGACTTGACGTTGCATATATTTTGTAGCCCACACGGGACGCGGTTCCTGCACGGTGTAATATGAACTGCTTCATACAAAATGTATACAACGTCTCAAATCAGTGGCGGACGCCCCGTGCACGGCCCGTTCTAATATAAATCGTCCCTAAACCTATTCCTTCCTTAAAGGCCGGCAACGCGTCTGCGATTCCTCTGGGTTTGTGGGTCGGCAACGCGTCTGTGATTCCTCTGGGTTTGCGGGTGTCCATGGGCGGCGGTGATTACTCTCCATCAGGTGACCCGCCTGCTCGTTTGCCTCCTTCTTTTATAGAAAATAAAAAGGAGGCCCAGTACGGGGCTCATTCATACTCGTAGAGTACTATATACCACCCCATCTCTTCCCATAGTAGGTAGGTAGTAAAAGGCGACAAACGGACCAAAGACTGCAAATACATCCCCGACAGCATAGAGCGGCGCTGGGCTCACCACCTATCAAGCTGAGCACATGTGCAGTTATTATTTGGTGAAACGTGGACAGTGGCAGTGTGTAGCAGAATCAAAAGGATTTTGAAAAAGCTTAATTTCATTCGCAGTGACATCAAAGTCTGAGAAACGAGTATCGAAGTTTATCTTTAGAGCACTCAAAGTTTTGACTGCAAAATCGACGGGAAATTCAGTCTCTGTAGTGTGGCTGAATATTTCACATGTTTTAAAATGTGTGAAACATTTTTTACGTAACTGCGATTGAAATAGTATTGTTTTCTGCCTGAACGATTTGATATTGGTGTATAAATCAGGGAGAAGCTGATTTTCTTCTTGCAATCTCAAATTCAGTTCGTTCATGATTTGCCAAATCGACTTAGAATGCTAATTTCCACAGCCATTCGCTATTTCCTAAATTTGAACAATGCACAACAAAATGCTTCTCATTAAAAAAAAGCTGAGCACATGTGCAGTAATTATTTGCTGAAACGTGGACTGTGGCAGTGGACTGCTGTTGCGGTCCTCGTTGCCTGATCTCTGACTAACCCTTCGGGGATAATAGTCGTGAATATGTATTTCCAATCAATTTTTTACGTAATTAGTTTATGTTTTATTTAAAAGTAACTAGCAGTCCTCCTGTGACCTTCAACCGCCTCTGTGGTCTAGTTGCTAAGCCACCAGTTTCAAACCCAGAGGTCCCGGGTTCGATCCCCAGCGGGGGATACATCTTTGTGTGCTCGGTTTGGTTGGTGGTAGGGCTGTTAAGTCCGCCTGGCTAGCTACCACCATCTTATCTAAGTCTGTCGCCATAACAACGATGTTTATAGCATTGTTGTGTTCCGACAGTTTGAGATAAGATATCCAGTTCCTCAGTGGTTGAGGATTCTGGGTGAAGCGCGCTTCCACCTTCGGCCTTATCGTCACTTACCATCAGGTGAGATGAAGGCCAAGCGCCCGTTTAAGCTACCCGTTCTGGATAAAAAAAAACCTTACAAAAATACTACACAGTCGGATTAAATGTACCTATGTTTGAAGAGCTGTTTGATTGTTTTATATGTCTGAGCGTTTGCATGCTACGTTTTCCACGTGACACGGGAGACGTGACGAATACCAGAAGTAACTGCCAAAAGCCAGAACATTAAACTGCGAAATTTACAGTCGCACCGTATTTTTCAATAATTTATCAGCTACTACGCTCAGACCACATGCCAGTGCGGTATCTGGCGTTATTGTTTACATACATAGTACAGTAACGAGCACCAATATGTATACACTTTGGCTCTTATAACATTGTGTTAAGAGTTACAATTGTTTATATATTTTTGCTCGTGACTGTACATAGATTCACGACCGATTAACCCCAAAGCGTTTGTCGGAGTTACAACGTCACATGTGCTTTGCGTGATAGGTAGCCATCGCCGCTATATGCTGTTGGATGGGTTAGGGGTGTTTGGTCATGGTGTCGTTTCGTCATTATGAAAAATGGTGGCGTTTCGTCATTATTTAAAGTTAATTATTTTTGGTGTCGTTTGGTCATTCACTTAAAGTACAGTCTTCAGAATATTTTTACCTATGTGCCTTTTCTGGGATATTTAGTGTTAATTAATATAGGAATTAACGTTTCTAGAGATAATTTTAAAGAGTGTTAAACATTATTTTATTCAAATTTTTGCCTAATTAAAGAATTTATGTGAAAATTATACTTATGATTTTTAGACCTCTTAATATTGGTTTTATTTATTTAGTTTGTTGACTGTACAATATTTTAAGAGCAGATGTATTAATGCCGGAACGACCACCAAATATTTTTAAATCAGGTAGGTATTTCATTAATGACGAAACGACACTATATCTATGAAAGTTAAAAACAATGACGAAACGACACCATGACTAAACACCCCTAACCCTGATGGATGTATGTGTAGTCTTTAGTCCTTTAGGCTCCTTTTACGACACCGAAGGGAGAAGATGGGTCGATGGAGCTTATTGTATACATACATGAAAATAAACATACATAGGTACATACAATTAATCACGACTATTATCCCCGAAGGGTTAGTCAGAGACTAGGCAATGAGGACCGCAAAAGCAGTCCTCTACCAAGGCCACTTTTCACCAAATAGCGACTGCACATGTGCTCAGCGTGATAGGTGGTGAGACTATCGCCGCTCTATGCTGTTCGATGTATGTGCTGTCTTTTATCCGTTAGTCGCCTTTTACGACGCCCAAGGGAAGAGAGGGGGCGGTAGTATTCTTTCACCGCCACGCGACACCGTTGACGCGAGATTGTATACTACATGAAAATATTGTCACTAAGGCTCGGACTACATGCATCCGGAATCACACGGACGCGAAAAAACACGGCCCCGGATTCATTCCGTAGCTCAAACAAATATATGAATGTTTACTGCATCGACTACATGTGATCAGGGGCCTTCCGATCCCGATTTTCACCCGGAAGCATCCGAAACATGCTCCGGACGTGTCCGAGTAGCCGGTCCGTTATTTTTCGGCACGGGGGGCGGGGCCTATCAATAGCGTATGAAGTTGTATGGAGCTGACCACACGAGAACTCGGGAAACGTCCGTTCCGGTCCGGTCCGGAGGAATCACGCGCCAGTCGATGACAGACGCTCAAAGCGGTCGGTCGCGTCGCGTGCGCAAGCAAAACTGCAAAATAGTAGTTGATTCCGAGCGCCTCATTATGGTGAGAGTAGTAGTAGCACAGAATAAATAATAGTACCCTACTACTAGTAGTAGTAGTGTTCGTAGAATTTATCAGAAAAGAACCTTATTTTTGCATAAGACTTGTAGTATTCATATTCCGTTATGCGGTCTATGTGAAAAGGATTAACCCAATATCTTTTCACTTTCTTCTGTTTCCATTTTTATTCCAATTACATTTCGACTGCGATTTTTGCGTAAAATGGCCAATTTTGGCGTTACTGATCTCGGAAACCAAAATACATTAACAATTTTGACTTATTGAATAATGCAGAATAGCTTTTGGAATAATGCGTAGCGGCCTCGCTTTTTGTAAATTTTGCTTAACGTATACTGCCCGGAGGTGCTTCTATATTTGCAACTTTAAAAATGGATCTTATCCATCCAGACAACATAGTCCTGGTGGCAGTCTTAACTATTCCTGTTACTGAAATAAACAGTTGGTCTATGTTTACTTCTGATCTTCTCCTTTGAGAAGCCTGTATTAATAATTGTGTAAGACGCACCGGACAAATACTAGGGTCCGGGTGACTTAACAAATGCCAACCAGACTGTTGATTGTAGCTGAGTCTGTTTTAGACCCATGTTCCGGCCATAATATTATTTCCTTATCTTTTTGTAATAATTTGTCCTTTTTAATTAAAATGTTTACTAGAAAAAAACACACGCACACACACTTCACAGTGACGTAATACCGCTGGCTTGTAGCACTACTAGAAAAAATCATAAAATTTAACCGCCTGTGTGGTCTAGTGGCTAAGCTACCTGTTTCAGACCTAGAGGTCCCGGGTTCGATTCCCAGCGGGGGGTACATCTTTGTGTGCTCGGTTTGGTTGGTGGTAGGGCTGTTAAGTCCGCCTGGCTAGCTACCACCATCTTATCTAAGTCTGTCGCCATAACAACGATGTTTATAGCATTGTTGTGTTTCGGCAGTTTGAGATAAGATAGCCAGTTCCTCAGTGAGGATTCCAGGTGAAGCGCGCTTCCACCTTCGGCCTTATCGTCACTTACCATAAGGTAAGATGAAGACCAAGCGCTTACCCGATAAAAAAAAAATATTCAAGAGTCTTCTGGGGTTTCCGAGAGGTAGCTTAGCGGTTAGAGCAGTGGACCGGCAATCCAAAGGTCACGGGTTCGAATCCCGTTCGAGCTTTCCAGAGACTGGTTGTTTTTTTTCTAGTAAACATTTTATTTTACAACTTTATAGCATTGTGAATGCAAAATTTCAATAATAAAGATTTTTAATTAAACCCAAAATTGCAGAGAAAGATTTTCATAAAATGCGGGAAGGCACTTTTTTGAGCTCCTAGATTGAACTAAGTACTGTTCTAAACAAATGAAAAAAAAAAATAGAATGTTATCACTTATATAGTCTTAAAGTGCGTAGCGGCCTCGGAATTTTTAGATATCATTGATTTTATATAGAAAAAAAAATCTTATTCAAAACCAAAAAACTTCGAAAATTGCTTTAAGGTAACCGTGAATTTCTTCTATCTACGATAATATTATTGAGCAAAATTTATACCAGAATAATCGTTACTTACTTCATAATGAATAAATATTTTATAATTAATTAATTATCCTATTTCGATACAAACGATAAATACAACTGTAAGATTACTTCAAAATGCGACGCGCCGGCCGTCCGAACTCAGCTTATCCTCGCAAAAGGACATTTGTAATATTAAGCATGAATTTATTATCCTATTTCGATAATAACGATAAACACAACTGCTAAATTACAACAAAATGCGAAAATGGGCATTTTACGCAAAAATCACAGTCGAGATGTAAGTAATAGGCCTCTTAACGGCTACAGCTAAGCATACAATTTCAACTAAAGTTAAACTTTCCATTGTCGGCTGGACGACTATCCAGCGCAAGTGCTAGAGACCGACTGAGTAAATTTCTTTTCGGATTCAAAACGGAGCGCGTGTAGTCGATTACTTGCCGAATTTGGTTTTTTCCCGGGCCGGACTGATTCCGTATGCATGTAGTCCGAGCCTAAGACAATTTCCATAGAATAGACTAGTTCCGGTTAGGTTAGTTACCTACCTTTTAAGTCTAGCTGGCTAGCTAGCACCTTCTTATCCAAACAAGTCGGCATCGCATCAATGTTAGTAGCTTTGTTGTGTTCCTACAGTTAAAGATAAGATAGCCAGTTTCTTAAGAGGAAACACTACGTCGACGTGGCATGCAAAATTCTCATACAAAACACAAAAAAACGACGTTTCGTAGTCCTCTGTTTCCTCCTTCAGAACTGGACCAATTTTTATTACTGTTTCAGCATCGGTTAAAGAAAGAGATTTTCTATGTCTGTATGTTTGATTTTTTTGCATTAAGTCATTTATTTAATAACCAGCAGCCTTTAAAATTTTTCGAAATCACTCCGTTTTAAGGCGTCTTCAGAAACATTAAGTGGCTGGTTTAAAAAAATAATCAAAGATACAGACATAGAAAATCTCTTTCTTTAACCGATACTGAAAAAGTTTTAAAAATTGGCACAGTTCTGAAGGAGGAAACTTCTGGGTCTACGAAACGTCGTTTTTCTGTATTTTGTATGACAATTTTGCATGCCACTTCAACGTAGTGTTTCCTCTTAAGTAGTTGAAGAATCCGGGTGAAGTGCGCTTCCACCATTTGCTGTCCATGTGGAAAAGCGTCCACAGTGGAACGTTTATATACTGACGATGATGATTTATTACCTATTCAGTTAATTTTATAGCGAATCAGATGTTAAGTAAACGTGATAAGTTGCAGAAACTGCAGCGCCAATCAGCGTGCGCCCGTAAAAATCGTTTTACTGTTCACGCGGCCCGTAAAGCCGGCAATAAATCTGCGTGATGTATTCATTAGGCTGGGGGGCTCGCCGACAGCCACCTTTATTGAGACGTTAATGCGTCATTAAACTCTGGAGATTTGTATGTATACGCACCGCATCTGATCGTGTGATTGGCCGATTTTCGTTTTTGGTCAGTATTAATTTGCTCAGCTCGGTGGGTGACCGACATAGTCAGACTTGTTGTTAGGCAATGGATCAGGCTGGCACAGGACAAGATAAATGACGTGGTAAAGAAGATACTTATACTCAGCAGTGGGTAGATAAAGACTAATTGGATATATTACAGATAGATTAATTTGCTGTTAACGCGTTCACAATATCCTATTAATTTACAATCTACTATTGTTATAAAAATAGGTGTCGGTTTGGATTCTGCACAGAATCCGACTTCAAAACGACCACTTTGATACGTACTTCTGCCTCCGAGAAGCATTGTTTTGCATTGCTGTTCTGGGTGGAGGAGATCCAATGAAATTACAGGGCATAGAATTAATTAAGTGCTTGAACGACACCGACGCGCGCGGTTCTGTCGGTGCTACATGCATCCATGGGCAAAAGTTTTTCGTATTTATGTAGTGTGCCTCCCAAAAACCACATGATGTACTCTTTTGAAAATACCTTGGCAGGAACCTCATTCCACAACCTGAGCTTACGTAATAGTAATCTCTAAAGATGATGGGGTAAACACTTAAAACTGTCTAACCAGCGATCGCAGAACCCAGTAGTGAGGGTATTTCAGTGGATATGCCCACCCTCTCCCGAATCCCTGTCAAGGCTATTGGATGCAGGATTTGGGAGGAAGAACCTCACACAACTATCCCTGACATCCCCGGGCGCGGTAGTACATACATACATATAATCACGACTATTCTACTGTCCAACCCCAAAGGGTTAGTCAGAGACTAGGCAATGAGGACCGAAAAAGCAGTCCACTGCCATAATCCAGTTTTCTCCAAATAGTGAGCCCATCGCCTCTCTATGCTTTTAGATGTATGTGCAGTCTTTAGTCCGTTAGTCGCCTTTTACGACACCCGAGGGAAGAGGGGGTGGTAGTATTTTTTCCCTGTTACGCGACATGGTTAATTTGGATTGTAAAATTAAAGTAGTAATAAATAATAGTCTGTTAAAGTCCCACGTCTTTTAATAGTCGGTTACATCAGAAACATGATTAACGCACAGTTGCCATTACATAAATATTTCCCGATCACCCTTGGCAGTCCTTAGGCCGCCGATCACAACACAAGCGCACCGAATTAATTCACATCGGACAATCGTAATTTTCGTATTAAAAACGGGAGACATTGCGGGGGCAGACAAGAAATATTTCGCTCAACGCATAGTGCATGAGTTGGGAGGTAGGTTATGTTTGTCTTATAACGTAAACCCTAAATTTAAAACTTTATATGATTTTATTATTAATAAACTTTGTTAATTAAGTGGTATCCTCATCATAAACTACTTAATCACTAATTTTTTTTCTCTACAGTGCTGTATAAAAGTCACGGGCGAGTAAAAAAAGAAGGACTCCGCGTCACTTACTTTTAAATTGACGCGATGTACTAAGCCAGTTTTATTATGTAAATACAGCACACCCTTACACAAAGGTAAGCCGATCGGCCGTCATTGTGACGTCAACCGTTCTCGTGACAGCACACACCAGCATATAGGTTGCTTCACTTGTAAGTATCGCGGCGCGGAGTCCTTTTTGTTTTCTTGTCCGTGATAAAAGATATACTTACATGTAGACGTGATAAAGATAGACGTGTGTTGCAAGAATTATTTTATTTTAGTAATAATACTTGTACGGTCGAAAACTTACTCGAATTACTTTGATTCCTAGGGTTACATTTGATACAGCTATATCCTAAAGTAGCTGTTAAAATTTTAGGCGTCTCTAATCCTTTTTTCTACATGTAGGTGACAACTTTAAGGAACAAGAGCTGCGTCCAATGTAACCCCAGAAATCAAAGTAACCTCATTCTACGGTACTCGATTAATAGGTGGTAGGTCTTGTTCTAAGCCTGCCTGGCCAGCTACCACTTCTGAGTAATTGAACTATCTTATCTTAGTCAGATAGTCTCTTTCCCCTTAACTTCTCTGTGCTACTTTCATGCTCCTTCTGATATATTCATCTCTTATTTTGTCCACTCTTGTAATCCCGCACATCCTTGGTTATTATTAATTACTAATTTGAGTTTTAATGTAAATTTTCAGTATTTTTAATGAGCCTGTAAAAATAGTAAATGTTTTGTATACTTACCTATTATAGGAATACATGTACGAACTGTAGCCTTAGCTGTTATAATTTTACAACCACCTCTATAAACTGTTGGTGTACACACGCCAGCGGTACAATCTATCTAAAACTGTCAAATGTCAAATAAATCTGTAATCGATATTCATACTCATACTCTGCTCATACTTATACAATTAGGTTGAAAAATGTATTGAAGAAATTTGACATTTAACTAAACTAACCTTAAACTAAATCTATTTAGAACGGCTCGACCGATTTGTACATACATACGAATAGTTCCTGATTCGCCGGATTCCTGCTTCGCCGGATTCCTGATTCGCCAGATTCTTGTTCCGTCGGATTTTATTGTTGAAGGAAAACTATAGAAATATCGCGGCTTTACCTATCTATTAACTATTAAACAAAAGGCAGACATTTCGGTAAATTAATAAAAATATTTATTTGTTCTTAATTTAATAACGTAACAGATAAAAAACGTTTAAACTCCATAACTACAAGTACTTTTTGAACATAGTCAATGTCAAGTAGGTAATTTAAGTTTATAGTTTTGTTGGAGTTATGTCCGACAGTGGCAACAAAATAGTAATTCATACAATAATAAATATAACTACTCACTCGTACATGTTTTCTTTACTTAAGTGAAATTATTGTTATATATGTTGAATGTATGTGCAGTCTTTAGTCCGTTAGTCGCCTTTTACGACACCCAAGGGAAGAGGGAGTGATAGTATTCTTTCACCGTTACGCGACACGATTTGTACCCTTAGTAAATAAATAAATTCGGTGAAAGTAATATCATGCTAAAGAGTTATCCTACTGCATTATTGTTGTAGTGCCTGAAGCATTGCCAAGTGTTGGACTAGTCTCGAAAACGTCAACACTCTTTTCAAATCAAAGCTTGATAGCTAGATAGCTTTCAAACTATCCAATGCACGAAAGATTATGCGGTTTAGATGAAGTTAATTTTTACTTTTAGGGATTTCGTCATAAAGCCACAGAAGATAGGCGAAACGGTTTATGTTGTCCATGTCTTAGGGTGGATTCGACCAAACTGGAATAAGGTCTTATACCTAGATTAAGCGCCGAATTTGTATAGACTAATTCGGAGTAAGTCTTATTCCAGTTTGGTCGAATCCACCCTTACTGCTCTTTTTATCTAACAGCGACTAAGGGAGGGTAAAATTAAATCACGAAAACCTTAAAATAGTTATTTCACTTTTATCAGCTTTTTATAAAAGAAATAGGCTTAACAACGAAACTTCTAATGGTTTACTTCACACAAAATTAGAAATGTTACCTTATAGATATATTACTGCCGTAGTATATCTATAAGGGTCGGTCGTGGATTCCCTAAATCGAAATTCGTCTGATTATCTAAATTACCAGTTTCTCACTTCGTACACATCGCAAATCGCCTTAGTCGCAAAATGTCTAAATTTTAAAATAAGTATGGATCGGGTCTGGTCGTGCGTGGATTACCCAAAACCGAATTAATAATAATTCTTATACCTATAATTCTATTCCTACCCATAAATACTCTGATTTTTATGAGAGGTTTCATAATTTTACTGGAAAAAATCGAAATATGAATCAAATATAATTCAGAAAATTAGGTTTTGGATAATCCACGCCCATTTTGCGACTAAGACGATTTGCGATGTGTACGAAGTGAGAAACTGGTAATTTAGATAATCAGACGAATTGCGATTTAGGGAATCCGCGCCCGACCCAATTTTGAGTTATGAGCAAAAAACGCGGTAAAAATTTAAAACTATGTAACTTCTCGATGACAACACCAATTTGAAACCTAAAATCACCAAAAAATACATCAAGTAAAATACTTTTTAATTATTGTTCTTCTGTCATATTGTAAATATTATTTAATTATATGAATAAACGCTTTTTTCGTTTTAAGTTCATCATCGATGTTTCTAATTTCACATGAATAATTTTCTGAAATTCCTTTAAGTATACCTTAACAGCGTTTTAGTGTTTATAGTCAAAATAAAAATATTGTCTTTTAAAACACTTTAAAAAAGAACGTCGTTATAGTACTTACCCTGGTTTAAGTTACTAGGTTATACAGAACTGACTTATGTAAGACTTTAGTGCCGTTATTGGCATTTTACAGCTTTTAAGTCTGGTAAACTACAAATGTATATCAATTTCAAGGAAAAACTTGATTCGTTGTTACGCTATAACGCCGTTAAACTAAGAACCTTTTACGTTAACGGGATTATAACGAAACAATAACAAAAAATATTGGAATGTAATATTCAACCAACGGAAGCTAAACCACTAAATAAAGACTATTTTTAATAAATAAAAACCAATGTTTCGTAAATCACTATATTTATTTAAACTTTTTTAATTGGGCATCTTATTTGTTTTAAAGAATTTTGCTTAAGCTAGATTTGTTAGGAACTTTAAGTTCTTTACTAATACAAATATCACGTTAATTAGGTAGGTAATAGGCACTTATACTTTTAATTACGATAACATTATTATTAGCTGGCCATAAACTGGAGGTCGTTTTAAGTCTTTGTGTGTCTACATAATTATTTGTTCTATTACAATTTCATTTATTTTTCCAATAAAGTCTGGTTTTAATTACAGGGCAGTAACATTGCCACCAAGATATACTTGTTCAATTGGTAGATGATTTTGTATATTTTCATAATCTAAAATCAAAATTTTGTTCTGTGAATCTAAGCTACTTAGAATAATAACGCTATAGAAAGATAGTCTTCATACAAGCGCTCTGTCAAAAATGAAGCACTAAACCGATTCACACACGCGTGACGTGCGCGCATGGCCGTGATCTGCTGTCTCTTTCCAATTCTATGAATATGAAAGAGACAGCACTGCGGCAGCCGCTGCTACCGATGCTTTAACTTAGAGAATCACACTGCAGTACGTTTATATTTTGACCTAATTAACTACAAGATACTATGAAATACTGAAAGCTTACCTGTGAAAAGTGATGTTATTACACTTCTTTTGTTTTTCAGATGTGTTGTGACACAATTTAACTGCACAAACCGTCATTTTTGTTTTGTTTTCGCGAGGCACGTTCGGCGCGCTGTGACATTGAACACTACGGAGCGGTCCGGCGTTTGGTGCCATTTCTGGCTCCAATTAATGTGCTTCAAAATAGGCGCGCGAACTTGGTTTCTATAGCGTTATTATTCTAAGCTAAGCTATGATCTTTGCTCTTTTTTTTCATCTTCAGTCAGCTGCAATAATTCGGTTTTCATAAAACACTCCAAGATAGTTTTATAGATTATAAATATTCACTTCCTTGACTTACTTTTAGTTTTTTCTTTGTTATAGGCCGTGTTTGGCACGCTTAAGTCGGGCAGGGAAGCAAACATACTGACCAGCGCTTTGGTTTTTAATTGTGTAGGAAGTTTACTTTTGAATATTCTATTTAGCGACCAATATTTGTTTCACGTGCTCTTTATTCTTCTGTCTATTTCTTTTCTGTGCTTGACTTAAATTATATAAGCTGCCTTAAGTAGATGTAATCTTCAAAATATTCTAGAGTTGTATTGTCTAAATTTATTTGTATTTTTTGCCTGTTTGTCATAACTTTTACTTTACTTTGGTTTCTTTCCAAACCGACCAATTTACTTTGTTTAGCTAGTGAACTTATCATGTATTGCAGTTGTACTAGATTTTTAGATAGTAGTACTATGTCGTCTGCAAATCTTAAGTAGGACAAAAAAGTACCGTTTATTCTAAGACCAATTACAGTTATTAGTAGTACACTGGCGACCCGCCCCGCGCCTTCGTCCACACTAACTTAGAAACACCGTCATAATTTAGCCATTTGTACAAAATATCTACAACTATAAACAAAAAGCAACCTCGGTTATCGCACTTCACATTATTAAAAACCGCATAAAAATCCATTGGGTGGACTTTATATTAAATACTGATAATGATGATAGCTCAATTTTGGAACCAAATAATGATTGTAGAATAATCTTATCTGAAAGAAGAATTGCGCGATCTGTACTTAACTACTCAAAACTTGCCATTTAATAATGTTTTGTTTGTATTGATGTCAGCTAAGATGTAAAGTAAGTAGGTTAAGGTACTTAGTTTCCTTTTCTATCAGTGCAGCAAAAACATGCAAAGTTAATGCATCAACTTCTGACTGAACTTTTCAATTAACGGATGTTGTAACCTTTTTCAAATAATTACATGAAATTTTATGTGTTTTTTATTGGCAATCGTGCATACGACACAATAGTAAGCGGTTACTTTATCCTATAGACAGAGGTAACTCACCATTTGATAGTCACCATGACCAGACTGATTTAAAAGCTCTTTTATAATAAGTTTATTTGAGAAAAAGATTATTGACTTTGACTAAGCTAGAATTCTTTGTGGTTTTACTTTCCCTATTGATGTTTCGACAAAAAAATGGGACAAAACATGAAGATACGTAACATAGAATAAATTGGTATTCCGGACGAAAACAAAAAACAAAGTGTTTGACGTTACTTAACCTGTAAAAACAAACCGAATATTGAGTGTCAGTACAATCAAACGGTTGTTTTTACTGTTTTCACAACACGTTTGAAAATAGCCGCTGCCGTCTAGACATTAGAAAAGCCTAAGCAACAGGGCGATCACTTTGAAAAAATCGCCTAAAACTTCTTACGGAAATTATGAATTTCGAAAGTAGTGTAGGCGCCTCCATAGCTTCGGTATCTACATGCCGGTAAAAATAGTACCACCAGACTGCGGCATGATAACTGTCTTTCAGCGCGGCCCGATATATTGTTGTGCGCTGTACTACTATAAACTTACAGGGTAAAGCCGCCGTACAGTGCACACTTCGTCCTACTGTCTTACATACATACGACTAATTTCTCCAAAGGTTAGTCAAAGAGTAGACAATAAGGACCGCAGAAGCAGTCCACTGCTGACTGAAACGTGTTTCACCAAATTACAACAGCACATGTGCTCAGCGTGATAGGTGGTGAGCACATCGCCGCTCTACGCTGTTGGAATTTATTTATTTAATCTTCTTTACTAATTAAACAGCAAAAGGCTTACTTAACGCCACAAGGCATTCTCTACCAGTCAACCGGTAAGGATGTAGGAGACTTGCAGTTGGGCCATTTTAAATACAGTTAGATTAATAACAACAATTACAAACAGCATAACAAAAGAATATATAGGGCTTACATAAATACTAATTAAAATACTTACATAAATACTGCAAAATACTAATATACTTACATACAATACATAAATAAATAAATACATTAATAAAGAAAAATAAAAATCAGATATTTTGACTTCTAAACGGCGTTTAAGTAGTGCTCACACGAATATGTGCAGTCTTTAGTCCGTTACTCCCTGACTAACCCTAACCCTAACGGTGACATAATTATATATATTTTTGAACTTTTGCCTCCGCTATGATGACCGGAGTCATTTTCGAAGAAAAAGAATATTCTCTTTCATTCCAGTTTTCACTTTTGTGCCTCTCGTAGTTCCATTGGGTTCCATTGGGTGACATATTAGAATATATAGATTCACGACTATTATCCAATGAGCTTGGGAAAAGTATTTTTATTTATTTATTTTTTAAATATTTACAATCAAAATACGCGCGAAACCCGCGGCGTGACGTCATCGGATTCCATTCTCTCGCACGGGTGGCGCGACTCGGGCGACTTCGTTTTATTAATATGTCTGCTCTGAACCAGTGCAGTTGTGCCACAGATTACTTAATAATTAATTGTGCAAATATTATGTAATGTTATCGGACGCCCGCCGGGTGCGGGCGGCGAGAGCGGCGGCGGAGGCTATCGGATACGATGACGTCACGTCACGTCAGTCGCGTGCCAGTGAACTAAGCGAGGTAGTAGTGTTTCGTGCAATTATTTATGTACAATAACTTTGTAAATAATTCTCGTATCGAAGTGAAATAAAAACTATTGGTTTTAGAATACCGACTTCTATAATGGAATAAAGTAAAAATGAACTTTTTTTTCATTTTCCCAAGTCCATTGTCGTGAATTTACGCATGTATGTATTAGAATTAGTCTTTGGTAGTGCGTGCTTTTTGGTGGCTTTACCTTACGTACGGTTTTGATGGTCGGCGTGGTTGGTACCGATCGACCTCGGAGGCACAGGAACCAACAGAACTTTGATGAATGTGTTTGTGTGATAGGAAATCGAAGGATTTTTATTAGGTACAAAACAACTATTATAAACAAAAAAAAATACATATCGTATTAGTAGTAAACTAAAATTTAGTTTTCATAGTATTTAAATCATACTGTACTACATACACACGTGAGAAGGCTTTCATCATTGAAATCAAATCATCGCTCCAATTAGCTATTTGACAGTTGTAAAAATAAAATATGAAATATGTCGGATACGGTAGTTTATAATTTAACAATAATGATTCAATAGTTTATTTTATTAAGATAATTTGTAAATATTTTATTTTCACGATGATATGATTAAGCTTCGTGTGACGTCACATTTCACAAAACAAACAAGAGCTATCTGTCAGTTTCAAAAATGTTTGTTTATTGAAGTGTGACGTCACAGGGAAAAATGTTACGTGACCATAGTGACAATCGTTTTCGCGCGAAATTTGAAATTAATGAAGAATTATGTTTGAATATGTTTTTTTTTTCTAATAAATAAAGCTTTTTCGAGAAGAAAAATATTGTAAGAGGTATAAAATAGCGTTTGTAATTTTTTTAATACTTTTCCGAAAACTGTCAAGTAGTCAATTGATGGGCATCGGCTTAATATCTTGCTGGCTGTATGACTTGGTGACGACATTCTAACTTTTGTTACTTAGAGGGAGAAAAAGTAAGGCCTCTCGAGTTTCCCGACAGCTTCTTCTCAGCCGAAGGCTCTTCCAAAATTCGAACTGGTGGTAGATTAGTTAGGTAGGTAGTTACCTAAGTTAGTTAGTAAGATTTAATTACTGTTCGTTAACTTTTTTTTATATACTTACATATTTTTTGATGTACCCTGTGTAGGTTTATATTGAAAAAAGCATTTGACTTTTACTTTGACTTATCACCACACTTACCAAACGCGGGTTGGTGATCACAAACCTGTGCGCTATCCATCGAAGAATCCGGTCACACTTAGCCCAACCTGAGAAATGAACCAATCACCTCTAGGCATATCGGGCCAACTTTGCCACTCGACCACACCGAGGCGTTTCGAGACTTTATTATTTTTTTTTTTTTTTATGTGACTTTTCATAGTGACCACATCCTGCCTGATGGTAAGCAGCCGATCAAATGAAATAATGAGAGCGCTCCTCACCGTGGAACAAGCACGGTAACAAGCGCAGCCATTCATGACGGCCTGCAAGAAATACTAATATGTTTCTCTGTGAAGAAAGTACCGGGAAAAGATCAAATAATACACAAAATGTTAGTTATTCATACAAATTTATTGTATCGCCTTCAAAGTATGCTCCTTCAGAAACGATACACATACGCCAACGAATAATCCAATCTATAAAACATTTTTTAAACGCTTTTTCCGGAATAGAGTTCAGTTTCCCGCCGCGAATTCTCCTTTATGTCTTCTACCGAATGAAAACGAAGCCACGAAGTGGTAATATGAGTTTAGTAAAAAGAAAGAAGTCGGCTGGAGCCATATCTGGTGAATAAGGTGGTTGCTCGATGGTATTTGTTGAGTTTTTGGTCAAATATTCGTTCACAATGATGGCCTTGTGCGAAAGCGTTTTATCGTGATGCAAAATTCAAGAATTTTCTTTCCACTAATTTGGCCTTTTTCGTCGAATTTGCTCTTTTAAACGCCGCATAACGCTCAAATAATATCCTTTATGATAGACCTTCAGGTCAAATGGTAAAATGGTATGGTCAAAGAAGCCTGCCTCAAGGCTAGAATTCCGAGTGCACAACACCGCGATAGTCAAAGAAAACAGTCAACATGACTTTGACTTTTGATCGACTTTGGCGTGGTTTTATCGGTTTCGGTTCAGTCGGAAGGCGCCACTCCGTAGCTTGTTGACTAGTTTGCATGTCAAACTCGTAAACCCACGTCTCGTCACCAGTAACAATGCGTTGCATGAATGTTGGGGGTCGGAATTGACTCGTTCTAGCTTGTCCTCAGCGACTCTTATGCGATTGAGTTTTTGGAGAAAATTCAGGTCTTTTGGGATTAGCCGAGCGGCAACATGTTTCATACCCAAGTGATTATTTGGAATGATACGGATCGACTCGTGAGACACAGAAAGTTCAGCGGCCATCTCTCTCAAACTTGAATGAGGATTTTCAGTCACTATTTCCTTCACTTTTGCGATGTTAACTTCAGTTGAAGACGTTGACGGCCTACCAGAGCGAAGCAAATCTTCCATCACATCTCGACCGCTTTTGAACGCTTTGTACCACTCAAAAGCACGTGTTTTTGATAAAGTCGATTCACTGTAAGCCTTCTGTAACATTTTCAGTGACTCCGAACACGAAATTCCATGGGCGACGAAAAATTTAAGATTAACTCTTTGTTCGATGTTTTTATCGATTATGAAATTCGCAATACACACTACAGATATAAACTAAGTAAAAACAGCACTGTATTTAATCCAAATAACAGATGCAACTCAAACTCCGCGCCAAAATGGATAATAGTTGTGCCAATGTAACAACAAAAAAAAACAAAAAAAATTATTTGGAATCATAAACAAATCATCCGTTCCCGAAACTTTTTTGACAGAATGTACTATACAAAAAGAGCCGCCTTTCAAATGGATTTTATCTATGCTCTTGTCTAGCGTTGACGACCATCATTAGACGTCATTATATTTTAAACCGACTTCAAAAAGGAGGATCTTATCAATTCCTCTGTATATCATCACCATCATCAGCCTAAGCGTCCCACTGTTGGGCCCACTACGTTGGTTCAATGCGGGTGGGTGAGTTCTAACGACTACCATCTTACATGGGACCACTGGCTTGACGTGCCTTCGGAAGCAAGCACTGTCTGTCTGTATATACAGAGTAATGACGATCTAAATTAATGAAATTGCAGTTTTTTTATTATTTTTTTCGGGAGTGTGCCGACTTGCTGTCGGTCGCAGATGACCTATACAGCTTAACCGGGCTTACAGGTTAACTTACAGATTCCTCAAGCTGTAAGACCGAAGTTTCCCAGAGGGTTTCTGGCAGAGGATGGCATTTTGGTGGCTCGACTTGGTTAGAGAGCGGGAAAGGGCGCCTCTAAGAGTCACGGTACCTCTAAACACACGACAGCTGTGCCATGGCTGCGCGGATAGGTTGGCGAGATGTCCGGGTGTAACCGGCATTTTACAATGTCGTATCCTGCCAAATATCAAATCCGGCCTGTCTGGCTTTTGTTTGGCTTTTGGTAAACCAAAAGCCAAACAAAAGACCCTCGCGAGCAAGTCACGCGGCCTGGCCTAAATTTTAATTGGAAATCTCGCAGGCAGTCAACAAATAAAAATAGTGTTATTGTTTAAGTATATAATTTGAACGCAAATTTTGTTGCGAACAAATTACAAATTGAAAAAGACAGTGTCGACAAAATTTCCACGAGCAGGATGAATTTGTAAATAAAAATTGGTTGCCTGTAAAGTCGGTATACGGGCGAAAGTTTTACGTGACAACGACTTTGAGTGGTAAAATAATTTTAATGTGAATATTCATTCGTATAGTAGGAAGAAGGATGAAATAATAGTAACAATTTAAAACATTTATTTAAACAAAGAATTATATTTAAAACATAGTTGAGTGGGAGAGAGACGCAAGGCATTCGGCGGGCCTCTCTCTCGTTCGGTGACTCATCGTAACGTTACCGAGCGTTACACTTTTTCATAAGTGACTCCCAGCCGCAACCTAATTTAAGACGTTGTCACGTCAAAAATAGCTTTTTTTTCTTTGGAATTTTTTAATGTCGATCTTTCATGACAAAATGTCCGGCTATATACGAATAGAAAAGCCAGACGCTGGAAAACCCAAGTCCAGAGTATCTACTGTCATTCATATCCATATCTGCCGCTCGCACGTCTATCGCGCTGCAACCGCGGTGCTTCCTGAACATGTGTGTGGATTCGAGATGGTGTTAATAGTTGATGAATATATATATATACTATGCGGCCGCTCGACAGCAGCGTATCTATATCGTATAACGTATCTATAGAGATCCGTGTCGCGTAGCAGTAAAATAATACTACCACCCCTTCTCTTCCCTTGGGTGTCGTAAAGGGCGACTTACGGACTAAAGACACATACATCCATCAGCATGGAGCGGCGATGGGCTCACCACCTGTCACGCTGAGCACATGTGCAGTCGCTATTTGATGAAAAGTGGAAGTGCCTAGTCTCTGACTAACCCCTTGAGGATAATAGTCGTGATTATATGTATGTAGGTATGTATCTAGAGATTTCTTAGTCTTCTTAGGCTCAAAACAAATGATGTCAAATTTCGCACTCTGATAGGCTAAACAATCTAAAGATACGTGATTAGTTCGGGCGTAAGTCGTGCTGCAGTAGCGCGACTAAAACGCCCAATGTGAAAGCGATCTTACGAACTACGTAAGCTTTTCATTCCGCGGCGCGTCTTCCAAGAAAACTGGCTGTTGATTGTGTAAGCAAATTCTTATTTATCGCGGTAACATTTTTCGCTGGAATGTGAAATTGATTTCTCTTTCTCTAAACACAATAAGACCAGTCATCGACTCTTAATAAGATGAAAGTCTGTGGCTTAATGGTTCAGAACACCTATTTCTTTTTTCCCATTTCTTACTCTTTTGGCTTGCATGGGCCAGCGAGGTGGGCGATTGCCCAATCTCCCGATATGCTGTTGACCATGTCGAAAGGTCTGTGCCAGCAGTGGGACGTTTATAAGCTGATGATGAATGATGTTTGCTTACCTGTGACATTTTAAAGAACTAATTAAGAAATAAAGAAAAGCTCCGAATAGGGCTCCTCTTTTGTTATATCTGACATGTCGTCATGTATGACTGCGAAGCATGGACTGTAAAAGAGGATACCAAGAGACGCCACCTCTCAGCTCCCTAGCAGTCGCATGAGACCGCAGCACCTACAAAGCGCGCCATTCCGTCAAACCCCAAGCGGTCGCATGAGACCGCTCTCTCCAACTTGACTTTGTACCGTGTTTTCATAGACTTACAGACTACTTTAGTATAAACAAGTTTGATTATTTCGGTTCTGTGGTACATTTTATGCATCGTGATCTCAGAACAATAACTTTAGTTATTGTACTTGAGTTATTGTAGGATGTTCCCGGTAGATCACTTTTCGGCTATATTCCCTTACGCTTCCGAACGCGCATACGTACTACAGGTAGCGTGTGCGTAAATAGTGTGCAAGCGAATATCGCCGAAAAGTGGGTTTATGCCTCGTTCGTCCCACTGAGATTCTTCCCACATAAAAAACCTGTTTCGTCCTAAACAATATGCTTCCTTCGTCCCAAAATATTTTTTTATAGTAGAACATGTTTTCCAAAACAAGCCATTACAAAACAATTTTAAGATATCTCTTAGAGCCGATCCGAACCTGTGAAAATACGGATCTAAAAAATTACAACAGTATAGAGTGGCGATGGGCTCACCACCTGTCACGCTGAGCACATGTGCATTCGCTAAGTATTTGGTGAAAAGTGGACTATGGTAGGGGTTGCTTTTATGTACTATCAGCAATATTTTTTGACTATACCTACTTTTAACTATTTAACTACTTGTTATTTGGGACGAAGCACAACTTCAATAGTGATATGGGACAAACTAAGAATTTTTTGGGATGTGGGACAAAACTTCGGGACGAACGAAACTTACATCGAAAAGTAGTCGACCGAAAATTTCCTCGATTGTAGTAGTTAGTTCAAAGCCATTATTTTTTTTATTGACCGTGTGCCAAAATCGCGAAAGTAGCGTATCCTACTTGTTCCTTATCACGGCCGGAATCGGGTCATGTTTGTTATTGAGAAGAAATGAGGATCACGCAAATAGGCTAAGGTTGGTGCGCTGCTGGATTGTGTCGGAATTTATTAATCTATAGGATCGCCGATGTCAGTCTATTGTTATTTAAACCTTGTTCGGACTAGGCGAGAAATTTAATAGAGTACTCCCCACATGTGGGATTGCTTCGCTAAATAAATTCTTTAAAAAAAGTTTTTTTTCTTTATGGCTACTCACACCTTGTCGCGTTATGGTAAAATAATACTTACCACCACCTTTACTGAGTGGTAGAGCCACGCTGCGTCGCAGCACGCATTGGGCCGGCTCGCCCGGCGTAATACCACCCTCTCACTAATATCCGGCGTGAAATAATAGCACTTGGTGCTGTTGTGTTTCGTCCGGCCAGTGAGGGTTCCAGAGGCCCTTCCCTCCCCATTCTTATTCCTTCCTAAAACCTATTCCTTGCTAAAAGGCCGGCAACGCATCTGCGATTCCTCTGGTGTTGCGGGTGTCCATGGGCGGCGGAGATTACTCTCCATCAGATTACTCTCCATCAGATTACTCTCCATCAGATTACTCTCCATCAGATTACTCTCCATCAGATTACTCTCCATCAGATTACTCTCCATCAGATGACCCGCCTGCTCGTTTGCCTCCTTTTATTATAAAAAAAACCTCTCTTCCCTTGGGTGTCGTAAAAGGTGACTTACAGACTAAGGACTGCACATACATCCAACAGCATGGGCTCAGCACCTGTCACATGTACAGGCGCTATTTGGTGAAAAGTGGACTATGGTAAAGGACTGCTTTTGCTGTCCTCATTGCCTAGTCTCTGACTAAGCCTTCGGGGATAATAGTTAAATCACGAATTTATCACAGTAGGTAGCAGTAATGCCTTGATCACACGTACCGAGTAGAGCGGCGAAACAGCACTCGGCCTAGTAAGTAGAACGCGAGCCGAGTTACCTGTCTCGTCGTTTTGTACGGCCGAGAGCTCAGCCGAGCACTTGACGCTATGTTTATTAGCCACAAACATCGCGGAGACGTCCATAACCATACCGGATGTGGTGTATGTCATAGACACCGGCGTGCACAAGGAGAATAGGACGAAGGAGGGCACCGGCACCGATTGGCCGAGAGCACTGTCTCACCCGTTTGCTCGGTACATGTGATCAAGGCATAAGTGAGTAGTGATATCACGTGTATAATTTTTTTTCATGTTACGCGCGTTTTACTTTTATTTTACTTTTATTTACAGATACCTCACAGTCAATCAACTATCATTGAACTTTTAAAATAGTTAAACTGCAGCCTATTTTGATTTTTAAACACTGTACTTGTTGGCCTGTGTAAGAGAAGTTTTAGAATAGAAGTGCGTAAGCGACTGGCAACAATTTTGTACCTCCTGTAAAAAGGGTTACATCTCAAATTGAAACTTTTTAGTGTCAACTTTGCAGTGTTGAATAAAATATAAAAACAGTAAGATCTATTATTTTTGCAAACTAAAAAACATTTACACTCATTCAATTGGCATGAAAGTTTTGCAGATAATAAATTTCCCTTCCTTTTAATTGTTTTTAAACACATTTCCGCCGCGGGTTGTTCCGTATTCAACCCACATGAACTCAACCCACTAATTAATTTTTCCTTACTCAACCCATTTCTATTCCTTACTCAACCCACACCAATATTTTAATTTTTAATTCCTTACTCAACCCACATATATGCCTTACTCAACCCACATCGAAGTTATAAAGAAAACTCCTGTTTTTGGGTACGGTCTGACCAAAAACTAATAGTGCCTGTTACTATTTTATTTTTAATCTTACATTAATTTTACGGTTCATAAAATAGATCATGTATATACTATATTCCGTTATGAAATAAAACTTCAAAGAGTGGGACATAATCATATAATTATAATATAAATCAACAACAATAAAATTAAATGAGCAAAACCCACCTTTTATGAACATAAATGCATGCAGGCAATATTTTCATAAAAAGTATGCGCGGGTTCTTTCTACTAATAAAATATAAAATTAACTTTGATTATTACAAACATAAATATAGATACCAGTTTTTATGTTCTTCAATTTTGGTTCGTCTGATATGAGATTGATTCCCCGATCATTTAGTGATAATAAAGTTTTTTGGTACTCGGTCGGTATGGGTTTCCCTTTAATCGACTTCATTTTTTTCTTGCATTTTTGCAAAGCTTCTTTAACAACATTTTTTTATTTCGCTTGATACAACAATGAGGACCTTCTCTCAAAACATCTTGATTTAACACTTTTACACTGCCAAAGCATCCCGGTCACTTCACACAACGCCAGATTATACTTCCATCTTTATTGTTTCTTCTATAATGAAATTGGAATCCTTTATACAACAAAAATTGACGGTCTCGTTGTGATTCCACATAGCGTAAGTCACTTTCTCGCTCTTGGTGCATCTTAAATATAATAAGATGAGCTCAGTCGGTCAGTTAAGGAGCAGCTGATTAAGTGACCATCTTAAGGTTTGCCCTTTCAGAACAAACAAACAAAAGAAAATATAGCTATCTCTATCACCATTGTTTAATACTAGAACCGAAGATGAAAGAAAGATAATGCTATTTCACTCTTACTCTTTACCTGTCCAGAGACCTCCTTAACCCCTTGAGCACCGTAAAACCAGCCACAATAGAAAATCGATTGTTTCGCGACCGCCGGCGGTCTTATGATCTTTGACCTATTAAGGTTCATAACAATTGATTTAACTTTTATTATTATTTTTGGAGAGTGCGCCGCTTATTCGGGTGAGTGGTAACAATAGAACACCGGCAAGTTCTAAGAAAAAAGTAAAATTTTAAACACTGAAAAAAGACGACAACCTCACGCACCTTCCGCATTCCGGGCGGCTGCCTTAACCACTTGGCTACCGAGGTCTGGCTTTCAACCTTCAAGATTTCTACCAACTTCTAAGATTTGATGAAGCAATGTTGACTAAAAACATAAGCATCAAGCACTGACAAATTTCGACGGTTGAAAGCCAGACCTCGGTAGCCAAGTGGTTAAGGCAGCCGCCCGGAATGCGGAAGGTGCGTGGTTCGATTCCCGCCTGAGGTTGTCGTCTTTTTTCAGTGTTTAAAATTTTACTTAAGTATATTTAACGTTAATAAAAACGCTAAAAATATAAAACATTAATCTATAAACGCAGCTTCATCATAATCGAATGTTCAAATATTTGTAAAAATATTTCTTTCGGATCTCAGAGATGAAAACTTCTAAGATTTGATGAAGCAATGTTGACTAAAAACATAAGCATCAAGCACTGACAAATTTCGACGGTAGAAAGCCAGACCTCGGTAGCCAAGTGGTGAAGGCAGCCGCCCGGAATGCGGAAGGTGCGTGGTTCGATTCCCGCCTGAGGTTGTCGTCTTTTTTCAGTGTTTAAAATTTTACGTAAGTATATTTAAGCGTTAATAAAAACGCTAAAAATATTAAACATTAATCTAAGTTCTAAGAACTTAATTTAAGAGATATATTTTAACTTAATTGTTGATATTTATGATAAAATATGGTTATGTCCCACTTTTAGAAGTTTTATTTCATAGCGGAATATAGTAGATGATCTATTTTATGAACCGTAATTAATGTATTAAAAACAAAATAGTAACAGGCACTTTTAGTTTTTGGTCAGACCGTACCCATAAATAGGTGTTTTCTTTATAATTTTGATGTGGGTTGAGTAAGGAATAGAAATGGGTTGAGTAAGGAAAAATTAATTAGGGGGTTGAGTTCATGTGGGTTGAATACGGAACAACCCATTTCCGCCACACTGAAAAGTTTTTTCTACATTGCCTTTTTCAATTTGTAATTTGTTCGCAACAAAATTTGCGTTAAAATTATATAAACAATAACATTATAACATAGCTATTGCCTATTTCTTAACTGATCTTAAAGCTGCTTTCAGACTACGCTATAATAGTACTAGCGGCCGCTCGCGGTTTCACTCGCGTGGTTCCCGTTCCCGTGGGAATATCGGGATAAAAAAGTATCCTATGTGTTAATCCAGGTTATAAACTATCTGTATGCCTAATTTCATTCAAATCCATTCAGTAGTTATTACGTGAAAGAGTAATAAACATATCTACATCCATACTTACAAACTTTCGCGTTTATAATATTAGTAGGAAGGATATAGCCTAGGTATAGTTCAAGGAATATCAATATCGCGCACCATACATGATTATTTACAAGTATATATTATTGGCTTACTATACGCTGGTCCTTGTTTGCTATACTTAAAAGCACATTAATATTGTGTAGTCTGAAAGCAGCTTTATAATGTTTGTAAAAATATTAAGATCGGATGTTGATAACGTAGTTTGTTGACATTGATTGGCGCCTTTGACTTTACAAAGTAAAAATTAAAAGATGGTGTTGATTATTTTAGCGGGCTGGATAAGTTCCACGGTAGCTCAACTGGAAAGAGCTTTATTTGATACTAAACTCTCCTAATGCTTTATCTTATCTAACTCCCTATTTCCCGTATCTCTGCTCTTCTCATAGTAGGAATCTCCGGTCCTCAAACAATCTTCTCCTTCTCTCTCCTTCCCATTCATCCGGATTTGTCAAATTTAAGACACATGTTAAGGACAGACTTTTAGAAAAGGGCTATTACACTGTAAGCGATTACATCAATGACAAATATGCATGGAATTGACATTCCTCTAGTTTCGCACACATTGTTCTAATGCGTTCATAGTGCCAGAGTAACACTTTTAGATTCACTTTTGTTTTATCTTTTCTTTTATTATAAAATTTTAAAACGACGTATTGTTTTGTAAATGTCGTTTCTTCTATATTATTATAAAGCGGTGGAGTTTCTTGAGCCCGTTCTTCTCCACAGCTAAAAGACGACCTGAATGGGTGTTTCCTATGCCTATCCATCCATCCATAAAAGTAAAATTAAATTTAGACGATTCAAAATGCTTATTTTAAGCTTACTGAATAAAGAAATTTTGATTTTGATTTTTTGATTGACCCCCCATTCTTATTCAGTCCATTCTCTTTTGCAACGCGCTACCTCTTGAAATCAGTATGTCCACTAGTCGCGAAGCATCTAAAAGGAAAGTCCGCTAGCTCTTTCTGGCGTGACAGACAGCGTGTGAAACCATGGCAGAATCATCTCAGTAACATCATATTTATAAATTATGTTTGTAATGTATTTATGTATAATATATTAAGTGTAATTGTATTTTTTATTTTTTTATATATGGTATTTATAGAATTTATTATATGTATTTTTGTGTTATATTTAAAATATTTTATAACTACGTACATACGTACGTTTCCACTTTTATTACCGCACCTAAATGCACCTACCATGTCATCTCTGCACCACCCTATGGTTGACTGGTAGAGAATGCCTCAGGCATTAAGTCCGCCATGTAATGTTAAGTTGCAAAAGTCTTAAATAAATAAATAATAATAAAGAGCACCTGGCCCGCATTACCAGAAGGGTGCGGATTCGAATCCTGCTCGTGGAATTTTTTTCTACACTGTCTGTTCGCAACAAAATTTGCGTTAAAATTATTTAGACAATAACATTATATTTCGATGTGTCACTTTTTACACGAGGCACAAAATTATCTGAACGCTATTGTGCGCTAACATAGCTCTTGGAATAGAGCGCATGCCTGGAATAGACGCGACCTTTACTGCAACGCGGGCAGATGCCAGTGACGTCAACTTTATAGTTGACCACCATCCATTTGACCTCCTTCAAGGTTTCCCATCTCTAATACTTGAGATCCTTTTGGTCCTTCGAACGAGGCGTGAAGAGCCACTTTGTGGGCTGAGGTGACAGCGACTGATGCTTCGTCTTGTTAACGCTGCACCAGTTGCCTTCGGGCCTGGACTCTATTTTCACTTTACATCGGGTGGAGCGAAGTCATCTGCCGTGCTACGTATAAAAACACTATTGGTCAAGTCATTTAGAGATAACCAGTCCCTAAGTAGTTGAAGATTCCGAGCGAGGTGCTTCTACCTTCGCCCTTATCGTTAAGTAACATTAAGTGAGACAAATCCTCCACATACAATTTTTTCTTACTATGACGTCCCGCTGCCTAGGCAGTGGGTGTGAGGGAGGGACTACCGTCACTACCCGACTGGAAATTAGTCCCACTTGTTCCGTGGTGAGAAGTGTCTTCACCACTTCCAGACATTTACCACACAGGCGAGTAGATTCCTAAGGCACATACATACAGCAGAATAACTAATTGCCGTCATGAGACGTTACGTCGTTACGTCTTCGGCAAACTGCCGTTCCTGAGTAAGAACGCTGATCTGTCTGCTGTAAGCATTAAGCTGATAATAGTACCTTCCATTTCAGAAGCTCCCCCGGGCAGCGTGTTCGGGGTGACATTGGCGCAGTGCGTGGAGACGGAGCGGGCGCTGCGGCGGCAGCAGCACGGCGGCTCGCGCGCCTCGCTCGCCTCGCTCGGAGCACTCGAGAAAGGGGATGATGTGAGTCATAGGAACTTTCTATAAAAATATTAGATTTTTCTCCGGTACTAGCACATGTTTGGAGCACCACGGCAGAATCACGGCGGCTCGAGTAATTTATTCTCCGCGGAGCATGTTTCTAGCGTCATGGCAGCAGCACGATGGCTCGTAGGCCTCGCTCGAAGCACTCGAGAAAGGGGATGATGTGAGTCATAGGAACTTTCTATAAGAATTACTAGATTTTTCTCCGGTACTAGCACATGTTTGGAGCACCACAGCAGAATCACGGCCGATCGAGTAATTTATTCCCCGCGGAGCATATTGCTAGCATTATGGCAGCAGCATGATGGCTCGCGGGCCTTGCTCGAGAAAGGGGATGATGGGGGTCAAAGGAACTATCTATAAAAAATACTAGATTTTTCTTCGGCACTAGCACATAGCACATATTTGAAGCACCATGGCAGAATCACGGCGGCTTGAGGGCCTTGCTCGTCTTGCTCGGAGCGCTCGAGAAAGGAGATGATGGGAGTCAGTGGAACTTACACCATAGATCTTATCATCACCTAACATCAGGTGAGATAAGAGCAAGTTCTTACTTGTAGTAGAATTTTAAAAAAGAAACAGTCATTGGAAAGAGAAGAGAGTCTCTTAGAAAACTTCACATCTAAGTTTCTCGCTGTAAAGGTCATACGCGGCTGAAGCAACTTCCTACACGACGAAAAATGGCCGTTCGTCAATAATAACTTACTCTATTTAGTTTGGCAATTGATTCATAAAAGGCATGTGACAAATAAATCGTCATTCACTATTGAACGTTTAATAATAGAAATGTATCAATAGAATCAAAGGTTTGATGAATTGAAAAGTTTGGGATCGCTCGCTTATTTCTGTATGTATCCAGTCCGGTGGCTAAACTGCTGTCTAGAACAGGTTGACCCGATAGATTGTCGGAAAAATGGCGTTCTATTGGGGGAATGGGCGGCGAAGCGAGATGCAATGGTTCTGGTTATAGTGGTCGTGTGAATGCTACTGGCATTCGCCATTTGAGCGCTCAGAAATAGTTTTGGTGATGTAGCCAAGATACGGTGACGTAGGGTGCACCTGGGAGATTCCTGCTTGTAAGAGGTTCCTGCTTGATTGCCTTGGATTGTTGAACCCGCTCATGCAGGGTAGTAGCAAAATCACATATGGAGTGGAGGAGGTCATTTGCTAACTATTGAAGCTTAGTTACCTTGAAATGAAACACTTTTTACGTATTAACTCGCGTTTAATTTGACTACATTACATAGTTCTTTAGTTTCCTAATGTTTCGGAACCTTTACAGGGTCCTAAATGCGAAAGTTTGTAAGTATGGATGGATGTTTGTTACTCTTTCACGTAAAAACTACTCAATGGATTTGGATGAAATTCGGCATACAGATAGTTTATAACCTGGATTAACACATAGGATACTTTTTATGCCGATATTCCCCCGGGAACGGGAACCACGCGGGTGAAACTGCAAGCGGCCTCTAGTCTTCTATATAAATAAAAATCAATTACCACCAATGTATGTTCGCGCATAACTTCAAAGCGGCTGTACCTCTATTAGTTAAGTATTCTGTGCTATTAGGCCAATTCTTTTTGTACATACACATTATCTAACTAACCAGTCTGAGGCTATAAGACAATTGAACAGCAAAAGCAGTCTAGCAAAAGCAGTCTAGCTCAGCGTGACAAGTGGTGAGCCCATCGCCGCTCTAGACTGTTGGAAGTATGTGCAGTATTTAGTCCGTTAGTCGCCTTTTACGACACCCAAGGGAAGAGAGGGGGTGGTAGTATTCTTTCACCGCTACGCGATACGGTTCTTTTTTGTTATGTTTGTAATTAACAGGACAAAGGTTGTTGTTACGGCTGTTGATAGCCTTTTTGAAGTGATATGGCCACGTTCGTGGACATTGATTTTTATCTATAAAATATGCACCTTTAAAATGTATCTACTTACTTGTTACTTGGGTGGATTCGACCAAACTGGAATAAGGTCTTATACCTAAATTAAACGCCGAATTTGTAAAGACTAATCTCGGAGTAAGTCTTATTCCAGTTTGGTCGAATCCACCCTTAGTATGACAACGTTTTTATTCCGTTTGGCCTTCATCTTACCTTCATCCCCTCTCACAATATTGGTTGGACGACATCTTTTTTTATTGAGATGGTGGTAGCTAGCCATGCAAATTTAAAAAGTACTTTAAAAAAAAAGTACTAACCAATACCTGAACTTAATGTTTCTGAAAATGGCCGCTAGTAATTTTTCTAAGAATCCATAAATTTAACCCACCTGATTTAGTCTTTTTATTTCAACAATTACTAACTTAAAGTATATTTCATCGTTCATTAACGCAACCAACATTAAAAATTATGTAGGTATTATTTGGGGGATATTGCACTAAGTAAGTATAAAAATAGTTGTATTCCATGAAGTTATTTGAGACCGCTCTAGCACGATTGATTTTTATTTTCATAGATCATGTTCGGAATATTTCTTGGAAACTTTTAAAACTGACGCAAGGAACAGCTGGAAGGCAGAATATACAAAAAGTATCACGCGCGCTAAGATGGTTTACACTTCGGTATCCCATACAAACTTCCGAGTTCAACATTTTACAAACCAATAAATTAATGAGTAAATTTTTATAAAACTTAGCTCGCTAAAGGAACATGGTATAGATAGTTAATACAAATCGTTTAAAAAAACATTTACATTCAGCTGTGATTACGCGATTTTAAACTTTATTTGTTGATTCCTAATATTTAATACATACATACATATAATCACGACTATTATCCCCGAAGGGTTAGTTATAGGCTAGGCAATGAGGACCGCAAAAGTAGTCCTCTGGCATAGTCCACTTTTCACCAAATAGTGACTGTATATTATGTGCTCAGTCAGCGTGACAGGTGGTGAGCCCATGGTCGCTCTATGCTGTAGAAAGTATGTGCAGTCTTTAGTCCGTTAGTCGCCTTTTACGACACCCAAGGGAAGAGAGGTGGTGTGGTAGTATTATTTCACCGCTGACACCGTGACACGTTAACCTAATATTTGATTTCTTGCGGTAACAACTTCGATCATTCGCTTAAATAAACTCAACCATAACGAAACGTTGACAGAAACGGCAATAGAACTCAAAACAAAAAGTCAAAAGCATTGAAATATTTCGACAGGTCTAACCAATACCTCAGTAGAGTAGTGATCAACGCAGCCCGCTCGGATTGCGTATGGACGTTGGATCGATTCCCACCTGACGTAGGTACCTGAGTAGACATTTTTTTTCAACGTTTCGTTTCAAACGCTTATAAACATAGTTTTTAAATATTTTGTACTTACTATTTAGATCTCTACTATTTGTATCATGCAAAGTTTCCTATTGGTTTGTAAAATGTTGAACTTGGAAGTTTGTATAGAATACCGAAAATATTTGCTGTTGCGAGTTGCGTGATGCGTTGCGACACCGAAAGCGGAATGCAATCAGGGCCGATGGGTTAGTGGCTGACGTCACACGACGTCATCGCACGTCGCAGTGACGTCACCGTGACGCGCGATGACGTCACCGGGTGTCCGGTTACCTGCCGGCCTCCGGCTCGCTTTCATTAAGGCCGGGATAAATTTATCGTATGACGCTACCCACCCATCCTTCGATATCTTTATCTGACCGAAAATAAACGCTCTATTAGAGTTTGTAACTTCTCTGCCGATTATGCGCGCCTGGTGGGCTGGCCTCGCACAATGACGTTAATGAACTTCAAAGATGAGTTAAAACGTGATAACCGCGTGTGGTCTTGGCTGAATCAGCGGTCTCAATGGAGAGGAGGTGAGGAAGTTCACGATTGTTGGTGCGGTACTTGTTTTTGACTCCGCCTGGATAGCAGCATTTCGGTTTTAAATATAACAATGCAATAACAACAATATTAGAAGCATTGCTGTCACGAACAGTTAGAGAGGGTATAAGGATTTAGCCAGTTAATCAGCAGTTAAGGATCTTAACTTAACTTGGGTGACATAATTTGTGTAAGCGTGGAAAGGTTATTTGTTAATTTATTACTAGCGAATCCCTTCGGTTTTACCCGCGTGGTACCCGTTCCCGTGGGAAAATCGGGATAAAATATAGCCTATGTCACTTGGGAAGAATGTAGCTTTCTAATGGTTGAAGAATTTTCTAAATCGGTCTAGTAGTTTCGGAGCCTATTCAATTCAAACAAACAAATAATATTAGTATAGATTACATTAGGAGGCATTTTAATTTAACTTTTTGAGCTTGGGGAGAACACCCTACTACGGCCAAACTCGATGAAGAATATGTTTGTTAGCAAGTCATTGCCATTTTTTTGTGCAAATATCTAGTGTCACTCGGAATTTTACGGTTTTTTAAACCAAAAACCTTAGATTAAAACAAATGTTTTGATCTAAGCAAAGAACCATCGTTAGTTGTTTTCGCGTCTCACTCAAGAAAAAGCTAAAGTTTGAAAGTTTGAAGTTTGAGTCAATGATCTGCACCACGACCTGTTTTGTGCTGCTCGCATCCAGTGACCATCCGCGTACTTCACCAGATCGTTGTTGCACGCCACTGAACACGATCCGCGGCCACTCTCATCCAGCATGCCAGCCACCTTGCGAATATCGTCGCTCCAATTAGTCTGAGGGCGTCCTACGCTACGCTTGCCGATACACCGTTTATAATATGATGATGATGAATATACTAACCAAAGTGACGGTACATTCCAGAGCGAGACCTGTGACTCCGGCGAGTGGGGTTGGGCGGGGCCGGAGAAGGCGGGCGGGGGCGGGCCCAAAGTGCCCGGCCTAGTGTCAGCCTGCCTTGCGCACTTACGGCGGCAATGATGATGATGAACGAAACTAACCAAAATGACAGTACATTCTAGAGCGAATCATGCAACTCTGGCGAGTGGGGCTGGGCGGGGCTGGAAGAGACGGGCTGGGGCGGGCCCAAAGTTCCCGGCCTAGTGTCAGCCTGTCTTGCGCACTTACGGCAGCAATGATGATGATGAATGAAACTAACCAAAAGACGGTACATTCCAGAGCGAATCCTGCGACTCTGGCGAGTGGGGCTGGGCGGGGCTGGAGGAGGCGGGCGGGGGCGGGCCCAAAGTGCCCGGCCTAGTGTCGGCCTGCCTCGCGCACTTACGGCGACACGGGCTGCACACGCTCGGCCTCTTCCGGGTGTCCGCGTCAAAGAAACGAGTTCGGCAGGTACGATATTACTTAATCCTTTTTTTTACGTAAAATTTTGAAACTGGCATGTGCCCATAATGATGCGCACATTCACACAGAACTGCGGTCTCCGGAAGATCAGCTTTTGTAGTGACTTACTTGCTCACTGCAATAAAATGCTGAGTGGAGTCCCGACACATTTTTATCAAACTTTTTGTTTATGCATAATTGTAAATTGTGTATGGTCTAATAAACACATTTCATTTCATTTCATTTCATTTCATTTCACTTCATTTCAAAAGGCACTTAAGCCTAATGTCAGTCTGCCTCGCACACCTGGGACTCACCACCTCTTCACATTTTTCATATTCACCTCTTCCGAGCCTCGAAAAAAGTTTCAGTATGCACTATATTGCACAAAGTGCCTTTAAAGACTAGCCTATGTTGCTGCGGCGCAACGACCAGAACACTTGACCTCTTTAAGATTCTTCGCCGCGAAAAAAAGAGTTTGGCAGGTACGATATTGCTAAAAAGGCACTTATCTCTAGTTTTAGTCTGCCTCGCGCACCTGCGACTGATCAGCCTGCACCTCAGTACCTAGTAGACAGAAAGTCAAAACAATCTACTTACCTTCTTTTAAAGCCAAAGTTATTAGCCAATCAATCAATGCTTTAACGTTCACGTAAACTTCAGGAAATCATCAAAAAAACATTACTTATCTCACCATTCATTTGAATGACGATGTGTTAAATGCGTAATAAATCTCAATTACCTGATAGCCGCTAAACCTCAGAGCAACAATAAAGCGAGGAGCCGTGACAGAATGCAGTGCAGTAAATCAGAGGCACATCAGAGCACTCCGCCCGTCAGCGCGGGAACAGGACGGAAATAGATGTTGCCGCAAACTCTTCGCGTTGCTAGGGTAACCAAATGCGCGGAGATAGGCGGGACGCATTCTTAAAGTACATACATACATAGACACTCGCCTGTTTCCAATAGGGGTACGCAGAGACTATGGATCGCCATCTGCTACGGTCCTTCTTTCTTTCTTAAAGTGAAAGTTTAAAATATTCAAACGGACTTACTGTCAAAAATGTGTCTAAGTCTAAAGTTGAACAATGTCTTGACTTGACCGTTGCATTGAACTACTCCTCCACTGATGTATAAGTTAGAACTGTCGAAATTCTTCAAAGGTTTTTGCAATTATAAAACCAATTAGAAATTACAAAAAACAACTACACCTTTTTGAAAAATAATACATGATTTTGGAAACTTAACTTAATTGTTATTTATTTATTAATTATTATTTTTTTATTACTAGCGGCCCGCCCGCGACGTCGTCCGCGTGAACACCCATGCCTTTCCAAAATTTTTCTTTTACACAAACTTTGTCCTGACAATTACGAACATAACAAAAAAGAATCAGCCAAATCGATCGATCCGTTGTGAAGTGATGCGCTTACAAACTTTTCGGAAATTGATTTTTATTAATATAGACTAGCGGCCCGCTATTCTTTTACACACACCTTGTCCTGACAATTACGAACATAACAAAAAAGAATCAGCCAAATCGGTCCAGCCGTTCTGATGGGATGCGAAAATTTGTTTGTTTTCAGACCAAAGAGTCCATAGATTGTTAGTACACACTACACAATATTATAGATTATGTTTTTTTTTTTTTTTTTATTTGTGAAGGAGGCAAACGAGCAGGCGGGTCACCTGATGGAAAGCAATCACCGCCGCCCATGGACACCCGCAAAACCAGAGGAGTCGCAGATGCGTTGCCGACCTTTAAGAAAGGAATAGGGTTAGGGAAAGGAATAGGAATTGTGAGGAGGGGTGGGAGGGGAAGGGGCCTACGGAACTCTCACTGGCCGGACGAAACACAACAGCACCAAGTGCCATTATTACACGCCGGATATTCGTGAGAGGGTGGTATTACGCCGGGCGAGCCGGCCCAATGCGTGCTGCAACGCAGCGTGGCTCTACCACTCAGAAAATGTCGGATCAATACGGCGCGGCGCGGCAGGAAAAAGCATCAGTTTTAAATTACTCTAAATAGTTATGTAACTTTTGGAATAAGGATAAGGGTGACCATACGTCTGAGTTTGGGTAGAAATTTCCCACCAGGCATCATTGATTATTTTGATGTAAGAACTCGATGGTTCCGAAGAGCTTTGCTATAGGAAAAAATATATTTGTGCGCATAATTTTTTATATCATTCAGTAACGTTGATAGACATTATTTTCATTTTTCTTATTTATTTATTATTCATTATTTAATTTGTCCGGCACAATAAAAAATAACTCATGGATACCGGGCGAACGAAAGGTCACGTGTAACGTAAAGCTAACCTAACCTAGGTATCCTGTTGTATCGTAATGTGTCAGAGTTCAATTGCGCGATCTCGGTCGATTGGCCATGATCAACAGTATTTTTGTGGATACGTTTGATCATCTTTTAGCTCTAGATTAAGTTACTCTATAATAAATTTAGAAAATTATGCGCACAGATAAAAAAAAACGGACGATGGACGGTTCCGAAAAGCTTCTGTATAATCAATCATTTTGGTCCTTCCAAAATACGAGCTTGACGATTCCAAACAGTTTTAATAAAATATTTTTAGTCCTGCCGAAGGATTACTCTAATACCTACTATAATCTTTTTGGTTCTTCCGAAGCACGAGCTTGACGACTTCGAAAAGCTTTACTACAATACTTTGGTCCTTTTCACTTGATTTCATACCAAAACTAAAACATTGTGGAATTATTTTTAAGGACCAAAAAGGCTATTGTGAAGCTCTTTAGAATGCAAGTTCTTACTTGGAGAGAACCAAAAAATTATAGTGAATTTTTTTTAGTACTTTTTTTCGAAATTGAGCGCTCCGAAGAGTTTCGCTTATGTTTCTAACTAATTGGCACCCTAGTGTTACCGGATCGCGGCGTTGACCCAATTGTGTGGATTTATAACAAACCGCGCGCTCTCGCCGACTGCGAGTGGTATGACGTACGAATCGATTATTTTCTAACAACACGGCAACACTGTAGTGCAATGTAGGCAGCTCCAGAAAGATCTACGGCTGAATGCTTGTGCACCCATTCCAAATGTTATTAAGTATGCCACCGGGAATAACTGGTGGCGTAACCGACGTGTTTTGCATGGTTAAAATTGTAATAATTATTGACAAAAATACTTTCAACTTACTTGAGAATATGTAAAATGCGAAAAATTCAAGTAAAACCAATTATTGCAATATCTGAATGGGTGATCAAGTATTAGGGATTCGTGTGCTTATTCTAAAGATTGAATTTTTTGCAATGAACACATTTGAATATACATAGATGACTGCTAGAAACCGCAAGAAACTTCAAGGGCAGGTCAGGTCAATTGTTTAAAATATGGCAAAAATGACAAAAAAGGAATTTGTGTTTTTTCATTTATAATTAATTAATTCATTTTGTGAATTTTAATTGGATAGCTTTGAGTATCTAATTTATTTTAAAGCTATAACATAAGAAAAATAAAATGAAAACAATTAAAATTAACGATTATTTACAACGCGCAGGCAACGGGCGGCCGGCCGTTGACTCGTCAACGTAGGTACTGACGCGGACGGGTCAACAGACGGCCGGCTATTGACCCGTCAAGGTAGGTACTAACGCGGACAGGTCAACCCCTTGCCCGCGCTTTGTAAATAATCGTTATTTTTAATTGTTTTCACTTTTTTTTCTTATGATATTGCTATTGGATATTATATTGAAAAAAACACGAATTCCTTTTTGTCATTTTTGTCATGTTTAAAACACTTGACCTGACCAACCCTTGAAGTTTCTTGCGGTTTTTAGCAGTCACCTAACAGATGAGTTTTTGGTGGTGCATAATGGAGGAGTGACTTTTCAAAACGGCGTATTTCAGAATGATATTTTTTTTCAAAAACAAGTAAAATAGGAATAATATATATTAAAATTTTAATTATGTAACTTTTATGTTCATAATCTAGGTACCTAGGTTAGTAAATAGGTCGCAGTAATTTTTTAATCCTCATTGTTACGAGTTATTATCATAGTATTTAAAGAAATAAGCCATTTTGTTGAAAATTTTAAGAAATAAGACGTTTTGTTTTGGCGCTCTTAAGAACTAAGCCATTTTGTTTCGGCACTCCTAGAAATAATGTTTGGGAACTTGTCGCAAGGAGATAGAACCACATTTAAATTTACTGCCCGCTTTGTGCTGACATGGGAACTTAAATTCTATACCCAAAGGATCCTTATCAATGTACGATTTGCTTGTCCGGCTAATGCGTCTCGATTTCCTTTTCCTAGCGCCTAAATTCAACTCCATTCTTTATCTGCCATTATGCACCGTTATTAACTCCGAATTAATCTGATCAGCGAGAAAAACTGATAAACTAATGACAAAACAATATTCGTTTAAACAAAAAATATTATTTACTTTGAAAGTTTTGAATTGACAGAATCCTGACCTATGATCCTGACATTACCGGTGAAGTTTAATATTTTTTTCATTGATCATAGACTAATATGCAGTGTTGCTAAAGTATAGAAATGTAAGTTTCTATCCACTTCCAGAAAATAAAGCAATCTATCCACCCTCCAAAATAATCCTGTGATGCTAGCTTAGAGATAAGCTTTTTTGATACGTATTGTCAAGTTTCCCTACAAAATGTTCCAGAAATAAGCCATTTTGAAAAATACTGTTGACATAATTAGTTTGGCTAAGAAATAACCTGAAATAAGCTACTTTGTTGCGAAAAGCACTTTTTATAACCATTTTTCTTACAGAAACAAGTATTTTATCACCGGACACTTCACAAAATATGATGTGGGTACACACAAAGTACCGATTGGCATAAAAAAATTAACAAATGTGAAAACCCGAAATAAGCCGTTTTGATAAGTCACTCCTCAATTGTATTAAAATGGTGCCTGCCGGATTTGTAATTGCAATGCTCTTGCATGCAATTTGTAATGTTCCTACCGTTCATGTTTGTATTCCTATTGTTACTGAATTTTTTTTTTTGCTTTTGATTTTTATATATTAATTACGAATTATTTCGGTTACTCTTCCAGCTCCGCGAGGACTGGGAGCGGGGTCAGGAGACCGCGCTGGACTCCGCCGTGTGTCCCCACGACGTGGCTACCCTACTCAAGGAGTTTCTCAGGGACCTACCCGACCCGCTGCTCTGCAGAGACCTCTACATCGCCTTCCTCAACACGCAGAGTAAGAGACGCTTTATACGTTTAATACTTAAATACATACATGTCTTGTAAATTAGCCCATTAAATGATTCCACTAAACCTGATGATAGGTGGAAAGGGAGTCGCGAAGACAACGTGGTATCGTCTTTTTCACGTTAACGTCTTCGCGCCTGGACTCCTGGATCGTATGCCATCAGTCACCCTCACCCTGCCAGCCCACAAGGTGTCAGATGCAAGGTGCTCTTCAAGAAGTTATTTGAAGTTATTTTGAATTCTGACTCGTTAAGAACCCCATATCATAGAAGGATGGAAAGCGTATACAAGTGGAGTAGTCCACACATTAAAACCCACTAACGTAAAAAAAAGACGTAGTAACTCCTCACCTCACTCTACCAGTCCACAAGGTGCCTCTACACGCCTCGTTTGAAGGATTCCATATTAATTTGCTCTCTGGAACTCTTTCAGAACTCCGCAACCGTCGTCTCCAGTGGGAAGCTCTCCGGCTAATAGTCCAGCTGTTGCCAGCTGCACACAGGGACACTCTCCACGCCCTCCTGTCCTTCCTGGCACAATTGGCAGCACACGCGGACGACCAGCACCAGCCGGGGAATAAGATGGACGCCGCCAACTTAGCAACGGTCTTCGCGCCCAATATACTGCACAAGAATAAGCCTAACGAAGCCGCCAGGTTGGTTTTTTTTTAAGCTTATCTTTAAATTCCAGTTAACACGTAAAGCGCTTCCCACAAGTCTTTATCTTGTGTCGAAAAGTGCGTCAATGCGACTTTTGGTTCATCAGACCTAGTTTTAAAAGTGTTATTGTAATAAAAGCTCAATCATAAACTCGCCTCTCACTTCGACCGTCACGTTACCTTCGATTCTGATCAAGAGAGGCCTTTGTGACGTTTGTGCATAGGCGAATTTAGAAAATGCCGATTTGATATCGAGTTTTGGATCGAGCCTCTACAGAGTCGCACTGCTGGGCTTAAGCTATCAAGTTTAGTATCAACTAATGGCTCGGGGCTTACAGCACAGCCACGACCTTGTCGCTATGAGCAGAGCGGTGGACAGATACTTTGACTATTACGTGTCATACTACGGAAATCTCAGTCAATAAACTAATAAACCGCTCGTCGAACCGTTAGGCCGTGCGGGCGGTTAAACTGCTTTTATGAACTGTTGTGACAAACCTTCCAGCGCCGAGCAGCTATCGGAGCGCGCCGACGTCATCAACGTGGTCCGCCAGCTGGTGGAGCGGCAGGCGGAGCTGTGGACGCTGCCCGCCGAGCTGCTGCACGAGGCCTACATACACATGGCGCACGCCGCGCCGCAGCATCTCGACTCACTGCTACTGAGGAGGGCTGAGTGAGTTTTAATATACTATATCCGTTACCGAAGGTACTCCTCCAAGGTACTCCTCCGCGCTGCCACCGGCGGGCTCGATCTCATAGGCACAGAAACTTAAACCTCATACTTGCATGGCGTTATCATTTTCAGCCCGTATTACCACGTTACCTAAGGCTGGACACAGGAATCCTTCATGTTATGAAAGCCCAGAAGAGAAGTTTTAAATGCTAATAAAAGTAGGATTTTATTTGCTGTGTCATACATACATACATATAATCACGACTATTATCCCCGAAGGATTAGTCAGAGACTAGGCAACGAGGACCGCAAAAGCAGTCCTCTGCCATAGTCCACTTTTCACCAAATAGCGACAGCTTATGTGCTCAGCGTGACAGGTGGTGAGCCCATTGCCGCTCTATGCTGTTGGATGTATGTGCAGTCTTTAGTCCGTTAGTCGTTGATAGTATTCTTTCACCGCTCGTATGACAAGATGCTGTGACATCATCAGACTATAAACGTCACGAAGTGGTGATCAGGCACACACACACCACCACATGAACAACAGCAAATAGGGAGATGGGCCAATGCGGGTTGATGAATTTGCTGTATTTGCTTGTTTTCCGGATAAGTGACCAGGACTTTCCTTAACTTGCACGAAGCCTACATGACGCACGCCACGCCGCAGCATCTCGAATCGCTGCTGCTGAGGATGGCTGAGTGAGTTAACATCACGAGTCCCGTAAGGGTCCCACTTAGGAAAAATACTATTGGTTTTTTATGTGAATGATTTTATCAGGTGATCTCACCATATTATGTGAATAAGTTGTGTGATGGATGACAGATCCTTTGATTATATACATGTCTAGATAGAGCCTGGCCGTAAAAAAACGTAGAAAAATTTATAGGCCAAAATTGGCCTATCGCGCAATCCTGGCGGTCAGTGTCATTGTGCCGTCAAGCAGTGTTTACCTCTCGCGTTTCGGTGAAATTGTTCGCAAAATGACCGTTTGCTCAGTGAAATTCTGTCGAAAATACAAAAGAATTTTTTTTTCGAAAAGGAAAGTCACGTTTCATCCGTAAGTATTGATAAATTTTAATGAAAATTTAAAGTTTAACAATAATAACGGCCATGTATGCGTAGTGTTGCTGGTATCAAAATGAAAAATTCCCATTATACTTCGGGTCTCAACCGAAGACGATTACTTATTACATGCAGCAGTACATGAGATGGTGCTATCTTCTTCACACTTTTAGATATATCCTAAAAAGAAACATCTTATTTCCGTTCCCTGCACTGGCAACCCCGCGTCACGAGACGTCATTACGTGTTTTTGTGTTATCGGAATCACACGTACTTTTCGTAACGAAATTAAATTTGTATTTAATATGATGGGAGAATGTTAAAGTTCGAAGTTGAGAGACAGTGACCATTATGGTATTCTTCGTAAAGTAAAGAAATCATTTTTAATTAAAAAACGTTTATCATCATCGGTGTCGGTGAATAGTGATAAATGTCGTATCAACGATATTACGACACGCAGGTATTGGAACATAACGCTAATTTACCTGGAAAATTAACTATTAAGGAATGTAACATAGTTGTAAGTAACTAAGATCATTTATCATTCAAATTATCTACCCTCATTTTTATTGGTTTTTCTTGGGTTCTAAAATAATGATTGTAACAAAATTAAAAGTCATTTACAACAAGAAATTATTTAAATGCAAAACTATTTACTTAGACACCATTGTAACAGTGTTTAACTTACTAAACGTATGATGTGTCGAGGATATATAACTGCTCAACAGTGTTGATGCTTTATTTTACTCAATGACATTGAATGTCATTGATTTTACTCCATACAAGCCGTATCGAGGTTACTTACACCAATTAGACAGTGCTGAGGTTCTATTTTACACCACGCAAGTCGTGTCAGGGTAACTTACTCCACTTTAACAGAGTTGAGGCTCCACGCATGCCGTGTCGAGGATATTTACTCCACTTTAACAGTGTTGAGGCTTCACGCTAGCCGTGTCGAGGATACTTACTCCACTTTAACAGTGTTGAGGCTGCACGCAAGCCGTGTCGAGGATACTTACTCGTACTTCACTTTAACAGTGTTGAGGCTCCACGCAAACCGTGTCGAGGATACTTACTCCACTTCAACAGTGTTGAGGCTCTACGCTAGCCGTGTTGAGGATACTTACTCCACTTTAACAGTGGTGAGGCTGCACGCAAGCCGTGTCAAGGATACTTACTCCACTTTAACACTGTTGAGGCTGCATGCAGGCAGTTTCGAGGATACTTTAACAGTGTTGAGGCTGTATCTTACTCCAAGCAAGCCGTGTCGAAGATACTCACTCCACTTTAACAGTGTTGAGGCTATATTGATGTTGTCAATTGGTGGATACATCGAGAAAGAAAATTCCAAGGAGCCCCTCTGGATTGGAAGCAAAGGAGCCACGCGGTTTTCAGGTCAGACCTCAGCATTATGTATACTTATTAATTGTATTAGAATAATAATTAGACTTACTCCGCGACACAGCGGCTACACAAGCCGTGGCGAAGATACTCACTCCACTCTACCAGGGTTGAGTGAGGCTATATTTTATTTCAAGCAAGCCGTTTTGGGAATATGTACTTAGTACATTTTAACAGTGTTGAGGCTTTATTTTACTCCACGCTAGCCGTTTCATAGTTTCTAACTCCACTTGAACTGTGTTGAGGATTTTTTACTCCACATTAACCGTGAGAGGCCATACCTATTTCACCCTAACAGTTTCACGTTTCTATGTCCTCCGTGGAACAAAGCAGAGTCTCAACATCGTTGAGGACGTGGGTTCGATTTCCACCGGAAGTGGACATGTTTTCAACGTTTCGTTATCTTCGGGTTTACTTATCAATAATGATTTGGTGAAGACATCTTAAACTATGTCATTGATGTTTACAATGACTCAACCAGTAGCGGGAGAAACGAAGCTTGGCCATTCGCGCTGCTTGCAGCGCTAGCGCCTGTGCCCGTGCCAGCTGCGCCACTAGGATCTTCGATCTGTCGCCGTATATGACGGTCAGTCCGACGATAGCCTGCTTTCATTGAACACCCATAGATTTTACAATTTCTCAGAGAAGAACCTCATAAAGAATAAAGGGTTACTCATAATAATAATTAAAAAAATAATAATAATAATAATAAGTACTTACTTTTACCTACTTAAATAAATGAAAAAAAAAATGGTAATAATGTACATAAGCCTCGAAGCTCCAAAACTAAATTATGAAATTGAAAAAATAATAATAATGATAAGCTCTGTTGGAGGTAAATATGAATAAAAGTTTTAAAACTTCACTTTCTGAGCATAATAATATTAAGACTCCTAATACCATAACCAAGTTTGATTCGGAAAGAAAACAAAAATCCAACGCTCTGTACAGGGTCTCGGGCTGATGCCCGGGCTGAGATCAACTTCGAGGTTCTTTAAACTCTAGGGGGGGCGCCACTGCGCGTAGTAGTATCATCAGCTATCGAGCTGCGATCAAGCCCACCAGCACCATTCACACCGCCGAGGGACTGCCGAGGTTCCGCCGGATATCTGACAGGGAGACGTTGGAATCAGAGCTCCTGCAGTCGCTTGATCTATTTTTATGATTGAATGACAGAAAGTGTGAGCTCACTAGGGATCGTAATGTTTTACATTGGATTCGTAAATGAATTATTCATTTTCCCGGCAAACCTATACAAAACAACTATACCCCAAAACCATGTCTGTTACTTACTATCTCAATCTATGTAGATAAAAATGAATCGCCAAATGTGTTGCTAAGCGCACGAAAACGGCTCGACTGATTTGTCTGATTCTCTTTTGTTGTGTTTATAAAGGTCAGGAAAAGTTTACAAAAAAAAAAGGTAAAGGTAAAAGATAAAGGATCTCACAGATTCACTTAAAATTTAAAGCAGCTTCAAAATAATTATATTTAAAAGAATCGAACTGCCCTTAAATTATTAAATCACAACTACTATTGTCAACAATTGATATTCAAGATGCTTATTTTTAATTAAGTATGCCTATTTGTGTTTGCGAAATTACTGGAACCGGTTCTAGAACAATTGCGCATAATATTTGAATTTTCTACAATAATTGTTTAGTTTATGTTTTGTACCTACGCACGAAAATAAGCTCAAACTATGACGAGTGTGTATTGAATAATAAAACTACGAGTACAAGCACCTTTTTGGAGTCATAGGGTTTGTCACAAACACTTACAAAAGCATTACTAAAAAACCGAGCAACAGAACTTGTTTTTATACATAAATGTATAATGAGGGATTTAGATGAATTCAGGAATATTGACTACAGCATGCACAGGGCCGTTGCGGTTTGAATTTCCTACCTACACCAAGTTGTTAGAAAAAGAGAAGTTCTTAGCATTAATTGATTCAGAAACTTTTTTGTATTGGCATCCTACATCCAGTCTTGTGAAAACATTATACGGATATACTTAGATACGGAGTAGGTAACTCTCCTACCTTGCATTTTCACATATTATTAGTTTATTGGCAAAGCCATAATTTGACCTTACAAACCTTTACAAACGCAGAATGCATCACAAAATCCTGACCAAGCCATAACAAAAAAAAAACACTTACATTTAATATAAATTTGATAAAGCAGAAGGTATTGTTGTGGTACAGATTAGAATTTATATCCTTGGTATACAATGTGGCCCAAACTTGTTGTCCAAGAAAAAATGTTCTTCGGCCCTAAATAATATTTGTTATACCTAATTTCCTTTTAAGGCGAGCCATCCACTTCTAGATAGCCTTATCCAGGTGGCGCCAAATTATTAGTGAATCGTTGACCAGACATGGTATACCACGAGCATCTTGAGATATATGTTTACATCTCTTGCAACAAAATCAGTAACATTAAATCAATACTGTATTTGATAATATCTTGGTAGCTTTATTCGAAAAATAATAACTTGAATCTTTTCAAAGCTGATAGTTATAAAGTTATCATTTCTAACCAAAAAGTTTGAGGAAGGTTCTATGTTGTTTAAATACGCATAGGTCCACTTGGACCTGTCATCTAAGGGAAGTAATTTACTTTACATAAATGACTGTGTTTAACACAGTTTTGTTAAGTGTACACTAACTAAGATTTATTGCTCCAAATCAAAAATACAATTCAACATGGGACACAAATGTCATGTTAATTAAACCATATTTTCAGGACTATCCTTAGAATCAGATCATAATCATTGATTTGTCACTTATGATTCTTACACTATATTTTCTATTGTTTCTGCTCAAAAAACGCAGTCTATCAGTTTAATCAAAAATAATATATCAATACAAAATTATGTGATTGTGATTGAAATTACCGACTTCATTTAGACTTCAGGACCCGCGTTTGGCAACCGCTATCAGATTGTCCAATATTTGTAAGAATCCCAGTTATTTGTTGCTGGTTGTGCCTCATAAAAAGGCGGTCAAAAACATTTGTTGCAGATAAAAAAAAATAAAAAAAAAGGATTCCAAGACAGTGGACGACATGCCGATACCGATATTTGTCTGTCTATTTGGAGCTCACAGTCTCAATACTCGCTCGGCATTTACTGCTCACACTGCTCACAGATCTAGTCTGGAGGTGTTTCGCAGAGTTGTTGTGGGCTGAGTTTTTTTTTTTTTTTTTTTTTTTTTTTTATTGGCAACGGGTAAGCGCTTGGCCTTCATCTCACCTGATGGTAAGTGACGATAAGGCCGAAGGTGGAAGCGCGCTACACCCGGAATCCTCAACCACTGAGGAACTGGCTATCTTATCTCAAACTGCCGGAACACAACAATGCTATAAACATCGTTGTTATGGCGACAGACTTAGATAAGATGGTGGTAGCTAGCCAGGCGGACTTAACAGCCCTACCACCAACCAAACCGAGCACACAAAGATGTACTCCCCGCTGGGAATCGAACCCGGGACCTCTGGGTCTGAAACAGGTAGCTTAGCCACTAGACCACAGAGGCGGAGTCACTTAAATGTATTTGTTAATACTGTTGGAGAAATGTTTAGGTACAAATCAGAATGAATTTGTCAATGCAGTATTTACACAACAAAATAATAATACTAAATCAAATATATAAATGAAATTGTTAAAGTCATTGTTTAGAAAACGACCAATGCATCGATAGCCATTAAATGCATCTTTTAAGGTTTAAAGGAGGCTTAAGCACTAATGAAAAACTACCTATATATTGTAAAGTTTAAATTGACATAATTTTTTATTTTTATTGTGTTAACATTACAATGCTCTGAACATCTGCATGTAATAAGTAATCGTCTTCGGTTGAGACCCGAAGTATAATTAAGAATCAAACGAACTTACCTTGTGAAGTTTGATTCCAATTATGCGAGGGTCTCAACCGAAGACGATTACGTCAAACCATCCCTCCCAACCCAAAAAATAAAATAAAAAATTGTGGAGGATTACACTAAATTCTCTGAAATAATGACGTCTCGTGACGCGGGGTTGCCAGTGCAGGGAACGGAAATAAGATGTTTCTTTTTAGGATATATCTAAAAGTGTGAAGAAGATAGCACCATCTCATGTACTGCTGCATGTAATAAGTAATCGTCTTCGCTTGAGACCCTCGCATAATTGGAATCAAACTTCACAAGGTAAGTTCGTTTGATTCTTAATTATTGATGGCAGAATATAAAAGGAGGTTTAAATATAATAAGTATGATAAAAAATACTCAGTCTTGTAAGTTAGTATTTATACATGGTCTTGTTGTAAATAAAGTAAATACATTGAATATAATTATTATTGGAACGCTTTCAAATATTTTTTTTTAAACTGATGTCTAATTTTTAAGAACGTGAATAAATATCACGGTTCCTATTTGATGCCGAATTTTTGTAAACATATTACTGTCATTTGTGCAAATGTCTAGTTTCAGTAGGATTTTTACTGTTTTTTGAAAGAAAGACACAATAGTTAACTGTTTTCTTGTGAATGTCTCTCAAGAAAAAGTAAAATCCTACTGCAACTAGGTATAACAGTAATCTGTTTACAAACATTCGTCATCGAGTTTGGCTGGATTATAGGTTCCGTTCTAAAACAAGAAAAAATATAATACCTACTTTAATATTTTATAATACTATTATTATAAATTGTTATTGTGGTATGGTATCGTATCGATATTCGAAATGAATAAAAAAATATTATGTTTGAAATGGAATGTACGTAAGTATTTATGTAAGAAGTGTGTGTCTAAGTATATGTATGTAGGGGATGGTAGTATGTATGCTTCAGAGCTCGATGGCCCATCGGCTAGCACGTTCGGCTTGCGATCTTGCCCGCTAAGCAACTTTCGCAAAGCCGGGTCACTGGATGGGTGACCAAATTTAAAACATCTCGAGCTCCTCCGTGCTTCGAAAGGCACTTTAAGCCGTGTACCGTTTGTTGTCGTAAGATGACAGTTGTTAAAACCCACTAACACGCATTGGGCCAGCGTGGTGGGTTATGGCCTAATACTCCCAAGTGCTATCTCCACGTGGGAAGCCTGCGCCCAGCAGTGGGACGTTTATAGGCTGATGATGATGATGATGACGATGTTTGAGAAAGTGCGGGTGTATGTTTGTGCCCCTAAAAGGTCAATATTTCTCGTCTCATGTAGGTTATCTCGTCTCACGGATATTGATGAGTCATCACAATATGTAACCTTTACAACTGTTCGACCACATAGCAAACATTTCAATTTTCAGATTTCCAACTGATCCTGTAGAAAGAAGTCGTTGTCGAAATATTTAACTAGTTACAAGGTTTCAACATAATAAGAAATTAGAGAACATGAAAAATTATATAACATCCCAACGAAAGTTATTTAAGAAACAAATACAAAGAGAACGCCATTATTTGTTTTGATTTTAATTTAAAAAATCAATTTTGATTAAGTATTAAATGTAAATCATCCTGCCTGTTGCTTCTATTTCGTCCCTATTACAAACATATCACACGCACGCAGGCTTCCATTAGCGCATTATTTTATTGTACCTACTCGCCCTCGCCTTCAATCATCCATTTCTTCTAAACACACCAGCTTCTTTTATGCGTTATACCTACATATACAGTAGACATATGTAATTTAAAAAGTTATGTTATACTATGAATAATTTTAAAATTGTATTGTGCATAAATATTTTTTCCCTACTTTATTGGAAATTAGGCATTCGCTGGCAACCGCGCGCTAGTGTCAGTCATACGCGGCTGTCACGCACACTTCAAATTCAATACAAAAACCGGACGGATTTTGAGAAGTGGTAGTACCGCGATGCTCCGTCTAGACATGTATATAGTCAAAGGACAGATCATTATTAAAATTATACTACCATCCTATATCCCTATACCTTATCGCTGCATCTCTGCAATGCATGCATATGGTTGTGGGCGTTACCCATTTTGTATTTTGTAGTTTTGTGTTGTCACCGTGTTATCATTGTTATGCTATCACAAGATGGCTACAAACGAAACTTTTTTTTGTGTACTTAATTTCTTAAGGTGATATTTGCGTTGTATACAAATGTGTCAATATTACTAATCCTGTAAGACTGTTTGCTTCTATACGTAAATAAATCCTACTAATATTATAAACGTGACGGCGCATCCACAAAAAAGCGTTACAGTACCATAGATAATTAATGGTCTAGACCTTAGGCTGAATGAACGAACACCAAGCACTGGATAGGATCTTGTGAGAATGTCAATTTGGATTGAGTCGTTCTGGTGTGCGCACGCGTTCTCGTGCTTGGTGGACGTTAATCTAAATCGGGTTTAAGCGTAGCCATCTTTTATAATTTCTTGTAACGGATAATTGTATTTTGATTGATTATAAGTGCAGTGAGTGTTTAAACCGTTATTTTATTAAAATATTCTCTATCTGCCCGCTATTCCACGCTCATAAAGAAAATGAACCATCCTGATAACGGTCAAGTGCCTTCATCAGAAGTGGGATGCGAGGGGCTTAACTCCTCAGTGGAGAAGGTTCATAATAATATGAATCAAGAAAATAAAAGCGCCTGCGCCAGTGACGTGAATACTTCCGATTTTCTCGCGGGAATGGAGTCAATCTTTACACGACTGCTTGCTGCAACGCAAAACCCGCTGACGCAGCATAATTCGACACAACTAATAAAATTCGACCCCGACGATGCTGAAGCCGACATTGAAGGTTGGTGCAAAATTACCGGCATTATAGTAACTAGCCGAAAACTATCGGGCCCTGAGCTTCTTCTCGCTTTGATTCATTCATTGAAAGGCCGGGCTGCTTCGTGTCTTACTAAGTTAAAGACTACAGATATAGAATGGCCTCTGATTAAAGAGATGCTTCTTGCCAAATTTGGAAAGCCGATGCTTATGCAAGACTACTTTGATAACATCATGAAATTCGATATTAGTGCTCAGGAAACAGCATCAGAAGCGGCTATGCGTTTGTGGAACCTCATCGAACGTATACCGAAAGTTGAGATGACCGAGGTGGTTATCACTGGATTCGTTACATCTGTCCTCAGTCAACGGAATGCTCTGATACGAAGAGAGCTAAATTCATACGCTGTTACAACGAGAGCTCAGTTATGCCGTGCTCTTAGTGGGGTATCGTTGATCTTAGTGGGGTATCGTTGAAAAGACGCAATGAAGACATTGACGACCATGCTTTCAACTCGAAGAAACCGCGTACTGTTACTGAAGCAAGATTCAGTGGAACCTGTCATTACTGCGGCAGCCGTGGTCACAGAATAGATGAGTGTCGTAAACGCCAATACAACGCCGCAAGACCTAAAGCTGCTGAAGTAGAGAAGACGATCACATGTTTCACATGTCTGAAGCCGGGACACATAAGTACAAGCTGCCCGAGTAACAAAATTGAAAAGGACCAACCAGCTCGGAAGGAAGTTCATATCTGCGAGCGCAGATTGGCAAAAGGTACTCTAACTACGTTGACTGGTAAGACGATTTGTTTCTATTTGATAGTGGCTCAGCATGTTCATTGATTAAGGATTCTCTAGCCGACCAACTTCTAGGTTCTACACACAACGACACCGTTTATTTGGCACGCATCAGTGGTGAAGACATAAAATGCACAACCCAAATACTCGGTTCTGTTCAGATTCAGGGCATTCAATTAAATCTTTTATTTCATGTAGTCCAAGAAGATATTCTAACCGAATCTATCATTATAGGGAGGGATATTTTAGAGCAAGGTTTACATGTTGAAATTGATAGTGACTCTATAAAATTTTCTTTACGAACATCTATTAACACTTGCCACACAATTAACACTTTTGATTTTAATTTAATTGATACTGATCTAGAAGGTGGGGAAAAAGAGCAGTTGCTAAATGTGCTACGTAAGTACAGTGAGTACTTTATAGATGGCGTACCCACTCGACGCGTATCCACAGGTGAGCTAAAAATTGACCTCATTGACCCGCATAAAACAGTACAGAGACGACCTTATCGATTGTCCCCGGCAGAAAAGGTAATTGTACGCGAAAAAATTAAATCACTGTTAGACGCCAATGTCATCCGCGAGAGTTCATCTCCCTTCGCAAGTCCTATCTTGCTAGTGAATAAGAAGGATGGTACGGACAGGATGTGTGTTGACTTCAGAGAACTGAACGCGAACACCAGACCCGAACATTATCCTCTTCCTAGGATAGATGAACAGGTAGACCGCTTAAATGGAGCTCGCTTCTTCTCCTCACTTGACATGGCATCTGGCTACCATCAGATCAGGGTCAGCCCAGGGTCAGTTGAGCGAACAGCTTTCGTAACCCCGGAAGGGCAATACGAATATCTAGCTATGCCGTTCGGGTTACGAAATTCTGCATCCGTATATAAGCGATGCATCAACAGGGCTCTCCAGACCCTTAAAGACACCATAACCCTAGCTTATATGGACGATGTACTTTGCTATTCAACCAGTGTTAGCGAAGGGTTAGGGCGTCTGGATGCCGTACTAATGGCTCTGGCCAATGCAGGATTTTCCTTCAACATAAACAAGTGTAAATTCATGAAATCCGAAATCAGCTACTTAGGTTATGTCATACGTGCAGGTGAAGTTAGACCTAACCCTAGTAAAGTCAGAGCTCTCGTTGAGGCTCCCTTACCAAAAACTGCGACACAGGTTAGACAGTTTCTAGGGCTAGCTTCCTATTTTAGGCGGTTTATATCCAACTTTGCCAACCTCGCTAGTCCCTTGTATCCCTTAACAAGACTAAAAGATCCCATTACTTGGACACAGAAACATTCAGAAGTACATAAGAAAATAGTAGAGATTCTTTCATCGGAGCCAGTGTTAACGATTTTTAATCCAGATGTACCCGTTGAACTGCACACCGATGCCAGCTCTGAAGGCTATGGCGCTATCTTAATTCAGAGGATAGAAAACGTGCCCCACGTGGTAGCTTATTTCAGTCGCCGTACAACTGAAGTTGAGTCTAGATACCACTCATACGAGTTGGAGACTCTGGCGGTTGTGCATGCGGTTGAAAACTTCCGCCACTATCTTTATGGTCAACATTTTACAGTATACACTGACTGCAACTCCTTAAAGGCTTCTAAAGCTAAAGTAGATCTCTCACCTCGCGTTCATAGATGGTGGGCATACCTCCAAGCTTACGACTTTGACATTATATATAAGGAAGGGCGCAGCATGGGACACGCTGACTTTCTATCCAGGAACGCATTGCCCTCCCCAACGAACACAATTGAGGTAGCTAACACGATCCAAGTAGACACTCGCAAATTGGTAAATTTTGTTGAACTTCACAGCAGTTGGATCCAGGTGGAGCAGAAAAGGGATCCCGAAATCCAAACCCTGGTAAGGCAACACGAAAATGGTGAGTTGCCTGAAACAATTGCCCATACTTACGACGTCCGGGACGGTATTCTCTACCGCAAGGTAGAGCGGAATAAGATGAGTAGCTGGCTTCCTATAGTTCCACGTTCTCTAGTGTGGACACTCATAAATCATGTACACAATGAGATCAAACACCTGGGTTGTGATAAAACTCTTGATAAGATATACGAGCAATATTGGTTCCCTCAAATATCAAAAAATGTCCGTAGATTCATTGATTCGTGCATAGTACGCAAAGCATCTAAAGGCCCATCAGGCGCACAGCAGATAAGGTTACACCCCATTCCCAAGACTGCTGTTCCGTGGCATACTATCCACATTGATATCACAGGAAAACTCAGCGGGAAAAGTGACCGGAAGGAATACGCTTCCGTCATCATAGACGCATTCACAAAATATGTCCTTTTAGAGTACACCCAATCTTTAGACGCAGCTTGTGCAGTAAAAGCATTAAAGAGAGCTGTAAGCCTTTTTGGTGCCCCTAAAAGAATAATAGCAGACCAAGGTAGATGTTATATTAGTGCTGAGTTCAAGCAGTTTTGTAGTGAGCATAATATTGAGCTACATCTGATTGCAACTAGCTCCGCCAGAGCCAACGGGCAAGTAAGGAGGGTTATGCGCACTCTGAAAAACTTACTAACGATTATTGAGAATGATGTAAACAAGGTTTAGAGAGAGGAACTAGACGAAGTTCAATTGGCCCTGATTAGTACTAGGTCTAGGGTTACAGGGTTCACACCGACTGAGTTAATGTTCGGTGTGCGCGCACAAACTCTTGGTATATCCCAAATCTCTCCCAACGTTGATACTCCAGTCCGAGCGAATCTGGACGTCATAAGAAGTAAAGCTTCTGCTAATATTCTTAAGGCGGCCAGTTCACAAGAACAACTATTCAATCGAGGTAAGGCTACTGTGAAACCATTTGAGCGAGGCGATTATGTCTTCATCAGGGGTAGTGAGCGTAACCAGACTAAGCTTGCAAAGAAGTACAAAGGGCCATTCATTATTAAAAGAGTTCTAGATTATGACAGGTACGAACTTAAAGGCATCAATCGATCTAGCCGTGTTTATAAGTACTCTCACGAAAATTTGCGTGCAGTACCTAGAGGGTTTGAGGGTCTGGTAGAAATATCTTCATCGTTGAACAATGACGAGGCCGAGACGGCGGTCAATGGAAACGAAATCGAACAAATAGAGTCTTCCGATAACGACGGTGAAACAGCTTCAATTGCTAGTGAAGACACTTTGGCTGCTAACTCTGACACTCTCACAGCGTCGTCCGAAGACGAACGTCGTGTCATCGTAGAACACGCTCTAGTACATCGAAGTAAGTAATTATTTTTCTATCTTTCCCATAGCTAGTTGTTAGAGCCTAGCACGCCCGCTACAAGTTGTAATGCAAAAGCTGGTTGAAGGGGCCTCGCACGCCCGGGCCACGGCTTGGTAACTGGTTGAAGGGGCCTCGCACGCCCGGACCACGGTCTGGTAACTGGTCGAAGGGGCCTCGCACGCCCGGGCCAAGGTAGAGTAACTGGTCGAAGGTGCCTCGCACGCACGGGCCACGGTTGGGTAATTGGTCGAAAGGGCCTCGCACGCCCGGGCCACGGTTGAGTAATTGGTCGAAGGGGCCTCGCACGCCCGGGCCACTATTTGGTAATTGGTCGAAGGGGCCTCGTACGCCCGGGCCACTGTTAAGCTAACTGGTTGAAGGGGCCTTGTACGCCCGGGCCATGGTTTGACAACAGGAATAAACTAGGTCTTTGTCAGGAATGACCGAACGCGTGATAATGTGTTTCCTTGTTCGTCAGGTAGAGAGGAGTAACGGCGAAGGCTAACGGGATGCGCGACGGGATTACCCGCACGAGGCCGTGCGACTGTCAGGGTTGGCCGTGACGGCGCATCCACAAAAAAGCGTTACAGTACCATAGATAATTAATGGTCTAGACCTTAGGCTGAATGAACGAACACCAAGCACTGGATAGGCGGCCATCTTGTGAGAATGTCAATTTGGATTGAGTCGTTCTGGTGTGCGCACGCGTTCACGTGCTTGGTGGACGTTAATCTAAATCGGGTTTAAGCGTAGCCATCTTTTATAATTTCTTGTAACGGATAATTGTATTTTGATTGATTATAAGTGCAGTGAGTGTTAAAACAGTTATTTTATTAAAATATTCTCTATCTGCCCGCTATTCCACGCTCATAAAGAAAATGAACCATCCTGATAACGGTCAAGTGCCTTCAAACGCGAAAGTTTGTAAGTATGGATGGATGTTTGTTACTCTTTAACGTAAAAACCACTGAATGGATTTGGATGAAATTTGGCATACAGATATTTTATAACCTGGATTAACACATAGGATACTTTTTATCCAGATATTCCCACGGGAACGGGAACCACGTAGGGGAAACTGCGAGCGGCCGCTAGTATAAAATAAATAAACAATAAAATGTCTCTTTCCCCAGATGCGCGCAGGAAGCGGCGGCGGGTTTAGCGGCGGGCGGCGTGGCGGGCGCGGGCGCGGGCCGCGTGTGGCCGCGCGAGGCCTGCACGCACGGCGCCGCCGCCACCGGCGGGCCCGACACCAGGCACAGGTTCTTATATACCTCATTAGCACATAAGATGCACACAATATTATACAGGATTTAAGAGGCCTATTACATCTCGACTGTGATTTTTGCGTAAAATGGCCAATTTTGGCGTTATGGATCTCAGAAACAAAAATACATTAACAATTATGACTTATTGAATAGTGTAAAATAGCTATTGGAATAGTGCGTAGCGGCCTCGCTTTTTACAAATTTAACTTAACTTTTTAATTAAACCCAAAATTGCGGAGAAAGATTTTCATAAAGTGCGCAAAGGCACTTTTTTGAGCTCATCGATTGAACTACTGTTCTAAACAAGTGAAATAAAAAAAATATAATGTTATCTCTTATATAATGGAATAGTACGTAGCGGCCTCGGAATTTTTAGATATCATTGATTTTATAAGGGAAAAAATCTTATTCTAAACCAAAAAACTTCGAAAATTGCTATAAGTTAACTGTGAATATCTCCTATCTACGATAACATTATTAGGCAAAATTTATACCAGAGTAATTGTTACTTCATGAGGAATACAAATTTTAAAATGAATTTATTATCCTATTTCGATAAATACGATAAATACAACTGCAAAATTACTACAAAATGCGATGCGCCGGCCGTCCGAATTCAACTTATGCTTACAGAATGGAGATTTGTAATATTATGCATAAATTTATAATCCTATTTCGATAAAAACAATAAATACAACTGCAAAATTACTGTAAAATGCGAAAATGGGCATTTTACGCAAAAATCATATTCGAGATGTAATAGGCCTCTTAACGCAAAACTTTTAGTAAAGGCTTCCTACGCATACATGGCCTGGCCGGTGCAATTCGGTCGAAACGTCGCGTCGGGTATAAAAGGTATGCGTATAATGCCTTTACTAAAGTAGTTTCGCGTTAAATTCCGTTAATATATGTGTGCTTAAAGGAACGCGAAAGTTTAAAAGTGTATATAATAGCACTCATTAGTGCATTGGGATCATTATCCCAATGGGTCGACGTGATACTGCGAGAAAGGAGATCTCCGCAGGCCCCACTCAGTAGGCTTACTCTTGAAACACAATTGCATTAATTAATTTCCAATTAAAAATCTAAATAGTGTCAAATGGCACTTTTGTAAGCGACAATAGCGCTACGTTGAAATTAAATTGCGTGGAAATTGATTGAACAAATTATTGTCGAGATGGCGTTCCGGAATTATCTTTACTTATCCCAATATCGATACATATAAATCGCATTGGAATTGTAATACGATTGAGTTTGCGTTCAAGAGAAACCCCCCAGATATGTCGAGCTAGTTCCCGGTAAACCACTTTCTGGCGATATTAGCTTGCGCACTATCTAAGCGCACGCTACGGCACGTACGCGCGGTCAGAATGGAGCACAAAAGAAAATTTCTGAAAAGTACTGAACGTAGTATTCAGTCCTTCCTTGTAAGGGTTATTCAATGCCCTTAGGATGCGAGATCTGAAGGATAAATAAAACACACGTTTACCACATAACTCCGTATACTTGCGACTGGTCTAAAACAAAATGCTTCCTAACTTTTAGCTAAGGCTACGACACTCAATGCTACGATGCTACGACTACTCAATGCTACGACGTGTTACATTATATTACGATATAACTTAAGAGGATTTACGCATTTCGGTTTCCCATACAAATTTCCAAGTCGAAATTTTAGAAACCACTAAGCCAATTTTAATGAAACTTCGCATGCTAAAGAAATATACAGGGATCTAAATAGTTTGTTGAAAACATTTTTAAAAAACGTTTATTTAAGTGAGTAAGTGCGAATTTAAACTTTCTATAGTGGACTTCAAATCGCAATAACTCAGCTAAATAAACGTATTTTAAAAATGTTTTCAACAAACTATTTAGATCCTTGTGTTTTACTTTAGCATGCAAAGTTTCATCAAAATTGGCTAAATGGTTTTTGAAAATATCGACTTGGAAGTTTGTATGGGAAACCTAAATGCGTAAACCCTCTTAACCTATTTTTGAGTGTGTAGGTATGTGACCCTACAATCTTCGACTGTACACACTAGGGTTGAAGAGGATTCTTCTTCCGCTTCCACATGTTACGGATGTTCCCCAATTATTACAGTTCCCCTACCGCTATCGCTTCCCCATAAATGAAAGTTAAAAATTTCTCTTCCGCTATCGCTTCCTAATAAATTAAGAGGAATTAAGAAGGAATTTAAATTGCGCGCGATTTGTCTGGCCCGCAAAAAATAAATATAATACTACGTAGGTAGGTACTTTGTTTTTATTAATAACTAAAAGAAAAACGAAGAGTGTGATACACTTAATGATGTGCCTGATTCATCACTTTCTTTTTCTTAATCTTCCTCATCCGCATCCGCATCCTCTTCCTCATAAATAAATGTTCCGCATCCGCATCCGCATCCTCTTCCTCATAAATAAATGTTCCGCATCCTCATCCGCATCCTCTTTCTTTGTGCTATACAATTCCTCTTCCCCTTCCTCTTCCTCATAACCACATCCTTAACAACCCTAGTTGTCCTTAACCCTCCGACCTCCAACCCGTACAGGCACCCACTGCTAAGCACAATTTTTTATCATATTATGAAAGACCAGAAAAGAAATTTCAAATGCTAACAAATGTTTTAACGTTGGCCGTGTTGTATAGCGGGCCACTATCAACCCCTCTCTTGCCTTGGGTGTCGTAAAAGGCTGAAGCCTGCACATACATCCAACAGCATAGAGCGGCGATGAGCTCACCACCTGTCACGCTGAGCACATGTGCAATGTTCATTAGCTACATGACAGTTTTCGAAAAAGTATTTTAAAAATACAAGCGCTCATTTTATACTTCTTACAATATCTAATTTTTCGAAAAAGCTTTAATTAATTGAAAAAAAAACATATTTTTCTCATTAATTTCTCGTGCGAAAACGGTTGGTCACGTGACATTTTGCCCTGTGACGTCACACTTCATTATTGAAACCAATTTATCTTGAAACCTGACAGATAGTTTTTGATAATTTTGTGAAATGTGACATCTTGTGATATTTGGTCCGAGGTGACATCACACGAAGCTTAATCATGGCCGCCCGTGTTTCGGGGCTTGAAATCCACAGATAAAAAATAGCAAATTTATTTTGTAAAAATATAACAATTAAAAATTATCTTGTAAAAAAAACTATTGGATAATTATAGTTAAATATAATTAACATAAACTACCATTTCCGACATATTTCATATTTTATTGTTACAACTGTCAAATAGTCAATTTGTTGAAACGTGGACTATGGCAGTGGACTGCTTTAGCGGTCCTCATTGGCTAGTCTCTGACTAACCCTTTGGGGATAATAGTCGCGAATTCATGTGTGTATTATTGTATTAACTTTGCTGCCTTTCCCGGCAGACGCAGTGACAAGTCTTACTCGCGCAGCAGGCGGACGCGAGAGACCGCTTCAGACACTTCCTCGGGGTCTATGTCTTCCACTATCACAACAGTCGTCACCAGGTAAGGAACCTAGGCAGGTCTGCGAAAGTAAAAAAAATATTGTACAGCGTCTTAGCCGCGCCTTAGTATGAAGGGGACCCCTTCTAAGTGATAATGAAAGTGATAAAGCATCACTTTTAAGAACAACAGGTGTCTGTGTTTCGTAAGTTGAGCCAACGCCATGGACTTGTGTTGTTCATACAATATTGTTGTTTGAAATGTTGAAAAAATTTGCACGAGCAGGATTCGAACCTGCATCCTTCTGACATTTTGGGTCAATTGCTCTTCCAGTTAAGCTACCGTGGCCTTATCGAAAAACAAGTAAAAAGTGGTGGCGGGCTGGATGAATGGTGCAATTTTTTTCAACATTTTCTAATTCACAACAAAATTTGCGTTAAAATTGTTAACATTTTTAAAGTTAGTTAAAGTAAAGCGTTAAAGTTAATAACATTGTAATGTAAGTGTATGTGCGTTCGTAAGTTCAGCCAACGCCATTAACTCGTTGTTCACGCAATATCGTTGTGCCGCACAGCAGCAGCAAAGTCCGCAGCAGCGAGGAGGGCGCCAGCAGCGGCATCGGCGGCACTGGCGCGCGCGACTCCGCGCCCGACTCCAACGACTCCGCCAGCGACTACAACGAGGTACTACAACGACTAACGCTTCATATTTATATTTTATTATTATTCTCTTTATTTAACATATTATCTTAAGTAAAGTGTTTTAGAATATTTTATATAAAAGAAAAACATATTTACAATTTAAAATATTATAAAAAACTTAACCTAGGTATGTTGCCACCGGCATCGGGGATAGACCCAAGCTATCGGTGGTTAGGGCTGCAGAGTGAGGAACCTCCCGACAATACGTGCTGTGTCAAGGAGTACCTACCTACTCCTTCTGTATCTGACCCTTGACCCAACCTTTTAGCGAGAGCCTCTCTAGATGTTGATATTATTATTAATTAGCCTATATTGTGTCCCGCTTCTGGGCAAAGGGCACCCCTCCACGTTTCCACTTGTCCCCTATCCTGGGCCGCATCAGACCGCCCATGCAAAAAATGTAGGTAAGTACAAGGTCGTCGCTCCATCTCCGTATATTTATATTATTTATTTTTATGTGTCAGGTAACATATGCAACATATTACATATAGACATTGACAGGCCCATCGCTCCCACTCCGCAATTCCCACTCCTACTCCTTCCTCAACTTCGGTAACTAAGAGCGTCGCCAGCCGATGGCCCAAGGGGGGGGGGGGGGCAAGCCGATATACCTAAATGAAGGAGGCGATTGTAATAAGAACAGTGCAAAGTCCCAATGTGTAAAGTCCACGACCTCTTCACTGTACATAGATGCGTTTCAGAGTACCTAGGGCAACATTAATTTCTTGTAATTTTTAACAGTTAATCACGTATTTTTTTAATCTCTTGGGGGCACCTGCCCCTACTGCCCCCTCCCTTCGCTTCTTCTTTCTTTTCTTATTTTTACTTCGCGAGTGCCCTATGTCTTATTTATCAGGCTGACTAACTGATTGGACTTTGACAAATCAATATGACCCATAACAGAGAGCTTGCCACTCTGTGACTTACTTAAAAGGGACTCACGGCACTCGCAGCGGTTTCTCACTCGGACCGCGTTTCTCCCTGAGCAAGTGATTTCTATAATAGAATTTAAGGCTCATACCAATAAGATCCATTTTTAAACGATGTCAAATTGCCCGTGCACATTCCAGATTTCCAGAAACAAAAAAAAAATAACGTCACTGTTAATTGTCCAGACGCTGGGCGGCTCCGACGAGGACAGCTGCGTTATCACCGCGTCCCTCCACATCCCGGCGGCCGTGGCGCGCGCCGCGCCCGCGCCGCCGCCGCGCCGCCGCTCCACCTCCGGCTCGGAGTCATCCGCGCGCCGCGACTCGGCGGTGGGCTCGTCGCCGGCGTCGCCCGCGCCCTCATCGCCGCCTGCATCGCCGCCGCCGCCGCCGAGGGCCGATCTGGATCGCTTGCTGGCGTTGGGCAGGTGAGGCTTTGCAGCTCTCCGCATTCAACATCATTACAGCCCATAATATTCCACTGCTAGACATGGCGCTAGTCTTATGACTCGGCGGTGAGGTCGTGGCCGGCGTCGCCCGTGCCCTCCTCGCCGCCTGCATCGCCGCCGCCGCCGCCGAGAGCCGATCTGCTATGCGATTCTCTAAGCGACACATAGACGCTGCGCGCATGGCTGTGATCTGCTGTCTCTTTCCAATTCTATGAATATGAAAGAGACAGAGTCAATTCTCAGCACTGCGGCAGCTGCTGTTACCAAGGCTTTAACTTAGAGAATCACACTGCTGGATCGATTGTTAGCTTTGGGCAGGTGAGGCATCACGACTCTCCACAGTTCCGTAGTCATCATCGTCACAGCCCAGAATAATCCACTGGTGGACATGACGCTAGTCTCATGTCGCCTCGACTCGGCGGTATGGGGTCGCTGAGAGCTGATCTGGAGCTTGTTAGCGTTGTGCAGGTAGCACTTTTGTACCTATCGATACAGCCTATAATATTCTACTGGTGTACATTCGTCGTATGAGTACTGAATGAAGGGTGCGCTTTGGCTTCTGATTCTGACTCAATATGCGCCGCAACTCTGCGGTGCGGTCGTCGTCCTGAGAGCTGATCTGGATCGCTTGCTGGCGTTGAGCATGTGAGGCATTGCAGCTCTCCGCATTCAACATCATCACAGCCCATAATATTCCACTGCTGGATATTGGATGGCACTATGGGCTGACAAATTCTTACGTGATAATCCCATGGTCTGCGGGCAACGGGGGAGGGGTGAACACAACTGAAGTTCTAAAGCTACCTTTGAAGCTACTAAAATTTATCAACACTTAGTCGTTTGCCATCTTTCAGAGAGCGCAACACGTCAGACGCCCGAGCCGTGGTGCTGAGACAACACGACGAGACCAACGTGCGGACACGGGTCTCGTCCCGCCAGGAACACACAATCAGGAGAGAGGAACACACAGTCAGGAGAGAGGAACACACCGCCAAGAGAGACGACGCCAGGCGGACGGAGCAGAGCGTCAGGAGAGAGGAGAGGAGAGAGGGCACCACCCTCTACAAGAGAGGGGAGCTCATATCGAGCGCGCGGTCGCCGCCGACATGACAAATTATATACTTACGTGTTTTTATACATAAACGTCTATTTATCACTCTGTTGTTTGAGTTTGTTTCAGAATCTCACTTTCAGATAGTAATGATGGTAAGAAAAAGGACGATGGAAAGAAAACATAATCTGGCATTGAACACGTAGGATTCACTGGGTGTCCCTTGTCCCTCTAATTTTTTGTACATATTTTAAGGATTTGAAAAAAGTAGGGATATGAAAGTTTAACTCTATGCGGAAAACAAAGACTTCTTCTTCTGAGTATATCTTCTGAGTATATAAATAAAAATATATCGCCAAAACTCAAGCTCCTTCGTGCTTCGGAGGGCACATAGGTAAAGCCCTTTGGTCCCAGTTGTTGTCATCGTAAGATGGCAATGCGTTCCAATGCCATCATAAACAGGTGATTCCAACTTATGCACGTACGTGTAGTTATAATAGTTTCAAATTTCCATTACGCATTTCCTGTTTGATTGTACAAAATCCGATTAGTTGCGAATCTGGTGAGTTGCGAATCTGGTGAGTGGCGAATCTGGTGAATTGAGAATCTGGTAAACTGCTCGACCAATTTGACTGATTCTTTTCTGGTTGCGTTTGTAACAGTCAGGACAAGGTTTGAAATTCGTTACGGGATAAGGGGTGTGCACGCGGACGAAGTCGCGGCAGGCCGCTAGTTTTTAAAGGAGAATGCCAAAAGCTGACCAATCATGCGCAATAACCAAAGATGCCTCAAAAGAAACCTTTCTAATCATGATTTCGTATTGTTAAATAAATATACTTACCTTCTATTTCTGAATTATTGTTCTAACAGAAACCTTTATAATCATGATTTCGTATTGTTAAATAATATACTTACCTTCTATTTCTGAATTATTATTCTAACAGTTATGTATTTTAAACGACTAATATAATAACCTCAAAATCATAGATTAATGATTGGTCTCGCTGCGCTCGACTAGATACCTCCGTCGTACTTGTCAAATGCGGCAACAAATACTACGCCGAAATCGGCGTACCCGAGCCAGTCACACTGACAGCTGTGGGTGAAGTGTACGTACCGAATGTTTTATTCAATTTTGGGCTTAATTCAAACTAAAATGCCAGTTTGCGTAGTAAAACTGTGTAAAAATAATACTTCTAAAAAAAAGAAAAACACTGGGATCACATACCATCAGTAAGTTTCGTATAATTTCGAAATTTCGTCATAAAATAATATGAACAATAAACGCCATTCAGTGTTACCGCTTATACAAGAATGAAGTCTCCGTGGTTGAAATTTTTATTATGTGAATTTATTGTTGTCTTTTATTATACTTACTTATAGGTAACCTATTTCATTTGTCTTACAAAGTTACTTACTTATACTTAACCTAGTTCTATGTTATTTCATGTTTACTTATATTTGTGATCTATAATAAAGTGTAATAATGTTAGCTGACACTATATCAAGGGGATTCTACCGATGAAACTGAACAACTTTCCTTAACGAACATGAGTCGAAAATTTATTATTTTTCCCTATACAAAATGCGCAATGAGCTGATTGACTCAAGTATGGAAAAGCTGTTTTTTTTCATTTAGACCTATGTTCCTGAAATGTAAACTTTTCGTGTCTGTACTTAAAACTTAAAACATAATGTAGGGGATGAAGGATACGTGAACATTAGGATCATTTTTAGAATTTTTGTCTGTCTGTTTGTTTGACGCGCATCACACAAAAACCGCTGGACGGATTTTAATGAAACTGAGAACAGGTGTATAGCTTATGATTTGGGTAATATTATAGGTTAAAGGTTGCTTCACACATATCAGTGAAGCCACAGTTCCGACACAGTACCGGCACAGTGTTTTTCATACATTCTCCATGAACGCATCCCCACTTGTCAGTGATAATGCTCTCAGTGTCAGTGCCGCCACCGGCTAATCACAGACGTATTCGTTTTGAAAAAATACATAGACAATGTTTGAAATAATATTTTCATCCCCCCATCTCAGAAAGAGTGTCTTTACTCTTCGATATCTGAGTGCAAAAGCCGTTTTTATCCGCTAGAGGATAAAGTAAATTGAATTTAGAACATCGTGTGCACTAAGTTTGTGAATTCAAAACATCATTAAACCTATTTTCATCCCCCCATCTCGGAAAGAGTATTTTTACTCTTCGATATCTGAGTGCAAAAGCCGTTTTTACCCGCTAGAGGACAAAGTAAATTGAATTTATAACATCGTGTGCACTTAGTATGTGTATTCAAAACATCATTAAACCTATTTTCTTCTTCCTCCATGGTGCCGATTTATCATACGACCTTTTTAAATTGTTAAAAACTCAGACTCGGAACCTTTTTGGTGTACCTACTTTTTTAATTTGGTTGGTAATTTCCTCGTTGAGGTGGGATGAAAAGTTACGTGTTGCACTCGAGTGCAAAGATTTTTCACCTCGTGCTCTTTTGATTCCCTCGGTAACGCTCAGGATTCTAATTTTTTAATCACTCGCTGCGCTCGTGATTCAATTTTAGAATCCTTCGCTTGCTCGGTCATCAAAATTGAGCACGCGGTTAAAAAGCAAGTTTGCACTCTTGTATAACAAATAACTATTTCACACCTCTTGCTCAAAAAGACCGTCATTGTAGCGTTGTAAAGCGAGGCTAAAATAGCTTTTCTTGCCCTAGGGGAAAAAGTATTTTTTTTTAATTTTTGTCTGTCACATGACAATGAGCCTACAAAAACGAAAAAGTATTTAGTCATATGTAGAACAATCATGAATAAAGACTCGACTTAATACTGTTTACTTAGATTAACAACTTTTTTGAGATAGTTATTTTGAGATAGTTAATATTAAAGGTTATGGTAGAATTAGTAATCATTTGAATCTATGGACAACACAGACCACGCCCACACAGTCCACGCTTCAGCAAGAAACAACTGCACATGCAGTCTGCACATGTGCTTAGGTGGTGAGCCTTTAGCCCGTTAGTCGCTTTTACGACACCAAAGGGAAGAGAGGGGTTGGTAGTATTATTTTGATGAGCCCATTGCCGCTCTATGCTGTTGGATGTATGTGCAGTCTTTAGTCCATTAGTCGCCTTTTACGACACCGAAGAGAAGTAAGAGGTTGGTAGTATTATTTTGATGAGCCCATCGTTGCTCTATGCTGTTGGATGTATGTGCAGTCTTTATTCCGTTAGTCCCTTTTTATGACATTGAAGAGAAGAGAGGGGTTGGTAGTATTATTTTAATGAGCCCATCTTCGCTCTATGCTGTTGGATGTATGTGCAGTCTTTAGTCCGTTAGTCTCCTTTTATGACATCGAAGAAAAGTAAGAGGTTGGTAGTATTATTTTGATGAGCCCATAGTTGCTCTATGCTGTTGGATGTATGTGCAGTCTTTAGTCTGTTAGTCGCCTTTTACGACACCGAAGGGAAGAGAGGGGTGGTAGTATTATTTTGATGAGCCCATCGCCGCTCTATGCTGTTAGATGTATGTGCAGTCTTTAGTCCGTTAGTCGCCTTTTACGATACCCAAGGGAAGAAAGGGGTTGGTAGTAATAAAAAAAACTACTAAAAAAATGAGGTCTAATCATTGCTATACATACTTACCATTTTTCTACAGAAGAAACCTACGTCTAACCTACATAATAATATATACAATTATATTGATACATATTCGCTTTTAATTTTTAATTTTAAAAAAAATTCTGAGCTACATTTATGACCTACATCACAGCAAAAATATTTTTCCCATTAACTCGGGTAAGAGTTGAGCAGCTGGCAACAAATTTTTCACGCACACTAGCACCCTTGCATATTGTCATAAACACACTACAATAATGAGTTGCCGCATTTACAGAGCTGTGGTTTATAGGTAGCGCGGTATCTAGACGAGCGCAGCGAGGCCAATCATTCATCTAAGCTCAAAATGATCATTAATAATAAAGATTTCTCTAATATCCCAAAGTGTAGTAAAATTATAGATTTCCTAGACATTTTTATTTAAAAAATGCCATAATTTGCCACTAATTTCATAAAAGCGCAGTCTTTGTCGAAGTCCCATAGTTATGTTGGCATTCTTCTTTATTTATTGCGATTTGCATCAATTTTTTTTTTAATTATTTATTTAAACTTTTGCAACATTATAAGATTTCATGGCGGACTTAATGCCTGAGGCATTTTCTACCAGTCAACCTTAGGGTGGTGCTGAGATATCATGGTAAGTGCAATGATATTATATGTGTAGATACGTTGCCTGCCCTCCGTAGTGACTAGAACAAATCCAGGTGCTTTATTGCCATTGCCTTAACCTCACTCAGTCACACGTCAGTCATTGTAACGTCCTCAGAACAATAACTAAAGCATATTGTTCTGAGGTCACGTCAATACGATCGTTACCGTTATAAGTTTTTGTGTTGTTATTTGGATAAAAGGCCTTCCTGTGCATACAGAAATTGTAAAAATTATACTGCAACCATGAAACAAGATTTTTTTAAATGTCACTCGTAATTATTGTAAAAATAAAATTAAAATAGAAATTTTCATTTAGTGAGGACATTTGCACTGTTGCCAATTCGATATGCATGAGTGAGACGCGTATACTTTGTGAGAGGGAGACGTTTCTGTAAGAGTGAAAGAGTGAAAACAATGGCGGCCGAGATGGCGCATAAATTAAATGAGCTCATTGGTCAAATCAACTACCCTAAAGAGTATACAAAAGTTAAAATATATGTTTATCACTTTTTAACAATAGGCTAATGATATGATTGCATTTATTTTCTTTCCCTTTCGACGTGATTACGTCATAGAAAAAATTTTGCCATTTTTAAATGCAATTTGTTCAGGTGTAAGTCTATATATAAAAGGTCATTGGGTAAGTGCATTTATTTTCGGTATCAAAAAGTGGAAGAGAGCATGAAAATAATTTTAACTTGTAAATAACATACTAAAAATAAACATATATATACAAATTCACAAATACATAAATAATTATACAAATATATAAATACATACATACATACATACACTTCATAATATATATTAGATAGGACGTTACTGAGATGATTCTGCCATGGTTTTATCAAACAGGAACATGTGGACTCTCTTTTTGAATGCATCACGACTCGTAGCCATCCTGATTTCCTGAGGTAGCTCGTTCCACAGGAGTATGGACTGAATATAGAAGGACTAATAAACAAAGCCAGACGAATGGGAAGGAGAGAAAAGGAGAATGTTATTTAAAGACCTGAGATTCCTGTCGTGAGAGGTGCAGAGATATTGGAAATGGGGAGTAAGGTAGGAAGGAGCTTTTGAAGAATTAAGAAAGGAAAAAAGTGTAGTAAGGGCACGCAATCATATCTGCTGACAAATGGGTAACCATTTCAGATCAGACCTATGCTTTGAGATGTGGTCGTATTTCCTCAGGTTAAAGATAAATCGAATACCATTGTTGAGCAGTGTGTCAAGCTGGCATTTAGATCGTAATAACACACATCACCATAGTCGATCATGGGAAATATTAAAGACTGCACTAGCATTACCTTCGTCACGAAGGGTAAAAAGTTTCTCAAGCGGATTAAAGAGCGCAAAGTCCAGGTTACTTTTTGGCTAACACTAGCTAACTGAGACTGCTAGCTGAGTGTGGAATCAAGATGTAGGCCAAAATTTTTACAGAATTACTAAATGGAATAATCGTTCCGTCGAACAATATTGGCTCAAGAGAATTCAGCTTCAATTTACTCATCGATCGCAAGCTGCCAATAAGTATCGATTGACGGCCACACCAAACTTACGAGACCAGTCGTTAATGGCGTCTAGATCCCGATTCAGTCTTTCAATGGCGTCCGGCAAGTCGTCTACACGTGCTTGGTAGTAAAGCTGAAGGTCATCGGCGTACAGATGATACGAACACTGAAGGTGGTGTGTGATGAAGTTAATAAATATTGAGAATAATAAAGGAGAAAGAATACCGCTTTGTGGAACGCCAGCGTCCAAGTTACACCAACTTGATGATGTCTCATCAATGCGAACCGACTGCTGACGCTCTCGAAGATATAAAGAGAACCATTCATGTACCTCAGATGAAACCATAAGATGGGAGAGGATAGAAAGGAGAACGTCGTGACTGACGGCATTTAAGGCATTTGAGAAATCAATAAGTACCAAGATTGTGACTTTGGTATCCTCCATACCTTGCCTATAATGTTTTTTTTATTATTCTACTACAGGTAAGCGCTTGGCATTCATCTCACCTGATGGTAAGTGATGATAAGGCCGAAGGTGGAAGCACGCTTTACCCGGAATTCTCAACCACTGAGCAACTGGCTATCTTATCTCAAACTGTCGGAACACAACAATGCTATAAACATCGTTGTTATGGCGACAGACTTAGATAAGATGGTGGTAGCTAGCCAGGCGGACTTAACAGCCCTACCACCAACCAAACCGAGCACACGAAGTTGTAACCCCCGCTGGGAATCGAACCCGGGACCTCTGGGTCTGAAACCGATGGCTTAGCCACTAGACCACAGAGGCGATTAGAAATGTCGCCAGTGACTTTAAGGAGATCGGAGACTGTGCTGTGCCCGGGCCTGAAACCAGACTGTACTTTTACAGTCTGGTTTCAGGCCCGGGCAAGTTAGTTAGTCCTAGTTAGTCCTATTGACCTAAAGAGATAGACAAGAACGTCCATACAAACCATTTGTTCCAATTCGTAGAGCGTCTCAAGATGGCGTCCCAAATAGATTGTCTACTACCAGAGGGGACACAACTTTTGTGCCTTCAATACTTTGTCATCTCGGCGAATGTACAAGATACACGAAGTGTGGGAGCGAGAAACCATTATCAAGTTTAAATCGCCCGAGAGCAAAAGAGACAGTGAGTGAAGTACCGATATGTCAATTTTTTCTCGTGAGTAAGAGGCCATAGCGTCCCAGTCTGTTTTAAATCGCGCATCGCGCAAAGAATATTAAATGTGCAATTATGGTGACATGTTCTGTACGTGAATGTGACGTTACAGGACGAAATAACACTAATCAATACACTTTAAATTTCACCAACACAATGTAGGTACTTATCTTTTTTGTCACGTCTCCGAGCCGTCATTGTGTATCTTGTACATCCTAAATCTATGCTTTACAGCACTGGAATATGACAGATCGCCCATACTTCAACTATGAAATCACCCTGACGTAGATAACATATTGACACTCGTCATGACGTAGATAACATATTGACACAAAAAAACTCAAAATACCAATCTGGTTGAAAAACAATTAAAACAACTTAAAATATTTTTTTAAAACAACACAATATGTCAGTGCTCCTCAGTCACATATTTTACCTACAACCAGTTTGTATGGGAACATCTGTAGGTTTTTAGTCTATGATTGTAGAAGCCGTGGCACAGAAATGAAAAAATATCTTTTCTATTCTATTACGATATAACCTACCTATTATTGACTTGAATAACAATTAATTTCACTTACTTGACAGCTGAGTTGTTGTAAACGTCTAGAGTACACTTTGTCATGAAATGAAGACTTGTTTTCGCCGCTCCGCACGCGCGCAAGCCGTGTGAATGTCTAAGTCACACTAAAGCAAGGTGCCGAGTCGACTCCGCAGATGAGTGGAACATAGTGCGTGTGCGGAAGGCCCTATCTAGTGTAACGTATACACCGCTGGTTAGTCCTTACTAACGAGGTTGTTTCCGTAAATAAACCTCGAAAACTGTTTATCAACACAGAAAAGAAAGAAATAGAAAACTTTAGACAGAAACGGAAGAATGGATATGGGCCGACAATGGGATGGCTCGGAAGGATTGGATATCTTTGGCAAGGGTCGCACATAGGCTTTACGCCATTGGGAGGGGAATTGGCTTGAGTCAAGGGAAAAGTTAATTATGTGGGTAATGGGAGAAATTATGTAGTTTAAGATCGGGACAATCATACGCCGACTGATACCATCATGACCCACGGCCCCAGATCTGATGGACAGGATAATCATTTTGATTTCATCCGCAGTAATAGAAGAAAAATGAAAATGCTCAATATTGGGACGAGACAGACTTGCAATATAATCCACCGTTTGACAAAGGATTGAACGATCCGTACTAGTAGAAGTAATGGTGAAATGTAGGTTTATATCATCCAACGAAATTGTGTTAGGGAGAATAATATTACGCGTTTTGCCAATACCTAGCGTTCCAAAGGAACTATTCGTACCATAGACTGACGATGCTTAGGTGCCTAAGGATTAAGCATTATTGAACGATTTATTTAAAAAAAATACTGCCTAGGTATATTAGTTTTTCAAAGCTCCATACGTTTTGATCGAAGTACCTATAACATATTGTAATGGAACAGTTAGATTTTTATCATGAGTTTAGTGATGATCCCATTGTAAGTGTTGTGCAAAATAATGAGCACAAATTATCCTTGAAGTGATTTTAGTGATTAATAAAAGAGTGTAAGTATTACGTCTTTTACGAGCCAACAGCCAACAGCTTATCTGGTGGAAAGCAATTACCCCCATGCCCCCATGGACATCCTCAATACCAGAGGCGTTACCTGCTGTAGTCTACTCAAACCACTACTATAAAAACTTAGACGTGTGTATGTTTGCAATGAAACCGCCTAATGATTTTAATGAATTTTACTCCATGATTGTCCAAATGTAGTTTGTTTATTTCCTGTGCAGCTTATCTCGCATAATGATGGCGCCCAGCTTGGACACGCCGTCTTGGTACTCGCTCTTGCCGAGAGGTGGGGTGGCGGACGTCGTCTCTGTCAGGAGAATTCACAAAATTAATTAATAAATTAACTAAGATAGAACTGGAAGGAAATAGAGGAGATCTTTTCCCAGCAGTCGGACTCTATAGGTTGCGTAATAAAAAAAATCATTAATAACTAATATCAAGGACTGTACTCGCTCTTGGCAACAAAATTATGTCGATCCATTCGATTATGTAAAAAGAAACCAAAAGCGCGTGGCTCGCTTTCATTCCATTAATACGCAGATTTTTTGCACTGGATCTTAACTGGGCGTAGCGTCTGGGTCGTCGTGGGGCGCCCGCTCCCCCTGCTCCCGCTAGCTTGAATACCGTCCTTGGAGTATTGCAGCTTTCCAGGGTTGATATATTGGGTCTTTATAATTGTCTAGCTCCCCTCGCCCCCGCTTGGTTGGACATTGTCGCTCACTCTCCCTGCCTCGAATTGGTTAGAATCGTCCTTGAAACGGCCTTCCTGGGTTAAGAAATGTTGACAAAAAACCATACCGCACTTCGCTCATGGATCGCTCGCTCCTCCTGCTTTGGATTGGTTAGAAATAATCCTAGAAACGGTCTTCTAGGGTATAGATATATTGACAAATAACCTTACCACACACTTTGCTCGTGGGTCGCTCGCTCTTCCTATCTTAGCTTGGTTGGACATCGTCCTAGGAACCACCATCCAGGATTTAGATATGTTGACAAAAACCCTACCGCACTACGTCTGTGGATCGCTCACTCCCCCTGCCTTGAATTGCTTGGACATCGACCTAGGACCTCCTTGGGTTCAGATATATTAAGAAATATTGACAAAAAACCTTTCCACCCGATATCGTCTAGGAGCAGGTTTCCCGGGTAGATAATACTTATTGCGTCTTAGACATGTTGGCTAAGAACCTCACGGCATTTCGCCCGTGGGTCGCCCACTCCCCCTGCCTAGGCTTGCTTAGACATCGTCTTGGGTTCAGATTTATTTGGATTTGACAAAAAACCTTACCGCATTTCGCCTCCGGGACTCCCTCTTCCCCTGCTTTCCTGTGTAGACATATTGGGATCTAAATAACTTGACAAAGACTCACCGCACTTGGCCCGTGTGTCGCTCCCTCCTCCCGCGCCCGCTTGCTTGGACATCGTCCTGGGCGCCGCCTTCCTCGGCTTGGGCCCGACGCGGCACGGGTCGCCGGGCAAGCGCATCGGCTGCGCGCACGGCCCGGTGCCGCTCTCGTCTGCGGCACGCTGGAGACCCTCGAACTTGGCACCTGGACCTGTACGAATAGGGTTGATATACAGACATACATATAACCACGGCTATTAACCCCGAAGGGTTAGTCAAAGATTATGCAACGAGGACCGCAAAAGCAGTCTTTTGCCATAGTTCACGTTCACCAAATAACCACTGCATATATGTTCAGCGATCGTAATGTGGAATCTCCTGGGCCCAGCAGTGGCTCCCTTATAGACTAATGATGTTGATAATGAAGATCTATTTTAAAATCTATATACATTGTACGTCAGTATTGGGGGACTGAAGCACTATAAAACTGGAAGTACATTGCGGACTCCGTCACTTTACCAGACTAAAGTCCAAAATCCCCCCAAAGTCGTCTATTTGGTACGGGCACGTACCCGGTCGGGCGGTGCGCTTCATACGATAATTTCTGAAAACTGTTAAAGCGACGGTGATCTCAGTAGTACATACTCGTCCATACATATAATTAAACGACTAATATCACAGCGTGACAGGTCTCACCACCTGTCAGATGGTGAGCCCATCGCCGTTCTATGCTGTTGGATGTAATGTGCAGTATTTAGTCCGATAGTCGCCTTTTACGACACCCAAGGGAAGGGAGGGGGTGGTAGTATTCTTTCACCGCTAATATATGAATAATATAACAAAACAGTAAAAATGTTTTGTCAAATAGGATTTGAAATTGTAGAAAACCGGGTAAATACCCGTTTTTCTGTAATGTAAAAGTGATTAGCTTCTATCGATTCTATCGATCGTTATGGCAATAGTGTTAAAAGATGCGGATGCAGGCGAGAAGTGCATTTGAATCGGAATTTCGAAAATCTAAGTGAAGCGCTAAGGCGTCCGATGAATTAATTTCACTTTGGTTGTAAAAGAAAAGAAAATGTTATTCTCTGTGGTGTGCAGTGTTTGTGACCTGCAGGTGGTCCCTTTAGATTTGGAATAGTATAAAAACGGGTATTTCCGTATATAAAAGTGATTGATGTAGCTTCTATGATTATTGACCGATCGTCATGGTAATGGTGTTAAAAAAAAGCGAATGCAGGCGAAAAGTGCATTCGAGTTGGAATATCGAAAATCTAAGTGAAATTCACCGAGCGCCTTGGCGCTTCATGAATGAATTTTATTTAGGTTGAAAAAGAAAAGAAAATGTTATTCTCTGTGTTGTGCAGTGTTTGTGACCTTTAGGTTAGGTGGTCCTTTTTGATTATAATTGTAGAAAAACCTTTTATTTCCTAATATGTATAGAATTTATTTAGCTTCTATGATTATTGACCGATCGTCACGGTAAAGATGTTAAAATATATTCATTTTCAATGTTCCGACTAACAGTAACACCCTAACTACTAACCCCCCCCCCCCCCCCCCCCAGAAAAAATCATGGATCCGCCCTTGATAAAAGCATGCGTAGGATGTCTTTATTAAATATTTTTGCTTTAAATCCCGTTTAAATTTAGTAAAAGTAGAATACACAATAGATTAATTCGGTGGTATATAGACGGTGACATTCGGAAGATCCCACCAGAAATACCCTGCTTTCACATTGTAACTATCGACGATATTCGGTCACTGAAACATTGGACCGAATATATCATACGCAAAATAAATACATTCTGTCAATAGTTACCGCTCTCGCAATAGTCCACTTGGTAGGTAGTCTTATTGCGGTCCCTGTCGATGCGCTGCTTGAGCTCGGGCGAGGCTTCATTCTGCAGGATGCTGTACAGCATTGGGTACTTCGACTGGAGCTGAGACCACAGGGTTAGAAAGATTAAAGTAGGTACGTTTTTGACTCCTTCATTTATTGTATTTTACAAGTTTTGGAAAATTTGCAGCTCTAAATTAAAAATAGATTTAAACAGTGCAAAAATATATCAGCTAACAGCACTTTTTACTTTTTTTTATAAGTACTTTTGAGAACTTTTTATGAAAAGGTGATTTCGTTTGTAGATCTGTGTGTGTCAGTTATGTAGGTAGGCACTTAGGCACCTAGTAACTGCTTAACTACTCTAGTGTTTCGTCACGTTTCACACGCACGTTTTACTATAGGCTGGACAAATTCATACGTGACACTCCCATCCCATGGCCTGCGGGACGGGGGACGAAAGGTTGCGGGGCGGGAAAGAAGAGCGCGGGTGGTGGGGCCGCGTAGTAGAAACGTCAGTATGTTGCGGGGCGGGAAAGAAGAGCGCGGGTGATAGGGCCGCCTAGTAGGAACGCCAGTAGGTTGCGGGGCGGGAAAGAAGAGCGTGAGCAGTGAGGCCGCGTAGTAGGAACGTCAGTTGTATACAGATGTCACCCCTCCCCCGTTGCCCGCAGACCATAGAACTGTCACGTACTAATTTGCCAGACTTTAGCTACTAATACATTATGATATGAGGATATATAGATATTACAATGAGGTGATACTAAGAAACCTAAAAAACCTTAGAAAACCTCCAGGGTTTGTTCCCAACCTACTCTTTGCCTCTCGAACACCCAGTTTGGTATGCTATAAGGGCTCACAGTAATTCTTTTATAAAAATAAATAGTGTTTCGAACGAATAAGTTACCTTATCCAAGAACGCGTTGGGTTGGTCATATCGAGACGACGAAGTCTCGGGGCTGGCTGCCACCCTCACTGGAAACAATTTTGGGTCTAACAGAGGTCCCATAATCTGTAATTCATAAAAATATACATAAATACGTGTACTCACGACTATTTATACCCTAGGGGTAAATCAGGGACCTGGAAACGAGGACCGCAAAAGCAGTCCACTGCCACAGTCCACGTTTAGCCAAAAAACAACTGTACAAGTGGTCAACGTGACAGGTCCTGGTGAGTGGGCTCACCGCCCATCGCCGTACGTGCAGTCTTTGGTTCGTTAGTCGCCTTTTACGACACCCAAGGGAAGAGATAGGTTGGTAATCTTGGTAGTATTCTATTAATGAGCCACACAGCTCAATTCATAAAAAGCCATAAATTTATATTCCTACGTTGTTCAACCTGTATGTCTTGAATAACATGGGTCTACCATTACACCCCCAAATATTTGATTCAGTGAGTATTCCGAATGAAAAGACAACATAAGCTCTAATCTTCTACTACTAGTTATTTTAACTGTAGCCCTGTAGGTTATTGACTTGACTCTGGTCTTAGCTTGTGGCGGCCCCGGATCGCCCTGGTGTCATGTGAGGAGAAGTGCAAGAGTTTTGAGTAGGATGCCCCTCAATCTTAGCTTATCTTATTCTCGGTGCTTTTTCTTTATAAAAGAAGGAGGCAAACGAGCGGGCAGGTCACCTGATTGAGAGTAATCACCGCCGCCCATGGATACCCGCAAAACCAGAAAAATCGCTGCCGCGTTGCCGGCCTTTAAGAAAGGAATAGGAATTGTGAGGGGGGGAGGGCCTCCGGAACACTCACTGGTCGAATGAAACACAACAGCACCTAGTGCCATTATTGTGCCGAATATTCGTGAGAGGGTGTGGTATTACCCGGGTGAGCCGCTCTACCACTCAGTCTGTGTCACTTATACCACCCAGGTCACGTGGAGAGTCTTAATGGTAAACCTACGGACGCGAGTAACTTTAATCCCCGGTGCTTGCCGTACGGGGTCCTAAGCCATCCCCATGGCAATGAGGTTTTTAGTGGTAAGACCCTTTCTCCGTCGTTTTTCCGACTGGGCGGGGGAGAGAATGAGAGTTCCACATAACCCGAGGTCGCCCCAGGCCTCGGTAAATGCGTAAAGCATTTTACCTGGTTAAAAAAACAGTTACTCCTCATTGGCGGGTGAGTACTACATCTGCATCTCACTGTCACTGGGCGCCGTGGTATGCGTAATGACCTCTCTTCACATCGGCAGATGCGCAAATCACCCCCCTACACGTCGGCCGATGCATTCGCAGATGACGTCTGCGGATGCGTGTGCCGATTTGAAGAGGGAGCATTATACTTTGACATGTAATCACGACTATTATCCCTTGGCAGTGAGGACCACAAAAGCAGTCCTCTGTCATACTTAGTCCACTTTTCAAATAGCGCCTGCATATGTGCTCAGCATGACAGGTGGTGAGCCAATCGATGTTCTATGCTGTTGGATGAATGCGCAATGTTAAGTCCGTTAGTAGCCTTTTATAACACCAAACAAAGGGAAGAGAGGGTGTTGTAGGTAATTACATTTACTCCAGTATAAAGAAGGTGACTTACTTCATTCCTGCTCCATCCCCCATCTTTCCCTGGAGGCAGTTGGGGGGCCTCTCCCCCCGCGTACTGAGGGCATCGGCAGTCTGGTGGCCTGGTATGCTGCATGCATGCTTGGTAGAAGGCTAGCTCTTGCCCGGATAGTTTGGGGACACTACAAATGCAAACGTGATGACGACATTTTTTACTTAATACATACTTACACTCGTGACTATTTCCCCAGAATGGTTAGTCAGAGACTAGGCAATGAGGACAGCAAAAGCAGTCCTCTACCATAGTCCACTTTTCACCAAATAGCGACTGCACATGTGCTCAGCGTGACCGGTGGTGAGACCATCGCCGCTCTATGCTGATGGTTGTATGTGCAGTCTTTAGTCCGTTAGTCGCCTTTTACGACATTCAGGGAAAGAGAGGGGGTGGTAGTATTCTTTCACGGTGTGTTTGTTTTTCACCACTAAAAACAATGTCTTATAGAGAAAATGCCATGAATCATTAAGTATTTTGCGTGTGTACGCTTCCGTTTTTTGTGGCTGTGTCACGGTCACGGATTTGGTTGCCAAGTGTCCGGCTTTAGATGCACATGTCCGGCTTTTTACACTCGTGTTCGGACAAGTATATAGAAGTCCGGCCTGTCCGGCTTTTGTTATACTTTTGGTCAAACCCGTCGCGCTCGCCAAAAGATGGCGAACGAAAGCATCAAGATTTAGGGCAAGATGGTGGTAGCTAGGCAGACGGACTTAAAAGAAGCCCTAGGACCAACCAAACCGAGTAGGTACAAACTTGGTTCAAGCATGTACAGTCACGAGTACAAATATATAAACACTTTGACTCTTATTCATATGTTTGTTAATAATATGTTTACTAATAATATCAGTAGTCAGTCAATTATCTGTATAAAGGTCGAATTTCGTCTGCTGGGCGACCATTCGTATTAGATGGTCGTTGATGTAGTGTATAAGTAGTGTGTAAGTGTAAGTTTTTGTGTATACGTGTACCTATGTAATATGTTTAAGTGTGTATTGTTGTTGCTTTGTAGTTGTGCTCCCTCCCACACTAAGGTGTTCGCGGAAGACCAGCGTCAGGTTTTCCTATAAACTAGGATTCCTGACATCATGCTGAGCGGGCACCTGTTAGTGCCACTTATTTTGTTTCTTTTTAAATTTTAGATGTAATGATTTGTGTTGTGTCACTAATAAATGTTTTCTATTCTATTCTATTCCATTGTATTAAGAGTTACAATTGTCTACATATTTTTGCTCTTGACTGTACCCTCCGCAGGAAATCGAACCCGGGACCGCAGGGTGCTTTGGGTCTGAGATCGGTGCTCTAACGTCTAGACCACATAGGCGGTTAAAAAACGTAATAACTCTTATTGTACACGGAAAGAAATTATTAGTTGGGTTTACCATATTTCAACAAAATTTTAGGGTTAATATAGCACCTACTCTTGAGTTTTGTTGAATGAACAAAAACTGTATTGTTGATCAGTTACGGTAATTTGAACTTATTACATATATCTTTTGTTGTTTAAACGTATTTATTTTGTAAATTTAACTTTAAAAATGGTTATTTCAACAACTTGAACAGTAAAATCAACAATTACGTATTGAATTATGCATGAATTGTTACGCCAACATGTACAAATAGGTAAAACAACTGTTTTCATATTAACAAAAACTTTTCTGTGAAAACAACAATTTGTTCATGTTGCTTTAACCCATCACTTTGTTAATTCAACTAATGTGTCGCCAACCCGTGCAAAATGAACCTTTTTGTTCTATCAGTGTATAGGGAAACTCGTGTTCCCCTGGACCTAGAGGCCAACACAGCGCGTCATGGGCTATTATTTATTCTGTGGCACGGGTTACAAAATCCAGATCCAAAGTGTCCATGGGACCCATATATAAGGTCACATTTTATTAACTGCAAATATTTTGACAAAACATATAATTATATCAGAGAATTTAATCCTGGCATTTAAAAAAAATGAGGCTATTTCTTTTTCTAAGAAAAAATCCTGTAATCAAATCAAATTGAGTAAAACTACGGGCGCGTGTAAGCGGTGTAGGCATTACGGCCTCTCTGTTTCGGCTCCTTTGAATTTAAATTACCGAAAGTGCTTAGGGGCCAGAGCAGACATGCTACTTTCAGCAGCGGCGATCGGCGAATTAGACGATTTTTAGAAGCTGAATGCAGCGACTGAATCGCTAAAACTTGCGATTCCGATACTGCAATCGAACGCAGAGAGTCGCCAAAACGCGATGCCAGTCGATGCTAAAAGTATTATGTGTGTGGTGTCTCTAAGAGGTGTTTTTTCATAAAAATAGTTTATTTATGTTGTTGAATTTATCCTCAAAATATTTGCGGTGTTGTTAGTGTGAGAGCAAAGGGTAAAACTTTTGAATCGAGTCGCCTGAATCGGGGGTGGGGTGGGGGTGGAGAAGGTAGGGGGAGGGAGGAGGAGTACCCCCCCACTTACCCCCCCTGCCACCAATAAGTATTTTTTAAGTTATGTTAATTTCTGTATTTTGAGGTTATGATTGTATCGTAGTAAAACTTTTGAATCGAATCGCCATAATTGATGGGGAAAGGGGAGGGGAGGAATAAGGAGTGCCCCCCCCCACTTAACCCTCCTGCCGCAGACAAGTAATTTTTAAGTTATGTAAATTTTTTTAAAATATGGAAATTTACAAAAATGTCGTTTCTGGCGCTTGGCCATAGCTTAGATGAATGATTGGTCTCGCTGCGGACGAGCGCAGCGAGACCAATCATTCATCTAAGCTCTAAAGATTGACTACCAATTTAATTTTGTATACAATGTAATTAGATGGTATATTTGCTGTAGCCTACTCCGGGACGCGGGCATAGATGTATGAGTACGTATGTACTTATCCCAACTAGCAAAATTTCCTCTTACACACATCCCAAGAGTATAATTTTACCAGTCTTATAGTACTCCGATAGACTGCTATAAGTGTGGATTTGGGCGCACTTAATAAGTCTATTTACCCTTAAATATATCTTAAAATGGTCTCGAGAAGTGTGTTTCCAATCTTACAAAATTCTTGTTGATGCTTTAATAATACCAAACAGACTTACAAATGATTTACAAAGGCATTCTTTATGGGCATTTACCCTTATAATGCACTTACTAATGCTGTTCTAAGTGTGATATTACTTGTAGTGCTCTTTGCGAGCTTTTAGTAAGACATGTAATCAGATGTAATCACAGTCCGCCGAAAGGATTGTCAAGTGCTCGTGAAACTTTTCTGAATAATAAGAAGAGTATTAAAAACGTAAGTATTATGTACTGTCCTGTTTAATTTACTTTACTACAAAATGTGTAAGTATAATTTCATGTTTATTACGCATTACTAACTGTTATTTAATTGCGAAGTTAATTTTATCGAGTATTTTGAAATAACAATCACAATATTTTTACGGGCCATTTCAACAATGTATCTTTAATAATAAAAAATATTATATTAAAAATGAAAAATATGGAAATGTCGCCATTATCACCAATCATGCCTTATAGTGGCTTTAACAGAACCAATATAAGTGCATTACCATTGTTTAAGGTTTACACCGCACTTCTAAAATCAAATTCAACCCCATTTTTTAATCCACGCGGCCATTGCTCATAACCTTTAGGGTTCCTTATTAAAGTAAAAGTAGGCAAAAAGACAAACAGGGAAGTTCCTGGTCGACCACCTTTTGACTTTTTTGCAATGCATTAGAATTCTAATTGCAATTATCTAGTTTCTAAGACATTTGACGTGCTAGTACTCTTTACTATCTTTTACAACAGTCACTTCTAAGATCGAGTAATCTTACAAAATGCATTCATAAGAGTTTATTAAGAATCAAGGGTAAATTAGGCTTATAAAGTGCGCATATAATACTACTGTTCTTACAAATGTTTTATAAAGTAAGCTTATACACATCTTTAAGAATAAGTTATAAGTAACAGACGACGATATCTAACAAAACACTTAGTAGAGTCACTTCTAAGATTGAGTGGTCTTACAAAGTGCACGTATAAGTGTTAATTAAGACTCAAGGGCAATTAGGCTTATAAAGTGCGTGTATAATACTATTGCTCTAATAAACATTATATAAAGTTTGCTTATATACGTCTGTAAGAATAAGTTATAAGTGTAACAGCCGATATCTAATAAAATACTTTGATAAGTTACTTTTAAGATTAAGTGGACTTACATAGTGCATGTATAAGTGTTAATTAAGAATTAGACTTACAGAGTGCGTTTATAACACTACTGGTTTTATTGATGTCATTTCTGGTTTTCTTATATACTTCTAAAAGTATTTTTTACAAGTATATATGCTCTTATAGCTTAAATAGACTTATGATATGCCATTATTAGAGTCTCTATCTTAATCAGAACGTATATAAAATTTATTTAAGGACATAGCTCTTAAAAGCTTTCGTTTCTAAGGGTATTTTGCTAGCTGGGATGTGTGTATGTTTGATGTATGTAAATAAAGCGAACGTACTCAGCTACTCTTCCCGCCCCGCCCCCGCCTGCGCCCGGCAGGTTTGGCCACAGGTAGTCCTTCCTATAGGTAGTCAGGTAGTGATCCATGTTTGAGTAGTTCTTTATTTACGCTTACAAATTTACATTACTACAGGGAATTTTAGGTTGTGTTTGCCGAACAGTTTGCATATTTCACTCGGGTCATTTTACACACGGAGTGTTTTGGGTGACTGTCAAATGTTGACAACCGTTGTCATCTAGATTATTTTTTTTCTTATTTTTTTTTGAGATTAAAAACTTTTCTTCCATTGTCAATGGTGATTTTAAGGTGATTTTTATGAAGTACATTATCAAAAAGTAAAAAACTGTAATAAGGAGGAGTTCGATGGCGAAGCGGCTAAGGTGTTGTGCGATTTTGTCAGTTAAGCAACTTTCGCTATGCCAGGTTATTGGATGGGTGAACAAATTAAAACTACTCTTTAATGCTGTGGAAGCACGGGCCGCATGGTCTGTGTGCGGAAGGCACGTAAAGCTGTTAGTTCTAGTTGTTGTCTTATGATGACAGTCGTTAAAATCCCACCATAGCAACATTAGGTTATTTAAAGAAGAAAATATTAAAAATAACCCAAAGTCATTCTGGTCTTTCATTAAAAGTAAACGTGGAGGAACCAGCTCATTTCCGATGGCTATGACTGATGGAGTAACCACATCAACCAACGGTCCAGAAATTTGCGATCTCTTTGCAAACTACTTCTCATCAGTATATTCTCTTATCAATGATACCCATGACCTCGACGCTAACTCTAGTTTTCTTAGTTCCTTGCGTCTTAATAGTCAAAGTCTATCTAATCTGATCATCGACCGCATTGCATTGCATTTTTAAAAGCAAGCATCCGCTTTTAAAAATGCAACACCTTGATATTCGGAAAGGGTGCAGGACCAGACGGTACCTATTCCCCTATTTTTGTTTCAACGTGCTCTGGTAAGTCCACTTTTAAAAAGAATTAATATATCTTTAGCTACTGGTGTATTTCCTGCCCAATGGAAGAAGGCGAAAGTGCTTCCGGTTCATAAATCAGACAAAAAAGATAATTTTTATTGTTGAAATTTTGCATTCACAATGCTATATAGATATAGGATAAAATGAGCAGTGGACCGGCAATCCAAAGGTCGTGGGTTCGAATCCTACTCGAGCTTCCTGAGACTGGTTGATTTTTTTCTAGTAAACATTTTATCCTAAAAAAGATAATGTCTCTAATTACAGACCCAGACTTTTGTTTTGCCAAAATTTTTGAATCTCTGATCTGTCCCTATCTTCAGCTGCATCTTATATTATATCTAACTGTTCACCAGCATGGTTTTGTAAGTTCCCGATCTACAGCCACAAACTTACTTACTTTTGGAGAGTCAGTTTTTCAAGCAGTCGATTTCAATTCGCAATACGACGCCATTTACATATATACTCGAATAGTATTCGCGAAGAAAAATACGGATATTTTTACAAGGAAAAGGGAAAAATGTGGTTTCCGAACAAGATATCCATTTATACTAACTATACCACCTTCCGCTACACCTGCTTCACCAGGAATAGTTACAGTATGTGCATTAAGTTATACATTTTACTCCCGGAGCCGATTCACAATCTACTATTTGCAAAGTTTAAGCGCTTCATTTTTAGAATCCTGGTTGAAAATTGCTTTTACGACACTGATGAATTCATAAGATTCTGCCGTGATGGACATATTAGGAAAATGGCAAATAAACTGTGACCCTTTGTGCTTGTTTCTGTGTTTCAAGCGAATAAATGGTAATTAATAATTATATTTATGCTAATTGATATGTCTGATTGTCTTTTTTGTATTGCTAAAAGTATTTTAAATTAATTATTCATATAAATAATTGTAGGAATATAGAAATTCTATTATTATGATATATTTTACTAATTCTGATTTGTTTACTATGTTAATATTTCAACTAAAATATTATGATCAAGATTAAGCATGACCATAAAAAAAAAATTTGCTTATCGAGAATTCGGTAAAACATGCAAGTGCTGTAAATATTACATTAAGAACCAAAAACGTACCACGTTTTCTGCAAATAAAATATCTTTATCTCTAACTTTATACAGATCTAAGTAAAGCTTTTGATAAAATATCTCACTCCATTTTGATACAAAAGCTTTCATGCTACGGTGTCACTCGACCTTTGCTGAATTGGTTTTCGGATTACCTTGCAGGTCGTAAATTTTATGTAGTAGTCAATGGATTCCAGTCAACAATACATATAGAAACTTTTCCACTCTCACACCAATTACGAGTATCTAGCCCTCAGAACAATAACCTTTAGTTATTGTTCTGAGATCTAGCCCAAGCATTAGTGATTTAGTTATTATTCTGAGAGTCCAAATTAAGCTTCTTTTCAAAACTTGTTTTAATTGGTTAAATAACGGATAACATACCTTACCTACTTCATAAATATCAATTTGGTTTCCAAAAAAGAAATCTACCTTTCATGCCATATACAAAGTTCTTAAAGAAGTATGCGAGTCATTAAATGATAAAACTGCATGAGTGTATTGGACTATTCTTAGACATGCCTAGGGCATTTGACTGTGTTAGTCTAAATCTAATAGAAAGTTATCTAAAGGAGGGAACAATTTACAGTAATCGATTCGTATAATAAAACTAGCAAAACTTTTGAAGAGGTTAGATCCAAAACTAAAAAAGTAACGTTAGGTCCGCCACAGGGAAGCATTCTTGGACCTCTTCTCTTTTTTATTAGTTTATGTAAACGAAATGCCAATTGTCACAGATACTTGTGTGGTGTTTGCTGATGATGCGACAAACTTCATCCCGGATACTTAAAGAAACAAAACTATATTTGAAAATCACATTAATCAAAGATTACAAACCACTCTAAACTAGCTAAAATCTTTAAAATGAAATGTCAATCGAACAAAAACAAAATTCATTGAATTCAGAAATTACAAGTCAATGTCTCAAGTTAAATATTTTTGAACGCAATACCAAAATAAGTGAAGCAGATCAAATAAATTTTCTTGGAGTCACCATCGATGCTCACTTAACCTCTGAAGGACGACATGGCATTACCTCTGAAGGACGGCATGGCATTAATTAATGCTATATGTACATAAAAAAATACCTACCCAACATTCGCAAAAAGTAAAAAAGTAATCGTTTGACCAAGTATCCCTCCGGATCACGTGCCTTCTGGTCACTCGCCAAGGCTGCTGAAAACAACTTTTGTCGGTCCAGCCTCCCTCCACTTCGTACATCTGAAACTGATTTGGCCCATAGTGCAAAAGAGAAAGCCGATCTTTTGGGACGCACTTCGCCTCAAACTCGACATTGGATGACAATGCCACCAAATATCCTGCGGCAAAAAAGTTCTATGCCAGAGATTCGCTTTACACAAAAGGCAATTAAACGTGAACTCTCTGCCCTTGACATCCGAAAGTCGAGTGGGCCTGACGGTGTACCTGCAGTGGTACTGAAAATGTGCGCTCCCAAGTTGACACCGCGGTAATAGCACGTCTATGTCGATTGTCCTACCAAGTCCATAGTGTTCCGTCTTCGTGGAAATTAGCTCTTGTGTACCTGATTCCTAAAAAGGAGATCGAACAGACCCTTCGAACTACAGGCCCATAGCAATCACATCCCTCCTCTCAAAGGTCATGGAGCGTATCATCAACAAGCAGCTCCTAGGATATCTCGAGGATCGCCAGTTGATTTCCGACCGCCATTACGGCTTCCGTCATGGGCGGTCAACGCGTAATCTTCTGGTATATCTGGAGTCGACGTGAAGCGCAAGCGGTTAGCTTAGACATTGCAAAGGCATTCGATAGGGTCTGGCACAGAGCGCTTCTCGCAAAGTTACCAGCATACGGAATACCCGAGGGACTATGTAGATGGGTCGCTAGCTTCCTTTGTGGGCGCAGCATTAAGGTCGCTGTCGACAGTTGCTGCTCTGATGTCATTCCCATAAATGCTGGCGTTCCCCAGGGCTCGGTTCTGTCTACCACGCTGTTTCTGCTGCGGATGACAGTACGGGAGACGCCCTGCAAATCGGATGACCTAATGTGCCTCGGACTTTCACAAAGGAGAATCGGCTGCAACTTGTGTCCAAGGTTGAGAACTCCTTGAAACGGGTACAGGAATGGGGTGAATCGAACTTAGTTCAGTTTAACCACTCTAAGACACAGGTTTGCGTGTTCACCGCCAAAAAGGATCCATTTGTCGTAGCCATAAATATGTGTACACTTTAGTACCATGTCACTTTAATCGCTTTGACAATTTATGTATGGCAGTTTAAACAGACATTAAATAGACAAGCCAAGGTACTAAAGTGTATACATATTTATGAACTCGACTGTACCTACAATAATAAATGAGTTTACATACATCTTAAAGCGTTCCGACGTAAGGGCCAATGGGTTACCACAGCGTTGTTTCTTAAGAAAACTTAAAACAGCTGTTAATCTAAAATTATTCATTTTTTAGGATAAGTTCTTGAACAAAAGTTATTTAATATCATGTATACTTTACCCTTCTTTCGGCTTAGTACCCCCTTTCCGACTGCCGTTGTGTATAAATTTAGTCACGCACGTCATTAATGAGGGAACAGTGGCAATGCTGCAATGCAAAAAACCTGGCACCTACTGGCTACCCCTCCCCTGTTCCGAAGAATAAACGAAACTTGGGAGCCTTATTATCATACTTGACAAAGGAAAAGAAAAAGCCGTGTTAAAAATAAAACGAATTACGAAAGTGTCAACTTTGCAAAAGAGACCAACTAAGAAAAAGCAGAGTTAAAAATGAGACGAGTTATGAAAGTGTCAACTTTGCAAAAGAGACCAACTAAGAAAGAGCCGAGTTAAAAATGAGACGAGTTATGAAAGTGTCAACTTTGCAAAAGAGACCAACTAAGAAAGAGCCGAGTTAAAAATGAGACAAGTTAGGAAAGTGTCAAGTTTAAGAAAATGACGAAGTCGTCCTGAGGGCTTTTACAGTTGTACAAAGTCCAAGTAAGACCTCACATGGGGTCTGTTCCCATCTTTGCTCCGGAGCTCCTAAATGCCACCTTGACTCTCTAGAATCTTTGAAGCGTCGCGCGTCGCGCCATTCGACTGGTCAACGATCCCAAACTCACAGACTGGTTAGAACCTCTTGCCAACCGCAAATTGTACACAGTAGTCGCAATAAAAGTATATTCTATTCTATACGATTAATTATCATACCTACTTACTACCAAAGAAAACACCTAGTCTCGAAATCAATTTAGAAAAACAGTTAAGATACTTACTCCTGAATTGACCCGACCGGGAACTAAACCCTCGGGACCTGAGATGGGGACGCGAAAACCGGCGAGCCAACCACTCGACCACGGAAGACAGACATACATCATTTAGCGATATAAAAATTGGTAATTTTTTAAACTCGAAAAAGCCCATTTATAAACATTATTTTTTATTCATTAAATTCTGTGAGCAGACGTAGAGAATCGTAATTAAATCTTGAAACGTTTCAGAAATAGTTAGTGCGATGTCAGTGGTGTTATCTTGTCTAAAGCTACAGAGGATAAATTAAACCAAACACTCAGCATTAAAACTACATTATCAAAGCAACATTTTATAAATGTAAGTACCTAATTTTGTTTTGGAAATAAATAAAAAATATTTTATTTAGTTAATATTTTACAAAACAACAACAAAATTAACATACAACACAGCGTAGTCAGAGCCAATAAGTGTAGATGTAAGGGTCCCTCCAACGGCCGTATCTGGGTTCCTTGCGAGGAGGGCCGAAGGGGTGTTTCTCCAGGACTACCTTGCCGAGTAAGCCATGCACCACGCCATACGTTGTCTCACCCGTACTCACGCGCAAAATGCGGCGGAGTTCCTCTGCAAACGAACGTAGATTATTGTAGTATCTAAAAACCGAATTCGCACTCTAGCCTCTGTGGTCTAATAGTTAGACCAGTGGTCTCAGCGGACCCAGAGGTCACGGGTTCGATTCCGTGCGGGTGGTAGATGAGATGTATCCCCGCGGGATTCATGTTGAGGTGACTTTCCTGTTAAGTGTAGAGAATTAGAGAGTGAAGCCCCTGGGAGTTAAAACTCGGAACCTCCGGATATCATATCAGGTTAACGCTTTACTACTAAGCCACTGAGGTGTACTCCACTAACAAAAAGAAGAACAAAAGACTGTCCTGACTCACTCTGCAAGGAGTCATCGTACTTCGGCCTGATTGACAGCGCAGACGGAGAGCCTGCGTACTTCTCCAGCTAGAGGTGGCCGTACGAGTCGCGCTGACTGGTGTCCGGGATCTGGATGTCGTCCGGTAGGCGACAAATAACGGGCCAATGAAGTTTCCAAGGACAAAAGACTGTCGTGACTCACTCTGCAGTCTGCAGGGAGTCAATCATACTTTGGCCTCATTGGCAGAGCAGACGGTAGGTTCGCGTACTTGTCCGGCTTGGGGTGGCGGTAGGAACCCCGCTGGTCTATGTCCGGGATCTCAATGTCATCCGGCAGGCGACAAATTAGGAGCCTACGAAGTTTCAGATGTTCTTATAAAGTGAGGTACCATGGAATCCAAAAAGAAGGACAAAACTGCCGTGACTCACTCTGCAAGGAGTCGTCATACTTCGGCCTCATTGACAGCGCAGACGGAGGGTCCGCGTATTTCTCCGGCTTAGGATGGCGAAAGGAGCTCCGCTGACTGGTGTCCGGGATCTCGATGTCGTCCGGCAGACGCAGCGTCTGCAGCGCGCGCGCACGACGCGCCAGGTTCACGGACATGAACGGCAGCTCTGAGAAGAAACTGAGGGTTGACTGACAGCTCCGTCGTTAGCATTTTCATAATGAACGCCCTAGTATACAATCATCATCAGCCTATAATCATGCTACTGATAGGCACAGGCCTTCCCATGGAGAGATAGAGCCAAAACCCACCACGCTGGCCTAATGTGTGTTCCGTGTTGGTGGGTAGATAGATATCAATAATTTTAAGCAATTTTTGGGACTTATGGTTTAATTTAATACGCTAAATAAGGTTACTGACTCTGAAAAATAAAGCGAGAAAAACCAAATCGACATTGCATCCTTAATAAAAATGGAGAAGGAACTTATCCTAACTTTGACTTTGGTTATGTGCAAAACGCACACAATAAAATATAATCGAAGCCGTGTGTGAGTTAGGCGGTACTAAATGCTACCAACCCCTCTCTTCCCTTGAATGTCGTATAGTATAAGCCGACTAACGGACTAGATTGCACATACATTTAACAGCATAGAGCGGCGATGGGCTCACCACCAATCACGCTGAGCACATGTGCAGTTGCAATTTGGTGAAAATGGACTATGGCTGTGCATTGCACCTGCTTCTGTGGTCCCCATTGCCTAGTCTTTCACTAACCCTTCGGGGATAATAGTCGTGAATATATGAGTAATAGGTAATAGGTAGCTGGTGAATAGTTGAATAGCTGATTACCCCTCGAACAGTACTTGCACAGGTACTCCGTCCTCTTCAGGTCCTGTACCTCGTTCTCGATGGGCGTGGGGTCGATGTCTTTCGACATGTAGGTCTTCGTGAGTTTCGGGTGGTCTTCAGCGAACTGGGCATCACAAAACGGTATATAAGTACATCAGTTTTTTTGAAAGTGTTGACACTCAAGGGAAGAAATTGGTTGGTATGGTAGTACATTTTAACAGCTCCCAGATATTCTTACACACACACTTTTACCGACTTGCAGTGCGGGGGCATGCCACGTTGTCGTTTTCTATCTAAGTAGATACACCTACCATCGTAACAGTCACCACGCCGTCGCTTTAGGAGTTTGTAAAGGATTTTGGCCTTTAGACTGGCAAAGCGACGGAGTCCGCGACAGTACGTATACTGCTGTAGTTTTTTTTTATCTACTAGGTAAAACTCATTGCTGAGTACCACCGCGTCAGGGGAGACGCGGTGGTGAAATGGGGCTCTTCCCCTAGCTTCCACAGGGGGGCATAGCCACTAAAAACCCTAGTACATCCCATCACTTGCTGCTGAGGTGATCTGGGACCGTCTTTTATCAAATCACTAGAGTTCATCCCATTATTTGTGGTACTTTTTCTTTGTTGTACGAACCAACGATACGAAAGAAGAAAAAGACCCAATGGCCCTTCAGAGGAAACACTCCCGCAGATGTTTGGGATGAAAAAGAAGTTACCCGTTCAACCGCCTTCTTGTAGTACTCATGGTGTAGGGGGCAGAGCACGTCAGGGCTGCTCAGCGGAGCGTCCCGGGGCTTCAGGGCGGCACGGCTCAGGCCTACAATGAGGCAGTTGTCATCCACTGCCTTCCGACGCGGGCTCTTGCTAGCAAGGGCAGACATAACATAAACATATATAATCGTGACTATTATCCCCGAATGGATAGTCAGAGGCTAGGCAATGAGGACCGCAAAAGCAGTCCTCAGCCGTAGTCCACGTTTCACCAACTAGCGACTGCACATGTGCTCAGCGTGACAGGTTGTGGGCCCATCGCCGCTCTATGCTGTTGGAAGTATGTGCTAGTCGCCATTTACGACACCCAAGCGAAGAGGGGGTGGTATAGATTTTCTTTTAACCCCTGCGCGACACGGCTCAAGGGTAGACATTTTGTTTTTGAGAGTTAGGTAATAGTGCACAAAAGATCCTGGGTCAAATGAGTACCTACGTGCTACGAGAGGGATACTCTGCAGGCCCCACAAAGATAAGCAAGTCAGGTTGAGAGTGTGCCTAGTTTGAGAGTTTCCTAGTGATGGACTCAGAATCCACCAATCCGGATTGGACTAGTAGTAGTAGTAGTAGACCATGTAGAAAGGCCTGTGCCAGGGACGTTTATAGGCTGGTGATCATGCCCAGAATCCGGCTGGATGGTGTCTATCCTTAACCCTTTTTGCTCAATTGTAGCATTGCCTAAGTTAATATTATACCTATTTTGCTGCTATGCAGCATTGCTGTGTTCAGGTAGGTATCTAAGGTTATATTACCTACTTGACTACCTCCGTGGTCGAGTGGTTAGCGCGCCGGGTCTAGCGTCACGCCATCTCTGAGGTCCCGGGTTCAATTTTATTCCCGGTCGGGTCAATTAAGAGAAAACTGTTTTTCTGAATTGATTTCAGGTCTAGGTGTTTTTTTCTATGTTTATTTATATTTGTCCGTTATCTAGTTTAACCATATTAAAGAGTTTCAATAGAAGCTTAAGGTGGTCTCGACTAGAGATAATTGATTGGTGTGAGCGTAAACAAATATTATTTAAGGTACTCGAGTCAATTAACGCCCACCTATAACTTCGGGTCACATATTTTTTTAATAAATACTGTTATAATGTGCCAAATAATAAAATAGGATGATTAAACATTTATTTCTTAATTGTAATTACCAAATATGAAGTGTTACCTGCTATTGCAGATTTTTGTGGTGTACATATCATTTTAAAAGCCTGGTTTTGCGGCGTTATTAAAATGCCATGTTTTATACCGCCCATCTAATAAGCATTTTTTTCTAGGAAAGATATAAGGGATTATTGAATTTACATGTATATTTAGTAAAACACAATAGTCACACATTAATGTCTTGTATTAGATACAATAAAATTCAATAAACCAACATTAAACATAAATAATTGGCACTTCTCAACACAACATAAACAAACATAAATCTTCTTTTCTATTAATAATACGAAAGATTTTTTTAGTTTTTGTATTAATAAATGAAAAAAGTCTAGAGTTAATTAGGTAAGGTTAGCCTAGTATATTGACCAAAAACGCGCGAGCCGAGCGAGTGAAGCGAGCGTGCCGCGGCAGCAGCCGGCGAAACGCCAAAAACGACGTTTTTATACGTGCGACCGACGTTTTTTTACATACGCTCTCCCCTTTCCCCACCTCTTTTTAGACTCCCTCCTGCTAAATTTCTATATAGATGTGGGTTGCAGGGGGGGAGTTGTAACCCTCCTCCCCTCCCCCCTCCCCACACAGCAAACCCCTATCAAGGGTACTTATTTCTAATGTTTACCCAGAGAGGGGTATTCTTAGTGTTCTTTGTTCGTGTAGTATTCTTTTAGTGAGCGCCGCGCCGGGGGCGTATCTAACGATACGAGTATCAATGTTTGCTTCAGACTTCGAGTAAGCTTATACCACCAACCTGTAAGCACATCGTCATCAGCCTATAAATATCCCACTGCTGGGCACAGGCTTTCCCACACGTGGACAACGTCACATAGGGAGGTTGGGCCATAATAACCCACCACGCTCTGGCCAATACGGGTTGGTAAGTTTATAACGACTGCCATCTATCGACGACAGCAAATAACAGCTTTACGTGTCTTCCGGAGCACGGAGAAACTCGAGATGTTTTTAATTTGGTCACCCATCCTGCGACCCGATTTTTCCGATATTGCGAAGCCGAACGAGCTGCCGCTGCGCCATCGAGCTCCTACTGTGAGCACAATGAAAACCTACCTTGGTATCCCCGCTGCGCTGGGTGATAAACCCGCACCTTTTCATCTGATAACGGTAACCAGGAACCAATTCTAGATTTGGAAAGAATCTATAAGAATTAATCCATGCTTACACCGAGAAACTTACGGCTTCACTTTTTTGGCGAAGTCCACCATATAAACGGATTGGAATTCTATCTCTCCGTCGAACACGGACATTTTTAATTCCGTTGTACAACTAATTAAAGCAAAACTATTTCTATCTCTCCAATGTGTTACATTGTCGCTGTCAATTTGATTAATTTTGTGCGTGTGACACGAAGTGGAATTTTAATTTACAAACTTTTTAGTACCAATGCATTAGCGAGGATTTAGCATTTATTTCATTCGCTATGGTTTGGAAATGGCTCTCTGTCTGTAAGTTAACCTCTTTCGTAGGACTTCTTGGCGGGAAAGTGAAGCGCCTAGTTCTATTTCGAAGTTTTTTGTCGATTTATGGTCGCTGCATACGTAACGTGATAAAAACTCGGACGGAACGTAAACGGGACGGGGACGTGACTGCCTCGTTCAAAACGGAAACTTGGTGTAAATGCATACGCACCGTGACAGTGACTCGGATCTAACGTGCTAGTGTTGTGAACAAGGAAAGATGGATTTTTTATTTCAAGAATTGGCTTTAATTGCTATTGCTCGAACGAAGACAGATGACGAAGTAGCTACTGCTGTAAACAAGAAAAGGAGATTTTCTGTACATCCTACATGGCAGAAAAGAGAACAAGAAGGAGAATACCACACTCTCTACAAAGAACTTCTGGATGATGAGACTAAATTTTATCAGTATTTTCGTATGCCAAAGGAATGTTTTGCTTTACTGGAAAATAAGCTAAGCCCTCATTTACTTAAGAAAGACACTGTTATAAAAAGAGCTATCACACCTCGCGAACGTTTGGCTGTATGTTTAAGGTAATGAAAGGCATTTTTCAATAGTAGTTATTTATTTCAAAATTGTAATAATGTAACATTTATTTTAAATTGCAATCATAGGTAACAATTATGTTATGAAATTATTATTTAACATTTATTTTAAATGACTAATGTCACTATCAGAATCATACTGCGAGAAATAAAGTTTTATTGACTCCGAAGTTGGCAAAGGCGATGAAATAACCGGCATTAATGGTGATGAAGGCGAAGGAGAAGACAAAATAATAGGCGTAGATTGCGAAGAAGAGCTTAGGTTTTCAGTTAACTGCTGAAGCTCTAAATTATGTATTACTTGAAAAATTTGCCCTTTTGCCAAATGTTGCAAATATGGAGAAAATGATTTTAAAGTAGGTGCAAGTCCCTGTAAAAACGCGTCGATAGGATGTTCCTCTTTTTCAGTATTTTCAGTTATTTTGTTTTTATTCATTAGCACATATTTCATTAAAGTAGCTGAAGCGGATTCAGGAACAGGGGCAGGCCTCTTCTTTTTTTTCAGAAGCGGATTCCTCTGAGGCTCTTGAATTGGCAGGTCGGATGGAGGGTTGGAGGGTCGGTCGGATGGAGGGTTGGAGGGTCGGACGGATGGAGGGGGCAGGTAGGATGGACCTTGCTCATTTGTAGCTGAAGATGCAGTTGGTGATATTGTAAATGACGTAAGAGGTGGACTAGCTACAAAATCATTATTGGCCTGCGAATTTGGCTCCTGATTAATGTTGCTCATGAATTGTGTTATGTCAGATAGTGGAGAAGGCATCATTTTGCCGCTGAGTTCTACAAAATTTTCTATTATATCTCTATCTTCGTCAACGGCCTTGAGAAATTGTAGTTGGTCATAAAACTTGTACAATTTTATTTTCTTTGCAGCTTGACCAGTGCTAGTTTATTGACCTTTTAAACTTTTTTATACTGGTCTCTTATATTGGTCCATCTTTGTTTGCAGATCACCCAATCTAAAACATAAAATATTTATATTAATTGTAGCAAAACATATATTTTATAAACAAGTGTTGCAATTTTTTTTTCCACGAGCGGGATTCAAACCCGCAGCCCATGCCATGCCGAGTCAGGTGCGCTCGAGTCTTAAAATAAGGTGTTTCCACACTTGTTTTTCAAATAGTAATCTGTTCGAAACAATATTTGCGTAAAATTATATTCTTTATTATTAATATTATTTTCAGATATTTGGCCACTGGTGACTCACATATGACAATCTATTTAGTTACCGTTTAGGTCATACCACAGTTAATAAAATTGTCAAAGAGACATGCAAAGTTATAGTTGACCAATTAATGAGCGAGGTATTACCCGAGATAACTACGGAAATGTGGAAAGCTGTTGCTGAAGATTTCTGGCTACTGTGGAAATTTCCTAATTGCTTAGGAGCACTAGACGGTAAACATGTAGTGATCGAAGCACCACCTAACAGCGGATCTTTATTTTATAACTATAAATCGACATTTTCTATTGTTTTATTGGCCCTAGTAGATGCAAAATGCAATTTTATTTAAGTAAATGTTGGAGCTCAGGGAACAAATCATGATGCTGGAATTTTTACAACTTCTTCACTAGGACGACTTTAAATAATGGTACTCTAAACATACCCCAAGACAGAACTTTACCCGGTACAAACATTATTGCACCTTTTGTCATCATAGGTGACTCTGCCTTTCCACTAAAAACATATTTATTACGTCCGTATCCATACAACAGTGGAAACCGCGAATATGACGTCTTTAACTGTCGGTTAGGTCTTGCTCGTCGCTGTGTAGAAAATGCTTTTGGTATTCTTACTCAGAAATTCCGAATATACCAGGGAAGAATAAAAATGAATCCAGATTCGGTTGATAATATAATACTAACGACATGCATATTACACAACTTTATAAGGAAAAATAGTGAAAATGAGGTTAATCAAAGTAACTATTAGAGAATTCGAGTCTTAACAATTTAAGTCCTCAAGGCGGTGGTGCTTCTCGTCAAGCATTTGGTGAACGAGAAAAATTCAAAGTATTTTTCAATTCTTCTGTTGGTATTTCTAACACGCATCATGAATAAAATTATTATTAGGACTAGATCAATAATAATGATTAAATGGTTAATTTTATTAATTTGATTACTGGTAATAACATTCAGATAATGTGGTATGATTAATAAAGAGTTTGAAGCTTAATAAAGAGTTTAATTTCATTTGACAGCTCCAAAACCACATTTGCTTCGTGTCCAAAACTATTTACATCCCTCACAGACTTTATAGGTTAAGAAAGAGATAGCAATACCATAAATTAGAGGATTTATGTGGGAATAAATATGGCAGAGGAGCTCAATGACGCAGTGGTTAGCGCGCCCGGTCTGCGGTTACTAAGTTTAAGCAACTTTCACAAAGGCCGGTCATCGGATGGGTGACCAAAAATTTATCATTTCGAACTCCTCCGTGCTTCGGAAGGCACGTAAAGCCGTTGGTCCCGGGTGCATTAGCAGTCGTTAAAAACCACCAACCGACACTGGGCCCGCGTGGTGGTTTATGGCTCGTTCTCCCTATCCATCCATAGGGAAGGTTCGTGCCCCAGCGTTAGGGACATAAAAATGAGCTGATGATAATGATGATGATGAATGTTTTTGAACGTATTAGAATGTGAAGTACGAATGCAAGAGAAATGGAAGATAGAGGTGCGAAAGAGACAGCAAAAATGATGACATAGACAAAGTGGCGCCAGCAAGGCGGCACGTAGATAGGTAGAGATATATTATTAAGTACCTATGTAGGTACCTACCTACGAAGCGAACGGCGGGCGATAACCCTAATAAGCAATGACCTTAATAAGTAATTGTAAAGTTATGAATGTAATAAATGAAATAATACTTACCGTTTTCAGTGATTGATAATTCGACTGTAATTTTACGCCACAGGTAATTCTTGTACTTAGTGTCTAAGTACTTTGAGTTAGTAAAATTGTATAATGCTGGGTATGACCGTACACACTCGAATAGTTTTCCATCGTCCATTTTCGACACTTAGTCTTGCACTACTCTCTCCGGAACGAACGGGGCGACTGTGCATACGTAGCGGAAACACGGACGGGACGGGGCACGCGCGGGGCGGGACGTGCTAAACATCGTCGATATTTTTCCCGCCCCGTTAGTGCCACGTTCACGTTCCGTCTGTCTCCGTGACATATGCTCTTTCATATACATTTTGTATAAAACGATTTTTCCAAAACTTCCCATCCCGTCCCGTCCCGTCCCGTCAGTGTAAAAACCCGTCACGTATGCAGCGACCTTACGGCTGGCCTCACGAAGCCGGAATGACTTTCTGAATTCAGAATCTGAATTAAGATTCTGAATTCCGGCACCTTGCCTCACACATTCTTAAAAGTTCAGATTGATCAGTAGTCTTGTGATTCCCGGCTATGCAAACATCTTTGACTATAAACATGTCTAGACTAGACGGAGCATCGCGGTACAAACGCTTCTCAAAATCCGCCCGGTTTTTGTATTGAATTTGAAGTGTGCGTGACAGCCGCGTATTTGACACTAGCGCGAATGGTTGCCAGCGAATGCCTAATTTCCGATAAAGTAGGGAAAAAATTTATACACAATATAATTTTAAAATGATTCTTATCATAACTTAACTTTTTAAATTAGGTATGTCTATCGTATATGTGGTATAAAGCAAAAAAGAAGCTGGTGTGTTTAGAAAAAATGGATGATTGAAGGCGAGGGCGAGTACAATAAAATAATGCACTAATGGAAGGCTGCGTGCGTGTGATATGTTTGTAATAGGGACGAAATAGAAGCAACAGGCAGGATGATTTACATTTAATACTTAATCAAATTGATTTTTTAATTATAAATTTAAATATTTTAAATTAAAATCAAAACCATTAATGAGAGAACGTCATTGTATTTGTTTCTTAAATAACTTTCTTTTGGATGTTATATCATTTTTCATGTTCGCTAATTTCTTATTATGTTGAAACCTTGTAGTTAAATATTTCGACAACGACTGCTTTCTACCGGATCAGTTGGAAATCTGAAAATTAAAATGTTTGCTATGTTGTCGAACAGTTGTAAAGGTTACATAATGTAATGACTGCTCATCAATATCCGTGTCCAATAGTTTACCTACATGAGACGAGAAATATTGACCTTTTAGGGGCATAAACATACACCCGCACTTTCTCAAACATCGTCATCATCATCATCAGCCTATAAACGTCCCACTGTTATTCGCAGGCTTCCCACGTGGAGATAGCACGTGGGAATATTGGGCCATAACCCACCACGCTGGCCCAATGCGTATTGGTGGGTTTTAACAACTGTCAACAAACGGGACCAACGGCTTAACGTGCCTGTCGAAGCACGGAGGAGCTCGAGATGTTTTAAATTTGGTCACCCATCCAGTGACCCGACATTGCAAAAGTTGCTTAGCGGGCAAGATCGCAAGCTGAACGTGCTAGCCGATGCGCCATCGAGCTCTGAAGCATACATACTACCATCCCCTACATACATATACTAAAACACACACTTCTTACATAAATACTTACGTACATTCCATTTCAAACATAATAATTTTTTTATTCGTTTCGAATATCGATATGATACCATACCACAATAACAATTTATAATAATAGTATTATAAAATATTACAGTAGGTATTATATTTTTTCTTGTTTTAGAACGGAACCTATAGCCCAGCCAAATTCGATGGCGAATGTTTGTAAACAGATTACTGTTATACCTAGTTGTAGTAGGATTTTACTTTTTCTTAAGAGACATTCACAAGAAAACAGTTAACTATTGTGTCTTTCTTGCAAAAAATAGTAAAAATCCTAATGAAACTAGACATTTGCACAAATGACAGTAATATGTTTACAAACATTCGGCATCGAATAGGAACCGTGACATTTATTCACGCTCTTATAAATCAGACATCAGTTTAAAAAAAAAACTTTGAAAGCGTTCCAATAATAATTATATTTAATGTATTTACTTTATTTACAACAAGACCATGTATAAATACTAACTTACAAGACTGAGTATTTTTTTATCATACTTATTATATTTAAACCTCCTTTTATATTCTGCCACCAATAATGGGAATTCTACATTTTGATACCAGCAACACTACGCATACATGGCCGTTATTATTGTTAAACTTTAAATTTTCAATAAAATTTATCGATACTTACGGATGAAACGTGACTTTCCTTTTCGAAAAAAAAATTCTTTTGTAGTTTCCACAGAATTTCACAGAGCAAACCTCGGACCAATTGGTCCGAGGAGCAAACGGTCATTTTGCGAACAATTTAACCGAAACGCGAGAGGTAAACACTGCTTGACGGCACAATGACACTGACCGCCAGGATTGCGCGAGAGGCCAATTTTGGCCTATAAATTTTTCTACGTTTTTTTACGGCTAGGCTCTATCTAGACATGTATATAATCAAAGGCAAACATCTCCTAGACGTTACTGCTTGCTGTGTCAACCAGGGTTGCCATTTTTTTCGCTGTTCCTACCAATTGACGACCTCCGTGGTCGAGTGGTTAGCGCGCCGGGTCTGGCGTCGCGCCATCTCTGAGGTCCCGGGTTCGATTCCCGGTCGGCGAGTCAATTTAGAGAAAACTGTTTTTCTTAATTGATTTCGGGTCTGGGTGTTTTTCTCTGTTTATGTATATTTATCCGTTAACTATTTTAACCATATTAACGAGTTTCAATAGAAGCTTATAGTGCTATCAAATTTTATAAAAATAAATATATAAAAATTAAAATTTATGGTAAATCCTGCTAAAACTGCTAAGCGTTGTTTATAAAAATGCACCAAAACTGCTATATTTACCTTTACAATTTTGAAGAATTATAGAACATCGTAAAAGAAATACATGGGTTGTAAAAAAGGAAAATTAAACACTATTATAGCAAGGTATCAATAAGATAACATACAAACTAAATATATCTTAGATTTACTCTTAATAATGCTTAAAAAGCAGGATCCTGCTAAAAATGGCAACACTGGCTGTCAACTGAAATACTTAATAATTTGAGCCAGTGACCTTTTTATCATTGATCTGAGCTCAACTACCGGATAAATAATAAGAATTTCAGTATAAATCATATCACTTTATTTCGTAATAGTTACATTAGGGTGAGGCCGCGAATTTTGCCACTTTTCATGACCTCCAAAGAAACCTTATTGTTTTTCATAGAAAGTCACTATGTAGAGATTTTCTAGATTTTTTTGTAAAACTCTGTTGTCTTTATCCAGCATGGCCAACTGTCAAAGTCGCAATATTGTGGTACACAACCAATGATGTTACAATATATCATTGTACACAACCGTATAAATTGAATATTCTTATTTAAAAACATAAAAAAATGTGTAAAACCGCCGTGGTTTTTGGTACACTGCTCACTTTGAGAATAATTTTAAATAAAACTTTGGCTAATTGCTGGTCTATTATTATTGCTACGATAAAAGCATATAAATCTACACACATTGAGAGAAATGCTTCTAAACTAAGGCTATTTAATATTGTCATTTTACTAATTTGTATATTTGTAAGCGAAATCATACTATTGCGCGACTTTTGTTGCGCAACCAATATTTAATTGTAGTTTGTCGATTACATTTGATAGATTTATGTTCTTTTGAAATATCAACACGGATGTGTCTTGTCTATGGAAGCTAACATCACAGAAGCAATATTGAAGGAAATATTGAGTCAAACTTGTGGTGAAGTGAAGTGGTCACTGTTTTCGTGAGCTAGTTTTTGTACAATTTTAAAGTAAGCGTGAGATTTTTGCAAACATTTTAACTGCGCTTGATTCTGGAAAACGCGGGAGATCTTATAGTGCTTATTTTAATAGAAAATTATGAAAATTGTGAAGTAACGCTCAATATACTTTTGCGCTACTTTTGCGTCACTATTGCGAGACCAGTTGCGAAATTATTGCATCACTACTACTGCGCTACCAAAATAAGGTCGTGGTACACTAGTTTCAGAAGCATTGCAGTTTTTTAAGAGTTTTGTTTTTTTTTAGATTCTTTTGGAAGTAAGTATACTCGTGGTCGGGATTTTGTAAATACTTTCTTAAAATATAGGTATGTTAACGTGGTCCATAAACCTAAAGTGTAGGATTACCAATTTGATTATTTAGTTGATTCTAATGATCTTGAACTCAAAGATGACTCTGACGATGGACCTTTTATAGATGAAGATGAAGAAATGGAAGATGATGGAGTAAGCCATAAAAGCCAAGAAACACAATCACGCTTGATTCAATCCCGACCGAGAACGAATTCGTCGTTGTCGATTACGAAGGGGAGTTGTGGCCAGGTCAAGTCCAGAAAAAAGAACATGATGGGGCCTACGTTAAATGTATGGCACGCTGTGGACTTTCCCGGAAATGGGCAGAAAAAGACGGAGAAAAGAATTTTCTACACAATCCAAAACATACGATTTCAAATAAAAGAGCCAAAAAAACTAAGCACCAAAAGAGCTGTATACCATGTACCAGAACTAGAACAGAGTTGGTGGAAATCCAAAAATAATGCCTAACGTTCACTATCTATTGGATTTGTTTGATTTTTGTATTTTTTAAAAATATTTTTATATGGTTATTAAGCCTAACAAAAGATCTTGTTTAATTTCAGTTCATTTTTTTAAATATCTTTATTATAATATAATTAAGCCTAACAAAAGATATCACAATGAAAGATACTAAGTAATGTGATAAGTAAATAGAATAAATTGATTGGGGGAAGGCGGTAAACGTGTTCATGTGCCAATTTGATAGTTGATTTTATTACATTAGTTAAAATTGTAATTTTGTTTAATTTTTCACCCTATACACACAAACTATAATACCTACTAAACTTCAAGTAGGTACCTATGTAGGTACTTAAAAAGTGCTTTAGTAAGCATGTTATTTTTTTTCAGGCTCGGTATACTCCAACCTTTATAATTTTGCACGACTATTTTGCGATACTTTTACGTCACCGTAGCGTAAATTAATACGCTACTTTTACGTCACCGTCGCGCAATCTTTTGCGTCACTAATGCGTCATTTGTGCCAAAATTCACGGCCTCACCCATTAATTGATTAATCATGTACATACAAATTATAAAAAAACTAATAATAAAGACCAACTTTAAAATATATGGGACGATCACCGAAACGTAGTTTAATCCATTTATTTCAAGCTGAAATAACCTTTATGCCTTTATCCCATACTATTGTCGTCAGCTGATCAGACAGTTTTGTATGGGAGGACGAAATTGTTTTGTCATATTTGCACATAGGTTTCTTGGGGAAAGTTGTTCAGTTTCATGGGTGGATAATTTCATTAAAACGAGTAAAAATGAGGGTGTATATAGGCATATAATAATGCCTTCCACCAATGATCAGATATTTTAGCAGGGGAAATAAGCGACTAAACCTTGCACTTTTGTCTCGGAAGACGCCACTTGGCACGATTGTTCTCTGGGTCATTCTGAGCTGATTTAGCCCGGTAGCCACGGAATTGCCCACTGCTGGTGGACACTAGGGGGGGGGGGGGGGGAATTATTTGTCTCCCGCGTTGCAGTCGGTGTATAGTTCCTCTCCACTTAAAGCTTCTAGGGCAATTTTGGTATCGTTTTCGTATAATTTAAGGATGAGGAATCCATTTCTGGAACAAACTTTATAACCGGTCATAGTAAAAAAACGAAAAATTAACAAAAACGTAAAAATGAAAAAAAAAAATTTTTTTGAAAATGCTCTACTACCGCAAAATCAAATAGATTTTTTTGAAATAAAAAATATGATGATATAGCCTATTTAATTGTAAACCTAAAAAGTATTACTCGAATGATTGCTTTTAAAGAAAATGTTCGTCAAAATAAATATTTTCATTACTTACGCAACCTTGATTTCACTTGTTTGATGGAATTTGACATGGGATGATTACACTTTCGCATTTAAATGTCACTATAAATCGTCAATATGAAATTCTATTTGTAAACAGAAGCTACCACCGTGTTAGGAATGCATATACCGAGAAGAACCGTCAAGAAACTCGATAGTAAAGTTACTCTTTTCAATTGCCCCATAGTTATTTTGTCAAAGCTTATTCAATTAGTTCTTTCAGACATAGGTAAATTAATATTTTATTTGCAAAATTAAGATTGCTCCTCATGTATTGTACTTATACATAAACCGCCGCACCCGCACAAATCTGTACACTTTAATATTGTCTTTTGGTACAGTTGCATCTGTTATTTCCGCAGGTCACATTGCACTTGCATCTTATCAGTTCCAAACATGCTTTATCAGCGAGGGGTAATGTGGACCAAACAGGCTTCCAAGTTTGGTCATATTTGTACCATCCCCTCTTAGAATGACATGGCAGGTCTTGATTGGGGTCGTAAGATTTGACCCCACATGCCCTCCTTGGTAGACAAGACAGCTCGCAATAGATGCTGAGTTAAAGCGTCTCGAGTCAGCGGCAAATTTTCAATGTTCCTGAACAATTCCAGCGAAAAAATTAACACCAGTCATCTGGGTATATGTGGCAACTAGAAGATCCCAGTCTATGTAACAGAGCACCTGGCTCCGGAAACTAAATTGTTGCATGCGGCGACTCGTCGCACTGCCAGGGAGCTAAGTATAAATTTATCGTACACGACGGAAACATTTTTTTGCGGAAGAACGAGGAGTCCAATCATGTACGCATCGAGATTCTCAAAACAGTGCACTAAGGTTTTTATCTTTACTAAAGGGCTTGTAATGACATAATTGTTTATTACCAAAATGTAAGAGGTTTGCGAACAAAGACTGTCAATATTTTTAATAATATAATTTGTAATTCTTGACTGAAACGTGGTTGAATGACGGCGTTTCTGATTCTGATCCTTGATAATAGATACAACGTGATCGCCAAAGCAGTGGGTTCCATCCTTCAAAGAATGGTGAAGGGGTGGATATCGCTGCCACTAAACGACTTTATTCATGCGAATCTGACTGTGAGGACTCGTGGGTGTGTGGCGGGAGTGACAGGGCAGATTCCGCAAGGTGGAACATTTGCGGTGTACCTATACCTGCCACCTCCTATTCAAAAACATATTTTAAAACACTGTATAGACAATTGTAACCGTGTTTTAAATGCACTGGTCCGGCGATACGCTTATAGTGGGTAACTTAAATTTAGGCAGTACCTATGTCATGGATTGCGGGAGCGTATAATGATCTTTTACTTGGTTACTCGAACAGCGAACTACACAATATGTTAACAGATTTTCTCTCCCTTGATAATTTTAAACAGTATAATGGCATAACTCAATGGAAAATCTTGAGTTTAATTTTGTGCAACATAGCACTCGCCGATATTGCAGGCATTCCTGACCCCTTGTCTATCGGGGACCCGCTGCACCCTCCAATGAGCTTTTCTATCCCTTACATATGTAATGACACTTTATCACCTTAGATTAAAACAAAAAACCCTTTTTGTTTTAATCTAAGTTTATCACCCAATAATGACGCCAGATTTTGTTTTCGCAAGGCCGGCAAGGTATAGTCATACCAGTGTTATTAAAGATTTGCACACTATCAATTGGAAGGAGTTACTTTGTGGTTGATGGTCTGTTGATGAGATGCTGTAGGTATTTTATGGCATGATAAGGAGTTTGATCCTGAAATACGTTTCAAGACGCTTTTAGTAAGGTCCCTTAAAGAAAAAAATGAATATAAATGTTAGAATGCGGAAGTACAATAATAACCCCCGTGATGTTTTAACGTTCAAACTCCTCAGACAAAAGTGTGATTCACTGTTGTCTTCTTCCTATGCTTTATACTCTCGTATGGAGGATTCGTTAAAGTCAAAGCCGAAACTAGTGTGGACTTTTATTAAGAATAAACGCAAAGGTAAAAATACATCGATTCCATCGAAAGGCCGGATATTTGCAATCTTTTCTCTGATTATTTCGCATCAGTCTTCAATAAGTCGGATCCATCACTTCATCCTCCAGCGGTTGCCTGTTGTTGTGACTACCTTAGCTTTTTGTTGTTAACTACGGATGAAGTTTACAAGGCTTTAAAAAGACTAGACTCCACTAAGAGCGCCGGAACTGAAAGCATTCCGGTTTTCTTTGTCACTAATTGCGTAAAAGGCTTGGCATTACCCCATACGTTAATTTTTAACAGGTCTTAATGGGATGGAGTTTTTCCTTGCGCCTGGAAGGAATCGCTCATTTTGCCACTGTTCAAGAGTGGTGACAGGTGCTCTGTTGGTAGTTACAGGCCTATCTCTATCTTAGCTGTATTTGCAAAGGTTTTCTTATTAATGTAATCTTATTTCTTTCATCGAGGTCCTTACAGTAGCTCTTGATCATGGTTATTCTATAGATACAATAAATACAGACTTCAGTAAGCCCAGACTTTAAACTATCGCGTTGCATTGCATTAAAACTATGTATGGCGGTAGTCGCTTGGAGACTAAAATCGTTGAGTATCGAAGATTTGCGTAACCTTGTGTACGAAGGGGTAACACGACCACGCTTGTAATCACGGCCGCAGCATCGCGGCCGAAATGTCTAGCAGTAAGTAGACATATACTTACTTACAAAATAAATCGTGTTAGGTCCCGTTGAAATAGTTTTAATTCAGTAAGGCCTTCGATAGAGCAAAACTTACCTAGATATACACATAGACCTTTCCCCAGGGGGGGGGGGCGCCCCCTGGCCTTTCCTCCCCATGGGGGGGGGGGGGGGGCTTCCCCCCTGGGCACGTGCCAAACGAGTAAGTAGTGTTTCATAGTCAAATAACCTCAAAATAAAGAAAACTGATAAAATAACCCTGATCAACAACCAAAAAAAATTTTTCTACCAAACTTTTTATTAAGAAGCATTCATTCAAGTAATACTTTTAAGGTTCATTATTTTATAAGCTATAACATCATATTTTTTATTTACCAAATATCCACGTGTAATATCGCTATAGTAGAGCATTTTCAAGAATAAATATTTTCGTTTTTACGTTTTTGTTTTACGAGTTTCTTGACGGTTCTTCTAGGTATATGCATTCCTAACACGGTGGTAGCTTCTGTTAACAAATATAATTTCATATTGACGATTTATAGTGACATTTAAATGCGAAAGTGTAATCATCCCATGTCAAATTCCATCGAACAAGTGAAATCAAGGTTGCGTAAGTAATGAAAATATTTATTTTGACGAACATTTTCTTTAAAAGCAATCTTTTGAGTATAACTTTTTAGAATTACAATTAAATAGGCTATATCATCATATATTTTATTTGCCAAAAATCCACGTGGTATCGCAGTATTAGAGCATCTTCAAAAAAAAAAAAATTTTATTTTTAGGTTTTTGTTAATTTTTCTTTTTTTTACTATGACGGGTTAAAAAGTTTGTTCCAGAAATGGATTCCCCATCCCTAAATTATACGAAAACGATACCAAACTTGCCTTAGTAGCTATAAGTAGAGAGGAACTATGCACCGACTGCAACGCGGGAGACAAATAATCCCCCCCCCCCCCCTGCTGCCCACCAGCAGTGGGCAATTCCGTGGCTACCGGGCTAAATCAGCTCAGAATGACCCAGAGAACAATCGTGCCAAGTGGCGTCTTCCGAGACAAAAGTGCAAGGTTTGGCCCAAAATCTACGCTTATTATTTTTGCAGGCCGTCGATAGTCACATCTTAATGCTGGTGACTATACGTACATCCCCTACTTCTTATTCACTAAGTTTTATTTGTACTAGCACCTCGAGACCAACCGTTAGGTTATGCAAGAAGTGCCAGACGTCCCTGTGCCAGTAAACTACTCGCGCAGTAGACCATCTGCGTTAGATCTGGACGCCAAATCAGTGCCCGCCGAAGCGCGCTCTTAATTCATTCGGTACTCATAAGACAAGTGTCTCGGGAGAGTCTCCCCGTGAACACGTGTAGTTCACTGCCTATTGTCCAGATAGGTAACCGGAGCTGTCAAACACGCTCACTCCTCGTTGCACGAAGGGCACAACTCGCAGTTGCCACTGCTCGGGTCATCGACTCTAAAGTCAACTCCCAAGTGTCCACCTTGGTCGCGGAGTAGTAAGCACACTCAATTCTCGGAACCCATCCGGGCGCCTAGCCAGTTCCCACGTCCTACGCGGCTGCATGGCTGGACCGGAGGCTACGACATCTAGGGGGCCGCCTCTACTAGTTCTCCAGACTAGTGCCGGAGATGTCAACACTAATGTCCCATGAGAACCACCGGACAAAGCTGCCAACTTAAAGGGAAACTCACGTTTCCCGCAGGATATTTCGCTGCTGGCCCCACGGAGACCGCTACTACGCCCCGCTCGCTGTGCTAGAGTTTGGAAGTCCTGGCACACAATACCAGGAAAAACAAACATTCCCAAGCTCTACAGCTAACCACAAGCCACGACGAGTCCAACCCACGTTCGGATCCCACCGGAGACGCCGGTCAAGGCACAACCAGCGGGGGGGCATGAACCGGAACCCCGTAGTACCCCTGAGAAACACAGCCGGACCCGTTGTTCCAGCTGCGATACCCTATCTACAGGGGTCAGTAGATACGTACAGTAGCGTGCACGTAGATCGTATGAAAGCGAATATCGCCGGAAAGTGGTCGAACGGGAACATTCTCGAATGTACAGTCACGAGCAAAAATATGTAAACAATTGTAACTCTTACTACAAAGGAATAGGAGCCAAAGTGTATACATATTAGTGCTCGTGACTGTACTTGTCTATTACGGCCGCACTCAGAAAAGTCAGTTTACAAGATACTCATCACCTATGATTATATTTCGTTACAAGAAAAGTCTCTAATTATCTTCATCATCATGAGCCTATAGACGTCCCACTGCTGGGCACAGGCCTTCCACGTGAACAATAGCACGTCGGGATATTGGGCCATAACCCACCACGCTGGCCCAATGCGGGTCGGTGGGTTTTAACGACTGCCATCTGACGGCAACAATCGGGACCAATGGCTTAACGTGCCTTCCAAAGTTTTTTTACACCATAATAATAATATTTTTTACGAAATGCTGCACACATAAAGTAATAAAAATGGCAACATTGAAAACTTCAAACCATATAAGTTCTCAAAGGCTGCCTCACACAGCCGGAATGGCTTTCTGAATTCAGAAAGAACGGAATACCATACAATATCAGTATGCTCTACGCACACATTCTGATTTTTTCAGATTATGAATTTCTCAGATCGATCTGTTAGAATGATACCTACTGACGAGCGTTCTGAATTCCGGATAGGAATATTAAAGATTATGATTTCAGAACGCGCGTATTCCCATACATTTTATATAGAGCGGCACACACATACTGGAATTCAGATTATGAATTATTTCAGTTGACAGCCAGTGTTGCCATTTTTAGCAGGATCCTACTTATTTAGCATTTTTAAAAGTAAATTTAAGATATTTAGTTTGTATGTTATCTTACCTTGCTATAATAGTGTTTCATTTTCCTTTTTCTAATCCATGTATTTCTTCTTCAATGTTCTTTAATTCTTAAAAAATGTAAAGGTAAATAAATATAGCAGTTTTGGTGCATTTTTATAAACAACGCTTAGCAGGTTTAGCAGGATTTACCATAAATTGGTAGGAACAGCGAAAAAAATGGCAACCCTGGTTGACACTGCAAGCGGTTAACGTCTCGGAGGAGACATTTGCATGTGCCGGGTATCACCAGACTACTGTTCTCAATTTTTAAGATAATATGTGTGTGGCCAGCCTAAAACTATATCCTTCCGATATTATTTAAATCATTATTGCTTCGATCAACTATAAAACTAGATGTCAGGTCGGCGCTAAAAATAGGTCTCGGTAAATAACAGCCCACTTTCTTATTTTCTCGCAATGCAATAACAGGAAAAAGTACTTTATTTGTTGCCCGTTAGGGTTGATTTTTTCACCACTAAATGGTATTGACGTCTTTGTGACAGGAGTAATCATTTAGTAAAAAAAGTATTTATTCACGTGGACATGCTGAATTTAGCCTTGATTTTGTACGGGACGCGTTATGTAGTTAGTAATGTTGATCGAAGCATTATAAAATCTTCTTAATTAATAAATTATTTTTGTAACCAGTTTTATATAAAATGTGTTACTTAATGTTATATTATGTACTTAAGTGATTAAAAAACAAACTATTTCATAATTGTTTTTGTCGTTTATTTTGTTTCATTGTTACAAAGTTTATTTAAAAAAAATACGATTAATATAATGGCTAATGAAACATAAAAACACTTATCAATAAACATTCGAAATATCGTACACATTTAACGTTACTTATATATAACTCACTTAAATATATATTATTATAAATATGTACAACACACTGTATATCTATTCTCAGTCGCATACTTGCTTCTCATCACATTTCTTTATATTTATAAAACACATATATACAAGCTATAATAGTCTACAAAATTATAAGAATAAATACATAATAACATATAATTTTAACTCACATTTGCGTACAAAATATTATTTAGAAAAAGTGATGACAACATTTTACAAAAATAGTCAAGTCGTTGGTAGGCCTAACATGAAATGACAGAAAGTGTAGGTTCAAATCCAACTCGTAGAATTTTTATCAACACTTTTTCCAAAAACCTAAAAGGTGTAACAATCAGTAAAAATTAAACTAGGTTTTTCTTCTACACAAATTATATTAAAAACTTCTTATATAAACATAACTAAGTAAACATGTATTTTTAAGAAGAAATCAATAGTTATTATCAGTGAGTTTAATTGATATGATTGTAGATTATTCAATACAATAATTAAAACATTCCATCACACTCTACATTCGATCCACATTAAAAGTTCGTTCATATAAACTTAAACCTGGCAGACATTTTAAAATTTTAATGAAACTATAATATTATATTTAATACATTGAAAAGTAATCCTGTGTTAGGTAAAACCAGTTTGTAATTCAACTCAACTCAAAATATATTTAATCAATAAACTCAATTAATAAGTACTTTGAATCGTCCAAAAATGTATGGATAATGAAATGTCAGAATGTCCAAGAAGTCATAACGTCCAGATGTTATAATGACCGTTGGTCAATATGTACAAGTCTCTGAATGTACAAAAAGTCATAACGTCCAGACCGGGTGACACGATCACGTTTTTACCGACATAAAGCATACGTCCCTCTCATACTCGTACTCACATATTTGCCAGTACGGGCCGAATGCTTTATGTCGGCGAATAAACGTGATCGTGCTAGCCGGGCAGCTGATGTTATAAAGACCATTACAAAGTGTCCTTTTTAGGTACTCGTGTTAGGGTTCCTTAACCAAAATGGCAAAAACTGACAAACAATTTGTGGTTTTCGTAATTGGCCATTATGTCTACTAGACGTTTTGGCAATTTGTTGTTTTGACACCTGGATATTATGACAACTGGTCATTTTAACAATTGGGCATTATTGCCTTGTCATTTTAACACACTGGACAATCTGACAATTGGCCCAACATACCCCGGTGTCAAATTTTCTCAGGTATTGAGGTAGAAAAGTGGACAAGACATTAAATCATTTGTAATCTTAACTACTTATTTGTTGGCATGTCCATGATTTGCAACGATAATGAATTCATTAGGTACTTAAAAACTCGCCACCTCTACCTATTCCGACCCATGGATATGAAGCTATTCTGTCTGGCACACGGCTTGAATAGGACATAAAACACTAAGTGTCGAGTAGATGGAGCCACTAGCACACTCCGTAGACTAGTAAAACAAAACGACACTGAAGATAATATCACAAATTAAAACTTTAACCCTGTTATTTCAAAACGTAGGTATCGGGTGTAAAGTTAAATGTGGTTTAAAACAGATAACGTCTACATTTTGTTTTAAAAGGCAGATAAAGATAGCATTTAGTTTTCTTTAGTCCGTGTTTTGGTTTACCATAGATACCGTGAACGATAACGCTAGTGGCGCCTCTAGCAGTAAAACTTTGCAGGATTATTTCCTATCCAATTTGTATTGTGACACACTACAGATTTTTTGAGAACTGTCACTGACAGTAACGCGTTTTTGGCTTAGCGTTGACTTTTAGAACATTGTAATATAGCTTCGTTAAGAACTTCACTATTGTTTTTTCGACTAAAACCATTGTGGCCACAGATTAGATATTAGTCAGAAACTGGTAATATATCTATTAAACTAAATAAAATATGAAATTAAATACTGGTTAACTATGTTTATTTTACTTAAAACTATTGTATCATTGCGATAGTAATAAAATTAATTTTTGGTCCATCGCCGATTATGTCGCAACATTTACATGATACATATTCGTATAAAATGATAGAGTAATATTCCGAATCTCGTTTTTAGAACACTCCGAGTCTTATTTCATTGCAATAAGACTCAATGCGATTGCAATAACACACAAATAAAACATATAAAACGTGCAGTTTGATGATGTGAAGGTAACAAGATTGAAAAGAGATGCTGTTGGCACTACGGATAAACAATTAGCTCTTAATTAAGGCACATCTATGGTCGTAAGAGCGGTTTCAGGACAGCGATTTTTGGGTATGTATAATCTCGTTTTTGGTAGCATGTAAGGGCGACCCGCATTGGGTCAGCGTAGTGGGTTGTGGCCCAATTGTCCATGTGGGAAGGCGTGCCCAGCAGTGGGACATTTATAGTCTGATGATGATGATGATAAGAGTTGTGTGCGTGGCGGCTTTTAATATAATACTATCAACCAATCTCTTCCTTTCGGTGTCGTAAATGGAGACTAACGGACTGTCGTTCAGTTGCAGGAACGATTTTTAAAGTTAATGCTTCATTAAATGTATTGCTGACTTTTTCGTCTTCTAGCGTATAAAAAAAGACAGCAACATGTTTAACGGAGGATTAACTTTAAAAATCGTTCTTGCAACTGAGTGTGTTTCGGCTACTATATTTAAGTTTTTTATGTGAACTGAAAAGCTGACAGCAACTTCGCCCCGCTACCGCTAGTTGTCGCTACGGTGGCTGTCATATCGTCTTTGCCGTTATGTCAAAATAAATCAAAATGTAAACAAACACAGAAATTAACTTAATTTCTTTAAACCTAATGTAAGTCTTGCCAAAACGGATTTCCAAAGGTGTATTAATTGAAAACGCAATAAAAGTGGGTCTAGTAATGTGTCAGCCAAAGCTACATGTCTATATTATGAAGAACTAATGGATTCAATTCAAACCAACTGCAATAATTAATATTTTTGGAAACCCGATAATTTACCAACAATGATCTCAGGTAACTATCGTTTAATTATTGCGAGCCTTTATTGTAGATTAGCAAAGGCAGACAGAGACCAGAATTTACAACGTAACAGACTGCACAAACATCCAAAATCTTAGAGCGGCGATGGGCTCACCACCTATCACGCTGAGCACATGTGCAGTTGTTACTTGGTGAGACGTAGACCAAGTCTACGTTTAACAAAATTATAACTGTACATGTGCTCAGCAGCCCGCTGCACCTCATTATCCTTATTGTCTAGTCTCTGACCAACCCCTTAGGGAATAATAGTCGGTATGATGATGATGTGTAGGGGCGTATGTGCGAGCCTTTTGCCACACGCGCAACTGGTACGAGCGTTGACATGCTAGTATAACGACGTTCCCGAAGAATAACGTCATATCTGCGAGATAGTGATTTGGCAGATATGACGTTATTCTTCGGGAGTATCGATAAGCTAAACACTGCTACTGACACACAGATTCAAACGAACACGCCGGAATTAGCGCGTGGTAAGCACCACGTTGGACTTCGGAAAAGTGAAGCGTCATGTCTGCAGTTTTGTTTTATTTTCTATAATTTGTGGTTTGTCGAATATTAACTATCGACCTATCGCTGTAACTTCTGTGCTGTGCAAGGTGTTTGAGCGGATAATTAACTCCCAGCTCATTCACTACCTAGAGTATCACTCGCTGCTCCATGATCGCCAGTATGGGTTCAGACCCAAGCTATCAACGGGTGATCTTCTAGCGTACGTTACTCACGCATGGGGTGAAGCGATGGACAAGCATGGGGAATCTCTGGCAGTTAGCCTTGATGTCGCCAAAGCTTTCGATAGAGTGTGGCATCGTTCCCTTCTTTCCAAGTTGCCGGCCTTCGGTGTGCCGCCCCGTTTGTGCGCCTGGGTTACAGACTTTTTAGAAGAGCGGAGGATTCGTGTCCTTTGTGAGGGTAGTTCCTCCGAGTTCTATAAAGTCAATGCCGGAGTGCCGCAGGGTTCTGTGCTCTCACCTACTCTATTTCTTCTGCATATCAATGACATGTTGTCCTTAGGCAATATTCATTGTTATGCAGATGACAGTACGGTGCATGAGCGGTACATAGGACATCCTGCAGCAAAGCAAGCTGATATCGTGGTGAAAAGGCATGAACTGGTTGCCAAACTGAACCTGACTCTCGATTGTGTCTCCAAGTGGGGATCTGAAAACCTGGTCGAGTTTAATGCCAGAAAAACGCAGGTTTGTGCATTCTCGTCCAAGATAACTCCCGTCCTTACTCCTCCCTCTCTTAAGAGCTCTTCTTTACCCATTTCAGTGGACCTCAGCATTCTTGGCATGGACATCGGCCAGGAACTGAATCCAAAATGCTACATCGAGAGTGTTATTTTAACTGCCTCCCGTAAGTTGGGTATTCTCAATAAGGTGAGGCGGTTTTTCACTCCCGAGCAGCGCTGTTTGCTGTACAAGACTCAAGTGCGATCGAGTATGGAGTATTGTTCCCATCTATGGGACGGCTCCGCTAAATACCTCCTAGATGCACTTGATAGACTGCAAAGGCGAGCGGTACGCATTATTGGAGATGCTGAGGTTACAGCCTCTCTTGAGGACCTCCAGCTGCGTAGAGACATTGCTTCTCTCAGTGTCTTCTACCGAAATTACTACGGAGAGTGTTCTGAAGAACTATCCCGGACTGTCCCGGACTACACAAGCTGGTCATAGGAACCACCATCATACTGTGCAGAATATCAGCACTCGTACCAAATAATTTGGCAAGTCGTTCCTCTGTAAGACCATTCGGCTTTGGAATTCTCTGCCGGCACATGTGTTTCCCAGTTTCTATAATCCCGGGTCTTTTAAATGGGGCGTGAAACGGCATTTATGCAGGCCGTCATGAATGGGTGCGCTTGTTACCGTGCTTGTTCCACGGTGAGGAGCGCTCTCATTATTTTGGACTACATCGGCTGCTTACCATCAGGCAGGACGTAGTCACTATGACGTGACACATAAAAAAAAATATGTGAAATAATGGTGGGTTATTTACTGTTAAGTGTTCGTGAACGTGCATGAGTGTTGGCAAATAAAACAAAACAAAACGGTGTAACATCACTTTCCAAAATCTCTCAAGAAGTCAGTGCGAGATCTCAATAAAGTCCCACAGCTTTATTGACTCTCAGGGGGTTTATGGGAATATCATTTACTATTATACATTCACTATCACTCATTATCATCTACTTTATGCAAAGAAAGTTTCACTTTAATGTCTTACTTGACACTGGCTAAATGTGCTGACCGCACGGAGCCATTATTTAAGAGAAGAAAATGCACCACGTTCAGTTTTTGAAGCGAAAAATGTGACGCTTTTAGCTTTAGCGCCGAAAAACGCGGGATGACGCGCCAAAACCGCTGTTACATGCGCGAATAAAACGCTAGTCTGAAACCGTTCTAAGTACCGCCATTATATCTTTAGAGTGCGTTTAATCAGAATCCAAAGTTGAATAACTACTTTGATCTTTAGTGCTCATATTTTATATTAACCAACTCGACTGCATAAGAGGAAAAATATTAATTAATTAATATATTTTTTTTATATTTTTGTGTGATCTATATGAAATGGCACAGATTGGCTACATAAACCTCTAACCTTAACGCATACACCTATATGATATTAATTATAATATATCTTCGAGCCTTTACACAATTACTGACATTATTTGCAAGCTTATTGGTTAAAAAAAAATTACCAAAGATATAATACAATGTATGTATATAGTTTTGACAAAAAACGAGATTCTATGTAATTGTTAGGACCGTTTTTGCTGTTAAATATTGAATAAACTAGACGTAAACTGACCCCCAGCTAAATAAAGAATTCAACAACCAATTAATTATTTTAAATTTGAAAAAGTAACAAATATTTAATTAATCCTCTCTAGAGCTCATTCACATATACCTACCTACATAATAATAAAATATATAACATTTTGACACATCTCTTTGATAAGCTGATAGCATTGTTAATGTGGAGAGAATGGAAAAGCCTAGAACAATGCAAGAACTCTCTTCTCCACAAGTGAAAGGAGATTGAAGTTAACGTCAACATATTTGCTGCCAAAATCTATTTGTAAATGGCGCCACCGTATTATGTGCCTATTTTTATATTTTTGATAGTCCCCCGTTTCGGGAAAGGTAGTGAGAACAATTACTATTCTAACGAAAACTATGTTCGTCTCTTTCTAACTTGCAAACAAGTAACAGTGACACATTGCCTATTGCAAATTTTATTGTAAACTAGAATTTGTATGGCATCGAAGCAGCTACAAAGTGGTTTACAAGTTTGCTACTAGATGTCGCTTGAAAGTTGCACCTCGGCATTGATGACATTTAATTTTATTTTAACTATGTATATTTAAAAAAAAAGGTAAGTTTACTATTTGACAATTTTTTTGCAAATAACAAAGCTTTTCATTGGTACATAATTGAAACCAAATCACATACAACGCTAGCGCCTCTAGCGACGGCAATTGGCAGCCTACTCTTAGGAAGATTAAAAAATTTCATAACAACGTTTAAATTTGAATGTCTAGCACTGGATTATTTAGGCGTAATTAGACTTATGGTGAAAAAATATCAAATTCGCCATTGGTCCACTTCGACTAATATCGAATTGGGCTAAATGCGATATGCGATATTTTCACCACCTATCGTGAATTGAAATAATTGCGAATTTGTCACTTTTTTCACCATTGGACCAACCGCGCCTAAATCCACTGGATTACTTCGGGTCAGTTCCTTGCGGGCGGGGAGAGGGTGCCGTAAGGCTATGGCACCCTAAAGGGCACCACCAGGTCCTCGTGGTGTTCCACGCGCAGCTCCGAGATGGCGGCGGCCGCTTTTTTCACTGAATTCGTTATCTGCAACATCGAAAGATGGGCAAACTTAAAGACTTTATTCAGTTTATGCCGTAGGCGTTTTATACCATTCATCTAATTGCGATAAAACTTTGTTAAGTTTTTGTACGTACGAAATGGTTACAAACGGAATAGAGAACGTCACTAATGTCGTATAAAACACTTTTTTAATACAGTTGCTCAAAAAGTGGCGTATTGCAGGGACGTATAGCGTTCGGGATATGTAATACATACTCGAGCTTTTTCTTTATATTTTCCGAACTCGTGCGTTCTTTTTCCCAACTGTCAAAATAATGTCTATTAAAAAGAAAAACCAACCACGAAGTTTTTACTAAAAAAAAATCATAGAAGTTTTTATGATTCATGCAAATATTTCTAAAAAGAAGCTACTAATTTGTTTCAATATCAGATTTAATTCAATGAGTTAAGTTAGGTTTCATTTCATTTCATCTCATTAAATTTCATTTTCATTTTATATCAATAAAAAAAATCTACTGAAGACTTGGCTGTATGGGCATAGTTCCCTTTGCCTACCCAGAAATATGTGAATTATAACTTTTTTATGAAATAAATGATTAGTTAGTTGAGTTTATTGTGTTTTTATTATTTTATTAAATTGCTTCATTTTTTCGCAACTGTATTAAAAATAGTTGTTCAGTACACGTGCAGAACCGTCATTGCAACTTGTTCCGACTGTCAACCCTCACCTTCGGCTGCGCCTCGGCTCGGGTAGACATTTGTCGGAACTCTTTGCAATGACAGGCTTTCCGCACTCGTAATGAAATATACTATTTTTATATCTACTTGCAAAGTACTTGCCATCGACGTTAAGGCCTGGATTGGCCAGTAGGCTAGTGCGCTCGGCATGCGGTAAGGCCTTAACATCTACTTGCCGACGACAAGTAAGGCCTAAACGCTTTCCCGATGAGACACAAAGAAAAGCGTAAAACAAAACAGAGGCGATTCAAAGCTATTCACAAAGTCCCTATCTTCGCCGCTCGCAGCATGTCGAGTGAGATAAAAGCCAACGCATCCGCGCTTGCTGACTGAGGTGCGACCAGTGTGCCGGTACAATCGGCGTGCGGCACGTCACCGAGTAGAGGGTTAAGGCCAAATGGAAATCTTTTACAATTACATACTTAAGGCTAGGATTCCCGAGCGCACAAACTAGAAGAGGACTGATTGATTGCACATCGCGATTCGCAACCGTCAACTTAGCAAAATAGGTAGGTAATTTTGAAAATCAAGAATTATTTTTAAATTATTTAACTTATAACGGCCGGAATGCCTCACCTATTCAAAGACAATTATTTTCGTATATTTTTCACTAACTGAAACCAAGTATAATGCAAGTAATACGACATTTGAATTACGATTAGACGGATGTTTGAAATTTTAATTGATGCAGTGAGTAAAGTATCACCAATAGAGTATTCAATGGCCGGAATGACTAGATATAAGACTGTGGAATAACATATAATTTTTCCAAATTTTGAGTACTTGTGATTTGCGAGTAATCTATAATTTAAAATACCCTATTTTCGGGAATTTCGGGAATCCCAGCCCTAAGAACACTACGTAAAAGAATAAACGAAACACAGAGGCGATTTAAATCTACTCACAAAGTCCTTGTCATCGCTAGCGAGGCCGGGCTCAGCCATTATGCTGGTGCGCTCGGCGTGCGGCACGGCGACGAGCCGGCGGAGGCGGGGCGCGCGGGCACGGGCGATGTGTCTTACTAACTACATATAGCTACTTACTAACAACGGGTGAGATGAATAAGAAAAGCATCTAAAGATGGAGAAGTCTTCCAGCATAGGCTGCTTGCTATAACATGGGGTTCTTATATAAAATTACTGCTAGAAACCGCAAGAAACTTCAAGGGCTGGTCAGGTCAACTGTTTTATACATGACGAAAATGACAAAAAAGGAATTCGCGTTTTTTCGTATGTACTTATCGCCCAGCTGACGCGGACGGGTCTACAGACGGCCGTATGCTTTAAAATAAATAAGATACTCAAAGACTATCCAATTAAAATTCACAAAATTAATTATTTCATTAAAAATGAAAAAAAAAACGAATTAATTTTTTGTCATTTTTGTCATGTTTAAAACACTTGACCTGAACAGCCCTTGAAGTTTCTTGCGGTTTCTCTGGCGTGAAGAGGCACCTTGTGGACTTCATTTCCACTTAACCTCTACAGAGGGAGTGGATCCATCTGTCGTGCTATGTTTAAAAAAAGAACTCACAAAGTCCTTGTCATCGCCCGTGAGGCCGGGCTTGGCCAATATGCCGGTGCGCTCGGCGTGCGGCACGTCGGCCAGCAGCCGCGGCGGCGCGGGCGCGGGCGGCACGGGCGCCAGCGCCACGCGAGCGGTGTACGCGCGCACGCGCTCGCTGTACGCGCCCGGCTCGAGCGCGTACGGGCCGAGGGCGCCTACGTCGATCACGTTGCTGGTGACATCACGAGTTAATAACATTAAGTTATAATGTACTACGTACTAGAGAAGACGCCTCAACTACATTGTTTGTAACACGCGTTAGAGCCAGCTCGCTCCAACTGTATTAGTGTGTGGCAGGCGCTAGACGCAACAATACGTATGTATTCTGTGTTCTATTTTGTTAAAATATGCCTTTATGTGTGCTAAGGTACTGTTTAAACAACTCAGGATATACAAATAAAACCAAAGGAATCACTTTTCTCCTGGAAATACGTACTAAATTATCAATGTAACACGCATTTGAATAATTATTTTATCAAATCGCCGTGAAGCGGCGGCCATGTTTCGGTAAAATGCATAGAGTAACAATATTTTTGTTTTGTTACAACTAGGTAGCCCCGCACCACGGTACAAGTATCATTGTAGCTGTGCACATTTATTGTATGGGACGTCTTCTCTAGTTTATTTACCTCAATGGTTAATAATAAGTTAGGTTAAGAAGCCTAATATGCCTTTGTGTGCTAAGGTCAGTACCTTAAACAGCTTTAAACAACTCAGGATATACAAATAAAACCAAAGGAATCACTTTTCTCCTGGAAATACGTACTAAATTATCAATGTAACACGCATTTGAATAATTATTTTATCAAATACGAGGAAGCTTCGGCGACGATAGAAAATCTGAAAACTGCTTTGATCGAAGAGTGCCACTCTTCCATTCCACAAGATTCCGTCAGAAAACTCATTCAGTCAATGAGAAACCGTTTACAGGCAATCATTAGAGCCAGGGGGTAATACAAAAAGAGTGGAGTGTTTAAATCGGGAGACTCCGAGTTAGACGTAAACTAGCCGTGCTCCAAGCTTTTATTCGTTTAAATAAGAAAAAGTACGTTTTATGAGTAGCACTATACATTGTTGTGTGCAGCGTGAGCAGATTAACAAACGGTGAAATAATTAGAGGATAATTAGAGGATAATCACGGATAATCTTAGAGAAATCTTCGAAAAACCACTTTGTGATTGCAAATAATTGAGTGTTATCGACGGTGGTGAGTGACCTTGTTAGAGTTGTGAGACAAAAAGAAGGTCATATTACAAAGACCGGTCGTTAAAAACATTTTGCAAAAGCTACTATCTGTACCTCTATTTTTAGACACTCATTTTAAGAAGCCCAATAGACTTACGGTTGGTCTCTCTGTCGCAGAGCCAGCTTATCTAGAGAATCCGAGTTCGAGCCTCCGAAATAATTTAGATACTTTTTGTTTTGAATTTTTGTTTTTAAATATTTTTTTTGAACCTTTTTGAGAAGAACAAAAAGTAAGGAAGGAAGATAAAGAAAGAGAAAGAAAAGAAAACAAGAATCAAACAGAAAGGGAAAAGTAAAAAAAAAGCATTTTTTTTTTAATTTTTGAAAATTGTTAAATACCAATCGTGTAAAGAGCAGAGACGAAAAATATGGCAGCCTGTGCGGGATGCAAGCGGAATATTGATAAGGAGGATATATGCATGACTTGCGCAAAATGTAACTCCACCTATGATTTACTTTGTTCAAGTTTAACAGCTGAAAAGTATAAATCTCTTACTACGGATATGGTGCACTCTTGGATATGTATGTACTGCCGTAGTAAAATACCATAATCTAGCAATTTGAGTACTCCGGTCCGGCAACTAATGAGTGCAAGTTGTGCGGGTGACACGATCATTGATACAGCAAATGATTCAATACTGGAATTTAAAAATGTCACCGTGCGAAGAGGGAAACAGACCTGTATTTGTGGTGATCCTTCAGCTTTGAGGTCGATCATGAGGGAGGAGCTACAAGCAATTCTCCAAAGATCCTTGTTATTAATTCCGCAGTTGTGTAAGCATGCCGTTGCTATAAATAAAATTGAAGGCGCTCAGTCGTCCATATTGAGAACGCTGAATGAATGTTTTGTGCCAAAAAAATATAGTCCAAACGATAAATCGAAACAAGAACCGTTAACATCTCCTGCACCAAGATCAACTTCGACGAAAAAAAAAACCGATTATATTGATAAGCCAATTACGGAACATAAAAAAGTTAGCGCTACCGTCGTGATCAGTGATGTCCAAAGCTCTCCTGCCGTTGCCTCCTCTCACAAGACTTCCCAGGTCTGTGTATCAACCCATCAGCCAGCGTCCACTTCCATGAATAACTTAATAGGTGAGGAGACACAGGCGGAGGAGTGGGTTCAAGTGAAACCAAGGAAAGGACGAGCCTCACAACCCGGTGTACTTCGTGGAACTGCGTCGCCGGGGTCTACCACGCTTCGGGCGGCAGAGAAATGGAGGTATCTGCATTTGTTTTACGTAATGGAGGGCACTACAGTGGAGCAGGTGCGTGCACATCTTAACACTCTGTGTGGGAGCGACGTCTGCACCGTGGAAGCATTAAATTCTCGGGGTCATTATTCGTCATTCAAGTTAGGAGTCCCCGGCCAGCAACGCTGTAAATATCATGTCACCGGCTAACTGGGCAGAAGGAATATGTGTTAAGCCTTGGCGCCAGAATTTTCGTAAAGAAAGGCCCGCGCAATCATCGTCAACAGTTTAAAAATTTGTCAATATATTATCAAAACGTGCGTGGTTTGAGAACGAAAACGACTTTATTTTTTAATAATGTAATTAGCACGGAAATGGACAGTGAACTCTTTCCTCCGGGCTATACGGTTGTTCGTAAAGACCGAATGGGCGATGCTGGTTGGGGAGGAGTTTTACTGGCGGTGAAAGATTGCTATACTGTTCGAGCTATTACGGATATAGATGGTCTGACACCGGACAAAGAACTATTATTCGCAGTTGTAAGCAGGAAAAATTTTAAGATCTTATGTTGTGTTGTGTACCTGCCCCCTAGTTATAATGATGAACAATATGTAAGTGTTTTGACCTGTATCGAAAATGTCCTTTGTGCGTATTCTAATATGAATTTGTTAGTTCTTGGTGATTTTAATTTAAACTCATGCAATGTTAATGTAAAAATGCAGTTTGATTCTTTCTGTGACTTCTGTAATTTACAGCAATATAATAGTGTAGTTAATAAGTTCGGTGGTATGTTGGATCTCGTGCTGTGTGACTATGAGCTTGATCAAGTTATTGTCTCAAAGGGATTAGACCCTCTAGTCAAGGAGGACGATTACCATCCATCACTTGACGTGTTAATCAAGTTACCGTGCGGAGCGAGTGTAAACCAATCATCCACTCTCCCCGTTCGGTGCGTGGAGTCTGGCCCCGATTGGAACTGGAATAAGGCTGACTTGCAAGGGCTCTACGCAGCACTGACGGATTTGGATTGGTCTGATTTAATACATACGATGGATGTTGATTTAGCCGTGGAGTTTTTCTATGGAAAGCTAAATACTGTTATTAGCAAGTTTGTGCCAAGAAGGAAACGCGTTATATATAGTAAACAATATATTTATCCAAAATGGTACACGCCCGAGATCATAATTAATATTAAGAGCAAACACTTCCATTTAAAAAGATAGAAGTTAGAGGGTAAAGAGTACAATAAGGAGTTATTTCGGTACTACAGATGGAGGGTTAAAATATTGATAAATGACGCGTATCGACAGCACCACGAACTGATGCAAAAGAATATAATTGGCGATCCTGTTAAATTCTGGACATACGTTAGGGATAAATGGAGGGCTAGACGACACGTAGACGCTTACACGTATCGTGGTCAAGAAGTGACGGGTCAGGCTGCAGCTAGCGCATTTGCTGAGTACTTCAGCTCCGTGTTTCATGACGAAGTGCCCCGATTAGACGCTGTGGAGGCTGCGCATGCAGCTAACACACGTGCGGATGCTACTCTTTTCTCCTTAGTATCAGTTGACGAGTCAGACTTACGGTCAGCAGTAAGACGTCTGAAGCCAAGATCAGCCGGTGGTCCAGATGGAATCCCGGCGTTTCTAATCAAGGATTGTGTATCTGCACTGCAGACACCCCTTTTATTTATTTTTAATATGTGCTTAAAGCAAGCTAAATATGCTGAGAGTTGGAAGTTATCTCGAGTGATACACATTCCAAAGGGAGAACGGTGTAGAGAGGTTTCGGCTTTCAGACCTGTCGCGGTGCTTTCGGTGGTAGCAAAACTGTTCGAAACGATACTAAATCTACATATTAGTCGGAAAATTAGCAATAGACTACATAATAGTCATCACGGGTTTCGAAAAAGTCCTTCAACGAATACAAACCTTGTAGCACACGTAGACTATGTCTGTACAGAATTTGATGCTGGTCAACAAGTAGATGCCGCCTATTTCGATTTTAGGAAGGCTTTCGATTTAGTAAATAATGATATTCTTTTACAAAAACTAGCAATAATTGGCTTCACACCAAAGCTCCTTCAGTTTTTCGCGAGCTACCTACGAAACCGTCGTCAATTTGTAAGATTGGAAGGCTTTGAGTCAAATGATTATTACACAGCGTCGGGAGTAAGTCAGGGTAGCACCCTCGGGCCAACCCTTTTCTTAATATTTATAAACGATCTGCCAGAAAATATCAAATCTGCGGAATGTCTACTGTTCGCAGACGACCTAAAATTAAGTTTGGGGATAGGTAATAAAGCTGATGTCAGGCCCTGCAACGGGATATCGATGCGGTCTCGGGCTGAAGTAGGAGTAACTGTCTCCCTTTTAATGAGAGCAAATGTAAAATTATTACGTTCTCGCGTAAACGTAATACAATTAATGTAGATTATAATTTATTTGACGCCCCATTGGATAGAGTAACTGACATACGTGACCTAGGATTAATATTAGATAATAAATTAGACTTTCATAAACATATGACTTCAATCTGTAAACATGCGGGTAAGACATTAGGCTTTGTTGTTAGGACTGCTTCAGATTTCGAGGATGTAAGGATGGCGAAAACACTATATAGCGCATACGTTCGTAGCAGGCTCGAATACGCTGCAGAGGTCTGGCATCCATACGAGGAAAAATATGTGCTAATGATAGAAAGGGTCCAACGTAAGTTCGCTCGCTGGTGTTATAAGAAAAGCTATGGTTACTATCCTTACTTATATCTTTCCATATTTGTTTCGGGTATGGTGGGCAGTGGCGGTACCTTCATACAAGCCGAAAAGCCCGGCTTGCCCTAACAAAAACTCAATATCACTACTGGTAAAACGCAATTATTAAAATCACTTAATATTTTTTACCATTGTTAATTTTCTTTCATCAGCATTCAAATTATCAATTTTATAAGTTTCTCATAAAACAAATCGCATATAAAGCTGCTTATAAATCGTGCAACGCTTTACATCTCTCTCGCACAAGTTGGCTTGCAACCGGGCTTCGGATTTAAAGTATATCCGCTCTCTTCTAACTTTAACAAAATTGCTACTCTATAAACATAATACTGCGTAAGTATGTATAGATTCTATGAGAAATTCATACTCTTCGTCAAAGCCAGCTTGCGTTATGAAGTTCGCAAGTAAGGCCTTCTCCAAATCAGGCTTTATTTCTACCGAATCACGTGCAACTTAAACGCGGGCGAACCAATCAGAGGCGACCGACGACAGCTCGGGCTCGGACGAACCAATCAGAGGCGAGCGTTAATACGCGATTGTGCTGTGCAGCAGCGTCAGGCAGCAGCCAGCCATTTTTTATTCTTTGTTATTGTCACACTTCACTTTGTTTGAGGGATAGTTTTTAAGTAACAAGTGTTTTCGTAATTTGTGATAAAAAAAATGTGTTCCGAGTTCAGTTCGTCGCTTTATTGGTCTCTGTGACGAACTTAGATGTGTTGGGCATGTGATGTGTTGCAAACAAATGTGTACTTAAACGTGTTGATGATTGGCATACGAAAGGCAGAGGTAAATAAATTCTTTGAACATCACACATGATTTATGTATTTCGCAAACTATTAAAAGTCATCTAGGGCATTAATTATAATAGGTCTATGTAAAAAACTCTTGGGATTGTTGGTTGCTTCCATTCAAATAATTAAATACCTAATAATTTATAAATTAAGTGTAGAGGCCTACATATCGGACTGTGATTCCCGCGCAAAATGCCCATTTTCGCATTTTGTTGTAATTTTCCAGTTGTATTTATCGTTTTTATCGAAATAGGATAATAAATCCATGCTTAATATTACGAATCTCCACTCTGCGAGAATAAGCTGAGTTCGGACGGCCGGCGCATCGCATTTTGTTGTAATTTTGTACTTAGTTGTATTTATAGTTTTCATCGAAATAGGATAATAAATTCATTATAACATTTTTATTCCTCATGAAGTAACAATTATTCTGGTATAAATTTTACTCAATAATATTATCGTAGATAAGAGAAATTCAGTTAACTTAACGCGATTTTTGAAGTTTTTTTGGTTTTGTTTCATTTTTTTATTTCATTTGTTTAGAACAGTAGTTCAATCCAGGAGCTCAAAAAAGTGCCCGCAATTTATGAAAATCTTTCTCTGCAATTTTGAGTTACAATAAAAATTAAGCGAAACTTACAAAAAGCGAGGCCGCTACGTACTATGCCAATAGCTATTCTACACTATTCAATAAGTAAATAGGTACTGTTAATGTATTTTTGTTTCTGAGATAAAGAATGCTTAAATTGGCCAAAATAAAATTCTCAAAAATCACATTCAAGATGTAATAGAAGGTAATAGCCAATGATATTTCTAAAAGGTCATTGGTAATAGCCTGTTTTTTTACCAACGACAAGAATGTTTGGAATGCCACGGCCTATGACGATTTGAGTAAAAAATGTGGCTAGTGTCACAAATGGGCACCAACATTGTACCTAGGTAGCAAGATTAGGAACTTCAGGTTTCGTGGCTTGCCCCAATCTGAAGCCCTAGGCACGCCACTGATGGTGGGCATGGAAACCCTTAAACTTAGGCGGATTATGGCAGTGATAAGGCATTATTTATCAGTAATACATCACGAGCTTGACAGCCCATCTGTGTTAGCTAAGATGGTGCTCAGAGTACCAAGGTACCTGCCGTGTGACGAGGCAGGAACGGTGGCCTCGCGCCGGAGACACCGTCTCCTGGTGCGGCCAGTTACACGCACCGAGCGGGTAGCTCATGCGCCAACGAACCACGCGATGAAACTGATGGGTGACGTACTCACGCAGCACGATGACATCGACATATTTGCACATTGTTTGAGACATCTCGTGACCCGTTTTCAGGGTATCATGGATGAGACCTTGAATTTGAGTTTGTTTTAATATTTTATTTTGATTTTTAATTGAAGTTACTGTGATTTTATTTATTTGATTTTGTATTGTACCTATTTTACATTTTTTTTCATTTGACATAGAAATTTGCCTTATTTTATTATTTTTTTATTATTTGTTATTTTTTTGTTTTTAATCATTATGACATGACGAATAATATTTTCTATTGGACTGACATTCTTACCATAAATTCTCTATATTTTTATGATGTTCAAATGATGCATGTTCTTTTCATTGTATTTTGATTTGATTTTTTTTGAAGGTATACTTTAGAATTGAAGTTGAAGTTATATTTTTTTCTTTCTTTGTAATTCAATGGACTTGTTTGCGTGTTGGATCTGTCTGTAAGCTAGCAAGTGTTTTTTCTAAATAAATAAATAAAAATAAATAAATAAATAAAGTATTGAGTAGGGGATAAAATACACAGTATTCATTTAGACATCCACAACTTCAACCTTTTGCAACAATTCGCTATATTTAGGTAAGAAAATTTTATTAATTTTAATTCTTTTTGATATAATTTGAAAGCTTATAAAATTACCTTTCAAATGATACACCAAAATCTATAATTCATTGCATACAAATGGTAAAAACCCAACCCATTCATTTGAATTCAAATTTTCCGAAAAATTTTGACCAAGTATTTTGATTTATCGCTCATTTTATGAAGTTAAAAAACTCAATAGCAGTTATTTTGGTTATTATAACAAACTACCTGTATTTTAATTTCAAAATTTACATGATTTGTAAAGAAAAAGGTTCATAAAATATTTAACCATCATTTTGGATAAATACTCGAGTAAAAACGGATATTTATGAGTATTTATCCATTTTGAGTATTTATCCGGATATAAACCCATCACTAGTTCCAACTGATAGCAACTCTAATTCACTACACACTACAAATACACTTATCACATTACTATGTCCAATATTTATAAACAGTCCTAGGTAAATTGATTAAACTAACAAATCACCATAAATAAATATACAAATACAAACCTAAAACGGTATCAGCATATTCATTTACAATAAACATTACATTATCTACACAAGGCTCATGTGATAAGATGGGGCTTAGTCATTATTTTAAACATTTTGTTACTGAAACAAAATTATATTTAGGTTTACTTACTTTTTAGGCGTATTAGGCGGGTCATATAGGGTCAAATATTTTGATAGTAGTGTGTGGTTGTGGTACTTATGTTTTGCAAAGATAATTTTAGGCTTATCAAAATGTGAAAGACTTGACTATGTTTAGTAGGTAGTAACTGGCAAAACATAAAAAATTGTATGCTCTCTAATCATTTACAGCATTACTTCTCACTTCTAGTGCGAACTCAATTAAAACTGTACCAACTTACAGTGGTGGAACCTGGTGATGGTATTAATTTACCCGTCTTAGGCACCAGTCTCACACAAACTAGGTTTATTCATAATGTTTGTAATTTGGCTTAAGTAGATTATAACTCTACTACTTTAACTAATGAGGATCTCGATGGCGCAGCTGTTAGCGCGTTCGGCTTACGACCTTGACCGTTAAGCAACTTTCGTAATGCCAGGTCGTTGGATGGGTGACCAAATTAAAAACATCTCGAGCTCATCCGTGCTTCGGAAGGCACGTTAAGCCGTTGATCCTGGTTGTTGTCGTAAGATGGCAGTCATTAAAACCTACCAACCCGCATCGGGCCAGCGTGGTGGGTTATGGCCCAATATCCCCACGTGCTATTGCCCACGTGGGAGGCCTGAGCCCAGCAGTGGGACGTTTGTAGGCTGATGATGATGATGATGAGATTATAACTATGTGTGCCAGTTTGTGATGAGAAATAAATGGTTATTCTATTCTATCTATTAATAACCATCTATTTGTACTAGTTTCCTTTTTTACTGATTCCATGCAATGAACAATTAAGTAAATATAACTTTATAATAAAATTATTAGTTGGACAAGAAGAGCTGAAGATTGGGCTCAGTGGCATGTATTAGGAGAGGCGTATGTCCAGCAGTTGAATGACACGGGCTGATGATGAACTTTATAATATATGCTTATAACTGGGGGGTTACTCTTGAACAAAAAACTCAACTCAAACAAACTCAATCTCAATACAATTACAATGCGATTAATATATATTGGGATAAGTAAAGATAATTCCGGAACGCCATCTCGATAATATTGTTCAATCAATTTCCACGCAATTTAATTCCAATGTGGTGCTACTGTCGCTTACAAAAGAGCCATTTGACATTTTTTAGATTTGTGATTGGAAATTGATTAATGCAATTGTGTTTCAAGAGTAAGCCTACAGGGTTCATTGACCTACATTAACAAATCAATGAGTTATCATATTAATAATAAACAAAGGCTGTTTATATTGCTGGCATTGTACTAGATTATGTAGACATTATATAAATTATCCAGGCAGGCTTTTAAAAGTAACGCATATTGTATCCTACTATACAGCACATGATATTATTTTTAGTTAAGGATATAATTCTCAATTAAACTTTGACACAAACATGCCCAACGGAATGTCCCAAGTCCTAATTTAGCTCATATTTGCACTAATTGTCATCGAGTATTGAGCTGATTTTTTTTATGGTGAAAGAACTCATAATTTTAGGAACACAACTGCGAAAGGTTTTTACGGAAACAAATAGAACTCGAGAAAAAAATTAGGGAATTCACTCATTCATTAAATTTGTGACAATTAATGGAATTCAGAACCTCTAATTTAATCAAGTAACTTACGTAGCAGTCTCATGCAGTATCCTGTTGAGTGCACTCTGTTCATCGGGCTTGCGCGGTGGTGTTGATGCGGACGGCACCGGTACCGGAGTCTCCTGCTGTTGCTCCGGCACCTCCAGTAAATGCGTCCGTTCATTTACTATGTTCTCCTAAAACAACATCGCAATGGGTGGATTAAAAATAAACAACAACACACATAAATTTTCAACCCTAATGATAATAATATGGGTAAATGTGCAAAATACAGGTAACTATCTCTACCATTAATTTCAGTCTAAGATGTATGTCGTACATATGTGATGTAGGTACTACGCTTATATATTCTGTGTCATTAGAAACCACATTTTCGTAGTGGAATCAGCCATTTTCAGTTTACTACTGCAATAGGTAGGCATAAACATGCATTTAAATAGTTTCATGCGTCAGTGCACAATAACAACACTGACACCAGGCTAACAGTACCTACATAAACGGTTTAGCAAACGCATTAATTGTAATCGGTATCCTAAGAAACAATAGATAAAGTGCCAGTCAACTGGGAAATTAAGATAATAAGTTGAAACGTCGTTTAATGAGAACTGGAATATCTATCATCAAAAATATATTTGTAAACGCTGAATAGTGAAAACCTGACATTACTCACCATAACGTAAAGAAAATTAAACAGAGTAAACGTGTTAAAGTTTTAAATTACCTGCGGATCATTTTCTTTGTGACAGATACTGTAGCAGCAACCCATGACGGCGCTCTTTAGCGAATCGAAGCATGAATGCAACGCACTGTCCTCCTCGTCGGACTGCATAAATATTAGTATTAATAACCTGTAATGTAGTTAAAAATAGAAAATTTATAATTTTTCGTCGCGTTTATTCTCTTCAAACTGTCAATCAGACAGACAGAACGAACAAACAATGACATTGACTTGACTGACAATGACATTTAGGAATCTATGTGTTTCCTCGAGGCATTTAACTCATACTGCCTTGCCATTACTTCAATGTTAAATTATCAAAGCTGATATTAATAAGATTGGTTATTTATGGATGGCAGGCTCAACTTTAGAGGCTTAATTCTAATAACACTCACCTCCTGTCTATTCGTAATTCATTGAATAAAATGGAATTAAAACAATGCAATAAAATTGCGCGCGCTGCGTATTTTGCACTAGCAGTCGCAATGGCCCAGTCAGGTATAGAGTTGTTCAAAACGGCAATAAAACAATAGCATGCAAAATACTATAAACTAAAAAATACGCTATATTTTTAGAGCGCTATAAATTAGGAAGCGTGTGGGTGCTCGACAAACGCGATCAGAGATGGGCGGGTGGGTAAAAATTGGGGTGGGTAAAATTGGGAGGAAAGGTAACAAAGGGTATTTACCCATTTATACCTATTTATAACGGGTATTTTTTATAAATACCGGGTAAAAATTGAATACTGTCTATAAAATTATTTGATTTGCTTTACCATCCTTAAAACGATCTACGATATTAGCTTCTGTCTTGACTATTGAAGATAAAATATTGATTTCAATTAAAACACAGTCGATTATATTTTAAATCTTTAACCAACACATATTTTCAATTAATTCACCACAAAATGGCGCAGATCTAGATAGTTGAATAAATACATTTCGAATGAACATGTGCGCGTACGAAAAATACCACGTGGAATGGGGGCGAGAGGCTGCGTGCGGTAATAAGGGCCCCACAGACGATCAGGTCGCCTGCAGGTATCGGCCTGTCAGTTAGTAGTAAAACGCACGGGCGGCGGCGGCGGCGGGCGGCGGCGGCGGCGGGTGGCGGCGGCGGCGGGCGGCTAGTAATAACCAACAGGCTGATACCTGCCGGCGAACTGATCGTGTATGGCCCGCCGGCAGGTATCAGCCTGTCAGTTAGTACTAGCCGCCCGCCGCCGCCGCCCGTGCGTTGTACTACTAACTGACAGGCCGATACCTGCAGGCGACCTGATCGTCTGTGGGGCCCTAGGGGACTGCTAGAAACCGCAAGAAACTTCAAGGGCTGGTCAGGTCAAGTTGACAAAAAAGGAATTCATGTTATTTTTATTTTTAATTAAATAATTCATTTTGTGAATTTTAATTGGTATAGTCTTTGAGTATCTTATTTATTTTAAAGCAATAACATAAGAAAAATAAAATGAAAAACAATTAAAAATAACGATTATTTGCAACGTGCGCCGACCCGCCGACCGTCTGTTGACCCGTTCGCGTCAGCTGGGCGAAGTACCTACCTACGTTAGTCTGCAAAGTGCAATGAGACCTATTTTCGTTTTACAACTGAATTGAAATGTGCGTATTTAAGGTGCAGTTAAGTCCAACGACTATCGATAGCATCAAGTTATGTTATGGCCACATTTTAACTGTAATTATTATTATGATAAGTGTTAGAATAAAAATGAAAAAAAAAACCACTTTTTTGTCATGTTGTCAAACACTTGGCCTGACCAGCCCTTGAAGTTTCTAGCGGTTTCTAGCAGCCACCTTATATTTTGAGGGTGAGATGTTGCCATGCAGCTTGCAGTAACAGGGAGAATGAAAACTACATTACCCATTTTATACAACATGATTTGAAATATTCGATTTTTGTAAAATAAAATAAATAAGGCTAGCGGCCCGGACGGGATTCCAGCTAGATTACTTAGCCGCAGGCCACGCTGGCGCGACGCGTGTTGCGTCTGCGATGGGCGGAACAAGCAGTTATGCGGGGCGAACGGGGGGCGCAATGTTGGGGCGACGTGCGCGTCAGGCGACCGCGACCAGCGAAGAATTCAACTCAAATTCAATTTGTGGGAAAATTCAACAAAATTTAATAAAAACGCAAGACGCCCGAACTCGTACTATTCCCTCCGCTGGTCGCGGTCGCCTGACGCGCACGCCGGTTGCGCCAACTTGGCGCTCCTTATTCGTCTTGTATTATTGTTTTTTTCGCTCATCGCGGATGCAGGATGCGTCGCGCCAGCGTGGCCTGCGGTTTAGGGTCTGTGCGCCTGAATTGTCTCCGGTTCTAACACGTCTGTACCACCATTATTTTCTTACTAGAGCGGTTCCTTAGTCCTGGAAGCTTGCAAATGTGCAGCCAGTGCCCAAGAAGGGCGATCGTGCCGACCCCACTAACTACAGACCAATTGCCATCACCTCCATACTCTGTAAAGTTATGAAAAGTGTATTGAATAGAAAGCTTTTGTCGTATCTAGAAGCCAACTCCCAATATGGCTTTCGGCGGGGCCGTTCCACGGGGGACCTTCTGGTGTACGTTACTCATTGCTGGGGCGAGGCAACTGAGAAGCATGGCGAAGCGCTTGCCGTGTCGCTTGACATATCCAATGCCTTGGACAGGGTCTGGCACGCTCGGTCACATAGAGGTATCTGTCTAGCGCAAGGGTCGGCGGAACGGAAGTTCGTTCCTCAAGAGAGGCCATGGTTGAGCAGACAAACATGACTTTAAGTCTTGTCTCCCAATGGGGTGACAACAATTTGGTCAGTTTTAACGCCACCAAAACGCAGGCGTATTTGTTCTCGGCCAAAAGGAGTCCTTTTAACCTGGCTCCTACTTTCCGGGGTGTAGATGTACCAATTACCGACAACCTCGATCTCCTAGGCATGAAGTTGACTTCCAATCTCAACTTTGGCGACAACATCGAAATCAAGGCTCAAACTGCTACGAAAAAGCTAGGTGTTCTAAATAAGGTTAAGCAATATTCCACGCTGGGACAGGTTCTAACTCTATAAAAAGCACAAGTCCGGTCGTGCGTGGAGTAAAGGCTGCCACCTTTGGGACGGCTCAGCAAAATATCAACTTGCCGCGCTCGATTGGGTGGAACGCAGAGCCAGGAAACTTATAGGTGACGATAAGCTTGTGAAAACCAAGCTTCACAGTCTCGCTCACCGTCGCTCAGTTGCTTGCTTGTCGGTATTTTACAGGTTCTACTTCGAAGAGTGTGCTGTTTAGCTACATGAGCTCATTCCACGGTCCCCTTTCTACCATCGGGAGTTTAGACGTACGGCGGGTTACAAACTTGGTTGATATTCCACTCATACGCACCAAGCGCTATTCGTCTTCATTCATAATGCTTACAGCCAAGGTGTGGAATTCCCTGCCGGCGTCTGTATTCCCGATTGCATAAAGACCCAAAATCTTTAAAGCCCGAGTGAATAGGCTGCTTCTGGGCAAGCTCGCTCCATCGTCGGCTTCTTCTTAATGATACGGATAACAATGTGGCCAAGAGCAAGCCCATCTATTATAAAAAAGTAGTTTTTAAGGAACCGGGATTCGTATTTCAAATACTTACCTAAAAGAACCAAGAATACCAGGGTGCATGTCTCAGACATGATATTATAATTAAAACAGAAATTTAACTAGAAATGATAACTATAACGTATGAACATTTCGCTCATATTCTTAATAACAAAAGTCGTGCTTCAGCTCGAAAATGAATAGAATTCTACTAAGTATTAGACTTTGAACGACTTAAAAATATGCTTTAGTAGTATCTATAACCAAATTCAATAACTGGTTTAAATTAAACTGATTTTAATTTTTACCCGGTATAAATTAAAAATGGGTGGGTAAAAATAGGTAAAAATGGGTATTTACCCACAAGTCGGGTATTTACCGGGTAAATGCCCATCTGTAGACGCGATTAATCATGGAGCACGCTAGATCTCGTAGCCTGTTACCTTACATATCGTTCGTTGGACAGACTGCGTGCTATACAAAAATATTATTTTTGAATGCGTCGCATTTAGTCTTATATAAAAAGCAAACATATTTTTGTAGCTCTTCGGCAGCTCTGCTTACCTAATATTTACATAAACTAAACTACCCTACCACGGTCACATAACGAGGTCCGTATCCCATACTTTTACTTTATTAAATCTAAAATATGAACTAATGTTACATTACAACGATCGCATGCAAAAAGTACCTAACGTGCTGCGCAAAAAAAACGCGCGAGAAACGTATAGCTTGCTGCGAGAGATAATAAATAGATCGCGCGTGATACGTAAACATGCTGCTAAAACAGATCGCGCGAGAAACGTACCTAACGTGCTGGGAGAACCAACGTAACGTGCGTCCGATAGCATTAGCGCGCACGCGACGACTGCCAACCCTCAGAACAGCGGTGCCAGATTAGGCGATTTATCGCCATTTAGGCTACCTTGAGGGGTCAAATGGCGACCAAAAAATCCAATCGGCTACCAGTAGCCATTTAGGCTACCTAAAAAAAGGAACGGGCTGTTTAGGCTACTTCAGGATTACCCCAAATTTAATAATTAATTTCATGTTGATATTGGGATGCTTGTAAAGAAACGTAATATGCACGTCCGTCCACCGTTCTTTCCATGCATGCTGCCTATTGAAAGCCGCCAATACAAACACAATAGAAAATCTATTTTTCATGGCATGCGGACATGCCAGGCGGATGTAGGAGTGAGATAGAGATAGACAAACAAACAAACTACTACTTGGACAAATCAAGTGACACCTCGCTGGGATCCAATTGTCTAGAGCACCGCAATGAGACGTCACAAATCCAGGTGTCAATTTAATTCGTCTGGGTAATAACAACAAAATTATGAACTGGCGGCGCGGCGCGCGGATTCTAAAGTGCTTGTTTTGTTTTCTGTGTAAAAAGTTTATTATTGTTGAAGTGTGTTAAGGTTTTGTTTTGTTTGTTTGTTTTTTCTTATGGGTAAACACGGTAAATATGCGAAACACTATCGCGATGAATGGGAGAGAATTCCTTGTTTCAAAAGTAAGTACCTACTACTCACTCACCTCTAAGTTACCTAAATACACACAACATTATCCTTTTCTTTGGTTTTAGACCAATCGTATTACGATTACGGGTAAATATTGTATTGTACACTATAAACATACAAAAATGATTTAGTAATCTATATAGTGAGGTACCTACCTAATAATTTTAGTTTCACGGACTTCCCGCGGTTTATTTGAAATGAGATTGCAATTTATGCAATTTTCAACTTTATTATGAGATCGTAAAGCTTGCATTTTCTATGGCTCGTACAGTTATCAACGCTCTGTGACGTCTCACGATTGTTTTCTGTGCGTCTCACATTCACATCACACTTCACGTAGGTATTATTTTTTATGAACGAACCAAATTTAGTGTTGCCGTCACAAAACAATAAATGGTGTCGCTCCTCGGGGTGTTATTTCTTCGATGTCTTTATTGGCGCAACCGATGTTTTTGTACGCGCGCGAGTACCGCGGCCGCAGATGATTTAATAGATTTGGTTTTAAGATGATTCTTCTACCGTTACTGGGATGGAAGCCGCAACGGTGAGCAGCTTGACCACCAGCGATGCACACGAAGAATCGAATATTCCATATATGATTGGGTAGGGATAGGAAAGAATGTAATCCTCTCTACATATTTTCTTAATATTTATTAATGTCACTGCAATTCATACAGATCATATTATCTTTACCTAACATACCGCCCCCAAAGAGCTTCTAAGCTGTTTAGAAAGGGATGGGATTTACAATTAATTAAAGTTGAGTGTGAAAATTAATCTAAGTAAACTAAGAACTAAGTTAAATTAAGATGATGCTACAAATTTGTAAGAGAATTACTGTGGATGAGGCAGCAAAGGGCAGACTTTAGTGACTGGCCTAAGTAAGGTACTACTCTAACCGTTCCGTCAGAATCCGGACAAACCTTTGAAACTCTAGCCTTCTTCCAAAGCAGTGGCGGTAAATTGGGTTCCTTCACCAAAAAACCAAACCAAATCACCAACCTGGATGTTAGCAGGCTTGGCAAGCCTTTCGGACGCTGTTTTTTTTTTTTTTTTTTTTTTTAAATTTATTTAGGAACGAACAGTTACATATTTTGAAATAAATCTACGAACAAATTATTAACTATAAACCTAAAGTTCCCTAAATTATACATTTATATTATATGAGGCAAACTTACTTGCAATAAAAAAAATAACAGGCAATACTTATATAATCTTAACTGATAAAATTAAAATCAACAATATTAAATTAATAATGGACTACGCGCGCAGCAAGCCCAGGCCAGTAACGGCGCACTGCGCTCAGGGACAGACGTGGTCGCTGCGACAGTACAAAACATTGGTAAAAAACAGTTCTTTACATTATAAATTACACTACATGATTATTACAGAACAACATAAAAAGGTCTCAGTGAGAGACCTACATTCTGCGAGGTATGTAAGGTAAGCTTAGATATGTAGGTAGGTACCCATATTTTGCAGCTAGTTTAAATGTAAGCAAAAATTAAATGTTTCCTTAAAATTAAGTTGTTTTCCAGTTAAACAATCAAAAAAAAAAAAAAATGTTGGCAACACAAATCGTCCTGGTGCATGTACAGTGCCGGCATGACTATATTTGCTTTGAAGTAATTACTTACTTATTCTAACGCGGATAAAGGATGCCGCCAATAGAAAACAAAAATAAACCACTACATGCCCATAGGCCAGAAACTTTGGGTAAGTTATAAACAGAATCATGTAACCCATCTATCGTTTACATTGCAATATATTTTATTCTGGTATTTATTTAAATATTTTTTTAATATTTCAGGTCTGATATTTTAACGTGGACACGACAGCAGTATCAAGAAAAATCATACAATTTGATAAAACAAGTTTATGAGAAAAACATAATTTCATCAAATGAACAAAAAACAGGCCACAGGTCCCAACCTAATACAAATACAAACAGTGAGTTAAAAACAAAACAAAAATTCTAAAACTGGGGGAAAAAAAAAAAAAAAAAAAACTAATGTTAAAAAAAAACTAATGTTAAAAAAAAAAAACTAATGTTGCTGTTGTAAAGTGTGCAAGTATTCAGATGAAAATATTGCCAAATTGCTCTCTAGCGATAAGGCCGCCAATTGTATGATACTTTGTGTTTGTCCTTTTGTTGTTAATTTGGTGTACAATAAAGAATATTTTATCTTTTATTTTATCTTATCTATATATAACATTAATCGATAAATAAAACGACAGCACTTGAACACCACTAAATCACATATCATTTTTCGGCCATATTGTTTTGACACGCAAACATTTGCCTCTGTAATTTTATTTCCATTTACTAGTAAAAATGTCATAGTTTAATTTGGAAAGTGCTTTTACCGATTTATCGAAGAAAGTGACAGCGTTGACACTAAAAATTACAGCTCAATCGGCAACAATTGAAGCTCAGAATAAGAAAATAGAATATCAACAGCGCATAGTCGATGTTGAAGAACTTATCGGATCGCCTATGTTTATGAAGAAAGGGACGGATAAACCAATCCCTCCGTTAACTTCGGCGCAAGTGAGCGAGACGGTGTCGCTATCGCAGAATGTAACGTGCACACCGAGCGTCTGAGAGGTCGAAAAAGAAAGTCAATGAAGGAGCCATTGAGAATAACTTGGCTACTACGGATCCGGAAAAGTGGTCGGTTGTAGATCATCAAAAGACAGGAACGAAAACTCATCTCAACACTATTAATAAAGGAGGGAACGCGCAGATTTCGTCGTTCCAAGCGGTTGAGAAGAAGAAATTCTTACACGTATGGTCGTTACATCCGGATACTTCTGAAGAGGCCATTACTCAGCATGTTACTAAAACCTGTAGTTCAACGGATATAAAAGTTGAGAAAATTATACCTAAAACTAGAAGAGACTATTCTTCTTTTATGGTTGGTGTTCCAGAGTCTGATTTCAAAAAGATTAATAACATAGAATGTTGGCCATTAAATACGATATTTAACGAATGGGTGTGGTTTCGAGCCTCTCGCAAAACAACAAAAAGTTGCGAAAACCAATGATAAAATTATTCAATTTTATTATCAGAATGTAAGAGGACTTCGAACGAAAACAAATACTTTTCATTCTAATTTATTAACGTCGACCTACGTCTTATTGGCCATTACGGAAACGGGTTTGAATAGTTCTATACATGACGGAGAAATTATTCCATCTAATTTCAAGATACTGCGATGTGATCGAGCGGACGGCCGCAAACAGGGAGGTGTTTTTTTGGCGGCATCCTCACGTTACGAACTGAAGCGCGTTCCAGTGGGCAATGTGGACGCGGCCTTATTCGAGATTGTCTGTGCGACGGTATACTGCAAAAACATTTTTTTATTTATGTGCTGTGTAGTTTACATTCCTCCGAAATGTGATGAGAAGGAAAATATGCATTTATTTAACATTTTAGAATCGATATGTGTTAAATACGACAAAGTTATTGTGTTGGTAGATTTTAATATGCCTTCAGCAACGGTGGAAATTCAAAGTTATATGGAATATGTGAATGCTTATTGTGGATTTCGGCAGGTAAATAACATACTTAATATAAATAATTGTACGCTTGATTTAGTATTATCATCATTACGGGCGAGTGACTTAGAGGTAAAATTGGCTGACGACACCTTAGTGCCTATAGACGTTCAGCACCCGCCGCTCGTCGCCTGGGTATCGGCAGGTACCTGCCGCAGCCAGAAGGCCTGTTTACCAATATCTAGTTTTAAAGATGATGATTTAAATTTAAGTTTATACTGCAATCGTTGGAACTATTTTAAATGTAATTTTTCTTTGTTATATCAAAAGTTTGAGTGTATTAATTGGGATAATTTGTATAGTATTGAAAATTCGGAAGCCGCGGTGTCATATTTTTATGAAATAGTTAATGAACTTATTTACGAGTGCACACCAAAAAAACATGTAAACACAGGCACAAACAAACCGCGATGTTGCTATCCAGATTGGTACAATGCTGATTTGATACGCGATATTAGGCGTAAGTGGCGTTATCATAAATTATTTAGAGTATCAGGTGCAAATGGTGACTACGAAATGTTTTCGAAATACCGACACTTAGTCAAATGTAAGATCACTGCAGCTTTTAAAGCCTACCAAGAGAGACTGCAGCAAACATTTAAAAACGATCCTAGGTCTTTTTGGAGTTTTATACGGCGTAAACAGTCAGAGCGTAATAAGACTCGAGTCACTAAGGACGGAGTAGCGTTGAATGAAAAGGAGTGTGCCGAGTGTTTTGCCTCATACTTTCACTCGGTGTATAGTCCGGATCGGCCACAGTTGGACCCGAGGGAGGCGGAGCGCCTGGCGGGCGCGGGCGCGGGCGCTGCGCGCGTGCACATCGGCCGTATCGGTGCGGGGGAGCTGCGCGCTGCGCTCCGTAGCCTTAAGCCTAAGCACTCAGTAGGGCCCGACGGTATACCACCTTTCATTGTGAAAGACTGTCGTGTGGTTTTGGAGAAACCTTTATTGCACATTTTTAACTTGTGTTTAGGAGAAGGTAAATATCCGGACGTATGGAAAACGACTCGAGTTATCCCGGTACCTAAGGCGGGGGCCGGGTCAGATGTTAGCGGATACCGGCCGGTTGCGGTACTGTCGGCGTTCGCCAAGGTGTTTGAGTCTGTCTTGCATAGATGTATCTATACGCAAGTGAGTGCAAGACTGAGTGACGCGCAGCACGGCTTCCGGCCGGGTCGCAGTACGGGGAGTAACCTGCTGTCATTCGTGACGCACCTAGCGCCGGTCGTGGACGCTGGGGGACAGGTGGACTCCGCGTACTTCGACTTCCGGAAAGCCTTCAATGCGGTCGATAATGACATACTTCTATCAAAATTTTCGGCATTAGGATTTACACCACAACTGCTTGAATTTTTCGCTAGCTATCTGGGTGATCGTCGACAGTACGTCGAGTATGCGGGATACGAATCGAAACCGTATGACACGTTTTCGGGAGTAAGTCAAGGGAGTAACCTTGAACCCCTCGAGTTCGTCATCATGATAAATGATCTCCCGGATGTACTAAAGGAAGCAAAGTGTTTGCTTTTGCGGACGACCTTAAGGTATTCCTGACCATAGCGGATACTTCAGATTGTGAGCGGCTTCAGCGTGACATTGAGAGGGTCGTCCGTTGGAGTGAATACAACAAGCTATCTTTTAATTTAGCTAAGTGCTGCGTGATGAGCTACAGTCGGGCGCGCGCTCCTTTGCAGTATCAGTACGAAGTCGGTGGCGCGGTAGTGCCGCGAGTAGCGCGCGTGCGCGACCTAGGCCTGGAAATGGTACCCGATTTAACGTTTCGTCACCATATTGTTGACATTTGCGCTAGATCCTTTAAAAATCTAGGTTTTATTATAAGACAAAGTAAGAATTTAAATTAAATTTCAACTACACTGACAAAGTTAAGAACCTGGGTTTGACGTTGGACTGTAACATGTCCTGGTCAACCCACATTGGTGAAACCAGCAAACGTTTGCACTATAGCTTCCACTCACTCAAGCGGCTTCAATACTTTCTCCCCTTCAAAACCAAAATTATGCTCGCGCAATCTCTTCTTCTTCCTATACTAGACTACGCCGACGTCTGTTTCTTAGATGTGACTGAGGAGCAATTGCTAAAACTGGAACGTCTTCAGAATCTGGCCATTCGATTCATTTTCGGCTTACGTAAGTATGACCACGTCTCACACTTTCGTACTGAACTAAAGTGGCTTCCGATCAGACACCGGCGTAATATGCACATCCTTTCCACTCTTTATAACATCCTGAACGATCCCAATGCTCCCTCCTACCTCCGTTCCCGGTTCCAACTGTTGCCCCCACCCTGCCGCTCAAGACGTGCGTGCATCACCAAGACGCTCAAGATTCCGAGAGTCAACACCAACTTCTTTCAGAAATCATATACTGTCCGGGCTGCGCAGCTTTGGAACAATCTTCCAACGGGCATACAGAATAGTTCAACAATTGCATCTTTTAAAAGAAGGGTCAAGGACCACTTTCTGACACTAATTTCATCGCAATCATAGACAACATATAGACACATATGTTTATTTTTATCTATATTATTTATGTAAGTATTATTATATTATTTACTTGATGTATTTTTTTTATTATATGTAGTACCTAGTATGTAGTATTATTTTTATATATTTTATTTAAGTACCTTTATCTATTGGCAATATTTTGTTTTATTGTTATTAATTAATTAGCACTTTTGTTGTTCCCACTAATGCATCACGCTCCCATTCCACCTTAGGTTGGCTGGAAGAGATCTCTTTTAGAGATAAGTCCACCTTTGCTCACTATTGTCTGTATTATTTTTTTTCTGTATGTGTGTTTATGTGCAATAAAGAGTATATGGAATTTTAAGACTTATATAATTAAAATTCTGTATAATGCTTTAGTGCGGAGCCATTTAGAAACTAACGCCTTCATATGGAATCCCCATGAAACTAAATACAGGCTGATGATTGAGAAGATCCAAAATAAATTTGCACGCTTTCTGTACTTGAAAGAGTATGCAGTGTACCCTTACTTTCCGTTGATGTACCCGAGTCTGTTCGTGTTGGGTATGGGCGGGTACTGTTTACTGTCGGTTAGGAGGGACGTGGCCCTGGTAAAGTACGTAGTGAGTGTATTTCGCGGACTCATACACCATCCGGAGGTACTTGCGGAGCTGCGGCTGTGCGCGCCCAATAACTACGCGGGTATGGGTCGCCGGCCGGCGTTGCTTAGCAGACCTGCCCCTAAATCCAATCTGCTTAAGTTCGCCCCTATGTCACACGCCATTCGCCTCATTAATGTACTTTCGGAGAACAATATATATGTGTTTCGCCACAGCCTGCCGAAACTCATGGAAAAGGCACAAATTGTTTTTGAGTCGAAAAATATATGTTAGTTAATTGTGAATTTTATTGTTAGTTGTAAGTACTTATATGTATTTATTTTTTTGTTTTGTGTTAAGTTGTATTTTATTTTATTTTTTTATAACATCGCCTTGGGTACCTAATCTGTTATGGTGTTATAATTGTGTCTTAATAAATAAATAAAAAATAATAAATAAATAAATCTACTTCCGCTTCGACAAGTGTGGTGACATCTTAAAAGTAGGTACTTTTGCTTTTCACCACTAGAGGTCAGCATAGGGCAACGGTAAATGTTCTAGAATAATTTATTGAAAATAATTATTGGTCTGATTATTGGGTAAATATACAAAATACTTACGAGAATAAGCTGTAATCACATTCAGCTGTTTTTGCATATCGGAATTTGCAGTATCGCAATACGCAATTTGGCATATTTTCTTTTGTTTACGTCAAATTTGTTCACGCACAAACACGACTGCACTAGAGGGCGCAAAACATCAAACAAAAAAGTACTTTGTGCATCAAACTGAGAGACTTGTTACCACTTGGTAATAAGTTTTGATCTCTATGTCCTGTCTAATAATAATACTTTAATGTCTTTGATATTTTCTGATACCATTATGCAGCCATACTCGTGCTCTAAATGGACTCGCCTTTTATTAAACGCCATCTATGAAGTCATTAGGAACCAATTTCATTATTTTTGGTCTCGGAAAATCGCCTATTTCCTCAAAAGGGGAATTTTCCCTCATTGTGGAAACATTGCTGCCAACTGCCTGCCAGCGCTAGTGATGTGCCGAGTCAGCTATTTTTAGTACTTACTTATTCGAATATTTTGGTATTCGTTAAAAAAACATTCGAATTAGAACTCGAGTCGGAAGATTTAGTCAAGTATTCGAATACTGGCACGAGTATACAAATACTTCAGTGGACACGAGTACTTTTTGAATCGAACTTTGTAATTAGCTTTTAAAGACAAATTCTAATATTTCATCATAAATCATGTATGAACGATAGGAAAGTATATGTAAATAATAACAGATTATTGTATAATCAGTAATTTAATCATATAATCATCCATCTGTATGCCGAATTTCATCCCAATCCATTTAGTAGTTTTTACGTGAAAGAGTAACAAACATCCATCCATACTTGCAAATTTTCGCGTTTATAATATTAGTAGGATAGGTACAAAAAAAGTTCTATAGTTCTAGAAGCACGATTTACTCGCTTTGATAATCTCACTAAAGTAATTGATTCTAAAAAAAACTTTGAAATTATATAAAATAAAGCTTTGATCAGTCGTGAATACAGATGGGCGGGTGGGTAAAAATTGGGGTGGGTAAAATTGGGAGGAAGGGTAAAAAAGGGTATTTACCCATTTATACCGGGTATTTTTATTAAACACCGGGTAAATATTGAATACTGTCTATAATACTATCCTTAAAACGATCTACGATGTTAGTTTCGATCTTGACCATTGAAGATAAAATATTGATTTCAAATAAAACACAGTTGATTATATTTTAAATCTTTAATCAACATCTATTTTTAACTAAAACACAACAAAATGGCGCAGATCTAGCTAGTTGAAATGCACTTCGAATGAACATGTTCGCGTACGAAAAATACCACGTGGAGAGGGGGGCGAGAGGCTGCGTGCGATATTATGGGGACTGCTAGAAACCGCAAGAAACTTCAAAGGCTGGTCAGGTCATGTGTTTTAAACATGACGAAAAAGGAATTGGATTTATTGCCATTTTTAATTAAATAATTCATTTTGTGAATTTTAATTGGATAGTCTTTGAGTACCAAATTTATTTTAAAGCAATAACATAAGAAAAATGAAAACAAAAACAATTAAAAATAACGATTATTTACAACGCGCGGGCAACGACGGCCGGCCTGCCGACCATTGTCTGTTGACCCGTTCGCGTCAGCTGGGCGATAAGTACAGACCGACGTTAGTCTGCAAAGTGCAATAAGACCCCATTTATTTTCCTTTTACAACTAAAATGAAATGTGCGTGTTTAAGGTGAAGTTAAGTCCAACGACTATCGATAGCATCAAGTTATATTATGGTTCCGATAACGCGCATAAATGAAAATATAATTATTAATATATTAATTATTAATGATGTTGCCCAACCAACTCGCAAGCCAACTCAACACAACACAGCCCTGAGTCCAACCGGGCGTGAGCCTGGCGAGCGCTGCCATCAAGGCCCCAAACGCAAACAGAGGGTGTAGGAAGCAAAACAGTCTCTGGTTTGGGAGCAACGCGCAGGTGGGCAACAATTTCCTATTGGGGACCCGAGTCCCCTCCCTTCCTACTAGCACGAGGCGGGAAATGGCCTTGCGCCAAAGGATCCCAAGCACCACCATAAGTGGAGTGGATAGCCGAGCCGATGGGAGAGGGGGTGGCGTCGAAGGTGAGGAGTTCACCCGATCCCTGCCACGAGCATGGGCACTTACAGGGTGGTGACCGAACCACCCTAGCGTAGGTTATCGGTGCCCAATGGCACCCGCTGCAGGCCGATTGTCACCTCCAAAGGCCCTACCTCTCCTAGACCTCCTCCCCAAAGGGACAGGAGCATGAGTTACAAGATAAGAAATGGCCCCCCGATCGGGCCCTTTTTTTAACTGTAATTATTATTATGTTAAGTGTTAGATTAAATGTAAATGAAAAAAAACACGAATTCCTTTTTTGTCATTTTTAAAACACTTGACCTGACCAGCCCTTGAAGTTTATAGCGGTTTCTAGCACTAGCAGTCACCTTAAATTTTGCGCGTGCGACGTTGCCAGCTTGCAGTAACAGGGAGAATGATAATTACATTACCCACTTTATACAGCGTCATTTGAATTATATGATTTTTATTAAATAAAATAAATAAGGCCAGCGGCCCGGACGGGATTCCAGCTAGACTACTTAGGGTATGTGCGCCTGAATTGTCTCCGATTCTAACGCGTCTGTACCGCCTTTCTCTTCTTACTAGAGCGGTCTCATTCCTGGAAGCTTGCAAATGCCAATATGGCTTTCGGCGGGGCCGTTCCACGGAGGACCTTCTGGTGTACGTTACTCATTGCTGGGGCGAGGCAACCGAGAAGCATGGCGAAGCGCTTGCCGTGTCGCTTGACATATCGAAAGCCTTTGACCGGGTCTGGCACGCTGGCTTGCTGAGCAAGCTTCCAGCGTACGGCATCTTTGCTGATTTTCGTGTCTGGATTTGGACTTCCTAAGCGAACGGTCAATCAGAGTAGTCATTGATGGCTGTTCCTTCGACCTCATGGCTATCGATGCCAAGGTCCCTCAGGGTTCTGTTCTGGGTATGCAGACGACAGCACGGTCACAAAGAGGTATCTGTCTAGCTCAAAGGTCGGCGAAGAGGAAGTTCGTTTAACAGAAGGAGTCCTTTTAACCTGGCTCCTACTTTCCGGGGTGAAGATGTACCAATTACCGACAACTTCGATCTCCTCGGCATGAAGTTGTCAGTAATCTCAACTTGGGCAACAACATCGAAATCAAGGCTCAAACTGCGGCGAAAACGCTGGGTGTTCTAAATAAGATTAAGCGATATTTCACGCCAGGACAGCTTCTAACTCTATATAAAGCACAAGTCTGGTCGTGCGTGGAGTATTGCTGCCACCTTTGGGACGGCTAAGCAAAATATCAACTTTCCGCGCTCGATTCAGTAGAACGCAGAGCCAGGAAACTTATAGGTGCCGATAAGCATGTGAAAACCAAGCTTCACAGTCTCGCTCACCGTCCGTCGCTCAGTTGCATGCTTGTCGGTATTTTACAGGTTGTACTTCGAAGAGTGTGCTTTTGAGCTAAACAAGCTCATTCCACCGCCCCTTTCTAGTATCGGGAGTCCAGACATACGGCGGGTTACTTACCACCCCTTTGATATTCCACTCATACGCACCAAGCGCTATTCGCGAGTCGGGCTTTGTGCCAGTTTCGAACTTTTTGAAAAAGCCCGGATATGGCGGCTTGCCAGTTGGAGGGCTCTATCGGGGGAGGCGCGCCAGCTGAGAGGTTATCACTCATTATCATCCACTTAAATAATAATTGCTATTAAAAACTTGACACTGGCTAAATGTGCTGATCGCACGAAGCCATTATTTAGGAGAGAACTGATGACATGACAACGATAATCTGACTGACAGATGTCTAAAAGTCAAAAACACGTCAACGACCTCTCGAATTTTTCTAAAGTTTTATTTTTTACATTTATCTTGTGAATTTTAACAAAACTATAATGATAAGATATCGTGGTAAGAAGAAGGTGCTAGATAAAGTTAAAGAACTAGACGCTTTCCCTAAAGTGCCCGAGGAATACGTGGACAGCACGCCGGTAGGCGGTACCTTTTCTGTTATTACATTTTTCATTATTCTATGGCTCATTTACAGTGAAGTAAGTTATTATTTTGATAGTAACTTGGTGTTCAAGTTCATGCCCGATACCGACATGGATGAGAAGCTTCAAATAAACATTGACATCACAATTGCCATGCCTTGTTCCAACATCGGAGCTGATATATTAGACTCGACATCCCAGAGTGTTTTCGGCTTCGGAGAGTTGCAAGAAGAAGACACATGGTTCGAACTAACGCAAGAACAACAGGACGCGTTTGACGCTGTGAAATATTTGAATTCATATCTGAGAGAAGAGTATCATTCAGTGTGGCAGCTGCTTTGGAAGAAGGGGCATGGTTCTGTGCGCGCAACGATACCAGACAGGAAAAACAAACCTAACAGACGGCCGGATGCATGTCGACTCCATGGTGTACTGATATTGAATAAAGTTGCTGGCAACTTTCACATTACTGCTGGCAAAAGTCTGCATCTACCAAGAGGTCATATCCACTTAAATATGTTATTTGATGACACTCCCCAAAACTTCAGCCACAGAATACATAGGCTCAGCTTCGGCAGTCCTGCCTATGGTATAATATATCCTCTAGAGGGTGATGAAAAAATCACAATGGACGAGAATATGTTGTACCAGTATTTTGTTGAGGTTGTACCAACCGACATTGACACAACATTTGAAGCTATCAAAACGTATCAGTACGCAGTTAAAGAGTTAGAAAGACCTATCAGTCACACGCAAGGGTCGCACGGGGTGCCTGGTGTATTTTTGAAGTATGATATGGCCGCTTTGAAAGTTAAAGTGTACCAGGAAAGAGAGAACCTCTTAACTTTTATGCTGCGTCTCTTCTCAGTTATAGGTGGAATTTATATTGTAGTCGGATTTATTAATACAATTGTTTTGACAATTAAGACACAGCTTATTACTAGCAATAAAGCTGATATTTCAATGCACAGGCGTACACCTGAACCAAAACATAAACCTTCAACACAGTCAAATCCCTTACTGATTACTCCAGAATTGAGTGTTCCCATAGAATTAGTGAAACAATGATAATAGAAAATATCTAGTTTTAAGGGTTTGTAAGTCTGTATTGTATATAAGAGATTATTTTATGTAGTATAATTTTTCTATTTTTGAGTATAAATTTTGAAAGGAGTTTTACGTCTGAATGTTGAAAATGTATGTTATGAATTTTTATAAAGCAACACAAAATTATATGAGACTATTACCTCAATTTTTAGTGCTTTTAATATTTTCATTATTTCTCTTGCTATGAGCAGATAATATGTTGAATGTATTTTGGGCATAGATTAATATTTTTAAGTTACTTGTACTATGCGCTGAATTAGTTAAATACATTAAAAGAACTTACGTAGGTTAGCCTGATCTTTGCACAAAGACATAGCCTTGTTGAAATTTAAAACAAATTCTTTAAACAATAACGAACAATACATAAGTAAATCTAATGTCTCCTAAAAACATTTTTTTAACAACTTTCTTAATTTTACACATAAAACAATTCTTACATGAAAATATTTGTATTGATATTCCGCAGGTCACCCCTATCTTAAAAATGTAAATTTTAATTTTTAAAACAAGCATGTGATGGTTTCGTACATTTCGCAGAATAAAAACATTGCTCTAATCAAATTACTAGGTCTGAAACTTAAAAGCAGAATTGTTCTAATTTAAAATCATTAAGATTGATTTTGCTTTAAAGTTCATTAGGAGACTTACTACTCTGTCAAGAAGTACCGGAAAAAGATCAATGATACACAAAATGTTAGTTATTCATCCAAATTTATTTTATCACCTTCAAAGTATGCTCCTTCAGAAACGATACACTTACGCCAACGAATAATCCAATCATCAAAAACATTTTGTTAACGCTTTTTCCGAAATTGAGTTCAGTTCTCGCCGCGAATTTTCTTTCCGCGCCAAAATGGATAAGAGTTGTGCCAATCTAACAACAACAAAAAAACAAAAAATTGAATTTGGAATCATCAACAAATCGTCCGTTTCCGAAACTTTTTTGACAGAATGTAATGTAGGTATGTCAATTTTGCGACCGCTCGGCAGGCACCCCATATAAAGTCTCTAAAATTATTTTTGCTAGTTATTTATTGATAGTATGTTCTGTAAAATTATGATAATGTTTTAATAAAATGTATGTAATATAATGTAATGTTTTATATTATAATGTATTTAATTTAACTATTAAGGAAAATATGGCTGAAGAAGCTTTTTGTAAATAATTTTATTTATCTATCAATCGTCTAGGATTTTTTACCATGGTAACCTTATCTACTTTTTATAATTATTAACAGAAAAATAATAATCCTTGCTTTTTCCCCCTGTGCAGTGAGTGGGGCGTATAAAGGTGGATGATTTTCCCTTTCCCATTGACTACTTGGAAGTGTTGTCAGACCATGACCAAAGTAGTTGTGTTTTTGTTTATTAGAAAAATCATTTCTCAAAGTGATGTGAAACTTGTGCTGTAATATAACGAAATGTATAAAAAATATGTTCGCATCTACAATAAGCAAATTCTCTTAGGTAGCAGCGTTAGCTTGGTCCAAACTAAAATTAAGTTGTTATTATTTTAATATTGGAATTGCCTATGAACTTGAATTAAGTATTTAAAATGAATAATAATCACATTTCTTGATCAAGTTTCAAAATGTTTTAGATCTACTTATGCCTTTTTAATTTTTTAATTTTAATTTAGTGTCACCTAATCATGACTTTGAAAGTGACAAAATAAATGAGAGAGAGCCCAAAAGGCAGGTGTTTTACTTACTTCCCCTTTGGCACGCGGGGGGCTGGAGTATGGGGGGGGGGAGTGAACGGTTCACATCTTCCGTCCTTGTCGCGCCTCACGTTCCGCAGATGCTCCGTTTCACGCACGCGCTTAGTTTCGTATCGTTTTGTTCTCGCCCGACTGCCCGACCGGCCGCCGTATTCGCGCGGCGCGTTCGCCCCGAGACGAACGTTTCGTCGTTAACCGACGGACCGGGACACACGAAAAGTTTGACAACTTTTTTAGTACGGGCCCTTACTCCCCAACGGACTTTGTCGGAGTTACACCAGCGGAGTAACGTCAGTGCGGTGCGTTCCATGTGAGCTGTTGTGTCTGTGAAGTGTGTCCACGTTGTTTTTTTGCGATCGCAATTTACCGTTTTCAATTGAACGTTACTGTTTCGTTCAATAAAAAGGCGCGTAAGTAGATGTATCCCATCGCATCGCGAGGGCCGTACACGACTCTTGGCGCTGGCGTCAGCCGGTGAAAGTAGACCTTTAAGTTCATAAGGACACGGACGGCTTGCAAACTAGCTCGAAACGAGTCGTTTCGCTCGCAGCCCGAGACGAAGGTGAGTGGCATTTCGGTTGTATTACCTACTTACTTCTGTACTCTTCAAACTACAGTTATCTTCACTAGATGTGTTTTTATTGTTGCATTAAAAATTTCGCTGTAATACCTACGTCTTTCACTTTAGCTCCGTTGAGATAGGTACCGTTGTTTGATTGAAGGTTGCGTACCGCTGCATTCGTCAGTTTTATGTAAATAACACGTGATCGGTGTATCATTCAGTAAATAGTAAGCAGAAGATTACTTATCTGAATTTAATTATGTTTAAGTTGTTACAATCAACATTAAGTTGACCCTTGTGGTCAGGGTGCACCGTTCGATTAGCTAAATCGATTATGCTTTAACTTTAAGTGGTCGTTCTGGTTTGAAGGTTTGCTGCCATTGATGGCTGCACAGCGCGGTGTAGGTCAGTGCCCCGTCCCTACCTGTTGACTCGCCAAGCCGGTTTCCTACACTCACTGAAAAATATGTTAGGGAACCTAACTCTATTGTAGCAGCTTATGTAGGAAACAAATAGTGTGGAATAGATAGTGATTGAAGCTATCTAACTTCTACCTAGCTTGTAGAATCTGACTAAATTACTTGCCTTCAGATAACTACCTACCTGCCTACGATTAGTTGATAGGCTGACTATCATATGCTTTTGATAGGCTACCTAAACTACAACTTAGTTTGACTACGACCTACCTAGGTAGGTACCTAAGAAAGACATGTCATGTTGCGTTGCGCTGTCACGAAAATTATTATTTTACAAATTCTAAGGCACAGAATAGGTCTAAAAAGGTATACCAATTAATATACGTTTACCTACTATTGGAAAAGAATTGGATGAAAAGAGGAAAGTACCTAAATAATGTAAGATGAAAATTAGATCAATCGATTAGCTAGCACATCCCTAATGTCACCGTATCCCAGAACTAGTTGCCGAATGCCGAATTAGTTTGACAGTTGAGCTACCACCAGCGTTGCCAACTCTACGTATTTTTGCGTAGATCTACGTACTTTAGACCTTTTCCCCACACCTACGTACTTCAGCCTCCGAATCTACGTACTTTTTATAAAATACAATAGCGGCCGCTCGCGGTTTCACCCGCGTGGTTCCCGTTCCCGTGGGAATATCGGGAAAAAAAGTATCCTATGTGTTAATCCAGGTTATAAACTATCTGTATGCCGAATTTCATCCCAATCCATTTAGTAGTTTTTACGTGAAAGAGTAACAAACATCCATCCATACTTAAAAACTTTCGCGTTTATAATATTGTAGGATAAATTAGAAATACCTACTAAAAGATCAATAATACACAAAATGTTAGTTAATCATCCAAATTTATTTTATTGCATTTAAAGTTGCTCCTTCAGAAACGATACACTTACACAACGAATAATCAAATCATTTTTAAACGCTTTTTCCGGAATCGAGTTCAGTTCTCGCCGCGAATTCTCCTTTATATGTCTTCTACCGAATGAAAACGGATGCCACGAAGTGGTAATTTAAGTTTAGGAAAAAGAAAGAAGTTGGCTGGAGCCTTATCTGAAGAATAAGGTGGTTGCTCGATGGTATTTGTTGAGTTTTTGGTCGAAAATTCGTTCGCATTATCGTGGTGCAAAATCCAAGAATTTTCTTTCCATAGATTTGGCCTTTTAGTCGAATTTGCTTTCTTAAACGCCGCATAACGCTCAAATAATATTCTTTATTTACCGTTTGACCTTCCGGCAAGAATTCCGAGTGCACAACACCGCGATAGTCAAAGAAAACAGTCAACATGACTTTGACTTTTGATCGACTTTGGCGTGGTTTTTTCGGTTTCGGCTCTGTCAAAAGGCGCCATTCCGAAGCTTGTTGACTAGTTTGCATGCAAACTCGTAAACCCACGTCTCGTCACCAGTAACAATGAGTTGCATGAATGTTGGGCCGGAACTGACTCGTTCTAGCATGTTCTCAGCGACTCTTATGCGATTGAGTTTTTGGAGAAATTTCAGGTCTTTTGGGACTAGCCGAGAGGCAACATGCTTCATACCCAAGTGATTATTTAAAATGGTACGGATCGACTCGTGAGACACAAAAAGTTCAGCGGCTATCTCTCTCAAACTTGAATGAGGATTTTCAATCACCATTTCCTTCACTTTTGCGATGTTAACTTCAGTTGAAGACGTTGATGGCCTACCAGAGCGAAGCAAATCTTCCATCACATCTCGACCGCTTTTGAAAGCTTCGAACCACTCATAAGCACGTGTTTTTGATAAAGTCGATTCACCGTAAGCCTTCTGTAACATTTTCAGTGACTCCGAACACGAAATTCCATAGGCGACGCAAAATTTAAAACAAACTCTTTGTTCGATGTTTTTATTCATTATGAAATTCGCAATACACACTAGATATAAACTAACTAAAAACAGAACTGTATTTCTTGTCTAAATATCAGATGCAACTCAAACTCCGCGCCAAAATGGATGACAGTTGTGCCAATCTAACAATAAAAAAAACAAAAAAATATTTTCTAATCTTAAACAAATCATCCGTTCCCGAAAAAGTCTAACCGCCGTACTCAGAGACGTCAATTAAGTTTAATGACAATTAAATGTCTTTTCTTCTCTATTTATCACTATACATACGAAAGTGACAGCAAGAGACTTAATTGTCATTAAAACTTAATTGACGTCTCTGAGTACGGCGGTAAGAGCCCGTGAACCTCAGACCTTCGTTATTTTATAAAAGCTGAAAGTTTGTCAGCGCGTGCTCCCAACACAGGTAAGAACGATGGACCATTATGAAGTTTGGGTTACCGTGGCTTTGGCAGGTAGACGGTACTAAAAGTGTGTAAAATATGGATCTAAATTCATCAAATAATAAAGTGTGATTTTTTGGTATTACCTTCAGAATATTATTAAAAATCACGTCATTCATTGCCAGACACTTAACATCGTGGCAACCCCTTGCCAGACACCCTTAATATTCATGAAATTATAATCATTCTACTTAGTTATAGTATAAAAGCTGATTTTTATATATAATACTTGGGTAATTAGATGATGTTTCCTCACTAGCATTTTTAATAGTTCCAACCTCTTGCTAGACAAGCACGTTTATACACTACTAGCTGTCCCGGCGAACTTCGTATCGCGTAAGTCAATGAATGTCTTGTTAACTTTTTACTAAGTTTAGTTGTTTATTGGGATAATAAATGTATATGTAAAAAGAAAATAAAAATTCAATAAAAGTATAAAAATCTAGTATTTTATGAGCCAGCACTAAATTTGCTTTATTGAAGCATTGAAGCAAAGCCATGAGGAATGCCACCTCCGTTTACCCTGAAGGCTTCCAAGAACAATAAGCTGCCATTTTCATCATCAATTTTCTTGTATCATATGCTTCCTTCTGTTAGAGGTTCAGTCTAAATTTGTTTAAACTGATTGTTCTAATTCATGTCGATCATAATCACATTCGTTCCAATTCTTAATTAAATGCGTCATTTAATCCAAAATCTGGCGCTGGTATTTCTAACCTGACTAACAAGCTGCCGCACATGAGATAACACGTGTCTTCAATCTCTTGCTTTGCTCTTGCAAAACCTCTTTATGCATCTCCTCATTCACCTCAACTACGCGATTTCTTGAACTGACGCGAATTCAATGTAAAATGTCTTCATCGTTGCCAGTAACAGTCTCCGCCGTCAATTTCAAAGCTGCTCGATTGAAATCAACACTCGATGCATTTCTTTCTTGCGCGTCGAACATTATCTCGTTGTTGACCGTGCGATAAGTTCAACGATTCCAATTTTTCACCAACGATCAGGATTGCAATTTCATCTATTGTTCGAGCGTTAAATGTGCGTTTGTTTGTTCCACTTCCATCTGATCATTTTACCTCTCTCTCTTTTCATTGCTGTGTTGATCTCTTGACGCCGATCAATTTGTTCATCCATATTGCGCATGGCGTATATTGTTAAGAATTTTTTTTTGTGCATCTTGCTGTACCGACGAACTTTGTACAATCCAAGCGTTTCTCCAGCAAACTTCAATTAGTCACAATGCTCGAAAACAACGTCCATTGGACCAATGCGAGAAGGGTGTGAGCTGTAATCAATTTTGCACTGACCTTTTATATATTTTCACCGCCAAACTTGCGTGTCGTGCATGAGTGTTGCAATTGCAAATAAAACAAAACAATATCACTTTTCAAATTCTCTCAAAAAGTCCGTGTGAGATCTCAATAAAGTCCTACAGCATTATTGAGTCACATGGGGTTTGGAGGAATATCATTTACCGTTAAACGTTCATTTCATATTAACACTTATATTCATAGCTACTTTATGCAAAGAAAACGTTTACTCTTACTTGACACTGGCTATGTGTTGACCGCACGAAGCCATTATTGAAAGAAAAACAAAATTATAATAAATGGTTATTGTGAAGAATTGAGTTTATTCCTGGACCATTACCACAGTATATTAATATACTGTGCTATTACAACTACCTATTGTACCTACTACCTACACACGCGGGATTCAAATTTCAAAAAGTTTTGTTTGTAAAGGCGTTTGGAAACTCTTTATTTAAAATTCATTCGAAGCTTCGATGAACGTTCAAACAATTTCTGTTGATTCAAGCCACCTGTGTTGTTCTTCGTCACAGAAAGGGTGTTGTTACATAGACGATTTTTTTTCACTTGTTTTAAATGTTACCGACCTACCTACTCCTAGAGAATAGAGGAGAAGTGCTTCTTTATGATGGCAACTTAATAAATGTTAATAGCGTGACTAAAGCATTAAATCTAGCTTTTTATATCCACAAGGGAAAGCGATTTTGTCCATTACATCCTACCTAAAAATTGCAGTTGGCTGCTTTTGGCCTTTACAGCTTAATCCGTTAAATGGAAGCGGAAAAGTTTGTATCAGTAGGTACCTAGTGTCACATCGATCATCCATCACGTATGGTATGGTATGACTCCCCTTTTTTCTTTTTATAACATTGGAGAAGACATACTATCACAACATGTCTTAGCAGTTATCAGTTAATTAAATTTCCTTTTAAGTAAGTATATCCTTGTTTTATTTTTATTACTTGTAGTTGGTAATATTTCGATAAAAGGTAGGTAATTACAACTGTGTGGGTCGTTCAAAGTTTCATCCTTGCCTACCAATTAAAAGAGTGCATCCCGTATCGCTAAAGCTTGTGGGTTCTTGAATCGTTCCCTGAGGCGTTCATCTTTTCCAAATGTTTCCTCTTAGCTGCCAAGCAAACTCGTAAGCAAAGCTAAAACGCTGAAATTAGCTGTTACGTTAAAAATAGCTAATACGCCTTTACTAAACAACAGCAAGTAACTTGTCAAGCCATTCTTGTTTTTCAAACAACATTAAAAATGACTACAAACAGTTTTACGGTTTGCTCTCTTCAAAAGAGATTTTAACTGGCATTAATGCTCTGAAAATAGCCTATTGAAAATCCCATTTTAGAAACATTTTAAAGAAAAAAACAAGTGTTTTATTTCAATACTTATGTAGGTAGTTTTCTTCGTAAACTTTATAACAAAATGCCTAATGTAGAACTCATCTCAGTTAGATCCATTTTAAACGAATTAAACTTAGATAAAAAAACAAGCTTTTATATTTAAAAAACAATTTAAAAAATTCACAGATTTCGCAGTCCCCGCAAGAATCGGAGCATTGAAAATAAATAGGTACAAAAAGTTATGAATTTTTATTTTTATTTTGAATAACACTTTACAAGTTGAATACTACGAACTGCGAAGTTCATTCATCGGGCGCCAAGCCAAGGCGCCCGATGAATTCTACTTAGTTAGATTGTAAAAGTAAAAGAGATTTTCGAAATTCCAACTAGAATGCACTTCTCACCTGTATCCGCATCTTTTAACACCATTACCATAATGATCGGTCAATAATCATAGAACATCACTTTTATATACGGAAAACCCGTTTTTCTACAATTCCAAATCTAAACGGACCACCTACATACAGGTCACAATTATTAACCGATTTTCAAAATGTTTTCGTCATTGTGTAGCTAAACTAATACACTAGGACCCTTTTTTTCATTTTTTCTTAAGAGGCCTATTACATCTCGACTGTGATTTTTGCGTAAATTGGTCAATTTTGGCGTTATGGATCTCAGAAACAAAAATACATTAACAATTATGACTTATTGAATAGTATAGAATAGCTATTGGAATAGTGCGTAGTGGCCTCGCTTTTTGTAAATTTTGCTTAACTTTTTAATTAAAACCCAATATTGCAGAGAAAGATGTTCATAAAGTGCGCGAAGGCACTTTTTTGAGCTCATCGATTGAACTACTGTTCTGAACAAGTGAAATAAAATAATTATAATGTGGTCTCTTATATAGTCGAATAGTGCGTAGCGGCCTCGGAATTTTTAGGTATCATTAATTTTATATAGAAAAAAAATCTTATTCTAAACCAAAAAACTTCGAAAATTGCTATAAGTTAACTGTAAATATCTACTATCTACGATAATATTATTGAGCAAAATTTATACCAGAGTAATTGTTACTTCATGAGGAATAAAGATTTTATAATGAATTTATTATCCTATTTCGATAAAAACGATAAATACAACTGCAAAATTACTACAAAATGCGATGCGCGGCCGTCCGAATTCAACTTATGCTCACAGAATGGAGATTTGTAATATTATGCACAAATTTATTATCCTATTTCGATAAAAACGATAAATACAACTGCAAAATTACTACAAAATGCGAAAATGGGCATTTTACGCAAAAATCACATTCAAAATGTAATAGGCCTCTTAAGTCTGTTTTTTTTTCGAAATATTTACAATTTAGTAAACAAACACCACCCAAAAAACTCGATTATTTCAAAATTCCAACAAAGGTACCAGCTGATTTTCAAAATTCAGACGCTCACACGTGTCTTGATAAATTTCTTAACTCTTGGTACTATTCCAATCACGATCCTCCCAAAATCCTCGGAGCTATGGCCAAAAATACGTCTTAAACGATTTGCATCTATCTGATAACCATTTTCAATGGTAAAAACGTTAATAATGAAAATATCCCTTTCAAGAGCTCTAAGAAGACTTTGATAGAAAACCGAACAGTCTTTAAGATGGTAAATGTCGTAAACTCGGCGATTATTTTCGAAGACAGGATGCGGGAACGCCCGCCGCCGCCGCTATGAGTTTTACACTGTTTTTTTTAAAGTAATCTGATATAGTCGTTGGCGTGTGGGACTGATCGATGACACGACATGCGGCGCTTCTCTAACTAGCAAATTTTTATAAAGAAGAAAGAAAATGCCTTTTTAAAAAACAAAATGAATTTAGAGAGGCTTGCAGGAAATATTCAAATCTGTATTTATTAGAGATCAATAGTTTATATGATCGTAGGAGATCAAGCTAGATTTAAGCTTTCGTTAAATCGTTGTTGAAGGAAGATGTCTTATAGTAAAAAATTACACACTGACTTAGCTAACATTGAAATGTGACGACCAACACCTCAGTCTCCCTGTGACCACGGACCCTGTAAAGGTTTCGAAACGTCAGGATAATATAAAAACTATGTAAATAGTAAATTAAACGCGAGTTAATCCGTAAAAAGTGTTTCATTTCAATGTGTAGTGCTCGCTTAAACCTCAGAAAACAATATTAGCTAACATTCCCTACCCAATTCAGAGTACTTAAACACTCAAATCGATAACCCGTAGAATGCAACGAATTTTCCTCTTAAAGAACCACTAATTGAATACTCTGAAGTATTTCTTTATACCTACCTATTATAATATACACGGGTATAATGGATATGACTGGTGTGTGGTGTCTTACGCGTGCAAAGCCGAACAGATGGTGTTGCGACGCACAATAATTATTATTATTGGACACTTCTAGACGTCATAATTACTGCGTGGAATTTTTTTCCGCACGACTTGATCTACTACTGTATCCTAACTTCAAACGTGAATAAATACTAGCTGATACCCGCGACTTCTTTTGCTGCGTTATTCCACAGGAACCTGTTATTTAATGTTTAGGACATCGAATACTTTTTACCTGGGTCATTATTAGCCGACAGACGTCCACTGTTGGACAAAGACCTCCCCCAAAGATCTCCAACACGACCGGTGTTGTGCTGCTCGCATCCATCAAGACCTCGACCTTACCAGGTCGTGGGTCCACCTTGTTGGAGGCTTACACTGCGTTTTCTGGTGCGCGGTCGCCACTTAAGAACCGTTTTCTGTCTGCTCAAACGGCTGTCGCGTCTGTTCTCCGGGCGATGTTCCCTGCCTACTGCCACTGGAGCTAAGCAATTCATCGGATCGGGCTATGTCAGTTACCCTTAGTTGTTCTAAGGATGTCGTTGTACAACCTAGCATTGTTGTTCTGAGTTTCCCTCAGTTAGAGCTCATTTTAAAACGTCTTCAACCCTGTTTCAGCTATCTAATATTGACATTGAAACACGATTTAACCAGTTCTAAAGCAGACTTGATGTACAATTCCTCAGCAGTTAAAAGTTCCTGAAATGTGCTTCCACCTTATTTAAGGTTACTTACAATCACGTAAGAATAAAAAATATGCGTTATTATAAACCATTATTTGCATTTAATTAATATTATTAGTGCAATCGAAATTGTACCTAACTACGCGTGAACAGTGCGGATTACTGTAATTAATTCAATAATAAATACTTGTTGGACGAATGGCGTTGAATTGCGATGGCGTGATGGCTTCCTCGTGCGTGAAACTATTCTGTGTCGGCTCGCGATCTTAACTCGCTTGTGTCGTATAGAAAATGCTTGCGATCGTTCTGTAGGAGCATCTGAATTGAAAATATTTAGAAACTAACCAGACGTAAAATTCGTTCATCATGAATCATGTAATGGGTAATTGATATGTCATTATACCCGCCTTGTTAAAAAAGGTTGGTACTTCTGACAGCTATCATTACGTTGCAAGTGCGATGATAGAAACGCCATGCAGATGTATCTATCTACATACATATATAGGCAATGATGTTACAATAAAAAGTATCATTGTTTATACGTATATTCACTACTATTATCCTCGAAGGGTTAAACATCATTCTCATTGCCTAAAGAGTAGGCAATGAGGACATCAAAAGCAGTCCTCTGCCATAACTCAACGTGACAGGTGGTGAGCCCATCGCCGCTCTATGTTGTTGGATCCTTTAGTCGCCTTTTATGACATCCAAGGGAAGAAATGGGGCGGTAGTGTTCTATTAACGAGCTTGTACCAGCACTATACAGTTTTTTTTTCATTACTATATTATATTATTCAATCAAGAGGTATTTGATTGCATGTATTGCGTATTTTATATAATGTAGTGATTGATCGCTGGAAGTAGGTACTAAATCGATCTAAAAATACGTACTTACTTCAACTAGAAAGCTAAAAGACCTATCCCTGCCTTCTAGAGCTAATGAATAGACCGATCCAAAAACAATCTTACATTGTTTTTATGTGCATTATTGTATTTTTTTAATAATTGTATTGTATTTACAGAATTTATTATGTATTTTTATGGTATGTTTAAAATATTTTAAAACTACGACATGTACGTTTCCACTTTTATTACCGCACCTAAATGCACCTACCATGTCATCTCTGCACCACCCTATGGTTGACTGGTAGAGAATTCCTCAGGCATTAAGTCCGCCATGTTATGTTATGTTGCAAAAATTTTAAATAAATAATTGGTGATAATAACCTATCACTTCAATTAGTCTCCGTTTTGGCTGCTTTTACCTTTATTATTTTTTAATGATAATAGGAGGTAAACAAGCTTTTTGAAAGTAATCGCCGTGCCGCCGCCCATAGAAACCCACAAAACAGATGAGATGAGATGAGAGCAGTCGCAAAAAGAGTACCTCTAGGGGAAGATGAGAAGAAGTATGAACTGTGAGGTATGGGATTGATAAATCTCCGGTACCTACTTTCACTCACCGTCGCGAAACACAACAGCATCAAGTGCCATAGTTTCACGCCGATATGCCGAGAGATGTTGGTATTCCGCCGGGCGAGCCGGCCCGATTCATTGTGCAACGCAGCGTGGCTCTACCACTTAGGCTCGTATTCTAAATTAGTGTCTCTGAGATGGCACTCAGTTTCATTTACGTGTAAGGTCCTAGGTGTAAGGTCTCAATGGTAAACCTACGGAAACGAGTGCTTTAACCCCAACTATTTGTGAACTGTTTCCTCGCTGCACCAAACTCGAGAAAGTTTATTGCCTCTTTATGTCCGAGTCAAGTCGAGTTACTTTTACCCCCCTTTTTAAACTTTCCCGAGTATAATAACGTTGTTGTAAAAATTAATGGGCATCATGAATATTTATAACAGCTGTAGTACGCAGGTGGAATGATAGATGTTGGTGGTTGGACGTATCGTTTGCCCTCTGCGGTCTAGTGATTATGCCGGTGTCAGACCCCGAAGTCCATGGTTCTATTTCCGGCATGTGCTACATATTGTTATGGTTTGTGGTAGGGATTTGTTTAGGCGAATATGAAACAAAAATTTTAGACCAATACTTTAAAATTCCAAAACTTCGTAAATGTACAAAACCACAGCTTTACAGAAAGTTAAATAAAGTAAGTACTTCTTCTTCTTCAGCTCTTTTCTACCCAATGCTGAGTAAAAGACTCTTCCATGCTTTTTCAAACGGTGCGATCCTGGGCTTTTCGCATCCAGTCATTCTCCGCTATTTGGGTTAGGTCATCGGTCCATCTCCTGGGCTGTCTTCCTACCATTCTGCGCCCGTTCCGTGGCCTCCATTCCAGCAAAGTAAGTACCTATGTAGTTAACACATGCAAAAAAAGCTGTACAAAAGCTCTACGTACTTGTAGTTCCGAGCGTTTAACATTTGGCAGCTTGAAAAAGGTCTGCAAATAAATCGACAGACTGCACAACCTAATTGAGTTTCTTTCAAAACATTCTGGTTCCAAAACATTCGCAAGAAAACCACAAACCGCCTTTAACTCTATCCCTTTGCAGATAAGTGCCAATTTGGTATTGATATTACGATATGTTCGAATGTTTCGCAATACGTACCGAACGCGCTTTTAAAACAATACGAATATTGTTCTCGACACCATTTGGAATAAATAAAAGCTTGTTGTATTGTGTAGTGACGAGAGCGCACAACATCTGCCGTTTGCGACTACTCGCCGATGCAACATGCACTTTTAAAAGGTTGCCGATAAATAAGTTTTAAACATATTGTTTTCTGAGGTTTAAGCGAGCACTACACATTGAAATGAAACACTTTTTTACGGATTAACTCGCTCAGTCTCCCTGTGACCACGGACCCTGTAAGAGTTCGAAACGTCAGGATAATATAAAAAACTATGTAAATAGTAAATTAAACGCGAGTTAATCCGTAAAAAAGTGTTTCATTTCAATGTTTTAAACATGCATTTTTCGATCACATACACATATATGCGCAAAAGAGTAGGTAGGTACCTACCGAGATGTTTAGGGTAGGTCTAGGTAAGTAGGTACCTACTGGTAGTGTGCGAGCTAAGGCCTAAGTGCCATGTAACATAACGAAGTGCTTCTTAAAAAATTGCTATTCTGACAAAACCGTTTAGGCGCGTTTGGTCCAATTCGCGTTTGGTTCAGTTTTCAAAAAAAGGTCCAAATCGCGGTTTTTCCAATTCCCTTCGCGATTGTTCCAATTTAGTGATAATGTACCAATAATTATCTTATACTGATATTATAAAGAGGAAACATTTGATCGTTTGTTTGTATTGAATAGGCTCCAAAACTACTAGACCGATTTAAAAAATTGTTTCACCGTTGGGAAGCTACACTATCTCTGGGTGACATAGGCTAGGCCCTAGGCAGTAGTAGCATAAAAAAATTGTTTATATCGCCAAACTAAACTTTTTTTTCCGTTTTTTAACTGAAAACGTTCCAAAAAGGTTAAAAGCAAATTAAAAGTGTTTCGTTTTAAAATAATGAGGGCAATATGAGGTTAAACTCGTTGTAATCGAGTCTTTAAAGAAACACTAATGGTGGTAATTACTCTAAACGGCCATTTGGTCGTGTGGGAAGAAAACACCCATATTACGGTAACCGAATCATCGACAGTCGACAAAAGCCGTAGACTGACACGGGTTGGGATATGTCTGCTACATGTTGTCCCTTAAATAATACGTAGTTTTTGTAAAAAGGCTTTTTACATCGGTCAAACTAAAACGTACTTATTAAAATCCTATTTTTAACTTTAGAATTATGATTTTTGGGATAGTCTGATTTACTGTTGTCATTTTCGTTGTACATAAGGGATGTCAATTTGATTATACTGGCCAAAAAATAATTTATAAAACTGCATGTTAACATTATCAAAGTTCGTGTATATCTTGTCTCCAACTACAGTGTTGTGGAACCAGCTCTCGGCGGCGGTATTTCCGGACCGTTACGACTTAGGGATCTTCAAGAAACGAGCCTATTTCTTAAAGGCCGGCAACGCGACTGCGATTCCTCTGGTTTTGCGAGTGTCCATGGGCGGCGGTGATTACTTTCCATCAGGTGACCCGCTTGCTCGTTTGCCTCCTTCTGCTATAAAAAAAAAAAGTATAAAGTGACTTGAAATTCTTTGAGATTGATGGAAGGTCGGAAGTTTTCTTGGAATCGTCCACTACCTATATAAAGAGATTAAACGATTAAGGAATTAAGGTGACCCAAATATAATGCAATGTTTTCTTTATATTAAGCCATTAAACGGGTCACTTCATAGCATATTTAGTAATAGTTGCATTGGCGGCAAGCGCACACATATTGTGTAGGGTTCCGGTAAATTTCCCATTTGAGCTCATTCAGCTGCCGTAAAACCAAATACAATAGAAACTCAATTGTTAGCAGCCTCTAGGAGTCTTCGTAACAGACAAGGGGATATAAGTACCTCAATATATTGCTGGACAAAGGCCTACACAATTAAAATCAAGTCACGCTTCAACCGATGGGTAATGTTCTGATCACCACCCAAATGTGGGTTGAAAATGAAATCCCAAACATGCTTCCCGACTCCCAAGTCGGGCAATTCCCAAATTGAAGCCAGGACCTCCGTATATCGGGCCACGCGGCCATCGACCGAGTCGTCTTGGTATATAACCTAAACAAAGTAATTACGATGTCGTTAACCGAAATATGTCTTCAGTTCTTCGTATCATCTATCAGTATTCAGTTGTGTACCAGAACGACTGTTTTAGTTGTGAACAGCTTCGGAAATCGTTTACCGTTTGTGATAAGTCAAATGGAATGCTACTGTATGTTTGTGTCGTCATTTGGATGGAGATAAGAGACGTATTGGTGTGTATATGTGTGTTTTTATTAGAGAGATTATTTCTTTAAGGTCTAGGTCATTATATAAGGCGGGCCAAACGGTAACACATTTTTTTTTTGTTTCTGACATCCAGGTGTACACGGAAATACCCCATGGGGTATTTCCGGGTACACTCTGCTATCAGGAATCAAAAAAAAATGTTTTGTGTTACCCTGTATACAATCTTAATTATTATGACAATATAATACAGAATAAATAAATAAATAGTTATTGTTCTTACAATCTTGCCATGCATTGTTGTCCATGTGGGGAAGGCCAGGTGGCCAGCAGAAGTTTATGGGTTTATGATGATGTTCTTACAATACGGTGCGGGATTTTCCCCAGAATCCGACTGGATATGACTTAAACCTGTTTCTGCTGCCAAGCAGCATTATTTTACATTGCTGCGGTCCTGTTTGAAGATCCATAGACTTTACAAAATAGAGAAGGAGGAGGCAGAATAGAGGCATAAGAACTGAAGCTTAGGCTACAAGTTCGTTTGCCTGCCCCTCGGACCAGATATTTGGTCCGAGGCCTGCCCAGTAAATGTACCTAATTCAAAAGTCAAAATATTTGTATTCAAACAAACATAAATGATAAGAACTTTTGAATCGTCAAAATATCATTCTTTAAGCCAACCATTAAAGACGTATTTTTTGATGTGGAGAATGTTTTTACATTTTCGTTTGTACGGACGCAAAAAACAGCACAGCTTTATAAAGAAAGACTTTGAGAGTACCTTGACAACATATTCCACAACGAGCGAAGTGAGATTATGTGTCACTCCTTAATTTCTCACACCGCATACAATTAACATTGTTCCGAGCCGTTGAGGTATAGACTAGTGGAGACACCGCGAATCAAGTTTTTGCGCACTGAGTTGCAGCTAGTTTTGGGCACGACTCGAGGTCCCATTTTGGGGACTGTACTCGATTTTTCGAGACTAGACTCGTAAATGAGTACAAGCCTTTTTGTCAGTGATAAGACTCACGAGTCCTTACAATATGTCTTGAGTACTCGAGTCTTTTTACAATAAAATAGAGACTCTTTACACGAGTTCATTGCTAATGCCGAAGTATTTTTAGAAACAGTGAGTTCCATATCCATTCTGTTGATATAGGCGTTCGTCAACCACCATCACAAGCGAGCTTACGCGACGAGTGCGCCAATGTGGAAAAAAGAAGTTCAAAGATTTACTACTCCGATCACATTCGTTTGAAGAGTTACTATAATTTTTTATGGAAAATACTTGCCCATGGAGGTGACGCCTTAGGAAAATTTATATTAGTATTATACAATTAAAAAGGTTAGCCTTTTTTAAGAACTTGAGTTACACAATAAAGGCTCAGTTCTATGAGTCGAGTCTTTTTGCATTAGGACACGACGAAAGGACTCAAGTCTCAGGACTCATTTTAGTTGGAGTCTTACGAGCTCTGCTTAATTGAGTCTAGTCCCTAAATTAGAACTTAAAGAACTCGAGTCCTGGCCAACAGTAGTTGCAGCCCAAGGTTTTGCAAACGCCTGAGAGATTATATGTGATCCAAGCGATTGTGGAGCTTGCGGCTGCAAATCGGTGCGCAACTGCTTCGCGGTGTGACGTCTCTAGTATATAACACCTCATTGTTCCGAGCGAGCTGATTATGAATCACGCACACTCGTATTCACGGCCAATGTTCGCGCAAAAAGTTTTTACGCGCCATTGCCATTGCTTAGCTCACGGACTTTCTGCGGAAGAATGTCGTGATGGCAAAAAGGAAGATCCGCCTCTTTGTGGTATTCTGCAGTTGGGGTTGAAACTTACCCATGGCATTGTTAAGCCGAGCCTTATACTTACTTTGCTTTTAAATTTTAGACAACAGCAGGAAAGCTATTCTAAATGTAATGTGAACAAATGTTGCATGTTTTATTTCTATGCTCGTAGCGTTGTTACGATATACATATCGTTCGCAACAACACAAGCTGAGGAATGACCCGATCTCCTCAATATGAACTGTTGTTCATGTGGAAAGGCCTGCACCGCACTGGTCACTGCTGGTATATAAGCTAATAATGTATGAATAAAATCAATTGCGCTATGTATTTTTTTAGCTGTGGAAAAGGGGCAGGAACCTCCACAACTTTATAAGGAATTCAGTCATCTGCTTCAAAGTTGCTTGTGTATCATAAAAACATTACAGTTCTTAAAACATAATGACGTACTCGTTTAGTAAATATTACTTACTACACTCGCAAATGTTTGTAAGATAAAAATTATATGTTTATCGGTTTCGAGATGATTACAAGATTGGGGACACAAAATTGTATCCTAAATTCGACCCGATAAGAGGCAGTGTAGCGTCCTTATAGGATCAAGACGAGATCTTCCGTATTCCCATATTCCCGTATATTCCCGATCCCGACCGATTGCAGGTTACACAGATAACGAGATTTGAGAAAACCGCGATCCCGGCATTAGGGAAGAGGAAAGGATGTGCGAAATGTGATCTTTTCTGTCCTTACCCCCATTTTGAGGTGGCGTTTGATTTTCTTTTACGCATTTTACAGGATTAAATGTAAAGGGGTTGTATTTTTTATCTACCACTTTATTTGTTTCATTTTTTGACGCTTTTTACATCTATAACAGAAAAGTACAGATATCCAGTTTTTCAAGAATATAGGGAATAAATATTCCCAACGAATCAATCGATACAATGCAATTAAGCATAGATCTAAAAGAAACTAAGTATTCCATACAAATTTGGTGTACTTAAATAAAATAATAACTAGCTCCAAATTCCTACAAAACCAATACGTACACATCGTTACATACTGTTCTGTTCATAACACCCTTCGCTGTTGTGCAAGTTCAGAGAAACCTGATAATGTCAACGCCGCCGCCGCCATCGCCGTGACGTCACTACACTGCACGCTAAATAGCAGAGCCATTAACACCCAGCTGCTAATTGCTGCACCACTTGAAGTCATTCGGTGTTTGTAAAGCAGACAGCCGATGAAAAGTTATTGCGAATTATGATCGTTCATGTAGTCTTGCTCATTTCTTTAATTCACGAGTGATGAAATAAATCGATCGATTTTGAAGTCCACTAAGTATAGAAAGTTTAAAAATCGCAATAAATTAGATAAAAAACGTATTTTTTATATTTTCTTCGAAATAGGTATTAAGATTTCTGTATTAACGTATTTTTTAAAGTTTATACGAAGTATTTAGATTTTTGTATTTTTTTTTAGCATGCTAGTTTCATTATAATTATGGCTCATTGATTTGTAAAATTTTGAACTTGGAAGTTTGTATGGGAAATGGACATGCGTAAACCCTATTAATTACTGCACGGCGATGCAGATCGGAATAACTTTTCATCAAAGTTATTACGAATCACGCTCGTTCAATTGTTTATTAATCGGATAAAATGTTAACTAGAAAAAAATCAACCAGTCTCAGGAAGCTTCAATGGGATTCGAACCCACGACCTTTGGATTGCCGGTCCACTGCTCTAACCGCTGAGATCTACAGAAGACTCGTTGAAATTTTTTTTGTAGTTTGTAATTTAACCTGTGAGCCACCGGTTGTTTCAATGGATTTTTAATTTTAACCTTAGGAAGGTCACATGGACTTTCAGTGCCTCCAAATAGGGCAATCCGGTTTATCAGTGCTTTTAGGATTCTTCAGTACTGAAGAAACCTAAAAGCTCTGTTACTTAAGCCTGTTAGTGGCACGTTTATATAGGTATAATGATTGATGATGATATTGTCATTTGAAGGTATATTGATTGTTTGTGTATCTAACATTTGCAAAATAATGTATATAATCGTGTGTATTTTTCATTGAATACTTCGAATCTATAAAAGGCAGCGTTACATTACACAGCCTTGGCTGCGACACCGGAAGTTGGAATAAACGTGTCAAGTTTTGATAATCATGCAGCAAAGTCGCACGTTTAGATAAGTAGGTGTTACAATATTTTCAACCAAGTGTTCGTTTTATTTAACAACTCAGAAATAAATATTCTAGATCCAGTGAAATGAAGTGAAGTGCGCCTCGATGTCCGCGCGCTTCAATTCACCGGTCAGGTAAAGTAGGTATGTAGGTACGAGTATTTCGAATTTTTCGATGCATAGCCAGGGTCTGTGGTTGATCACCAATTGGTGGCGATTAAACCAATATCCAGGACTTCTTGGCGGGAAAGTAAAGCGTCATGTCTGCAGTTTTGTATTATTTTCTATAATTTGTGTTTTGTCGAATATTAATGTGAAATAATGGTGGATTATTTACTAGTAAGTGTTCGTGAACGTGCATGAGTGTTAGCAAATAAAACAAAACAGTGCAACATCACTTTTCAAATTCTCTCAAGAAGTCCGTGTGAGACCTCAATAAAACCCCACAGCTTTATTGAGTCTCGAGGGGTTTGGGGGAAAATCATTTACATTAATGTAAAGAAAATAACAATTACTATTTAAAACTTGACACTGGCTAAATGTGCTGATCGCACGAAGCCATTATTTAAGAGAAAGAAAAACCAATATCCATCAATTTGTAGCGACTAGATGGAGGCTTTTGCCTTTGCCTGCAGTGGGACAACATAGCCTAGTACTTTAAGAGCCCTATTACATCTCGACAGTGATTTTTGCGTAAAATAGCCAATTTTGGCGTTCTTGATCTCAGAAACAAAAATCCATTAACAATTTTGACTTATTGAATAGTATAGAATAGCTGGTAGATTTAGATCAATCATATTCAATTACATTCACATCACTATCAATCGAATTAGACTTGTACCGATGCTACGTCCCTAACCTAACTTCTACTACCCTCATCATTTTTTATCCTCGATCCTATGGGGGTAAACTAATATCGCGTCGTGTCGTGTCGGCCATATTCACTTCCGATCTAGCCTGCCTACGCGACAGGGCCTTTGAGTCGAGCTCTCGTGTTCCTCATTTATCGGTCAAGTCATAACATCTTCCAAGTGATCGCCGCGAGTTTACTACTGTGATCACGAACTTTTGCCGTGGAAAGTCAGGAAAGAGTGAGACGCGCGTCCACTACAGCCAGCACGCGGGAGCAACGTCGAACCAGGTTAGCCCCCTAAAACCCCTCTTCTTTGATCGCCCATGTTTTGGTCCTTCGAGCCGGATTCCCATCTTTTCCGTAAGCATCGGAACATATTTTATTCAAATTTCATTAATTGCATAAAAATCTATTTTTAGAAAATATTTTTTTGCATACCTTCAATAGTTTTATAAAATCTATCTTGGGGATATCAATTCGCATACTAGCAGCACTGAACATCGTTCAATTAAGCTGTCAACTGTCAAGTGTCAGTCATCTGTCAACTGACATTAATAATAACCTCTAGTTTGTTTTGTTTATTTTTACTTGCGAAATAAAATAACTTATCAATTATGGCGAATGAATTGAAAATAGCCACTGTTAAATTCAACATGGCTTATGATTTCGTATGCGAGCTTTATAAACTGGCTACAGTGCTTGTGCAAACTATTCCTACAACACCGCAGGAATTGAGTAAATTTCGTGTTCGTTTCGTTGATCTAAATCAGATGCGTGAACAGTTTGATACTAATTTTACGTTGTTAGTTGCTGCTTCACAGCCCGAAGAACAGAGAGGAACTATAGAATCTTGCTTTACAACGTTTTACGAGAAATATTACTCAATTCAAAGTATTTGGTCTGACTTAGGTGTATTGGATTCCAAAACAACTAATGGTCCTATGACACAAGAGGTAGTTTCTAAGTCTAGTTGCGAATCAAGTCGTTTTCATTTACCTAAAATTACATTAACACATTTCAAAGGCATTCACACTGAATGGCCCAATTTTAAATCAATATTTGACAGTTTAATTCATCAAAACAATGAAATATCTTCAATACAAAAATTCCATTATTTATTGAGTGTTTTAGAACAAGAACCTCTTAACTTAATTAAACATTTAAGCATAACTAGTGAAAACTATGGTGTGGCCTATAATCTCTTACAGGAACGTTATGAAAACAAGCGCTTGATAGCCGACAAACATTTAGATTTGTTACTTTCAGTTTCATGTTCCAACTTAAAGAATTTAAAACGTTTTCTCAACACTTTAAAAGAAAACACACAGGCATTAAATACTCTTGGATTTGATGTCAATTCTTGGAGTTTTCTTTTATATCATATAATATCTAAAAAGTTACCGTTGGACTTAAGAACTAAAGGAGATCGGCGAAATTGGGCCTAACCATTACAGGAATCAGACTTTAACTAAAATCACAGTGTAATTTTTAATAACTTGTGAAATAAATAACAACTAATAATTCTATGGGGAACAGTTATTTGTAATTATTTATAATAACCACCTAACCAAGGACGCATATCACGTGGTAGTCGAAGGACAATGCTGCCAGTAGAAAAACTGCCTATGGTTTCGATTAGTACGAATTGACATTGTATTTTTATTCAATTTAGGTAGTATTGAGATTGACTTATTCATTGATACTTCACATAATAAATAAATTAGTGATTTTTGATTACGCTACGTATTACGGACTTTGACGATAGCTGCCATTACGAACAACCCGCGCCTGCACAACGGACATTGATCACTGCTTGTTTGACTTTCTAAGTACTACTACGTACTCTCTAAGTAAGTACTGTCTAAGTATTCTAGCAGTGGTGAGACACCGACCATTGCTTCCGATTGTACTTCTTTTAAAGATAAACTTCATAAACTGTTACGTTCGTTTTACTCGTAACAATGCTTTAGGTTCGCATTTGACACAAGACGAAGCAATACTGTCAGTTATTCAACAGAGAATACTCTTACGGTAAGTGCATATATGTAAACATTTCAGTTACATACCAAATACACAATATAAATAGTAAGTAAACAGCTATTTCTTTAATTTACGTTAACTAACCTCACTTTGAGTTACTTAACTCCCAATATTTGTGTTATCCCTTAGAACAGATTTATAATTGTTATATTGTTGGAATCCGCTGGTTTTGATCTACAAAACCGCATATAAATCATCAGTGTAACGGTCAAGGCCCAAGGTCCTAAGGAATTTCGCCGGTCTCCTTTGAGTTTACATTACAGCAAAATGAGATACCGCGCTTTAGTAACTTGTTGACATTTTTAGAACACAATTTAAGAGTTTTAGAAGCAACTAATTTCACATGCGTAAACAATAATCCCGAAGCGTTAATTCCTCATGCTATTATTGTAGTGGTGATCATGCAATCTATCAATGTTTAGAGTTTGAGAAACTGAAAGATAAGAAATTATTTTTAACTGAAAAAAGACTTTGTTACAATTGTTTGAGGCCACATAGTATTTCACAATGTTTATCTAAGCGTTGTTGTCAAGTATGCAAGAAACGTCATCATACAAAATTACATAATGAGTTTAAAGCAGCGGATTCCTTTGTGAAGCCCGAACCCTCCTCTTCGAAACAGGTGTTACTTAACATAGAACCATTGTCTACCGGCCTCTTAGGTACTGCTCTTGTTGGAGTCCAGGATGTTGATGGTCAGGTACATGTCGTTCGTGCGTTAGTAGATCCTGGTGCTCAATCATCTATTATAACTGAATCTTTAGCACAGCAACTTCGACTGCGACGTCGTAAGTCCTGCGATCTGTTCGGTGTCGGTGAACACCGGCAAGCTACCCATGGAAGGGTAGATTGTTTAATCTTGTCTCTCACAGACGATTCCGTTCCTGGTTTGTCCACTGAAGCCATCGTACTTAAGCGCATCACGGGATATCAACCTGCAGCAATGGTCAATCCGATTGTGCCAGAGAAATGTAGCGACCTTCAGCTTGCTGATAAGACTTTCAACATTCCGGGTAAAATCGATCTACTTTTGGGTGTTAATCTTTTCAGTGACATTTTTTGCGGTCCAAAGTTAAAATTAGGTAATGGTTTACCTACAGCTCATTCAACCATCTTTGGTTGGGTCATTATGGGTTCGACCCCAGTGACTACAACTCAGTATCAAAATATTAGCCTACTTACCAACGAGTCTAGGTTACAACTTACTATAACTAAATTCTGGGAATCAGAAGAGTCTCCTTTGCCGCCAATTCCAGATCCTGATGACATCATATGTGAAAAGCACTTTGTCAACACACACAATAGAGATCCCGATGGGAGGTTTGTAGTTAGGCTGCTGTTCAAGGTAGAGTCCTCTCAGCTTGGTGATACTCGGTTAATTGCGTTAAAACGGTTTCACAATTTAGAGCGTAAACTTATAAAAGAGCCTACACTTCGTGAACTCTACATTCAATTTATGAAAGATTATGTAGAGTCTGGACATATGAAGTTAGTACCTTCTCATAGACAAGCGGTTGACAGGTATTATATTCCTCATCACGGCGTGCTCAAGGAGAGCAGTAGCACTACAAAGTTGAGAGCTGTTTTCGATGCATCTCTACCCAGCTCTACCGGTGTTTCCCTCAATCAAATTTTATTGTCAGGCCCTAAGCTACAACAGAATATACAGGATATCATTTTAAGGTTTAGAACTTATTTAGTGGTCTTCACCTGTGACATCAAACAATGTTATCGAATGGTCAGGTTACATGAAGATGATCAGCGGTTCCAAACTATCTTCTGACGCGAATCTCAAGATCAGCCGTTGCAGGAGTTCGAGTTAACAACCGTCACCTACGGCGTCACTAGTTCTGCATACCAGGCTATCAGGGTGATTCATGAGTTGGCGAATCTTAACGACTCTACATATCCTGAGGCCGCACGTGTCCTACGGGAGGACACCTTCGTAGACGATATCGTGACTGGGTGTGATACGCTAGAGGGTGCTAAGACGCTACAGCACCAAGTCACTGACTTGTTGGCTCAAGGTCGTTTCCTTCTTAGGAAATGGTCTAGCAACTCTGGCGAGCTACTCAATGGTTTACCTGCAGATCATTATGAAACACCTTATCGATTCGAGGATTCCGGTGACAATATTTTCAAAATCTTAGGTGTTGAATGGAACCCCTCATCCGATAACTTTCTCTATCACGTCTCTAACATGAGTAAGACTTTAACCAAACGAGGTGTTCTATCGAACATCGCTCATCTCTATGATCCTTGTGGCTTTATCACGCCGGTAACATTTTTCGCTAAATCTTTTATGCAGCGTTTGTGGCTTTTAGAGCTGGGTTGGGACGATGCTCTCCCTTTCGATGTCCAGCAAACTTGGCTGAAGTTTGTTGACGACTTCAAATCTTTAAATCAAATACGGATTCCACGCCACGTTATGGGTGATCCTCATTCTAAATATCAACTTCACGGTTTCAGCGACGCATCGGAGCGCGGATATGCCGCATGCGTCTATTTACGCTATGAAAGCGGTGACGGTGACAGCGTTCAAGTTCATTTGTTAATCGCTAAATCTAGAGTCGCTTCAGTCAGGCAAAGGCAAACGATCCCTAAGCTCGAGCTCTGTGGAGCAGTCCTGTTGGCTCGCCTTATGGACCATGTGTGTAAAGTCTTGCACTCCAAATTAAAATCCATACCAATAATTGCATGGTGCGACTCTAGCATAGTGCTAACTTGGTTGCGAACTTCACCGCACAAGCTTCAAATTTTTGAAGGAAACAGAGTTTCCCAGGTTCAAGGCATCATTCCAAACGCTACCTGGCGGCACATTCCTTCACATCTCAATCCCGCGGATTGCGCGAGTCGAGGCTTGCTTCCTCGCGACTTAGTAGTTCATCCACTTTGGTGGAGTCCTTCTTGGCTCAAATCTGATTACAGTTCATGGCCTTCCACATGTCTACTGCTTGACCCTATGGATTTGCCAGGTGTGAAAGTAGGTCCAGTTGCTGCACATGTCGTGCAAACTGTCGACACGAAAACCCACACGGACTCATACATTTATATTTACTCCTCCTGTTGCTGCACACTTAGTGCAAACAGGCGAGACGGGACCGGATAAGCACTCTACATCGGCTGTTGCACCTTCCTCAGACGAAGTTGTCCAACACGTCATTGTAGAGTACAGCTCTCTATCCAAAGTTACACGAGTACTCGGTTGGTGGCTTCGTTATATGCATAATGTTCGCTCACCAAAGGATAAACGAGTAGGTAATTTGACGATATACGAATTAAAATCGGTGTTGTCAACTTGTATCAAATCGGTTCAATCTACAGCGTTTGCCGATACTATAAAATTGTTGCGTCAACGTAAGCCTATCAAGGTCAGCCTACGTCGCCTCCATCCCTTTCTCGATGATCTAGGTTTTCTTCGAGTTGGTGGGCGACTGGTCAACGCCAACTTGCCTTTCGATAGTAAACATCCATTTTTGTTACCTCAGTCGCATCCTTTCACAAATATTATCATCAGCTCTACGGTCATCCAGGTCCTGCTATTTTAATGGCTATCCTATTGCGTAGGTATTAGATTGTGTCAGCTCGACGTGTAGTGCGGCACAGGATTTTTCAATGTCAACGCTGCTATAGACTAAAGGCGAAACCTATGAATCCATTCATGGGCAACTTACCTGCCGATAGAGTCACTCAAGCTAGGCCCTTCCAAAGGGTTGGGTTAGATTTCGCCGGACCGTTCAACGTCAAGGATTCCAATGCTCGCAAACCTAAAATCTTTAAGGCTTACCTATGTGTGTTCATATGCTTTGCAACCAAAGCGATGCATTTGGAAGTAGTCTCCACCTTGTCTACTGACGCGTTCTTGGCCTGTTTAGATCGATTTGTTTCGAGAAGAGGGTTACCTTCTAACATATATTCCGACTGTGGCACTAACTTTTTAGGCGCACGCAACTATCTTAAGGATATTTATCTGCTTAAAGCTCAAATCGATAGAGACTCAGATAAAGTTCAATCTCATCTAGCATCTCATGAAATTCATTGGCATCTTAACGTTCCCTCGGGACCACATCTTGGTGGCCTCTGGGAAAATGCAGTGAAGTCTTCTAAAACATTACTCAAGCGTATCATAGGCGAACGTGTATTAACGTTTGAAGAACTAAGTACAGTGTTCTGCAAAATCGAATCTATACTAAATTCACGACCTATCTGTCCATTTGGTAGCGACCCAAACGATTTAGAAACTCTGACGCCGGGTCATTTTTTGATTGGACAACCGCTTCTTGCCTTACCGGAGCACGATCTAGAGCACATTGCTACTCATCGTCTGAATCGTTGGCAATTGCTACAGCAAATCACCCAACATTTCTGGAAACGCTGGCACAGCGAATATCTACACACGCTGCAGCAACGTGATCGTGGGCTTAAGCCTGAACGTAATTTACAGATGGGTGACTTGGTGTTGTTGATGGAGCCTAATACACCTCCGTTGCTCTGGAAAAAGGCTAGAATTACTACAAACTTTATCCGGGGAATGACGGTATTATCCGGGTCGTAGACATTAAAACAACCAAAGGAGTTTTCAAGCGTCCTGTAGCCAAGTTATGTCGCTTAATTCCCGAAACCTAGATATTTCAACATTTATCAATTCATTTAGCATGTAAGTAGGTAACTAGAGTAAGATAACATTTACACTTTTTCAATCAGCTTTCAGTTAACTTATTATCAATTTGTCTGTTTCAATTAAAAGAGCTAAGCCGCTCTTTGGGGGGCGGTATGGTAGATTTAGATCAATCATATTCAATTACATTCACATCACTATCAATCGAATTAGACTTGTACCGATGCTACGTCCCTAACCTAACTTCTACTACCCTCATCATTTTTTATCCTCGATCCTATGGGGGTAAACCAATATCGCGTCGTGTCGTGTCGGCCATATTCACTTCCGATCTAGCCTGCCTACGCGACAGGGCCTTTGAGTCGAGCTCTCGTGTTCCTCATTTATCGGTCAAGTCATAACATCTTCCAAGTGATCGCCGCGAGTTTACTACTGTGATCACGAACTTTTGCCGTGGAAAGTCAGGAAAGAGTGAGACGCGCGTCCACTACAGCCAGCACGCGGGAGCAACGTCGAACCAGGTTAGCCCCCTAAAACCCCTCTTCTTTGATCGCCCAATAGCTATTGGCATAGTTTGTAGCGGCCTTTTGTAAATTTTGCTTAACTTTTTAATTAAACCCAAAATTGCACAGAAAGATTATCATAAAATGCGCAAAGGCGCATATTGAGCTCCTAGATTGAACTTACTGTTCGTAACAAATAAAATAAAAAAATAGAATGTTATCTCTTATATATTCGTATAGTTCGTAGCGGCCTCGGAATTTTTAGATATCATTGATTTTATATAGAAAAAAAACTTATTCTAAATCAAAGAACTTCTAAAATCGCTTTAAGTTAACTGTGAATTTCTCCTATCTACGAAACTGCTAAATTACTACAAAATGCGAAAATGGGCATTTTACACAAATATCACAGTCGAAATGTAGTCTCTTAACCAGTGAAATTACATGGCATAGAACTGGTAAAATAATTGATTCTTCATGGCAACCAGGGTTCAAAATTATCAAGATAATTACGCTTCTTGATAATTATCGGATAATTATCAGATAATTATCGGATAATTATCACCTTAACAAAACAAAGACACTAGAGTTTTCTCAACTTTGAAAAATCCGAAATATTTTTTGTTGGGGTAATTCCTACGGCGCGGCACGTTGACATTGTACTTCGTACATTCAGAATACACGCAAGTGCGGAGGCACACGTTCTAATACTTCGAGATAACAGTTCACTTTCAAGAGCGAATTTTTGTTATTATCAATCGATAATTATTCATCCGTTATTATCACGATAATTATCATGATAATTATCATGATTTCTTATTCTTTCGAACTTTGATGGCAACGCGCGCGTTACGTCCTCGGTGTGGGTGGCGTGAATCACTGGATTCCCCAGTTTTTATCCATATCGACATATTTATAGAATAAATATATTTTGAGTTTGATAATAAAGTTGGATATAACGCATCAATACCTGGGGTCGCTTAAAAAATTGTTAGAAGGTTTTCTCACTGACGAGAGGTTAATAAGTATCATTGACATCTGTAACGCTTGAAGTACTGTCCGGTCGTGGTCTGTTAGTTTCCACTGTCATTCATGACTGAGTAGTTCGATGACAGCAAATTACAAGGGAACTTTCACTAGAGGTTTTTTTTTTCTTTAATAATAGTTTAATTCTTAATGATATTCCCCCAAACTTGAGTTGAAGTGAAGGATGGATAGACTTTACCGAAATCTCACACTTGAAAAGTGATGTTGTTTTGTAACATTTTTGTTTTTTTTTATCAACATTCATGCACGTTCACGAACACTTAACGGTTAATAATCCGTCATTATTTCATAAATTAATATCCAACAAAACACACATTTTAGAAAATTTATGAAAACTGCTGCCATGACCCATGACGCTTCACTTTAACGCCAAGAAGTACTCCACTAGAAGCTTTCTTTTATTCTTTTACGGTAATTTCCATTAAAAGTTAATTATATTTGGAATCACCGAAGAGTATCATTGCATTCATGTGTAATTTAAAAGAAACCAATCTGATACTGTTTTTACTAAATATTACTGGATTCACCATTGTTTATCCATATCTAAGTTGGATACAGAGCATAGATCGGCGATGGGCTCACCACCTCTCATGCTGAGTACATGTGCAGTTAGAAACGTGACCTGTGGTCAGTGTTGCCAACTTAAAAGAATTTAATTTTCAGTAGGCAAAATCACTCAACCACTCAGTAATTTTTTTTGGTACAAAAATTTCGTAATGTCTGGTGGTTTCAGAAGTCGAGTCTGGTGGGTAGCAATAGCAAGCTTAACCATTGGCAACACTGCCTGTGGTAGTGGACTGCTATTGCGGTCCTTATTGCCTGTCTCTTACTAACCCTTTGGAAATAATAATCGTGAATATATGGATGACTAGCGGCCGCTCGCGGTTCCACCCGCGTAGTTCCCTTTCCCGTTGGAATATCGGGATAAAAAGTATCCTATGTATTAATCCAGGTTTTAAACTATCTGTATGCCGAATTTCAGCCAAATCCATTCAGTAGTTTTTACGAGAAAGAGTAACAAACATCCATCCATACTTACAAACTTTCGCGTTTATAATATTAGTAGGATATTATGTTTGTATGGATATATGATGATAAAGTTTGATGTCATTGACCCTTATTGCACTACTAATTCCGATCTATGGGTCATGTCATACTTCACGTAGTATATCGCGTTGTGGTGCCAATCTGATACCTTGTTGACATTTACGTATACTCGTTCTGTGTTCGTAGTACGTTAGCACCTTGAGTGCGGCTGGTTTTAAGATTTATGCTGCTATGTTGCTGTTGTCACATTTAGCCATTGTCAAGTAGATAGTAGGTTGTAAATATTTTCTTAGCTTAAGTAAAATGATAATGAGTTAGTATTATTGTTTGATGGTGAATGATATTCCTCCCAAACCCCTTGAGTTCCAGTAAAGATGTGGGACTATAATAGAATCTTACTCTGACTTCTTTAGAGGGTTTACGCATTTCGGTTTTCCATACAAACTTCCAAGTCGACAACATTTTAAAAAAGTGTTTATTTTACTGAGTTATTGCGATTTTTAACTTTCTATAGTGGACATTAAATCGCAATAACTCAGCTAAATAAAGGTTTTTTAAAAATGTTTTCAACAAACTATAGATCTCTATGTTCTACTTCAGCATGCAAAGTTTTATCAAAATTGGCTTATTGGTTTTTAAAAATTTCGACTTGGAAGTTTGTATGGGAAACCAAAATGCGTAAATTCTCATAAGATAATTTGAAAAGTGATGTTGCACTGTTTTATTTCGTTAGCCAACATTCATGTAAGTACGTCCACAAACGGTTGATGATCCACCGTAATTTCAGAAAATTAAACCGAAGTGAAACTTTTATTTTATTTTCTTGTGTATTGCCGAATACATATTAATCTTCTATTAATAATAAAAATGAATCGCCAAATATCGTCGTTCAAGCCATTCGTAATAACAAAAGTCTTAGACGACCGTAACCTTTCCGCAGAATATTATCCTTGGCGTCCAGTCTAATCCCTCTCGTTTCCAGGAATCCCGGTGCGTCATAGCGATCCACCTCGGTGTGACTCATTCTATCTGTGTATCTTCATTGAAGTATGAATCAGCAGCTGGGATCTCGTTTGCGTATCTCATAGTGCTGTATTAGTCTACAATGAATCCTACTAATATTATAAACGAGAAAGTTTGTAAGTATGGATGGATGTTTATTACTCTTTCACGTAAAAACTACTGAATGGATTTAGTTGAAATTCGGCATACAGTTAGTTTATAACCTGGATTAACACATATGATACTTTTTATCCTGATATTCCCACGGGAACGGGAATCACGCGGGTGAAACCGCGAGCGGCCGCTTGTAGTTTCATAGTTTTGCTATAACATACATACATCATATATATAACGACGCGCGAATATTATCCCTGAAGGGTAAGTTAGAGACTAGGCAACGACGACAGCATAAGCAGTCCTCTACCATAGTCCACTTTTCACCAAATAGCGACTGCACACATGTGCAGTCTTTGATTTTTTCCGTTATTAACCCACAAAGTAACTCGAAGATAACGGAAACGTTGAAGAAAATTACTACCTCATGTGGGAATCGAACCTACGTCCTCAGCAATCTGAGCGGCTGCGTTAACCCTTCGCCACCGAGGTATTGGTCAGACACAATTGGCCTGTCGCAAAATTTTTCAATGCTGTTTTTCTTTTTTGTATTTATAGCAACACCATTCAATGTCCACCTAGGTGTTCCGTTATCTTCGATATTTTTTTATGTTTTCTAGAGCGTTCAATGTTTCGTTTGAAAGCGCGATAAAGCCATTGTACTAGGCTCGGCCTGACTATTGTCGTGAGTAATAGCTTTAATACCTTCTGAAATACGTCACTCCAAGTTCCATTTTCATCCATTTTTAAATCCAGGCTACACAAACATCTTTTAGCTTTATCATCTACGAGTAACATGTAATAGTTTATTTAATGTATATTTAGTATATTATATGTCTAGGTATATGTGTATGTGTATGTAAATATATTAGTATATATGTTTGTATTATTTATTTGTGTGGTATTTATTTTGTTATTTCGTAATATATATATATCTATTTATCTATTCATCAGATCTTGTGCACTTTCCCTATCTCCTTCATATGTCCATAAACCAAAGGTTGTCTGGAAGAGATCGCTCTTAGCGATAAGACCGCCTTTGCCCATACTAGTTTTAAGATTGTGTCATGTGTAACTGTTTCTTGTGTATGTGCAATAAAGTGTATATCTATCTATCTTTGTCGGTGGGTTATGGTGATGGTCCGATCTCCCCACGTGAGAAAAGCAGGAGGACATTTATAGCTTGATAATGATCACACTACAACGTGTCTTGGAAAAGTAAATTACACATTAAATAATAAGTGATGATGTCATAAACCAAATATGTCTTGCACTTACATAAGTGATACATTTTTAAGAGGAATTATACTAATTGTGTTGATTTCTCCGCTTTCTCGCAGTTAATTGTTATTAATTAATTTCTTTATTGTGCAATCGGCAGTTGGATCATTGTTTGACGAGGTCTTAATTGAATAACTAATTAGCAACATTTGTTTTCTTATATTCTATGAAAAAAACGTAAGTTTTTAATATTACCCGATAAATGCTAACTGAGTATTTTACTGTCTGAATTTTGTTTATTTGCTAAGTAATGTCCCACTGAGGTTAAAGAGTCTAATAAGGCCTTCGTATTAGCCACCATTAGCCACGCTATCGTTTGTCGATATATTGCCGACTGTGGCGGTCAAAAGGTTAGTCATTTATTTTATAATAACTGCGTTAATGCTATATATTGTAATATCCTCTGTTCAGAGAGCTGAGTGTAAGTTTGTAAATGCGCAAACGTTACTATCGCGTTTGAGTTAAGTTTTGACAGATAGATAAGTGAATAAGGTCGAGAATCAAAACTCTTAGCACAAACGCGTTAGTAACGTTTGCACATTTACAACCTTACACTCAGCTCTCAGGTGGCAAGGGCTAGCTGCGGCACGTCCATCAAAGACTGATGAGGACTTCTGATACACTGATATAGCTGTTCAACCCATTTGCGATTAATTACTCCAGACGACCTTGGTTGTCGAGTGTTTAGCACGCCTCTGAGGTCCCGTGTTTAATCCCGGTAGGGTCAATTAAGAAAAAAAAACTGTTATCTGAATTGAATTCGAATCTAGGTGTTATCTATGTTTGTTTATCTATATTAAAAAAAAGTTTATCTATATTAAAGAAGCTTAACTTGTGCCAGTTAATTGGTGTGATCGTAGAATTTTTTTTTTATTATTACACCGTCATTTGAAACGTAAAAACCTTCATTCCTCATTGACCATGATAAATTGAGACATGGCCGAGCGACCTCTGAACTTTAACCGTATTCGAAAACCCGGGAACCCGATATATTCTAGGGACGACCCTTATCCTTTTTAATTCGGATCCAGTTGAGGGATATCGAAAATACACGCTTTTTAAGGTACCGAGTTGAAAGGAACGTACGTCACCTGGAGTGAATAAATAAAATAATAAATAAATTTCCTACAATCACACCAATTATCTAGCCCAAGAGAAGCTTCGAAGAAACTCGTTAAATGGTTGCTAGACAACGGATAAACATACTTAAAATACTTAAATACATACTTATTATACATAGAAAACACCCAGACCCGAGACAATTTAGAAAAACAATAATTTCTAAATTGACCCGACCGGGGATCGAACCCGGGACCTCAGAGATGGCGACACCATGAAAACCGGTGTACAAACCACTCGACCAAGGAGGTCGTCGAATACATTTGTGTAATGGTCAATTACAGACGTATTTCAGTATAAGTACTGAAATTAGTACTTAGGTTCCCGTTCCCGTGGGAATATCGGGATAAAAAGTATTCTATATGTTAATCCAGGTTATAAACTATATGTATGACTAATTTCATCCAAATCCATACAGTAGTTTTTACGTGAAAGAGTAACAAACATCCATCCATACTTACAAACTTTCGCGTTTTTAATATTAGTAGGAAGGATAGGAACATATTGTATTGGAAAATTAAATTGTCGTTTTTAGTATTTTCCGTTACTTTGTCTTATTATTTATGTTAGCTTTAAACGGTGCACGTTTATAGCTTCCCTGAGCTTTCACAAATATTTCAAAATTTAAATTAGCCAAATCGATTCAGCCATTCTTGAGTTTTAGCGAGACAAACGCACAGCTATTTATTTATATATAATTATATAGATAGGAGCTCCTGCTTCTCTCCAAGGACACACATTGTATTGTTAATGTGTCGTAACAGTGTCGTGTAGAGGTGAAAGAATACTACCACCCCCTCTTCCCTTGGGTGTCGTAAAAGGCGATTAACGGACAAAGACTGCACATACATCGAACAGCATAGAGCGGCGATGGGCTCACCACCTGTGATGTCACGTTGAGCACATGTCATTGTGCAGTCGCTATTTGCTGAAAAGTGGACTTTGGTAGAGGACTGCTTTTGCTGTCCTCATTGCCCAGTCTCTGACTAACCCTTCGGGGATAATAGTCTTGGTTATGTATGTATGATAGCAAGATAATAAACTCTTGTTTTGTAACTCTCAACTAATAGAAATAATCAAATAATAGCAGAAGCTCCTGCTTATCCTAATTTATATAAATGATCTATCATTAATATAGTCGCATAAGAGTTGTAAGTTAATAATTGTAATCCGTTGTATTGTAAATGTAATTTTATGTAAAGAAGAATAACCAAACCAGCCTATTCGATATCTATTGCGTCTTAATCATTCACTTATCAAAAGTGTTCTCTTAAGTTATAATGATTACTGTTGAAAAAGGTTTTCTATAGAATGCCGCGTTAAGAGTTAAGTGATAAATAAATGCTGAACTGAACTGATAGTCATACGATAAAAGTTGTCATAACCTCAAAATACCTAAAAAGTCTTAAGTTAAAAATGAAGATAGCTTTAAACTCCCGCATGATATAGTAATGTAATTTTTGCTTCATAATTCAGAGCATTGCTGCTATTGATTACTATTTATTTCATTAAAGCGCTGTGTTACACTAGCTAGCTAAAAAACTAGCCTAACTCTCGTAGTACAATGGTCATTCTCCTTTCTTACATTTATTAAAACGTTTGGTTCACCCATTATCATGTCAGTTCCCTGCTGGACATGGACCCTTCAAAATGACACTACGCCGATCTTCGGCTCCTCTTATCCATTATACGTTTTATAAAGAAGTAAATCATTTAAGGCACGTGAAACTAGCAGTAGTTACAAACCACAGCAGAGACGATAATCCGTAAGTTTATTTATATCCAAAAGGAGATGTACTTTTGGATATAAATAAACATACGGATGGCCCAAGTCGTTTCATGTTTTGATTGTAATAGCAGAAAACCTCATGTATTAGTTCAATAAAATTAGAGTATGAATAACCATGTCGCGTAGGGGTAAAAGAATACTACCACGTCCTCTCTTCCCTTGGGTGTCGTAAAAGGCGACTAACGGACTACACATACATTTAACAGCGTAGAGCGGCGATGGGCTCACCACCTGTCACGCTGAGCACATGTGCAGTCGCTACTTGGTGAAAAGTGGACTATGGCAGAGGACTGCTTTTGCGGTCCTCATTGTCTAGTCTTTAACTAACCCTTCGGAGATAATAGTCGTGATTATATCTATGTATGTAAATTAGAGTACTCACTTCGTAGTGTCAGGACTAGGTATGTATAATTTTAATTTTTTTTTTTTTTATTGTGGCACGCCATAATGGCTTCACTCTGCCTGATGAAAAGCAGCCAGTGAAGCCCAAAAAGTGAAAGCGTTCGTCACAGCGCTACCACGCTATGCCGAACGCTCTCACTATGGCGGCCTGCATAAATGCTTTTTCACGCCCCGATTAAATAACCCGGGAGAGAAAGAGGAAGGAAACACGTGTGCGGGAAGCGCATTCCACATAGGGGCAGTTCGGCAAAAGAACGATTGTCCAAACTTTTTGGTACGTGTCTTGATGGTCAGCACGGTATGAGGGTGGCTTCTAAGACCTGCACGCGTCGATCTGGAAAGGAAAGGAGAGGGAGGGATGAGGTCAAAGAGCTCCTCAGAGCATTCACCGTGGTAAAGGCGGTAGAAAGCACTAAGGGAAGCAATATCCCTACGTAGCTGTAACGGCCCCAGACTGGTCGTAATGTCATCGTTACCGATAATACGGACAGCACGTCTTTGCAACCTGTCAAGAGCTTCGAGCAAGTACTTGGCGGATCCGTCCCAAAGATGAGAGCAATACTCCACGCAGGAGCGCACCTGAGTCTTATACAAAAGACAACGTTGCTCCGGCGTGAAGAACCGCTTCACCTTGTTCAGGATTCCGAGTTTACGTGAGGCTGTGGTTATAATGCTCTCAATATAGCTCTTCGGGTTGAGGTCGCTGTGTATGTCCATACCTAAGAGACTGAGACCAGTCTGGATGGGTAATAGGTTGCTCTGGAAGGAGGGTTGGGGGAGAAATGCGGACTTTTTTTTGCGGAATTTAATTAGTCACGGCATACAGGGTTTTCGGCAGACGAAGTCGCGGGCGGGCCGCTAGTGCTCTAATAACATTCATCATACACGATTATCGGTTAAAACTTGATTCACACATATCAGTGAAGTCACAGTTCCGGCACATCCCCTCTTCTTATTCACTAATTTTTATTTGTACTGGCACCTCGAGACCAACCGTTAGGTTATGCAAGAAGTGCCAGACGTCCCTGCGCCAGCAAAATACTCGCGCAGGAGACCATCTGCGTTAGGTCTTGACGCCAAATCAGTGCCCGCCGAAGCGCGCTCTTCATTCGGTACTCATAAGACTAGTGTCTCGGGAGAGTTTCCCCGTTAACACGTGTAGTTCACTGCCTATTGTCCAGATAGGTAACCGGAGCTGTCAAGCTCGCTCACTTCTCGTTGCACGAAGGGCACAACTCGCTGTTGCCACTGCTCAGGTCGTCGACTCTAAAGTCAACTCCTAAGTGTCCACCTTGGTCGCGGAGTAGTAAGCACACTCACTTCTCGGAACCCATCCAGGCGCCTAGCCAGTTCCCACGTCCTACGCGGCTGGCTGGACCGGAGGCTACGGCATCTAGGGGGCCGCCTCTACTAGTTCTCCAGACTAGTGCCGGAGATATCAACATCATAGTCCAATGAGAACCACCGGACAAAGCTGCCAACTATAAGGGAAACTCACGTTCCCCGCAGGACTTTTCGCTTCTGGCCCCTCAGAGACCGCTACTAGGCCCCGCTCGCTGTGCGCGAGTTTGGAAGTCCTGGCCCACATTACCAGGACAAAACGAACATGCCCCAGCTCTACAGCTAACCAAAAGCCACTACGAGTCCAACCCACGTCCGGATCTCGCCGGAGGCGCCGGTCAAGGCACGACCAGCGGGGGGCTTGAACCGGAACCCCGTAGTACCCCTGAAAACACAGCCAGACCCGTAGTTCCAGCTGCGATACCCTATTTATCGGAGTCGGTAGATAGGGACGGTACCAGCACAGTAAAAAATATTCTTTCATTCATTCTCTAAGAACCACTTATGTCAGTGTCAGTGAGGACATAGTGCTCTCAGTGTCAGTGCCGGCACTTCACGGACAGTATTCGTTGACAACGATATTTTTTGACGAATCATCTCAGAACAATAATTTTATTTATTATTCTGAGCGAATCATTGACGCCGGCAAACAGTGTTGCCAACTTACTGGATTTTCTGCTACAACGGGTGGTTTCGACCCCCCTCTTAGTCGCGAAATATTACTTTTAGTGGCTGATGGTTTTTCTAGTGGATTAAAATATTTTAATTTTCAGAAGGCGAAATCACTCAACCACTCAGTAATTTTTTTTGGTTCAAAAATTTGGTACTGCCTGGTGATTTTAGAAGTCGAATCTGGTGGGTAGAAAGCTTGACCGTTGACAACACTGCCGGCAAAATGGAGGACGGTACTTGACAATGGACACGTTTTCACTGGAGCAGTACTGACCAACACTGAAGCACTGATATTGAACTGAGCGGACATGGTGAAGCGGCTGGTTTAAAGCATACTGCATGCAGTATTAATTAACGAATTCGTTTTATGACTAAGCCCCTCATTGACGAACTGCGTAATGACGATTCACGAAATGGACGAACTGCGTAATGACGATTCATTATATGGACGAACTGCATAAAGACGAATCTCGAAATGAACGAACTGTGTAATGACGATTCACGAAATGGTCGAATCAAATTATTGACGAATTGTGTAGTAGGCAAACGGCAAAATGCGAAATGTACGAATTGCGTATTGGAGCTACGGCTAGAAAATCGACGGAACTGCGACTTCACTGATATGTGTGAATCAACCTTTAACGTTCATTACTAGTCACTACTAAATTATTTAAATAACAACTAAACCCAAGCACACTTACTGTTCCGATAGCCCACTGTGGTTGAATCACGGGGCGTGCTTAATTCGTTTGTCGCCGCTCGTTGCGAAAGGCGCCATGATTTGTTCAAATTGGGATTTATGGTGATGGCCTCGCATTGTGGTTGTGATGCGATGGTGCAATGGCCATGGTTACTGGCCGACTGTCGCGTGGACAATACGAAAGGGTCATGTGGTGTTTGATTGGATAACGCCATACGTAGACGCTGTGCTTTTCTTTCTTGATATTATTGGAATCGCTAGTTTACTAGAGTTCTTCTTAGCATTATCGGAATAAGAAAGGATACCGAATACCGGGTAGTCATGGAGAATATGTTGGAATTCGGATCCGAGATTATTGGAATCGCTAGTTTACTAGAGTTCTTCTTAGCATTATCGGAATAAGAAAGGATACCGAATACCGGGTAGTCATGGAGAATATGTTGGAATTCGGATCCGAGCTCTAGGCCGTGGCAATGCTGGACAGAAGAAGAAATTGACAAATAATATCTTTTTAATCGCCTCTGTGGTCTAGTAGCTAAGTTACCGGTTTCAGACCCAGAGGTCCCGGGTTCGTTTCCCAGCGGAGGGTACAACTTTGTGTGCTCGGTTTGGTTGGTGGTAGGGCTGTTGTCCGCCTGGCTATGGCTAGCTACCACCATCTTATCTAAGTCTGTCGCCATAACAACGAAGTTTATAGCATTGTTGTGTTCCGACAGTTTGAGATAAGATAGCCAGTTCCTCAGTGGTTGAGGATTCCGGGTAAAGCGTGCTTCCACCTTCGGCCTTATCGTCACTTACCATCAGGTAAGACGAAGGCCAAGCGCTTACCAGTAGTACAATAAAAAAAAATTACAAAAAAAGGTGATGCACAACAATTGTCCCTGAAGTGTAAGTCAGAGACTAGGCAATGAGGACAGCAAAAGCAGTCTTTCACCAAAGTCCACTTTTCACCTAATAGCGACTGGCACATATGCTCAGTGTGACAGGTGGTGAGCCCATCGCCGGCCAATGCTGTTGGAAGTATGTGCAGTCTTTAGTCCGTTAGTCGCCTTTTACAGCACCCAAGGGAAGAGAGGGTGGTATATTTTTTCACCGTTACGCGACAGGGTTATTATTACATAATATTGCAATTGATGGGTTTATAGCTTTACCATCAATACGCGAATCGACACATTGTCCGACTTGGGAAATGAACCCATGACCCCTCGGTTATCATAAGCCTAGTGGCTTGCCATCGAGGTGTAAGAAATTCTACTAATCACACTAATATTATAAAGGCGAAAGTTTGTAAGTGTGGATGGATGTTTGTTACTCTTTCACGTAAAAACTACTAAATGGATTTAGATGAAACTCGGCATACAGATAGTTTATAACCTGGATTAACACATAGGATACTTTTTATCCAGATATTCCCTCGGGAACGGGAACCACGCGGGTGAAACCGCGAGCGGCCGCTAGTGATTAAATATTTTTTATCTGAAAATACCTATTCGTAATTCGTATGACCAGGGAAGCAGCGAAGCCACATTCACTTTTTAATAATCCATGAAGACAATTTAACATTATGTTATGTCCGAGACGATTCTAAAAACAATACTGCAAATTAGTCATGCGACTCATTCTATCCGCAACACTCACATGTGCCGCGTTTGGTTACAAAACCCGAACCAGGGCTGCCATTACCCATTTGCTGATGTCTGACAAAAAACTTCAAATCCCCGGACACAAATCTTTTTTTTCTGACTGACTGTGCGTCTGTTTGTAAACGAGTCATTGGTTTCATCCGGACACTTTATAAAAAACCCCTGCGCCTCCGTCGGTCGGCTCAGCAAACTATAATAATGTCTAGTATACCCCCGGACAGATGCTTTATATATGTGATAAGATCAAAGACTTTCAAACTCCGAAAAATCTGTGCAACCCTACATGTCAGCCCTACACTCTTTTTTATAACTACATTGGCCTGCAAAAATAAGTATCACACTTTTAAAATTACTATAACTTTTTAAGTACTTCCACAAGATATATTTTCAAAACAAAAAGGACTCGAAAAAGAGTTAGTTACTTACTATAGTGTCAAAGAAAGCTGATAAAATTTGCTGTAAAACGTTTTTTATTTTAAATCTCTAACTTCTATAGTTTAGAAAAAAAATTAAAAGTGTGATTGATACTTATTTTTGCAGGCCAGTGTAGTTTAATTTACTCTCTTTCGCTTATACCGACGAGGTCTGGGGCGATTCGGGTTATGTATCAGGGATCTCCTTCCTCTCTCCCACTTAGTTAGACAGAGAAAGGGATGGCCTACCTCTTAAAAACCTAGCAGCGTAAGTGCATGATGTCACATGCTTGCCTAGAAGGAACCTGTTCACTCGTGATTTAAAGACGTCAATATTGTACCTGATAGGAAATAAGACTCTGGCAGGGAGTTCCACAGCTTTGCGCAAGGACTCAAAACACTCCGGACGCATATGCGGAATATCCTCTGTGAATCTATGACGTCGCTCAGTTTGTCTGGTTGTCCTATGGTAGAAAGGGGATACACTCTTCTAAATGCCATTGGAATAAATCGGGACTACGGATGGCAAGCAGCGAGATTTCAGCCCTAAACCTAACTGATGTCCACTACATTTACGTATTACATAGCAGCTTTTCGTTGCGGACGAGCAACGATTCGTCTCGCTATCCCCCGGCTGTTGTGCAATACCGTTGTCTCGCTTGTTGCATATCGTTACCGCAATGTCGTTATTTCGTGATATCGTTAACGATAGCCGATAGCCATCTAGTTCGTTGTTTCGTCACCGGACTGGATCTAGATTCTAGACAGAAACCTCGTGTTTGCAATGCATCGGTGACTGTTTGCACATACTGAAGGCTCAGTTGTTTAGCGTATGATCGTTTAAAATATGCTATAAGTACTGAATGTTTTAAATCCAAATCGTTTGGCGCTGATCGTGCGATAAATATAATTATAAAATGTTTACTAGGGAATGGGATGGGATTTGAACTCATGACCTTTGGATTGCCGGTCCAGTCTCAGGAAAGCTAAAACGGGATTCGAACCCATGACCTTTGGATTGCCGGATGACCGGCAATCCAAAGGTCATGGGGTTTTTAGTAAACATATGAATAACAACATAATGTAAAATTTCAATAATATAGATAAAATATAATTATTCTACTTTCCTCTCCAATAGACACTAAAGGTAGGCGTCCATTAGCGACGGATCGGGCCGGGGCGGGTCGGTCCGGGCCGGATTTTTGCGTTGCGATGCGCCACGGCCCGATCTGCCTAGTGGACGCGAGCCTTTACACTACACTAAACTTTAGTAATACTCCTAATCATATACTATCTGTTTATACTTTCGTACAGGCACGACTATTATCCCCAAAAGGGTTAGTTAGAGACTAGACTATGAGGACCGCAGAAGCAGTTCAGTCCACTGCTACAGTCCACGTTTCACCAAACAGTTACACATGTGCTTAGCATAACAACTGGTGAGCCCATCCCTGTTTATACTGTTGGATGTATTTAATCGGTTAGTCGCCTTTTACGATACCCAAGGGAAGAGATGGTTGAGTAGTAAGTATTCTATTAATAAGCCTCCACCACTTATTATCATCTCATCTCATCATCATATTTATTTATCTATACAACTCTTAGATTAAAACAAAAAGGGAAGATACGGCATTAGCGTCTCGTGAGTGAGCCGCCAAAATTAGGCAATAAAGGCACAATTTCCATTCAGTCACAATTTGCCGAGCGCACAGGCTCCATCGCACTATTGCGGATATTCTGTGTGAAAAAGAGAAAGACGCTACTCCGCAGTGGCGTCGGAATCGGTCGTACGTACTCGTCTGTTGCGAAGCGACCGAAACGTCAACGCGCTACTCGCTGACTCCCTCGCGCTGACGTTAAAACTTACCGCTATGTCTCGCTCGCTCGATTTACACTTTATAGGTGTGCGCGTGTGAGTGTTTGCTTAAGTAGTTGAGTAGGACTATATTTTGAATGACTACAAGTAGGAGCATGCCGTATCTTCCCTTTTTGTTTTAATCTAAGATACAACTCTATTACAACTCTATACAACTCTTCGGATATTCGTCCACGTGGGAAGGCCTGTGCCCAGCAGTGGGACGTTTGTGGGCCGATGATGATGACTATGTAAAGGTCATAGGACTCTTAAGAGGTAACACTACGTCGCAGTGGCATGCAAAATTCTCATACAATACACAGAAAAACGACGTTTCGTAGTCCCCTATTTCCTCCTTCAGAACAGGACCAATTTTTATTACTTTTTTAGCATCGGTTAAAAAAAGAGATTTTCTGTGTCTGTATGTTTGATTTTTTTTTAAACCGGCCACTTAATCTTTCTGAAGACGCCTTAAAACGGAGTGATTTCGCTAAATTTTTAAGGCTCCTGGTTATTAACTAAATGACTAAGGGTGAATTCGACCAAACTGAAATAAGGTCTTATACCTAGATTAAACGCAGAATTTGTATAGACTAATCTCGGAGTAAGTCTTAAACCTAGATTAAACGCCGAATTTGTATGGACTAATCTCGGAGTAAGTCTTATTCCAGTTTGATCGAATCCACCCTTAATGCAAAAATCTTTAACGGATGCTGAAAAAGTAATAGAAATTGGTCCAGTTCTGAAGGAGGAAACAGGGGACTACGAAACGTCGTTTTGCTGTGTTTTGTTAAGAATTTTGCATGCCATGTCGACGTAGTGTTTCCTCTTAAGTAGTCAACAGCAATACAAACATAAATCAGCTATTTTTCTAAAGGTTGATTCACACATATCAGTGAAGTCACAGTTCAGGCACAGTACCGGCACAGTGAAAAATATTCTTTCATACATTCTCTATGAATTTTGTCAAAACGAATACGTCCGTGATTTGCTGGTGGCGGCACTGACACTGAGAGCATTATCACTGACAAGTGGGGATGCGTTCATAGAGAATGTTTGAAAAACACTGTGCCGGTGTGTCGGATCGGAACTGTAACTTCACTGATATGTGTGAAGCAACCTTAAACTCTACTTACTCCGAGAACATGGTATTACAAAGTAGGTTAGCTAGCAACGAGAGTTTTATGCTCTATGGCAACTATTGTTGTTACAACACAGCAATTTGAGTGCATTTAGAAGATGGCTCGGTTGCGTCACACATTGTTACCAATCTGTGCCGATACTCGGATAGAGATCAGCTGCTATGGTATTTTCCGCTTTAGCGCAAGAGCCCCTAATTGATATATTGTTCGATGTAGAATAAAAAAAATACTAGTAGGTACCCACTCATCGTCATCATTTCAACCCGTATCCATTTTGTTTTACCATTTCATCACGTACACACCCCCAGCAGGTCAACCTTTTCAAAACCGTCAATTTTTTTTAATGATATTGTACCTTACCTCAATTGACGATGAAAAATATTCTTTCACATAATTTCTATGAACGGTGATAAAAAGAATACGTCCGTGATTTGCCGGTGGCGACACTGACACTGAGCGCAATATCACTGGCAAGTGGGGATGCAACCTTAATTCTTGTTATCGATCACGAATACAAGAAGTTGTATTTATAGATAGCGAAAAGTGGAAAAAAATATTCTGAGTTAGATGAAGTAGACGAGGCCCCTCTATAGTAAACTGCATTCTGAAACGGTAGTGGTAGCATCAAAATGCTTCAGAAAGTGGGATTTTGTTAAAACATGAATTGAGCTAATTCAACTACTTACTATTCTGCTAATTGAACCTTATAAAGGTTATACTTAATGTACAACAAATAACATTTAAACAAAAATCAATATCATTATTTTCCTCCATGCCAACACAACACAACAGCTGTACTGTAATGTCTGTAATATAATTTTTGATGATCTGCTCCGCCGGTAAATTAGCTGTATCAACTTATTAATGAAACTTTTAATTAACATTCCCTGCGGTGTCGGTCTTGCTTACCTGTTAAGTTTATTAAATTCAACCCTGCTATTATCTCGGTTGCGATCGTTAATGTCGCCGTTTATTTTTTGGCATATATTTTCTTTTGACATTCATTACATAACTAGGTGTATGGGCGAAAAGGGATTTAATAGTTCTTATCAGCTAGTTAAGCAGGATTGTGCCGCACCTTGCTTCCCAGCAAGTTGCTTCCAAAGAAAATATCAATGGACTTGTTAAAAATGATATGGCAAAAGAAGTGAGTGCAGAGATAACAGCTGATAGAGGAGAATAAAAGAGAAAATCGTGTTGTGGCAACCCTATCTACTGCGATAAGGGCAAGAAGATGACGATGCTATAGGAAGGAGAATACGTGAGCTTGTATTGTAAAATTTGATGAAATGACAGCTCATACAGGAGAATGAAAGAGAAAGGAGTGTTGTGGCGATCCTACCTACTGGGCTAAGATGATGTTATCAAAAGGACAGTACATGAGCTTGCATTGTATTAGAAAAATGATTTTATAGGAAGGAGAATACGTGTGCGTGTATTTCTATATGTATTGTCATGCGATGCGACAAATATTCGATTACCTACATAGGTTTGGATTACGCATCGCAGTTACCGCTAACAAGGCATTTCCTCGGTTTGCACAATATTGTTGTGATAACTTCCTTTAATAGCGCCATGTGTTTCTGCGACGCATCGTTTTTATACAATACTTCAACAAGACACTCGCAGGGGTGCCAGATGTCCAGAAATCACACGGACAATTCAGTATTTTCTGCTGTATTCAGTAGGTATCATGTTTGAATCGATCTTAGAGACTTAGAGGCTCCAAATTTAAAGGTAATTTATTGTGTTTTTTTAAACTTATTCTTGTTTTGATTAGGAAATTAATTAATTGACACAACATAGATAGTTATAGGATAAAATGTTTACTAGAAAAAAATTAACCAGTCTCAGGAAGCTCGAGTGCTCGAGTACCGAGACCCCAGAAGACTCGTTGAATTTTTCCTAGTAGTATGATTTACGCTGCAAGCCAGCGGTATTACGTCACTGTGATGTCTACGCTCACGTTCGAAAGAAATGGCTTGCAGCGTAAATCATACTAGTAGGAAAAATTCAACGAGTCTTCTGGGGTCTCGGTAGCTCAGCGGTTAGAGTAGTGGACCGGCAATCCAAAGGTCGTGGGTTCGAATCCCACTCGAGCTTCCTGAGACTGGTTGATTTTTTTCTAGTAAACATTTTATCCTATATCTATATAGCATTGTGAATGCAAAATTTCAACAATAAAGATATAGATACTAATGTAAGTGGTATGGTATGGTAATAGAGGCGGACTAAAGCAATCCCTAACCCTTTTCTATCATCTAATTCTAAAACTTAACCACAGAATAATATACTTAACCTCAACAAAACCGCGTGATATAAAGTGTACGCTGGCAATTAAACCCGAAATCTCTGGGTGCAGGAGAAATCCAGGTCTCGGAACCGATGGTCATTAATAAATAATTCACCAAACAAAGTATAATAATAACCAATCACTTGGGCATAAATCATTACTTGCCAAAAATTCTCCAAAGCAATTCCAATACTAAGCTAAATTCTATTTTAACAACAAGCTTATTTTCTTTTTTTAAATACTTACATTAAATTATTTATTTAATCCATCCAAAGGCTTTTAGATAACCAATTTGACAGCATTGCGCGCGCAGCTTGTCGCCTTCAAAAGTACATTAGTATTTATGCAAGTGCAATTGTTTCGAACAAATGGTAGATGGCGCTGTAGCGCGTCGTACGTTTTCTGAATCGCGGTGACGAGATTTTTGCTCGCTGAATGACGTCCGCGGCCGCGGATTGTTAAATCATACTTACCTGGCGTAGGGGACACCGTGATCATGAAGGCGGTTCCCCCAGGGCGAGGCTCCTCCATTGCACTGCGGTGGGGTTGACCCCTGCGATTATCCCTAATGTGGATAACTCGGACGCGTTATTTTTGGTAGTGGGGACTGCGTACGCGCCGTCCCCCCCTTATAACACTAAAATCGACTGTACACGTACAGGAAGGAGGATTTCCCGAAATTATTTTTTCTAATTATTGTAATATCCAATCCATCGCTTTATTATCCAATCCATCGCTTTATTATCCAATCCATCGCTTTATTATCCAATCCATCGCTTTATTCCCCAATCTTCTTTTTTACCAATTGAACATTTTCCTAAATGATTTTTCCCCGTAATCAAGAATTCAAGAAATATGTACCGAAAGGTATTTTTATATTTACCATTTCATTAATTCATAATTAATCATGTTATGTATGTTACATAATTATGGCTTGTCATGATTGATTATGATTATTATGGTAAATAATAACCGCCTCGCGTAGCGGCGAAAGAAACTACATAACAAACCCTCTCTTCCCTTGGATGTCGTAAAAGGCTACTAACGGACTAAAGACTGCACGTACATCCAACAGCATAGAGCGGCGATGGGCTCACCACCTGTCACGCTAAGCACATGTGCACTTGTTACTTAGTGAAACGTGAACTATGGCAGTAGACTGCTTATGTTCTGCGGTCCCCATTGCCAATTAGTCTCTGACTAACCCTTTGGTGACAATAGTCGTGAATTTGTAGGTATGTCATTAATGACCTATTGGACGACAGAATTGGTCGAAAAAAACAAAAGAGTAGATAACATTAATAAGAGCAAAATAATGTACCGCAACTCCTCACACCGAATTATTCAAACACTTTCGCGGATAAAGTAAGGCGGGTATGCAAAATGTTCCAAGAACAAAATCCCGCGAAGTGTGTCAGTGGAGTGCGCCGTCAGATGCGCACGCGCCGCCCGCGATACCATCGCACCGCGCTCGGCGGGAAACAGAGCGTTCACTCCTCAACTTTCGTCGCGCTAGCTCCACTCGGTGGTTGACAAGACAAGGCCTCAGAATAGGCTTTGTAATTGCCTTCATTACAAAGCCTATTTCATTCATCTCACATCACCATACACCTTCATTATGTTGCATGGTGGATGGTGGAAGGATTATGCCTAAAATCCGACTGGATTGCAACCACGCTAGTACTTATTTCTGGCGCCAAGCAGCATGGTTTTACATTACTGCGTATATGTTCCAATTAAAAGTTACTGCGAAATCACAGCCAAATTAAGACCACTTAATGTCTCAGAAAAAGCACGGTAATACAACAATAAATCGAGATAACTTTATTTGGTCACCCATGCGATGATTCGGCATAGCGAAAGCATCTTATATGCGCAAGCCGCTTCGCCTACTTCGCCATCCAGCTTCTCATTCACGTTTTAATCGGCTATCATTGTTCCCTCTATTACTTATACAAATTAAGCATTCTCACCACAGCAACAGTTTATAAAACACCCATCAATCATAATAGAGCTCGAATTCTCATAATAACTGTAGCGACACATTGGAACTCCTTATTTGATTCCAAACATGGCCGCGCCAGGTGTAGACATGCAAATGGCGGCCGACCATAGACGAGTAGACGTGTCAAGAATTCAAGATGGACGACTGGATTTCTTGTCACGTTGCTGTTTAAGTCGATAATTAACACGCTTAATTGCGCTGGTTACGTGTCGATTTGTGACATCTTTGTGATCGTTGTCAACGTCGATTTGTAATGAGCGTAAATATTTATTAAGTTAATTTATAATTGTTTAGTAATAAGTCGGTTGCAAAATAAAGAAAGTACCAAATCTCTCCAAAGCGGAAAAAGGTTGCTGTCTTGTTTAATATCTCCTGGGAGACCTTTTCCGCCAGCGCCTCCAAGAATGACTCTTCATTAGCCTGACTAATTTGTCCCAAGGTGCTGATTAATTCTGAGGCTCGCAAGTCCGGGACGTCACGTTTTTCACGGTTATTAAACAATTTTGGTGGCAAGGTCAGCCTTTAGTATCAGTATTGATTGATAGACCAGACAGACGGTTATTGTTGATTTCGTGAAGGATATACTTACATGCATATACAATACAAATTCTAAACTTAAATATACATTTTTAAAATACTGATGCTAATTGTGCGGCCATAAAAAAGATATTCGCTCGGCTTCGTGAATTCAATAGAAACGCGTGAGAACATTTGCAAGCATGAATATAGCAACATCAGTAAAAGTTTTTCTACATCATTAAATATATCATTTGAGCTTCTGACTTAAAATAGCAATGTATTTGCTTCAAAGCACATAGCACTATATGATTGCATTCCGGTACGGGTCATACACGTAGGTTACCTATATTATTTTTCTGGCAAGGGTCACACACATCACAGTCACACAGTAGGTGTTGAATGGACTCCGTTTTCATTGCATAAGAACATGGTACCGTATGGACCAGACCAGAGGACATAGTATTAAGCTACTACGTCATCATCATCCCATAAACTTCCCACTGCTGGGCGCGGGCCTTCCCACGTGGGCAACACATAAAAGATAATAAAGCAACATATTAACCACAAGCACAAATAATGTAGAACACAGAAGTTCTCTGTATCACAGACAACAAGGCGAAAACAAACGAGAAGTAAAATGATAATGTTAAATTTGCTTCTTGGGGACATGACTTTGTTTGCGGATGGATGGAAGGTAATATTACTTGAGTGCTTGCGGTTTTGCGAGATGATGCATGTACTCGTATGCTAATGAAATGCTTAATGCTACATGTACCTTATTTTATTTAATTTAAATTTTAATAATATGTTTAATTATTGTAATTGGTTATGTAACCGTTTTAATTAAATTAAATAAATAAATATGGGGAGATTGGGCCATAACTAGGGTTACGTCGAAGAGTTAGTGCTGACGTCGTTGTGTCCTCTGCGCGTCCACCTCTATGCCATTTACTCAATTGACAAGAAGGTCAATTGAATACGATATTCTTTAATCGAGTGGGGCTTACGAATGGACTTGTTGATGGCCCCACTTTTGTTGTTACGACTTCAGGCGAATTACAAACAGCGACTTTAATGCCGGCACTTCACATGGCGTATCGTGTTCGTGTGGCGATATCGTTGTGTTTGCCCAAATAATCTGGCACATCACTTGGCGTCAAACAAGCCATCCACACATGGCCTATACGGGCAAACAACGCAAATATTCACAGTATTTGCTTGTTAACAAACAAATTGAATGCAACAGTGATGGACGTGTCAGTGGCAGCAGCTTATTACATTTACCTGAATGCGGCTTGCAAACACCTGTTTTTTTATTGTGCAGGGTTCTCCTAAGTTATTTTGAATACCGATCCATGCAACGTTGTCAGTTTTTGTTTTTATGAGAGCCATTTTTGGGGTCCCAAACACTAGGATGCATTTGGTATAATTCCAAAAATCGCAATACGGTTTCGTTTGTCCAATCCATTTTACTACGTTTACGTAAAAAAAAACTGAACACGTCTGAACAAGACAGCCGCACTGAACAGAACCAAGTGTGGACGGCCGACACAAATATTTGCCGTATTTGATTCCTTTGATGTGTGATCAAAAACCGACAAGTGGACGGAAACGCATATTCGCTATTTGCGTTGTTTGCCTTATTCGTGCAAATAAAGCAAATATATTCAAATAGACCGTCTACACATTGCCGTGTTCGGACAAATAATGCAAATACGCGAACACGATACGCCAAGTGAAGTGCCGGCATAAGGCTGATTTCACAGTCACGCGTTTGATCAGCGCCGGACAGACGCGCGCGCTTACTACATAGTAGGTAGTTGCGCGTTTGAACTGCGTGACTGACTATGGCTCGTATTCCAAAACCAAACTCAAAATCAAATCCATGCTTGAATACAGTTAGAAAGGGATGGCGATATATGCGATGAATAGCACCATCCCTTTCTAACTGTATTCAAGCAGAGATTTGAGTGTGAGTTTGGTTTTAGAATACGAGCCTATGAAACACAACGAATATCTTGTGTAAATTGTAACCGCGCGCGTGTGGCCGGCGCTGTTCAAACGTTTGACTGTGAAATCAGCCTAAGCGGCCGGCGTGTCAAACGCGCGTCTGCATCACGTCGCGACTATTCGCGAAACGCACTGCATAGCTATGCGATTCTTTAATGCTCGATTTATTTACACGTATTATGTAGTTTAGTAGTTAACTAAATTTTAACTTCATTTTAAGTGATTAATTGCATGTAAACACACAATTTAGTAGATAAGTCACTTAAAATTAAGAAAAATTTAGTTAACTACTAAATTACTTAGTACTTACGTGTATATCGGGCATAAGCGCAACATAGACGCTGCGCGCATGGCTGTGATCTGCTATCTCTTTCCAATATGAATATGAAAGAGACAGAGTCAATTCTCAGCGCTGCGGCAGCCGCTGCTACCTAGTAATATTATTCTGTGCTGCTACCAAGGCTTTATCTTAGAGAATCGTACTGCTGGTTGACACTCTACAAAGATTACACGTATACATCCAACAGCCTTGAGCGGCCATATGCTCACCACATGTCACGCTGAGCACATGCTTTTGCGGTCCTCGCTGCCTGGTCTCTGACTAACCCTTCGTTAATAATAATCGAATATCTAAGCATGTACTTATGTATGTATTTTTATTGATACTAAATGTAATTATTTTGTTTCAGGTATGCAAATGATTCACCCATCACCACCGATGATGGTGAGGTATTCACTCGTGATTCTTAATCATTAGCAACATACTCCAAGGACTCTTAGTGTTCAATACTTCTTCTGTTAAATCTTAGCCTTAAGTAAATTTGTGAAGAGTAAATAAAGATATTATATTATTATTATTATTAATTTCAGTTGATCTCTTTCATTATCTTAATATTTTTTTTTCATTTTACAATAGTAAAATAAAAAAAAACAAAATACTTACTTAAGTATCTGTTTTAGTAGGTAGTTACCTACGTCAAATGTTGCCAAAATCTTTAATAAGGACCCATTATATAATTTTATTATGACCTCGAGAATAATAAAACCTAGAAGCAAGAAGTTTTGACCTTTAAAATATCAAGTATAAATAACACTGAGATAGATTCTTGGGTGTTCTAAACCACTTCTAAACGTAAGCCTTTAATAGAATATACTAAGCCTTTCCAGAGTACTTACGTTTTTCTATTTACTGAGAGATAAACACCTTTGATGTTCGTGTATGAGATGTTGCCCATCTTTATAAAAACCTTTGCATAATCTTATTTCTGGGGCAATATCAAAAACAAAGAAATCTTTGAAGCGTTGTTTGTTCGTTGAATTTTCTTATGAATACTAGCAACTTGAATCAAGAAAATTGTTATACCTACTCGTAGTGCTTTTTTTTGTGTTAAGTACCTCATCATCATCATCAGCCTATAAACGTCCCACTGCTGGGCACAGGCCTCCCACGTGGACAATAGCACGTGGGGATATAGGGCCATAACCCACCACGCTGGCCCAATGCGGGTTGGTGGGTTTAGCGACTGTCATCTTACGACAACAACCGGGACCAACGGCTTAACGTGCCTTCCGAAGCACGGAGGAGCTCGAGATGTTTTTAATTTGGTCACCCATCCAGCGTTGCGAAAGTTGCTTAGCGGACAAGATCGCAAGCTGAACGCGCTAGCCGCTGCGCCATCAAGTTCGAGCTTCTGTTAACCCTTTCGAAAGCAATGGCACAGAATAAATAATAGTAGCTATATTGCCACTAAATATTGAACCTTATGTTCTTGGAATAAGGTTAAAAAGCAATAAAAAATTTCAACTATACTGCCAATGAAAGGGTTGTACCTAACTGTTAGAAACTGCAAAAAATATTGGGCTGTGCTGTGATATTTGACAGCTGAAAGCAACATTTGCAATGCTAATTCAACGAATGGATGACAAAATTAAAGTCAAATTCAAAAAGTTTTATATACCTAAATAAACTTTTTTGAGTACTTTTCAGTAATACGCTTTTAAACTTTCGCGTTTCATTTTATACAAACAAACATATAGACGGGGATTAACGCTAACTAACTTTTTAACCCTTTAACGGCACAGCATGTTCAAATTTTTCATTTGTTTTCGACCTTATCTCAATTGCATAAAGTTCAAAATATGGTAGGAATATATTTCCCAATGTCTTACGACGGACGTTTCGACTACTTTCGACCGAGTTGCACCGGGCGTGGTCACGGGCTGGCTGATTTTTCAATTGCCAGAAAGTCTACCTCAAAACGTAACTTTAATTTTTGAAATTTAATTATTTTTTTTATGGATCAATAGACAGTTTTGGATAGTATCACGTGCAGAGGTTTTTATTACCTATTCACTTCGATTAACAATACCAACTAGTTGTTATTTATTTATTTATTTATTTGACATACCAACAGTATACATATTACATACAGCGTAAAAATAATATAAGGCCATGGTCTGATATGTACACCTATTATAGATATATACAGCAAATGTAAATCTATGTTGAAATAGGAAATTCTTTACAGCGATATAAAGCGAGATTAAAATAAACAAAATTTAAAATTAAAAAATACAAACAGTAGCAATAACAATAAAACCAAATCACGAAGATAAAACATTTTGGACCGTGGGGGGGTCCCTATGCAAGTAGTTCCAGCACCTTTTTCTTAAAGGTGGGCAGAGAATCATGGAATATATCCAAATCGTCCACCCTACCGTTAATCGTGTTATATTCAGTGCAAATCCTTCTTAGTGGAGAATTACTTCCCACATTATTTTTCCCCCATTGCGTAGAGAATAACCTGACTATAGCATGTCGTGATAACTTATAGGGTATGTTTAAACTAATGCGCTCAAGAATATTGGGGCATTTAATTTTGTAGTTTACTACCTTGTGCAAAAAAACCAAATCGTGCATCATTTGGCGAGTACGCAATGACTGCATATTAAAGAATTCGAGACGTTGTTCGTAAGTGCATCGATGAGAGATACCGCTCGAGACATGGGCCAAGTGCCTTGTGAATGCGCGTTGAATGCCTTCAACCCGCTGCGAATGAACACTATATACAGGGCTTCAGACAATACAACAATATTCCAGGTGACTTCTCACCAGAGAATTAAATAGCATGATTCTGGTATTTGCATTAAGGAAATGTCTGGTGTTACGCTTTAAGAATCCAAGCATTCGAGCGGCTTTATGGCAATCGCATCAATGTGCGACACGAACCGCAGTCTACTGTCCATAATAACGCCAAGGTCTGTGATTTCATTTACTTGGGCCAGAGTTATACCTTCCACCATGTATGTTGACTCAACTGGCGCTTTCTTTTTAAAGAACTTAATATGCTTACATTTGCTAACATTTAACTCCATCTTATTTACTTCACACCAATTGGCAACTCTAGATAAGTCGTCCTGAAGAAGTTGGGAATCACGGAGTGAAGTAATGATTTTATAAATTTTCATGTCATCTGCGAATATTAGACAATTACAATTTTTAATAACTGAGGTTATATCATCACAAAAATTAAAAAGAGAACAGGTCCAAGGTGAGACCCCTGCGGCCATTGTTATAAAAATTATAAAATAAATCAGGTTTATATAAATTATCTCAAACTCCTTCGTGCTTTAAAATCACTTTAGTTGTTTTCGTTAGTCCCTGTTGCCACAGAATAATATTACCTCAGAACAATAACTAATAACAATGAGAATATTACCCTGCTGTTGTTGTCATGAAATTGCATTGGGCCAGCGTGCTGGGTTATCCTATATGATATCATTTATGGGCCCAGTCTCCTCCCCTTATTTTTTTTTTATAAAAATAAATAGTTTATTTTATTTTAATGAAATCATATTATAATATAATACCTACAAAACAGTTTTTCCAAATATTTTTTTCTTCCACCTCCCTGAATGCTAATCAGATCAACGTGAACCAGATAAGCGACGAAGTGTGAAATTGTTACGACAAAGCATGCCATCTATTTTAGGAAGACAGCTTAGCCTTGCTTACTGTATAGGCACTTTTAGTAATTCTAAACTTGGAAGCGAAGACGTCACGCGCGTCTGGTGTTGCTAGGTGTCCGGCTATTTACTGTCGTGTCTGGGCTTTTGGTCAGACCCGTCGGGATCACCGAACGAAAGCGCAAAAGCAAGTCACGCTGCCACGCATGCATATTATTGCGCACGTAATTCGGAATCTCGCAGGCGCGCGGGGTAAACCATTCACCTAAAGAGAGTGTAACGTATATATCGCTGGGGTAAACATAAAAAAAAATACATTTTTTTAAATCCAAATAATTCAGTGATTGGGTTTCAGGGCAAAATGTCTGGCTAAATTTTTTTTTTTTACGGAGTGTCTAACATTCATCACGGTGGCCGAGTGCTAGGCCCGATGAGTCAATGAGAAATAGTCAAACTCAAATTCATACTCAAAATATATTTATTCAATAAACTCAATTAGTAAGTACTTTGAATCGTCCAAATTTTTAACCTACCACCCATTCAGGACGTCATTTTTTAACTGTGGCAAAGAACGGGCGCAAGAAACCACAGCGCACAGAAGTAACGACATTTACAAATAAAAAAGATATTTCTTTACCAGGTCATAAAATACAAAATAATAATTTGAATGTAAAATATATGGTAATATAAATTAATTATACTTACACAATTACAAATAGCTTTTGGAGTAAGTACTTGGAGTATTTCAGTTCAGAGCCAAGCTGTTTTGTCTTCTGTGTAATCTGACACTTTATAATAAGCTTTTTTATAAAGCTTTTCTTTGATATGGATTTTAAATTTATCAAGATCTAATTTCTGAATATCAATTGGTACTTTGTTGTAAAATCGTCCACACAGACCCTTAAAAGAATTATTTATATTATGAAGCCTAGTAGTAATAAGGTACTGCTAATTTGTTTTTACTGTTAGTTGTGGGGTAAGTGTAGGTAGATAAGTAAAGTGCCTATTCACGCTTTCTTTACGCCACCTTTACCACAGAATAACTAATATACTACCTACTACCGCCTTTACGCAGGCAGTGACGAAATTGTAGAAGTTTTATTTTTGCTATTAGTTATCATTATTATTATTTTTGTTTTAATGTAAATTGTGTATGTTTCTTATTAATGTTTGAATAATATGTAAGTATGTATTAAAGTTTTATTAAATTGTGATGAATGTACAGTGTCTAGCTAGTCAAACCCTAACCGTGTTTTTCGACACGAAGTATATAGTATTTTTTCATTATTCTGTTTTATGTAACCACCGCAGTGCTCATATATTTTTAATTTTTTATTTACAAATCTTTGTACTTATCTCATTTTAAGCAAACTGTAAAGTTTTTATGAGAAATAAATATTCTTTAAACCTAAGTACTTAATTGTAAAATTGTATTGTCTTTGTTATAAATAAATAAAAAAATAAAATAAATGAAGGAAAATATAATCAAACTCGACGTGAAGGTAATAAAAGCCGTTTATGTAAACTCGACGTTAGGGCTAGGTGTTGGTGAAAAATTAAAATAACACGTTCTTAGAATTATGAAATATTGTTGAGGCTTTATTCTGTGAAATATACCCGATGGAAACACGATTTAATAAAGTTTTCTCGATAGAATAAATTCACAAATTTACATATTTTTGTGTAATTTTATCTTCTTTTCTAGGTTTTATTCTTAAAATAAGTGATTTATTATTATGAGTCATTTACCAAAATGAAGTTCATAGATAACTTGAGGGATTATAACCGATCGTTTTTTTTAATACATCTACCAATTTTTTAAAATATAAAACGCGATTATTCGCGCCGCTTCGCTGTTATACCCGTCCCTTACCGTCGTACCGTCGAGCTCGAAATACCTCCCCTTAAGGGAGTAGAAAAGGCACAGAAATTGTAGACTCGACGTTGAGGTAATAGAAGCGAGACAATGTTCTCGGCTCGACGTAAAGGGACTCGACATAAAGAGAACAATTCGGAAATCCTTGCCCATCGGTGGTATATCCTAATTCTATTACTTTACCATACTTTCAGGGATTCGCCCGTCCCCCTTTCCCAGTCACAGGGAGCGTACAAAAGATCATGGTTACGACCTGTCCATAAAATATCATAAACAAAACAGCCATAGGATTAAAACTAGGCTGAACCAGAGTTCAGTCGGCCGTAAAATTCTCTCCATTTGTCGCTTCAACAAACAACCTATGTGAATTTATTAGTGTGTCTATACAGGAACCGATCTGTGAAATAGGTTTGCATATAAATATCTCATCATTACGTACATTCGTTATACGGGGGGAGCTTGATGGCGCAGCGGTTAGCTCGTTCGGCTTGCGATCTTGCCCGTTAAGCAACGTTCGCAATGACGGGTCGCTGGATGGGTGGCCAAATTAAAAACATCTCAAGCTCCTCCGTGCTTCGGAAGGCACGTGGTCCCGGTGGTTGTCGTAAGATGGTAGTCGATAAAACCCACCAACCCACATTGGGCCAGCGCGGTGGGTTATGGCCCAATATCCCCACATGCTATTGTCCACGTGGGAGGCCTGTGCCCAGCAGTGGGACGTTTATAGGCTGATGATGATGATTTATATACAGAGTGTTTGGTAATATTTTATATACTACTGCCTAGGTCAACCTAACAAGTTTTTGTATGGGAGCAACTTTGGAATTTGCAAAAAACAAACAGCTATTTCATACAGTCATTAGATTGAATTGTAATTGCAGTTTTGATGGGTTTAGGGGTGTTTAGTCAAGTCATTGGTTTTAACTTTCATAGGTATAGTGTCGTTTCATCATTAATGAAACAATTTTAAAATATTTGATGGCAGTTTCGTCATTTGTACATCTGCTCTTAACTTAAAATATTGTACAGTCAACAAACTAAATAAATGAAACCAATATGGACAGGTGTGTAAATCATAAGTATAATTTTTACAACAATTCTTTAATTATTAGGCAAAAAATTTAATATAACTATGTTTAAGACTACTCTAGTAGTGTGTAACTAAATTAATGTATTTTTTGAGAATAAAACTACATTGCGGACTGTACTTTAAGCGAATGACCAAACGACACTAAAAATAATTAATTTTGAATAGCAATGACGAAACGCCACATTTTTTCTTAATGACGAAACGACACCATGACCACCCCTAACCCGTTTGGAGGGTTTAAACAGCCGATTTTTTTCTCACTTCCAGAGTTGCTTGCATACAAATATTTGTTCTTGGCACTTACTAGAATGGCCACCTCCTACCCTACCCTACCCTATTACTAACCCATCTCTTCTCTGGGGTATCGTTAAAGGCGACTAACAGCCTAAAGTATAACTTAGTTACACGCCTAACATTACGTGTGAGTTGAGTACTTAAAACTATTGCTAATGCAGACTCAAAAAGGCTGCCTGTCTTTTCGTGTCCATATGAACGTGGCATATATCAAACGGTATTGTGAACTAATTAAACACTGATGTTAAAGGAAACGTAGATAAGAAATTTGTGTGTGTTGTGTTTTAAACCTTTTGAGCGAAGTAATCTAGGGGATTACAGGATATTTTCGGACGATAATGATACCATAAACCAATGATGATCTAATTAAAACGTCACATATATCTCAACAGCAAACATCTAAAAATAAAACCGAGAAGCAATAAACGCGGAAAAGGAACGCTTCCAGCAAACCTTAATTTGGCGCGGTCTCGATAAATCTTTTGAGCTTTATTTGATGGCGTTTAGAGTTCACTATGTATATGTTCAAGAAACACACCTTGAACTTCATTGCGTTCGCGGCCCGAGTGAAAAGCGATTACGTTTGTATCGTATTTTTTTATTTTAGTAGCGGTAATTTCCTTTTTTTTTCTTTTACACAAACGTTGTCCTGACAATTATTATTAAAAATATAACAAAAAAAGAATTAGCTAAAGACTTGCAGCTCTGAAGTGATTAGTCAGAGACTAGGCAATAAGGATCGCAGAAACTGTTCACTGCCATATTCAACGTTTCACTAAATTACAACTACACATGTGCTCAGCGTAAATAGAAGCCTATCGCCGCTCTATGCTGTTGGATCTCTTTACAAGAATAACGTGACATCTCATCAAATCGTTTTTGATGCGATGTCACGTTATTCTTGTAAAGATGCGGTATGTGCAGTATTCAGGGTGGATTCGACCAAACTGGAATAAGGTCTTATTCCTAGATTAAACGCCGAATTTGTATAGACTAATCTCGGAGTAAGTCTTATTTTAGTTTGGTCGAATACACCCTTAGTCTGTTAGTCAGGGTCAGTCAATACTACCAACCCTGGTATTATTATTTTAGTGAGCCGCTATATCACACGGCTCTTCATTTTCATACATACAATCACGACTATTATCCCCGTAGGGTTAGTCAGAGACTAGGCAATGAGGACAGTAACAGCAGTCCTCTACCATAGTCCACTTTTCACCAAATAGCGACTGCAAATGTGCTCAGCGTGACAGGTGGTGACTGGTGAGCCCATTGCCGCTCTATGCTGTTGGATGTCTTTAGTCCGTCAGTCGCCTTTTACGACACCCAAGGGAAAAGAGGTGGTGGTATTCTTTCACCGCTGCCCGACGCGGCACATTAAACACAATCATTAAATACAAATTGGGAAAAACCTCATCACTTGGACAACCACAATTCTAAATATCAATCAAGTCGCTCGGAATCGAAGGCGATCGTCCCTGAATACAAACTTGATGTACCGGCATCCAAATCGAGCCTTACCACGACACGCTATAATGACTCTTATGTCGTAGAATTAAGGTCTACAGTTAATGTTGTGTCTGGTGGTTTACTGATTGTACGAATGACGTGTGTAGGTTAATTGCTTGCCAATCCAAAGAGGATCGAACTGTGGGTAGAAGCACTATTTGCAAGGGTCTTTGGATCCGACAGCTAAATGTTATGTGTTGGCTGATAGCTAAATAAAAAATAAGTATTAATTGAAGACCGAAGCTTTAAACTTTGAAACGTCGCGTCAGTAGCCGGACTGATCACCATTAAATAAAGTTAAGCGATATTTCACGCCGGGACAGCTTCTAACTCTATATAAAGCACCAGTCCGGTCGTGCATGGAGTATTGCTGCCACCTTTGGGACGGCTCAGCAAAATATCAACTTGCCGTGCTCGATTCGGTGGAACGCAGATTCAGGAAACTTAAAGGTGACGATAAGCTTGTGAAAACCAAGCTTCAAAGTCTCGCTCACCGTCGCTCAGTTGCTTGCTTGTCGGTATTTTACAGGTTGTACTGCGGATAGTGTGCTGTTGAGCTGCACGAGCTTATCACACCGTCCCCTTTCTACCATAGAGAATCCAGACGTACGGCGGCTTACCACCCTTACTTGGTTGATATTCCACTCATACGCACCAAGCGCTATTCGTCTTCATTCATAATGCGTACAGCCAAGGTATGGAATTCTCGTCTGTGTTCCCGAGTGCATATAGCCCCAACATCTTTAAAGCCCGAGTGAATATCCTGCTTCTGGGCAAGCTCGCTCCATCATCAGCCACTTCTTAATCCTACAGAAAAATGTGGACAAGAGCAAAGCCCATTTATTATTAACAAAAAAATCTCATCATGATAATCAGTCTTTAAAAATCCCACTGCATACTTATAGGGAGATTGGGTCAATCATAACATAACCCATAACGTTGGTCTTATGCGGGTTTTAAAGACTGCCATTTACGACAACAATCAGGACCAACAGATTTACGTGTCTTTCGAAGCACGGAGGTGCTTGAGATGTTTTTATTTGGTAACCCAGTCCAGTCACCTGGTATTACGAAAATTGCTTAACCGGTTAGATCGCAAATTGCTTATGCGACACAGGCGTTGCGCGCATGGCTGTGATCATAGATGTTACAGCCGTCCGTCACATCCTTCGCTGCATTCACGCACGGCTATGGTCGAAGTTGAGGCTATTTTACTCATATAATACCGATTTAATACCTACAAAAAATGACAGAGAAGTTTAGTGATTTCCTATCACGCCGCTCAAAGGCTACAGCTGAGCGGAGCTTATGTCGAACAGCGTTGAAAATTATTTAGAAGAATACCTACTAATGGTACTCTCACCGCTGTTGCAGCTGCTGCTACCAAGGCTTTAACGATGTTTGCGCTTAGAGCATCGCACTACTGGACGCCTTAGTACATTAGCCGCAGCGCCACCGAGCTTTTTAATTACCAACAACTGTCCGGTAAAAAGTCCTTTCTTACAACAGACAATGCGTAAGGAAAGTCGCATTCAACGCATTGTTCTTAGTTTGCACTGTCCGTCATAATGTCCACAATGGATGCGCGGACAATAAAGCACTTGCTTTCATTGTTGAAATTAATGTATTCGGAGCATTAACAATTCATCGTGACATTAAGTTAGTGAATTTTTTTTTTTTTATCAGTCTAAGGGCCGAATTTTCATTCCTCGAATAAAATGTATCATGTATATGAGTTAGGCTAGTTTTTTAGCTAGCTAGCGTAACACAATGCTTTAATGAAATAAATAGTAATCAATAGCAGCAATACTCTGAATTATGAAGAAAAAATTAGAATTAAAAGAGTTTGAAGCTATCTTCGTTCTTAGCTTAAGACTTGAGGTTATGACAACTGTTATCGTATGACTATCAGTTCAGTTCAGCATTTATTTATCACTTGACTCTTAATGCGGCGATCTATAGAAAACCTTTTTTAACAGTAATCATTATAACTTAAGAGAACACTTTTGATATGTGAATGATTAAGACGCAATAGATATCGAATAGGCTGGTTTGGTCATTCTTAACAATAATTTGAAATGAGGGAATCGAGTACAAACATATACCCTCCGCGGAGAATTGAACCCAGGATCCCTGAGACCAGTGGTCTAACCGCCACCACTAGACCACAGAGGTTACATTGCCCAGCGCCGCCCGTAGGTAAAGCAATCTCTTTTAACGTGGGTGGGTTAGGTAGGTAGGAGTGACCTGCATCTACCTCGGCCCTCCAACCTCCATAATTGCGATTGACCTCTATTGCAAGCGCCGTTACCTTACCATTGAAAACGACGAGATTTTTGTACGAGTACCGAACGGTTAGTGTGAATTGTATTTACTACTTGATCATGTTTTCTTTCTGACGTAAAATTATAAATGAGAATTGTATAGAAAAATTAGTACCTACAATTGGAAATCACCTCGTTTGTCTTATCACTACGATTTAATACCGCTTAATGCGAAACAAGTTCAAAAGCGCTGTTTCAATGCCATAAAATATCTCGTTTTCGCCAACGTCATCGATTGTTGATGATTTAATAACCTAAATGCCCATTAATATTGTGCGTCTATGTATCACCATATTTATCACGAGTTACACGGGAGTTATTATTGCCAGAAGCCTTTTAATGGAATTAAACCTCTGGAAAGTAAAAACCCAGTAGTTCCGTAACGACGAAACTTTTAAAGTGACTAGCGAATTACTCCGAGATATTTATTAGAAACGAATATAATATGGATCTATTTCAATACCAATTTGTAAAAGAATGCATCGTTGAACTCCCAATCTCAACATTGTATTTCATGTTCTAAAAACGAAATGAAAAGGAATAGCATGGACTATATTTTCTAGGACACGACAGATATCAACCATAAAATCGGTTGTAAATCTTCGAACAAGCAACCACTGTAAGTGCGTCGGATGATTCATCACTCCAAATAAACAAAGCCAGTCTGGCTTTTCGAGAAACATTCCTTATGAACCAGTATCTGTTCGGTTTGTTTTAGTACTCATTGTCAGTACGTCCCACCCAGTACATACTATACATACATTCTGTCAAAAAAGTTTCGGGAACGGATGGTTTGTTTATGATTCCAAATTAATTTTTTTGTTTTTTTTGTTGTTAGATTGGCACAACTGTTATCAATTTTGGCACAGAGTTTGAGTTGCATCTGTTATTTAGATTAAATACAGTGCTGTTTTCGTTAGTTTAAATCTACTGTGTATTGCGAATTTCAGTTTGTCTTAAATTTTGCGTCGCCAATGAAATTTCGTAATTAGAGTCATTGAAAATGTTACAGAAGGCTTACGGTGAATCGACTTTATCAAAAACGTGCTTATGAGTGGTACAAAGCGTTCAAAAGCGGTCGAGATGTGATGGAAGATTTGCTTCGCTCTGGTAGGCTATCAACGTCTTCAACTGAAGTTAACATCGCGAAAGTGAAGGAAATGGTGACTGAAAATACTCATTCAAATTTGAGAGAGATAGCCGCTGAACTTTCTGTGTCTTACGAGTCGATCCATACCATTTTAAATAATCACTTGGGTATGAAACATGTTGCCGCTCGGCTAGTCCCAAAAGACCTGAATTTTCTCCAAAAGCTCAATCGCATAAGAGTCGCTGAGGATATGCTAGAACGAGTCAATTCCGACCCAACATTCATGCAACGCATTGTTACTGGTGACGAGACGTGGGTTTACGAGATTGTCATGCAAACTAGTCAACAAGCTTCGGAGTGGCGCCTTCTGACTGAACCGAAACCGAAAAAACCACGCCAAAGTCGATCAAAAGTCAAGGTCATGTTGACTGTTTTCTTTGACTATCGCGGTGTTGTGCACTCGGAATTCTTGCCGGAAGGTCAAACGGTAAATAAAGAATATTATTTGAGCGTTATGCGGCGTTTAAAAGAGCAAATTCGACGAAAAAGGCCAAATTTGTGGAAAGAAAATTCTTGATTTTGCACCACGATAATGCGCCTTCGCACAAGGCCATCATTGTGAACGAATTTTTGACCAAAAACTCAACAAATACCATCGAGGAACCACCTTATTCACCAAATATGGCTCCAGCCGACTTCTTTCTTTCTCCTAAACTTAAATTACCACTTCGTGGCACCCGTTTTCATTCGGTAGAAGACAAAGGTGAATTCGCGGCGACAACTGAACTCAATTCCGGAAAAAGCGTTTAAAAATGTTTTTATGATTGTATTATTCGTTGGCGTAAGTGTATCGTTTCTGAAGGAGCATACTTTGAAGGCGATAAATTAAAATTTGGATGAATAACTGACATTTTGTGTATTATTGATCTTTTCCCGGTACTTTCTTGACAGAGTAGGTTTAGATTCACGACTAATATCCCCAAAAGGTTAGTCAGAGACTAGGCAATCAGGCCCGCAGAAGCAGTCCTCTGCTATTTTCCACGTTTCACCAAAGTGCAACTATGTGCCGTCTTTAGTCTGTTAGTCTCCTTTTACGTCACGCAAGGGAAGAGAAGAATTGCTTGTATTATTTTAGTGACCTGGGTTAAGTATGGGAAAATAACAAGAAGAATTGATCGTCGGTAGCGGTACGGATAGATACTAGGGTTAAGTGCTAGAAATAGTGAGAGAAAATTTTAAACAATGGTTTAAAAACCATAGCTGCGATAGACTATTGACGTAAATACAGACCTAACGGGACCATTGTTAATGTGTTATTTTAATTAAGTACCTCATATGTTAATAATGCATTTATTATTAATCATCTTTATTAAATAAAATAATTTTTAAACTCCACTACTTTTGGTAGAAAGCGAGTTGGTGGATTGTAACGACTGCCATCTTACTAGAACAACCGGGGTTTACCTAGCGTGCCTTCCACACGTAGGAGTTCGTGATACGCATTTTAATTTGGTCACCCATCCTGTTAACAACCTTGCAAATGTTGCTTAACTTTCGACATATCAACTCAACCTAATGTTAACGAGCTCCTTTAAACAAACATCTAAATATTATGAGTTGTGATTTGTGATGCGACAGATAAAGTCAACAGACGCCTCGGTTCGGTAATTAATCCACTTTCATAAATGTTTACGTTGTCACATAGCGTTGTCCTTCTCGCGCTTGTGTCGTCGCCGATAGCGCCGTGCCTGTCTGTACGCATTTTAATTTGGTCACCCATCCTGTTAACAACCTTGCAAATGTTGCTTAACTTTCGACATATCAACTCAACCTAATGTTAACGAGCTCCTTTAAACCAACATCTAAATATTATGAGTTGTGATTTGTGATGCGACAGATAAAGTCAACAGACGCCTCGGTTCAGTAATTAATCCACTTTCATAAATGTTTACGTTGTCACATAGCGTTGTCCTTCTCGCGCTTGTGTCGTCGCCGATAGCGCCGTGCCTGTCTGTACGCATTTTAATTTGGTCACCCATCCTGTTATCAACCTTGCAAATGTTGCTTAACTTTCGACATATCAACTCAACCTAATGTTAACGAGCTCCTTTAAACCAACATCTAAATATTATGAGTTGTGATTTGTGATGCGACAGATAAAGTTAACAGACGCCTCGGTTCGGTAATTAATCCACTTTCATAAATGTTTACGTTGTCACATAGCGTTGTCCTTCTCGCGCTTGTGTCGTCGCCGATAGCGCCGTGCCTGTCTGTACGCATTTTAATTTGGTCACCCATCCTGTTATCAACCTTGCAAATGTTGCTTAACTTTCGACATATCAACTCAACCTAATGTTAACGAGCTCCTTTAAACCAACATCTAAATATTATGAGTTGTGATTTGTGATGCGACAGATAAAGTTAACAGACGCCTCGGTTCGGTAATTAATCCACTTTCATAAATGTTTACGTTGTCACATAGCGTTGTCCTTCTCGCGCTTGTGTCGTCGCCGATAGCGCCGTGCCTGTCTGTGGCCGTCGCCTTGAACCCGTCGCATTCGATGCTCCGTCACGCCACGTGCACGCTTGAATGGGCACAGTTGGAAACTAGATTTGGCACGCGAAATGATACCCTACCATATTCCTTATCTAGGTAAATTCAATTTTTTCATCATTGAAAATGGTTTTCAGATGCAAATCGCCTAAGACGTATTTTTGGCCATAGTTCTGAGGGTTTTGGGAGAATTGAGATGGGAATAGTAGTAGTAGAGTTGAGGAATTTATCGAGACACGTGTGAACGTATGAATTTTGAAAATGGGCGTGTAACTTTTTTGAAATATTGAAAAATAAAGAAAAGGGTGTTTTGAGGGCTGTTTCTTTACTAAATTGTAAATATTTCGGAAAAAAACAGGCTTAAGAAGAAATGAAACAAAGATCCTAGCTTAGCTACAAAATAGCTGAAAATTTTTAAAAATCGGTTAATAATAATTGTGAAATAAAATAATTCCCTTTAGATTTTAAATTGTAGAAAAACGGGTATTTCCGTATATAAGAGTGATGTACTTACCTAGCTTCTATGATTATTGACCGATCGTCATGTGGTGTTAAAAGATGTGAATGCAGGCGAGAAGTGCATTCGAGTTGGAATTTCACATAGGTTGTAAAAGAAAATAAAATGTTATTCTCTGTGTTGTGCAGTGTTTGTGACCTACCAACACCTGTAGGTGGTCCCTTTAGATTTGGAATTGTAGAAGAACGGGTATTTCCGTAAGTATATAAAAGTGATGTAGCTTCTATGATTATTGACCGATCGTCATGGTAATGGTGTTAAAAGATGTGGATGCAGGCGAGAAGTGCATTCCAGTTGGAATTTCGAAAATCTAAGTAAAATTCATCAGGCGCCTTGGCATGAAGTTCACTTAGGTTGTAGAAGAAAATAAAATAGTTTTTTCTGTGTTGTGCAGTGTTTGTGACCTGTATTACAGAATAAATAATAGTCCTACAATGTAGGTGTGTCCTTTAGATTTGGAATTGAAGAAAAACGGGTATTTCCGTGTATAAAAATGATGTAGCTTTTATGATTATTGACTAATCATCATGGTATTAAAAGATGCGTATGCAGGCGAGAAATGCATTCTAGTTGGAATTTTGAAAATCTATGTGAAATTCTTGAATTCTTAAAATGAAGTTCACACAACGTAAATAATATTATAGTAAATAAAATTAAAGTGAATATTGAACTGTTGGACCTTGTTAATTCAACAGTTTTCATAGGTATTACCTTAGATTCAAAAATACAGTGGTACCCTCATATTAGCACCCATGCGGGGAGACTTAGTTCAGCTGCTTACGCTGTTAGAAAAATTAGGCATTTTACAGACGTGGAAACTGCGGAAACAGTGTTACATCCTATGGTTTTCTATTTTGGGGTAAAGCAGCAGATATAGAAACCATTTTCATTTTACAGAAAAGAGCAATAAGGTCCATATATAACCTAGGATCACGTGACTCCCTTAAGGGGCTGTTTAAAGAAATAAATATTCTTACAGTTGCATCACAATTTATATATAACTGTTTTGTTTACGTGCGTCAAAACATTTCTCATTTCAAAAAAAATTGCGATATACACAAACTAAATACTAGAAATAAGTATAAACTTTTAATTCCTAAATTTCGACTTCAAAAAGTTGATGGATCATTTATGGGACAAAGTGTCATAATTTACAATGAAATCCCGAACGATGTTATAATTTTGCCCTTTGACAAATTTAATACACATGTTAAGGACAGACTTTTAGAAAAGGGCTATTTTATTACACTGTAAGCGATTATATCAATGACAAAAATGCATGGAATTAACATTCCTCTAGTTTCGCACACATTGTTCTAATGCGTTCGTAGTGCAAAACTTTTAGATTCACTTTTGTTTTTATCTTTTATTTTATTATATAATTGTTTTATTTATTTAGTTTGTACTCGGTATGGTTGACCGGCCGATTTGTTGGTCGGTTTGGTTAACTTGTATTATGTCAACCTAACTTGCCACCACCTTGTCTTAGCATGTCGCCATAACATCGTCCTTAAGCTACGAGTAGCATTGTAGAGTTCCGACAGTTAGAGATAAGATGCCAGTTCCTCAGTAGTTGAGGTACCTGGGTGAAGTGCGCCTTCATTATCGACCTTATCTTCATCTAACATCAGGTGAGATAAAGGGACAAGTGCTTACTTGTAGATGTATAAAAAACTTAAGGGCTAAAAATACGACAAGACTTTAAAAAGACTTTAAAACTGAAGAATGTATTCTTCAAAAATTAATTTCGAAAATAAAGTTTTGATCTGTTCAAAGGATTTATCGACGAATCTTAGCGACGACTAGCAAGAAGCGATCGCGCCATTCCTCCATCTTGGATTGCCGATTCCAATTACACGACCGTTGAAGAGTTTCAATTTCAACTGAGCGTATAGGCATTACATTCAATTGGATTGGAGTGAAGCTGTCTGCATTCTGCATTCGATCGACTTAATCGCACCTCGGTGGAAGTTCAGGGCAATAAATCAATTGGCAATTTAATCAAGTCCCTTCTGTTCAGATCTTTGACTAATACATACGCTTATTAGATGACATCGAATCAAATGTGAGTTAGTGCGACCTACATTTATGAGGAGAATACGTCACGATTGAATGGAAACGTGAGCCTTAGAATAGGGTTATTGTAAACTAGCTGTATAACAGTTAATTCGTCATCGAACAAAGAGTGAAAAAACATGGTCTAGAATATGTATAATTTGTTCGCTGCAGGAGTTCAATGGCTAAAGGCGTTCTGTTTGCGATCTTGCCAGTTACGCAACTTTCGCAATGCCCGGTCACTGGATTGGTGACCAAATTTAAAAAAAATAACATCTTGAGCTCATCCTTGCCATATGAGTAAAGAAACGGAACTGTACTCATGTGTCCGTGCTGAAGAAGGCACGTTAAATCGTCCGTCCCGGTTGCTGTCGTAAGATGACAGTCCTTAAAACCCACCAACCTGCATTAGGCCAGTGAGACTAATTTCCCCTTGTGCTATTGTCCAGCTGTAGGACGTTTGGGTCCCCGCACACGGGCCGCCGGGCCACGACCACAAAACGACGCCACCGGCGTTTCCTGTAGTTTTCATACATTTTATATGGACTCACACGGTTGACGCCGGTGGCCGCCACACGTTAGAAATCGCTTGGCTTTAATAAAATAATAATAAACAATTTATTTCAGACACATGGTCCATAGAGTGTTAGTAACAATGTTTCTTAAACTAAGTTAGTAAGATTATTATAATAGTTACATCAACATCAAATAAATTCAATAATAATAAAATGAAATCAATACAGAAATAAAATAACATCATTTTCAAAATAAAATCTTAAAATAAATGATAATCAAAAATAAAATAAAATAAATACAAAACAGTTTAAAATAAAATAAATCGAACCAAAATAAATAAAAAAATCATATTAAAATTAAATCAAATATAACCAAATAAAAAAATAAAATAAAATCAACATTAAAAAAAATAAATCGAAGACCAAGCTTATGACAAACAGCACGAATCGTAGGTTGGAAATTGATGGAGTCGAGATTGTGTATGTTCATGAGTATCTTTATTTGGAGCAATTAATCTCTTTCCAGGCGAGACAACAAAAAGAAGTTGCTCGACGCACCGAAAACGCCTGGAGGAGCTATTGGTCCATGAAAAACCTTATGAAGGGTAACCTCCCACTAACCCTTAAAAGGAGACTCATGGACATATGCATTCTCCCCGTTCTCACCTACGGTGCTCAGACTTGGTCCTTGACGGATTATCAGAAGCACGGACTTGGGGTTTGCCAGCGAGCAATGGAGCGCAGTATTTTGGGAGTTAAGCTATCAGACCGCATCAGAAATAGCACACTGCGTTCCAAAACCAAAATCGCCGACGTTGGTCATAAAGCTGCCAGCTTGAAATGGAACTGGGCTGGACACGTCTGCCGCATGCCGGACGAGCTGTGGACTAAACTCACCACTGAGTGGAGTCCATGCAACGTTAGACGACGTCGCGGCAGGCCCAGAAGGAGATGGCGGGACGAGCTAGACTGCTATCGGAAGGACTGGCGGGTTGCAGCCCTGAACCGTGAGGAGTGGGTGGAGGGTAGGGAGGCCTTTGCCCAGCAGTGGGACAAGCCGGGCTGAATAATAATAATTAAAATAAATTAAATCAAAATAAATAATAAAATCAAATTAAAATTAACTCAAATAAATCCATATAAAAATGAAATAAAATCAACATTAAAATAAAATCGTTCGTATATGAATATAAGTCCATTGTCAAAACGCAAGCCACGCCCTATATGCTCACTGATGCCCTATAGGCTTTGCATGCAGGCGTAACCAGTGCTCCAACAATGAGGAGTCCCATCGGTCAATTAACGCCATCAGGATGCTGTTGGAACTGCCACGTGTTCTCCTTATGTCTATAAGTGTATACCCATCAAAACCTTATTAGTTCTACTACAGCATTAGATGTTGGAAATCAGGTCTCCAATACGAATTAATATGCGCTCCGGAATTCACTAGCAATGTAATACGATCTGCTTAACGGATTAGCTGGCCTCAGGATCCCTACGGGCTTAATATGTAGATGGCGTAGTCTGTGTGTAATGCGAATGGCTTAGGCTTTGCCCACACGTGCTTGGTGCCTAAGTGGATAGCCAGATTAGTACCAGCATGCACTGAACTGAATGATTTTTTAACAACTACGTACTGGGACGGCGGGGTATTCCTCGAAGCGCAACCATTTAGAAGCGCACCAGACCAAGCGCACCTAAACTATTCCTCCAAGCGCACCCGTTGGGCGCTTCAGAATTATTAGATAATTAAAATATTATAGTTTTATTCCTCGAAGCGCACCAACGGTAAAAAATAGGGAGGAGCTTAAAAGATTCGTAATATTGATGTCGATAAAAACTAGAACTAGGTGCTTAAGCAACTTACTACGTCAATAATAAATTGAATCATGACAGTTATATTGATCTTAAAGTACCAGGGAGACATAAATGAAAAGTGGTAGATAAGCGCCTTAGCGATCTTACTTACCTTTAACTATCAGGAAAAAAGAAATAAACAAGTAGGACTAGGTGCTACTAGGTGCTGCAACTTACTATGTCAATAATAAATTGAATCATGACAGTTATTTTGAACTAAAAGTACGGTAGGTAGTATGCTAAAAGTACCAGGGTGACATAAATGAAGAGAGGTAGATACTCTAAAATAAACGTACGTTATTCGTTATCGATATTTTCTGTTAGTTACCACAATCTTTCCACATTTTATCTGCTGGTGCGCTTCAAGGAATAAAAGTATAATATTTTAATTACCTATTCTAAAGCATACCCAACGGGTGCGCTTGGAGGAATAGTTTAGGTGCGCTCAGTCTGGTGCGCTTCAAAATGGGTGCGTTTCAAGGAATACCCCGGACGGCTTGCCCAGCTTAAAACGACCCTCTCACGGAATACCGGTGTGAAACAATGGTTGCTGTTGTGTTTCGTCCGGTGAGTGAGAGTATGGAGGCCCATCTCATAATTCCTACTGATCCCTCTAAAGGCCGGCAACGCATCTGCTGCAACACCTGGTTTTGCGGGTGTCCATAGGCGGCGGCGATTACTTTCTATCAGGTGCCGTGCCGTTTGCCGCCTGCTTGTTAGACTCCTTTTCCTAAAAAATAAGCATTTGGCTTTGTCTCATCTGATGATAAGTGACTATAAGGCTGAAAGTGGAAGCTCTTTACCTTAAATCCTCACTGAGGAACTGGCTATCTTATCTCTAACTGTTGGAACACGACAAATTGATATGACAATGTTATTAACATTGTTATTATGGCGTCAGACTTTTGTTATGATGGTGGTAGCCTTAGAATAATAACGCAAAGAAAGCGAGAACACGCACGATAAATGAGGCCAGTAAAACCAAGCCATACTGGCTTGGTACCGAAACGGCCCGCGTCAGTACTTATAATATAAACTTATCTATCTATCAATAGTTCCAATTTCCTTACTTTTGGGGCAAATCTGATTTTTCTAGCTACATTACTTGTACACTTGTGTGCGTGTCGCCGAGATAGTACGCGTAACTTACTCCTACATCCATTTTTTCTTGCTTCACGCCATGACAGTTTTCTAATACGAGACTATCGTTCTATGCGTTATTATTCTATGGTGGTAGCCAGCCGGACTTCAAAAGCCCTGCCACCAATCAAACCATGTCCACAAAGATGCACCCTTCGCTGGGAATCGAACCAGGGACCTCTTGTTTAGAAAGTCTGTGTGTAATGCGAATGACTAAGGCTTTGGCCACACGTTGTCTGTTGCCTAATTGGATATCCAGATTAATACCAGTATGCAACGAACTGAATGATAGACTTAGTTAACACCCGAAGGCTTCTTAAATTGCTTGAATACTAGTTTCATGTTCCTCGTCATCAGCCTACAGACGTCCCACTGTTGCCACAGTCTTCCCACGTGAACACTAAATACTATTAGTCTAGTCCACTTATTTTGTAAACTGGATTGACCTTCACTCGATGCTATGTCAACAACAACGTCATCCACATACGATATTCATGTTTTTACAAATAAATACGAAGGACCAATTAAGAATAGGCCAACTGCATTTATAAAAAACTATGTTGTTGGTGTACATTTATGGTTTGTTGTGTTGGACAAGTGAGTGACATTGACATTGGTTATATCCAGGATTTCCTCCTTTCAGATATCATCAAATAGGAAGTAAACTTAGGTGCCTACGTCCTCATGGCTGTTTTCTTCTTAAATAATGGCTTGGTGCGGTTAGCACATTTTGTTTTTTGTGTTTTTGTTAATATCATGTGCAGATGTTAAGCTCAACTTATTTGTAGCATACGTGACCAACCTCCGTGATTTATGGTTTGTCTTATAGTTTAATCTTATTGTAATATTATTATAAATAAATTTAAAAAAAAAGTAAGAGAGAGAGAGAATGGCAAACATTTTAGCTTACACGACCAATCACATATGCAATTGTAATTTGGCAGTGGGCTGCTTCTGCTTTAATAATTGCCTAGTCTCTGACTAACCTTTAGGGATAATAGTCGTGATCTACGTATGTATGTACTCTATGTACTTATGTGTACTCTAAAAAGCTAGCTGCACAAGTCCACTTAACCTGCTTCCCCTAACGCTCGCCTTTTCTCGCACATCCGCGGAGGGCTCTCACCGCGGTCCGCATGCAATTATAATTATGCCACATTTTATGATACACTAAGTGGGGCACGTTCGTAGTACCTGCTGTAGGTTTCTGCTTTCCTGGTACCTGTAGGTACTTATTTACGTACGTTAATTAGATTGCATGCATACATAAACTCAAACTCAAAATATGTTTATTCGATAAACTCAATTAATAAATACTTTGAATCGTCCAAATCTTTTTTAACCTACGTCCACAGACCACTTATGGTCTGTGCCTACGAGTATGTCCCTATGGCGAATGCTACACGCTCGATATTTATCACGATATTTCGATATTTATCGACTGTGTGGTACAGTGTATCGACGGATCGTAATACGGATCGTAGGATTTCTAAAAATCCAGAAATCCACGCTCTATATCGAGGATCGCGCGATAATTATCGAGCGTCTAGTCTTCGAGTTGATATTTATCGTCATTGTCCGTGTCAGACAAAGAAATAAAAAAAAAATTGGTATTTATTTTATAAATTGGTTCTGGTTAGTGGTTTCTTTGGTGTTATCATAGGAAGGACCAGTCTACGGGTGTTTTACGGCTTGTGAGCGATGGAGGAGCACTGACTTGCTCCTGTACACGTCTACCCAGTGTGAGAAATTGTGACCGAATGACGCCGGTATATATCGAGTGTGTAGCATCCTCGCCGATCCAAAATATTACTCGATATATATCGTGATAAATATTGCCGATAAATATCAAGCGTGTAGCATGCGCCATTCAGGACGTCATTTTTTAACTGTTGCAAAGAATCGGGACGGAACATAGATTCACTTTTATTGTCACAGAATGACTAATAGTACTCCTAAGGGTTAGTCAGAGTCTATAAACAATGACGCTGACGACGAAGTTGGTGCGCTTCGAGGAATAAAAATATATAATATTCTAATTACCTATTCTGAAGCGCACCCAACGGGTGCGCGTGGAGGAATAGTTTAGGTGCGCTTGGTCTGGCGCGCTTCAAGGAATACCCCCGCAGTTTGACCGCGTAATTGAACCCTGGACAGTTTAATGCCCAGGTCGGGTTAAGTGATCACCTACCCGCATTTGGCAGGTGTGGTGATTAAGCCATAACTTTAGGGGTTAAAGTTACTCGCGTCCGTAGGTTTACCCTTGAGACCCTACACGTGACCCCTGGGTGGTGCTAAATGAGTGACACTGAGCCACGCTGCGTTGCAGCACGCATTGGGCCGGCTCGCCCGGCGTAATACCACCCTCTCACGAATATCCGGCGTGAAATAATGGTACTTGGTGCTGTTGTGTTTCGTCTGGCCAGTTAGGGTTCCGGAGGCCCATCCCCCCTCCCCCCCTCCCTCACAATTCCTTTTCCTTCCTTAATCCTATTCCTTCCTTAAAGGACGGCAACGCGCCTGCGATTCCTCTGGTTTTGCAGGTGTCCAAGGCCGGCGGTGATTACTCTCCATCAGTCGACCCGCCTGCTCGTCTGCCTCCTTCTTATATAAAAAAAAAACCATCAATTGTAGCGAACACTTCATTCCAATAATGAAGGCTTTTGCCCAGCTAGCATTGCCAGTCGTCCGGATAAAGCCGGCATAGTTAGGCTTTTTTAATGCGTGTCCGGCCAAAATAAACGGTTGTCCGGCTTGTCCGCCTTTTGTTAGGCTTTTTATTACATTTCGAAAACAAGCGAGCGCCGAGTCGAGCGCAGGCGAGTCGACTGTATGTCGATCGCTCCTGCTCCCGAAATAACTAATAAATTATTTCGTAATAGTTTTGAAAGCGTCTGTACCATTAAACAATTCGGGTGAAAACGACGCTAGAATTTATCTACACTGGCCTCCAAAAATAAGTATCACACTTTTAAAATTTCAATTTTTTTCTACATTATAGAAGTTAGAGATTTAAAATAAAAAACGTTTTACAGCAATTTTAACAGCTTTCTTTGAAACTATAGTAAATTATACAGTAGTAACATTTTTAAGTCTTGTGTGTCTTGTTTATCTTGTGTACTTTAAAAGTTATTGCAATTTTAAAAGTGTGATACTTATTTTTGCAGGCCAGTGTAGTTTATTTAGTTTTCGGGTGAAATCGAAACTGGGGAAAAACGCAACTAACCCGAAAATGTAGTGTGTCCGGCCTTTTTACCCAAATTTCCGGCCAAACTTTATCGCACTATAATTATGAATGTCACACAACAAGCCAAAAGTATGCTTCGCCGCCATACCGAGAGGCGTCGGTAAACTGCAAGAGTTGTGCTCTCAAATTAGCGTCCCGCGGAGAGCGGCCATTAGCACCCGCTGCTGTACAGGCGGCCGTAGAAGTAGCTTAACAGTGGAATAGTGGCAGCATTGGTATTTACTTTTGACGTGTACTTATGTGTTTTAGAAGAAAAGCAATTTTTCAAATCAAATCAAGTCATTTATTTATTATCAGACATATTTAGTCCATAGATTGTTAGTTACATTATTTCTTAAAACTATGTTAGTAAAATATATTGAAAATTAATAAATAATACAATACATAACTCATTCATTTTAGATTACATTTACAATGACATTACATTGTTAGTTAAATTTAAAGAGTTTATTCGATGTAACATGCATTAACTATAATTAACATCCTATGTTTCAGTGGGACATGCGCTTGTTGCCGTTCTTGTTTCACGGTGAGGAGTGCTCTCGTTATTTTGGTCTGCATCGGCTGCTTACCATCAGGCAGGATGTAACTATGACGAGTCATATTTAAAAAAAACGAGATAGTGTCACATGGTAGTAAAGTGTTAAGCTACTTCTAAGACTGACTGTACCACGTTTGCTGTGAGACGCGGTAAATGTGACTTTACGCGTTACTTCATACCGTGTCGCTAACTTTTGAGTGTTGATTGCTAACTAACTTTGTTATAAGTAGTCTACGTCACGCAGTGATATTACTCTTGGTTAAAAGAAACAGGATTTTTTTTTTAAATTACTTATTGTAATAGTATTATTACTCGTTATATTATAATTATATATAACATTTACATTAAACTAAAGTTTTTTTTTTAATTTCAGGTATGTCTACAAAAATTACAAAAACAAAAATAGAAAAGAATTGCAGGTAAGTAACTTACATTAAACTTTGAAAGAATTGAGCGAATTATGATAAAAATGGGAACGAGTTCTGAAGAGCTCGTTGGCGCATCAGTGGCACGCGTGTTCGGTTTGCAATCTTGCTAAGCAACTTTCGCAAGGTCTCGCTTCGAATGGGTGACCAAAAGTCTACATAACTTGGCCCAACGGCTTTACCTGCCCGCCAAAGCACTGAGCAGTAGCTTTACCAGTTCTTGTCCTCTTTATGTAGGCGTACTTCTACGACACTAATAAAGTACGCTAAAATACTCTATTTACGAAGAACACGAATATTTTAATGTTTTTTATATATTTTAGCGTTTTATTAACGCTTAAATATACTTAAGTAAGAAGAAGCTTAAATATTCTAAGATTTGATGAAGCAATGTTGACTAAAAACATAAGCATCAAGCACTGACAAATTTCGACGGGTGAAAAACAGATCTCGGTAGCCAAGTGGTTAAGGCAGCCGCCCGGAATGCGGAAGGTGCGTGGTTCGATTCCCGCCTGAGGTTGTTGCCTTTTTTCAGTGTTTAAAATTTTACACGAATATTTGTTAAATGTCGCAAAAAGCAACAAAAAATACCTTTTAAGGACAAATCAATGAATAATCTTTTTTTATGCTATGTACTTTATTTTTGTTGTAACAAAATGATAAAATTCTTTATTCGTCCTAAAAAAAGGTGGCAACCTTAATTATCTCCGAAGGGTTAGTCAGAGACTAGGCAATGGGAATCGTTAAAGAAGTCCACTGTCACAGACCTAGTTCCACCAAATTACAACTGCACATGTGCTCAGCGTGACAGGTGGTGAGCCCATCGCCGCTCTATGCTGTTGGATGTATGTGATGCAGTCTTTAATCCGTTAGTCGCCTTTTACGACACCCAAGGGAAGAGATCTTTACCAGTAACGTAGTAAATGTATAATGTCCCTCTGTTGGGCATAGGCCTCGCATACTCGGTTCATTTGGAATTGAGTCTTATTGACAATCCTACTAATATTATAAACGCGAAAGTTTGTAAGAATGTATGGATATTTGTTACTCTTTCACGTAAAAACTACTGAATAGATTTGGATGAAATTCGGCATACAGATAGTTTATAACCTGGATTAACACATAGGATACTTTTTATCCCGAAATTCCCACGGGAACGTATGGATCGATGTTTGTTACTCTTTTACGTAAAAACTACTGAATGGATTTGGATGAAATTCGGCATACAGATAGTTTACCTATAACCTGAATTAACACATAGGATACTTTTATCTCGATATTCCCACGGGAACGGGAACCACGCGGGTGAAACCGTGAGCGGCCGCTAGTAGTATAATATATTGAAAATCCGCTCTTTTTGGTAGTAAGTCCATTCGGGTGTCATTCTTCTTTTAGAGAAAAGGTCTTTTAGATCTTAGGTCATATTGTGTATATAATGGGGTATTTCGAGATTAGTTCCAAACAGCCCGGAAGGACTCCAGCGATGGGTATTACAAAAACACAAACCCGAAATAGCCGAAATTCCTAAGGAACACTGTTTGATGAAAACAGACAACGAAAACAATCCAAAAGTCTGACAAACACTACTAAAAACTCTACTAGTACACTATTAACTAATACTAATTGATTGGGCAGTCAATACCCCCTTTTTAATATTTCCCCTTTAAAATCCTTTCAACGTCAGCGAATTTGAGCGTAAGTCTGAACCTTCATTTTTATCAGGCTGGCATCACTCGGAAATAATTAAAGTGCGATCAGCGATGTCAAGGCGGGAGTCAGCAAGTGGAGCCACGAAATGAGCGAGAAGAAATTACGTTTAATATAACGTTTATAGCTTTTGTTCTTTGTTTACGAATTTATCGATGCAACGTGTTTGGATGATCGAAGATAACAAACTTGTAAAAATTTTTGCCTTCGAGCGGTTCGACCGAGTGCCGAGGGAACCAGGGCTTCCTTTATCGTAACTTTTCCTCCAGGTGCTTTAGGCACCGTTTGCTTAAGGTCACGTGACGTCTTAACCGTGGGGATCCTCTGTGGAAGATCGTTGAATATCCCCGATGCAGTTGACCGCAACATCTGGCCCACCTGTTGGAGGATCGTTTGTACGATGGAATCATTTGATTCCGGCGGTGACTTGAAATGACTTTAAAATACCTGACTCTGTTAATTGTTACTTAAAAGAGTAATGCGTGTATAACATTGATAATAGTCCTGTAATTCTCTCTAGAAAGCGACTACGCTTGTTTTAGAAAAGGACTTCAAAGTCAGTATATTCTTAACCGTGGCTATGAGGATCATTCATTAGGTTAGGAGCACAATTTCTCGCAATCAATCCTTTTGAAAACAAACATGATGCGTACCAATTTTTTATTATTCCGTTCTGCTTTCATCATCATTACATATTATAAAGTAAAGTCGCCGTTTTCCTCTGCCTGTGGCACCGCAATATTCTCCTAAACCACGCAATGGATTTTTATGCGGTTTTCACTAAAAGATAGAGCGTTTACTGAGGATGGTTTTTGTTTATATTTTGTAGATATATTTTTTTAAATGGTTGAATCATGACAGTCTTTCTAAGTTAGCGTAGACGAAGGCGCGGGCGGGCCGCTAGTTATTATTATAAAGTAAAGTCTACTTTCCTGTGTCCTATGGCTCCGCTTTAGTCTCCCTAACCACGCAATGGATTTTTGTGCAGTTTTCACTAACAGAAATAACGATAACTGAGGATAGTTTTTGTTTATAATTTGTAAATATTTTGTACAAAATGGCTGAAATATGTATGGTGTTTCTAAGTTAGCGTAGACGAAGGCGCAGGCGGGTCGCTAGTACTCTATGAACAATAACGTATATTTTTTGTGACCAAACCTTACAATTGGACGCTCTTACTTTTATAAATGTAAGAGGCCTATGATGATGATGATATTTTTTATAAAAACAATAAAATTGTACATACTTTTTAGTGAAAACATTAAACTTTTATTACATTTTTAGCTTTTGACTCGTCCACGCTGTTTTAGTGGCCCCTCGGCAGCGGCTTACTTGTAGTGACAGCTGAGATAGTGGCTTATGACGGCTTTGGAAGCCTGCACTGACTGCCCTAAGAGCCTCTTAACTGATTACTTAACGACACAAGCGGAGTTCACTTTAAATTCGATTAAATGCCATGTTTCGGTTGAAACTGACGAGTCGCGAAGCCTTTTGTTTTGAATATTCATGTTATTGAATTTTCATGGAAGTAAATCAATTAAAATTTGGTTAATATTAATAACTCCCGATAAGAAAAGGACCCGTGAGTGCCGTGAGATCGAATTCGTCTGAATTGGCTGGTGTAATCTCTAGAGGCGGTTTAGAGCACAGTTTATAAAATGTATTATCTTATTGCTCCTTAAAAACCGTGTCGCGTATCGGTGAAAGAATACCACCACCCCCTCTCTTCCCTTGGGTGTCGTAAAAGGCGACTAACGGACTATAGACTGCACATACATCCAACAGCATAGAGCGGCGATAGGCTCACTCACCACCTGTCACGATGAGCACATGTGCAGTCGCTACTTGGTGAAAAGTGGACTATGGTATATAGAGGACTGCTTTTGCATCTCATTGCCTAGTCTCTGACTAACCCTTCGGGGATAATAGTCGTGATTATGTGAAGATGTAGGTACCAATGTCCTTAAAAACATGATCAGTGGATGGTGACCGGCAATTATCATCATCATCACTTAGTTTCGACAACATTGATTACTTTATGTAAGATATTTTTCACAAACTATATTAATAAAAATCCATTGCCGGAATGTTTGTACGCACGTCACTTCAGAACGGGTGCACCTAATTTGGTAATTCTTCTTTTGTTGTGTTCGTAATTAACAGGACTAGGTTTGTGTAAATTACAATTTTTGAAAATTCGTCACGGGAGATAGGGTGTGTTTACTCAAACGAAGTCGCGAGCAGGCCGCTAGTTAGGTATAAAGATAATAATTATTGAGAAATCCTAAACGTAAGGACGTATTCTATTCTTTACGAGTAACATCTTTATTAAGTTTTTTTTTTAATTTTATGACTTGTCTCGATTAAAAATAATATTGACGTTTCGAACCCTTGTTTTCATTGTTAGAGGGAAAGGTTTTTGAAAATCGCTAGAGCTGCTCTACCTCTGGGCTTCCGCTTGACCCGATTTCTTGGAACATCCTGCATAGGCTGTATTTTACTCAAAACACTAACTGCAAGGTCGGGGGACCTTGCTCGCGATTCCCCCAAGGCCGTGCCTCAGAGGATGGGCCGGAAGCGGGCGCAGCGCATCTGAATTAAGGCCTCGCAATCTCATTGTTAAGCCAGTAGGTAAGGTACTGTCGACCCGTGCGAGGACGTGACACCTTAAAACTGCATTAGTGGAGTTACTTGTCGCCTCTTCGGTTGAAGGCTCTTTCGAAATCCGAACAGCAGTTGTATTTTAACAAAATTCCTCTAACTTTAATATTGTCTGTTAACGTTGTTTTTTTAATTTTGACTTTGACCTAAGTGAGTGAGGGAGTGACGGAGACCTGGTAGTACGCTGTACACTCGTACTTAGGGAATGCAATCTCGAGTCGAGATGGCAAATTCGAGATCTCGCGAGATTAGAAATGACTATCTCGCGAGATCTCGGTATTTTCGAGATCTCGAGTAGTTTTCGAAAAAATTGTTTAATTCGTTTAAAAAGCGTTGAAAACTGCTTGGTAGTAATTATGATGTTAATAAAACACAGACGTATATATCTAAGCTGCCTACTAAGTTAAGTTATTTAATAAAAGTTGCCTGCTGCCGCAAAGTTGCCTGTCTGTCGGTCTTTTACAGACTGTACTTCGGAGAGTGTGCTCCGGAGCTGCAGGAGCTCATACCGCCATTCCCCTTCTTCCATCGGACATCCAGACGCACTGCGGGCTACCCTTTCTTGGTGAATATTCCTAAATGTCGCACAAAGCGCTACTCAACGTCTTTTATACTGCGTAGAGCAAAGGAGTGGAACTCCCTCCCTGCGTCTGTGTTTCCGAGTACATATAACCCGTCCATCTTCAAAGCAAGAGTAAATAGGCACCTTCTGGGTTAGCTCGCACCATCATAGATCCTGTCTTAGCCCCTGGGCTTGATTGGGATCAAGAGCAAACCCATAATTAGTAAAAAAAAAAAATAATAATTACCTGTATTATTTGGATTTCAAACTATTTGTAAAAAACATAATATAAATAATCACACTGTCGTCAGTCAAATTATGACAAAAAATTCTAAATTCTAGGGGTTATTTTGGAAATAACTTCTTAAAAAACAAACAGTGTTGAGAGTGTTGTCTGATAAACGGCATCTTATTCAGTCGCTTTGTAGTTTGCAGCTGAAAATGCCCTCTCTGACTCGACGGTGGTGGTAGCAACAACGTCAGTAAGCTATTATAAGCGAACTGTAAAGAGCTACCTCTTGTTCCCCCACACTCATACAAATCCATTTCTTTCTTTATCAGTGGCCTATCTGAACTAGTAGAAACACGCAAAAAAGGGCTTCTAGATGATCTTAGAGTCTATCTAGTCATCTAATTCCTCTTGAAGAGTCATCTTTTTTTTGCAGCAGCAGCACCTAAATTTAAATCCTTGCGTGAATAGCGTCGCTGTCGCTGACTACCGCTGCCCAATCTCGTTGATCTCGAACGAGATCTCGTCATATTATGCTTATAATTGATCTCGAATAATGACGCGAGATCTCGCGAGATCGGGATCCCACGAGATCGGGATTGCATTCCCTACTCGTACTCGTGTTATACTTCATACCGGAGTAGTACTTCTAGTATGATTTAACGTGTATTGTTTACAAATACATTTATTGTTTACAATGCGAGGCGTATTTACGTGTCTTGCTCTAGCTATTGTTACGTAATATTGTATATTCGTATAAGGTGTAGGTGCCATGGGACTAAAATACATATTCAATTTATTGTAATTCATGATGTCTATCATAATCATCAGCCTATAAACGTCCTACTACTGGGCACAGGCCTCCCACGTGGACAATAGCACGTGGGGATATTGGACCATAACCCACCACGCTGGCCCAATGCGGCTTAGCGGGTTTTAACGACTGCCATCTTATCGACAACAACCGGGACCGACATTATGACTTTAACTACTATAAAAATAATATATTATATTATACAGCGTGTTAGTTAACACGAGGGACATATGTAACCCTATGGTAGTTTATGCCTGGGTCAACATAAACCAATAAAAAATACTACTCGAAGCATAAAAAACAATTTAGAAAATCGATGTTAAAATTTCATAAAATTTTCCGTAATGTTTGGGCACCCTAGTGCTCTCGACTCATTTACGCGATTAGTTCCTGACTCGCCGGATTCCTGATTCGCCGGATCTTGTTTCGTCGGATTTTTTTGTTGCAGAAAAACTATAGACATATCGCGGCAGACATTTCGGTACTTTAATAAAAATATTTGTTTGTTCTTAATTTAATAACGTCTGTTACGTTAACAGATAACGTAACAGATAAAAAATGTTTAAAGGAAAATCGTCATTTCTTTGAAAATATGAATCAAACCCATTTCTAAGTAGGTAATTTAAGTTATTTCCGATAGTGGCATCAAAATAATAATTCATACAATAATAAATATAACTACAATGTTTTTTTTTACTTATGTGATTTTATTGTATATTAATATTTCCGACGAAACAAGAATCCGGCGAATCAGGAAATCGGCGAATCAGGAACTAATAATTTACGCGTATGCTTGTATTATGTATTCTATGGTATAGTATTGAATGAGTAGCTGTCGTGGTTGGTGTGACCCGTTTTTCCTTCATACTTGATCATATTTCATCTTTTCACGATTAGTGCTTACGCTAACATTATTTAATAGAATAATTATGCAAAAAATTCAGATTTTTTTTAATGAATCGGATCGGGAACCTGCTACCAAATTTCCTCCCCTAATATGTCCCTCGGTTTATCTAACGCGCATAGGTAGTTATCCGCGTCTATTGGTACAGTGTTTAGAGCACTGTCATCGAGGTTTGACCCCCAGCTGGGTAGCTGGGGTACATTCATGGTTATAGGTTTGTTTAGTTGGTGTTTAAAAGTCTGCCAGTCAAGCTACCACCATCTTATCTTAGGCATGTCCCGAATTATTCGAAATTGTTAGATTGTTAAAATGATTGTAAAATGATTAAATTATTAGATGCCGCCACAATGAACGATTCAAAAAGTGTTTCGTTAACAGTGAAATAACAAAAGATATTTGAGAAATGCTAATTGGCCCGCTCATTACCCATTTCAAGGTTCACGCCTAGGTTTTAATGGAATGGATGGGAGTGGGTGTCTGGTTAGAATATCCAAGTCTGTGTTTATAACGTTTATTTTACAAATACGTAGCGGTGGAAACACTATGTCTATTACACGTTAAGGGCCCTATTACATTTCGACTGTGATTTTTGCCTAAAATGGCCAATTTTGACGTTCTCGACTTCTCGATCTCAGAAACAAAAATACATTAACAGTTTTGACTTATTGAATCGTGTAGAAAGTATTGGAATAGTTCGTAGCGGCCTCGCTTTTTATAAATTTTGCTTAATTTTATAATTAAACCCAAAATAGCAGAGAAAGATTTTCATAAAATGCGCGAAGGCATTTTTTTGAGCTTATCGATTAAACTACTGTTCTAAATAAATGAAATATTTTTTTAATGTTATCTTTTATATAGTCGTAAAGTGCGTAGCGGCCTCGAAATTTTTAGATATTATTATTGATTTTATATAGAAAAAATCTTTTTCTAAACCAAAAATCTTCGAAAATCGCTTTAAGTTAACTGTGAATTTCTCCTATCTACGACAATATTATTGGGCAAAATTTATATCAGAATAATTGTTACTTCATGAGGAATATAGATTTTATAATAAATTGATTATCCTATTTCGATAAAACCGATAAATACAACTGCAAAATTACTACAAAATGCGATTCGCCGGCCCTCCGAACTTAACTCATTCTCGCAGAGTGGAGATTTGTAATATTAAGCATGAATTAATTATCCTATTTCGATAAATACTACTGCAAAATTACTACAAAATGCAAAAATGGGCATTTTACGCAAAAATCACATTTGAGATGTACCTAATAGGCCTCTTAAGTATAACTTAAAAATAAACGCTGCTAAATGTTGAATGCCAGTTAACATATACGAGATGTAAATTAGTAGTATTACATAAAGTTAAATTTGTTTACGCTGACACCAATTATTTAGACCAAGATGAGATGAGTATTCTTTTGAAACGCGTTAATATTGACATAAACCTAGAAAAAACACCCAGACCCGAAATCAATTTAGAAAAACAGTTTTCTCTAAATTGACCCGACCGGGAATTGAACCCGGAACCTCGGAGATGGCGCGACGCCAGACCCGGCGTGCTAACCACTCGACCAGGGAGGTCGACGAAGTAGAAAACAATCATTATACCTTGTATGGTTTATAATCCTGCAACTAGGTCATCCTAATAAACATTTAGTTTGCGTAAATACATCTAGTTTTATTTTTCGCAATAGGCTACATGACAGTTTTCGGAAAAGTATTTTAAAAATAACAAAGCTTACTTTATACCCTGCACAATAGTTTTTTTTTTTAAATTTATTTATCTTTTTACAAAAAATACACATAGTTAGCATATATTAATAGCAACAAAAACCACTAAGGTTTAACCTTGTGCTATCATGAGTCTATGTATAAACCAAAAACATAGGAAGGTCACAAAAGTAGTTATTTTTACATTCTCTTTCAATTATAAAATAGCAAATAATATAATATCAGTTATATTCTCGATAAAGTTTTATTTACTTAATAGGAAAAAATATATATTTTTCTTCATTCATTTAAAATTTCGTGCGAAAACGGTCGGTCACGTGACATTTAGTTTACTTCGTGCAAAAACACAAATTACGGACATGGGTTCCTCAGCTGCCAAATTGAAATGGAACTGGGCAGCCCATGTCTGCCGTATGCCAAACGAGCTCTGGGCCAAAGTAACCACAGACTGGGTACCGAATGTCAGGAACCGGCGGCGCGGTCAGAAGAAGGTGGCGGGACGATCTGGACTTTTTCTAGAAGGATTGGTCTCAGAACACTGCTAATAATGAGGAATGGTAGAAGGGAAGGGAGGCCTTTGCCCTGCGGTGGGACAATTAAAGCATAAGCCGAAACACGGGATTTGGAGGACTTCTTGGCGGGAAAGTGAAGCGTCATGTCTGCAGTTTTGTATTATTTTCTATAATTTGTGTTTTGTCGAATATTAATGTGAAATAATGGTGGATTATTTATTGTTTAGTGTTCGTGAACGTCTCATGCACGTTGTCATGTTGGCAAATAAAACAAAACAGTGCAACATCACTTTTCAAATTCTCTCAAGAAGTCCGTGTGAGACATCAATAAAGTCCCACAGCTTTATTGAGTCTCGAGGGGTTTCGGGGAAAATCCATTTACTATTAAACGTTCATTATCACTCATTATCATCCACTTAATGTAAAGAAAATAATAATTACTATTACAAACTTGACACTGGCTAAATGTGCTGATCGCACGAAGCCATTATTTAAGAGAAAAAAAACAGTGTATCCCAGTAGTCCTCTCTAGCCTTCCCCCCTTGGGGGACAATTGCGATTTTTTTATAAAAACTTCCCAGTTGTCGCTTCTACCAACGACACGGGTGACAACTGGGACTTTAATTTTTAGATGTCCCAGTCTCCCCCACTTGAGATGTTGCCGTATAATTTTTTAAGTGGGGGAGACTGGGATATTTAAAAATGTAAGTCCCAATTATCCCCTCCACTGGTGACACGGGGGACGACTGGGAGATTTTTATAAAAAAAAACACAGTTTTCCCCCAAGGGGACAAACGCCAGAGGGGACTACTGGGATACACTGAAACAGTAAACATGGGATTTGGGCCCACTACCCGCCATTGCATAACTGCTTAAATGTTACATCACGTAATCAGCTTACGACGCCGAAACAATAGAAGAAACCTAATTCAATTTGGACAATCTACTTAGGCACGGTCATAGATCGTATTAGTAGTTAACGAATCCTTCCTACTAATATTATAAACGCGAAAGTTTGTAAGTATGGATGGATGTTTGTTACTCTTTCACGTAAAAACTACTGGATGGATTTGGATGAAATTCGGCATACAGATAGTTTATAACCTGGATTAACACATAGGGTACTTGTTATCCCGATATTTCCACGGGAACGGGAACCACGCGGGAGGAGAAACCGCGAGCGGCCGCTAGTATAGAATAATTGTTTATTTTCACATTACATAAGCTGTATATGGCGGCTATAGTGGCTCTCTAAATGACAACTACCACCCCTCTCTTCCCTTAGGTATCGTAAAAGGCGACTAACGGAATTAAGACTGCACATACATCCAAGTCCAACAGCATAGAGTGTAATTTGGTGAAACGCAGAGGACTGCTCCTGTTGTCCTCATTGCTTAGTCTCTGACTACTAGAAGACTATGTATCTTTATTTTCATATTACATAAGCTGTACATGCCATTAGGCCTTTTAACGTTCCAAAGAGCCCGTAAGCGACTACTAATTAACGCATTTGGATTACGAACGTGATAACTAAGCAGCAGTCGTGATGATTTATCCCCCCCCCCCACTCCCCGCATGGGTGACTAAACTGCCTGACTGAAAAGCTATCAAAATTGCACAGCGGTATGCAAACGGCTTAAATCTATATGATGAAAAAAAACGTATCAAATCATCTTAATATAAGGTGACTGCTAGAAACTGCAAGAAACTTCAAGGGCTGGTCAGGTAAAGTGTTTTAAACATGACAGAAAAAAACGCAGACTAAAATCCCGTGTCAGCTGGGCGATAAGTAGGTACTTATCGCCCAGCTGACGCGGACGGGTCAACGGCCGCTGCCCACTCGTGTTGTAAATAAATGTTATTAATTGCTTTAGTTAATTCTTTCGTTTTATTTTTCTTATGTTATTGCTTTAAAATAAATTAGATACTCAAAGACTATCAAATTAAAATTTAATAATTAATGAAAAATATAAAAATCACGAATTTTGTTTTTGTCATGTCTAGAACACTTGACCTGACCAGCCCTTGAAGTTTCTTGCGGTTACTAGCAGTCGTCTTATATATTATTTTAATGTACATATTATACTCTTTAGATTTCTGAATTGTATTGCTTTACGGACGGTGTGCGTTACATGGCATTCAGTTTTGCATTTAGTTCACTCTATATCCGCGCAATATGAATCCAAATTAACGCTGGTGTCGTAACTTATGAGTATATACGAAACTCCACAATACTAATCTCGATAAATCGGGATCGGTTTCAAGAGTAAGGGGGCTGTTGTTTTGTTGAGTTAAAAATGTTACTTAGCCTCACTAAATTATGACATATTTCTAACTGTAGTAGGCTTAACAACAGATTGATACGTTATTTTATTTCGGTTGTTCTTTTGTCTAGCCATACGTAACTCTATGGTCAATTCGCCAAATGTTACCCGCCGCCGGTAATGTAGTTAACTAACCACGCTGTTCAAGTTGCGATAAAAGTGTTACAAGTAAGTAAATAACGTATGGAGTGTTTTATTGTTTGTTATCGTTAATTGGTAGTTACACGCAAAGGTACATAAATATACATACTACTCTGTCAAGAAAGTACCGGGAAAAGATCAATAATACACAAAATGTTAGTTATTCATCGCCTTCAAAGTATGCTCCTTCAGAACATTAGATATAAACTAACTAAAAACAGCACTGTATTTAATCTAAATAACAGATGCAACTCAAACTCCGCACCAAAATGGATAACAGTGGTGCCAATCTAACAACAAAAAAAAAACAAAAATAGAATTTGGAATCTTAAACAAATCATCCGTTCCCGAAACTTTTTTGACAGAATTTAAAATCACGACTATAATCCCCTATTTTTCTAAGATAATCCCCGAAGAGTTAGTCATAAACTAGACAATGATGACAGCAAAAGCAGAACTAAATAAACCTACTTAATTAAAATATTGTGACGTTATTATGACAATGGTAAGTACACAGATTTTTCTATAAAACCCTACGGCAAATAATCCTACTAATATTATAAACGCGAAAGTTTGTAAGTATGGATATTTGTTACTCTTTCACGTAAGAACTACTGAATGGATTTGCATGAAATTCGGCATACAGATAGTTTATAACCTGGATTAACACATAGATACTTTTTATCCCGATATTCCCACGGGAACGTATGGATGGATGTTTGTTACTCTCTCACGTAAAAACTACTGAATGGATTTGGATGAAATTCAGCATACAGATAGTTTATAACCTGGATTAACACATAGGATACTTTTTATCCCGATATTCCCACGGGAACGGGAACCACGCAGGTGAAACCACGAGCGGCCGCTTGTAAACAATAAACGTAAAAGAACGTAGTGCGTTACCGCAGTATTGCGAAATCTTTCGAATTCCTTCGATATGTCGTCTACATCTTCCGGTGTTTTGTGTTGCGATACCGTTTGATGCAAGCTGCAAGAATAAAGTGAAAGGCTGGCGCGACGCCAGGGACGCCTGGAAACACGGTTATCCAGATTCGAGGGGCTTATCTCGGTGTGGGAAGACCAGGCGGAATGAATTTTGAAGGAAAATCCTGCTCTGAGGGAAGCACGACTACGACTGTGTGTTCCGTCATGTGTGTTCACATCTCTCCACGTGACATCTATCTAGCTATCTATCTCGCCATGTGCTGTCCATGTGTAAGACATTACGCCAACCCCCAATAAGATTGGGAACAGGCCATGCAAATGAAGATGGTGAAGAACGCTGTTACATTTGCAGTTAGGGTTACCATCCTTCCTCTTGCTGCTTATACTGAGCTGATCACAGTTTTGGCATCACACGCCAGTGCACAATTCTTTACTGTGTACAATTTTGTCGCAAAAGTTTGTACTTGCCTACTTGTATTGTTGTATTGTGTTTTGTCGTGTGATGCTAATAATAAATGTCTATTCTATTCTATTTTATTCGTTCGGATTAGTCCGGACATGTCCGGACTTTTAGACTCTAGTCCGGAGTTTGTCCGGCTCTTTGATTTGTCCGGATTTTGGAATATGAGTAACAAAATTACATTTTAAGTAATATCAAATAAAGCTTTAGTCTTTATTTACTTCTCTCATTTATCTAAAAACAAAACATAAAAAGTGAGTAATATTTCCATTTTGTGACTAAAAAGTCCGGACTTTTATCGAAATGTCAGGCTTTTTTTTCCTGAATGGTAACCTTATTTGCAGTGACGATTACTTAGATGATTTTTGATTTTATGTTTGTTGTAAAGATATATTTCGGCAGTTAAATCCATTGCGTTATATAAAATATCATAGACCAACCAATTGCTTTGTAAATAGATAATACTTATATTTAGCATATAATGTAACATACGCTATCCTTTTATACGTCGTGGTCACCCTACGTGTGTCATGTACAAATCGAGAGCTTTAAACGCGGCGAGATGCTGAAAATGGTAACGGTGTAGCATTACCATGGTGATGTAACCTATCCAATACGATACGTACATACAAATATATACATTCATATACAACCTTATTTTTTCTTAATACAAAAACAATTAAGGGTGAGTTCCACCCATGAGACTGAACAATTTTCCCCAAGAAACCTATGTGCTAAATTGTCGTCAGGTGATCGGACAGTTTTGTATGGGTGGAACTTACCCTTAATTGTTTTTGTATTAAGAAAAAACAAGGTTGTATACGACTATTATCCCCGAAGGGTTAGTCAGAGACCATACAATGACCGCAAAAGCAGTCGACTGCCACAGTCCACGTTTCACCAAATGATAACTGCACATGTGCTCAGCGTGACAGGTGGTGAGCCCATCACCGCTGTATGCTGTTGGATGTATGTGCAGTCTGTAATTCGTTAGTCGCCTTTTACGACACCCAAGGGAAGAGATGGAGCGGTAGTATTATATTAACGAGTCGCTTCCAGCACAGCACCAATACGAAGGTTTATGCTTCGTTCGTCCCACTGAGATTCGTCCCACATAAAAAATTCTGGTTCGTCCCAAACAATAATTATGCTTCCTTCGTCCCAAAATATTATTTTAATTAGATAAGTATTTATTTTCGCTTTGTGTCTAGGTTTTTTTTAATATTCCTTTTACGGCCCATATTTTTTTAATAATATATCAAACTTACTTTAATCTTATTGTATGTACAATCAGCAATTTCTTTTGACTATACTTTTAACTATCTACTTGTAATTTGGGACGAAGCACAACTTCAATAGTGATATGCGACAAACTAAGATTTTTTTTAAATGTAGGACAAAACTTCGGGACGAACGAACCATAAACCAACACGAAACGTTGCTGAGTAATAACTTTTCTTTCTGAACTGTGAAGGTTCTCAGTTGTTCTCTTAAGGTCAATGACGACTTCTAAGGTTATAAGTCGTTATGGTAATCCATTTTTCCGTTTCAACAAAAGCCAATCATTTGTTATAAAAATACTTAGAAATGTACGGTGTTCCGGTTATTGTTAAATAGATTCGTTATTATAAATGTTATGAATAGAAAGTGGATTCAGGTTATAAAGTTGAAGTTTTGGGGGTTAAAGTTACTCGCGTCCGTAGGTTCACCCTTGAGACCCTACACCTGACCCCTGGGTGGTGCTAAATAAGTGACACTGACTGAGTGGTAGAGCCACGCGGCGTGGCAGCACGCATCCGGCGTAATACCACCCTCTCACGATTATTTGGCGTGAAATAATGGCACTAGGTCAAAGAATTAATACACTAACTTGGTGCTGTTGTGTTTCGTTGCCTCCTATCATAAAAAAAACTTTTCATGTACAAATACGATACAATATGAAAAATTTACGGGTCGTGTTCTGCATGGGTTACCATAGTACTACCACTTAGTATTTTTATTTAATTAAAGATTTTCAAAGAGAAGCTTTTTAATTGAAAATGTAGACTACCGTATAGCAAACTGTAAACATTCCGTGTATTATTGGAAAAGGCCAACGCCCGTGCAGTGGCTCCAATATAGACTGATGAAGGCTAAAATTGGTCTAGAAACTGCGCTACGATGTTGTTTGCAAAAGCAAGTTTAGCGTTTCTTTTTCTAAGAAAAATATACTTACATTACATTTACATACATAAATACAATGTGTAATGGCATGCACTGTACAAACTTTAGGGGTGGATTCTAAGCTCAAATATTCATCATAAAAAAATATTTTTAAAATTATAATAAAATAGTGAAACTATGTGTTATTTTCGTCAGTTTTGGTGTTTAAAATCGAGATAATTATTTGTTTTTTTTCTACTGATGTTCAAACTTTTGGCTACTTTACTGATTGTTATTTACTTGCGACAAGTTTTACCTTTTTTGGAAACTTTTATTTAAGTGAATATGATTTCAACTTTTCGTGGCATTGTTTTTTCTAATACACACACGCAAAAGTCGAAGTTAACAAAATAAAAAAGGCTGCCAGTTCTAAACTATTAAGTTAAGAATTTTTTATGTTAAATGTTTTATTATGTATATTTGTGTGTAGAATCCACCCCTAAAGTTTGTACAGTGCATGCCAATACACATTGTATATTCAGGACTGGGAGGGAATAAATCCTCCCATAGTCAGAGACTACGCAATGAGGGCCGAGGAAGCAGTCCACTCCCATAGTTCACATTTCACCGAATTACATACTGTACATTTGCTCAGCGTGATAAGTGGTGGTGACGAGTGGTGAGCCCATCGCCGCTCTATGCTGTTGGATGTATGTGCAGTTTTTAAGTCTGTAAGGGTGGTTTCGACCAAACTGGAATATGACTTACTCCGAGATTAGTCTATACAAATCCGGCGTTTAATCCAGGTATAAGACCTTATTCCAATTTGGTCGAATCCACCCTTAGTCGCCTTTGACGACACCCAAGGGAAGAGAGAGGCTGATAGTATTATTCTAGTGACCACGGCTCTAATCTTATCTTACTTCTTACTAATTTTATAACCGCGAATTTTTGTAAGTATGTATGGATATTTGTTACTCTTTCACGTAAAAGCTACTTAATGGATTTTGATGAAATTCGGCATACAGATAGTTTATAACCTGGATTAACACATAGGATACTTTTTATACCGTTATTCCCACGGGAACGGGAACTACGCGAGTGAAACCAAGAGCGGCCGCTAGTATTAAATAAAATAAAAGTTTGGGGGTTAAAGTTATTCGCGTCCGTAGGTTTACCCTTAAGACCCTACACGTGCGTGACCCCTGGGTGGTGCTAAATGAGTGACACTGACTGAGTGGTAGAGCCACGCTGCAGCATTGGGCCGGCTCGTCGGGGTAATACCACCCTTTCACGAATATCCGGCGTGAAATAATGGCACTTGGTGCTGTTGTGTTTCGTTCGGCCAGTGAGAATTCCGGAGGACCTTCCCCCCCCCCTCACAATACCCATTCCTTTCTTAAAGGTCGGCAACGCACCTGCGACTCCTCTGGTTTTGCGGGTGTCCATGCATGGGCGGCGGTGATTGCTGTCCATCAGGCTCAGAGAGCCATCAGGTGACCCGCCTGCTCGTTTGCCTCCTCCTTATATAAAACACAACATGTTATAACAAAACTTAGCAACAATGTAGCATGTGCCCGATTGATTTCCTATCGCGATCAATATACCTACTTATTGTAAACTTGAGATTTTTCTTGAAATCAGTTTAGGTGACTCAAATGTATTCAAGACGCGAGCTAACACAGCACAGTCCGCATTGTTTAATAATTACGTTCCATTACCATCTGGCAAGGTCTTTGTGTAATCTGTTACATTTACGTAGTAAGTTGTACACACATTGTGTTACACTGACGTTAATAACATTTTTGCTATGGCGCCAGATTTTAGAAAAGATTGTGGTAGCTAGCAAGGCGGACTTAACAAGATCTACTACCAAGCAAACCAAGTACACAAATAACCCGGAATCTCTGTGTCTTGCTTGACTTAGCCACTACACCAAAGAGGTGGTTAGCTAAATATTTTTTGTAATTTTGAGAAATACATGATTAGTCCGGTGGCACAACGAATGGTTTAAGCTCCGCTTTCGCCCCACACACCGTGGCCGAGTAGATTTGTCAAGGTCAAACCAGAAGTTGGTAAACCGTGAAATAAGCCGGTAAACCTGTTTGCGAAGACGGGTCAGCGACATCTGAATAGCGAAAAGACAAACGATTTCAGTTTAAATAATTGCCGTGTTATAATGATTTGATTACTATTAGCTCTTGATCCCGAAGAGTGATGAAAGTGAAGGGAGGCCTTGGCCCTGCAGAGGCACGACCACGGCTAAAATAATAAATACATACATATAATCACGACTATTATCCCCGTAGGGTAAGTCAGAGACTAGGCAATGAGGACCGCAAAAGCAGTCCTCTACCATAGTCCACTTTTGACCAAATAGCGACTGCACATGTACTAAGCGTGACAGGTGCTGAGTCCATCGCCGCTTTATGCTGTTGGCTGTATGTGCAGTCTTTAGTCTGTTAGTCGCTTTATACGACACCCAAGGGAAGAGAGGGGGTGGTAGTATTCTTTCACCGCTAAGCGACATGGTTACTTAATTTTGTCTTTCTTGGTTTAGCGTTTGTACAGGAAGATATTGAGTAATCCTCCTTTTGTGTAACAGAGCCCTTTGTCTCAATATTATTTGGTAACAACTGCTCAGTGTAACAGAACTAATCAGTAGGTAGGTACCAGTATCGCTTGCATTAGTCATTGTTTGAAGATTAAACATAGCCAATGTATTTTGGTTTGATTGTAGTAAGGGCCGGTTCCGTCCTAATAACCGGCTGATTGTCTATAAAGAAACTTTTTCGCGTACAATAAAAGTTTGTTGTTGAGTAATTAACAAGACCGCGATATTTAGGATAGAAAGGGGATAGGCGTGAAAACCAACAGTTTTTTTACAAGAAAATGTTCCTGGTTTCATTTCTTCATAACAACGGCCACCATATTCCCCGGATTTAAACCCAATGGACTTTTCAAACATTTAAAACCAGCATTGTACTTACACCATTAAGACCTTGTCCTTGAAGAGGGCGAATGCTTCCATAAACATCGCGCGCTTCACGCGCGAATATTCAAACGATTCGCGGCGAATTCGCCTTCTTCTGGACAAGGTCTTTGGCGGTTACCGTTGTTGCCGGTGTTGACGGACAAAAAATTAGATTTCAATTGTGTCTGGTTTTGTGGCAGTCAACGTGTTAAATAAATTATGGCCATGGAATATACAAAAAGAACTAAACTAATCACTACCGAAAATCATGACTCAAAATGTTCCCGCCTTGTATTGTTAAGTTCCGACAGTTTAGAGATAAGATAGCCAGTTCCTCAGTGGTTGAGGATTCCGGGTGAGGCGCGCTTCCACCTTCGGTCTCATCGTCACTTACCATCAGGGGTGAGATGAAGGCCAATATTACATACAATACTTAATCAATATTTTTGTATAAAATAAAATTGATAATGATGTAATTTGCTTAACCGTGTCGCGGTGAAAGAATACTACCACCCCCTCTCTTCCCTTGGGTGTCGTAAAAAGCGACTAACGGACTAAAGACTGCACAGACATCCAACAGTTTAGAGCGGCGATGGGCTCACCACCTGTCACGCTGAGCACATTTGCAGTCGCTATTTGGTGAAAAGTGGACTATGGCAGAGGACTCCTTTTGCGGTTGCCTTGCCTAGTTTCCTAGTCCTATTGCCTAGTCTTTAACTAACCCTTCGGGGATAATAGTCGTGATTATATGCATGCATGCATGCATTTATTTTTCGTATGCTATTAACCTATTATGTAGCAAATATTAAAATTCGAATACTTATATGGAATTGATGATGCATGGACGATACAACCATTTCTTGTTTTTACATAATTTACCTAAACTTACTAAAATCCATATAAATATTTATATAAGTGAGTACTTGTATAAATGTGGATACTACATATTATAATATAGATATTTTTTTACATAAATAGTAATAGAACGTAAAAGCCGTTTACGCCCGCAATAACACGGTAGGCGGCGCGTTAACTGGTAATCCTGACACGAATTACACGATGGAATCACTTTTCATATTCTTAGGCGTATATGTTATTTGATATGAGATATAAATGAGATAACAGGAATGTTAATTGAACTGAGAGAGTGCAAAAATTGTTGTATAAATCGCAAATGCTACAGCTTGGTAAAGTAATTATAATTAGGATGTTAGTTTGTAACTACTCTCCTACTACTAGGTAAATAAGTAAAAAATCACTCGTTTATTGAAATCAATCATTTCTTTTAATTCAATCGATTGGTAACAACGCCTGCCAAATGCGGATTGGGGATCACCACAGAATAGGTTTAAGAGGGTTGACGCATTTCGGTTTTCCATACAAACTTCCAAGTCGAAATTTTTAAAAATCAAAATCAATCAATGCCAATTTTGATGAAACTTTGCATGCTGAAGTAAAACACAGGTACCTATCTAAATAGTTTGTTGAAAACATTTTTAAAAAACTTTTATTTAACTGAGTTATTAAGTGGAAAGAGGGGAGGGAGGCCTTTGCCCAGCAGTGGGAAAATGTAGGCTCATAATAATAATAATAATAATAACTGAGCTATTGCGATTTTAAACTTAAAGTTTAGAAAAAAGTTGTCTAAAGGGAAACCGAAATGCGTAAACCCTCATCCTGGAATTTAGTCGTACATCTTAGGATGGATTCGATCAAACTGGAATAAGGTCTTATACTATACCCAAAGACATATAAAACTTTATACATCATTGCTTATACCGCGAATATTCAAACGATTCGCGGCGAATTCGCCCTCTTCTGGACAAGGTCTTTGGCGGTTACCGTTAGACTTTAAGCGCCATTGGGGCGGTTACCGGTGTTGACCGACAAAAAATTAGATTTCAATTGTGTCTGGTTTTGTGATAGTCTAGATTAAATACCGAATTTGTATAGACTAATCTCGGAGTAGGTCTTATTCCAAGTTGGTCGAATCCACTCTTAGAACTGTAGGTAAGTATTACTTTAATCTTACTATGCAAATTCCCATATAGTCGCGTAGCCGGAGAAAAATTACTTACGATAATTCTAAAACTTTTCATTTTTGCTGAGTGTTTAGATTAGGTGGATTGTAAGCTATTTTTAAAAAGTTAGAAGTTTTATGACTGTGCTTTAGGTATGGTTTAGGTATTTCATAATATTTCGTGTAACGTAATGTATATAATATTAAAGTTTGAAATGTTGAGTGTTTCATAATAAGAACTATCTTATCTTTGGGTTGTAAAAAGTTTAGAAACATAATATATGTGGAACTATGGAAATCACAAAATCACTCTTTTTGTCTTTCAATAAAATTTTAAAATTTCTGAAATAATATTTAAGACTTTCAGTGGTTAGTGGTACACATGTTGAACAAAGTTTAGAAAGTTAAGTGGTGTGCTTCTTTGATAATTTCACTTTTCTTTCGTAACTCACGCAATAATCAATTAAAATTGACAGAATCGCTCATACATGACCTTTGTAATGCTATTTTATACCACACAAAAAATTAGAAACATACATACAGTGCATTTTGTTTAAATCACGAATAAAACATTTCGCTAAATACGTTTGTTTATGCGGGACGCGGCCTGCTGCAGGCGCGGCGCGGGGGCGGTGGCGGCGGGCAGGCACGGGGGTGGGGGCGGCGCGCGTGACGGGCGAAGTTAATACAAGAAGACGTTTTGCAGAAAAGTAAACTAAGTACCTTAACCTAAATATTTTACATCTTAGCTGACATCAATACAAACAAAACACTATTAAATGACAAGTTTCGAGTAGGTGGTTAAGTACAGATCGCGCAATTCTTCGTTCAGATAAGATTATTCTACAATCATCCGAATTGGATGAATGGGATGAAAACGTAAACACGCAATAATAAATTAAAATTGACAGAATCGCTCATACATGCCTTTGTAATGCTAATTTATACCACACAAAAAAATAGAAACATACATACAGTGCATTTTGTTTAAATCACGAATAAAATATTTCACTAAATACGCGATTAGGCATGCAGGACGTGGGCGGGTGGATTTGGGCATCAACTCGTCACACCAAAATTTTGTTCTAACTGGTCACACCGCCAAAAGCCGTATTATTTGTGTCAACCCGTCACAAGTTGATTTATTTCTATTAGGACACATTGTAATTTTTGTAGCTATTGGTCACACTACTCACACTGCGAATCTGTTCCTATTCGTCATCCTGTCAAACAGTTCTAACTGGTCACAAAGAAGGAGGATACCTAAACAAATTTCACTACCCGCCAAACGTGTGGTACAACAAATTTTGGGACAAACACAATATAATAAATCAAAAATGCCGATTATTTATTAATAATGTATTTATTTTAATCATATCAAACCATAAATATCCTCCTTGTGGCCAGTTAGAACTGTTTGACGGAATGACGAATAGGAGCAGATTTGCGGTGTGTGTGACCAGTAGCACATAATAAATAATCCAGTAGCCAGGATTTGGCGACATCCCGCGCCCGCTCTCTCACCTACACGCGCCTGACGGTAGGCAGGCTTACGCCGCGGCCGCGGTCAGTGAGCGAAGGAACTTCGAAGAGAGAGCATCGTGTCAACAGTTAGTGACTTTTGGCAAAATATTTTTGGCAATTAAATGTCTACAATTCCACAATATATTTTTTTATATATTTTTTATTTGGGTAAAAAAACAATGTTGAATACAATGTTGCTTAGATTATTAAATTTATATAAAAATGATAATATATTTTTTTATTTCGTATCTTTATTTATTTATTTAGGAACAGCTAACAGTTACATTACAACTTGTAACTAAAATAAATTTAAATAAATATTAACAGTAATGCAACCCACAACGCTATTCTCAGAGTAATAGAAATTGTTACTAAAGGCTAGAGGGTGCTGAAGTACGAAATAATACAAATTATACACCATATATTATTATAAGATAATGTAACTTTTACACATAACATTGTAGTAGTAACTAAAGTATACCTACATAGAATACAAGTACAAAAATAAAAAACAAAATAAATTATCAATTTACATTTAATAGTTTCTTAAAGATATGAGATTTAAAACCACTGTCATGTAAAAATATGTCGATTGATTCGAACTCTTTATTGTATGTGTCTGCAGCACAAAATTAAAAGCGATGCAATCCTCAATGGATTTTATAGTTTTATATGCTTTTAAATCGTCGGCGTACAATAGAAGTTTTGAATTTTAAAAGCATTGTTTTATATTATTTATATATAAAATGAACATAAGCGGCCCAAGGATGGAACCCTGTGGCACCCCTGAAGTTACCGTAACGCTTTTGGAATGATAACCATTGATGACTACCTTTTGAGACCTATTTTTGACGTATGATGTGCAGTGACGGATTAACCCTTAATCATATTAAGCATTGCTTAGGGCATCACGTCTAGGAGGGCACCAGAAGAAGCACAAAAAAATCCGTCCTTAGGGCATCACATCTCACTCTCACGAAAATCAAACCAAAAAAAAATTCTAGGATTAATTTGAAAATTCGCGCGTTATAAGTTGACATGGAGTCCGACCTAGACCTGGCAAAGCAAACTCTTCAATACCTTGAAGAACATTGTGGATTAGATTTTTCAAAATGCAGAGGCCAGTCTTATGACAATGCTTCAAATATGTCTGGGCGTTACAATGGCATACAGCAGAAGATTCTAGAGGCGAATCCGTTTGCAATATATATACCATGCGCAGTCCATCTCTCAATTTAGTAGGTCAAAGCGCCGTGGATTGTTGCCTAGCAGCTGTAAATTTTTTTTCGTTAGGTTTTTTTTCTGTTATGACTCGTCATAGTGACTGCATCCTGCCTGATGGTAAGCAGCCGATGCAGTCCAAAATAATGAGAGCGCTCCCTACCGTGGAATAATCACGATAACGAGCGCACCTATTCATGACGGCCGGCATAAATGCCGTTTCACGCCCTGCTTAAAAGACCCGGGACTGTAGGAGCTGGGAAACACATGCGCCGGCAAGGAATTCCAAAGCCGAATGGTCTTACAGAGAAATGACTGGCCAAATTTTTTGGTACGAGTACTGATAGTCACATAGTACAGTATGATGGTGGTTCCTAAGACCAGCACGTGTAGTCCGGGAGAGAAAAGGAGAGGGCGGGATAAGATCAAAAAGTTCTTCAGAACACTCTCTGTAGTAGTTCCGGTAGAAGACACTGAAAGAAGCAATGTCTCTACGCAGCTAGAGGTAATCAAGGGAGGCTGTAACCTCAGCATCTCCAATAATGCGTACCGTACCGCTCGCCTTTGCAGTCTATCAAGTGCATCGAGGAGGTATTTAGCGGAGCCGTCCCATAGATAGGAACAATACTCCATACTCGATCGCACCTGAGTTTTGTACAGCAAACAGCGCTGCTCAGGAGTGAAAAACCGCCTCACCTTATTGAGAATACCCAGCTTCCGGGAGGCAGTTAAAATAGCACTCTCGATGTAGCATTTTGGATTCAGTTCCTGGCCGATGTTCATGCCAAGAATGCTGAGGTTCACCGAAATGGGTAACGGAAAGTTCTGAAGAGAGGGAGGAGTAAGGAAGGGAGTTACCTTGGACCAGAATGCACAAACCTGGGTTTTGCTAGCATTAAACTCGACCAGGTTTTTAGATCCCCACTCTGAGACACGATCGAGATTCAGGTTTAGTTTGGCAACCAGTTCTTGCCTTTTCACCATGATATCGGCTTGCTTTGCCGCAGGATGTCCCAAGTACCGCTCATGCACCGTACTGTCATCCGCATAACAATGAATATTGCCCAAGGACAACATGTCATTAACATGCAAAAGAAATAGAGTAGGTGAGAGCACAGAACCCTGCGGCACTCCGGCATTGACTTTGTAGAACGGGGAGGAACTACCCTCACAAAGGACACGAATCCTCCGCCCTTCTAGAAAGTCTGCAACCCAGGCGCACAAACGGGGCGGCACACCGAAGGCCGGCAACTTGGAAAGAAGGGAACGATGCCACACTCTATCGAAAGCTTCGGCGATATCAAGGCTAACTGCCAGGGATTCGCCATGCTTGTCTATCGCTTCACCCCACGCGTGAGAAACGTACGCTAGAAGATCACCCGTTGATCGCTTTGGTCTCAACCCATACTGGCGATCATGGAGCAGCGAGTGATCCTCTAGGTAGTGAATGAGCTGGGAATTAATTAACCTTGCACAGTACAGAAGTTACAGAGATGGGTCGATAGTTGGCCAGATCCGTGCGATCCTCTTTTTGGGGATGGATTGTATGTTCGCCTCCTCCCAAGACACCGGCACAATAGTGCCGGTGTCTTGGGAGTCAAAAATCTATACAGTTTTATTTTTGGTTCAATCAAAATATAATGGTGGCGCATATTAAAAGATCGATAGTGCGACGCTGGAACTGGCGAGCTAACCACTCGACCACGGAGGTCTTAATAAGAAAAATAAAGTAAAAAGGTAAGGTGTACCTATGCAACAAATAGTTAGGAAAACGAAAGACAGTCGGAAGATTTGGTGCTCAGAACAATAACTAATTATTGTTCTGAGAGTTGGTGTTTATAGACAGATAACGTTGAATATTCGTAGATGTACTCGTACTGTACTAAGCCCCGTTCTCCATCATTAAAAATCAATATGGGCTTATGACAAATTTACTACACTTAAAATTATATTATATAACCGTATCGCGTAGCGGTGAACGAATACTACCACCCCGTCTCTTCCCTTGGGTGTCGTAAATGGCGACTAACGGACTAAAGACTGCACATACTTCCATAAGCATAGAGCGGCGAATGGCTCACTACCTTGTCACGCTGAGCAAATCTCTACGGTCGCTATTTTGTGAAAAGTGGAGTATGGTAGAGGACTGCTTTATTTTGCTGTCCTCATTGCCCTGACTAACCCCCCGGGGATAATAGTCGTGATTATATGTATGTATATGTATGTAAAATTATATGATATCATACTTATACCTCATCATCGCCTATAAACGTCCCACTGCTGGGCACAGGCCTCCCACGTGGACAATAGCACGTGGGGATATTGGGCCATACCATAACCCACCACGCTGGCCCAATGCGGGTTGGTGGGTTTTAACGACTGCCATCTTACGACAACAACCGGGACCAACGGCTTGATGTGCCTTCCGAAGTACGGAGGAGCTCGAGATGTTTTTAATTTGGTCACCCATCCAGCGACCCGGCATTGCGAAAGTTGCTTAGCGGGCAAGATCGCAAGCCGAACGCATTAGCCGCTGCGCCATCGAGCTCCTACTTATACCTAATCAGCATTAATAAATAAATAATGCTTTGGTTTTTATTGTTTTCGCACCTACTCCACTTCTAAGGTACGTCACATCTCAACATATTATTTTACAAAAAACTAATGTTTTTAGGCGGTACAGGTTTAAAGACCGATTATAGTTGACATACGGATATAGGGCCCACAGGCGTGAATTGCTTAGGGCATCAAGTAGTCTTAATCCGTCACTGATGATGTGCGCCACCGGTGACACTCCGTGTACGTGAGAGCTCGAGCGCTGGTGACCTTGAGCGGAACGTGTAAACACTAGGGTTAATCTGAAATGGAATTAAGACTTGTGCCAAAGAAGACGTATGTGTATGTTACATAGTATGTTATGTAATGTAAACCTGTGCAAGGACAATTAAGTAGGAAAGTGAAAGGTAGGTCGTACGGATGATAGGTAAGAAGTAGGTACAGACGGATAACGTACCTACTACCTACCTATACTTCTTACGATTTTATACAGTTACTCCATTAAGTAAGTAACTACCAACCTAGTTAGGTACTTGTAAATTGTAATAATGTAGGTAGGTACTTAATAATTGTAGGTGACTAGTAGAATTGAAATTATAATACTTAATTAAGTAAATAGGTACCTACGTACTTACGTAGACATACAGACGCGGGGGGACTTTGTTTTATAATAAATAGGTAGGTAGTGATGAATGATTTAGTGATAATAAGAGTACCTACTTACCTACCTTACTATAATTTAGGAATACTTTTGCATACTTACCTGAAGTTTTTAATTGATTAATTGTCAAAAAACATGTAAGGGTTGTGGAAAAAACTTTAATCGTATGATATGGCCCTAGCTAGATACGCAATTCTATAGCCTATTGTACATCTTAAAAATTACTTTACTATTATTGGAGGGAGGCCTTTGCCCAGCAGTGGGACAGCGAGGGCTAATATAATAATGATATAATAAAAATTATTGTGATTTGTGAACATGACAGGATAATAGATTGATTAACCAAAATGAAAAATTAACAGTTAAGCATACTAAATCACTTGCAGTTTTTATTTTTAATTAGAATATGTTACATACTCATTGTTTACGTTACGTACGTTTTTATCCCATTCATCCAATTCGGATGATTGTGGAATAATCTTATCTGAAAGAAGAATTGCGCGATCTGTACTTAACTACTCAAAACTTGTCATTTAATAATGTTTTGTTTGTGCTAAGATGTAAAGTAATTAGGTTAAGGTACTTAGTATCATTGGGTATTTCATACTTAGTTTACTTTTCTGTATAACGTCTTCTTGTATTATCTTCGCCCGTCCGTCACGCGCGCCGCCCCCACCCCCGCGCCTGCCTGCCGCCACCGCCGCGCCGCGCCCGCAGCCGCCCGCGTCCCGCATAAACAAACGTATTTAGCGAAATGTTTTATTCGTGATTTAAACAAAATGCACTGTATGTATGTTTCTAATTTTTTGTGTGGTATAAAATAGCATTACAAAGGCCATGTATGAGCGATTCTGTCAATTTTAATTTATTATTGCGTGTGTTACGAAAGAAAAATGAAATTATCAAAGAAGCACACCACTTAACTTTCTAAACTTTGTTCAACATGTATACCACTAACCACTGAAAGTCTTAAATATTATTTCATAAATTTTAAAATTTTATTCAAAGACAAAAAGAGTGATTTTGTGATTTTCATAGTTCCACATATAATATATTTCTAAACTTTTTACAACATAAAGATAAGATAACTCTTATTAAGAAACACTCAACATTTCAAACTTTAATATTATATACATTACGTTACACGAAATATTATGAAATACCTAAACCATACCTAAAGCACAGTCATAAAACTTCTAACTTTTTAAAAGTAGCTCACAATCCACATAATCTATACACTCAGCAAAAACGAAAAGTTTTAGAATTATCAAAGCTTCTTTATGGAATTTAATGTCCCACGACCGGACTAATACGAATTTTGCATGTCCCTGTATAGTAGTGCCCCTGGGTGGATATTCATCGAAAAATCCGAAACACACTGTTGTTTTGGACATTTCGAGCATAGCATGCTAGTACAATTAGTTTGGGGCTAAATGATTGGGGTTAAAGTTGTAAAGTTAATTGATATATTTGCATAAAATAAAGCCAAATTATACGTAAAGTACGTAACAAAATGTGGTTTGTAAATTCAATAATGCAGATACTCTTATTGCACTTCACACAACGTGAGCAAAAACAAAACTGCATTGCTATTTCAATTAGCATTATCTTTCTGGTAGCGTCAGCAAACAAGTGTTTTAACAAGATCCGTGTTATTGCGATAACGTCAATTGGCACTAAAAATAATTGGAATTCACATTTTACAAATTACTAAAGTATCCGAGAATTACTCTACATTAGTACTGTCAGTATGTATTTAGCATTTAGTTTTTGTTACATTATGTGCCTTTTTATTGCTAACATTAATGTTCCTTAATTTCACTGTCACTGTCAGTCAGATTGCTCGTTGCGTTTTGTTATTAATGCTTGTTTGGAGTTTCTGCCGTGTTCTTTTAGCAACAATACGTGTTGAACTCACAACTTGTGAGACTCCATTTTATTTCTATCTACCGTACAATAATAAATATACTTACTAAAAATTAAACTACTTGAAATTGGCTTAATGCTTACGCGATAGCCATTAATTAAGATTAATAATAATAATGCTTATTTGTTTAATTGCGTTTTGTTGGTGCAAAAAATCGTCGTCGTTTTTAAATTGATTTGTTAATTTAAGTTTTTGTTTCGTACCATTACTACTACATCACTACTACATACTATTTCAGAATAACAGTGCAGCAGGCCCCGCTTGCTGCGTATACTGAGGTATGTTGACATCACAAGCAACAGGGCATAATTTGTTAAATTATTATTTTCTTTTTGTTATCTGAAACTTTGTTGGCCCGTAATTCGTCGTACAATGCGCGCTCGCTGCTGTTTTTGTCACAAGCCATTTGGTTTGGTTGCTGCGTGTGTGTGCATGTACTGTACGTACATGCACACACACGCAGCAACCTAAAAATTACAGTATTATAACTCTTACTCTGTTATTAATAAACGTTGATTAAAATTACACTTAGGATTAAATTGACGCTGTCTCTATCTGTATTCTTTAACAAAAACGAGACAGCGTCACTTTAAACAGAGGTGTAAGTAAAATTTGGCCATTTTTATTAATAAGACGGTTAGAGAGCAGGGCTTCAGAAAAATAATAATTACCTATGTAAAATTAACACGAGTACTTCGGAAAACTATAAAACCTTTTCTGCTGACGGTGAACATTAAAAAAAAAGCGTTACGCTGCATTGCTACGTTAATGGCGGAGCAATGTAGCCGCTGACCATGCGGCCGGTGACGGGAAAACCGACCGCCTACGTCACGGCCCAGCGTCAGCCTGTAAAGTGTTGTGGAACCAGCTCTCGGCGGCGGTATTTCCGGACCGTTATGACTTAGGGATCTTCAAGAAACGAGCCTATTCCTTCCTTAAAGGCCGGCAACGCGACTGCGATTCCTCTGGTTTTGCGGGTGTCCATGGGCGGCGGTGATTACTTTCCATCAGGTGACCCGCTTGCTCGTTTGTCTCCTTCTGCTATAAAAAAAAAAAAAGTTCCACTGCTGGGCACAATCCTTCCCACAACAGAGATTTGGCCATAACCCACCAGGTGATGGTGAGCACGTATTGATTAGCCTCTGCATTGCACATACATCCAACAGCATAGAGCGACTTCACCACCAGTTTTTATTCTTTGGTGAAACGTGGACCGCGGCTAGCGTTGCCAGGCGTCCGGATAAAGCCGTACATAGTTAGGCTTTTTGATTGCGTGTCCGGCCAAAATAAACGGTGTCCGGCTTGTCCGGCTTTTGTTAGGCTTTTTACAATTTGCTAACGAGCGAGCGCCGAGCGTGGCCGAGCGTAGGCGAGTCGACTGTCGATCGCTCCTGCTCCCAAAAATGTAGGGTGTTTGGCCTTTTTACCCAAATGTCCGGCCAAACTGGCTGGTCTGGCTATTAGGTTGGCGACCTGCTACCCTATCGGCTAAAAAATATGAATATGGGCTTCATATGCCCATATAAGGACAAAATATGTCCATATCCATATTTTTTAGCCGATAGACCCGCTGGTAACCCTAACCGCGGCAATGGAAATGGACTGCTTCTGCGGTCCTCATTACCTAGTCTCTGACTAACCCTTCGGGGATAATAGTCTTGATTAATTTATGTATGTGTGTACTTCTAATAGTACGTCATGTAGTTTGAATTTTAATCGGACTTCGTGTTTATTTCAGTTAGAACTTTATCGCTGTTGGGTTCCCGCTTCCAGCTAGATTACCTAGTTAAATAGCCAATTTAACTGGGAGCGGGAATTATGACAGAAACATTGAATTGGAAAGGACTTTTAATAGTACGTCCATGAGTTTGAATTACAATCTGAACTCATTTCAGTGTTCGCGTTCATTTCAGTTAGAACTATATCGCTGTTGGGTTCTCTTCTCTCCCAGCTAGATTGGCTATTACCACGCGCCGCCGGAAACAAAGATGAGGTTTGCAATTACGCGGAGCGAGTTTTGTGGACGCCGAAATCGAACTGACGCTACGAACGTTTGTACCTACTGAAATGTTGGTTGGTAACAAGTTTAATACAACTAATATATAGTATAGTTTACACAAATCACGCCCGTTAACTGTGTCGCGTACTTGCCTTGGGTGTCGTAAAAGGCGACTAACGGACTAAAATCGGGGTATTCCTTGAAGCGCACCAGACCAAGCGCACCTAAACTATTTCTCCAAGCGCACCCGTTGGTTGCGCTTCAGATAAGTAAGTAATTAAAATATCATATTTTTATACCTCGAAGTGCACCAACGGTAAAAAATAGAGAGGAGCTTAAAAGGTTCGTAATATTGATGTCGATAGAAACTAGGACTAGGTGCTAAGCAACTTACTACGTCAATAATAAATTGAATCATGACAGTAATTTTGATCTAAAAGCACCAGGTAGACATAAATGAAAAGAGGTAGATAGGCGCCCTAACGATCTCACTTACCTTTAACTATCAGAAAAAAAAATAAACGAGTAGGACTAGGTGCTGCCACTTAGTTAACTACGTTAATAATAAATTGAATCATGACAGTCATTTTGAACTTAAAGTACCGGGGTGACATAAATGAAAAGAGGTAGATGAATACTCTAAAAATAAACGTACGTTATTCGTTATCGCTAAAATCTGCACATACTTCCAACAGCATAGAGTGGCGATGGGCTCACCACCTGTCACGCTGTGCACATGTGCAGTCGCTATTTGGTGAAAAGTGTACTATGGCAGAGGACTGCTTTAGCTGTCCTCATTGCCTAGTCTCTGACTTACCCTCGGTGATAATAGTCGTGATTATTATGTATGTATGTACGTACGATTGGTGTCACCGTCGCTTTACCACTTTGCAGCGATTTTCGTATGAAGCGCACCGACCGCCCGGGTACGTCCCCGTACCAAACAGACGACGCGGTGTGCAAGGGATTTTGACCTTTAGACTGGTAAAGCGACGGAGTCCGCCATTGTACATCACGTCCGTTTTTCAGAGGGGTATGCAGAAACCACAGTTTACCATTCTACGGTCCTGTCCGAATCGCTTCTTTTGATTCACTTACACCCGCGCTTCAACTGGAATCCTGAACCACTGAGGAACTGGCTATCTTATCTCTAAACTGTCTGAACACAACAATTTTTTTTATTTATAAAAGAAGGACGCAAACGAGGTGACGAGCCACCTGATCGAGAGTAATCACCGTCGCCTATGGACACACGCAAAACCAGAGGAATCGCAGACGCGTTTGCCGGACTTCAAGACAGAAATAGGTTTAAGGAAGGAATAGGGATTGTGAGGGGGGGGGGGGTCTCCGGTACCCTCACTGGCCGGACGAAACACAACAGCACCAAGTGCCATTATTTCACGCCGGATATTCGTGAGAGGGTGGTATTACCCTGGGCGAGCCGGCCCAATGCATGGCTCTACCACTCAGTTAGTGTCACTCATTTAGCACCACCCAGGGATCACGTGTAGGGTCTCAAGGGTAAACCTACGGACGCGAGTAACTTTAACCCCCAAACATATGCAATGTAAACATAAACAATGCTATTATTATTATTTTTATGCCGTCGGACTTCAGATAAGATGGTGGTAGCTAGCCAGGCGCACTTAACAAGCTCTACCATCAACCAAACCAAGTGCACAAAAATGTACCCCGGGAATCGAATCCGTACCTCTGAGCCTAACAACGGTGGCTCAGCTACTAGACCACAGAGGCGGTTAAAATATGCATGTGTTTCTTAACATATTTATGCGTGTTATGGCGTGGCGCTTCAAAAATATGTATTCCGATTTTCACGAAAGATAAATGTACACACGCAGCGGTCATGACTTTTAGAACCAGGAATAGGACCGGCGGAGCATGACAAAGCTGTCTGGGAATTTCATTATGAAATGAACTCCTTCCTTGAGGAAATCCTTTTCTGTTTCCCGTATAATTGTTCTGGTAATGAACGTAATGGAATAAGTTAAAAAGTTTTCTTGTACAAAGATCTGTTTGGGAGATAAAAAAAATTAAGACTATCTATTAACATGTATTAAATAAAAACGATGACAATGTTTGTACGATTGTGCACGCATCACTTGAAGTCGGTTGCACCTATATGGCTTATTCTTTTTTTGTTGTGTACGTAATTGCAAATAAAATTATTCTATTCTATTCTATTGTCAGGACAAGGTAAAAGTAATTACTAAGGGAATCAACGGCGAAACCATCAACATCACAGTGTCACATAAATGGTTTAGATTTAAAGACATTTTTATCCCCCCATCTCGGAAAGAGTATTTTTACCCTTCGATATCTGAGTGCAAAAGCCGTTTTTATCCGCTAGAGGATAAAGTAAATTGAATTTAGAACATCGTGTGCACTAAGTTTGTGAATTCAAAACATCATTAAACCTATTTACTTCTCCCTCCATGGTGCCGAATTTATCATACTTATAGCCTTTTTTAAGTTAAAAACTCAGACTCGGAACCTTTTTGGTGTAGGTACTTTTTATATGGTTTAGATTTGTAGACATTGTCATCCCCCCATCTCGGAAAGAGTATTTTTACTCTTCGATATCTGAGTGCAAAAGCCGTTTTTATCCGCTAGAGGATAAAGTAAATTGAATTTAGAACATCGTGTGCACTAAATTTGTGAATTCAAAACATCATTAAACCTTTTTACTTCTCCCTCCATGATGCCGAATTAATGATACTTACAACCTTTTTTAACTTGATAAAAATTCAGACTCGCAACCTTTTTGGTGTAGGTACTTTTTTTTAATTTGCTTAGCCATTTCCTCGCTGAGGTGGGATGAAAAGTTACGTGTGTTGCACTCGAGTGCAAAGATTTTTAACCTCGTGCCCTTTTGATTCCCTCGCTATCGGTCATCAAGATTGAGCACGCGGTTAAAAAGCAACTTTGCACTCTTGTTTAAATAACTATTATTCTTTGACAAAAGTACGCCACCTACTTGAGAAAATAACTAAGTATAAACTTAAGTTAAAAAAATAGCCAACTTCCAATTGGTAATTTTAAAATTACCAAATTTAAGAATTCCCTAAATGACGTGTCGTTAACATATATCAATCCCATACATTCATCGTTCTATTCTACAAGCGTTCACGCCACTTGTCTAGACCCTATTCCATCTTTCTCTGCATACTTGTAAAAGCTATTTTTATCGGGGCCCTGTTGGCTGCGTTTAAGATAGGTACTGTAAAGGACAGCTACTTCATTGTGTGGTTATGATATCGAGACGTCTGATAGCTTTTCTGTTCTTTATTTACAAAGTCTATTTATTCGCCAATCGCTATCTGCTACGTAGGTTTAGCTATAACGCGGCACGCCCGTTTTCTAAAAGGGCTAGGCTAATAAAGACTCAAAATCAGAAACCACATTTTTCCATTTGTTACAATCCTGATCCTAACACACTTCTTTTGCTCCATTTACTCTCATAACATTATTTATACATGCTCGTCGGTTAACTGTAATAAACTGTCATCCGAAAATAAAACGAGTTTTTTTTAATTGTGTTTCTTCCTACTTCCCTTGGGTATCGTAAAACGCGGTTTTTTTTCCATTTGTTACAATTTTGACCCTAACACACTTCTTTGGCTCCATTTACTCTCGTAACATTATTTATACATGCTCGTCGGTTAACTGTAATAAACTGTCATCCGAAAATAAAGAGTTTTTTTTTAAATCGCGTTTCTCCCTCCTCCCCTTGGGAATCGTAAAACGCGGCTATTATCCATTTGTTATAATCCTGATCCTAACACACTTCTTTGGCTCCATTTACTCTCGTAACATTATTTATACATGCTCGTCGGTTAACTGTAATAAACTGTCATCCGAAAATTAAAAGAGTTTTCTTTTTTAATCGCGTTTCTTGCTTCCATTGGGTAACGAAAAACGCGGCTTTTTTCCATTTGTTACAATCCTGATCCTAACACACTTCTTTTGCTCCATTTACTCTCATAACATTATTTATACATGCTCATCGGTTAACTGTAATTAACTGTCATCCGACAATAAAAAGAGTGTTTTTTTTAAATTGCGTTTCTTCCTACTTCCATTGGGTAATAAAACCCTGCTTTTTTCCATTTGTTACAATCCTGATCCTAACAGACTTCTTTTGCTACATTTACTCTCATAACATTATTTTTATACATGTTCGTTGGTTAACTGTAATAAACTGTCATCCGAAAATAAAAAGAGTTTTTTTTAAATTGCGTTTCTTCCTACTTCCATTAGGTAACGTAAAACGCGGCTTTTCCATTTGTTACAATCCTGATCCTAACACACTTCTTTTGCTCCATTTACTCTCATAACATTATTTATACATGCTCGTCGGTTAACTGTAATAAACAGTCATCCGAAAATAAAACGAGTTTTTTTAAATTGCGTTTCTTCCTACTTCCCTTGGGTATCGTAAAACGCGGCTTTTTTCCATTTGTTTCCATCCTGATCCTAACACACTTCTTTTGCTCCATTTACTCTCATAACATTATTTATACATGCTCGTCGGTTAACTGTAATAAAATGTCATCCGAAAATAAAAAGAGTTTTTTTTAAATTGCGTTTCTTCCTACTTCCATTAGGTAACGTAAAACGCGGCTTTTCCATTTGTTACAATCCTAATCCTAACACACTTCTTTTGCTCCATTTACTCTCATAACATTATTTATACAGGCTCGTCGGTTAACTGTAATAAACAGTCATCCGAAAATAAAACGAGTTTTTTTAAAATTTCGTTTCTTCCTACTTCCCTTGGGTATCGTAAAACGCGGCTTTTTTCCATTTGTTACAATCCTGATCCTAACATAACTTCTTTTGCTCCATTTTCTCTCATAACATTATTTATACATGCTCGTCGGTTAACTGTTATTAACTGTCATCCGAAGATAAAAAGAGTTTTCTTTTTTAAGTATGTTTCTTCCTACTTCCATTGGGTAATTAAACCCGGCTTTTTTCCATTTGTTACAATCCTGCGGGTCTATCGGCTAAAAATATGGATATGGATGGATATGGATAAAAAATATAGGCTTCATTTGACATTTGAAGCCCATATTTTGTCCTTATATGGGCATATTATGGGCTTCAAATGTCAAATGAAGCCCATGTCCATATTCATATTTTTTAGCCAATAGGGTAGCTGATTCTAACACACTTCTTTTGCTCCATTTACTCTCATAACATTATTTATACATGCTCGTCGGTTAACTGTAATAAACTGTCATCCGAAAATTGAAGAGTTTTTTTCAAAATTGCGTTTTTTCCTACTTCCCTTGGGTATCGTAAAACGCGGCTTTTTCCATTTGTTACAATTCTGATCCTAACACACTTCTTTTGCTCCATTTACTCTCATAACATTATTTATACATGCTCGTCGGTTAACTGTAATAAACTGTCATCCGAAAATAAAAAGAGTTTTTTTATAAATTGCGTATCATCCTACTTCCCTTGGGTGTCGTGAAACGCGGCTAACGGACTAAAAACGGCGCATACATCCAACAGCATAGAGCAACGATGGACTCAACACCTATCACGCTGAGCACGTGTGCAGTGAGGTAATTTGGTGAAACGTGGACTAGTCTAGCTAGTCTTTTTGACGACCTCCTTAGTCGAGGGGTTTGTACACCGGTTTTCGCCATCTCTGAGGTCCCGGGTTCGATCCCCGGTCTTGTCAATTTAGAAATTATTGTTTTTCTAAATTGTCTCGGGTCTGGGTGTTTTCTGTGTATAATAAGTATGTATTTAAGTATGTTTATCCGTTGTCTAGTAACCATTTAACGAGTTTCATAACAAAGTTTCTCTTAGGCTAGATAATTGGTGTGAGTGTAGGAAAGTTTATTTTTTTTATTTATTGTCTCTTACCCACTCTCTGACTAACCCTTTGGGAATAATAGTCTTTTTTTAATTTTTTTATTATTGGCAACGGGTAAGCGATTGGCCTTCATCTCACCTGATGGTAAGTGACGATAAGGCAGAAGGTGGAAGCGCGCTTCACCCGGAATCCTCAACCACTGAGGAACTGGCTATCTTATCTCAAACTGCCGGAACACAACAATGCTATAAACATCGTTGTTATGGCGACATACTTAGATAAGATGGTGGTAGCTAGCCAGGCGGACTTAATAGCCCTACCACCGACCAATCTATGTATGTATGTACTTTTTAAATGAACGGTCACAGGCACACATACAAGTACATGGCGTGCAGTGCAGTCACGTCTCGTTCGCGTCGCTAACGGAAATTGGAACGCGAATCAATCCTGCCTGCTGACGGCGCGGGCGGCCGGCTACACCAAATTAAACTGTGTGCTCACCATACAGGCTCACCATAACGTTTCTCATGTTAGACAAAAGTGCAAAAAAAATATGAGCGTGTTTCTCTTCTTACGTTGAGCTGTGTGGCGGCGTGGCGGCTCCAGCCACAGAACAGAACTTTATTCTGTTCTGTGTATTGAGGTTAGTGATGGGCAGTGGATAAATATCCAAAGAGTAAATACTCGGATATTTATCAAAAAGGGATAAATACTCGTTTTTATCCATTTTTATCTGATATTTACTCAAAATCACGGATAAATATCTTTTTAGCGGTATCCACGCACAACTTTTGTTTTTCTAGGGGGCGATCGCACTAAATACTCGCAACCAAACCACATCTGAAAAGATGGAACAAATCATTGATAGCAGTTAAAAATCATATGATTTAGTTTTTCATATGACATAACTGCTATTGTCATTCGCAATCGCAGCGATTATGATTTCTCACTAGTGCGTGCGTGTATGAATGATCGAATGAAATCGCGCGGAGCGACCGCGGCGAGCATGCACGACAATCATACGAGCGAGGTGTGAGCGGGACGCATCTACTCAAGCAATCCCTGCGTGCGAGTAGTGCGTCCGATTGACCTGTGACCCGGGTCGCAGTCGCAGTCGCAGTTTAAAATGAAATGACATTTCACCTGTGCGGGCGGTCGTCCTCGTCAGTCATTCATAAGCACGTGCGCGTTGTTGTGTGACATATATTCATGACTTGTTACATCATAATCATTATTCAATTACCATGTCATTTCATTTCAATATTTGTTATGATAAATATAGTAGGAAAATCACTTTCAATGAAAAATAGCAGGTGTGAAAAATAGCAGGTGAAATCACTGTGATAAAAAAAATCATATGATCATATGATTATGATTTCTAAATAGCAATCATTTCCATCCATCTGAACCGCAGCCGTTCTGTCGACTTCGTATAGCGCCATCGCGTGTGTCAAACGCGATAGCACTATATATATACTACGGCTGAGGTTGTAGTTTGGTTGAGATTAATTAGCGCGATCGCCCTCCTGGACTACATTTGACGAATGATTAGTACCTATTATGTGTCCGAATACTATGTTATTAAAATTTTTACTGTAGTTTTAGCACGGTTGCGCTATACCTATCAAGTCACGGTAATAGCTGTGGTAATAGTGTTTCTAGTGGAACTGCGTCGAGTCCTTGAAATAATTAGGCTTTCTTACTCTTGCACACGTTGCGCACAGATCCGCGAGAGTGAGAAAAGTATAGGTATTCGGTTTGGTTACAAATTACAATAATTTGCCGGCTTCGCCGCGCAATCTAGAGCTCGGGTTCCCTCGTCCCGCGTCGTCGCTTCGCGTCGTGGTCCACTATAAAAAGTGAGCATCCCTGAAAATTGGTCATCAGTCCAATATTTCACGTCACTTGGAACACTGAATCTGAAAGAAAATGGAAACCACACCTGCAGAAGCCGCTCAAATCGTCATCTTAATCCGGCAAGGGTTGTCTCAGCGTAATATTGCTCGACAGCTTCATCTAAGCCAGTCTTGTGTCTTGAAGGTGTACAGAAGGTTCAGAGAGACTAGCAACTTTGTCCGGAGACCAGGATCTGGAAGACAGCGTTGCACTTCGGTGAGAGATGACCGATTCATTGTTACCACTTCTCTTCGAAATCGACACCTAACCGGCGCGGCGTGGACGTCCAACGGCAGCTCAGAGAAGTTCGAGAGAGGGCTGTTAGCGAATGGAGTGAGGCGAAGACTTAAAGAGCGAATTTGACTCCAAGAAGGCCAGCTACGGGGCCCAAATTGTCTTTAGCCCACCGAAAGGCCGGTTTCAGTTTGCTCGCGATCACTTAGATAGGGATATGGGATATTATATAACAATGGAGTCGAATCCTGTTCTCGGACGAAACAAGGATGTGCCTGCATAGTAGCGACCGTTGACAGAGAGTCTATAGAAGATCGGGGGAGCGATTACATAATGCAGTTTGGCGGAAACAGTGGCATATGGGGGCGGGTCCAGTATGATATGGTTGGAGATTTCTATGGAAGAAAAAATGGAGCTGGTATTCGTACCTGTTAGTGGTCGGGGAAGGGGCCTAACTGCTGAAAGATACATCAACGACCTTCTGCTAGACCATGTGCTCGCGTTCGCCGGTTTATAGGCGAACATTTCCTGCTAATGCACGACAACGCCCGCTGCCATACCGCTGCAATGACTAGACTGTACCTGGAAGAAGTCGGGATTTCCTCCTTAGACTGGCCAGCCCACAGTCCTGACTTGAATCCTATTGAACACGTGTGGGACGAGCTGAAAAGACAGGTACGAGGAAGATTTCCAGCTTTGGCGACGATAGAAAATCTGAAAACTGCTTTGGTCGAAGAGTGGCAGAAAATTAAACAAGATTCCGTCAGAAAACTCATTCAGTCAATGAGAAACCGTTTACAGGCAGTCATTGGGGCCAGGGGGGTAATACAATGTATTGAGAAGGGGATAAAATACACAGTATTCATTTAGACATCCACAACTTCAACCTTTTGCAACAATTCCTTATATTTAGGTAGAAAATTTTGTTAATTTTAAATTTTTTTGATATAATTTGAAAGCTTATACAATTACCTTTCAAATGTTATACCACAATCTATAATTCATTGCATACAAATGGTAAAAACCCAACCCGTTCAATTGAGTTCAAACTTGCCGAATAATTTTGACCAAGTATTTTTGTTTATCGCTCATTTTATGGAATTCAAGTCAAGTCAAGTCAAGTCAAGTCAAAATATATTTATTCAATAAACTCAATTAAAAGTACTTTGAATCGTCCAAATCTTTTTTAACCTACCACCCATTCAGGACATAATTTTTTAACTGTGGCAAAGAATGGGCGCAAGAAACCACAGCGCACAAAAGCAACGACATTTACAAACAAAAAAAAAGAGTATGTCGTTACCAGGTCAATACAAAATATGAATTTAAAAATATAAAAAAATGATGCAATACAAAATTACAATACAATGTAGTATCAATTAAATAGAGACAATTAGAAATAGCTGTTGGAGTGCTTGGAGCATTTCAGATCCAAGCTGTTTTGTCTTCTGTGTAATCTGACACTTTATAATAAGCTTTTTTATAAAGCTTTTCTTTGATTTTGATTTTAAATTTATTAAGATCTAATTTCTGAATATCATTTGGTACTTTGTTGTAAAATCTTACACACAGACCCCTAAAAGAATTATTTATTTTATGGAGTCTAGTATAAGGTACTGCTAATTTGTTCTTACTTCTAGTGTTTACATTGTGAATATCACTGTTTTTTGAAAACATTCCAGTATTTTTATGAACATAAATCAAATTTTCATAAATGTATTGTGATGCAACTGTCATTATATTTATATTCTTAAATCTATCTCTGAGAGAGTCGCCAGCCTTTAGGTTATAGATTGCTCGAATAGCCCTCTTCTGAAGCACAAAGATAGTTTGAATGTCGGCAGCATTTCCCCACAGTAAAATGCCGTACGACATTACACTATGAAAGTAACTGAAATAAACTAATCTGGATGTATCAACGTCAGTTAACTGACGGATCTTCATTACTGCATAAGCCGCAGAGCTAAGTCTATTCGACAATTTAGCTATATGTGGGCCCCACTGAAGCTTGGCATCTAACGTGATGCCTAGAAACACAGTGGTGTCCACAGGATTCACATTCTTATCTTTAATTTGTACACTAGTTGTTACTTGCTTAACATTAGGCAATACAAATCTTACACATTTGGTTTTTCCCTCGTTTAATAGCAAGTTATTTACACTAAACCAGTGAACAATCTTTGAGATCGCATTATTCACATCGTCATAATTTGGGTGTCGTCGTTTCACTTTGAATAAAAGTGAAGTATCATCAGCAAACAATACTATCTCATGACTGTCTTTTACAAAATAAGGTAAGTCATTAATATAAACCAAAAACAAGAATGGACCTAGTATTGAACCTTGCGGAACTCCCATTGTAACCGCTGATCCCGGAGATCTTTTACCGTTAATGTCGACCTTCTGAATCCTGTTACTCAAGTATGAGATTAGAAGGCTCAAAGAAGCATCCCTAATTCCATAGTGGTTAAGCTTCCTGACCAAAGTTTCATGTAAAACACAATCGAAAGCCTTGGATAAATCACAAAATACCCCTAGGGCATCCTGTGATTCCTCCCAGGTATCAAATATTTGGATTAAAAGCTCAACACCGGCGTCAGTTGTTGAGCGACCCCTAGTAAAACCATACTGTTTACAATGTAAAAGTTTATTTCTATGAAAATGAATTTGAATTTGGTCTAGCATCAACTTTTCAAAAATTTTACTAAATGTGGGTAGCACAGAAATAGCTCTAAAATTAGAGGGGTCAGAAGTGCTACCTGATTTAAACAATGGAATTAATTTACTATGTTTCATTAGGTCAGGAAAAACACCACAGTCAATGCATTCGTTAAATATGCAAGCTAAAACTGGAGCTATTGTCATAATTACTGATTTAGCGACATCCACGGAATTACCCCACAGATCAGCAGTTTTCTTTTTATTGAGAGTGTTAAATGTTTTTAATATATCTATAACACAAATTTTTTGAAAACTGAAATTACTTTCACAATCTTTAACATTCTCCTTCAAAACAGATTCAGCTACAGTGGGGGAGGAAATCAAGGCTTTTGTAGTTGAAACTGGAATGTCAGTAAAAAACCTCTCAAATGCTGCAGCAACATCAGCATCAGAAGTCAAGGTTTTATTATCACAATTTAAATTGTACTCATTATTACGACTTCTGACCTTTCCTGTTTCACTATTTATAATATTCCATGTCATTTTTATTTTGTCATTACTATTCTTAATCTTAGAACTCAGATAGTTTGCCTTGGCTAATCGGCATACTCTTTTAAATAACTTTGAATAATTTTTAACATATAATTTGAAGTCGTCACTGGTGTTATAGTTGCGTTCACCATAAAGTTCATAAAGGCGTTTCCTACTTTTGTGAATACCAATTGTAGCCCATTCATTAAAAGATGCAGTACCACTAACCGAGATCTTTTTTGGAACAAAAGATTTATTAAATTCTGAACAATATATGTTAAAAAAATCATTATAAAAGACATCGAGGTTTTTATTGTATTCTAAATAATTTAATTTTGTATCTAGATTGCTTTTAAAGCGTTCCAGCCGACCTGCAGTTTTTGGCACAACAGTGATATTCTTTTTCATCACTTGCTTACGCTGGTGTGGAAAGCTGACCATTTGGCCACAATGATCAGAGTCCAGGTTATTAATAATTTGCTTAGCCAGTGGTTTTACATTTGTATATATGTTATCAATACAGGTGGCCGAAGTGGCAGTTATTCTTGTCGGCTCCAAAAATAAATTATTCAAATTGTATGATAGAAATAAGTTTTTAATTTTAGTTGACAATGTGGAGTTTTCTAGCAAATTAATATTAAAATCACCGCAAACAATTATTGTTTTACCTACATTGCGGACCTTACGCAATGTCTCATCCATAACTTTTTCAAAAAGATCATACAATGCTGAAGGAGGTCTGTATACACTTATCACAACAAACTGCTCCAACTCCACACAAGCTATTTCTATTGTTCGCTCAACCGAGAGGCTCACTATGTCTTTGCGTTCTTTTAATTTAAACTTTTTACTAACAATAATTAAGGAGCCACCATGTATTGCATTTCCTCGACTGAACGAACTTCCTACCAAATGATTCTTAAAATTGAACATGAACTGATGGTCTCTAAGCCAGTGCTCGGTAATGCAAAGAATATCAATATTATTACAGTTCATGAACAATTCAATCCCTAAATCTTTGCCCATCATTCCTTGGATGTTCTGGTGAACAATGTTCAAAGATTCTACATTTTTTAAATTTAATGATTGACCGGGGCTTTTTATAAAGCTATTTTAAAAAAAAAACTTAATAGCAGTTATTTTGTTTATATTAACAAACTACCTATATTTTAATTTAAAAATTTACATGATTTTTAAAGAAAAGGGTTCATAAAATATTTATCCGTCTTTTTGGATAAATACTTGAGTAAAAACGGATATTTATGAGTATTTATCCATTTTGAGTATTTATCCGGATAAAAACCCATCACTAATTGAGGTACATAAACTGGCTTTATGCTGAGATGAATGATTTTGGCATTTCAAAAAATATGTGGCGGTTTGGGTTGTGTAATATTTTACAATACATATTGTAACTGGATGGAATGCTAAATAAATTTATTTTTCTTTCTTTCTTCCTAAACTATTGTACCTCAATGCGGTTCTGTGCTATCAATCCATATCTCCTCTTGGGTATCGTAAAAAACGCACTGATACTGCTCGAATACATTCTATAGCATCTTTATGCTGTTGTATATGTGTATTGGCTCAACATAGGTGGCACCTATCACGCTGAACACATGTGCAGTTGTTATGGTGAAATGTGGAGTGGTAGTTCACAGTTTTTGCGGGACCCATTGCTTAGTCTCAGAGTAAACCTTTTGGGGATAATAGTCGTGAGTATAATAGTCGTTGGGTGTCGTAAAGGCGACTAACGGACCAAAGACTGCACATAATTCCAACAGCATAGAGCTGGGATGGGGTCACCACCTGTCACGCTGAGCACATGTGCAGCAAACCTGCAAACACCTTGTCCGACCTTCATGAATAGTAGTAGTCAAGCAGTACTATTCAGTAGTATTTGGTCATGTCATGGAATATAATCTTTAATCATATTTAAAGGCGACAAAAAAGTTGACTTGTTTGCGCACGTGCCCACGACCGAGAATAGTCAGTGGTTTGTTTGTACGGTGGTAGATTTCATTTTTTTTATTATTATATGAATGATCTTATTTCACAGGATATAAGTCTTCTAAGAACATACGTAGTGTCGATAACCTCTAAATTTTAACGGCTTCTGTGTTCTTGGGGTTAGACCACTTCACTCTCACTTCACACACTTCACTTTAATCAGTCGAAATTCATATTATTACGGAGTAAGAGTTATTATATCCAATAGGTCTTGTACTCCGGAGTTTGGGAGTTTCGTAACTCCGGAATTCCGGGATGTTTTTTCCGGTGTTTCAAATCCGGAGTTGAAGGCTTCAATATCGCAACCCCGGAGTTCAGTATTCCTCGTTTAGAACCTACACAGCGCAGCAATATTCGTCTCGCCATTAACTAATACCTATTCCAACTCTCGGCATTTAGTGAAAGAGACAGGTTTATAATTTTTGACCATTTAATATAAAATACGTAGCTCACTCTCTGACAAAACGCTTGATGCTCTTATTTTCTTAAGAACACACTTTCAAGAAGAAGGAGAACAATAATCGAAAAAATAATAGGTTACATTACCTGTGTATTTGATTGCATTTGTCAAAATATTAATTAAGTAATGAGTAAAAAAAAGAATATCTCTCTTAATTTTCTATTTTGACTTTGAAATATTACTTTTAAGTATATTATGAGACTGATTGTTTATTGTTTTTGTGCAAGTGATTTGTTACAGATGTTATTTAATATTGGTAGATTTTATACTAATGAGTTGTTAATTGATAAATAAAACTGATTTTAAACAAAATATCTCGTTAGTTTTTTTTTACTCTGAAACTCCGAAACTCCGGAATTGAACTTCCAACACCGGAAGCCATATCCGGAGTTGAGAAGCTTCCGGTTTTACATGCCCTAATATCCAATCTTTATTTTCTTCTACGGGTCAGCACTTGACCTTCTCACCTGATGTTAGTTTGATGGTGGAAGCCAATGATATTTCATAGTAATTGTGATATAATTGGTGGAAGCGCACTTCACCTGAATTCCTCAACTACTAAGGAACTGGCAATCTTATCTCGAACTTTCGGAACTCAGCAAATCAAAACCGGGACGTCTGGGTCTAAGAACTGAGGGCCTACTCTCTTTCTCCGAAACGAAATTTCGGCCGATTTTCGTTTGTTATATACAGCGGTTTTTAAAAAACAGACATGTTACTTTAAAAATGTCTAGCGTGGCTGCATAAACCATAATTCTTTTGCTTTTAAAAAACAGAAATGTCAACAATGCCGCATGTTTGATTTGACAGCTAGTGGCTGTCATTTGTTGACAATTATTGCCAGTTAAATAATGAATAACGATTAAAAAAATAAAAAAGTATACAACTTAAGCATAAAACTCCGAGTCTCCTTTCAAGTGACTATAAGCCCGATATAGTGGAAGAAGTATTTCGATCGGAATTTTTAATTCTGAGGATTTGGCCAAATACCTACGTGTTTTGCATCAATAGTGTTCATTTGCATGGATGCTGCATCGCTTTTGCATAGATTTGTCAACCATTAATCTCTTTGAATCTCTTTGAAGCGCTTTGAATATTTTTGAAGCTCTTTAGATGTCGTTGAAGTTCTATGAAATGAATCCTTGATGGATAACGATGACGGAGGACCATCCGTCCTCCGGGGTGACCCTACTAAAGTCCTATGCACAATATAGCTGACAACTAGGGTTGTCAACCGCCAAGGATATTCTTTGGATTCTTAGCAAGGAAGCAACCCTACCAAGTCCATTGCACTATAATGGAGCGCATTCCTCCACAAATAGACGTCCCTCCCTACTCCCTACCCTGAGTGCTGAGTATTATTTATACTCCTTCAGGGCACGAGTGGTGTGTAATACCCCCATTACATTAAATCAATTATAAACTATTACAGCTTATTGGTTTCAGGTGTATTTGGGGCGGTTTACGATTTGTTATTCTCTAAAGGGAGCTATTGTAATGTTGTATTTACTCGTCATTTTTGTGCTTTAGAGGGCACGTAACGTACCGGTTGTTGTCGTAAGATGGTAGTCGTTAAAACCCACCAACCCGCATTGGGCCAGCGTGGTGGGTTGTGGCCCAATATCCCCACGTGCACGTGGGAGGCCTTGTCCAGCAGTGGCACGCTTATAGGCTGATGATGAAATACATTTTATTTCTTTAAGTACAATAACAGAATACGGACTGTACTTTGTCTGTTAGTCTTTCTATACCTACAAGGTTTTAAGATAGTGTGTCCTGCTTGTAGATTAGTCTAGATATACTAATTTACCCTTAAATATATAGTGCAGGTACACAGCATGTCTAACTCTGCAAACAAGAGTATTTTTTAAAACAAAAAAATACATACATACATGCAAATTATAATCACCGATTGTTATTCCCCAAAGGGTTAGTCAAAAATGCAATGAGAACAGCAAAAGCAGTCCTCTACCATAGTCCACCTTTTATCAAATAGTGACTGCACGTGTGCTCAGCGTGACAGGTGACCCCATCGCCGCTCTATGCTGTTGGATGTATGTGCAGTCTTTAGTCCGGTCGTCGCCTTTTACGACATCCAAGGGAAGAGAGGGGGTGGTAGTATTCTTACTCCGCTACGCGACAAAAATTAAAATATTAATAATCGCCTCTATGGCCGATTAGCAAACCGCTTGACCCAACCCAATATTGGGAGGTCCCAGGTTCAATTCCCGAGTCGAGCAAAGTGTGTGCGGATTGTTTGTTACATAGCCCGCGTTTGTGATCACTACTGATGATTAACCCGTATCTAGCGTGGTCATTAATACTATAGCGTAGTAGCGATGACTTGATTTCAATTAGTGATGACACGATTACGATTTCGATTAATCGTATTCGACGATTATAGGTATTAATCGTTTAATCGTAATCGTCCTATCTATCGATTATTTAGCGAAATTTTAAGTTAGCAAATAAATATCTCTCAATCAAACCATCCATCCGTCTGTGGCGTCGGAGAGGTTTTTCTCTACTGCTGAATTAATTTAAACCGAAAAACGGAACAGATTGATTCCTGAAAAGCTAGAAAGGTTCGGTTTTTAAATAAAAAATTAAAATAAGTAATAATTACTTTAATTTTAATTAGATTATTATTGATTTTTAAAAAATTTATTTGATTTTTCTTATGGTAATAAATCTTTGTTGATTTATCGATAATTTGTTTTATTTATTACTAAAAACAAATAATCGTAATCGTAATCGTCGATTATTATTAGTTACAATAATCGCAATCGTAGTCCTAATCGCTAAGTGATAATCGTCCCATCACTAATTTCAATAATAGGCTAGTCGACTAAATTTTAAAATCATATTAAAACAATACCTGTTTACCTATTATATCCTAAAAATACATTATTTTTCAAAAAATCGATCATTTAAAATATTTATTTTGCGTTTTTACATTCCGATTTAATATTATCGCAAAAACGCTTAAGACCGCCATGTTGAGTAAATGACGTCACGCCGTTTCAAACATCCGTTTCGTTCGAGGCTTGTTCTATAGAAATGTCACAACAATAAAATGACATTTGGCACGGCGTGATTTCCGTTTAATGTCATATGACATAATGCGTATTATTGTCGATTTTTTTCTTTAATAATATTAATAATCCCAATATTTTATAATGAATATTTTAGATATTTTGTTTCTATAAATCATAATTGATCATTAGAAACGCCAATCCACCCGATTTATTCTTAGTGGACACAAGCCTATTGTGGCCTTTGCCCAGCTGTGAGACAGTAATCAGTATACTTGTAGGCCAGATCTTGCGTTAACTTTGCAGGCCTGTAGGCTTATCTACTCTTAAACTCTTTTTTTTTAATTTTATTCTACAACGGGTAAGCGCTTGGCCTTCATCTCACCTGATGGTAAGTGACGATACGGCCGAAGGTGGACGCGCTTCACCCGGGATCCTCCACCACTGACACAACGCTATAAACATCGTTGTTATGGCGACAGACTTAGATAAGATGTTGGTAGCTAGCCAGGCGGACTTAATAGCCCTACCACCAACCAAACCGAGCACGCAAAGATGTACCCCCCACTGGGAATCGAACCCGGGACCTCTGGGTCTGAAACCGGTGGCTTAGCCACTAGACCAGGCGGTCAATCTCAATACAATTCCAATGCGATTAATATGTATCGATATTGTGTTAAGTAAAGATAATTCCGGAACGCCATCTCGATAATAATATGTTCAATCAATTTCCACTCAATTTAATTCCAATGTGGCGCTATTGTCGATTACAAAAGTGCCATTTGGCATTTTTTAGATTTGTGATTGGAAATTGACTAATGCAATTGTGTTTCAAGAGTAAGGCACCTGTTTTATCCCAATTCTAACCCTTTTATCCCAAAGTCATAATAGAATTTACAATGGAACGTTAAAGTTTAAATGCGTAAAAAGAATGAATTATAAGGAAAAGTTCGGGGTAATAATGACCTACTTTTGGGAAACAGAAATATGAGTAGCTAGGTAAATTAAATTGTCAAAATTATGGCTTAACAAAGAATAATAGCGAACTCTTAATAATACTGACAAAGAGCCTTGAGCTCGTTCACACAACAAAAAAACAATACATTTTAGGAAAAAAATGTGGAAAGATGTACAGTCGTAAGCACAGCTATGTCAACACCTTTTGTTATTACCTACATACAAACATATAATCACGACTATTATCCCCGAAGGGTTAGTCAGAGACTAGGCACTGAGGAGAGCAAAAGCAGTCCTCTGCCATAGTCCACTTTTCACCAAATAGCAACTGCACATTTGCTCAGTGTGACAAGTGGTGAGCCTTCACCGCTCTATGATATTGGAAGTATGTGCACTCTTTAGTCCGTTAGTGGCCTTTTACAATACCCAATGGAAGAGAGGGGGTGGTAGTATTCTTTCACCGCTACGCGACGCGGTTGTGTTATTTGTGACCATTATTTACGTTTTTTTTTTACTTTGAGGATCTCGTCGTTAGCTCTGCAGCTAACTTTCGTAGTACCGGGTCATTGAATGGGTGATCAAATTAAAAACATCTCTCGAGCACCTCCGTGCTTCGGATGGCACGTAAAGCAGACAACAGAGGCTCGTATTCTATAACCAAACTCGAAATTAAATCCATGCTTGATACAGTAAGGCTCGTATTCTAAATTCAAACTCAAAATCAAATACATGCTTAAATACAGTTAGAAAGGGATGGCGATATATGCGATGAATAGCACCATCCCTTTCTAACTGTACTCAAGCAGAGATTTGAGTATGAGTTTGGTTTTAGAATACGAGCCTTAGAAAGGGATGGCGATATATGCGATGAATAGCACCATCCCTTTCTAACTGTACTCAAGCAGAGATTTGAGTGTGAGTTTGGTTTTAGAATACGAGCCTTAGAAAGGGATGGCGATATATGCGATGAATAGCACCATCCCTTTCTAACTGTACTCAAGCAGAGATTTGAGTGTGAGTTTGGTTTTAGAATACGAGCCTTAGAAAGGGATGGCGATATATGCGATGAATAGCACCATCCCTTTCTAACTGTACTCAAGCAGAGATTTGAGTATGAGTTTGGTTTTAGAATACGAGCCTTAGAAAGGGATGGCGATATATGCGATGAATAGCACCATCCCTTTCTAACTGTACTCAAGCAGAGATTTGAGTATGAGTTTGGTTTTAGAATACGAGCCTTAGAAAGGGATGGCGATATATGCGATGAATAGCACCATCCCTTTCTAACTGTACTCAAGCAGAGATTTGAGTGTGAGTTTGGTTTTAGAATACGAGCCTTAGAAAGGGATGGCGATATATGCGATGAATAGCACCATCCCTTTCTAACTGTACTCAAGCAGAGATTTGAGTGTGAGTTTGGTTTTAGAATACGAGCCTTAGAAAGGGATGGCGATATATGCGATGAATAGCGCATCCCTTTCTAACTGTACTCAAGCATGGATATGATTTTGAGTTTGGTTTTAGAATACGAGCCATAGAAAGGGATGGCGATATATGCGATGAATAGCACCATCCCTTTCTAACTGTACTCAAGCAGAGATTTGAGTATGAGTTTGGTTTTAGAATACGAGCCTTAGAAAGGGATGGCGATATATGCGATGAATAGCACCATCCCTTTCTAACTGTACTCAAGCAGAGATTTGAGTGTGAGTTTGGTTTTAGAATACGAGCCTTAGAAAGGGATGGCGATATATGCGATGAATAGCACCATCCCTTTCTAACTGTACTCAAGCAGAGATTTGAGTGTGAGTTTGGTTTTAGAATACGAGCCTTAGAAAGGGATGGCGATATATGCGATGAATAGCGCATCCCTTTCTAACTGTACTCAAGCATGGATATGATTTTGAGTTTGGTTTTAGAATACGAGCCATAGAGAATTTTTGTAAATACTTAAGTAAATGATTTTATTTTTATATAATTAACCGTGTCGCGTAGGGGTGAAATAATACTACTATCCCTCTCTTCCCTTGGATATCGTAAAAGGCGACTAACGGACTAAAGATTGCACATACATCCAACAGCATAGATCGGCGATGGGCTCACCACCTGTCACGCTGAGCACATGTGAGTCGCTATTTGGTAAAAAGTGAACTATGGTAGAGGACTGCTTTTGCTGTCCTCATTGCCTGGTCTCTGACTGACTCTACGGGGATAATAGTCGTGATTATGTATGTATGTAGGTATGTATTATTATATAATACTAGCGGCCGCTCGAGGTTTCACCTGCGTGGTTCCCGTTCCCGTGGGAATATCGGGATAAAAAGTATTCTATGTGTTAATCCAGGTTATAAACTATCTGTATGCCGAATTTCATCCAAATCCATTCAGTAGTTTTTACGTGAAAGAGTAACAAACATCCATCCATACTTACAAACTTTCGCGTTTATAATATTAGTAGGATGTAGATATAATTGTTACGTAGGTATAATTATCACAATTTGTGTTCACCCAGTACTTGGCTAATTGGAAAAGTTTGGTGCGCCACTGACATTTGTTCATTAAACGAGACGAGATAACTCATCGCACGCGATAAGAATATTAAATAAGATAAGGGTTGTGTTGATACAAACCATCATATTTCTATGAAGAGATTGTAGGCGTTGGAGGTTATAAAAATTCAATTTTAATACACTATACCTCTTTTTACGGATCTTAACGATACAACATTCGCAATCTTTAAAATCCGTTCGCAAATAACAATCCTTCGCGTGTTGGTAGGGCCTGAGCCATGGATATGCTATTGTTTTTAACCACCTCTGTGGCCTAGTGACCTCTGTGGTCTAGACTCAGAGGTCCCGGGTTCGATATACCCCACCGGGAGTACATCGTTGAGTACCTACTTGGTATAATAAGCTACCAGCAGGTATAATGTTGTTAACACGGTATAATACCGTGTTTTATGGAAATAAGTAATTACTCTATTTTATTCCATTTTGTATTTAAAATAAGTTATTTTGTAAACCTAACCTACACATTCCTTTTTAAACTAGGTTTAGGTCGAGTCAGTGACATACTTCTTCTCATTCTCGTGCCCATAGTCACTTTATTAGTCACCCATCCAAACATGCAAAATTGTAAAGAACAAACAATCTTTATCTATTCGAAAACAAGCCCGTAACAGTATTTATCTCAACAATCCACCGGAAACGGAACGTCAGACCTTGAACTTTTCACAAGACAACTTCATAAAACTAACAAACATAACTTCCTATAGAATTGTAGTAAAAGTAACTGTATTTTCTTTACAATGGAGTTCATGGTAAGAGCAAACGCAAAGTTGCAAGAACTAAGTTTAATGCCTTCGAGGTATAAAAAGGTTGGCAGTTGGCACAAAAAGCCTCGGAATCACGCGATCTAGCCCGCTAGAGTTGGTTTATACCCGCTACGTCATAATAACATTTGGTCGCACCGCGGAACGCGAATAATATCGTGTCAGACAGACGTATAAAAAGGTTTCAAAATGTTCAATTTGTAATTTATTGCAACAAAATTTGCGTTAAAATTATAATTATGAAAAATAAGTACTTACTCATTAAAATGTATTAATCACGAGACGCGTGTATAAAAATATGAGTGCGACTGTCGTACCTAGCTACTCTTACTTGGTAAGTCTAAAGACATAATGACGGCCGGGTGGTCGAGTGGTCAGCGACCCTGACTGCGCAACCCTAGGTCCCGGGTTAGAATCCCGGTAGGGGCAAATGTTTGTGTGGTGAGCACGAGCATTGGTGACCGAGTCATGGATCTTTTTCAGTATTTATGTATGTTAATCCGTTATTACTGAATAACGGATAAACATACATAATTGGTGACTGGCCTGACTCCACCATAGTTGAGGCTATGCTTAGTTTGTGGCTGAATGATTGGTGTGACAGTTGTGAAATTTATCACTAGTACGGCATCAACATCCGGTCTTAACATTTTTACAAATATCAAAAGAATGTGCAAAATATATGAGTAATATATTTTGTATAATAACGTAAAAAAATGTATATTATCTAAAAATTCATTAGCCAAACTTGATTAAAAAACACGAACAGAGCGTTCGGAACTTCACTTCTTTAGCATTATACAGCGTGTTAGTTAACACAAGGGACATATTTAATCCTATGGTAGTTATGCCTGGGTAAACATAAACGAATAAAAAAATACTACTCAAAGCATATAAAATAATTCAAAAAAATCGATGTTCAAATTTCATAAAATTTTCCGTAATGTTTGGGCAGCCTTGTGCTTTTGACTCATTTACGCGTATGGTATTTTGAATAAGTATAATAAGCTGTCGTGGTTGGTGTGGTGTGACCCGTTTTTCCTTCATACTTGATCATATTTGATCTTTTCCCGCGCTTAGTGTATACGCTAACATTATTTAAAAGAATAATTATGCAAAAAATTAAGAAAATTTGATTGGGAATCGTCTACCTGTCCTCCCGTAATATGTCCCTCGGTTTGACTAACGCGCTGTATATGTATATAAATCAATTACCACAAATGTATGTTTGCGTATCACTTCAGATCAGAACGGAGGCATCTATATGGCTACTTCTTTTTTATTGTTTGTATTTTTGGCAAAGCAAGCTTCGTACGAAAGATTTTTTTGGAAATTCGTTATGGTCTATGTAGACTAGCGTCCACGCCGAAAAAGTCGCGGGGGCCGCTAGTTTTTAATGTGTGTGACATGAAATAAAACGCATTCCACAGTGTGCCCAAATGCTACTGACGAGATGGGAATAAGCCGTATAGTCGATCGTTGCCAGCTAATAATGGCGCGTACTGTCAATATGAGAATTTAATAGCCTTGCAATGGGTTATTAGCTCTGTTCCAGTGTCGCTTTGTTTTGCACTTTCGCAGATTTAATTCTATACTAATTGCGTATTTCTTATTTCCTGGTTTTCTAATGAAGTTATTATGAGAAAAGTTGTTAGAACAAGCATTTGGTCGTTGTTTAGTTTGGCCACTGGTGAAATATATATAAATTTTACTACTGTAAAATTAAAATAACCTATGTCTGAATACGTTTCAACTGAGTACCAAACGCTCGGCTCGATATCCGCACAGCATGTTCAAATTTTTCATTGGAAATTTTGCATTCACAATGCTTTATAAATAAAGGATAAAATGTTTACTAGAAAAAAAATCAACCAGTCTCAGGAAGCTCGAATGGGATTCGAACCCACGACCTTTGGGTTGCCGGGCTACCGAGACCCCAGAAGACTCGCTGAATTTTTCCTAGTATGTAGTATGCGTAAATCAAATTTTCATCCCACCATCTCGGAAAGAGTATTTTTAATCTTCAATATCTGAATGGAAAAGCCGTTTTTATTCTCTAGAGGATAAAGTAAATTGAATTTAGAACATCGTGTGCACTAAGTTTGTGAATTAAAAAAAACATTAAACCTATTTACTGCTACCTCTATGGTGCCGAATATATCATACAACTTTTTTTTAATTTGTTAAAAACTCAGACTCGGAAACTTCTTGGTGTTCTTTTTTCAATTTGCTTTGTACGCGGTTCTTTACGCGGCATTTTTTCACGTCATTGTTAAACCTTATATTAAAAACAAGAAACATGAAAACAAGTGAAACTGAAATAAAAGTATCTTGTGAATGTAAATGTTTTTTTTTTGCATTTAGTCATTTCCTCGCTGAGGTGGGATGAAAAGTTACGTGTTGCACTCGATTGCAAAGATTTTTCACCTCGTGCTCTTTTGATTCCCTCGCTAACGCTCAGGATTCTAATGTTTGAATCACTCGCTGCACTCGTGATTCAATTTTAGAATCCTTCGCTTGCTCGGTCATCAAAATTGAGCACGCGGTTAAAAAGCAACTTTGCAATCTTGTATAACAAATAACTATTACGCTGCAAGCCAGCGGTATTACGTCACTGTGAAGTCTACCCTCACAGTCGAAAGAAATACTATTGCAAGTATTTTTTTTTATTTTTTTTTCTAGTAAAAATTTTATCCTATATTTATATAGTATTGTGAATGCAAAATTTCAACAATAAAGGTAATTGTATAAAGTTCAAAATATGGTGGGATATACAGGGCCCTACCCTTTTGCCCGTTAAAGGGTTAACCCCCAGGTTGGACGCAGGGTGTTTCGGATTTTCAATGCCTACTATCCCCTTGTCTGTCACGAAGACTCTTAAATGTTACTAACAATTGAATTTCTATTGTTTCTGGCTTAGGGTAGCTGAGCTCTTCCCTGTGATCACCAACCCGCATTGGGCAAGCGGGGTAGCCAATACACATGTGGCGATGACTTGATTCAATGATGGTAGGCCTTTGCTCAGCCGAGAGCGTCGCCAGCCGATGGCCCAGCAAACCTATATAAATGAAGGAGGCGATTGTAATAAGAACGGTATAAAGACCCAATGTGTTAACTTCACGACCTCTTCACTGTACATAGAGGCGTGTCTAAGATTTCAGAGTACGGCAACAATATTTTTATGTGATCTTTAACAGTTAATTACGTATTTTTTAATCTTTAGGGGGGCAGCAGCCCCTACTGTTGGCGATCGCAGTATGACGGTGGTAATCTCAGAGGATGCTGCTGCCCATCCTCTGGGTTGATCCCTCAGTCGCCTTCCACAACTCCCACGCGGGAATATAGGGGGTGGTAGCATTCATTCACCGCTACCGACATGGTTAATTATATAAAGTAGTATACCTACATACTAAACATTCACGCATCTATCACATAATGAACGTTAAACTTAACTATAATTGATGGTCCAATTTCGCTGGAGACTCTTCAGTGGGCCCACTTAATGTCAAACGAAGGTACCCGCAGATAAGAACTTAATTACAGTCGTTTATCATTTTCTTTCGCTTTGTCTCCAAGTTTCGGGGCACCTTAAGATGTTTATATTAAACGAGCGGTTACGGTCATTTATTATTTGAATGTAATAAATAAATGGCATAACGGAGAGAGGTCTTTGCCCACTAGAGGGTTGAGAAAGGTTATAAATGATGATGGTCCAAAGGATTAGTAGGAGACCAGACAATGACCCAGAGCGCAGAAGTAGTCCTCTTCCTTAGTCCACGTTTCATCAAATTACAACTGCACATGTGCTCAGCGTGATAGGTGGTGAGCCCATCGACGCTCTATGCTGTTGATGTATGTGCAGTGTTTAGTCCGTTAGTCGCCTTTTACGACTACTACTACTTTTCTTTTAGTGAGCCTCTACATCACACGTCTCCTACAGCCACTAGAAACTAGTTCACGATATTGTTAAATATCACATAACAGTTAGTTTATGCATTTCGGTTTACCATACTTAGAGCATTCAAGCTCTAAGTTACCATACAATCTTCCAAGTCGAAATTTTTAAAAACCAATAAGCCATTTTTTTAAAAACTTGCATGTTGTAGTAAAATACAGGTATCTAAATAGTTTGTTGAAAATATTTTTAAAAAACGTTTGTTTGGCCGAGTTATTGCGATTTAAAGTTTAAAATCGCAATAACTCAGTTAAATAATCGTTTTATAAAAATGTTTTCAACAAACTATTTGGATCTCTATATTTTACTTCAGCATGCAGAGTTTCAACAAAATTGACTTAATGGTTTTTAAAAATTTCAACTTGGAAAGTATGGGAATCCGAAATGCGTAAAGTAGGTTCCGTTTGTCCATTCCCTGTAAAATGTTGCATCAAAACATCAAATACAATCGTACCTAGTTTAAACTAACTGCGTTAAGTATCAGTAGTAATATTATTCTGTGCTATCAGTGAGTAACGTGTAATCGTTTCCTCGTTTCAGGTCGCGGGGCCGCCCGTCACCATGGCAGCCGGCGCTAAAACAAACCCCTGAAATCAGCGGTGAGTACTGCAGAACCATGTTACCTACCAAGGAGTATGTAAATGTATATGGTAGACCCTTTGATTACAGAATAATATAAAAACTAGATACTTACACAAGGCAGCTTTGATACATACATACATATAATCACAACTATTATCCCCGAAGGGTTAGTCAGAGACAGGCAACAAGGACAGCAGAAGCAGTCCTCTACCACTTTTCACCAAATAGCGACTGCACATGTGGTCAGCGTGACAGGTGGTGAGTCCATCGCCTCTGTATGCTGTTAGAAGTATCAATCAATCAATCAATCAAATGTTTATTTGCTCAAATATGGTATAAACATTGTTCTTAAAATAATGTTAACCAGCATATTCTATCGTATAATCCTCCTCCTCCTTGCGTCGTATTCCTCAATGCTGAGGGTCGTGACCTCCCGGATATGCTACTTTCTAATCTGTATTCATATCCATGAGGTTTTCTTGGGAGAAAATAATCGTGGTGGGCTCCCACGCGTCCTTCCACGGCAGTATTTTAGAGAGGATTTAGTCTCTCTTGGTCACTGTAAGCCTAACATGAATAATCTGGGCATGGTGCTCCGCGGGTTAGTTAACCGCCGCCCGATACTCGGCGCTGACACTTTTACGGATGAATTTGTCTCCTCCATTCCAACCCTCCTCTTTTTTCATCCGGGCTTGGGACCGGCATTGGCAGAGTTTAGTTTCTATCGTATAATACAATGTGCAAATATTCAAAATTACAAATTATAATAAAATCATCGTCATTATCATCATCATCAGCCTATAAACGTCGCACTGCTGGGCACAGGCTCCCACGTGGCCCAATGCGGGTTGGTGGGTTTTAACGACTGCCATCTTACGACAGCAACCGGGACCAACGGCTTAACGTGCCTTCCGAAGCACGGAGGAGCTCGAGATGTTTTAAATTTGGTCACCCATCCACCGACCCGGCATTGCGAAAGTGGCTTAGCAAGCAAGATCGCAAGCCGAACGCGCTAACCGCTGCGCTATCGAGCTCCTCAATATTTTTTTTTTTCAATTAATAGAATCATAGTCAACGTTAATACAATTAAAATAAAACATGTCAAATAATATCATTTAAGTAATCGTTAATGGTATAGTACATTTTGTTCATTAAAAATTGAAATAGTTAGGATTACAATTTCTAAAATGTCAGTATTTTTATATCACCAGGCAATTTATTGAAAATTCGAATAGACATGCAATGTGTATGTGCAGTCTTTAGTCCGTCAGTCGCTTTTTACGACACCCAAGGGAGGAGAGAGGGTGGTGGTATTCTTTCACCGCTACGCAACACGATTATTGAACTGACCATTGTTATTGTGCTCGGCAAAAGGTGGGGCTGGTTTTAAGTCCGCCTGGATAGCTAGTAGTTACCACCAACATGTTAGGTAGCATCGTTGTGTTCCGACAGCTAACACTGTGTTTCACAACTGCAAGTAAATGAAAACTGGCTAATGAAATTCATAAACCTCGGAAAACATACGAGCTTAAGATTTACAAAATAATTCTCATAACAAGTTAAGTAGAAAAAGTCGTTGTTCTGTCAAATCAATTAATTACAATCATTAATATCGCACAAGAGAAAACTTGTCAATTGATTTAGAATTGAAATTGTAATGAGTACAGAATCCATAATCGGCGATCATCAGTCAAATGAATTGGATGCCTTAATAGCTGTTTATGATTGCTATAAATTGACATTTGGCGCGATATGTAGGGTAAAGCCTCCGAAGGACGCGCTCAGAAGCAAGGCCTCTCTGTGTACCGAAAAGTAGGTACGCTGTACTAAAGGGTCTTCCAATAGGCACGTCCGAACTTTGACAGTTGGTAGCGGCCATCTTGTTGAAGCTACATCTGTCAAATTGGTTTTCATTTATTCATTCTGTTTTGCCTAATCATCATGGATAGCTATAGCATTCAACAACACGTGCAAATGATAAAATTGTTTTATCAAAATGAGTGTTCTGTTCGGGCAACGAGAATCCGAGGCAGTCGATTTGGCGGACTGCCTCGGATTCTCCTGCACACTCTCACGGACAGCGGCGATGTTTTCGGCAGACCTTGCGTTTCGTTGACGTACGGGTGTTGATCGATCATTTACCGAACCAGTGGACTCAAATTTATCCACCACACGACGAATAGTCCTCTCGGTAAGACGATTATGGCGACCGTAAAATGGGCGAAGCGCGCGGTGCGTTGCCCGAACAGAACACTCATTTTGATGAAACAATTTTATCATTTGCACGTGTTGTTGAATGCTATAGCTATCCATGATGATTTGGCAAAACAGAATGAATAAATGACAACCAATTTGACAGATGTAGCTTCAACAAGATGGCCGCTACCAACTGTCAAAGTTCGGACGTGCCTATTGGAAGACCCTTTAGTAGCCTGTCAGTTTTCAGCCTGTGACTTTTTTTATCCACTACTGGTAATCACTTGGCCTTCATCTCACCTGATGGTAAGTGACTTAATTTGTGCATGGAATTGGAAGTGCCTAGAATTGGAGGTCCCGATTTCAATTCCCAGGTTTGACAAACTGAGTTTCGCATTTTTCGATGCATAGCCCAGTTCGTTATCACCAACTCATATGATTGGCAAACGTGGTAATTAAGGCAATACACATAAATTATAGATAAATTTGCCCAGCTATAGGACAGTATATACAGGGTGGTCAATCCAAATGGGTCAGTGGGGAGAACACTAGGTCAATATCTCTGTTAAAAATGTTATAAATCCTGCAAGTCTATTCGTTGTTATTGTTGATGGTATGAATAATAAAATAAGTCTTAGGGAACACATTTTTTAAGGAATCTTGTTTAAATATTTGAAGAAATCACAAAATAAGATATTTTTTTTAAGGTGAATAGTAAAAATGTGAGCCATTTTCCTAGATATTTTTTTAAGGTGAATATTTAAAAGTGTAAGCCATTTTTCTTTAATGCATTTTTTTAATCTATTGTTAATTCCATGGATGTGTGTCTGCACTATACGGTGCAGGTATTAGCAGACGCCAATACTATACCGTCACTACTCTTTGGTAGGCGTACGTACACCTTGGTGATTTTTCTGTGGTTTTACCCTACGCCGCGTTTGAATGTGGATAATTCACTGGTTAATGACCATTAAAATTGTTACGAAACTTTCGCTGGTTATAATATAACACGAGCATGCAGTACGTATCGTAAAATACATAATAGTAGCTTAAATAATAAAATGTTCCTTCTCTTGAGCATTCGTTAGCCCGACCTCTATCGTAGTTCACTAACTAATAAATAACTAGATAATAAATTTTACAACTTTTACACCAATCAACGAAACAAGCAAGGTGACTGAAAAAACAATGAATTACCTATAAGTTTAAGCCATTTGTGTCGCTAGGGGAGAGACACTTGCCCTCCATTTTTGTCTCGTACCAGGATACGTTTGTTTACACAGAATTCTATCACCACAGCTTATATTTCGTTTCGACGCGATTCTGTTTCGGCGTGCAGTGGTACTGGGGGTAGCGATGCGCATTTAGTCTGGCACAGACTATAGCTCGTTAGATTAGTTGTTAAGTTTTAACTACAAGTTAGTAACTGTTTTTTTATTATTATTAGTATTGACCTCAATAAGTGCCTGTAAAGGTTAACATTGAATAAATAATTTGACTTTGACTTTGAATAATTGATAAATATACATAATTACTGCATTTTATTGTTTTTTTTTATTCCACATGGGTTGATAGACATGCCAACGCCATCGTGCATTTTTATTCTTGACGTAATATTCTACGTTATAAATGGATCAAAAATCAAATAAAATCTTTTTCTAATTGGCTATTCTCCCATGTGCCTTAAAGTAGAACAGAAAATAATGTGTGACACCTTGTTCCATGAGTGGCTTCCCGACTTGAAAAATTCTTTCGCAATAAAAATCACAAACTTTTCTTTTTTGTTTTCGGTGGTTTTTAAGAGTTCAGTTGCGTCCTCGTCCCACATACTGGTTGGTTGTTTGAACAGATGTACCAACGGCATTGCTAGGACGTATCCACCTCGGTATGTGGGCCGGAACAGGATCGAGCTATTGTGTCCATTGATCATTTGTGTGCACAACTGGTACTGGTGACCGATATATTGAAATAGAAGGTTGGTGACAGCATACTCACGTTTCTATCCAATATTAGTTACCTAACTTGTGAACTGTAAGCAACTTATGATAAATCCAAAACTGACAGAAAATTATTCATATATTTTTTATTCCATCTATTTTGATAACCGTGAAAGATAAGATAAGCGGTGAAAGAATACTACCACCCTCTCCCTTCCATTGGGTGGCGTAAAAGGCGACTAACGGACTAAAGACTGCACATACATCCAACAGCATAAAGCGGCGATGGACTTACCACCTGTCATGCTGAGCACACGTGTAGGAAGTCGTTATTTGGTAAAAAGTGGACTATGGTAGAGACTGATTTTGCTGTCCTCATTGTCTAGTCTCTGACTAACCCTTCGGGGATAATGATCGTGATTATTATGTATACGTTTTGATGGAAAATAAAGTAAATATATGTCGACCATTGTACCTCGTAGCAGACCTGAACACGGTCCTACTGCTGAGGCAAAGGCCTACATTATAAAAATTAAGTCTTCCCTACAACTGGCAGGTATTTGCGTGGCGATTAACACGTTTGTGATTGATCACACACCCAATGCATTAAAAATTAATAATGGTAGAATACAAAACATAACCAGAAAGTTTCCTGTTTAAATCTAAATAGCCTTCTAATGGGCTCTCGTCGTTCATCTAAACTCACGTTAGTCTATTAATTCATCAGTATTCCACTCTCATTAATTCTTATTTCAACAATCCGCTAACGAACTCTCACATTATTCCAACCAATTATAATACGCTTGGCGCTGCTCAAATAAATAATTAAGAGACTTTTAACTTGCAAAAGCAATTACGGGGACTTATTTGGTTTTAAATCGCGCTGGGTAGGAGGCCATAAATTCAGGGCATTTCCATTAAATTTGCGTCGCCTTCTAAGTCCCTCAAGGAAGAGCACCTGGAACCAACCTTCTTTATGTAGTAACAGTAGCCTGTTTTACGGAGGCGGCTCTTGCAAGTTGTTACGCTCTGGATTTTTAATGAGTTTTTAAATCTACCAGCAGTTTTAGCTGACACTTTTTATGGCTACCGATGTTCCTGTTTTTCTTGCGCTTACTCCATGTCAAAGTTTCTGAGCTAAGTGTAGTCTAGTTCAGAAAAAGTATGAAAAAAATGTTCGTTCAAAGTTTCTGCGCTAAGTAAAGTCTAGTTCTAAACTATGTACGCAATTTTAAGAGCGTCGCCTCATTCGAACATGCGCCTTCTGGCAATATCGATTCAAATAGCGTACAATGGATTAAGAATAATTACAGCTTTTAGGGTGTAGCTGTCCTGCTGTTAGACTACCCGGTCTCAAAACCGTAGGTTCTGGGTGCGATTCCAAACGTGCATATAATTTGTACTCAGTTTGGTTAGTAGTTGTACTCGTAGATCTGGTTTTCATATGTTTTGGTCGATTTTATTTGTTGTTGTTAGTGAAGTTTTGAATACATAGACAAGTATTATTTCCACCTTTGAATTAACAGTTACACAACTTCTATTGTCGACCACATCCATCTGCAGCGCCATTATGCGTCCGACAACAAATGATGAAAGCAATAATCCGTGATACTATTACCTGCCCTATAATTATAATGTAACACACAATCACATTAGCCATGCAATTTTGACTTTTACGGCTATACGAACAGAGTGGTGCGTGCCTACAGTCGTGAATAATGATCACAATGATATAGTACGAGTTTCGTCACCGCACAGTATGACCGCAGTGAGACCTAGTTCACATACTCTGTGAAAAGACTCCGATTCGTATTTTTTATGGTTGCGTATACAATGTGGTGCTGGATGGCGCGTTAAAGCGATCTTGCGAGTTAAGCAAATTTCGCAATGGAGGGACACCGGATGGGAGATCGAAAAAAAGCTTTAGACAAATTATTAATAGAGTCACCTGATGGAGCAAAACCAGAGGATACGCAGATGCATTGCCAATTGCGGTGGTGGCATGTGCGTTGGGTCGTTACGTTCCCTAAAACATGGTTGAGCGAAGCGATGGCTGATTCACATGTCATACTCGTGAACGGGTGCCGCCTGTGGAGGCTGGTCTGCTCTTGCCTTCGATCAACAATACCAACTAGATAACGCGTCACGTACAAAAACAAAGCTAAATTCTGTCCTCGTGAATAAATACTTTTTCAAAGCAATAAATTACTCCTGTCACATAAAAAAGAAAAGACGTAAATAACATTTAGTGGTGAAATCCACCCTAAGTGGCAACAAATAAAGTCTTTTTCCTGTTATGCCTTGCGAGAAAATAAAAGCTCAACTTCTCAAGTGCGCTCTTATTTACCGAGACACATTTTTAGCGCCGACCTGACATCTAGTTGTATCGTTGATCGAAGGCTCTTACAATCATATTTTTATTGGTAGTATTTAATAGTCTTTCTTTCTCTTTTTTTCAAAGATACTGTTTAGTTTATTTTAAATTGAGGAATACCTGTTTTTGACGTGACAACGTCTTATAAATTGGTTTGCCGGGTGACACTTCAAGAAACTGCGTTACGCTCCGCTCACGTTATGCGCTCACAATGAGAGCGAGTGAGAGGCACGCGTCCCTTCCACTCGGGCATGGTTAGCCCGCCTAAGAGCGAGAGAGACAGACATAAAAAGTGAAAGGCACGCGTCCCTTCCATATTATTTCATCCTTCTTCCTACTATACGAATGAATATTCACATTAAAATTATTTTACCACTCAAAGTCGTTGTCACGTAAAACTTTCGCCCGTATACCGACTTTACAGGCAACCAATTTTTTTTTTATTAGATATTCTTTACTAAATGTTTTTTTTATCTTGTAAGTAATGGAAAATGTTCTTCTATGATAGGGAGGGCATTTTCCAATTTGTATTGACGCTGTAAAAGAAAGGTAGAAAAGAAATGCCCTTGCTAAGTTTCTTGCCGGTTCTTCTCAGTATGTACAATAAGGCTCCCGCCCCATAGTTAGACTTACGAACCGTTGGCATAGTCTCATTCATACGTGCTCAATTGTTGTAGCCTAAATGGAATAAATAATTAGGAATTTTGAATTTTTGACATTTAAGAAAGAAATAGGCTCGTTTCTTAAAGATCCCTAACTGAGTCGTAACGGTCCGGAAATACTTTTACGGAGAGCTGGTTTCACAGCACACTGTAGTCTTCGCCTGTTAGTCACGGTTACTTTCGTAACTTTCCCAATAGCACCCAATAGTCATAATAGCCCATAACGCCTTTTTTCCCAATTTCGCCGTGTGCTATTGTTCATCCCTATCATCAATCATCATCATCATCATCATCAGCCTATAAACGTCCCACTGCTGGGCACAGGCCTCCCACGTGAACAATAGCACGTGGGGATATTGGGTCATAACCCACCACGCTGGCCCAGTGCGGGTTGGTGGGTTTTAACGGCTGCCATTTTACGACAACAACCGGGACCAACGGCTTAACGTGCCTTCAGAAGCACGGACGAGCTCGAGATGTTTTTAAATTTGGTCACCCATCCAGCGACCCGGCATTGCGAAAGTTGCTTAGCGGGCAAGATCGCAAGCCGAACGCGCTAGCCGCTGCGCCATCGAGCTCCTCAGTAAATATATGTCGTCAATCAAACCAATCTAATATGTAACGCTTGTTCAATCTTGATCTTGACTCTATTCCGCACACTGCTTAGTCCCAAGTAAAACTTTTCTAGATTTACTACCCATATTTTTTTCTTTTATAAATGTTTCATAACTAAATGTTACTCGTTGTTTGCATGTTCACCGTATGATTTGGTAACGACTAACGACACATATCTAGTCGTACTATTGTAAAAAACGTGAAATTACTTGTGCCCATTCTTCAGGCAAAAAATAAGATAATACGACAAAAAAGCACTTTAAAAAAACTTAATTTGTATTAAAGGACTTTTCACTTTGACTTTGACTTCGTCTAACAAGACCACAGACGCAGCAAAAAGGAACGTATCTAAAGTATCAGTTGCCTTTTAAATATATTCCAATATTCTATAATGATCTCTCTAACGGGGGGGGGGGGTTACGTGTCGTCTCGCACATTTGTTTTTGCACTGGCAACCCTCGGGTGTGAGGAGCCTCGCTCGATCAATCATTTGCTTACGTGACCCGTTCCACTAAAATTGAGGATATATTAATAAATCTTTGCAGCCCCTGTGCCTACTGGTTAGACCTTCGTTCTCATACTCTTGTGTCTGATTCGATTCCCTGAGCTGGGTATACATTGTTACCGGAATGTGTAGGGATTTTTAGTCTGATTAGCTGTGGACGCTAAAGCATACGTTTTTTAAACTTTATCGTACATTACAATTTACGTACAAACGAATACTCACGACTTCCCGACTCACGAATCCCCAAAGAGTTAGTCAGAGACTATTTGGCAATGGGGACCCCAAAAGCAGTCCACTCACATCTTCACACACAGCAGCACATGTCCAGTTGTCACCAAATGACACCTGGACATAAGCTGCTGTACTGTTTGTTGGATGTATAGTGCAGTCTTTAGTCCGTTAGTCTCTTTTCACGACACCCAAAGGAAGAAATGGGTTGGTAGTATTATATTAATGAGCTGCCACCATACAACAAACTTTCTCGTTAAACTACTTTCGTTATGTCTGGGACGCACTGAATGGGGTGACCAACTTAGGAACACTGCTTCGGAAGGCACGTAAATCCGTTGGTCCCGGTTGTTGTCGTAAGATGGCAGTCGTTATAACCCTCTAACCCGCATTGGGCCAGCGTGGTGGGTTATAGCCCAATCTCTCCATGCCCTGTTGTTCATGTGGGAAGGCCTGCAGCCTAGCAGTGATGTCGGTGATCCTTTGTAGTAATAGGGTTCTTAAGAAATCTTAGGGAAGGTTTAAAATCGTTTTACTGCTGTTGTAAGTGATTAAGGTTGTAGTTGCGATTACCCAATTGCAATTGTGCCATTAATGTAGTCATAAAGTCATTACTCTTTTAACCTTAGACAACTTTGTGCGGCGCCTCAGTAGATACAAGGTCGGCTCTCTAGGGTTTACATAGTCGGTATATTAATAATTCAAGTACTTGGTAACGCTATACTTCTTTTACTTGATTGAAAGTACTAAAACATGAAGATATGATCTTTCATGTAAAGATTCTTACTACTTAGGGCCGAGTTCTCAATCGTCTAATTAATTCGTTCGTTAAAGTATTAGTTATACAACCACTTTGAAAAGGTACGTACTGTCATATTTGGTATATTTTTTCAGGTGACATTTTAGGTTGATCACGTGATACTTTATCAGACGGATAAGTTTTATCCGAGGATTGTAAAATCGGCCCTTAAGGTGGATTCGACCAAACTGGAATAAGGTCTTATACCTAGATTAAACGCCAAATTTGTATAGACTAATCTCGGAGTAAGTCTTATTCCAGTTTGGTCGAATAAAAGTCCTTTATCAAGATATCTTGACGATTCCCAAATCCCAATGTATACTAGAAAACAAGAAGCTGCAGAAGGCATTCCTGGTTCAAAACCTACGCAAAGCTACTATGGCTGCAGCACCCGTATCTTTGCCGGGAATCGAATCCACAACCTTTATTTCAATTCGTTATACAACAAAGCGGATTTTCAATAAATGCTTATTTTGTATTTGTATAATAAAAGAGTTTTAATAGAATATACTTTATTTTCGGTTTGCGCGCTTGCATGATTTTTCAAATTTGAAAGTTGGCGATCTGCAACGCACCCAACCTTTTTGACCCCTCGTATTACATTGTATTTTACCTTTAATATTTTACACTGTATTCTAAATACTTAAATAGTATAGGTACTTACTTTAAAACTAAAAGATATACTCTCGTAATAGTTCAGTGTGATGTTATGTATAAATGAGACTATAACATTATTGAACCATCTTCTACTGTTATGTTACGTTTGTTGATGGTTAAGGCTTTCAGTTAACGGCATCCTCAATCGACGTTCCGTCTTCATGATTCTCCTGCAAGTACCATCATAAACGTCCATAATATAAAGCTTTTGTGTGTCCTGCCCAAGAACCTCATCATCAATTATGATCAGCCCAACTAATGCTTCATAGTGCGGTGTGAAAACGTTACGATATCTTGCGTCTCCTTCTTTTGTAGGGTGTTTTAGCTCTGTCCTATTCTGGCGCAGCATCCTTATCGATCCGGTGTATGGCCTTGACCTTACCCGTGCCTGTAAACAGTGCGGTGACCTTGTATTATGAGATGTGCTTATAGTTTATCGCTCGTTTTCAGGGGCATCTTTAATTAGTGAATGGGTGACGGCGTAACGCATTCTCATTATTTCTCATGCGTTTGGTGCGAGGTTGTTTTGGGTTGGAATTCTGCTTGTTTTGTCGACTTCAAACGAAATAGGGAGTGTATTTATATAGTTCGGTGGATTCGATATTCTTCCTCTATTGCTGTTCTAGCGTAACTGATGAACGATACAAAGATTTTGTAATGATACCACTGACCTTTACAGCTGTGTGGTGCCGGCTAATTAATGAAATACTACCAACCCGTCTCTACCCTTCATCATCATCATCATCATCAGCCTATAAACGTCCCACTGCTGGGCACAGGTCTCCCACTCTTCTTCACACAGGGCCACAACCCAAAACGCTGGCCCAATGCGGGTTTGTGGGTGGGTAACGACTGCCATCTTACGACAACATCCAGGACCAACAGCTTAACGGGCAAGATCGCAAACCGAACGCGTTAACCTCTGCGCCATCGAGCTCCTCTACCCTTGGGCACAGTATAAATATAAGCTAAAGCAGTACAAAAACTAGGCCTTTTTCTTGTTATAAATACCTACGCACCAATTGAGCGTTAGGGTTGTCCTCTTATTTTTGTAAAATTGAAAAGTTTTTGTTTAGTTAGCGCTGTATCTCAGGCTTTATTTTGAGAAAACTAGCAAAGCATTACGGTTGTCATTTTTAATTTTTATAAAATTAAAGACTCGCTACCTGGGGTATTCCTCGAAGCGCACCCATTTTGAAGCGCACCCAGACCAAGCGCACCTAAACTATTCTTTCAATTATATTTTTATTCCTTGAAGCGCACCAGCAGATAAAATGAGAAAAGAGATGTAGTAACTAACAGAAAATATCGATAACGAATAACGTACTTACGTTTATTTTTAGAGTATCTACCTCTTTTCATTTATGTCACCCTGGTACTTTTAGCACAGAATAAGTAATAGTACTACCGTACTTTTAGTTCAAAACAACTGTCATGATTCAATTTGTTATTGACATAATTAGTAAGTTGCAGCACCTAGTCCTAATCGTTTATTTCTTTTTTCCTGATAGTTAAGGGTAAGTAAGATCGCTAAGGCGCCTATCTACCTCTTTTCATTTATGTCTCCCTGGTACTTTTAGATCAATATGACTGTCATGATTCAATTTATTATTGACGTAGTAAGTTGCAGAAGCACCTAGTCCTAGTTTCTATCAACATCCATATTACGAATCTATAAAGCTCCTCTCTATTTTTTACCGTAGGTGCGCTTCGAGGAATAAAAATATAATATTTTAATTACCTATTCTGAAGCGCACTCAACGGGTGCGCTTGGAGGAATAGTTTAGGTGCGCTTGGTCTGGTGTGCTTCAAAATGGGTGCGCTTCGAGGAATACCCCCGCTACCTATCCCGCTAAGCACATGTGCAGTTGTTATTTACATCTTAACAGCGAGTGGCGTATGCTCGCTACATATCCCGCTGAGCACATGTGCAGTTGTTATTTAGTGAAACGTGGACTGTGTAAGGGAACTGTTCTTGCGGTCCTCATTGCCTAGTCTCTGACTAACCCTAGGGGATATCAGTCGTGAGTGTATATAAGTATGGATGAATTTGAAATCGATTGTCATGGTTAGGGTTGCCACCTTTTTTTAAGACGAATAAAGTATTTATTCATTTTGTTAGAACGAAGCATAAAAAAAGAGTATTTATTTATTTGTCTTTAATAACGTATTTTTTGTTGCTTTTTGCGACATTTAATAAATATTTGTCTTTAACGTAAATAGAGTATTTAAGCGTACTTTATTGGTGTCGTAGATTATAAAGTTCGTCTACATGAAAAAGATTACGGGTGGCAACCCTAGTCATAGTTAACATTATTAAATATTAATTTTGTAATCCCCACTGCTGGGCGTTGGGATGTGGGGTTATTTTTGTACCACCTTGGCCTAATTGGACTGCTGTATGGCATTAACCGGAAACAACGGCTTAAATGAGCCTTCCGAAACAGATTGTTAGGAACATAAAGGATTACAGCAGCTAATAAAACTTTCCTATACTTTCCTACACTCACACCAATTATCTAGCCCAAGAGAAGCTTCGTTATGAAACTCGTTAAATGGTTACTAGCAAACGAATAAACATACTTAGATACATACTTATTATACATAGAAAACACCCAGACTCAACACAATTCAAAAAAACAATAATTTCTAAATTGACCTGCCTTGGATCGAACCCGGGACCTCAGAGATGGCGACACCATGAAAACCGGTGTACAAACCACTCGACCAAGGAGGTCGTCACGTCAAGCTCAAGAAACAAAAATTTAAACGTTTCATACCAATAGCCGTTATATAAAAAATAATCCATTATTAAAACAATGAGTAGGTAAATAAACAAGACAATAAGAATACCAAATAAATTTGAGTCCTCAAATCAAAAAGTGGAGGCAAAGCAAATATCAGACGTCGGGCCCACGGTTGTTTTTGCTCCGTGGTCGGGCCTAATCCGATTTGGAGAGTCATCTGTTTTTAATGAGCCCAATCAATCTTTACCAATTGCTGTTATAATAATTTCAAGTCATCGGGACTTTCTAAAATACGTACGTAACAGACAGACAGTACACGTACTATATTACGTTAATAAAAATGTTGCTGAGTTAACGTCTGTATGATGTTTGTATGAATCCTGCAATTCACGTTTACGTAAGGAAACATTTTATAATTTGTATAGTCAGATCACAGTGGCGTAAGTTTGAGGATCCGTCAAGTAAAAAAACTGTAGTACAGTCACGAGTACAAATATATAAACACTTTGACTTTTATTCCATTGTATTAAGAGTTACAATTGTTAACATGTTTTTGCTCTTGACTATACCTGTTAAGTAGTCGTTATTTTTCTTAATAACTTATTAAACTGACCAGTAATTTTTTAATAACCTACTTAACGAGGCGATAGTCGGCTCTTTTAGGTTCAGTTCGGCAGTTCGTGGAAGTTGCTCAAATGCGAGGAAAAGATAAAGGCAATCAATAGGGTCATACTTAGTTAGTGGTATTTTAATTGGTTAAACCTTATCCAAAAGGTTATCAAAATGAATGAGTGACCTTGTTGTAAGTAACCTTTTCAAAGGGGATCCTTTAAACAGGCTAAGTTTCAAAAGGAGTTTTCCGGTCCTTGCTACGAAATAATACATACATAGGTACATACATATAATCACGACTATTATCCCCGAAGGGTTAGTCAGAGACTAGGCAATGAGGACAGCAAAAGCAGTTCTTTGCTATAGTCCACTTTTCAACAAATAGCGACTGCACATGTGCTTAGCGAGACAGGTGGTGAACCCTTCGCCGCTCTATGCTGTTGGATGTACGTGCAGTCTTTAGTTCGTAAGTCGCCTTTTACGACACCCAAGAGAAGAGGGGGTGGTAGTATTCTTTCACTAATCACAACAGATATTGTGTCTTTCACCGTATTTATTTATTTATATCAGGCAACAATGGCATAGCTAATGGCCCATAGATACATAACAAATACCATACAGAATAACATACATGCAATGATTAATTACCTTATATTATTATTATTATTATTTCAGCCATGGTCGTCGCACTGCAGGGCAAAGGCCTCTCTTCCCTTTTCCAATCTTCGCGATTAAGGGCTCTTGATGGCCAATCTTTGCAGTAGGAGTCTAGCTCGTCCCGCCATCTCCTTCTGGGCCTGCCGCGTCGTCTCCTGGCATCGCGTGGCGTCCACATAGTCGTGGTTTTCGCCCACATCTCGTCCGACATGCGACAGATGTGTCCGGCCCAGTTCCACTTCAGACTAGCGGCCTTTTGTCCAACATCAGCGATTTGTGTTTTGGAGCGCAGTATTGTGTTTTTGACGCGGTCTGACAATCTGACTCTAACTAATTACCTTACATTATACAAAAATAAAATTTTAACGATTTTGCACGTAAACACGGCGACGACCGACGGACATGTGTCCGGTAGCCGACCACGGAACCGCCGGAACATGACACCCTTCGGCCAAAATTCCTCTTTCATGAGGGTCGACAGATGATCGGTACTCCCACCACAAATGAAATAAAATACACATTGTGGCGAGACTCCAACCGCTCGACGCGACCCTCAGATTTAGCCTCCACCACCTGTTTGCGATGCAACATTAATATTTTTATTACCTACTAGCTGACCCGACAGACGTTGTCCTGTATAAATTATGAATATTGAAAAAAAAATTAAAATAAGTGTTTTGAGTATTTAATTTTTTTCTTTCATAAGAACCTTCTCCCGACAATAACAAACACAACAAAAAAAGAATTAGCGAAATCTTTCCAGCCGTTCAAAAGTTGTTTTTTTTTTATTTTTTCTTTCATAAGAACCTTCTCCTGACAATAACAAACACAACAAAAAAGAATTAGCGAAATCGGTCTAGCCGTTCACGCGTGATGGCGTGACCAAGGGAAATAGGGATTCATTTATATATATATATATATATATATATATATATATATATATATATATCCCACAAGCAAACTTCCGTCCACTGAAGGCGAAATTACATTTAAAATGGCGTCCACCGCTATTTGACGTCCGCATACCGGACGCCACTTTTTTAATCGATGACACTTGGCGCCTCTAAGATCAAGCTAGCCGTAGAACAAAAATCGATGGAAGCCAAAAATTTATTGTAATGGCTGCAAATAAATACTGGATAGTTCCCAAAAAAATCTCAGCAGAGGTGCGGCGCTACTGTCGTGCGTATATCCACAGCCGTATTAAACGCGCTTCTTTTCTGACGTATTCATATAAATTTGGCGTCCGCTAATTTCGCGATTAGCTAATCGATAGCTAATCGCGACGTTGCCAGCTTACTCAATGTTTGGTGCCTACTAAAATACAATATCACACTAATATTATAAAGGCGAAAGTTTGTGAGTGTGTATGTTTGTTACTTCTTCACGTAAAAACTACTAAATGGATTTGAATGAAATTCGGCATACAGATAGTTTATAACCTGGATTAACAAATAGGATACTTTTTATCCCGATATTCCCACGGGAACGGGAACCACGCGGGTAAAACCGCGAGCGGCCGCTAGTAATTATCATAAATCGTAATCTATTATACTACTTATTAAAAAATGTATTGTCATAAATGACTTTTTTTTTAAACAGGTGACATTTTAGCTTGATTGCGTAATGCTTTATCAGAAGAATAAGTTTTATCCAATGATTGAATAATCAGCCATAAAACTAATTAATAATTAATAAAAAATGTAAATGTACAGACGCCTGCAACCTATCCAAAATTGTAAAATTTCTTTAATACATTTTTAACCATATATTTAAGGCATAAAGTTCAAAGTCTATTGAAGAAAATTGGAGATTTTGTGGTAGGTAGGTTGATGTGCTGGCGTGTGTACATGTTCTTTCATCATCCCACCTGTCGCATATTGTGTTCAGAATGCTCTAAGAGCTGGCGCAAACTGTGAAATAGCAATATACGGGCGCCAGATAACAATATAATAACTCCTCAACAAAAGGCCTACGCCTTTCAACTATAAAGACAATTAAGTTAGGAAGCCACTATCCGAGGCGCAATATGAATTCGTATATCGGATTGTCCGACTTGTCACATATTATGCTCAGGATGTTGTTAGAGCTGGCGTGAAATGTCAAATAGCAATATCCGATATACGGACGCCAGTCATCAATATACGGACGCCAGATGTCAATATACGGACGCCAGATGTCAATATACGGATGCCAGTTATCAATATACGGACGCCAGATAACAATAGACAGACGCACGGTAAAAAAGGGCCTAGGCCTTTCAAACTATAAGGATAATTAAGTTAGGAAGCCAGAACCCAAGGCATTTACGCAATATGAATACGTAAATCGGACTGTCCGACTAGTTTTTTTTTTCTGTAAATGGGTTTGCTCTTGATCCCAATCAAGCCGATTCACGATGGAGCGAGCTAACCCAGAAGGTGTCTATTCACTCTTGCTTTGAAGATACTTAAGATAAGTACTCGGAAACACAGACGCAGGGAGGGAGTTCAACTCCTTTTCTGTGCACAGTATAAACGATGTTGAGTAGCGCTTTGTGCGACATTTAGAAATATCCTCCAAGAAAGGGTGGTAGCCCGCAGTGCGTCTGGATGTCCGATGGAAGAAAGGGGATGGCGGTATGAGCTCATGGAGTTCCAGGTCTGTAAAAGACCGACAGAAAGGCAACTTTGCGGCGGTGAGCTAGGGTGTGAAACTTGCTCTTCACCAGTTCTTTGTCGCCAATTAGCCTCTCAACTCTGCGTTGAATCGTGTCCAGTGCAGTTAGTTGGTATTTTTTTTTATATAATTCACCAACGCTTGTTTACACTGATACATTAAATTACTTAATTAAGTTTGTAATATTATTTAAGTGTAACAAACACTTACAGGTAAATACAATATGTTAGGACTCTTTCAAGTTTAGGATAATAATTTTTAAACAATAATAATCTAAAAAAGTAACAAGAAATACAAATATTCACGATAGATCGATTCGATCAGCGATAGATGTTCACTGTAGTAATCTTTGTTTTTCAAAAAATCACTAATTTCATAATTTTGAGACGCTTTACTGTCACTATCAATATACACAGATGCAAAGTACAAGTAGTATTTCGCTGAGCCGTCCCATAGGTGACTGCAGTATTCCATACAAGATCGGACTTCAGCTTTAAAGAGAGTTTAAAGCTATCCCGGCGTGAAATATCACTTGACCTTATTTAGGACGCCCAGCTTTTTGACTGCAGTTTGCATCCGAAAGGTATCTCTCTACGACAGTACTGTCATCTGCATACCCAACAATTCCTGGTATCAACAGGTCATTGATGTGCAACAGGAAAAGCGTCGCAGAGAGACCCCTGAGGAACTCCGGCATCAATAGCCACTGAGTCAGAGGACCAGCCATCGATGACTACTCTGATCGATCGTTCCGTCAGAAAATCAGCTATCCAACTACAAAAGTACATATAATAATATCTACAGCGGGGACACCATACGCAGGAAGCTTGCGCAGCAGACTTGCGTGCCAGACCCTTTCAAAAGCCTTCGAGATGTCCAGTGATACGGCAAGTGCTTCGCCGTGCATCTCGAGGGCCCCACCCCAGTAGTGCGTCACATAAACTAGAAGATCCCCAGTCGAAATCCCCGGCTTCCTCGGCGGAAGCCATATTGACAGTCACTGAGGAGGTCATTAACTTATAGGTACATACCTATAAGTTAATGACCTCCTCAGCTCCTCATACCAACTTACTGTTTAGAACTCTTTCCATGACCTTACAGAGTATGGAATTGATAGCGATCGGTCAGTAGTTGCATGGGTCAGCATGAGACTTCCCTTTTAGGGTACTGGCTGCACATTGCCAAGCTTCCAGCATTTCGGTACGGTTTTTGTCTTTTTTTCTCTTGTTACATAATTATGCTCAGGATGTTTGTTAGAGCTGGCATCAAAATGTCAAATAGCAATATACGGACGCCAGACATCAATATACGGACGCCACATGTCAATATACGGACGCCAGATAACAATATACAGACGCACGGTAGCTCCTCAACAAAGGGCCTAGGTATTTCAAACTATAAAGATAATTAAGTTAGGAAGCCAGAACCCGAGGCATTTACGCAATATGAATTTGTAAATAGGACTGTCCGACTTATCACATATTATGCTCAAGATGTTATTAGAGCTGGCGTGAAATGTCAAATAGCAATATACGGACGCCAGATATCCAATATACGGACGCCAGACATGAATATACGGATGCCAGATGCCAACAACGGACGCCAGATATCAATATACGGGCGTACGGTAGCTCCTCAGCTTAGGGCTTGGATAGTTAGTAGAACATCATCTTTAAAGGAAAAAGAGAATATAAGTACTTATTTAGGAAATCAGAACCCAAGGAATGCAAGCAGAACCACTTACCCAAAACTGTCAATTTTCTCGAATCGTTATTAACCCTTATAGCTAAATAATAAATTGTGTACTTCAGTGCAGCGGCTATTTATGATGGCCGCTGCACTTTTAATTAGATCGAGATCAAACCTTAAGGCATCACATTGATGAACCCAAAACTGATGTCAGTTTCTTTAATAAAGTTAAGAGCGTTATCGCATTTCAGTTTCCCATACAAATTTCCAAGTTTAAATTTTTAAAAACCATTAGGCCATTTTTGATGAAACTCTGCATTAATGTTTTTATATTTTAGCGTTTTATTAACGCTTAAATATACTTAAGTAAAATTTTAAACACTGAAAAAAGACGACAACCTCAGGCGGGAATCGAACCACGCACCTTCCGCATTCCGGGCGACTGCCTTAACCACTTGGCTACCGAGGTCTGGCTTTCAAACGTCGAAATTTGTCAGTGCTTGATGCTTATGTTTTTAGTGAACATTGCTTCATCAAATCTTAGAAGTTTTCACCTCTGAGATTCGAAAGAAATATTTTTACAAATATTTGAACATTCGGTTAAGATGAAGCTGCGTTTATAGATTAATGTTTTTATGTTTTAGCGTTTTATTAACACTTAAATATACTTAAGTAAAATTTTAAACATTGAAAAAAGACGACAACCTCAGGCGGGAATCGAACTACGCACCTTCCGCAAAAATTTTAATTAAGAAACTCGGCATGCTGAGGTAAAATATAGAGATCTAGATAGTTTGTTGAAAACATTTTTAAAAAACCTTTATTTAACTGAATTATTGCGATTTTAAATCTCAATAACTCAGCCAAATAAACGATTGGATCCCTGTGTTTTACTTTAGCATGCAAAGTTTCATAAAATATGGCTTAATGGTCTTTAAAAATTTCGACATGGAAGATTGTATGGGAAACCGAAATGTGTAAACCCTCTTAAATAAAAAAAAACTTTGGTTAACAATTTAAAAGACATCTGTCAAATTGGACCCAACATTAAAATATTCGGTGAAAGAAAGAGATAGATAGACGCATTGCTGGCAACGTCGCATTTACAAAATCAGGAGGACGTGAAAATGTCAGCGCTTTAAGTAAATGATAATCAGTATATCCAGGAAGCCAAAAATTTATCACCATGAAATGGAGTTCATAAATGTTTGGGCATGACTGCAAGAAGAATATTGCCACAATTAAAATAATCGCAAAATAAACTATCCTACGGAGAAAGGCATCAAAAAACTAAGAAACATTCGCAGAGAGATGATCTAAATTGTAAGCTGAACTGGAGGACGTCGTAATGATGCACAGCATGCATGACGCCAAATGCGTAGCTGGATGTAAATATATATATATATATATATATAGATTATACCTACACAACGGGGGAATTGATATTAAAGTACCTACCTAATTAAAGTAACGATAAGGCTATGCCTGTCCATTGGACGCGGAGAAGAGAGAAGTGAACCGGAGCTTAGATTCTATTGGTAGGCCTAGCATGCGCAACACGAGATATGTCGCGGACGAGAGACGACAAATCATTTAAAAATACCACAGTTTATGCAAAAACTACTATTAAGTCTATTTTTGACATATTATGTAGAGTTCTAAGCGCATCCATGTGTCTTTAGTGTCGTCGGTCGTCCGTTCTTATAGGTGAAGACTCGTAATTGGCCTTATTGTATTCATACATTAATTTATTTTTAAAAAATAGCTGTAAGTTTTCCAAAAATTGTAAAATAAAATAAAAATAAGATAGACATTAGAGATAAATGAATAAAACACGAGAAAACGGGTCGAGAAGAGTTCTCGTGTTGCGCATGCTAGGCCGGCAGACCCGCTCCCTCATCTCTCTCGTTTCCTATGGTTATTAGACAAACGTTCGCGTTGGCCTGGTGGCCCGATCTTCTGATTCGGTGTCGTCCATGCGGGACGGTCTGTGCCAAACAGTGGGATGTGTATACACTGATGTAATGTAATTAATAAAATAAAATAAAATAATAATAATAAAATATACTTTTATTGCACACATGAACATATAACAGAAAACATTTATACAGTGACAAAGTACAAAACAGGCGGCCTTATTGCTAACAAGCAATCTCTTCCAGGCAACTTGGGTGATAGAAATATAATAAAAAGAATATTGAAATGGGTGCAAGAATAAGGGAAATAAGAAATAAAATATCCGGACCCGGACCTGACCCTTGAACGAATCCAACGTGCGAGCACTCCTGTTTTGTGTACGCTCACACCAATTATCTAGAATATAATATAATAGACTAAAATGAGTATTCTTTTGAAATTCGTTAATATGGTAAGATAACGGATAAATATACATAAACATAGAAAAAACACTCAGACCCGAAATCAATTTACAAAAACAGTTTTTCTCTAAATTGACCCGACCGGGAACTGAACCCGGGACCTCAGAGATGGCGCGACCCGGCGTGCTAACCACTCGACCACAGAGGTTATAAATAATATGATATGATGGTGAACATCTCGGTGGTCGTCTGGCTATGCCTGCTTTTAGCTACAGAAACTATAGTAGTTATGCTCCTTTATACTCATATAACCATATACACGAAACACAACCTTTACGCAAAACACCTAACTAGGAAAAAACCGCTTACGCAAAACACCAACTAAGCATAACACCAACTTTGACTTACGCAAAATACCAACTAAGCATAACACCAACTTTTTTGTAGCCGACTGGAAGAACCAACTTTCCGTAGATACTTTAATTGGAATGTACGACAGCTGAGCTCATATGTAAATAACTGTGTAATGTGGTGTTCCAGGCGTGGGCGTGGGCGTGGGAGCGGGCGGATGTCGGGCGGCGGCGCGGGGCTCATGTCGTGCGTGCGCGAGGGCTCCCTGGAGCCGCCCTACCGACCGCCGCACCAGGACCCGCAGACACATGGTGAGGACCTCTTTTATACATACAGTCATACATCCCCTCTCCTTAATCACTAAGTTTTATTTGTACTGGCACCTCGAGATAAACCGTTAGGTTATGCAAGAAGTGTCAGACGTCCCTGCGCCAGTAAAACACTCGCGCAGGAGACCATCTGCGTTAGGTCTTGACGCTAAATCAGTGCCCGCCGAAGCGCGCTCTTCATTCGGTACTCATAAGACAAGTGTCTCGGGAGAGTTTCCCCGTGAACACGTGTAGTTCACTGCCTATTGTCCAGATAGGTAACCGGAGCTGTCAAGCTCGCTCACTTCTCGTTGCACGAAAGGCACAACTCGCAGTTGCCACTGCTCGGGTCGTCGACTCTAAAGTCGACTCCCAAGTGTCCACTTTGGTCGCGGAGTAGTAAGCACACTCACTTCTCAGAACCCATCCGGGCGCCTAGCCAGTTCCCACGTCCTACGCGACTGCCTGGACCGGAGACTACGGCATCTAGGGGGCCGCCTCTACTAGTTCTCCATACTAGTACCGGAGTTGTCAACACCAATGTCCAATGAGAACCACCGGATCAAGCTGCCAACTTTAAGGGAAACTCACGTTCCCCGCAGGACTTTTCGCTGCTGGCCCCACAGAGACCGCTGTGCGCGAGTTTTAAGTCCTGGCACACAATACCAGGACAAACGAACATTCCCAAATTCTACAGCTAACCACAAGCCACTACGAGTCCAACCCACGTCAGGATCCCGCCGTTGGCGCCGGTCAAGGCACAACCAGCGGGAGGCATGAACCGGAACCCCGTAGTACCCCTGAGAAACACAGCCGGACCCGTAGTTCCAGCTGCGATACCCTATCTATAGGGGTCAGTAGATAGGGCAGCCGGGGAAGTTCCCGGTCGACCACTTTTCGGCGATATTCGCTTGCACCCTATCTGCGCGTACGCTACTGTACGTACTTAGGGTTCCCACACACGGGCCACCGGCCACAACCACAAAAACGACGACACCGCATATTTCCTGTAGTTTTCATACTTTTAACCACTGAGGAACGGGCTATCTTATCTCTCAACTGGCGGAACACAACAATGCTATAAACATCGTTGTTATGGCGACAGACTTAGATAAGGTGGTTGTAGCTAGCCATTCAGACCTACCAAGCCCTACCACCAACCAAACCGAGTACACAAAGATGTAGCCCCGCTGGGAATCGAACCCAGGAACTCTCTCTGAGAGCGGGGGCTTAGCCGCTAGACCACAGGCTGTTTAAAAGCAGTTTTCACAGTTTTAGTTTGAATGTTGTTTAATATGGACTTGCCGCGCGCCGCCGCGCCGGTGGCCGCCACACGCCGTGACACGCCACACGCTTCTAGCTTCTCGTGGCGGTGTTTGTGGCTGTGGCCGGTGGCCCGCGTGCGGGGACCCTTCTGCGCGGTGGGGATGTAGCGCAAGCGAATATCGCTGAAACAGCACAATTGGAAAATGTTGAGAAAATGTTCGCGAGCAGGTTGCCTTATTTTTTCTACGAATCTCCTCATAACGCGATCTTGTAAAGAAACTGCGAACATAGAACTTGCCATTGCTCTTTCAGTAAATACTACACTCTTCCCTTGATGGTCGTAAGAGGCCACTAACGGACTAATGACTGCACATACCTACATCCAGCATAGAGCGGCGATGGGCTCACCACATGTCAAGTTGAGTAGTTGAAATTTGGTGTAATGTGGACTATGGCAGTGGACTGCTTCGGCGGTCCTCTTTGCCTAATCTCTGACTAACCCTTTGGGGATAATAGTATTGAATCTATGTATGTATTTTGGTTTACGCTTCGTTCGTCCCACTGAGATTCGTCTTATATAAAAAAAATCCTGGTTCGTCCCAAATAATATTATGCTTCCTTCGTACCAAAATATTATTTTAACTATTTTATTCTCGATGTGTCCTATTTTTTATTCCTTTTACGGTCCATATTTTTTTTATATGCCAAACTTAGTTTAATATTATTGTATGTACAAACAGCATTTTTTTTTAGCATACTTTTCACTAAATATCTAAGCACTTGTAATTTGGGACGAAGCCCAACTTTAATAGTGATATGGGACAAACTAAGAATTTTTTGGAATGAGGGACAAAACTTCGGGAAGAACGAAACATAAATCATGTATTTTACAGCGTAATCCGAAACATCCTGTATTGAACCTGTGACCTCCGCGCGTTGTGGTCTAACCACATAATAAGCACGTAGTGTGTGGCGGCCACATGCTAAGGCTTTAGTGTATTTTGAGTGGCACTGTTGATTTGTATTGTAATGACTTTATAACATTTCAAAAGAGAACATTCGATTACCTAACATTACATTTATTTCAATATGTGATAATCTAAATATAAAAAAAAAACAAATTAAAAAGTGTTGAAAAAATGGGTTATTCCCCGAGGATCATGTCCCGGAGGATCACGATTTGTTTTTATCTTCATGAACTTAATCACTGCTATGTTTAGCTTATAAGAACCGTCAGCAGAAAAAGTGGTCAATCAAAATTAATATACTTATTGGAAAATTTGAAAAAATAAAAGTCTTCTTTAGTAATCACAGGTTAATTTACTATCACAATATTTCTTTTTGCGATACAAAAAATACAATTGGTACTTTTTAAGAGGCCAACTTTGGCGTTCTTGATCTCAGAAACAAAAATACATTTCCAGTTTTGACTTATTGAATAGTGTAGAATAGCTATTGGAATAGTTCGTAGCGGCGTCGCTTTTTGTAAATTTTGCTTAGCTTTTTAATTAATCCCAAAATTGCAGTTAAAGATTTTCATAAAATGCGTGAAGGCACTTTTTTGAGCTCCTAGATTGAACTACTGTTCTAAACAAACAAAATTAATTTTTTTTTTATTATATCTTATGTAGCCGTATAGTGCGTAGCAGCCTCGGAATTTTCAGATATCATTGATTTTAATAATCATATTCTAAACCAAAAAACTACGAAAATCGCTTAAAGTTAACTGTGAATAACTGTTATCTACGATAATATTATTGAGCAAAATTTATACCAGAATAATTGTTACTTCATGAGGAATATGATTTTATAACGAATTTATTATCCTATTTCGATAAAAACTATAAATACAACTGCTAAAATGGGCATTTTACTGATGAGATAATAGGCCTCTTTATCAGTATGCTTTCGCGAAAATCCCCTAACAAATCCTAATTACCTACAAATATATAATTATAAATTAATATATTTTTTCGGCCGGCTCGGCTTGCGCGGTTTTTTTTTTATATAAGAAGAAGGCAAACGAGCAGGCGCGTCACCTGATGGAGAGCAATCGCCGCCGCCCATGGACACCCGCATAACCAGAGGAGTCGCAGATGCGTTCGTTGCCGACCTTTAAGAAAGGAATAGGGTTAAGGAAGGAATAGGAATTGCGAGGTGGGGGGGGGGGCTCCGGAACTCTCACTGGCCGGACGAAACACAACAGCACCAAGTGCCAATATTTCACCCCGGATATTCGTGAGTGGGTTGTATTACCCCGGGCGAGCCGGCCCAATGCGTGCTGCAACGCAGCGTGGCTCTACCTCTCAGTGTTTTGGTCGTTGCTCTACCTTTTGCCGATCACTAGAAGCAGCTTAATTCACTTTGTTTGCTTCCAAAACACGTTTTGGAGTTGACCTAAACCTAGTTTTTTCATAATGAGCTGAGTATATGAATGATAGCTCTTATTATGTGCGTGTTGGTCGACGTCGTCGGCACGACCTGTTAGCACTACCTTCTGCTTTGCGCACGCGGCATGCTCGTAATGCGCCCACTCCTAGGACTATATAGCTCTTATTAACCGTTTCTTGCAATGTGTCCAAGACGCCGACATCCATGCTGACCCTATTAGTTGCATTTATTTTAAATGGAGGAGCTCGACGGCGCAGCGGCAAGCGCGTTCGGCTTGCAATCTTGCCCGCTATGCAACTTTCGCAATGCCGGGTCGCCTGATGGGTGACCAATTAAAAACATCTCGAGTTTCCTCCGTGCTTCGGAAGGCACGTTAAGCCGTTGGTCCCGGTTGTTGTCGTAAGATGACAGTCGTTAAAACCCACCAACCCGCATTGGGCCAGCGTGGGGGTAATGGCCCAATATCCCCACGTGCTATTGGCCACGTGGGAGGCCTGTATCCAGCAGCGGGACGTTTATAGGCTGATGATGATGATGATGATTGAAAATTGTTTTTTGTATAGGTAAATTGCCCAATGTGAATGTTTTGGTTTAGCTGTAAGTTCACATTGTATGCTGAATAAATAAATAAATAAATAATAAGTTTATTACATTTACCAAACGTATGGTGTACCTAGTTATTAATAACTAGCGGGCCGCTCGCGACTTCGTCCGCGTGACCACCCTGTATCGCGTGACAAATTTTCAAAGATTTTATTAAGTATACACAAACCTTGTGCTAACAATTACGAACAACAAAAAAAGAATTAGCCAAATCGGTCAAGTCGTACTAAAGTTATGCGCATACAAACATTTTGGTAATTGATTTTTATTAACCCATTAATGGTCAAACTGGAATGAAAAACGTCTGGATAACGTATGGATTACCAATTAATCACATTTACCGTAACATACACACACATACACACAACACATCACGCCCGCTTCCCGCAGAGACCACAGCTTTCCATTTGCGTCCTGTGACACACATCCTTTGCTTTATTTACTCTTATAACGTTCTTCATACATGTATCTTTTTAGTGAGCCGGTATACCACACGGCTCCTCAATTTTGATTGAAACAAGAAATATTTCACAATTTAACAATGTAATTATCATTCCAGGCGAAGGGCGCACGGGCCGGTTCCTGCGCGGGCTCCGGCGCATGTTCAAGCGGCGCGGCAGCGGCGCGCGCGCCTCCAGCCCCGACCCGAAGAGCAGCAGCACCAGCGAGCTGATCGACACCGAGCGCCATGCCAGGAGGAAGTGAGAGCCTTTGCTATCCTTAATAGTAACAGCAAAAAGTCGCCGTGTATAGGCGCTCTAAGAGAAGCACTATCAGCCAACTGCTGGACAGCGAGCATCACATCATTAGGACTTACTTAAGTTCCTTTACATCTTCTATAGTAGCCGCGCACCTCTAACCTGGAACCCAATAGCAGTAGCACTAGCGAGCTGATTGACACCGAGCGTCACGCCAGGAGACAGTGAGTACCTTTGCCATCCTCAGTCATCTTATCTCGATAATGCTCATATCCCAACTAGGTAGGGTCTTTCAGTGGCTCCGCACGGCACGCAAGGAGAAAGTGAGTACCTTTACCATCCTTTATATCAGTCGCAAAAGGCCGCAGTTTATGTAGAGCCCTTTACATAATAGTCTCCGGCGCATGTTCAAGCGGCGCGGCAGCAGCGCTCCTCCAGCCCTGACCCTAATAGCAGCAGCACCAGCGAGCTGACCGACACCGAACGCCACGCCAGGAGGAAGTGAGTGACATTTTTCTTCTTATTCTTCTGAATCCTGTTGTTTTCTGTTTTGAGCCGATCGTTTCCAGATTTTTGTAACAAGCAGCTTTGTCTTTGACCCATCGTGACGGCGCGGCGGCCTGCCAGCGCTTCACTTCTAGGTTCTTGTGTGTCTGTACTATATTCAGTAACCGCCCTCAGTACCTATCACTTGCAAAAAGTTAGTTAGGTCTTAAAGTAGACTCTGAGACCAGCTCCAATAGCCAACTGCTGGACAATAAGCGCACGCCAGGATGAAGTGTGTGCCTTAACCTTCCTTAATAGTAACCACGAAAAGTCGCGGTGTAGTCTTTACAACCACTGCTAATGCGCTACTGAGGCGCCAACCCTGGCACTGCGCGGCATGCATAGAAAAAATGAGTGCTTTTACCATCCTCAAAGTGATTGTGTTAAACACCACTCTAAGATTGGTGTTTGAGAGCCCTTATAGGCTCCTGCGCATGTTCAAGCGGCGCGGCAGCAGCGCGCGCCTATACTCGTATCCGCCGCGCGCGCGTCCATGGGCCATAGGAAGAATCGTTTGCCGACTAACATACTATAAAAAAATGCAAAATTATTGCTTCTTGGTGGCAGAATACGTTTAAGGGGCGATCCACATCCATCCAGAAGATGATAACGGTATAATATAATTTTTGAAGAGAGTCTATACAGCGTGTTTCTTGTAAGGTGTCAAGTCGATGTATGGTAATAGGGAACTATCATACCTATCCATTGGACCCCCATGTATGTTCTACGATTTTTTGTAGTTTACGAGTTATAATTTTTTTCGTTATTTTATAATTCAACGATGAGACGGCTCTAAAAAAATTATATCTTTTTTTTGGGTCGACTTTTCTAGGATGTTTTTTTTTAAAACAATGCCTATTGATTGCACTTTTATGGGTAAAAAAATCCCCTTCCTAACTTTAACCTAAGTACTAAAATTTTGATCCTAACTTTAAAAATTGGGTTAATCAGAACAGAATGGAATTTTCAACTCCGATAAAAAAAATTAAAAAACATTTTCCATAGCTTCTGACTAGTCTTAAAAACTGCCCAACCAAATATGCTTTTATACTAATACAAAAAAAGATGTATACTAAATGGGACTTTTTTTGCTGAAATCGGTCGTTGAACGTGGTAGATCGGAAATTGTGTAATTTTCATCTATACTAATATTATAAAGAGGAAAGATTTGATTGTTTGTTTGTATTGAATAGGCTCCGAAACTACTATACCGATTTAAAAAATTCTTTCACCGTTGGGAAGCTACACTATCTCCGGGTGACATAGGCTACAATATATTTTAAAAAAATAAGGGATCCTTACTAAAACTCTAATAAATTCCTTACATCGTGTGCGCTACGAAAACTATTGATGATAGAACAAATGCGATGTAGGCGTCGTCACTAGGGTACGCGAGGGGAGTCATTTTGAAAATTGTTCAGGGGGTCCACGCGAACGAAGTCGTCGGTGGTCTGCTAGTATTTTAAAATTTCTTAGTATCTTTGCATATCTCTTTGTCTATCAGGAGATTAATTATCCCTTTACGTTTAAGAAGAACTCAGTCGATACTAATAACATACATTTCATACTTACTAATATCCTCTAAATTACCCTTAATACTGAGAGAGCCAAAATAAAACACAAAATGCAATAAAAGTTTAATATGTTCAAAATGCCGGCCACCAAACGATATGCACATTCGGCACCGCCGCAAAAATGTTTTTCTTAAATATTTGCGGCGGTGCCGCATTTTGAGTTTTATTTTGGCCCTCTCATTATTAATGGTATTTTTTTTATATTTAAACTCAAAAGGCGGCACCGCCCCGTAACGACGCCTACATCGCATTTGTTCTATCATCAATAGTTTTCGTAGTGCACGCGATGTAAGGAATTTATTAGAGTTTTAGTAAGGATCCCTAATTGTATTGAAAATATATTGTAGCCTATGTCACCCGGAGATAGTGTAGCTTCCCAAGAAAGATTTTTTAAATCAGTCTATTAGTTTCGGAGCCTATTCAATACAAACAAAAATCAAATCTTTCCTCTTTATAATATTAGTATAGATGAAAATAACACAATTTCCGATCTACCACGTTCAACGACCGATTTCAGAAAAAAAAGTCCCATTTAGTACATCTTTTTTGTATTAGTATAAAAGCATAATTTTGGTTGGGCAGTTTTTAAGACTAGTCAGAAGCTATGGAAAATGTTTTTTAATTTTTTTTATAGAAGTTGTAAATTCCATTCTGTTCTGATTAACCCAATTTTTAAAGTTAGGATCAAAATTTTAGTACTATAGGTTAAAGTTAGGAAGGAGATTTTTTTTACTCATAAAAGTGCTATCAATAGGCATTGTTTTAAAAAAAAACATTAAAGAAATGTTGACCCAAAAAAAAGATATAATTTTTTTAGAGCCGTCTCGTCGTTGAAACATTAAATGACGAAAAAAAATTATAACTCGAAAACTACAAAAAATCGTAGAACATACATGGGGGTCCAATAGGTATGGTAGTTCCCTATCACCATACATCGGCTTGACACCTTACAAGAAACACGCTGTATATAACACTATTTAGGGTCTATTTGTAGAAGTAATTAATGCGTTGTGTACAGTAAAGTAGATAAAATAGATAAGTTTATACATAATGATTTAATTTAATAAATTACAATAAAAATCTTAAGGATAGTTTAGTATCGCTGTACAACAACATGACAACAACCTACTACTGTAACAGTAATTTCATTAATTTATACGTAATCTTTTTTATCTGTATTTTAAACTAAATTAACATTATCCACTCAGCGAGTTAACTGATCATTTTGTTTTTGTTTATATACCTATTTGTGAAGATTTGTTAATAGCATATGTTTACTTACTAACCTTAGCTATAGATGTTATTTGTCTGTAAATCTTCCTAGACATAAATAAATAAATAAATAAACCACAGAACAGGTGACAGAAACGATATTATACCTTAGTAGGTAACTGTACAACGCCATCTGTTATAAAAACATGTAAACATTACGCCATCTCATGCCAATGACACGTTGTTAATACCGTTTCCGTTTCAGAGAGGGCGCGTACGGCAGCGGGCTGTCAGTGTCCCACGACTCGGTGTTCACGGGCGAGCGCTCAGGCGACGAGTCCAGCGACGAGCGGCACGCGAGACCCCACCTCGCCACATCTCACCGGGTGAGCATTCTTACTTACATACATCATGTGCTATGTATGCCGGTAGCGGCTCTGGGCCTCAATCACACTAAGCACGAACGATATTACCAAAACTAAACCTCTACCTTTCAGCCGACTTCGTATAGCGTTATCGCGTGTGTCAAACGCGATAGCACTATTAAAGTACGTCTAACGACTGCGTTTCAGTTGTGGTGTGGTTATGGTTGAGATTATTTAGCGTTTTCGCCTCCCCTGTGCTGTGCTAATAGCGGCTCATTATAGGATACTACCGCCCATTGAGGTACAATAAACTTTTTCTCTATAAGCTTAATAGGATCGGAATAAGGGGTAATTTTCATGCATTGCTCACTGATTATCTCCAGGAACGTACACAAATAGAAAACTTGCCTACTATACATACAGAGATGTTACGATTTCCAATAACTACGGCGTCCCACAAGGTAGTGTCCTCGGACCTACCTCGTTTTTGATTTATATCAATGACTTGACTAACTTAAAACTTGTAAATGGATGTGTATTCTCGTATGCGGATGATACCGCTCTGCTCTTCCATGGAGATAGTTGGCCGGAAGTTTTTGCTCTGGCTGAGACTGGACTAGCTAAGGTTATAGATTGTTTGTTATCCCTAAATATGTCTAAAACTAATTATATTACGTTTTCGATTCGTGATTCAATGCAACCGGATAATAATCTTTCAATATCTGCACATACATGTGAAAAAGACGAAGACCCAAATAACTGCAATTGTTATAAAATAGAACGTGTCCACCACACTAAATATCTAGGTGTTATATTAGATAAGAACTTGTCCTGGTACCCCCAGCTTGACATGGTTGCTAATCGAGCGCGTAAACTTATTTGGCTTTTTAAACACGTGCGTGAGATAGCTGACAAGGAACTTATTATACATATTTATGTGAGCCTTGTCCAATCTTTATTGTTATACTGTTTAATAATATGGGGTGGTACCTACAAAACAACATTTATAAACATTGAACGGGTACAAAGACTAATTTTATATTTAACAACCATTTATTGTACAAAGAAGCTAATGTTTTGACGGTTAGACAATTATATATACAACAGTGCATTCTAAATGTACTAACTTGAATAAAAACTCTTCTTTTAACCCAAAATTACTATGTAAACGTAAAGTTAACACAGTTGTTCGCGTTAAAGCTAGCAAAACAGCATTTGCACAAAAACAATTTTCGGCGCAATCTGTAACATTATACAACAAAATAAATAGAATCTTAAATATTTTTTTACTAACTAACTCTACTTGTAAAATGAAAGTGACAACATGGTTAAAATGCAAAGTTACGAAACTATAGAAAAACTTTTATCCAACCAATAACTACTACTATACATACACCTTAAAATAAAAAAGATAAGAGAATGGTAGTTTTAAATGTATTTTAGATAAATACATGTAGTGGATAGCGTTAGATATGTTCATAGAGTAGTTATCAATAAAGATATTTGGATTTGAAACTAGAGAAGACACCGCGAACCAAGTTTGTGCGCACTAAGGTGCAGGCTGCAAACGCTTCAGTGATTGCGCGTGATTCAAGCGATTGTGGACCTTGCGGCTGCACCTTAGTTGCGCACAAACTTGCTTCGCGGTCTCTTCTCTAGTTTATTGTATCTCAATACTGCTCCTTCTCTTCCCTTGGGTGTCGTAAAAGGCGACTAACGGACCAAAGACGGCACATACATCCAACAGCATAGAGCGACGATGGGCTCACTACCTATCAAGTTGAGCACATGTGCAGTTAGCAGTTGGAGAAACGAGGACTGTGGCAGTGGACTGCTTTTGCGGTCCTCATTGCATAGTCTCTGACTAACCCTTCGGGGATAATAGTCTTAATTATGTGTATTACTTACATACACAATCGAAGACCCGGTCGACCGCTGTGGTGTGGTATCACCCAATTGCTAACTAACCACTGTTGGCATAAAGAATATTTGCACTGTCATATTCTATGTATTTACATAATAGTACAAGTACAGAAGATTCACTCCGCTAAGTCATTTAAATAAATAGCTTCATACCTAAAGCGCGGAGTGCGCCAGGCCTGGCACCGTTTTAAATTCCTCGCAGAGGACTCTTGTCCCTGCGACTCTTTAAGGCTAGTAGGCCGCGCTTTGAGTTTTTTCAAACCATCTGAGACATAGCAAATAATGGTTTAAATTGTGGAAAAAAGTATGTGTTAGCAAAAGATCTAATCTAGTCAAAGTCGCATTCAGTTACAAGATCCAATAAACTTCACTAGAAAAAAATCCCAAGGTTACGTGAAGAAATACCTAAACTTTAGGTATTTATTCACGTTTAGATCCTAAAGAGTTCTCTCTATCTGTAACAAATAACATGCATATCTACAATTATTCAAAGCCCAACATTTTTTACGATAAAGTCACATTTAATTCCAGATTTTAATGAGATTTTTGTGATTGCATACTCTTTACTAACTTCTGAATCCTTTGTTCTGAGTCTTTTTCCTATTTATTAGGATGGGGTTTACTTGTGATGCTTCCAGTGGTCTGCGGACCACCGGTTAAGAACTGTTTAGAGTTATGATAGTTTATCATTGGTTGAGGCATCCGGGTGAAGCGCGCTTTACATTAAGGTGGAAACCCTTGGCCTTATCGTCACTTACCATCAGGGCCCTTATTCTGTAACGATTCCTTGTTTCAAAACTACGTTAATTCCTTAAAATGTTACGATATCTTTTCAAAAACGTATGCGTTTGACGTTTGTGCACGGTAAGGTTTAGGTGTGGAATTTATAGATTGCGATACAGAATCAGGGCCCAGGTGAGATGAAGGCCAAGGGCTCACCCGATGTAGATTAAATAAAAACTATTTTCGCTGATATTCGCTGTGTTCTCCATTTCGGCCGCACGTACAGTAGCATATGCGTAGATCATGTACATACATATATATAATCACGGTTATTATCCCCGAAGGGTTAGTCAGAGACTAGACAATGAGGACAGCAGCAGCAGTCCTCTGCCATAGTCCACTTTTCACCAAATATGTATTTACGCGGGGACATCATTTGAGGTTGATTTTGTATGAGACCGTGTAGGTATCTATTGTTTATATGATCGAAGAGCACAGCCTTCATTCACATATACATAGACTATTATCCCCTAAGGATTAGATTAGACAGAGACTAGGCAATGAGGACTGCAAAAGCAGAGCACTGCCACAGTCAATGGCACACCAAATAATAACTAAAAATGTGCTCAGCGAAATAGGTGGTGAGCCCATCCCACAGGTGGTGACACCCAAGAAAAGAGATGGGTTGGTAGAATTCTTTTAATAATGAACCGCGACCACAAAGGTCTAGTTAGCAAGGAGATACCTCGGAGCAAACACTCCGAAATTACGCTGCGATACCAGAATTTATTTATTTATTTCGACACAATAACAGTTCACAAATCATGCCAGTATCACAAATCATACATACTTACTTAAAATTAATCTTATACTTTAAACACGCGTTAGCTTGGAACCTATAAAAATTGTGCACAACATTCACATAAAATGTATAAAGTTAATTAAGTTCGATAAGCATACAGTAAAATAATAAATATATACAAAAATTTAGAAAAACTTTATGTAAGTACTTAAATGAAAAATTCATTAAATAATAAAGTAAAAAAAAAGTCTTGCTTAACTTAAACCTAAACCTGATTAGATTACTTTATAGAGGCTATATATTTTATGATTTTAAAGTTTGATGGAAAATATCCACTTCCTTATTAATCTTATTGTAGTTCCTAAACATAGTGAACAGTGGATCATCATACGATACATTGTATGTCGTCAAAGGCACATAAAAGATTTTCTGAGTACGGTATTTTCCTATCATAACCTCAAATTCATTCAGCAATTCAGTAGCATCCCATATCGAATTTGACAAAGCCATGTAAAACAGTCTACTGTCTAAGTTGTCAATTTGAAAATGTCTTATCCTTCGTCATATTATTATGACGGAAGTTTTCACCTAAACCCATTTTGGAACTTAGATGTCTCAAAAAGCGTTTCTGTACAGACTCCTGCTCCTATTTTGATCATGCCCATATATTGATGTATGGAACCCAAACCGACGAGCAATACTCCAACACACTGCGAGCCGCCACAATAGCTTACCAGACCACCCGGAAGCTAACACACACACACCTCACCACACAGGCTCTCACAGGACACGGCGGGTTTTCCGCATACTTGAACAAGTTCAAGTGTAAGTATGGCCTGTCGTGCGTCTGTGATCCTGATACACATGAAACCCTTACACACATCCTCTCCGAGTGCCCTTTACACGCTCTGGAGAGGATAAACATGCGAATACAAACAGGTATCAATATAGAACCGGCAAATTTCCCTGAACTTATAAGTGGAGAACACAGAGAACTTTTCATTGCATACTGTGTAAAAATCGTCGATATCCGTGTCGTTGACACTGACGCTCCTTCTTATATTGCACGCCCTGTCGCCTCTGTATTAAAATCTGCCGAAGAAGAAAAAATAAGGAAATATTCAAACGCTATTGAAATGCGACATGCGACATTCACCCCCCTTGTTACATCTGTTGACGGAGTCTTCGCTCCACAAATGTCTTCCTTCGTAAATCATCTTGGAGCTGCAATCGCTGACCGCTGGAATAGATCTTTTAGCGTAGTGATGGGTTGGCTAAGATCAAGAATCATCATCTCTATAATACGTGCCTCTAGCATGTGCATTCGCGGCACAAGGCACAAATTTAAACCAATAGCTAAGTTATTCGGCTTCGATGATGGAGCAGCCCTACCGAGACAAGACTGATGTGGATGCGGCCAACGAACTGAGAAGATGTCGATTACAATAAATTCGTTATTTCGGTTATAGCTTTAATAATAAATTATGTAATACCTGATTAAGTAACTTCTAAGATATTAGACAGCAATAAATTATGGTCTCTTTCTATAAGTTAAGAAAACATTGTTACAAATGCCCCTAGATTAAGAATAAGTATAAAATCGTTCTGCTACAGAAAAAAAATGAAATGTATAAAAATATAAAAGAATAGAATTAAGAAACATGTGATACCTAGAAATAAGTATAAAACAGGGACCACTGTATGTAAATAAATGTAAGAGTTATACTCATTTACCCCAAAAACATAGATATAAGACTAAGTTAGAAACCAACAGCATAAATAAATAAATAAATAGATAGATATATAGCATAGGGAACCTACAAAACGGTACACCCACCGTTAAAGAATGAATGGCGATGAATGCGTGTGGAAGTACGAGAGGAAACATTGCGAGAACTGGAACGAAAGAGAAATAGAAATAAGAATAAGTCTCCGTCCGATCTTGTTGGAGGAAGTAGTATAAAAAAACACACTGCGAACCAGCGCATTGTATAACAAAACTATACTGTTTGGATCTCTAAATGGACGCACAGACCTTAATAAAAAAATCCTTGTTTTATTGCATTTAGACACAATACAGTCGTAATGATGTATAAACGATAGATTAGAATCAATCCATACCGATATTTTACTACAGTCTCTCTAGTTAATTCTATGTTATTAATACTATGAGGATAATTTACAGGATTCCTTTTTCTCGAGAATGTTAGTAGATGACATTTGCCAACATTAAGCTACATGTTGTTTTTTGCCACCAATCTAAGAGTACTTTAATACCTTTTTGCATTGATAAACAATATGTAGCCTCAGTGATTTTCTTAAAAATAAATTATGTCATCAGCATAAGCAAGGCACTCAGTGCTGGCTGATCAACTTCATTAGATCGTTAATGTAAACTATAAACAACAATGGTCCTAGATTTGAGCCGTGTTCCACCAGACAATGGTTGAAAGATAATTGAATGTTAAAAAAAAAATTTCTAGTAAACATTTTATCTTATATCTATAGAGCATTGTGAATGCAAAATTTCAATAATAAATGATTGAATTATATCTATATGCCGTTACCAACTGAGTTCTATTCAATAAGTACGAATCCAACCACCGCAATAGACTACCGTGGATTCCAAAGCGAATTATCTTTTGACAGAGTATCTTATGATCGACCCTATCGAACGCCTTCGCGAAGTCTGTATACAATGCATCTACCTGAATACTCTTGTTGACTTGACTTATATTCATTATGTGCTGCTCCCACATAATGAATATATGTGAGGAACTCAGATGACGTTGATCGATTTTTGACAAAACTATGCTGTCTAGAACTGATCATGGGCATATGTGAAAGTAAATACGCGAATACAGCAAGCCTTCGAAAACCTTTTTGCAAAGCAGCTAATTATGCAAACCTCCCTGTAATTTGATACTTTCATTTTATTACCTGCTTCGTAAATGGGTACCATTTTAGCTATCTTCCATCGATCAGGAAAACAGCCCTGTGAGAGACTTACTAAAAAAAATCATTGTAAGAGGGGTTGTTAGAGCTCTAGCACAGATATATACAAATGACGGCGGTATGCATTTAGGGCCTGCACCTTTTTAAACGTTTAGTTTCTCTAAAGAGGTTTCAACTTCCTTTTCTTAGATGACTATTATACTTAGACAGACTGTAACTAGATTCCGGAAATCCGGCATGTAATCATTAGTAGAATACCCTGGCATTCTATATACCGAAGAAAAGAACTTTGCAAATGAGTTTGCAATATCTACACCATTATCAGCAGACTCACCATCCAAATACAAAAGCTTTGGAATAGTATTTGTAGTAACTTTTTATTTGGTGTACCTCCAAAATGCATTAACGTCAGTCCTAAGATTTATTTCAATATTATTTATACAAGAAACAAAACAATTGCTTAATGCCTTTGCTCTCCTCCCTAGAAGAGAGAACGTATCTTCATCTCCCGGATTACCGAACTTTTAAAACTTTCTATGATATTTATCCTTTTCTCTGATGATACAATCAGTTTCTCAGTAAACCAGGATGGGTACCTAACCTAGACTTATTACATTTAGTTTTAGAAATATTTTATTTTATTTCTATTACTGAAATTAGATGGTTATAAAATATATCAACAAATTCATTACAGGCGCAATCATAATATTCATCCCAGTTTATTTGATTGAATTCAGCAATGCAAGCTTCAAAGTTAGTCTTGCGGTACAAGTTTTGTCTTTTAATATAGTAGATTCAGGGTGGATTCGACCAAACTGGAGTAAGACGTACTCCGAGATTAGTCCATACAAATTAGGCGTTTAATCTAGGTATAAGACCATAATCCAGTTTGGTCGAATCCACACTCACTGGTTAGTGTGAGCACTAACAGTAAACTTTAGTGATTGTGGATGAAATTCAATCAAACAAGAAAAAGAAAATTCTAACAATGTAAAAGAAAAAAATAAAAGTAAAAAACCTTTTTAAAAACAAGATTTTATTTAAATGCACTAAAAAGAAAAAAGTGAACTTTTACTTTAAAACTTTTACTATCAACTTATAACGTCATTCATTACACATTATAATTATACTCGTATAAAAGGCTGTCGCGAGATTTAAGTAAGTACTCGTATTTTCTTAGATTGACAATTTTAATACTTAGTTAAAATCAAACACATGAAGTTATTCAATTTACTTGTTTATTTACACATAATTATAGTGTAGTAAATCTCGCGACAACCTTTTATATCATATAAAATGTGTAATGACGATAAAAGTTAATAGTAAAAGTTTTAAAGTAAAAGTTTATTTTTTCTTTTTAGCGCAATTTAAATAGAAGCTTGTTTTTTAAAATGGTTTTTTACTTTTAATTTATTTTTTACTTTTTAGTTATCCCTGGGCACGTTTTTCATTGGTTCATCTCACTGAATACAAATATTTATGTATATAAAATTTATTCACGTCCACCAAACCACCACCACTCACGACCCATCAAAAACGGTCCACCCATTAAGACGAATCAAACTCGAAAAAAAATTTCTAGTAAACATTTTATCTTATATCTATAGAGCATTGTGAATGCAAAATTTCAATAATAAATGATTGAATTATATCTATATGCCGTTACCAACTGAGTTCTATTCAATAAGTACGAATCCAACCACCGCAATAGACTACCGTGGATTCCAAAGCGAATTATCTTTTGACAGAGTATCTTATGATCGACCCTATCGAACGCCTTCGCGAAATCTGTATACAATGCATCTACCTGAATACTCTTGTTGACTTGACTTATATTCATTATGTGCTGCTCCCACATAATGAATATATGTGAGGAACTCAGATGACGTTGATCGATTTTTGACAAAACTATGCTGTCTAGAACTGATCATGGGCATATGTGAAAGTAAATACGCGAATACAGCAAGCCTTCGAAAACCTTTTTGCAAAGCAGCTAATTATGCAAACCTCCCTGTAATTTGATACTTTCATTTTATTACCTGCTTCGTAAATGGGTACCATTTTAGCTATCTTCCATCGATCAGGAAAACAGCCCTGTGAGAGACTTACTAAAAAAAATCATTGTAAGAGGGGTTGTTAGAGCTCTAGCACAGATATATACAAATGACGGCGGTATGCATTTAGGGCCTGCACCTTTTTAAACGTTTAGTTTCTCTAAAGAGGTTTCAACTTCCTTTTCTTAGATGACTATTATACTTAGACAGACTGTAACTAGATTCCGGAAATCCGGCATGTAATCATTAGTAGAATACCCTGGCATTCTATATACCGAAGAAAAGAACTTTGCAAATGAGTTTGCAATATCTACACCATTATCAGCAGACTCACCATCCAAATACAAAAGCTTTGGAATAGTATTTGTAGTAACTTTTTATTTGGTGTACCTCCAAAATGCATTAACGTCAGTCCTAAGATTTATTTCAATATTATTTATACAAGAAACAAAACAATTGCTTAATGCCTTTGCTCTCCTCCCTAGAAGAGAGAACGTATCTTCATCTCCCGGATTACCGAACTTTTAAAACTTTCTATGATATTTATCCTTTTCTCTGATGATACAATCAGTTTCTCAGTAAACCAGGATGGGTACCTAACCTAGACTTATTACATTTAGTTTTAGAAATATTTTATTTTATTTCTATTACTGAAATTAGATGGTTATAAAATATATCAACAAATTCATTACAGGCGCAATCATAATATTCATCCCAGTTTATTTGATTGAATTCAGCAATGCAAGCTTCAAAGTTAGTCTTGCGGTACAAGTTTTGTCTTTTAATATAGTAGATTCAAGGTGGATTCGACCAAACTGGAGTAAGACGTACTCCGAGATTAGTCCATACAAATTAGGCGTTTAATCTAGGTATAAGACCATAATCCAGTTTGGTCGAATCCACACTCACTGGTTAGTGTGAGCACTAACAGTAAACTTTAGTGATTGTGGATGAAATTCAATCAAACAAGAAAAAGAAAATTCTAACAATGTAAAAGAAAAAATTAAAAGTAAAAAACCTTTTTAAAAACAAGATTTTATTTAAATGCACTAAAAAGAAAAAAGTGAACTTTTACTTTAAAACTTTTACTATCAACTTATAACGTCATTCATTACACATTATAATTATACTCGTATAAAAGGCTGTCGCGAGATTTAAGTAAGTACTCGTATTTTCTTAGATTGACAATTTTAATACTTAGTTAAAATCAAACACATGAAGTTATTCAATTTACTTGTTTATTTACACATAATTATAGTGTAGTAAATCTCGCGACAACCTTTTATATCATATAAAATGTGTAATGACGATAAAAGTTAATAGTAAAAGTTTTAAAGTAAAAGTTTATTTTTTCTTTTTAGCGCAATTTAAATAGAAGCTTGTTTTTTAAAACGGTTTTTTACTTTTAATTTATTTTTTACTTTTTAGTTATCCCTGGGCACGTTTTTCATTGGTTCATCTCACTGAATACAAATATTTATGTATATAAAATTTATTCACGTCCACCAAACCACCACCACTCACGACCCATCAAAAACGGTCCACCCATTAAGACGAATCAAACTCGACGCGGTTGTGTCGCTTAATTACTGAGTTCCTATGGCCACCTTGCAGCTCCATCATCAGACACTGGTTACCATTAAAAGACAAACTACTCGTCAAGACGATTCAAACGAGCACAAACTCGATGAGGTTGTGTTGTTTCATTGTGAAGTTCCTATGGCCACCTTGGTTTTAATAATTAGAAAACACTTTCATTTGTTAAAAGAGTTTTTCTCAAAAAAAGTGTACATCTGTGGAAAAAAACAGTGTGCCTCGAAATAATATAAAAGTTACACATGTTTTTATATCATCATCATCATCAGCCTATAAACGTCCCACTGCTGGGCACAGGCAATGTTTTTATATGATCATACAAAATATTCGTATTAATTTTTTTTTCATTCATATTATGTATTTGAAAAGGAAATTTAATATTTTTTAAATGGTATGTAAAATTAATAGTATAAACTTGTTAAATCTAATTTTAATAAACTTTTTTAAAACAACGATTTTTAAGATTCATACAAATACCAAATTGCCACCCTCGACACCTCGTGTGTTAATACTTCATAAAATACGCTAAATCAGTTTATTATTGTGTATTTTTGTGTTTTTCAGACCTTTATTAAATGTAGTTTCTGTATTTAAATTATTTTCCATGCTTTCATAATAAAAAAATAAGTGAAATGCGAAAAACATGATGAGCCGTAATGATGTACGTTAGTTACGTAGTTACGTTTTATTTCTATTTCCACGTAATTTTTGAACGAATCCTTTAATTTTTAACACGGACTACGTTGTTAGTCTGACATATCCTTCCTAAGTTTAAATGACAAAATCAGTAAAAACGTGCTGTTTCAGTGGGATTACTATTTCGAGACAGAAAATATTAAAGCAATTTTTCACAACACTATAAGTCTAGATTTATACATCTTACTGTAATACGAGTAGTACGAACTATCTTAATTCAATAAGCTTAATATCATTGCAGTTTCTTGTTATAACAAACCATTAACTTTTTAGAACCCTGTTTAGTCAAATCATATTACTATTTCGTAACGTTTTTAAAGAATTTCGTGCGTTATGTAAAAGTACATTGTTAAGTTGAGTGTACACTGTTAATAAATTATGAAGTACTAATAAATAGTGATAGTACATTGTTAAGTGGAGTGTACACTGTTAATAAATTATGAAGTACTAATGAATAGTGATTAAGTTAAAGTTTTATTAAAATATTGTCTAATAATTTGAACTTATGCTGTTTTTATTATAAAATGTTAGTTATTATATTGTGTTACTATAATTTCGAGAGTTTTTAAGACGATTATAATAGAAAATAAATATTCTATTTTATTTTAAATCCCTTACAATATGTTTAACAAAATACAAGTAGTTACTTATAACGATAAATAAATAAAAGGATAAGTACTTAAAAAAATAAAATAATTAAATGCATTAAACAAATTAATTTTTCCATTGTATAACAAGCCTAATGTTTACTATTTAGTCACATCTAGGACTATTTTGTTACAATATTTGGTAACAACCTTTTCGTTACGTACATTTATTTTGAGAATAACTCAAAACCAATTTTTTTTTACCTACTTGCCAACATCAGTTAAAGTACTTATATTTAATTTAATGTTTATAAAGTAAACCCTTTTTTTTCATACAAACGTACATTTACTGAATTTAATTTCAAAGTAAAAAGTTAATTTTACACATACTTACGTACGTAATTTACTGAATGTAAAATGTTAAGTTCATATTTAAAACTTGGTAGTTTGTATGGGAAACCGAAATTTGTAAACCCTCTTATGCTATAATTCTCTAAGGCCGAATGTACATTTATGCTCATCCAGTCGGGCGATGAGTGGCAGTTTTTGGCGTTTTACAATGTTTTCTACAAGAATGACTTTGTCGTTTCGCGCCTTTAACTTTCTATTAAAAAATGCCATTGGCGAATTTTAATTATAACACGAAGCTTTCATGGGTTTAACCTCTGATATTTCCTTTATAATAGTCATAACCGTGACGCGTAGCGGTGAAAGAATACTACCACCGCTTCGCTTCCCTTGGGCTTGGGTGTCGTAAAAGGCGACTAACGGACTAAAGACTGCACATACATCCAACAACATAGGGCGACGATGGGCCCACCATCTGTCACGCTGAGCACATTTAGTGAAAAATGGACTATGGTAGAGGACTACTTCTACATCCTCATTGCCTTCGAACTAACCCTTTAGTGATAAAGTTGTGAACCTATGTAAGTGTTTGTTAATTGATAACGCAAACCATTGCGCGTCCGTAATGCAATCTTGGTCTGTATCGATGACGACATTGAAATATCTCGGATACTTCTCAGTACTGCGGAAGGCACGTAAAGCCGTTGTTGTTGTTATTCCCGGACTCCCGGTTGGTCTTGTAAATGACTGATGTAAAAATCGATGAACATCCATTCGGCTTGTAGAGCGAATCTGTGAATATCCGAACTCGATTTTGAATTCACTCAGATGACGCAACTTTTAGTCTACCAGCACACGTGTTCTCTCTTTCATACAATATTCCTTCAAACGAGGCGTGAAGCAGCACTTTGTGGGCCGGCAGAGGACTGATGCTACGTCTATTACGCTGCACCAGTCGTTCTCGCGCCTGGAATCAGGTGGATTGGAGTCATTTGCCGGGCTTAATATAAGAAAAAATTCTTGTTTTGACAGCACCTGGGAGCTGTTTCTTGCCGTTTACTCCAAACTAACCCGTAAACTACTGCAGTTTTTTCGGAGATAAAGATTAGCGGTTCGACGAACGAACGATGCATCCAATTTAGCTGGAGCGATCCTCCGCGTGTCTGTAATTGATCTATTTGCGGATCTTCGAAAGGGGCCTGGGATGGTAGCAGATAATGCCTAAAACTTTATAGATATTTCTTTATAATATATTTACATATTTATATTATGTAGTGCTAGACGAAAATTAGATCAATCGATGAACATTCTAGTCCTATCGATCCTATGTCATCGTACAGCAGCACTATTTGCTGAAGTTTGACACTGGAGTTACCGCGATTTTGATAGTTGTGGTGAAATACTTGGTTGCAGGTAGCTACATTTCTTTGGCGAAATATAGGTAGGTAGTACTTTTCAGCCTTTCAGATTTAAAATACAGTACTGCCCAGTGGGACTTTTCATGGCTAATATACAATACAATTTCAAAGATGGAAGTCCTTGCTTGTCCAGCCGTGGGACAGGCTAATACTTCTACTATTTAAAAAATGTAACATCCTCCATTCACACGAACAAATCATGTTGTGTGCAGACAAAAAAACACATCGAAATGTGCTCAATGCCAGTAAAAACTATGCAAACAAGTTTTGTTGCGATCGCCTTGTCTAGCTAGATCTCGACTTATCAAATTTCATAAGTCGTGTTCGAGATCTAGCGGTAAGGCATTCGGATCTGCGCCCGCGCCGGCCAGCCTAGCCGGTTCTGCTCTTGTGCCCACAGCGTTTTTAGCCTGCACCAGTGTGCGGCCGTGTGTTTTACTGTGTGTTGTCTTTTGTTTTTTTCTCTCCACTGACTAACTTGACTTGACTGACTGCCATTTTTATTTTTCCTTCTATCGACGGAGATGAATCACGCACGATTCACGCTCAGTCGGCGTTCGGCAGCGCGCGAAAGAACGCTGCCACGCGCGCGCGAATAATCTCGGCAGACCGACAGAAAAAAGTTTAGTATTTCGAATTCAAAAGTGTTGTCTGTGGCCAGTGTGTAAACTTTTTAATTCTGAAAATAATTTTATAGCACCTAATTGGGCGAAAATTCGTTGATTACCAAAAACTTTTTTTATATAAGTAATTAAATATAATGTGTTTTGCGAGTGTTAAGTTATTGCTAGTTTATGGATGATTCTGTGTCCGGTGCTTAATTGATTGGGCTAAAAGCTCTGTTTAGTGGTGTTGTTAAATACTAAATGTTCTCTTTGAACCGAAGTCATCAAAAGTTGTTTAGTAGAGAATACTTGTAAATCTGTTACATTTTGTAGTGTCTTTATTTTTAACATGAGTTTAATGAAATATCTATACAAGGGGTTAGGGATAGTAACACAAGTAAAACAAATATAAGAATGTTACGCATATTTTGTACGCATAGTTTGTTGGTCTTAGGAGCTAAGTTGGCCAAACAATTTAAAGCAGTACTTGTCTGGCCCATTTATTAAGTAATCTGTAACTGATTTTAGTTAAGTAAAATTTTAAACACTGAAAAAAGGCGACAACCTCAGGCGGGAAATGATTTTAGTTTTTCTAGATTTTCTGCCTCTATAGACAATATGATAAGTCTGATAGCTGTTCCTGTCCCATAGGAGTCCTAAGATATTTTTTATCACATTCGGGGCCCCTCTTAGCTCAGGGGCCCCGTATCATATAGATACGGTGCTACGCCCTGGTTATTATGGTTATGTACTAAATTAAGCAAAGAAGGTGTTTCGGGAATAGTCGGGATGGTAGTAAATGGATGAATGACCTCTGCCTATGTGTGTATGTATAATCATATTTCGCCAAGTTGACGCCTTAAGTGGGTCATCAGCGTGTCTTATGCCAGACGTAACATTATGATCATAAATATTCTAATTAATGCATCTGAGCGACGCAAAGAATTTGCCTTCCAAAAAGCCGCTGTATTTAAAATGGCAATTTTTATATCAGTCTCGTAACCTTTAAGTACACTTAGCTTATTCATAGGTTACTAGCTCTAATTCCACTGTTTGGTTCGTTCGGTTTGCGATCACGCCAGATAACCTCCATAACCCCTGGTGGGTTATGTATAGGACATCAAAAGTTAAACTGTAATTGTTACATCACTATACTTATTTTGATCTAACCTGTTTTTCGTCTTCACTGCATAACCTTACTTCTAATATTTTTTATCATTGTTTTTCTTGTCATTGTAGTTTATTTATAAACCTACCATGCTTTATCAAATTTAGAAAGAAACATTTATTATCCCCAGCGGTTAAGAGGGCTACTTTAGGCGAGGGCCTAAGAGGCCTTTGAGGAAACAAAACGCTGGCACTCTGGCATTCGCTACTGCTTTTAACCACCTCTGTGATCTAGTGGCTAAGACTCCGGTCTTAGACCCAGTGGTCCCAGGGTCGATTCCCAGCGGAAGTACGTCTTTGGTGGTCGGGCTTTTAAGTCCGCCTGGCTAGCTACCACCAGAACAACAATGTTAATCGCATTGATGTGTTCCGAGAGTTTAGAGATTAGACAGCCAGTTCCACAATGCTTTAAAATAAATTAGATACATAAAGACTATCCAATTAAAATTCGCAAAATGAATTATTTAATTAAAAATGAAAAAAACACGAATTTCTTTTTGTCATTTTTGTCAAGTTTAAAACACTTGACATGAACAGCCCTTAAAGTTCCTTGCGGTTTCTAGCAGTCGCCTTATATATGTATCGTTTATAGCTATAGCAATATTAACCGTGTCTCGTAGCTGTGTAAGAATACTACCATCACCCTCTCTTTTCCCTTGGGTGTCGTAAAAGGCGACTAACAGATTAAAGACTACATACATCCAACAGCATAGATTGGCGATGGGCTCACCACCTGTCACGCATGAGCACATAATGCAGTCGCTATTTGGAGAAAAGTGGACTATGGCAGAGGACTGCCTTTGCTGTACTCATTGCCTAGTCTCTGACTACCCGTTCGGGGATAATTGTCGTGATTATATGTATATATAGCAATAGTTAGAACGCTTTTAAGGCTAGGTGTTAGTGAAAAATTAAAATAACACCTTCTTAGAATTACTTTTTGACGTAGTAAACAGTAAAATTAAAATCTGCGAAAATTATGAAATATTGTTGAGGCTTTAATCTGTGAAATACACCCGATGGAAACACGATTTGATAAAGTTGGCTCGATAGAATAAATTCACAAAGTTACATATTTTTGTGTCATTTTATCTTCTTTTCCAGGTTTTATTCTTAAAATAAGTGATTTGATATTATGAGTCATTTACCAAAATGAAGTACATAGATAACTTGAGGAATTATAACCGATCGTTTTTTATTTATTGCTTCTATCAATTTTTTAAAATATAAAACGCGGTTATTCGAGGCGCTTCGCTGTTATACCCGTCCCTTACCGTCGTACCGTCGAGAGAGCGAGAGAGAAGCGCCCGAAATCAATTTATTCTGTGCCGAAATACCTCCCCTTAAACCCACTGAACGATAGAGTAACTGCCAGCCTAGGCTCTAAGCCTAGGTAACCGACGCAGGCATTACACGAAGCGGTCATGTGTGCACAATAGCTTTGCGGTGCTCTTTGTACGGTTATGTTCGAGTCTCGGTCGCTTGTAACGTATATAAGTTGGTATGAATAACGTAATTAATGAATTACTTACATATAATATTGATCCTTTAGTTAACAATCATATTATTTTCTTTTTAATCTACAACGGGTAAGCGCTTGACCTTCATCTCACCTGCCCCCGTACTCTCGAAACCGATCGCTATTGGATCGGATTGGTATTGTGAATTTCACCAGCGCTAATTTGGATTCATATTGGGTGAACTAAGTGGCATTGAGTTTTGTATTTTTTTTCACTCAATATTCACGCAATATAAATCCATATTAGCTCTGGTGTCGTAACTTAGGAGTACGAAAATTCACAATACCAATCCGATCCAATAGCGATCGATTTCAAGAGTAAGGGGGCTGGTGGTAAGTGACGATAAGGCCAAAGGTGGAAGAGCGCTTCTTCCGGAATCCTCAATCACTGAGAAACTGGCTATCTTATCTCTAAATTGTCGGAACACAACAATGCTAAAAACATCGTTGTTATGGCGACAGACTTAGATAAGATGGTGGTAGCTAGCCAGGCGGACTTAACAGCCCTACCACCAACCAAACTAAGCACACAAAGATGTGCCCCTCGCTGAGAACCGAACCCGGGACCTCGAACCACAATTAATTACGAGAAAAATGTGCTGTGATTCCCAACCAAACATTTAAGCGGTAAAATAAGAGTTATAAATGGGATAATGAGTTCAGAGGGTTGACGCATTTCGGTTTCCTATACAAACTTCCAAGTAGGTAGGTACCTAAAAAAATTTACAAACTAAATAGCAAAGGACAATGGACCAAATAACCCAGGCCCCGGCGGAAATAAAATGTATCTCAGATTTTTACTAAAAATGTGTAATTAAATACTGCAGGTAGTTGAAATCATCGAAATATTTTTCTAAAAGTGTGAAATTGCTTTTCGAAGTTTTGCAGGGGTCATATTAATGTTTCAGTAAAATGATCGGGTGTATCAGACTAGCTTCCGCCTTCGTTTCAGGCAGCGCCAGCGGTGCTAATCCTGCCCCTGAGACCCGCTGGTCCTCATCAATCTACCTACCTACCTACCTAGTTTCATTCAAATCAGTTCAGTCATTGAAGTGTAAAAGCAGAAAAAACATCCAAACATTAAAATCAAACCATTGTTATTTTAGACACATTTAGAATATTACTTACTTACCTAAGTGTGATGTGATTATCCCGGGCCTGAGTTTAAATGCTGCGTTGCCTGAATACAAATAAATGAATAAAATAAAAAAAAATCACACTACGTATTCATTATCCTTTTTACAAAACTTTGCATGCTAAAGTAAAATATTGCTTTAAACATTTATCAAAAAAGCGGTTCTTGTGGCAACTTAAGCACAGCATAGGAACGTTTATAGACATAGACGATGACCTTGCATCCATTATCTACGAGTATAAAACAGCGTAACACTTTAAATAGTTAAGTAATGTTATTAATTGGTGCTATTATTATAATATCTTATTACAGAACACTATTATTACAGTATTATTCTATATGTAAATGCTTTAATTACGGTATAAAAGGCAAGATATCATTTAGGAAGATCTTGCTTAGAAAGTAAGGCGACTAAAGCTGGGTGCACACTGGGCGTTTCATTATTATTCAAAATTTAAGTAGTGTACTTCGATCACATATCAAAGCCTAAATACTAAAAGGGCTTTTGACACATTTTTACCGGAAATACTTTTTCGTCTCTATCGCTTGGCAACACCTATTTACATCGTTTTGTGCTAATAGTAGTAAGTAGTACTACTAATAGTACAAAACGATGCAAATAGGTGTTACCAAGCGTTAGAGACGAAGGTAAAAATGTGACAAGTGCCCTTTTAGTATTAAATTAAGGCATTCATATAAAAACAAGATGCACAATCAACGCTCTCAAAACGTCCGCGTCCGCACAAAAAGAGTACTTACCTAGCGAGAGCGAGATGTTAGGTACTCAATTCGTTTAGTAGTTAATTTGTTGTAAACTTCTTAATAACTATGTATATTTTTTCGGTACCTATAGTAACAATACTGAATATGAAAATGTTATAGCACACTCGTAGATAATAATATAATGGCAATAGAACAAAAACCAGAAAAATTTTGTTCAAGGAGACCTAAATGATAAGCACTTTTGAGTCGTATAAAATATTTTTTGGCTTTCATTATTTAACGAAATTTCATTGATTTAACGAAAATTTTTTCACCAACCCGAATGACAGTACGTGGGGAGAATGGGCCAACCCATTCTCCCCACGTACTGTTATCCATGAGGCCTGTGCCCAGCAGTGTGATGTTCATAGGCTAATGACGATGTTTTAAAATTTCTAAACGCGCGCTCTTTGAAACCTTACATAAGTTTTTTGTTTTAAATTGCACATCTAGGAAGTATTTTGCCTTTATCTCATCTCATAATAAATGATGATAATGATCACATAGATTGCTCAAACACATTAATACTTTGATCTGAAGGAACACAACAATTTTGTATACATACATCTACTAGGGCCAACATAGGCCAAACCGAGCATAATGTATTCCCACCGGTTATTGAAACCTGGACCTTTAAGTGGAAGAACTTATTAATAAATTTCTTAGCTTGAAAGTAGTAACGGTCCCTTTATTAATCTGTGGTAACGGGTAATAAAACGTTCTAATATCTGAAATTTTCGAGTTTAAACAGTTTACTAATTGTGATTGATGTCCTCCACGACGTATCCGCCGATGGCGACACTCTGGCGTCATTTCCTGGCGTGCGCCCTTATGTGACTTGCAAAGCCGAACTTGGTCTTGAAGGTTCGGTTACAGGGCGCACAGTACAGCTGACCGCTGTTATTGTGTGTGTAGTTATAAGATGGCTTTGGTCGGGTCTTTCGTATAAGGCGTTTTGCGTTAAGGTCTTTTAAACGCATTTTTTCAAAATCTTCTACGTGCCTATTGATTTTGTTACGCCATTCTGGCCTGTTTAAAGCAAACCGGTCCCAGTCCCCCACAGATATGCCGCTTGATATTAGGTGTCGCTTCAGGACGTCCTTAAAGCGCAGGAATTGACCACCAACCTTACGTTTGCCATGACGGAGATCCGAATAAAAGACTGATTTTGGAAGTCTAGCATCATCCATGCGCACCAAGACCACCAAGAGTCAATGCGTTATATACGGACACTTAAAAAAAAGAATATACATTGTTTTTAAATGAATACCAAAAAGGTTACCACTCACCTATATTTATGACGCTCTGGCTGATTTCCTTGCTAGCGAAACTTCTTACAAGTTAAAAAAAACATTGACAAGGTGCATTCGCTAACCGATATAATATCTCAGATTTACGACTAAATATGTATTTAGTCAAACTGCTAACTGCCTCCGTGCTCAAACGTAAGAAAATACAATGCGCAATAAAGATGATTTACAGTTATGTACACACTCACTTGACCGCGGAGGCACGAATGAGAATTAAATATGTAAACAGAGGTGATTCACAATGGCGAATTAAAAAAAAAGGTGCAAATGTGGATTCGGTTTTATGCGCCTGTTGACTTACTGAGTGGTCGCTTTATGGCCCATTTCCAAATAAGCCTTTATATAAATGGTCGTTATTAAAGTGTAAAAGAACAGAATCTTGTTTATTTTACATAATAGTATTTTTTATTAATGTATCATATAGTGATATCAAGGAAGTTATTTGTCTATGGCCATGTATATGGTCTATGTCTATATTATATATTATTAATAATTCTAACTTTGAAAACTGATCAACTACGAATAATACGCATTTTTATTGCTTTTCATTTTCATTGTGGTAGATAACCAGGATAGACTAATGGTATAGAAACTATCCCGGATTGCCAGAAGGTGCTAGTTTCCTTTCTGCTGGTTATGGTTTTTTCTATAGGTTTTTATCATACGACCTTGTGACATTGACATTAATTCTGAAAAATCGTCGCAACAAAACAGGTCTTCCAAAAAGTCACGCGGAAGTGTACCAGTGCACACCAAGCTTAACAGCAACAATATTTTAAATCCAATGCTCAGCAACGTCTCGCTGGTTGCGCGGACTTTCCAAAATCCCCCCATCTGTGTGCACCTCGGCAAGCCACTTCAGTATTTTGGCAGTACTCAACCGGCGATGTGTGCCCACTACTTTATTTTGTAATTTAAAATAAGAACAGTGACAGACATATTAAGGTTTTCAAAAATCGCAGTGATCGATACTCTTATATTAGTGGTTTTATATAAATGGCTCGTTCCTTAACTGGTGCTATACGGACTATTTGGAATTTGGCATGGCTGCTGGCAACAAAAGTTTTTCTGGTAATACTCTTTTTTCATAGGACTTAGTACGCTAGGTGTTGTGTTGAAGCTACTAGGACCAGGGCCCTCCGTCTATGACTTGGACACTTTATTATATCTTACAGAGTAATATCAAGGACGATATAATATTTTGTCTATGCTAATAGCCTTATCCATATTTTTTAGCCGATAGTCCCGCTGAACGTCCCACGAAAGGATATTAATACTGACAGTGTTGACAGTATCAATTTTTGTGTAAGTATTTGTTTCCGCGAATCAATTAAAAAAACGCCGTCCTGTGTATGCGAACTATACAAGTCAGACTTCTAAAAGTCTTAAGGATCACGTATTATGTGTGAGTATAAATTTTAATTAATTTAAGTTCATATTATTTATCAAATAAAAAATGTCAGAATAAATTGTGTCATAAAAATATAGAGTGCGATATCAAATTGACATGTAATTCGCAACGACACAGCGCAACATATATCTGTCTTGATCACGCTCTTGCTAGTTGTCATGCTATCTTGCTCACATTTTACAACACTGTCAAGTCAAGTCGGCACTATGCAGCCATATGAAATCACCACTAGCTAGACTTTAGCTTGGCACCCTCTAGTCACTAGTCTAGTGACTAGACTTGAGGAATATTATTCTGCGCTAGAGGGTGCCAAGTAACCTCGACCGCATAACATCATCACATCACTTTCAGTGTGTAGTTCATGTAGAGCTTTATGTAGTATTGTAGTACGACGACACGCCTTGATTCATTATTGAAATCACATTAGTACTGACAAACACCTCTTTTTATTCAAATATCTTTGGTTGAATCACATTTTTTTTATCACTAGAGGCGCTACTTGCACATAAATTAAATTACTCTTGACATTATTTTTTTTAATTTAATATTTTTGAATGATATTTCGCTCTCTTTTCAGTAAAGAAAGTTGTACTAGGAGTTTTAAGCGAGTTTTTTTTTTAAATAAGACGTGTTGTCAGTCTTTTTTTTTTTTATTCATGCATAGAACGTACAATCCAATGTACCTACCTACTATTAAAAATATAGCACTTGAAATTAAAGCTTAACACTTAGAACGCCACTAGACACAATAAAGATCAGTCCGCGGCCGCAGTTGAAAGGATAAATATGGACATGGGCTTCATTTGACATTTGAAGCCCTTAATATGCCCATATATGGACAAAATATGGGCTTCAAATGTCAAATGAAGCCCATGTCCATAATCATATTTTTTAGCCGATACAGGGGCTGGTATAACTAAAGCAGTTATTATTCTGAGGCTCAGGTGCGTTAATTAGCTTAGATTTATGTTGACAGTTTTAGGTGCATGTATACCTCTTTTTATTATAATATCATTGGACGAAACCTATTGTTTTCGACCTTAGAGCATTAAACCAATTAATGCTCTAAGTTTTCGACGTTAGCCGAATACGTATGACCAATAAAGTTATTATTATCATTAATGCCTGTTGTATTAGTATGGTAGGTAGTTATAAACATTCAAGTTTTTTCCTCAATGCAACGGATCTGTTTATTTTTAGAGTCAAGTACATTACGGTAAATAACTCAGAATAATAACTAAAGCATAGGAGTGCTATGACATTTGAGTGGGCACTCCGTTTGGTCACCATTCCAATTACATTTGTCTATGTCGCTTTTGAATTTTGTATCATAAATGGTGACCGGTTTTTTTTTTCGCTAGACATTTGACGTCTTTGGGAACTTATTTTGTCTCTTTTCTTTCAATGTTTATGGCCCATTTGAAAAAATATACGAGTCTTATTGGACTCCTTCATGCTTTAGTTATTATTCTATGGTAAATAATAATCATGCGTAAGTATAGAAGGGTATTTTAGGTTATTTTAAATTATGGGGTAATATAGGGTATTTTAAATTATGGATTACTCGCAAATCACACGTACTCCAAAATTTGGAAACAATATATGTTATTCCACAGTCTTTTATCTAGTCATTCCGGCCATTGAATACTCTATTGGTGATACTTTACTGCATCAAATAAAATTTCAAACATCCGTCTAATCGGAATTCAAATATTGTATTACTTGCATTATACTTGGTTTTAGTTAATGAAAAATATACGAAAATAATTGCATTCCGGCCGTTATAAGTATAAAAAATTAAAAATAATTCTTGATTTCCAAAATTACCTACCTATTTTGCTAAGTTGACGGTCGCGAATCGCGATGTGCAATCAATCAGTCCCCTACTAGTTTCTGCGCTCGGGAATCCTAGCCTTAAAACTAAGCCACAAAATGTCAGATTTCTTCAATACTTTTTGAACTTTGCCTCTAGTACTTAGGGATCAGTATCGATTAGAGAAATTTGACAGTTTTGGATCACGGACTAGTAAAAATAGAAGGATACTTACGAGTGAAGCAACCTAGCTGGTGTGTGTGCTGTCAAAGCGACGGTTGACACCACAATGACGGTCGAGCGGCTTACCTCTGTGTAAGGGTTTGCCGTATAATTACAATAATACTGGCTTACTTTATGCGCTTCACTTTTTGAGTAAGTGAGACGGAGTTCTTTTTTTTATATACTCGTCCGTGTTTTGGTTACCGTGTCGCGTCGCGGTGAAAGAATACTACCCCCCCCTCTTCCCTTGGGTGTCGTAAAAGAAGACTAACGGACTACTAAAGACTGCACATACTTCCAATAGCATAGAGCGGATAATAGTCGTGATTGCATGTATGTATGTGTTTTGGATAGGTTGATCAGCTGGCGTGTGTATGGTAATCCGTCATTGTATACAATTCCTAGGAAATGTATGTAATTCCTAAAATCGGCTGGAAATGTGTGAATTAAATTATATAAGACACATTTACTAAATTTCAATCGGAAATGTAAAACATTTGAGATGTCCATGTCCATTTTTTTATTAGACAAAAGAAATACTAGAACAGAAATTTAAGACTTTGTACTGTATGATTGTTACCTAATTGTCTCAACGAGCGCCTTAGTAAAAAAATATTATTCTCATTTTACCAACGTATAAAACACGTTGTTAAAATGAGAATAATATTTTTTATATATATCATTATTACAGAAAGCATTCTTTTTATACATTTCCTAATACGATGTTGGAATTATACACAATTCCTAGGAAATGTATACATTTCCCAGGATATGTAGGTAGGTATGTATTAAATAATTTTCAAAACAATATTTTACACATTTTTTAAATAGCTTCAGAATTGTATACATTTCCTAGATTTCATACATTTCCGGTAACATGTACATAATATCGGATGTTTTATTTTTATCAGAACTTTTTACTGGATTGTAAAGTTGATATTGGGTGTTCGGATTCGTATCTATAAAGTTATGCAACTTTAGTAATGCCTTGTCATCGGATGGGTGACTAAATTGAAATATCTAAGTAATCATGACGTAAAATGGCAGTTGTTTATCACCTGCCCAATTGGGCCAGCGTGGTGGGCTATGGCCCAGTCTGCCCACTTGCCGTTGTCCATGTGGGTAGGTCTGTGGCCAGCATTGGGATGTTTATAGGGTCATGATGATCAGTTAATATAAGGACCAGCGATTCCAAAAAAAATATACTTAATTATGACACATTCATTGACTCAGACAATGCTTTTATAATAATACTGTTAACCCTTTGCGTGCCAGCTACGAGATAACTCGTAGTGCGTGTCTTTAGCATGGTGCCAACTACGAATATATTCGTAGATTTTGTTGGGCCTCCTATACAAACATTTATTTATTGGCACTACACGTAAGGTCGGATTTTGAACGTTTGGCATTAGCAAAAAAAACACATGATAAAATTAAAGATCAGACTTTTAACGGAAAAAAGATATGACATGACAAACATAAGGTACTTAGTAGTAGTACAAACAAACAAAGGAAGACATAATTACGTCTTTTCTGCAGTAGGAATACAAAATTTAGCTGTAATAAGCTTTAAAACAATGTTTTTGGACATAATGTGCAAAAATAACTTGTTTCTTTGCGTTATAGCCTACGGGATTTATGTTCTACTATGCCAGGTACGATTTATCTCGTAGCTGCTTATATGTATGACGGCATACAGTATAAATATATCAAAATATTCTGGCGCTGAAAGGGTTAAAATATTTTGGAAATATACAACCTTAATTTTTCTTAATACAAAAACAATTAAGGATGAGTTCCACCCATGAAACTGAACAATTTTCCCCAAGAAACCTATGTGCAAAAAAGACAAAAAAATTTCGACCCCCCATACAAATACTGCCCGATCAGCTGGCGACAATAGTATGGGAGATCGAATTTTTTTTGTCATTTTTGCACATAGGTTTCTTGGGGAAAGTTGTTCAGTTTCATGGGTGGAACTCGCCCTTAATTGTTTTTGTGTTATGAAAAATTAAGGTTGTCTATACGCTCAAATACACTCGAAGATAAATGACTACCTCGGGTGGAGGACTTAGGGTCTTTTTTTTCAACGTTATTATCTTCGAATATATTATATTCTCTAAATTAATTAAAAGAAACATTGTAATAACATATTTCAAATCTTCGTTTGAAGTAGTAATATTTCAAGTAGAACACACATGTGTTATTTGTTATTTCCCCACAATATGGCGACATTTTACGACAATCCGTGGGCGGGTAGGACCGAGATCGGAGATACGTAGCTAAATACGAAAGGAACCGGTTGCAAGGATGCCATGTGCCGTGGATCTCGCTGCAAACAGAACTCTTGAAGTATTTTCAAGTTAAGTTAAATAAAATAAACTAAGTACATAAATACAAATACTGACTGTTATGGGAGGGCTCAGAGACTAGGCAATGAGGACCGCAAAAGCCGTCTGCTGCCACAACTTTGCGTGCTTAAATGAACGTGTTAAAAATGTAAATAGTTAATAGAAATCAATTAAAAAAAACATTTACCTAAACTCACACGACTATTATCCCCTAAGGGGTAGTCAGAGACTAAGCAATGTGGACCGCAGAAGCAGTCCACTGCCATAGTCTACGTTTCACCATAATTACAAAATTTATTACGCTACTACTACTGTAGTGAAATATCATTTAGTTCTATACGCAATAGTATTGAAAATCATTTAGGGTGGATTCGACCAAACTGGAATAAGGTGTTATACCTAGATTAAGCGCCGAATTTGTATAGACTAATCTCGGAGTAAGTCTTATTCCAGTTTGGTCGAATCTACCCTTAATAGTCTATTACACTATCAATTAATTTTTCAGTACCTACTTATATAACTACAGCCATTTTAAGATACTGTTAAGAGAGGGGTCTCTTGTGTGACAGGTTTTTTCAAACTTACCAGGCCCACAAACGGCTACTTGTAGTTTTTACACTTTTAAAATTACGCGTACCTAGTACCTGTACCTAGCCATCAATAAAGATATTTCGGTTTTTTTTTAACAAAATTTCTTGTTACCATTTTAAGGAATGCGATTTACTTTCTCTACTCTCTTATATCTAATTACGTATTCGCTGTTAATTACTTCAATTACTTCACTCTGTAATTGGAGTTATGAAATAATGGAGTACCTAAGTATATCACGTGATTTCTTATACTATAAAAAAGTGACGTCATGTACGACGCGTTCTTATCGATGAAAGCAAATGTTTAGCTACCATGGATATGGAGTTCTCTTAGATGGGTGACCAAATATTTGTTCTGGCTTTTCATACGTGCTTTGGAGGGTGCGTTACTCGTCCCGGTTGCTATCGGGAGATGCCTGCATATTACCTGTATCATCAACAGCCTATAAACGTCCCACTGCTAGGCACAGGCTACCACATGGTCAACGGTACATGGTGAGATTACGCCATTACTCATCACGCTGGCACAATCACTACGCGAGTGCGTTTTAACGACTGCTATCTGTAAGATTGTCACTTTATGATAATATTTAGAATGTAACGATTGGACATAGTGACGAGTATTGTCAACGATCGTATTTAGGAGCTAATACCGTATTAGCGATTTATGGCTTTATTATTATTATGACTTAATTAATGACTGTCGCGTTTAGCACTAAGCCAAATCCAGTGGTATATATTTTCAAGTACATTTAGTATTGTACGGTAGATTGATATAAAATGGAGTCTCACAACTGTCGTGTTGTTGCTAAAATAACACGAGAGAAACTTCATTTATGGCTTTATAACCTTATTCCTTAGTCTCGAGGTAGTAACGTTCACAACTTGACAGATACACGCCACTTGTTCACATCAAGCTGTTGAACGGAACGGACATTTTGAGTTTCCTGTAATTTATTTTTGATTAAAATCCGAAGATATCTTGGCAATCGTCGTTTCATTTTTGAGATTTGAGTTTGGAACCAAGTCTTTCACATCATACGAAACAACCGGGATGAACGGCATTATGTGCCTTCCGAAGCACGGAGGAGCTCGAATCGTTTTTTAATTTGGTCACCTATCAGTGACCCGGCATTTCGAAAGTTGCTTGTTGTAAACCAAACGCCTTAGCTGCTGCACCATGGAACATGGGCCATAACCTACCACGCTGGCCTAATGCGGTTCAGTGGGTTATATTAAATTTCGTACCTTTACAGGCACCTACAATTGATGTACCCATCCTTAAGAATGGGTGCATCAATTGTATCGTGACTTAATTGAATATTCACTAACTTACCTGTTTTGGCTTTATAAAATTCTTTACATTAGTCCTACAAACACTATATTAATAATGTTAGTGTCATTATTGTGTTCTCGTCACTTATAAATTACCGCCTTAATTCTGTTATTTTAAAAAGACTATAATCATTTATTAGTAGCCCGAATGTGACATTTGGAATTTGATAAAAAAAAATGTCCGAAACAGTTGCTGAGAAAGAAGTTTTAAAATAACAGAATCAAGGCCCCGCCCCAGTGAGATGAAGGACAAGCGCTTTGCCGTTGTGAAATAAAAACGAACGAAAACAAAAGATGTCGTTGTTACTTTGAGTTAAAAAGGGAAAATTCATCATGTGTCTTGTCAAAACGTTGCATTTTATAAGCGGCGTCGTATGCGGGTTTCACAACTCACTCCCACTGCATATGCTGATGAGCTTTTGTAACATTATTGGGATTAAGACACTGTTGCAATGCGTGTTGCTGTGGCTTTAAGACGCTTTTGAATCGTACTAAGTGTGATATGATATCATAGCGAAGCATAAGAATTGTTTTTATAATTATCTTTTAAATAAATACAATTAACGTTGAAGTTTATTGTATTTATTTATCACAATAAATGTGACACTATTGCAACTGCTCATAAAAAAAATCTTTTTAATAGGATTTTGAGAATTATCTGTGCCTGCTTGTTATATTGGTGGTTAAAAACTAAAAAGTAAAGTTAAGTATAGCCTCTGTTCTGTCCCACTGCTGGGCAAAGGCCTCCATTATTAAAATCAATTGGAATCTGAACAATAACAAAAATATTAGCACTAGAGATTCCTTTCTGACACTCGTTATCATGTTGGTGGTGACTTCATACATTCTTATGATAATGAGAACTACATAGATGGGACCAATAGTAAATTCTAGCTTTTCCTCCGTGCTTTGAAAGGTACCAGGCGGTTAGTCCTGAAGGTTCTCAAAAGGAGCTATCAATCTTAAAATAACAAGCAAAATAACTAGGTACATTAACACCTTGGGCAACCTTGCGTTTGATCACTAAGAATAATGTCGTTATTGATTCCTTTATAAATGAACAACGTCATTTGCGAAGCATGCCCCATCAATTTGTTTACGGCCAACTACTCTTTACCTCATGCATGACATACCAGGTCAAAACAACTCATAGCTTGCGGCTGATTTTCCGGATCGTGTGATAGAGAGCCTGCTATTGAACAGTGTATTACCAACAAATTTTAATGTAAAGCTTATTCTGCTTTTGTTTCGCCAAAAGAGGAAAACAAAGAAATCGTCAACATGTATTATACGATGTTAGAATCGTTTATAGACAGATCTCTGACCGTCGATTCGATGACCAAATGATTAAGATTAAAGTAAATAAAGAGCTACTCATACGTAACGTTGAATAATTTAAAACACATAAAATAGTTTTAATATTTAAAAGGAATCGATAAAACATTCCGTGCATTATGTTTCCGCATATTTTATTGCAGAGCCTTCCGTTCAGATTTGCTTATTATTTTGGTCAAACAAGTTTTGACTTTGTTGAATGTTGCATAAATAAAACATGTTATACATAAGTAGATATTATTTAATTCTCACACCGAGAAGCGAAACAGTTATTTATTAAAGTATTGTGTAGTTTTTCACCGACTTGTACCGGAAAAGCGCTTTACACCTTCGTTATCATAACTAATCAAATCAATCAATGAATTGAAGGCTAAATGACTTTTCTGTTGTGAAATAAAAAAGGAGTAAACTGCCAGCTCTTAGGTCTCTAAAAGAGACGGCCTACCGTTTCGTTTCTTTGAATAGACTTCAAAGAAACACAATGGGATTGGCGCTGCCAATAAAAAATACATAAATATAACTAAACTATCATACTTTTTATTGGTTTAGGCGGTTTTCGGAAACCTGTTGAACATTTAGAACACGGCGCCACTAGGCACAATAGAAATTGTATTCATTGAGCACTAATTTTCAAAATCGTAATAAAGAATCTTTTGTTTTACTATTTTTTTCTAGTAAATCTAATAAAATTATTATTCTAACAATTCATACTATTCTTCCTCCATAATGGAACTAAAAAAACATATAATAATTATCAAATATTTTTATCCTCATCCAAATCTTTATTCCTTTTAACAGTTAATACCTATATCGCGTGGTCATCTTTTTTGCGATTAGCCTTCTTATGTAGCCTCACCCACACCTAAACATCATTCTGAACGGTCTCAAATGAGAAAAGTTTCGGTGCAACAATGAGATAGTTTGATAAACCCCCATTGTTGTCGGCGATTGCGAAATCGGAAATGTTACCGATTGTTATGATTTATGCAACGCCTTTGATAACTTCACGCTTCGGTCAAGTGAAAAGTCAGTATCAGTTTTTAATCTGTGTTTTTTTTTAAAGAAAACCCAATCAGGTTTTCTTTTGCTTACTTAAATTATCATTTCTTTGCAAAGACTTGCCAATAACTTCAAGTTTTAGTGTAATAAAATATTGGCTACCCCCAGGTAGTGTTCGGGACCCATTCTCTTAATCCTTTCTATTGTTAAACATAATATCGGTTTGTGGAATTTTGGTTATCGGTTACTCATCATACCATATACAGATTACTGAATACCCTTGACTATCCCACGCTTCATTATGTACATTTAAATTACTTTTGTTTAAGTCATTATAAGAAATGTTCTATATTAGTCTATTACTTATACGTTAATTGACTAGGTATATAGAAAAGTGCAAAAAATTACGTAATGATGAGGTAATTGGTTTTCTGTATATATTCCTTTGTAAAAGGAAATCCATATACCGAAGAAATTATTTTGATTAAACGTATAATTTAAGTACTTAATGAGCATTACGACCTCACATTTTATAATTTTTATACACAATATGTTCACATTTTTTAAGTTCCACTTGCAAGGTTTTATAACAAAAATTAATAACACTTTGACTGTTTTGTAGATCACTTGTAGGTGTCTACCTGACAAAAGAGTGATATTGTTCTATACCTGCGCTTACTTAGCCCATTAATGCCAATTGTTCCATGAATTTCCTTAAGTTATTGTGTTCAATATTGTTTACCTTCTATCCTACTCCTGTGAGTAATAATTGAGTCAGTGCTATTTCAGTGTGTATTTAACAAGCTACATGATCGGACGTGGTAAAATTAAGTATTTATATAATAATAACTTCTACTTTTAATATTATATCGTTAACATAAGTGGTTGCTTCATCGGTTATCAGTGGATTAATAATTTGTTTTACGTGCTATCTTTTTACGTTTTCAGTGAATTTTCGCCAAATTTTGTGACAGTGAAATAATAATGTTTTGGTGTTAGTGATAATGTTATGTGGTTTAAGTGACTAACACCAGTACGTGGCATGAGTCAACCATGGAAGAGACGCTTATCTTGGGTTACGGAGAGCAAAATCGCCCGGCTATGGGTTTGTTGATTTCACTACTTTATAGCGGTTTCGCATTACGTCCGATCCGAACCCGTAAACATACGGGTCTAGAAAACTATCGGACCGAATTCGGATATTGCTTACGCACTTGTCCGATCACTGATACAAATCCAAGTAATTCTGGGACCACCTGACATAAGTACGTCATTTTACGCGGATTCATACTATTACTAATTAAATCATATCTCAATTTCAAAATTCTTCTCCGGAATGGAGATTCACGGATGACTGAAAGAAATCGTGTGACGGAAGTCTGGTCAAGTGCGTAAACTACCATAGAAATAGTTCTATGACTGCTCCGGACCGTATTTTCACGGGTTCGGATCGGATTCGGATCGGACGTAGTGCGAAACCGCTCTTATTGTCATTAAAATAAGTGTATAAATCGTAAATCTTTATAAATTAATACGCACATACATTCCCGACTATTATCCGAAAAGGGCAAGGGTGTTACCAGGCCTATCGATCGATCGTCGATCGACGGCATCGATCAACGTCGATTGAAGTTGATCGACTGGTCTGGTAGCTTTAATAGATCGACGGATACTGACTAAGGTCGATCGACGTTGATCAATAGGTCTGGTAGCTTTAATTGATCGATCACGTGACGTCGACTAATCCATTTTACCATCGATCGATGTCGCCGATCGACGATCGATCGATAGGTCTGGTAGAAACTATCGATCGACGTCGACTAATCTATTCTACCATCGATCGATGCCCTCGATCGACGATCGATCGATTGGTCTGAAGCGAGGCAATAAATTGCACTGCTACATTCCACGTTTCTCCAAGTGACAACTGCACATGTGCTCAGCTTGACAGGTGATGAGCCCATCGCCGCTGCTGCTGGATGTATGACCGTTAGTCGCCTTTTTCGACACCCAAGAGAAGTGATGAGTTTTCATTGAGAGTTGTTATTTGGTAAGGTCTTAAAGGTGTTAAATAAATAATTTATATTCAGTTTCTGTAACGTAAAAAGATATTATAATACAATTATTACTGTAATGGTTATTAACAATGTCTGTACACATATATACTAAGAATAAGTAAATAAGTAAAGTTCCTTATTTAAAATAAAATAAACTAATATGTAGTCTATGTTAAAATTAGTGTGTGTTACAAGAAATATAAACCACATTTTATTTTTATTATCACTAACCGTAACTATAATTAAAATTCCATCTCTCAATGACTTGTATTGTATGGATTAAACCAATAAGTGTTGGTACCATCATAAAGAGACTTTGATTACTTAAATCCTGGCAAGACAAGCGCAAATACCGATATGAATATTCAATATCATAGAGAATTCAACATAAGCTCACTGAAATTCTGTCGAATCATCGGATTTTCGATGTCACGTGAACTACAAGAACGTGTATAAAGCCTTTTACAGGTTTTCTGATGAAAATTTATTTTTTCTGCATTTAACTGCAACTGTGAATTTACCAACTCATTAAAGAAAACTTATTTAGTTGAAAGTATATTTCGCCACGCTCCAGCGAGTGATAGCCGGAGGTCTATGAGCAAGTCAGGAAAAGTGTATATAATATTAACTGTGTGTATTAACTATGTTACAGTTCAAACTCCTCATAACCGGTTAAACCCACTTTTGACTGCAAAAATAATATGGCTCAGTCAGTATGCAAAACTACAGTCTGTAGTTAAGTAGGTTAGATAACAGACCAACCCCCAGTCAGAAGAACAAAAGCTCTTCATACTGTGATAAAAACTAGTCAAACGAAGCGAGCTAGAACTAGTTTAATTGAAAATTCGAAAACCTGTCGAAGCTTCCTTTGCATAATTTTTGCAGTCATTAGTGATTTTGACCCGTTATGAGTTTATACTAATAGGGGCTCGCTGACGTTTCGGACACATTATATTGGGACATAGTGTCCGAATTGACACTTCGGCTACTGTGTCCCAATATAATGTGTCCGAAACGTCAGCGAGCCATAATAGGTATGATTACTATGAGGTTTCAGTTCCTTTAGAGAACAACAAGCCTTAATGTTACCCAATTATCCTCGTAAGTGTAATGCTAAATGCTATGAAATATTGAATTCACGCGAACTGTGACAAATTTTAGATAAAATAATAATGACACAATTAAGTGTTGTCCTGTCGGTCCTCGACTCGACGCAGAGGAAGCGTTATCTGTTATCAGCGCTATCATATCCGTTTGTTGTTAAACAATAACGCATAACCGCATGGTAATATTTTTGTTAGCAAATAATAAGTTAGTATCAGATGAAAGTAATTGTTAGCCACCCAACCTAACCCACCAACCCGCATTGGATCAGCGTGGGTTATTAACTTATTATAACCTACTTATTACAAATTTGAAAACGTAAAGAGTAAAAAAAAAGTAAAAGTGTTGATTAATTTCGGCGGGCTGGAATAATTGGATTTGGAATTGGTGGTGGCTTAATTTGAATAGCACCTGCTGACCCGGATTGTCAGAAGGGTGAACGTTCAAATCCTACTCGTTGAAATTATTCCAACATTTTCCACGTGAGAAGGTCTCTGCTCAGCAGTGACGTGCTCAACACATACAGAAAGACAAAAGTGTTGGAGATTTGGACCAGCTTTCCGCGTGGAATTAATCACCAATTCCTGTCCTATTCTCTCTTTTTTCTAACCAAAGTTTCTTGATGTTGTCACCAGGCGGAGCTAGTGGCGGCGGTGCGCCGGCGCGGGCGCGGCGACGCGAGCGACGATGACGAAGACCTAGGCCTCCCGCGCAGCCCGCCCGCCTCGCCGCCCACCGATAAGGCTGATAAGGTTGGTCACTATTATACCTACCATATACTTAAACTCAAACTCAAAATATATTTATTCAATAAACTCAATTAGTAAGTACTTTGAATCGTCCAAATTTTTAACCTACCACCCATTGAGGACGTCATTTTTTAACTGTGGCAAAGAAGGGGCGCAAGAAACCACAGCGCACAGAAGCAACGACATTTAAAAAAAAAAGATATGTCGTTACCAGTTCATAAAATACAAAATAATAATTAGAATGTAAAATATACGGTACTATAAATTAACTATATACAATTAGAAATAGCTTTTGGAGTACTTGGAGTATTTCAGTTCAGAGCCAAGCTGTTTTGTCTTCTGTGTAATCTGACATTTTATAATAAGCTTTTTTATAAAGCTTTTCTTTGATATAAATTTTAAATTTATCAAGATCTAATTTCTGAATACCAATTGGTACTTTGTTGTAAAATCGCACACACAAACACTTAAAAGAATTATTTATTTTATGAAGCCTAGTATAAGGTAATGTTAATTTGTTCTTACTTCTAGTAAGTGTAGGTACGCCTAGTTGGTATTTTGAGAAGGAAGCAAACGACTAGGTACAATCGAGAAAGTTTTCTAAAACGATGAACTGACAGTACAAAATAAATATGCGTTAAATTCAAAAACACTTTTGTTTTCAAGAGTATTCGCTCAAGAGTGTTGTCCAAAAAATATCATGACAAAAACAGAAACTACGGAGGCAATGCGGCGTGATGAAAACCGGAATAACAACTTTTTCTATGTGGGTGCATACCGGCCGGGGCAAACCGGACTGGGACCATAACGGCCGGACCCTCGGACCCTCCCCATCGACCACTTTCCGACGATATTCACTTGCACCACATGAGTATTACTCGTGTGCTTGCACTGCACACGATCTACGTGCACTGTACTGTCACATGAGTAAATACTCATGTGGTACTGTATTTTTTTTTTGATAATTTGTTACTTCACCATGGATACTAGTCCTTCAGTGGAAATAATAGAGTTCATTTATTATGCTTATAAGATGATAATAAGCTAAATGATATTCCCCCCAAATCCCTTGAGTTCCAGTAAAGATGTGGGACTTTACTGAACCTCACATGGACTTCTTGACAGAATTTGAAAAGTGATGTCGCACTGTTTTGTTTTATTTGCCAACACTCATGCACGTTCACGAACACTTAACGGTTAATAATCCACCATTATTTCACATTAATATTCGACAAAACTACAGACATGACGCTTCACTTTCCCGCCAAGAAGTTCTGTGCTACTGTTACCATGAATTTGAAAAGTCCTGACAAAAAGCCTGAAATTTCGATAAAAGTCCGGACTTTTAAGTCAAAAAATGGAAACATTACTTACTTCTTAAATTTTGTTTTTTGATATGAGAAGTTAATAAAGAGTAAAGACTTAAGTATTTGGTATTACTTATGTAGTTTTGTTACTCATATTCTAAAATCCTCGAGGAGCTCGATGGCGCAGCAGTTAGCGCGTTCGGCTTGCGATCTTGTCCGCTAAGCAACAATGCCGGGTCGCCTGATGGGTGACCATTAAAAACATCTAGAGCTCCTCCGTGCTTCGGAAGGCACGTTAAGTCGTCTTACGACACCAACCGGGACCAACGTCCTGGTTGTTGTCGTAAGATGGCAGTCCTTAAAACCCACCAACCCGCTTTGGGCCAGCGTGGTGGGTCAGTGGGCCAGCCCAATATCCCCACGTGCTATTGTTCGCGTGGGAGGCCTGTGCCCAGCAGTGGGACGTTTATAGGCTGATGATCGGATAATCCTATTCCAAAATCCGTAAAAATTAAAGAGCCGGACAAAGTCCGAACTAGAGTCTAAATTCTAAAATTCAGGACATGTCCGGAATAATCACGAAGGATGGTCCCCCTAACTAGGTACGCGCGGTTCGAATGGAGCGCATTCGAATATCGCCGAAAAGTGTTCTACCAGGAACTTCCACGAATGTACCCTACAGTTGGCTTCACAAGAAGCTTTAGATAGACTTCAGAGTAGGACGTAGGTAACTTTCGAAATGGGTTGAACTCATCTCTTTGTCCATGTAATACAACCTCGTCTTTGGATAAGTAGGTATTGATATTGTTTCTTTAACTACCTACTAGCAGTCCGACGCCGCGACTCATAAATAAATGATATTTTTTATAAAATAATCATTTATTATTGATTTTTTTATTACTTATTTTACACTTGAACTAATAAACGGCTGAACCAATTTTGAATAGTTGTTAAATTCGTTGTTATTGCGCGAGTGTCGAGTAAGGAAGTACCGATTTTGATTTAAAGGTAAATGTTTAATATTTTGCATTTAAAACCTCTTTTTATTACATTACAATTGGCACCCGAATATTTTTTATAACATTACAATATATACTTTTACTATAAATTAAACAACATTTCCTGAAATTATGTTTATCATGTAGCACGCTATTTTTCACTATAACTATTATTTTGATTTTTTTTATCAAATTTAAAAATAGCTGATTTATGGTGCCAGTCAAGTTGACGTACTTACCTAACAGTGAACGATTTAATAGTTATTTACTAAACAAGAGTGCAAAGGAGACCTTTCCTCTTCCCATACAACTACGGCCACTCATGTACCTAAGATTCAAAGGTACCAAAATGTAGGAAAAAAATCGTAGATTCCAGAAATATATGTATTATATTTTTTATTATAATTTGTACCACCTAAAAATATCATTAGAAAGGTTTGACGGCTTGCAACATTGGATTAATTTAGCTGGCAAGCATAACTCTCTCGCTGTCGGGTGCGTTTCGTTAGCTTACTTATGGGCCAACTAGTTATTAGATAAAAGCCTTAGAGTAACTTATTTTAACATAAACATAACCTGTTTTTAGCAAAAACATGATAAATAGTAACAAAAATAAGTGTTTTTAACTGTTTTGATTTATATTGTGCGTTTGATTATTTTGAGAGTGACAAATAGATAATAATTCTATTAGTAGACCGACTATGTGAGTTTATAGAAAACCATATAATTTAAACTAGGTTTTGCACCTATTGATTATCCATTGTGAGATATTAAATAAAATAACTTAATTAATGGCTTCGCGTTTAGCATCAAGTAGTAAGTAAATACTTATTTTTAAAGTACATTTAGATTTGTACAGTAGATTAAAATAAAATGGAGTCTCACAACACGTGTTGTTGCTAAAAGGACAAGGAAGAAACTCCAACATTGTGAGTTTAGATCTCAAAAAATATTTTTTGTTCATCCACAAACTGTCACCACCACAAAAAACCAGTAAGTATGACAGTTGTCACTGTCATATTTTCGCCCTTTATTTGCACGTTTCGTTTCATGTTTACGATTTCATAAACCATATTATGTGACTTTTTATTTTCCAAAAAAATACTAGTTGCGGCGTGTTTTATAGAAAAATGATGTCATCAGAAGCTTCTGCATAATTATTAGGATATTTTAAAGTAAAGTGTACCTCGGTACATTTTGAGCCGAAATGGAAAGGTCTCCTTTGCTTTTTAACCGCGTAATCAATTTTGATGACCGAGCAAGCAAGCGAAGGATTCTAAAATTATAATTCTGAGCGTTAGCGAGGGAATCAAAAGAGCACGATGTGAAAAATCTTTGCACTCGAGTGCAACACGTAACTTTTCATCCCACCTGCTTTAGTTATTATTCTATGATCCCACCTCAGCGAGGAAATGACAAAGCAAATTAAAAATAAGGACACTCAAAAGGTCCCGAGTCTGAGTTTTTAACAAATTAAAAGAGGTTGTATGATAAATTCAGCACCATGGAGGGAGAAGTAAATAGGTTTATTGATGTTTTGAATTTACAAACTTAGTTAGTGCACACGATGTTCTAAATTCAATTCACTTTATCCTCTAGCGGATAAAAACGGTCTTTGCACTCATTTACCGAAGAGATTTTAAAATTTAGACATTTTGCGACTAAGACGATTTGCGATGTGTACGAAGTGAGGAACTGGTAATTTAGAACTTAGACATTTTGCTACTAAGACGATTTGCGATGTGTACGAATACGAAGTGAGAAACTGGTCGAATTGCGATTTAGGGAATCCGCTACCGACCCGTAGTAAAAATACTCTTTCCGAGATGGGGGGGATGAAAAAAATATTTCATATCCCTAAATCTCGCCCTGCTTGACCATAAAACTGTTAACTAATTTGTCATGCCAAATAGTATAAAAAAATATTTATCTACTTAAATAAGTGCAGCCGTTCTGAAGTGATGCGCGAAAATATTGCATTCGTACTTTAACAATTGATTTTATTTAAGTTTATAGATAGATTTTATTCTAAAAATATAAGACATTTTAATGAATAAAATATTTGTTTCAAAGCTAAAGATACTAGTGCCATCTAGTTCGTTAAATATAAATTATTTGTTGCGCTTGCTTAACAACAAAGCATTGTAATTAGTAAGCAAGTGATAGCATGTGTTTCAAGCGGAATCAGCTAGATGGCACCACTACGTTCGTAAACAGTGGAAAACCAACAAACCTTATGCCGGCACTTCACATGGCGTATCGTGTTCGCGTATTTGCATTATTTGTTCGAACACGGCAATGTGTAGACGGCCTATTTGAATATATTTGCTTTATTTGCACGAATAAGGCAAACAACGCAAATAGCGAATATGCGTTTCCGTCCACTTGTCGGTTTTTGATCACACATCAAAGGAATCAAATACGGCAAATATTTGCGTCGGCCGTCCACACTTGGTTCTGTTCAGAAGCGTGCTTGCGGCTGTCCTGTTCAGACGTGTTCAGTTTTTTATACGTAAACATAGTAAAATGGATTGGACAAACGAAACCGTATTGCGATTTTTGGAATTATACCAAATGCATCCTAGTGTTTGGGACCCCAAAAATGCCTCTCATAAAAACAAAAACCGAACACGTTGCATTAACCCCCAGAGGACGAGATATTCAAAATAACTTAGGAGAACCCTGCACAATAAAAAAACAGGTGTTGGCTAGCCGCATTCAGATAAATATAATAAGCTGCTGCCACTGACACGTCCATCACTGTTGCATTCAATTTGTTTGTGAACAAGCAAATATGGTGAATATTTGCGTTGTTTGCCCGTATTATAGGCCATGTGTGGATGGCTTGTTTGACGCCAAGCGATGTGCCAGATTATTTGGGCAAACACAACGATATCGCCACACGAACACGATACGCCAAGTGAAGTGCCGCCATTACCATATTAAACCAACAGGAAATAAATGATCATTGTGATAAGTAAGCCTAAATATGCGTAATAATTCATTATTTGCAATTATTAACACAGATTTGTGTAAGAAATTTGTTGAACGATGATAGCCGTAAATTAAAAATATACTTACTTCTTCTACCTTTTATTTTTTTTGTGGTTCATTTATTTGTTGTTTTATACATAGAAACAATGTTAGATAATTAATGACTAAGTATTACGTTTTTATTAATTTTAAGTCAATCTTAATCTGAAGTAAATAAATATACACCCTTAATCTTTATTCGTTTAAAATAAATTAAGGGTGAGTTTCACGTTCCACCCATGAAACTAAACAACTTTTTCCAAGAAACCTATGTGCAAAAATGAAAAAAAAAAATCGATTTAAGGAAGGCTTTGCCCTGCAGTGTGACAGTATCAGTGTTACCAGATATTTTTGTCAATCGGGATTTTGAGTGTAAGTAAACAGCGGGATTTTTTCGTCGAAAGCAGGACATAATAAAAAAAACATTATAAGTACATTTAATCAGAAGTTTTTAAATATTTATCTTTTTATTTGAATTTTTAATTACGTTTACGTGACAATGGACAATAGATAGATAGCAAAAAATGGCCATAGAAAATGTATTTTGTAAAACATATGAAAAGTATTTTAAATCAGGTTTACCTTATCGTTAGTAGTAGTGTAGAGTAGAGTCTTCTGCGTCTTCTGAGTCTTCTGAATGAAAGAAATAAAAAATCAAATTGCGCTGCACGCACGGTAGAGTTATCTCCGAAAAGCGGGATTGAGCCTGTCCCGCGCGGAACCTTTCATTTTGATTTAAAAATCGGGACGTCCCGCTAAAATCGGGGCGTCTGGCTAAAATCGGGACGTCTGGCAACGTTGGTCAGTATATAGGCCGTACTTTACCTTACTTTGATACAAAGTCATCGCCAGATGGTTATATGAACTAGAGACCTCGGCACTTATGCACTTTCACTGTAGTCTCGACCGCACAATACACACTATGTATAGTGTACATCTGATACGAAACACTGGCGCTCAAATACCGCATCGTATGGAATTCAATACGCGTTTTGCTGAATACCATTATTATTTTTGCTTAGCTTTAGCTTTTTGCATGCAAGCGTTTAGTTAGTTAATAAAGTGGTTTATATTTATTCTCGTATACATTCTGTGTACTAAGTATCGGGAATTGTTCAATAAAACAAAAAATACAAATTATTCATCTAAATTTAATTTATCGCCTTCAAAGTAAGCACCATTGCTTGCAATACAACATCTCCACCGCTTCACCCAGTCCTCCATACATTTTTCGTAAGCTACTTGCGGTATGGCCTTCAGCTCATTCAGCGAATTTTCTTTTATGGCTTCTATCGACTCAAAACGTTTTCCTCGAAGTGGTAATTTTAACTTGGGAAATAGAAAAAAGTCAGACGGAGCCATATCAGGTGAATACGGTGCTTGGTCGAGAACTTTTGTTGAATTTTTCGCTAAAAACTCTTTCACAATAATGGCTGTGTGTGATGGTGCATTATCATGGTGCAGCATCCATGAGTTGTGTTGCCACAAATCTGGACGTTTTCGGCGGATACTCTCACGCAAACGCTTCATGACGCCTAAATAATATTCTTTATTCACTGTTTCTCCCTCTGGAAGGAATTCGGAGTGAACCACACCACGGTAGTCAAAAAAAACTGACAGCATCACCTTGATTTTGGAGCGACTTTGCCGCGGTTTTTTGGGTTTCGGCTCGTTTTCAAGACGCCATTCTGAAGACTGTTGGCTTGTTTGCATGTCGTACTCATAAACCCATGTCTCGTCGCCAGTTATTATACGTTTCATAAAGGTAGGATCCGAAGAAGCTCGGGAAACCATGTCTTCAGCAACATGTATTCGCTGCGCTTTTTGAACAAAATTGAGCTCCTTTGGAACTAATCGAGCGGCGACGCGTTTCACGCCTAAAATGTCAATGAGAATGTTGTGGACGGACTTAAAAGATATGTTCACCACACTAGTCAACTCTCTCAAACTCATACGTCGATTTTCGAGCACTAGCTTCTTGATTCTGTCGATGTTTTCTTTGGTCGTAGCGGTTGAAGGTCTAACAGAACGAGGCAAGTCTACTACTACGTCTCGGCCTTCTTTAAAAGCCTTGTACCATTCATATGCCCTTGTTTTTGATATACATGATTCGCCGTAGGTTTTTTGCAACATTTTGAGCGATTCTCCACATGAAATATCATTCGAAACACAAAATTTAAGGCACACTCTTTGTTCAACAATATTTTCCATTGTAAAAATCGCCGAGGACTCAAAACTATGACCAACAAAAAGTGCAGTTTTAAACAAAGTAAATGACAGATCCCACTCAAATTTCGCGCGGTAAATCAGTACAGTGCTACCAACATGCAGTAAAAAAATTAAAACGAACTCTTTTACGCGGGTCTTTTTATTGACATATTCCCGATACTTTTTACACAGAGTAGTATATGTTACCTACGAATAAAATTGTGTTACCTGCAAATGTATGGTTAATAATAATGGGTTTGAGACTAGGCAATGAGGACCCCAAAAGCAGTCCTACCATAGTCCATTTTTCACCAAATAGCGACTGCACATGTGCTGAGCCCATCGCCGCTTTATTCTGTTAGATGTATGTGCAGTCTTTAGTCCGTTAGTCGCCTTTTACGACACCCAAGAGAAGAGATAGGGTGGTAGTGGGTGGTAGTAATCTTTCACCGCAACGCGACGCGGTGAATTCTATACTACATTGTAGGAAGACCAGCATGCTTACTTTTGAAACCTATCCCGATCGACCAGTGTGACCATCTCAAAATTGGCGAGTCTGCCCGAAAAATCTGGCAAATGGCGGATTTTTCAGATCTGCCAGATTTTTGATAAAAGAAATCTGCCACGTTCCAAATTTCTAAATAAAATGGAAATTATTACTTTAAAAACAACCGACTGCAAAAAATTTTACTGAAATAATTGCACTAAAACGTAAAAAATAATTGCGTTGTTTAGTTTGTTCAATTTACTTGCAATATTAACCTTTATTTTACTCAATCTTATAATCTTAAAAAATATTTTTGGAGTCGGTGCCAGCTTAATACGACAATGTAGCAATACCTAATAAAATCTATGTACTAATAGTCAATAGTCAATAGTCAAAATATATAATATAGTCGGTGCCAGTCAAGGTAAACATAAACATTAAAAGACATACTATATTATTATTATATTAGCCCATATTGTCCCATTGCTGGGCAAAGGCCTCTCTCCCCCCCCCCCCCCCCTTCAGTATTCGCGGTCTTTTGCGTGTGTTGGCCAATCCTTCGCGTAAGCATCAAGCTCATCTGTCCACCTCCGTCTGGGTCGACCTCGCTGCCGTTTAACCCCATTGTCGTTTTTTTTTGTAAATATATTTAATTAGCCTTTAACAGTTGTCGTGTTCATTTTTTGGAGCCGACAAGAATAACTGCCACTTCGGCCACCTGTATTGATAACATATATACAAATGTAAAACCACTGGCTAAGCAAATTATTAATAACCTGGACTCTGATCATTGTGGCCAAATGGTCAGCTTTCCACACCAGCGTAAACAAGTGACGAAAAAGAATATCACTGTTGTACCAAAAACTGCAGGTCGGCTGGAACGCTTAAAAGCAATCTAGATACAAAATTAAATTATTTAGAATACAATACAATGACAACCCTAATGTCTTTTATAATCATTTTTTTAACATTTATTGTTCAGAATTTAATAAAACTTTTGTTCCAAAAAAGATCTCAGTTAGTGGTACTGTAACTTTTAATGAATGGGCTACAATTGGTATTCACAGAAGTAGGAAACGCCTTTATGAACTTTATGGTGAACGCAACTATAACACCAGCGATGACTTCAAATTATATGTTAAAAATTATTCAAAGTTATTCAAAAGAGTATGTCGATTAGCCAAGGCAAACTATCTGAGTTCTAAGATTAAGAATAGTAATGACAAAATAAAAATGACATGGAATATTATAAATAGTGAAACAGGAAAGGTCAAAAGTCGTAATAATGAGTACTATTAAAATTGTGATAATAAAACCTTGACTTCTGATGCTGATGTTGCTGCAGCATTTGAGAGGTTTTTTACTGACATTCCAGTTTCAACTACAAAAGCCTTGATTTCCTCCCCCACTGTAGCTGAATCTGTTTTAAAGGAGAATGTTAAAGATTGTGAAAGTAATTTCAGTTTTCAAAAAATTTGTGTTATAGATATAATAAAAACATTTAACACTCTCAATAAAAAGAAAACTGCTGATCTGTGGGGTAATTCCGCGGACGTCGCTAAATCTGTAATTATGACAATAGCTCCAGTTTTAGCTTGCATATTTAATGAATGCATTGACTGTGGTGTTTTTCCTGACCTCATGAAATATAGTAAAATAATTCCATTATTTAAATCAGGTAGCACTTCTGACCCCTCTAACTTTAGACCTATTCCTGTGCTACCCACATTTAGTAAAATTTTTGAAAAGTTAATGCTAGACCAAATGCAAATTCATTTTTATAAAAATAAACTTACATTGTAAACAATATGGTTTTACTAGGGGTCGCTCTACAACTGACGCCGGTGTGGAGCTTTTAATCCAAATATTTGATACCTGGGAGGAATCACAGGATGCCCTAGGGGTATTTTGTGATTTATCCAAGGCTTTTGATTGTGTTTTACATGAAACTTTGGTCAGGAAGCTTAACCATTATGGAATTAGGGATGCTTCTTTGAGCCTTCTAATCTCATACTTGAGTAACAGGATTCAAAAGGTCGACATTAACAGTAAAAGATCTCCGGTATCAGTGGTTAAAATGGGAGTTCCGCAGGGATCAATACTTGGTCCATTCTTGTTTTTGGTTTATATTAATGACTTACCTTATTTTGTAAAAGACAGTCATGAGATAGTATTGTTTGCTGATGATACTCCACTTTTATTCAAAGTGAAACGACGACACCCAAATTATGACGATGTGAATAATGCGGTCTCAAAGATTGTTTTTTTTTTTTATAGCAGAAGGAGGCAAACGAGCAAGCGGGTCACCTGATGGAAAGAAATCACCGCCGCCCATGGACACCCGCAAAACCAGAGGAATCGCAGGCGCGTTGCCGGTCTTTAAGGAAGGAATAGGCTCGTTTCTTGAAGATCCCTAAGTCGTAACGGTCTGGAAATACCGCCGCCGAGAGCTGGTTCCACAACACTGTAGTTCGAGGCAAGAAATTTCTTGAAAATCGCACAGTAGTAGACCGCCATCCATCAAGGTGATGTGGATGGAATGACAGTCGATTGCGTGTAGTGCGGTGAAGGAAATTAGCGGCAGGGATCAAGCCGAACAATTCCTCAGAACACTCCCCATGATATATACGGTACAATATACAGAGAGACGCAACGTCTCTCCGAAGAGCCAGTGGATCGAGCCGACCTGAAATAACCACGTCGCCGACAATTCGAGCAGCCCTACGTTGAATGCGGTCAAATGGAAGGAGTTGGTATTGGGGTGCTCCAGCCCAGAGATGGGAGCAGTATTCCATATGCGGCCTGATCTGTGCTTTATACAGTTGTAAACGGTGGGCCGGCGTGAAATACTGACCCGCTCTATTAAGCACACCCAGCTTTTTCGAAGCTAATTTAGCTTTACCTTCCAAATGACCACGAAACTGAACGTCACTCGAAATATCGACGCCAAGGATTCCAATAATCAAGGGGAGCTCCCTCAAAGTTCAGAGGTACGACGAAGGGATGTTTTTTAGCAGTAAATGCGCAAACTTGTGTTTTGAAGGGGTTAAAGCGGACTAGGTTATGTCGGCCCCAATCCGAGACATGACTTAACATGTTCTCGGTGTCAGTCACAAGTTTATTCCGGCTCTCGATGACGCTTTCCAGAGAAATGTTAGCACGCCCGGTGTAGAGCGTATCCCCAGTACTGTCGTCTGCATAACAATGAATGCTGTTGTTATGCAGCATGTCATTGATATGCAGAAGAAACAGAGTAGGGGACAACACACACCCCTGCGGGACTCCAGCATTCACGGGCTTCATGTCGGAGCACGAACCGTCAACTGCGACTCTGATGCTACGCCCAGTAAGAAAGCTGGCAACCCATGAACACAATTTCTCAGGAAGCCCGTATGATGGAAGTTTAGAGAGAATAGCCCTGTGCCATACCCTGTCAAAAGCTTTCGCTACGTCCAAGCTAACTGCCAGTGCCTCCCCTTTACTCTCGACTGCCTCCGCCCATCGGTGACTAAGGTACACTAAAAGATCACCAGCCGATCGACCGCGACGAAAACCATACTGGCGATCACTTAGTAGCTGGTTCTCTTCTAGGTACCTTAAGAGCTGGCGGTTTATAATGGACTCCATTACTTTGGAGAGTAAAGAGGTAATAGCTATTGGCCTGTAGTTGGACGGATCTGAGCGATCGCCTTTTTTTGGAATCGGGTGGACAAGGGCTGTCTTCCAAGAGCTCGGGACGACGCCAGTGGTGTAAGAGAGCTGGAAAAGGCGCGTTAGAACTGGTGCCAATTCAGGAGCACACGTCCGAAGCACAATGGGTGGAACTGCATCAGGCCCACTCGCCTTATGGATATCAAGGGAAAAAAGAGCCTTACGAACTGACCTTTGCAGGAACTGAACGTTTGGCATTGTACAAGCACAATGCGGTATGGTTGGTGGAGAGTTTTCCCCATCGTCCAAGGTCGAGTTTGATGCGAAAAGAGAGCCCAAGAGATCGGCTTTCTCCTTTGCAGTATAGGCCAGGCAGTCATCGGTCTTGTGCAATGGTGGTAGGGACGGCTGACAAAAATTCCCTAAGATAGCTTTGGCGAGAGACCAGAACGCAAGCGTCCCCGAAGGAAGACGCACTAGCCTCTCGCCAATTCTACCTATGAATGATGACTTCGCCTTGGCAATGTCCTTCTTAAAGGATCTGGCGGCAAAGTTGTACTTCTTTCTGAGCGCACTGGTGTTTGGATCCTTTGATGACACCGCATTAGCCCAGGCTTGGTAATGCTGTCGCTTTTGGCGAGACGCCATTTTGCAGCAACGACCAAACCATGGTTGGGACTTGCCGCTAATGGGAACCACAGAGTTTGGAATGAAAAGTTCCATTCCCTGCAGTATCACATCAACGACAGAGTCAGCGGCGACATCAGGATCATCCAGCGAGAAGCAAACTCGCCACGACGGGTAGGACGCAAAGAAGCTTCGCATCCCATCCCAGTCCGCTGACCTATAATGCCAGACTCGACGGCTAGCCGCTGGTTGCGGTTTTGAAGTTTCTGTGAGAGGCACAGTGCTGCGAATCAGACAGTGGTCTGATGAGCCTAGTGGTGCATCAACAGAAACTTGATAGCCGTCTGGGTGCGAGGTCAGCAGAAGGTCCAATAAAGAAGGTGCATGACCCTCCACATCTGGAACCCGTGTTGGCTCGGTTACCAATTGGGACAGACTGTAGGCCAAAGCGAAGTCATGAACGGCTCTACCCGCGTGGTCAGTTGAGCGTGAACCAAGCCATTCGACGTGGTCGGCATTGAAGTCTCCCAATACCACAATCTCGGCCGAGGGGATCCGTTGGAGAAGGGAGTCTGTCGCTGTTTGGACGGTCTCGATAAGTTGGTCAGTTCCGATGTTACCGCTGTGGGACCTATACAGGCACGCGTAAACGCGAGGATGACGTCCGCAGTCGACGTGCAGCCATAAGATGGAGAGGTCCCTATCTTCAAGATTGCCAAGGCGACGAACGCACATATCCTCCCTGACATAGGCACAAACACCGGCTCGTGGCACAAATGCATGTTCCAGGTTGTATCCCGGGTAGCGCAAGTACGAGATGTCAGGAGGGGGGGATATCTGCGTGTCGGTGAGGAAGAGCAAGGCCGGTTTCGCCGTCTCGAGGTGGTAATGGACGGCGCTCAAGTTAGAGTGGATTCCCCTGATATTGCAGAAGTCCACGCGAAGCGTAGGGGGGGGGGGGGGTGCCAATTGTCTTGCCTTTCTCCTGCCTGCAGCATGCCTTGGCACGAGCGGACTTCTGCCCTCCCCAGAATACGTAGGGCAGCCTGAGTGAGAACGCTCAGGAGGGGATTCTCCGACACCGGATGTGTCGGTACCCCCCTGGGGTAAATCTAGATTAAAGTTCGCTGCCATATCAATTGTAAGGGGGGGGGGGGTCTCCGGAACCCTCACTCGCCGGACGAAACACAACAGCACAGAGTGCCATTGTTTCACGCCGAAAATTCGTGAGGGGGTGGTATTACGCCGGGCGAGCCGACCCAATGCGTGCTGCAACGCAGCGTGGCTCTACCACTCAGTTGGTGTCACTCATTTAGCACCACCCAGGGGTCACGTGTAGGGTCTCAAGGGTAAACCTACGGACGCGAGCAACTTAACCCCCAAAAATTGTTCACTGGATTAGTGTTAACTTACTTAACTTGCTATTAAACGAGGGAAAAACCAAAAGTGTAAGATTTGTATTGCCCAATGTTAAGCAGCTAATAACTAGTGTACAAATTAAAGATAAGAATGTGAATCCTGTGGACACCACTGTGTTTCTAGGCATCACGTTAGATGCCAAGCTTCAGTGGGGCCCACATATAGCTAAATTGTCGAATAGACTTAGCTCTGCGGCTTATGCAGTAATGAAGATCCGTCATTTAACTGACGTTGATACAGCTAGATTAGTTTATTTAAGTTACATTCATAGTGTAATGTCGTACGCCATTTTACTGTGGGGAAATGCTGCCGACATTCAAACTATCTTTGTGCTGCAGAAGAGGGCTATTCGGAAAATATTAAGAATTCTATATATATTAAGGAAATAAGTATAATGACAGTTGCATCACAATATATTTATGAAAATCTTGTGTATGTTCATAAAAATATTAAAATGTTTTCAAAAAACAGTGATATTCACAAATTAAATACTAGAAGTAAGAACAAATTAGCAGTGCCTTATACTAGGCTTCATAAAATAAATAATTGTTTTAAGGGTCTGTGTGTACGATTATACAACAAAGTACCAAATGATATACAGAAATTAGATCTTGATAAATTTAAAATCAAAATCAAAGAAAAGCTTTATAAAAAAGCTTATTATAAAGTGTCGGATTATACAGAAGACAAAACAGCTTGGGTCTGAAATGCTCCAAGTACCTACTCCAACAGCTATTTCTAATTGCCTATAATTAATTTATATAGAGCACCATATTTAATTAAACTATTTACATTCAAATTCATATTTTGTATTTTGTGACCTGGTAACGACATATAATATATATATTTTTTGTAAATGTCGTTGCTTCCGTGCGCTGTGGTTTCTTGCGCCCGTTCTTTGCCACAGTTAAAAAATGATGTCCTAAATGGGTGGTAGGTTAAAAAATATTTGGACGTTTCAAAGTACTTGTTAATTGAGTTTATTGAATAAATATATTTTGACTATTGACTATTGACTATTAGTACATAGATTTTATTAGGTATTGCTACATTGGAAGGGAAGAGAGGCCTTTGCCCAGCAATGGGACAATATGGGCTAATATAATAATAATATAGTATGTCTTTTAATGTTTATGTTTACCTTGACTGGCACCGACTATATTATATATTTTGACTATTGACTATTGACTATTAGTACATAGATTTTATTAGGTATTGCTACATTGTCGTCTTAAGCTGGCACCGACTCCAAAAATATTTTTTAAGATTATAAGATTGAGTAAAATAAAGGTTAATATTGCAAGTAAATTGAACAAACTAAACAACGCAATTATTTTTTACGTTTTAGTGCAATTATTTCAGTAAATTTTTTTGGAGTCGGTTGTTTTTTTTGTTAAAATTTTTGTTTATTTCTCGCTTTTTAGTGAATCGTTCCGATCTATTTATCGAAAGCGAATATTGGTAAACCTACAAAACGCGCTGCTTGTATGAGATAGCGCCGTTTAAATGCGAAAAGCGAAGAAAACGAGAAACGCCTATCACAAAGTAGGAAATGAACATCCAAAACAGACAGCAAGTTACCCGGATATACTCGTGAACGCTGTATAGACCCCCCTACGATGATGACTTGCGAGTTACTAGGGTTCACCGTTAGGCAAACTAGAGGGACGTTTTTGACTTGCTCCAGTCGTAGATCGTAGCCAAGTCACCATTGATCTGCTGAATCGCTTTTGAGAGGTTCTCAGCCCAGGCCTGAGAGTAAATTTGTAAGTCATCGGCATAAAGATGTAAAGAAGAATTTAGATAAGAAGTGACAGAATTAATAGTGTGAATAGTGTATTTTTAAATCCTAATAGAAATATTTCGGAAGGAGTGATAAAAAGTGGCCTATGTCACTATTGTTCTTCAGCTATCTATGTGCAAAATCAGGTCAATGCACAAGTGAGAGACGGACAAACAAACACGCTTTCGCATTTACAATATTAGTTAGGAAGGATTTATTGCCGGAGTGGATCTCATTTGACCTATGGCTGAAAATACCAAAATCGCTATAGGTATGCCTACAATATTTAAGGAGTTCCCTCAATTCCTCAAGGAATCCACCATCAGAACTAGATTTTGATAAAAATGGGACCAATTTGAAAGTATATCCTTTCAAATAAAAAATAATTTTCTAAATCGGTGTATAAATGACTGAGTTCTGAGGTAACAAACATAAAAAAAACATACAACCGAATTGAGAACCTCCTCCTCCTTTTTTGAAGTCGGTTAAAAAAAAGCTCATCGCCACCTCTTTGTGTACATACTTTTCTAATTGTTTACCTATACCTTTCTAATAAAAGAAATCGAAATCTGCCAAATTCTGCCACTTTTGAAGTACAATTTAACATTATTAAAATGATTGTCTAAAAAAAGCTCGTCGCAACATTTCCTTGAAATCTGCCAAATTCTGCCACTTTTTTGAATCGTCAGCATAGTCTGCCACAGTTAAAAGTGCCAAATCTGCCCAAATGGCAGAAATCTTCCACAAATGGTCACACTGAAGTTATACTCTTGAGTTACGACAACAGCGCTATGCAGCATGCAGGTATAAGGACTGTTGTGATGATGGACGCTAATCAAATAAAAAAATGTGAATAGATACTAAAAGTACCGCAGCAAGCCACCCGTTACGCCATTGTTCTATAGGATTGCACTCCGGCATTGTTCACACTGCGTCGGCATATAACGGTACTCTTGTAGATACGATACATGCTATTACCGCGCCGTTTGCATACCATCTATACGGTAAAGCAACTATAGAGTGAACAAAGAGTACGCATAATAATTGGCTGATACACATACGTAATGTTAGACTTATATTAGATCAATCGGTCGTCAATGGGAGGTCCTGGGTTCAATTACCAGGTCGTGTGTTTTTGCATTTTTTCGATGCATAGCCGGTTTGAGCACCACACTGCATTTGGCAAGCGTGTGATCAAAGCAATACCAATTAGTTGTTACTACAACTTAACTTACAATTTGTTAAGAAAGTACCGGGAAAAGATTAATAATACACAAAATGTTAGTTATTCATCCAAATTTATTTTATCGCCTTCAAAGTATGCTCCTTCAGAAACGATACACTTACGCCAACGAATAATCCAATCATCAAAACATTTTTAAACGCTTTTTCCGGAATTGAGTTCAGTTCTCGCCGCGAATTCTCCTTTATGTCTTCTACCGGATGAAAACGGGTGCCACGAAGTGGTAATTTGAGTTCAGGAAAAAGAAAGAAGTCGGCTGGAGCCATATCTAGTGAATAAGGTGGTTGCTCGATGGTATTTGTTGAGATTTTGGTCAAAAATTCGATCACAATGATGGCCTTGTGCGAAGGCGCATTATCGTGGTGCAAAATCCAAGAATTTTCTTTCCACAAATTTTCCCTTTTTCTTCGAATTTGCTCTCTTAAACGCCGCATAACGCTCAAATAATATTCTTTATTTACCGTTTGACCTTTCGACATGAATTCCGAGTGCACAACATCGCGATAGTCAAAGAAAACAGTCAACATGTCTTTGGCGTGGTTTTTTCGGTTTTGGTTAAGTCGGAAGGCGCCACTCCGAAGCTTGTTGACTAGTTTGCATGCAAACTCGTAAGCCCACGTCTCGTCACCAGTAACAATGCGTTGCATGAATGTTGGGTCGGATTTGACTCGTTCTAGCATGTCCTCAGCGACTCTTATGCGATTGAGTTTTTGGAGAAAATTCAGGTCTTTTGGGACAAGCCGAGCGGCAACATGTTTCATACCTAAGTATTATTTAAAATGGTACGGATCGACTCGTGAGTCGTGAGACACAGAAAGTTCAGCGGCTAGCTCTCTCAAACTGAATGAGGATTTTTAGTCACCATTTCCTTCACTTTTGCGATGTTAACTTCAGATAAAGACGTTGATGACCGGTAGGCCAGCGAAGAGAAGCAAATCTTCTATCACATCTCGACCTCTTTTTGAACGCTTTGTACCACTCATAAGCACGTGTCTTTGATAAAGTCGATTCATCGTAAGCCTTCTGTAACATTTTCAGTGACTCCAATTACGACATTCCATTGGGGATGCAAAATTTAAGACAAAATCTTTGTTGATGTTTTTTTTTATCCATTGTGAAATTCGCAATATAAACTAACTAAAAACAGCACTGTATTTAAGCTAAATAACAGATGCTACTCGAAGTCCGCGCCAAAATGGATAACAGTTGTGCCAATCTAACAACAAAAAAAAAACTAAAAATTGAATTTGGGATCATAAACAAATCATCCGTTGCCGAAAGTTTTTTGACAGAATGTACTTTAACTGCGACGATTTTACTGGAAAAAAATTGATGGAGGCCACTGCTGGTGGCAGTGGATAGGTGGTTACTTTGTTTATATGTTCGAAGCTTTACACCTATAAAAATAATAAACGTACCTATCAGCATACATTAATAAACATAATATCTACAGGATGTCCCAAGAAATAGTGTCAAGCGGAAGCGCACAGATAGAGCAGCATTACCCCCATGCATTGAACGTGTATTATGTCGCAGTCATATGATAAAAACAGAGATTTGGTCAATTGCCTAAGTGATTTGATCAAATCACAATAACAACTCGATTTTATAATTTCCCTAAACGAATCTAGGGATTTGAACACCACTAGAACATAAATTGCCCTACTCCTGTAGGTCACGGTGATAGGTAAATATTTTTCGAACAATATTTTTTTAATAAACTCTAGTTTGAAAAATTTTTCAGTTATTATAACTCAAATAATATGGGATATGCCTCAATTTTATAGCCCAATATAAAAAAAATCACTGTTGTCTTCTATTAGAGTCACAGTGAGTAAAAAAGTTTTGAAACGAGAGTTTTTCCAAAAATTCATAAATCGAAAACTATTGCAAATTGCAGAACATCATAGGGGTGATTCGGGTGCCCCGTGAGCTGCTCTACCTTTAGACTTCGCTTGATTTTTGGGACACTCTGTATAAAAAATAGAAATGAATCGCCTAATGTGTTGCTCAAAAACGGCTTGACCGATTTGACTTATTCTTTTTTTGTTAATTGTGTTTGTAATGGTCATGACAAGATGTTTAATATAAAAGAAATTGTAAAATCGTCACTGGATGCAGGCTGTTCAGGCGGGCGGGCCGCGACCACAGAATAACTAATACTGCTTACAAATAGCAATAACAATATCATTAGCATCCAACGTACTTACTAATATGGGAAAGATCAATACTGAACGTCAGGCTGGCGGCTAAGCCTTGGCCGTTGCGGAGACCATAAAATATGTACACACTGTTTGCTACGGCTTCGTTACCACGATACGGGGTGACGTCATCATTCTGTGACGTCATCATTCTATTACTTTTGAAGTGCTTTCAAAATTGTCGTCCATTTCACCTTAAACGACAAGCTACTGAAGCTACCCATCCGAGAAGTTGGCGTTATGAAATTCTTGAGAATCTCACAGTCACAGCCCCTTAGACGACTGGCAAACGCTCCCTGTCTCTTAGTTAGCGTTTGTCGATAGTAAAATAGTAAACGTCAAGTGCAGCCGTTTTGAAGTGATGCGCGAACAAATAATCATGAATTTGATTTTTATTTACATAGATACTTATATGTTTTTGGCGTATGCCGCATATAATTTTTACTTCCTTAGATTTGACCTTTATTATAATGAGTACGGTGGTACGTTACACATAATTTTATTAAGGCTGGGATTCCCGAAATTTTCGAAAATAGGGTATTTTAAATTATCGATTACTCGCAAATCACAAGTAAGTACTCAAAATTTGAAAAAAATTATATGTTATTCCACAGTCTTTTATTTAGTCATTTCGGCCATTGAATACTCTATTAGTGATACTTTACTGCATCAAATAAAATTTGAAACGTCCGTCTATTCGTAATTCAAATACTTGCATTATACTTGGTTTTAGTTAATGAAAAATATACGAAAATAATTATCTTTGAATAGGTTTGGCATTCTGGCCGTTAGGTATAAGTAAAAAAATTTAAAGAGAAATCTTGATTTTCAAAACTATTTTGCTAAGTTGACGGTCGCGAATCGCAATGTGCAATCAATTAGTCACCTACTAGTTTCTGCGCTCGGGAATTCTCTTCTTTGGCTTAAAATTATGTTGAGTGTGAGGTTCTTTTTCAATTAAAGTTTGTGTTGTGTCACAAAATATACATATATATATATATATTTTCATTAAAGGTTGCTTCACACAAATCAGTAAAGTCACAGTTCCGACACAGTACCGGCACAGGGAAAAATATTCTTTCATACATTCTCTATGAACGTTGTCAAAAAGAATACGCCCGTGATTTACCTGTGGCGACATGGACACTGAGAGCAATATCACTGACAAGTGGGGATGCGTTCAGAGAATGTATGAAAATCACTGTGCCGGTACTGTGTCGGAACTGTGACTCCGCTGATGTGTGTAAAGCAACCTTTAATCTCGACAAGACAGGGAAACTTTATGTTGCAGCGTCTTTATTAAACTACTGAACTACGCCCACCTAAAACTAACACCACTTAATTTAATAAAACATCATAGAGCGCATATTCCGCCCACACTTTTGCCCACAGACAGACAGGCATAGAAACAGCAAAGATTATACGCAAACATTGCCTATTAAGGCTTTGCGCTCGAGCTATCTAATCGCACCATTTGTCTGTGCTATAACGAATAGCGAATTGTCAGTGTTCGCGCGCCTTTGCAAGTTGACGCACGCGTGTCTAAAAATAGCGGGAAAAAGTGTACTTTTTTCAAATAGTTGGAAAAGAAAGGGGGAAAGTATTAAAAAAAGAAATATACACAACAACAAACTTTTTCGTAATTAAATTTTCTTTTGTGACATTTTATCTTGAACTAAAAAGTTCTTTTGCAAAAGTGTGGTGAAAAAAAGTATTAAAAAAAGAAATATACACAACAACAAACTTTTTCGTAATTAAATTTTCTTTTGTGACATTTTATCTTGAACTAAAAAGTTCTTTTGCAAAAGTGTGGTGAAAAGTGTTCGGTTTGTTTGCAACTTTTATAACTAGTCAGTGAAAAATATCATGCGGTATCAAATATGTTTGATATTTCAAAAGTGGCCAGTTGGAAACCGTTGGATTGGATATTATATTATGCTTTCATATTTTTTTATGTTGTTTGTATAGATTACATACGAAAAGGAGGACGTCGTTATACTAATATAGCAGTTTAACTCGAAACTCGAAAATGTTTGCATTACCGCAAAAAGATTTCGCGCTGTGCATTGAAACTTTTTAAAATAATTAATGTGGGAGAACGTTAGATTTTAGACGTTTAAAAATAATTGATTTCCGTAAAAACATTGAAATCGCTAATTGCATTTTAATTTTTAAACGTAAAGACTTTTTAATGTCACTCATTAATAAATGTGCATTATTAAAAAATCATACTCATTAAAACATGACAAAAGCGGATATATTTAATAATTTGTTAATGATAGATAATACCTACATACCTACTTACCTTGTAAGAAATAAAAATCTCTTTAGGTTAACGACGGAAATCATTATTATTGATTATCAATATATCCCTCTGATGTAACAAAGGTCTCTTTTAAAACGATAGTAGGTAAGTAGGTACTCGACAAAATAAATGTTCAACTGTAAACGATAAAAAATATTTAGACGTTTAACTGATCGTATGTGATATAGATATATATATAACTTTCTATTTACGTCCCAAAAAATATTTTTCTAAATCAAAACACCTTAACAATATTGTTAAGATTTAAAATGAAAAGGTCTACTTTTTTAATGTATTTAATAACTTAAACATAATTAAGTACAGTCTTTTACTGAAAGAGTAAATTAGACAAAAATATATTTATAACTTTCTTTCAATGTACCGTTGCATAAGGGTTACCTATGCCCTATGCATTATATCTGATTAAAAAAGATAGTAAAAATTGATAGATTACAGATAAATACAAAGCTGTCCGCTCTATTTTACGATTAGTATAAAACTTTCAATGTCATTCGGTAGGCAGGTAGGTACTTTATCTGTTAAATACTTCAACTCATTGCCTTTGCTACATAAACTGTTGCATTTGCTATTTCCTATCGATGGCTTCATCCAACTTTCCTTTCCTTATCGTGTTTATAGATTACAATAGTTGTCACTGATACACCTAAAAACCTGACCGTGACGAAGATATATATCTCACCTGTCAATTACTTATGCAAAACAACGACAAAGCAGAATCGCGTTTCAATCACTGCCTTTTTTGTCGAACAATGATTTATAATCTGGGTTTTAATTGAATGAGTGAGTAGAGGTGTTAATTTCTTTCTTTCTTTTTTTGAACACAATTTTTTATGTGGTGTTTGTACCTAAAAATATAATAATAAGGTGCTGACTTACTTCCTTCTTTTATATATTAAACTTCATGCATTGAGAATCAACCTTTAAATAGATAATAATTAGGGGTATATGTTACTTTGAAACCAAGCTTTATTCAGCTCATGCAGATAAATATTCGATAAATAGTTAGAGCTCGGGGTAGATTGAAGTAATAATAAAATAAATAAATTATTAAGCTTTATTTGCTTTTGGTAAGAGGATCTGGTAAGCATTAAATTTGTAAAGTATTAAATTATACTCCTTTGTGATGTAATTTAGGGCCCTAAATAAAAAAATGTCCTTTGAGAAAATGATGCTTTTAGGCATTTGTTTTATTACTTTTTTTTTGCATTCGCATATTGACAACCCAAGTGCGACGCCTAACGATGGGTATCAGAAAAAGGTATTTATAAATTCACTTTTTTTTCTACATCATTACCTATCGCCATTTTCATACAGCTGTCATACAAAACGTGTGTGTGGAAATCAGTAAAGCGAACAGTTTACGGCCATCTAACGGGCGTGTGGGAGAAAAACGTGGGACCGCCTCGCGCAAAGACTATAACACTTTCTGCCGTGTCACTCAGGTCGATTTTCTCCACGTATGTTTGTGCTTTATTTTACACGTAAAACTATATTCTACAAAAAATAACTTAAAAAACAATTTACTGCCTTCCTTAAACACTTCCCTTTCCCTTGAAAACATCAATGTCGATATTTTTAAACGAAACGACGGACAGCAACGTAATGATCTATTTAAATAAAAATCAATTGCCGAATGTATGTAAGCGCATCACGTTAGAAAGGATGTACTTATTTGGATAATTATTTTTTGTTGTGTCTGTATTGTAACGGTTAGGAAGTAGAAGGTTTCTATGAAAGAAAACGTTTGGAATATCCACGGGAAATGTTGGATGGGTGTTCAAACGCGGCCGAAGTTCAATTCCCGGCGGGGGGGGGGGGGGGGGGTTACATCTCCGTGTACTTGGTTGTTGGTTTGTGGTAAGGGCTTGCTAAGCCGTGTCGCGTAGCGGCGAAAGAATACTACCGCCCCCTCTCTTCCCTTGGGTGTCGTAAAAGGCGACTAACGGACTACAGACTGTGCATACATCCAACAGCTTAAAGCGGCGAGATGGGCTCTGTCACGCTGAGCACATGTGCGTCGCTGTGAAAAGTGGACTATGGCAGAAGACTGCTTTTGCGGTCCTCATTGCCTAGTCTCTGACTAACCCTTCGGGGATAACAGTCGGGATTAAATGTATGTATGTATGCTTGCGAAGTCCGCCTGGCTAGCTACAACTATCTTATCTTAAGCCTGGTGCCATTACAATGTTAGCATTGTTGTATTCCGACGGTTTAGTAATAAGATAGCCAGTGCCTAGGTCGAGGATTCCGGGTAAAGCTCGCTTCCACCTTCGGCCTTATCGTTATTCACCATCATGTGAAATAAATGCTAAGTGCTTACTTACTAGTAGGGTACCAGATTAGATGCAACTTTATTCCTATGAACATATAAGTCCTACTCTCGCCTAATATTTTGCAATGCCCGACAGGGTCCATATTGTCTTTTTTTACATACGAGAAAGCAATAAAGAAATTGAATTGAATTGAAGGTAATTAGTACTGCTATGCGATTCTCTAAGTGACACATAGACGCTGCGCGCATGGCTGTGATCTGCTGTCTCTTTCCAATTCTATGAATATGAAAGAGACAGAGCCAATTTTCAGCGCTGCGGCAGCCGCTGCTACCAAGGCTTTAATTTAGAGAATCTAGTAAGGTACCAGATTAGATGAAACTTTATTCCTATGAACATATAAAAGTCCTACTCTCGCCTAACTTTTGCAGTGCCCTACAGGGTCCGTATTGTTAAAATTTTATAATTTTAAGACCTTTGTACATACGAGAAAGTAACAAAGAAATTGAATTGAATTGAATTGAAGGTAATTATTACTGGTGTACCTTACTGAAACAAATTTGCTAAAATTATTATGATTCCATCAATACATTTCTACGAATCTACTACTTCTTCACAATCGGTGGAAGCCTTACCGAAGCACTTGTAATGTGCGTACTTATTTTCAATGATTGGTTTACCGGGCGGTATTCTGACGTGCCGTTAATCTCTTTATTTATATCACCGTGTTCCTACACGTGGGTTACACGGCGGACTTAGGGTTGAGACATTTATCTTGTTTACATACATACCTACATAGACTCACGACTATCATCCCCAAAGGGTTAGTCAGAGACTAGGCAATGAGGACTGCAAGAGCAGCCTCCTGCCATAGTCCACTTTTCACCAAATAGCGACTGCACATGTGCTTAGCGTGACAGGTGGTGAGCCAATCGCCGCTCTATGCTGTTAGATGTATGTGCAGTTTTTAGTCCGTTAGTCGCCTTTTACGACACCCAAGGGAAAAGAGGGGGTGGTAGTACTCTTTCACCGCCACGCGACACGGTTAGTAAAAAAATAGGAAAAATTCAATTTTAAATTTACTACCGTTTGCACCTGAGCCGACGAGCCTTCACCCAAAAAAGCGGAGCTAATCAGAAGTCAATTAACAGTTTTTAGTTAAAAAAAACAACAAACGATTGAGCAATTTCGTAAGTTCATTGTGGATTAGTTTCGTTTAGTTATTGCATCGCGTTACTACGTTGCGCAAGCGCACCTTGCGTTTTGCCAATGCCAGCGCACGATCACGTGACGTCAGTGGGCGGCTATTTGGGAACCATAAGTGTGAATAAGATCATAAGTCCAGGTAGATTATAAAAACACCGTATGTAGGATTTAAAAAATATATTGAATAAACAAAATTTGGTTACATTTGAGCTCGTGTATAAAAGTTAGTTAGTCCGTCAGTCGCCTTTTACGACATCCAAGGGAAGAGAGAAGTTGGTTGAGTCGTTATACCACACGGCTCATACAAATCCTACTAATATTACAAACGCGAAAGTTTGTAAGTATGGATGGATATTTGTTCGAATAAACTATCGAATGGATTTTAATGAAATTCGGCATACAGATAGTTTATAACCTGGATTAACACATAGGATACTATTATCCCGATATTACTACGGGAACGGGAACCACGCGGGTTTAACCGCGAGCGGCCACTAGTAAATTATACTTCTTTATTAATTTGAATATTTCTGCGGAAATCCCTTCGCGTCCTGCTGATAAAACCATCAATATTTAGGCCAAGGTTTGAGGAAACTGCATTTTGTTGTTGGTTTCAACACCGTTCCCACAGGAACTATGTGGAGCGACGAAATCACTATTCAATTACCTACAATTTTTTTTACATACATACTTATAATCTCGACTATTATCCCCGTAGGGTTAGTCAGAGACTAGGCAATGAGGACCGCAAAAGCAGTCCTCTACCATAGTCCACTTTTCACCAAATAGCGACTGCACCACATGTGCTTAGCGTGACAGGTGATGATCTCATCGCCGCTCTATGCTGTTGGAAGCACGTGCAGTCTATAGTCCGTTAGTCGCCTTTTATGACACCCAAGGGAAGAGAGGGGGTGGTAGTATTTTCACCGCTGCGCGACACGGTTTACTTTTATTATTTTCGGCTAGGCTTCGCTAGTTTAAATTTTTTCCTAAAAAAAGTAGCCTATAATACCACAGTAGATAATTTTATCCTGCTGTAACTGTCTGCAGGGTATCATCTCATAGCCAAACCCATCTCTTTATATAATACCAAATTTCGTCAAAATCGATTGAGCTGTATAAGCATGAAAGCGTAACAAACAAACAACCACACTTTCGCATTTATAATATACCTAACAGTCATATATTATACTATTATCCCCGAAGGGTTAGTCAGAGACTAGGCAATGAGGACAGCAAAAGCAGTCGTCTACCATAGTCCACTTTTCACCAAATAGCGACTGCACAGGTCAGCGTGACAGGTGGTGAGCCCATCGCCAAGAATATTACCACATCCTCTCTTCCCTTGGGTGTCGTAAATGGCGACTAACAGACTAAAGACTGCACATACATGCAACAGAATAAAGCGGCGATGGGCTGACCACCTGTCACGATGAGGACATGTGCAGTCGCTATTTGGTGAAAAGTGGACTATGGTGTAGAGGGCTTTTGCTGTCCTCATTGCCTAGTCTCAGATTAACCCTTCCCTGTATGTAAAGAAGAAAAAAAAATATAAAAAAGGGTCTGTTCCCTACACTATTTAAAACACAGTTTACTTCATAGTAAAAACAAAAGAACAGAACAAGGTTCCAATTTAAAAACCTAAAACTACTACTAAAAGCTACTGGCCAACTAAATTGGGTGTTTTCTCGTACCGATTGCGTAGAACTAATGAGGCCTGTTGATTACTTCAGAATAATGGTTTGTAATAGTGTCAGGAAAAAGAACTTTTTTTGCGTTTCGTTGGTCAGTAATCGGGAGAGAGAAACGTTCGGTATACATCACTTGTATATCGATAATACTAGTTTTATGATAGATTAAAATTCTTATGTTGAAGTATCGCAATCAACAAATGTTTGCTGTTGTTAATAATTTTCATGTTTCCGTAATAAATCAATCTAACTTTCATAAGAGAATTTTATTATGACTTAATAGGTTACATGTTTACGAAGAGTTTACGAGCAATATCGCGTGCATTTGTTTTGAAAGAAACAATCATGGGCAATCTTTTTTAAAAAAGTAACTTAGATTCGTTGCCAAGATGTTATTTTAATAACTATGCCATCAAATATATTTTATCAATATCTGGCTCAAGCTTTTCCACCCGAAAAATTATCCCTAGTATCATGTTAAAATCGAGCCATTACCTATCTGACCCTAATCAGTGGTTTTTACGACTAACTTCAGGGGACCAATGGCCCGTGCTATCCGAAGCACGATAATTATCAGCTGTAATTCATTTACGTCAATATAATGTTTTAATCTAAACCATAATAAAAATGACACCAAAATAGTGATGACCCATCGCCCACTTTTATTGTCGTACTAATAAGGGTTCAAGTAATTCTGGTGATTGAATGGATCTCTTGGCGCGCTTTCTGTACGCTTTCCACTATTCAATTGTTTCTAATGCTACCGCTAAGAAATAACGAATGATTTGTTATCTTTCACCGTGTAGCGTAAACATCGATTGGAAACATGAATCGATTGTGTAATTGATCGTTTATTAATTGCGTCTTGAGCATTCCGTCGTATACGCAAACAGTGGTAAAAAAACGGTAGTAAACTAGTTTATCAAAGATAGTAGGTACTTACCTAAAATGTTATAAAAAACATATAAAAATCTTTGTTATTATTAAGAGGGTAATTAATTTGGAAATTATTTCTACCTAGTAGAAAACTACATTATCCCCTAGTATTTATTTATGATTTATAACGAAAATACTGAGTACTGGTTTAATACCCAACGGGTTTGTCTAGTCTTCTAGTAAATATTGAAAATGTAAAGAATAATTTTCTAGGACAAAATAAACATTCACAGAGAAGGAGCGATTATACAAACAAATCATATTGTTAATCAGTTTTCATATATTAGATTAGGTTATAATACAATAACCGTGTCGCGTGGCGGTGAAAGAAAGGTACTACCACCCCCTCTCTACCACCTGTCACGCTGAGCACATGTGCAGTCGCTTTTTGGTGAAAAGTTGACTATGGCAGAGGACTGTTTCTGCCGTCCTCATTGCCTAGTCTCTGACTACCTTCTTCGGGGATAATAGTCGTGATTATGTATGTATGTATAATACAGCTGCCTATGATGATGACCGACGATATACATTTTAGTGCTGACCAAACAGCAATATTTTGCCACATGTTTAATGATACATATCGCCTCTTCGGATGAAAAGTGTACAATGTTGAAAATTTTCCATAACTAAACTAAGTACTTATACAAAAAACATCAGAATCGCCTATATTTTCTCCCGATTAGTGACAAAAGAAGATAGTTCCATAAATCTCCGCTTGGAGCGCCATTAGTTAGTATTAAATTGGTGGGATTTTGCATCTCTTTCGCGTCAAAACAAAAATCTTCAGTTTTGCGTCAGGCATCGCATCGGCGGGCGCAATCCAAACGTACAATAATTAACTTGAAATTATAAATCATAAATCATAATCATAAATCATTTATTTGCCGAATATCATGTACACAACATTGAGATGTAAGACAAAGATTTAAAGTATCAACAATATTCTGCCATAAGTATGTAGGCATGCAAATATCCATAATTGTAACTACATCGATTGACTTTTTGTCTGAAATTAATTATTAATGTTACCTAGTATCTTTGCAATTTATACAAACAATACAATTAAATTGCAATTCATTTAAATGTCATAATTATTAAAAATTAATATTATTGCAAATTACGAGAAACAATTCAATTAAATTACAATACATTCTAATGTCATAATTATTAAAAATCAATATTATTGCAAATTACGAGAAACAATACAATCAAATTACAATATATTTAAATGTCATAATTATTAAAGATTAATATTATTGCAAATTAAAAGTTAATGATAATGTCAAAATGTCTGTACAATTTATACAAACAATACAATTAAATTATAATTCATTAAAATGTCACAATTATTAAAAATCAATATTATTTATGATAATGTCAATGATAATTAAAAGCAAGATGTTACATTATTTCCAAATATTCCTTGACGGAGTAGAAATTGTGCTTTAGGAGCCATTGTAATAAACTATTTTTAAATCTATTTCTTTCTAACGGGAGATTCATCATGTCTAACGGTAATTTATTAAATATTTTTATGGCCATGTAAAAGACGTTTTTCTGGAATAAGGCTAAATTACATTTAGGTATAGCCAATTTATTTTTTCTTGAATCCCGTAAATTTATTTTGATGTCTTTATTTTTCACAAAATATTCTGGGTATTTCTTAACCAATAGACACATTTCTAGTATGTACATACAGGGTAGAGGGAGTATTTTATGTTTTGTAAATAGGGGTTTACATGAATCTGTTTGTTTGATTCCACAAATCGCACGAATGCATTTTTTCTGAGCTCTAAATACCCTTTTGATGTCAACGCTATTACCCCACATTACCACACCGTAACGCAGCAGAGAAGATACGTATCCGTGGTACGCTTGAAGGGCTACTTGAAATGACGCAATATTTTTGACTCTATATAGTGCAAATACAAACCTATTTATTTTTGCGCACAAGATGTCTATGTGTGCTTTCCAATTGCAATTTTCGTCCAAAGTTATACCTAAAAATACTGTGCTATTTACGATGTCAATTTTATTATTATTGTATTGTATGTCAATATTATGTTTTTTCGCTTTATATGTATGAAATTGTATTGCTTTAGTCTTAGATATATTAATTTTCAGGTTATTTTTATTTAACCATTCAATTACATCAGAGAGGCTATTATTAATGTCATTTCTAATTATGTCAATATTTTTATTTTGAAACAATAGTGTACAGTCATCAGCAAATAAGAAGCAATCATTGCTAGTCACATCTGGGAGGTCATTAACATATAAAAGAAACAGCAGTGGTCCCAAGATACTGCCTTGAGGCACTCCATTGCTTATTTGACGATATTTAGATCGGACATATTCTTTTGTTTTATTAACTGTTTGCGTTATTTCGGCACACTGCTGTCTATTCGCTAGGTAACTGGCGAACCATTGATTTGCTATTCCTCTAATACCGTAATCATGGAGCTTCTGTAGAAGTACGTCATGGCTTACACAGTCAAAAGCTTTAGACATATCTAGAAATAGTGCTACAGTTGGTATTTTATCATTAATTGATTCTGTGATTTTTTTGAGTAATGAGAAACATGCTAATGAAGTGGATTTACCCTCCTGAAAACCGAATTGTTGCTTGTTTATAATATTGTGTTTGTTAATAAAGTCATGTAGTCGTATGGCGATAACTTTTTCAAAAATCTTTGATATGATTGGTATTAATGCGATGGGTCTGTAATTTCCCATATCGCTTTCATCTCCTTTCTTAAATAAAGGTTTAACTACAGTTAATTTTAATTTTGCTGGAAAAGTACCATTTTCCATAGAAAGGTTTATTATGTAGGCTAATGGAATACTGATCACTGGAGAACATAATTTAATAATATCAGTACTAATTTCGTCATAACCTACTGATATTGTGTTTTTTAAGTTCATAATTATTTTTTGTATTTCATTTTTATTTGTTGGGTACAAAAATATGCTATTATTTATTTGTTTTTTATTTGTATTTGCTAATCTATTTCTTGTATTCTGGGCTATTTCAATAAAATAGTCATTAAATAATTTAGATATGTCGTTCTTATTATAAATAATGTCGTTTTTATGTCTTATTAATTTTATTTCATTGCATGTTGGATTTTCGTTAATGTTATTATTTATTATTCTCCAGGACGCCTTACATTTGTTTTTGCGTTAAGTATGTATTTAGAATTGTTGGTTTTTTGTGCAGCATTTATACATATCTGTAATAACTTTGTGTATTTTATATATTTCTTTTTATTTTCATCTTTCTTTATTTTATGTGAGTGTATATAGTTATAATATAGTTTACGTTTTTTCACACAGCTTTTTTTTAGACCTTTGGTAAGCCATTTCAGTTTCTTAAAATTATGATCTTTTCTTACTTTAATAATAGGGAAGCAAAGATTATAAAGAAGGGAAAGACTGTCATGAAAAGTGTTAAACACTTCATCAGTGTTTGTTTGTTCTAATACTTCATTAAATGTCAGGGAGTTGATATGTCCGATAAATTTTGCCTTATTTTCAACGTGGTAATCTCTTTGTAGTTCATACCAGTATATTTTTTTACTATAGTTTTCTATATGGGCAGATAAAACTTGGCATTTAGTATGGTCAGATAATGATAACTCTTTTGTAAATCCATTTGCTTCGTCTAAATTGGTAGCTATCAAGTCTAAACAGGCGTTTTTTCTAGTTGGTGTTTTTATTAGTATATCTAGATTATAGTTCTGGAGGATACCGATTAAAGTTTGAGTATTTTTGTTTCTTTTTAGGATATCAATGTTCCAGTCCCCACAGATTATGATTTTTCTTGGTTTTTTGTTGATTTTGCTTAAAAGTTGTTCTAATTTATCGAAAAATACAGATATATTTGAAGATGGGGTTCTGTATACACAAATTACGAATAAATTTATACCTTTTATAATTATACCACAACATTCAAAATTGTTTTTTTCAGACAGTGTATCTGCTAATTGTAGCTTTATGCAGTTAATATGATTGGCTACCAAAATACAAGTACCCCCTCTTTTTTCATAGTCGCGTGACCATGAAAATCCCATTTTATAATTAGTCACTATTAAGTTTTTTTCATGTCCCCTTTTGATAAAAGTTTCTGAGAAACAGATTATGTCCATGGATTTGCAGCTTTTTTTAAAATTGTTGAGGGCAATTTCTAATTCATCCTTTTTTTTTAGAATACTGCAAATGTTTTGATGAAAGCAAAAGAAAATATGTTTTTTGGTTTTCACGAAAAAAAGTGTTTTTGTTGGTTACTGTTGGAAGATGATTATTTTTAAAGTAGTACGGAATTGTTCCCTTTTTTTGCTTTTGTGAACGCGGTTCTGGTGTGTTTACGTCACGGGACTTGGTAATTTGTAACATTATTTTATTTTCTTGTTTTTTAAAATAATATGGAATTGTTCCTTTTTTTTGTTTTACCACATCGATATTCATTTTACTTATATTTTTTTCTGAGATGCATTGTTTTAGTTTTTTCATAGATTTTTTATAGTAATCAATAGTATCAAATTCTAATTTTATTTTATAGCTTATATCTTTTAATGACACTTTTTGCTTGATTTGGTTTAATGATATAAATTTACAATTATTGTAGTTTCTGCTTATTAATTTAAGTTGATTATTGAGTGCGTTTGTATTTAAATAATTGGTTTCTATTGCTTGAATCAATAGTATTTGTGTGTTTTTGCATTTAGCCAAAAATACAGATAAATCGCAAAATAATTTAGTGGGTATTCTATCATTTGCACCAATTAAAAGTGTACAAAAACTAAATTAAAACTTACAAGGTAAGTTTTGATTCTCTGTAATACTGTATTAAATCAAATTTTGTATGGTATTTGTCAAAATAATAGCCCAATGTTAGTACGTATATTTTTCATAAAACTCAAAATTGTTTTAATTTAGAAACAGGTTTTTTTTATAAAAAAACTTGCTAATCTCTAAACGAGTTGTTTTAAAACTAATTATTTTATACCTTCTCTTTTGAAATACTAACCAGTCAAAAACTGTTTGTGAAGATAAAGGATTCAATTATAGTAAAATAAAAGATGCAACTACTGAACTCTGTAAATAAGTTTTTTTTATTAACTATTGAACTTTCAAAACGCTCTCCCGTAATGTTAGTTGATTTAGATATTGTACACTTTTCATCCGAAGAGGCGATCACGGAATAGATAATCTTCTTTATCTGTTCTGTGATACAAATAATAGCAAGAAAGATACAAACTAATCGTAAAATAGGCAAGCCTAATCTATAGCCAAATTATAATATATGTAAATAAACAAATAACTAAAACAAAGTTATTAGGTTACATACACGGTTATTAGGTAAATGATTAAATGAACGCAGCTATCTCTATTTGTAGATTACCTTATCGTTATTGCTCTGATAAGAGACCATCATTATCATTGTGACATGAAGTAGTTACTAATTACGCGTGCTGACCATTATCTTTGGTCTTGAAGGCTTTGCTAAATTATTTATAGATGTGAAAATGTTTATTGCTGCACAGTATTAAGTATATTAATCCAGCCGTGTAGCGACTCCCTAAATGAATATTACCAACCCCTATCTTTCCTTGGGTGTCGTAAAAGGCGACTAACAGACTAAATACTGCAAACACATCCAACAGCATAGAGCGCCGATGGGCTCAACACCTATCACGCTGAACACGTGTGTGCACACGTTTTTGCATTCTTCATTGCATAGTGTTTGACTAAGGGTGGATTCTACCAAACTGGAATAAGACTTACTGCGAGATTAGTCTATACAAATTCGGCGTTTAATCTAGGTATTCCTTAGACCTTATTCCAGTTTGGTCGAATTCACCCTAACCCTTGGGGATAATAGCCATAGTGTATGTTTGTTTAAGATGTGAAACCTTCTTGCTGCCACATTCTAAAATTTTTTTAAACGATGACAATTTGCCAATTGGCAGTTTTCGAAAAAGTATTTAAATCTCAGAATAATAATGCCTATGATTTAAATAATTACAAACGTTTATTTTATACCCCGTACAATATTTTCTTTCTCGAAAAAGCTTTATTTAACAGAAACAAACATATTTTTCTTTATAGATATCAAATTTCGTGCAAAAACGGTTGGTCACGTGATCTTTTGCTCTGTGACGTCACATTTCAATAAATATAGAAACCTAACTTGAAATATGACAGATAGTTTTTGTATATTTTGTGAAATGTGACGTCACATGAAGCTCAATCATGGCCGCCCGTGTTTCGGGTCTTGTAATCCACAGATAAAAATCGCAAATTTATTTTGTATAAATTAAATATTTACAAATTATCTTAATAAAAAAAACTATTGGATAATTATCGTTAAATCATAACCTACCATTAACGACATATTTCATATTTTATTGTTACAACTGTCAAATAGCCAATTGTTAATTAAAAATTAAAAAAAAAAATTATATTAAAATATATTATTTATTATTAAAAAATATTTTGTACCAGACGAGAATGCTGGAGTGTATTGGAGTCAAATCAATCAGCTCGGATGCGGAAGAGGGGGCGGCTGACGGGCTGCAACGCGGATGCGATCGTCTGCCGCATTCGTGATTGCAATCATGACAATCATGAAACGGGATCATCACATAACCCTAATCCAGGTTTATTATAATATTATGACGCAGAACATAACTCGCGAGCGTCTCGTAGCCCAAGGCCGAATGGGAACAAGAGGTCCCATGGTCGCTCTCCAACCAGATAGGTAAACCTCATTAGATCTCTCACTCTTTACCATTACCATTGGTAGTCTTTTTAATATTAGCCGCCACACAGCTCTACGAGAAAAATCTCTGACAAGTTCATTTTACAAGTTTCTGGCTATTCGTTCCTATACTAATCGTAGTTTACACTATCGTGTAGTAAAGAAAACTAAGTATACTCGCACTAGACACTCGAATAGTAACTATTCAATAATTCTTACTACGAGAGTATTTGTACGTTATCGGAAATCCTTCTAATATTATAAACGGGAAACTTTGTAAGTATGGATGGATATTTGTTACTCTTTCACGTAAAAACTACTGAATGGATTTGGATGAAATTCGACATACAGATAGTTTATAACCTGGATTAACACATAGGATACTTTTTATCCCGATATTCCCACGGGAACGGGAACCACGCGGGTGAAACCGCGAGCGGCTGCTTATATTAAATAATTGAGCTATGTCGTGGTGTAGCGTCTCACTAAAAGAAACTACCACCCCCTTCTCTTCCCTTGGGTGTCATAAAAGGCGACTAACGGACTAAAGCCAGCACATACATCCCACAGTATACGGTTGGATGTATGTGCAGGCTTTAGTCTCTATAGAGCGGCGATGTGCTCACTATCTATAAAATAATAAATAAATAAATAAAACTTTCCTACACTCACACCAATTATCTAGCCCAAGAGAAGCTTCGAAGAAACTCGATAAATGGTTACTAGACAACGGATAAACATACTTAAAATACTTAAACACATACTTATTATACATAGAAAACACCCAGACCCAAGACAATTTAGAAAAACAATAATTTCTAAATTGGCCCGACCGGGGATCGAACCCGGGACCCCAGAGATGGCGACACCATGAGAACCGGTGTACAAACCACTCGACCAAGGAGGTCGTCATGTGCAACTGTAATTTGGTGAAACGTGGACTTGGCAGTGGACTGCTTCTGCGGTCCTCATTGCCTAGTCTCTCATACCCTTTTAGGATAATAGTCGTGATTCTATGTAATATCTATATGTACCTATGTATATGTAAATATGTAGCCGGACTCGTCAAATCGCACGCAACAGTATTCGTGTCATTTTCGTAACGAACCCGATGTTTCCGATGAATTATTGATTCCGTTATGTCTCGTATTTCAATTGCGATGCGTAACAGCACGATTCATAATTAATTGTTAGGTTCTAATTAATTAATTAATTTTTTGTTGCGTCCTAGCCGTTCTTAATGGGCGATTTTCTGACAGCCCAAATTAAAAAGTAAAAATTAGTTCAAAAACACTCGATAGATGTCGTTTTATGAAAGCTGGGCTACTTATAAGCTGTAATAAATTCTATACTTTTACTTGTCTACCAAAAGAATAAAAAAATAGTATTTACTTACCTATTTATATTCAGGACATCCAGAACCTATTTCTATTTTGGAATAGAATAAATATTACGCAGCCATACACGTGCTCTTCATGAACCCGCCTTTTACTAAGCGCCATACTAATCTATGCTAAGCGCCATCTATGAAGTCATTTACGAACCAATTTCTTTTTTTTTTTTGATCTCGGAAAATCGCCCATTGAAATGAAACACTTTTTGAGGGATGTAACTCGCGTTTATTTACTTCATTTTAGAGTTTTATTTAGTACCTACAGACGTTTCGAACCCTTTACAGGGTCCGTGGTCACAGGGAGATGTTCTTAATTCTTAACCATAAGGTTCAGACCCTTCTGTTGCCAGACTTTTTTTCGAGATGACGTTAATTGCCAGCCATTGAAAATGGCGATGCGTAATTTTGCACTCGGAACTTCTAACAACGATTTGAGCTGTTTCTTGTTCGAAAACATATACTTACAAAACTTAATATTTTTGGTATTTTAATGAAATAATCTATCAAAATATCTAATACGTTCTTAATTGTTAACCTTAAGGTTCACAAGTAAGCTAAGCCGTTTAAAATCTAGTCATATCAGAAAGTTAGAAAGAACATCTGTATATAAAAATTCGATTACGTTAACGGAAATAACAATTTCTATTCCAAGATGTCCATGGTTGGTAATTCCCCTGCCCATCAGTCTTAAGTCGTAAAGGAACATGTATAAGTACCAATTAAAGCGTCGTCTAGTAATTATAAACAAACCACTTTAGCTTGTTCATATTAATAGACAGCTTATCTGGCAAATTGATCATCAGTCCTTTGTTCTGACATTTCGTACCGACAATAAAATTGATTTTATCATTCACTCAATATTGATGTTATTTATTTCAGTCATCACATTATTATTGTCATCACATTATAAACGAAGTGTGCCACTGCTGGTCTCAGGATACCCCGAATGGCCAATATAGATCTTGGGTTCAAAAAATTTCATCTTCTGCACGTTATTTAGCGTAGTAAGTAGTAGTAGTAATAACTTCCAATAAACACTGTAATTTTTTGTTAAATTAAAATGTTGTGATCGATCTTTATCATGTGTAGTTAATCTAGTATTGATTTATTAATTGAAACCCAAAATGTTTTAATTTAGTCTTTATTACTAAGTATGTTTTCCAAGAATATACTTGACCGACTTATGAAAGACAGTGTCTTTTTCCGTAATAAAATATCGCCTTTGTGTTAATAATTTATTCTATTATCAAAATTAACAACATACACATTAATTATACATTACATACCACTTGTTTATTTAGGACATGAATTAAGAATGTTATCGATTTGCTGTCTGCAGCATTTTGCGAGGTTAATATTTACTGTCTGTAGCGATATCTACAAGATAACGTTGCAATGTCACTGATATAAAGGAAAAGCTGTATTTTTGGTTGGATATTGCCTTGACCACAAAATCCTACCATTATAGAAGATGATTTGTACTTCTATACACCCTCAATTTTTATTCGTTTTAATGAAATTATTGAAATTAAGGATGAGTTCCACCCATGAAACTGAACAATTTTCCCCAAGAAAGAAAGCTATGTGCAAAAATGACAAAAAAATGTCGACATTCCATATAAAACTTGATGACGACATTAGTATGGGAGGTCAAAATTTTTGTGTCATTGTTGCGCATAGGTTTCTTGGGGAAAGTTGTTCAGTTTCATGGGTGGAACTCACCCTTAATTTTTGAATAAAAGTTGAGGGTGTACGCGGTATTTATCTTGAGAATTTTGGGGTTTCTTCAGAGAACAACAGCTCATTTCTTGCATTGTCGCAAGTAAATGTCGAAAGGAAATTAAAATGATTGTGCAGTTTCAACAAAAACATTATGGGATACATCAAGAATCAGAATCAAGAATCAATATCATTTGTTCAGTTGAGGCCAAGTTTAGGCTACATCACTTGTGCATATCATTAAGCCATCGGTTCGTAAGCCTTAGGGCGGAGACCTTGTACTGAAAAGAACCGGAAACAAACTCAGCCAAGGTATCAGTCAGCAATACAACATAATACATAATATAATCACAATACCTAGGGATAGACAATTTATAACCTCTTTACGAAGCCTCTTTACAATTTTCAATCATAAATACATAGATTCAAGACTATTATTCCGCAAAGGTTAGTCGGAGACTACTTATATACCTAGGCAATGAGCGTAAAAGCAGTCCGCTGCCATAGTCCACATTTCACAAATATTACAGCTGCACATGTGCTCAGCGTGACAGGTGGTGAGCCCATCGCCGCTGTATACTGTTGGATGTATGTGCAGTCTTTAGTCCGTTAGTCGCCTTTTACGACAACCAAGGGAAGAGAGGGGTTGGTTATTTTAGTGAGCTGCTAAACACACGGCTCGATTTTTAATATAAAATTATATTCAAAATAGGTATTGGTTTCCATTTGCATATATTTCTATACTTGCATGTCATTATCATGGCCCCTTCAGTCGTTATCACATCGACAAGTGTGAAGTATTGGTATCTCGTAATCATCTTATGTATCACAATCGAGCATATCCATCCATAATAAAAATGAAAACCATATTTAACAATTATTTACTATGAAAAACTTTTGTCTTAGACTTTTTCCAAATGTTTAAAAATTATTTACTTAGATCAAATGTTGGACCTTTTTTTTGTCTTTTTGTATTCGACTAAATTATTTTTCATGACGCCTGCAACAGTGCCAAATACTCAAAATGAGAATGAGAACATAGTTATAATTCCAGTAGGCACTAAGAATACCTACTCTAATGGTAGATAAAAAAATATTATCACAAAACCAAAAGTTATCACAATACGCAGTAATTCTAGAAATTTCGAATGATGGCATAATATCCGATGCAACGTTAATCCGACCTTGATATTGAATATAAAATAAGTAGGTACCAATAATAATCGTTGTAATAATCCACAGGAAAACTACAATATAACAACTTAATAATAAGACGTATATAATAACATAGCATTAACAATTGGAGTAGCGATAAAAGATGATAAGACTAGTGCAGGTGAAGTGCTTTATGACGTGATCGATGGAGTTGATGTAACAGTTAGTGTTGGTTTGGATAACGATTACAATGATGCTGTATATGACACAAGCGGAGGAGGTGCCGGTCAAACGACCGCCGAGAAGGAGGTTTATTAGTGCAAACATTAAGGTGAGTAAGAAGAAATTAACTAAATCGATTAAACTATGGGTAATGAAAGAAGAAGAAAGGAGGAAACGGACGCTGCGGTCTCTGTCATTATTTTGTTTTTCCGGGAAATTTTTTTTACGCGTACCACGACACTTTTCCCCGGTCCGTTATGTGGGGCTATCCTCCTCAAAGAAGATGAGGGGGGTTTACCTACTAAAACTCCCGGGATCTCTCCGACTGCCGCTAGGCAGGGCATCCAGTTCTGTTGTCTCTGCCTAGCCTTCAGGGGGACAACGTTAACCGGTAGGCAACTCTAATAAAATAACATGATAAAATGATCTTCTTTATTTTCAAAAACTTTACTCTTTAATGTCTTGTAATAGGTTTATGTTTTATCAACTGCAAAATACGATATACAGATTTTTTTTCCAAAATCCTAATAAGTTATGTTTGTGAGTATCTAGGATTAATATTGTAGACTAGATAACCCGGGGAACTTCGTATCGCCTACATTATATTTGTGAAAAATAATAATCAAAACTTAATAAGTACAAAATTTTTCGGTTAGCACATTTAGCCAGTGTCAAGGTAATAAGTAATTGCTTAAAGTAGATGATAATGAGTGATAATATAACATAACGATTAATGGTAAATAATATTCCCCCAAACCCCTTGAGACTCAATAAAACTGTGAGACTTAATTGAGATCTCACACGGACTTCTTGAGAGAATCTGAAAAGTGATATTGCACGGTTTTGTTTTATTTTCCAAAACTCATGCACGTTCACGAACACTTACCTAACAGTTATTTGTCAGAGTGTTACACATTTATATTCGACAAAACACAAATTAAAGAAAATAAAACAAAACTGCAGACATGACGCTTCACTTTCCCGCCAAGAAGTCCACTTTTACACTTTTTTTATTTCTGAAACAGAACTGTTTTGTATTCCAACAAAACAGACCAAAGAGATCGGACCTCATACTACAGCTATGAAACAGACAAATTTCTTATCGCACCTATAAATATTTGACAACCAAGTGTCAGTTTTTTATTTTTTTATTTCTGAAACAGAACTGTTTTGTATTCCAACAAAACAGACCAAAGAGATTGGACCTCATACTACAGATGTTACGAAACAGACAAATTTCTGAACGCACCTATAAATATTTGACAACCAAGTGTAAATTTTTTATTTTTAAAAAGACATCAAATGTTTCATAGCTAGGAACATTTTGTATTCGAAAATTAAATTGTCGTTTTTAGTATTTTCCGTTACTTATTATTTATTTTCTCACCCTTTATAGCTTCCCTGAGCTTTCACAAATATTTCAAAATCGAGCCAAATCGGTTCAGCCATTCTCGAGTTTTAGCGAGATAAACGCACAGCTATTCTAACAAACTTAACATACATATAATTTTTTTGGAAAAAATGGTTATCTAAATCAGGTACCTAATGTCATTTCACCGTCAAGATGTCATTTGTTTGTTACTTAACTTCGGCACGGACGTTGCACGATTTTCTAAGATGACTTTCATCTCGTGATAATATCTTTGACAGTTCTCGATAATGACGCAAACGGTGTTATCTACTCTCATGATTATTACGATCTTACACAAGCACGGCCAGGAAACGTATCGTTAGAAAAAGGAGAGTTAAATAAATTTTCAAAACAAACTTTCTAAGCTAGCCATTTAGGCTAGCCATCTTATCTCAGACTACATAATTATAATAATTGTTGCTGTTGTTGACTTCAATAGTTATTGATAAGTTAACCAGTTCCTCAGTAATCGAGAATTCCAGGCGAATAGCGCTTTGACCAATGATCTCATCATCATTTAACTACCATCCAATGAAATGAAGGCTAAGCATTTTCCAGTTGCCTAAAAACTGATTAAAATTATAATCGCACTGTTTTGCGCCTATTACGAAACACCCGTCCTACCTCAATGGTATAATAACTAGAGACGCCGCAAAGCAATTTTTTGCGCACGAGTTTTTTTTGTTGTTTTTTTTTTACTTGTAATCAGTTCTGTAAATGACTCCGCTCCACTCCACTGATGTTTAATGGAAATGGAGTTCAAGCGCGAAGAGAACTGGTACAGCGTTAAAAAGACGCAACATCAGTCGCCCTTACCCTGCCTAGAGCCCACAAGTTGCCTCTTCACGCCTCGTTTGAAGGACCCAAATGTGTTGATTAATTGAATGACCCGAGTTGGTTTCAAACGCACCACAATCGCTTAGAACGTTTGCAGTCAATCGCTGCAACGCAACTAAGGCTCGTATTCTAAAACCAAACTCAAACTCAAATCTCTGGTTAGAAAGGGATGGTGCTATTCATCGCATATATCGCCATCCCTTTCTAACTGTATTCAAGCATGGATTTGATTTTGAGTTTGATTTTAGAATACGAGCCTAAGTGCGCATAAACTTGCTTTGCGGTGTCATCCCTAGTTGTAATACCTCAACGGTCCTAACACAAAAACCCAACTCTGGAAACATTCGAATGATCATTGTGTGGTACAAACTAAAAACGGTTCCGGCACGGTACCTTCCCCCCTTGGCGCCCCCCCTTTGGCGCGCGCACGCACATTGCACATCCGGTAGTTTGATTCATTATGGGCGATGGTAATCAGCCAGATTACGTGGCGTTATACTGGGTGGTTGCGTTAATCGGGCCCGCGGTACAGGTTATCGGGGATGCATCTATGTTGGCCAATACCGACCTTGTACCACCTCGTTGGTTACAGATAGAAGCTTTGAGGTGGTTCAGTTAACGTGGCGTACTGGGTACTTACGCCAGAGGGTCAACGTACTCAAAACTGTCAGATTTTTCTAATTTTATAAGTAATTGTAGGTAGGTTATCCGGAGCGTCGGAACGAAAACCGACAAATCACATTTTGTTATTTTTTCTTTTTTCATGCCAATTGGTTGTTCTCGTACATATATTGCTCTATGGTTAATGTAACCTGCCCCCTTACTCTTGAAGCCGATCGCTGTTGGATCGGATTGTCATTGTGAATTTTCGTACTGCGTGGATTCATATTGCGTGGATATTGAGTGAAAAAAATACAAAACACAATGCCAATTAGTTCACCCAATATGAATCTAAATGAGCGCTGGTGTCGTGGCTTAAAAATACGAAAATTCACAATACCAATCCGATCCAATAACCATCGGTTTCAAGAGTAAGGGGGCTGATCGAAAACTATTATATCCGCTTTCAATCCGTCCGCGAAATACCCGATTCTAAACATAAACCGATAATTACATCAATCGCACTAAGCAACGATGACGATCGGAACAGATACCGATAAATCCCGAAAAAATTAAAAAATTTCAATATTAAAAGCCGATATATCCGATACCGATATATATACAGTGTTTTATAAAAACCGATATATTATCCAGTTGGTTTGGTCAAAAACCGATATATCCATTTTCTTTTTATTAATAACTCGACAGGTACCACAGTCACGAATGCAGAATTTAGGTTTCCAAAAAGTCATGCCAACACAAATAAATTGATAGATTTCGTTTAACTCTAAATAAGAAAACCATGAACTGGGCCACTTTTTACATTTTACCACAATAAACACAAATGTGATTTATCGGTTTTTGTTCCGATGTTCCTCTACTGTCTTCTGAGGAGCTTCGATCGAGGAACTTCCCAGTCGACCACTTTTCGGCGATATTCGCTTGCGCTCCATTCCGGCTGCATGTACACACGGCCTCAGATCAACCTACCCAAAACTGTCAAATTACTACAATCAATTTTGAACTTTACAGTTTGGTTTTAAGGATCAATACTCATTGGAAAAATTTGACAGTTTAGGGTAGGTTGATCTGACGCCGCGTGTACGTACAGCAGCGTTCGCGTAGATCGTGGGTGTACTGTAACTGTACTCTACAATAGAGTACAGTTTGGCAAAAAAGAGTAGAAATTAAATAGTGGCAATACTCTATGGAGTGTTAGTCAAAAATGACGTAAACTCCATACAGTATTATTGCCTCTATTTAATTTCTACTCTTTTTTGCCAATCTGTATTGTCCTCTTTTTCATGTAGGCGTACTTTATAATCTACGACACCAATAAAGTACGCTAAAATATTCTATTAACGTAAAACTACTTACGTAAACGACAAATATTTGTTAAATGTCGCAAAGAGCAACAAAAAGTATGTTTTTTTCCTTTTTATGGACAAATAAATGAATACTCTTGCTATGTACTTTATTTTTGTTCTAACAAAATGAAAAAATACTTTATTCGTCCTATAAAAAGGTAGCAACCCTAATCGTGGGCAAGCGAATATCGCCACAGAATAACTAATAGTACTACATATCGCCAAAAAGTGGTCGACCGGGTTAGTAGTTCTAAGTTAGTTAGTAAACTCGATCGTACTTTAAGCGCGTTCCCCGGAGGGGTAGGCAGAGATCACACATTTACATTTGCCAGGATACCCACACTTCTGCATAATTTACTTGCTCATATCATAACATTCTTTGTATAGACGACCTCCTTGGTCGAGAGGTTCGTACACCGGTTTTCATGGTGTCGCCATTTCTGAGGCTCCGGGTTCGATCCCCGGTCGGGTCAATTTAGAAATTATTGTTTTTCTAAATTGTCTCGGGTCTGGGTGTTTTCTATGTATAATAAGTACGTATTAAGTATTTTAAGTATGTTTATCCGTTGTCTAGTAACCATTTAAAGAGTTTCATAAAGAAGCTTCTCTTGGGCTAGATAATTGGTGTGAGTGTAGGAAAGTTTACTCGTATATTTATATATCCTCTAATTTTTTGTACACTTGGACTTTACACAAGAACGTCTCCAACCGGGGCCTTACCATTAACTCTTAGAGCGTGAAAGCGCACTAATAGATGACAATGACAGTAAGGGTCCCAGGTCCGAGTACGTTTGCCGAGGTCTTCCCCTTCTATCTATCTTATTCACTCTCGGTCTATACAGTTTTTTTCATTCCTCCTCGATTCATGATCAAGCAAGCAAGCGTACAGCAACATAGGAGACATTTCAGCTAACATTTAACCAAATACCACAGCCCGATATGTCAGGTCACAGCAAAATAACGAAGGTCGAGTCATTCGGCCCATATAGCCAACAGAGCATGAGGCGTGTGGGTGTTATATTGCTTGTTAAATAGCCATCTTGCATCGAAATGGTTTCGGAATTCAATTGTGATTTTAAACATGTGGGTATTTCTATTCAACACTTGGTAATCAGAATCTTTTATTAACAGGTTTGTTAGTAGGTTTTTGTTGGCTTTTTTGTATTTGATTTTTCTATACTTACGAGAAAACATTGTGATAATCCCGTTAATAATTATTCTGTTAGTTTCTATAATAGTTTTAATAATTGTTTATGAAATCATTTATGCAATTATTATAACAACGTCAAATTTAATTATAGGTACTATTACCGTAGTTTAAGAGAATACTTAGGACTGGGTGGACGACTTTTTTAGGCATATAATTATAAAGACATAGAAATTGCCACCATCTTCCCATAAAACCTATGATATACCTAACTCTGCACAATTCCGTAAACAGTGTTTTTATGTTTTCTTGCGTTAGCAACGTTCAAATTTACCGATAAGTAAAATATAGAAAGAAAGAAAAACGTTTGAATCTCACCAGTGGTTTTTTCAACGTTTTTATACAAAAAATCACTACTTCTTTTCACCACTTTCAATAATTATATCGTTAACTAACTCTGTTTTAAAATGTTTGGGATGCGAACCCATGACCCTTGGATTGCCTGTCCACTGCTCTTTTTCCTGAGACTGGTTGATTTTTTTCTAGTAAACATTTTATCCTTTTAGCATTGTGAATGCAACATTTCAATAATAAAGATAACTCTGTTTTGTTATTGCAAAATATACCTACTTATTTTAATTTTTATTTTTGTCTTTGTTTTATTAAAATGTCACATACCTGTAGTTATGACAAATTGGAAGAGCGGTGACTCCCTGATACAGGTATTTATATTTAACAGGAAAGTCACCTTAACATTGTAAACATCCTGTTTGTTAATGAAATAAAACATTTTTATTTTTTATTTATTTCCAACAGAGGCACCACGCGGGCATCTCGCAGTCGTCATGCAGCGACGGCTCCCTCCTCAGCGTCGGCTCCTCGGAGATCGACGAGGACAGCAGTAGCGGCCACCACCCCCACGACCTCTCCGCCAGGAGCGACCAGTCCGACCTCTACAGTAAGTTGGCCCCACCACATTTTCGTTCTGGACCATAGATTTAGGATGTACAAGATACACAATGATGGCTAGGGGACGTGACAAAAAAGATAAGTACCTACATTGTGTTGGTGAAATGTAGAGTGTATTTATTCGGGTTATTTCGTCCTGTAACGTCACATTCACATATAGAACATGTCACCATAATTGCTCATTTAATATTCATAATGTTAAATCGAAGAATTAATTTAAAAATGCACGAATTTCACCGCGAAGAACAAACTGGGACGCTATGGCCTTTTACTCGCGAGAAAACATTGTCTCTTTGCTCTCGGGCGTTTTGAACTTGATAAGGATATCTCGCTCCCGACACTTCGTGGATCTTGTACATCCTTAATCTATGTTCTGGACTATTATCCCAAAAGGGTTAGAGACCAGGCAATGATGACTGCAGCCGTCCACTGCCACAGTCCACGTTTCACCAATAACTACTGCACATGTGCAGCGTGACAGGTGGTGAGCCCATCGCCGTTCTATGCTGTTGGAAGTTTTTTTTATAGCATAAGGAGGCAAACGAGCAAGCGGGTCACCTGATGGAAAGTAATCACCGCCGCCCATAGACACCCGCAAAACCAGAGGAATCGCAGGCGCGTTGCCGGCCTTTAAGGAAGGAATAGGCTCGTTTCTTGAAGATCCCTAAGTCATAACGGTTCGGAAATACCGCTGCCGAGAGCTGGTTCCACAACACTGTAGTTCGAGGCAAGAAATTTCTTGAAAAACGCACGGTAGTACACCGCCATCCATCAAGGTGATGTGGATGGAATGACAGTCGATTGCGTGTAGTGCGGTGAAGGAAATCAGCGGCAGGGATCAAGCCGAACAATTCCTCAGAACACTCCCCATGATATGTACGGTACAATATACAGAGAGACGCAACGTCTCTCCGAAGAGCCAGTGGATCGAGCCGTCCTGAAATAACCACGTCGTCGACAATTCGAGCAGCTCTGCGTTGAATGCGGTCAAATGGAAGGAGTTGGTATTGGGGTGCTCCAGCCCAGAGATGGGAGCAGTATTCCGTCATTAGTCCGTTAGTCGCCTTTTACGACACACAAGCACATTACTCATGTGACACAATACCGCCCCATCCCTACCCTTGGGTAGGGATGGGGCGGTAGTATTCTTCTAATGAGCCGCTACCAGCACAGCTAGGGTTGCCACCTTTTTTTTAGGACGAATAAAGTTTTTTTTCAATTTGTTAGAATAACAATAATGTATATAGCATAAAAAAGAGTACTTATTTATTTGTTTGTCCTCAAAACGTATATTTTGTATCTCTTTGCGACATCTAACAATTTTTTTGTCTTTTTTTTAAACACTGATCTTTTACATAAGCATCAAGCACTGACAAATTTCGTTGGTTGAAAACCAGACCTCGGTAGCCAAGTGGTTAAGGCAGCCGCCCGGAATGCGGAAAGTGCGTGGTTCGATTCCCGCCTGAGGTTGTCGTCTTTTTTCAGTGTTTAAAAAAAAGCTTTACCTAATTGTATATAAGCGTTAATGAAAACGCTAAAATATATAAAAAAAACATTAAAATATTTGTCTTTTACGTAAATAGTTTTAGTTAAATAGAGTATTTTAGCGTACTTTATTGGTGTCGTAGATTATAAAGTACCTACGCCTACATGAAAAAGAGGACAATACTCTATTTTAGAGTACGGGTGGCAACCCTAAGCACAGCACACATTTTTCCTACCACAAAAAAGAAATGGCGATCTAAGCTTGGCCGGAGGACAGAAAGCCTACCCAATAAAAATCTTACAATATAATCTGTTTTCCGATGAAATCCCAGAATTTACTTTAACCTTCCCTCTTTCCGATTCCAGGCTCGTCTGAACCACCGACGGGCGTGGCGCCACTGTCGCACTCCGCCGCCAAACACAAGATGGCGGTGCGGCCGCGGCGCACACACGGCGCGCCCAGGCGGAAGAAAAACAACCCTGTTAGTATTGTGTTATATACTTGCCATAGCTCGAATATGTTGTACCGTAACAAAAGATCTATTGAATTTCATTCAGAAGATGTAAGTTAGCGGCGGCCGAGGAATGGCGACTGCGGAGCGGCGAAAACAAAAGCATTTTTAATTATCTGCCCGATAAAAATAACACATGTAATGACGACTAGGCAATGAGGACCGCAAAAGCAGTCCTCTACCATAGTCCACTTTACACCAAATAGCGACTGCACATGTGCTCAGCGTGACAGGTGGTGGTGGAGTCTTTCGCTGTTCTATGCTGTTGGATGTATGTGCAGTCTTTAGTCCGTTAGTCGCCTTTTACGACACCCAAGGGAAGAGATAGAGAAGAGAGGGGTGGTAGTATTCTTTCTCCTCTACGCTTATTTAAAAACGGTAACAAACGGTTAAAAAAACAATTAGTAGGTATAAGTAATTCGAATTGTTAAGTAAGTAAGTATATAAAAAATATATATTGTTATATGAATTATTATATATTATTAATTTGCTAGGAGACTAGCATGGTCGTCCATCTTAATACCTAGTAATAATAAAAGCATAAGAAACCGACCATTTAATTATCCTGCGCAATATGACACATTTATGCAACGGTATTAGCTAGTGGTGCAAACGGTATCGTCAATGCGGAAAGAATAACCGCCAAAGCAAGGACGACCGTTCGTATCACAATGTATTAATGCTGTATTCCGATAAAATTATTAACATATAAAATGTCACTTGTTTAAAATACTAAAAAAAAAATTAACAAAAATAAAATATTTTCTACTCTAACCCAAGTTGAGCTTCTTTTGAAACTTGTTTTTTTATTGACATACTAAATAAGCTTACATACATACATACGCTTGCCCAATGCAAGTTATGGCACGCAAACTCGGACTGTTCATTAAAAAAATCCGAAGCGAACATTGCATGAATCTGGAATTGAATCCGACGACGATTGGATTTCGAGACGAACCACTAAGCCACCGAAGCCACTTTTACGTCATACGAGCTAGTACATAATAGTTTGTACCCAACGGGTAAACACTTTGCCTTTATTTGTTACGATATAAATCCGAAGGTGGAAGCGCGCCTCACCTGGAATCCTCAACCACTGAGGAACTAGCTACCTTATCTCTAAACGGTCTGAATAAAACAATGCTATTAAACATTGTTGTTATGGTGCCAAACTTTATATAAGATGGTGGTAGCTAGCCAGACGGACTTAACAACTAAACCGAGTACACAAATATGTAACCTACGCTGGGAATCCAACCCGGGACGTCTGGGTCTAACACCGGTAACTTGGCCACTAGACCAAGGAGGCGGATAAAAACTTTGATTAGTCCAATAATTTCTAGATTAGATTTCAATGGTGGATGTCTTTGCCCAGCTGTGGGACGGTATGTGGGACACTTATTATTGTTTGTTTACCAAATTAACGTTTAACGTTTCAGATTGCCGCATCAGCCTTGCCAATAACGCCCGAACTCAACGAAGAAATGATAAGAAGCACTACTCCTGAAGTCAGCTACAAAACCTCAGAAGTTGTTACTGGTAAGACACCGTTATGTATAATTCATACATACATAAATTCACGACTATTATCTTCTAAGGGTTATAGAGAATATATAGGCAGTGAGGACCGCAAAATCAGTCCTCGCAGTTTATGTACAGTACTAAATAAAATAGTAAATGTATTTAAATGTCACTAAAAGTCAATTGATGTCTCTTAAAAGGCGGTAAGTCTACAAACGTTAAATGTTCGCTAATCGCTAAAATCTCCCGTTTCCAGAATCATTATCTTCATCGACCACTACGAAGCATACAGTCAAAGATCACCTACACGTCACCCGTGACACGCAGCGGGTCTTAGCCGACGCCAAGCTCAAGTCCTCCTCCCTTCCGCCCGGACTCGCTCTCAGTCAAATGCTCGGCGCCGCCGCGCTCAGCGTTGCTGCTCATAAATCTCCCAAAGCACCCGTAACACCCAACTCCTCAATTAAGAGGAGCAAGTCCAGCTCCCAAGACCAGTCCTTAAAAGAAACGTCCCCAAAACCGCACGCCAAGTCGACCGAAGCTCAACTGAACTCCTACCACTCTGAGGAGAGGATGACCAAATACCGAACGGAGAGGAAGCACGCCGATGAATCTTGCCCCGAAAAGAAATCTAAGTCAGAAAAGAAGATGGAGAATGAGAGTATTAAGTCGTCCAAGAAGGAGGAGTCGTTCTTCAGCAGACTACTGCTGAGGAAGAGCGGGAAGAAACCAAAGAAGGACCAGACGGATGGTGACAACCAGGATGTCAAAAGGACGAAGATGGACAAACCCTCGGCGCAGTACAAACTCGTCGATTCCGAAAGGAGTGGCTTCTCCTACGACGGCCAAGGGTACCGACCAGTCCCCGCGGAACGAACACACAAGTCCGCCGGCCAGAAGGCGTTCGCAAACCAAATGCATAAACGCCTCGACAACAAAGGCGGCTACGTCCAAGACAGCGCGTACAAAGATGTCTACAGCGCAGCGAAAGTCCCCGGCGTCGAATACAACATTACTGATCTCAAGGTCGCCGACGAAACCGACAAACTGTTGAACCTAGAAATTAAGAATCGTTTCAGTCGAAGGGAGGAGTACACTGAAAAGAGCGAGAGGTCGAAACGAACCTTCTCGAAGGAAGTAGTCGATGACAATAAGAAGGAATCCTTCAGTTTGCACCATGACAAGTCCAAGAGGCCTGTCTCCGTGCAGAGGCTGATCGACCCGTCGAAGGCATTTATTAGCAACGAAGTGGCGAGCAGAGCTCAAGAGGAAATGGTCTCGCCGACGCTAGTGATCTCTAGCGAGGAGCCCCCGATCAGAGCGATGAGGATCAACAAAGTCCACAGCGACTACATGTTCCACAGCGGGAGCATGCCCAAGAACATTCCCTATTTCAACCCTTGTCTAGCGGTTTCTTCGTCTTCTCCACCCAAAGCTATCCGCCACCAGAGCTCAGAGAACGTGAGGAATCGTTCGTCGGAACGCATCTCGGAGTTCTCTGAGAAAATGATTGAGACCAAGCGGGCGTCCAAAACGGACGAGTCCTACGTGACTTCGGGCATGAGATCCCTCGGCGACGAGTTTGTGGAGAGTCGCAGCAGCATCGGTAAGTCGCACAGCTTCCGATACGCATCCGAAACGACGTCGATCAGCTCACAAGATCACCAGATGCCGAGTTTGCCAGCTATCGTCGGAATCTCCGAACCACTCCTCGAAAGTTGGGAGGTCAACTACAGGAGGAACGTTAGCGAGAGAAATGATTTCTCGAAAAGAGTGTCCGCTAGAAATTATAATATACTCCACGGTACCGCCGAAGCGAACTACGACAGTTTGCCGAGTACCGACAGCAGTTATTTAGACAGCCTCAAGAATGACGTGAACGAAGATAGAAAACTGTTCACCAGCAGCATTCACCTAAATCTCGACAGCCATAAAAGAGACAGTGACATTTCTCAGATAGAGGCCAAAATAGATGATATTATTAGCTCACCTAAGCCCATTATATCCCCAATACTCAAGTCTAGTTCATTAGATAGCGTTAAGAGTAGTCCAGAGAAGCCAGTGGACGATAGAAGGAAAACTATATCGGTCGAGAGCGCAGTGATACACGGAGGGAAAGTTAGCGATATACAGAGAGAGCAGAAAAACGAAGTGGACAATTTTGTATCAGTCACTCACATCAATAAAGAACACGCTCCCACCCTAACTAAATCTGCGGAAACTACGAAACTCAATAAAAGTGACGAGAAAGTCCAAAAAGTCGGTAAGCCGGGAGTGCCCGAATTCCTCAACATCCAGTTGAATAAAGTCGACGCAAAACCGGCCACTAACATTGTGTTAACCGCAAACGTAACGCCAAAGAAACTTGATAGTCCCCAAGCCGACAAAGAGATAGACGTCGAGACCTTCCATGTCGTGGAAGCAAAGACTCAAGTGGAAGTCAGAAAAGATACCCCTACTAGCAAAACAGAAGTCATGACCACCAATACTCAGATCGAAGAGAAGACTCCTAAAACGCCGTCGCCCGTTTTCGCAAGGAAGTCAGTGAGCCAGCCCGCGGCGCCGCCCAGCCCTTCAACCCCAAAAACCTTTTTCAAGCGAAAAGCTATGAGCGTCGAACTCCAAGACAGACCGCACAAGCCTAGAAACAACTCAGTAAGCACCGACGGCAGCAGCGAAAGGATATTCGACAATATCTCCATGGACCAGAAATCGCATTCGAGCTTCGGAAGCAAGAGTTCCATTCAGAGCACGGACAGTAACGAAGTGCGATCGCCCGACGAGACTGTTGTGTTCAGGAAAAAGCCTGTCGTTTTATCTAAAGAGTTTCGTACCAGCGAAAGGAAAGACGACGAACCAGAACTGATGAAGGTTTTCGCGCGACGCTCGCTCAAGATCAAAGACAGTGAAGCAGACAGCATCGCGCAGGAGATCGCCGACTGCAAAGAAAAGAAACACGAGCTCAACGACAACATCACGGCCAACCGCTCCAAGATACTGAAGAACGAATTCAACGCATCAATCAAGTCCAGAGATAGTGACAAAGAGAACGAAGACGCCACAACCGGTTCGGACGAGAACAGGATGGTAGATATCGCCGCTCGTGTCAGCCAGTTCGGCGTGCCTCACTATCAGAGAAGCGTATCCATCAACAGTGTCGTCAACCCGAAGCGAGACAGCGCGCCCGTGTTCAGAAGCGAAGTGAACAAATACAAGAAGGAGGTGTCAGATTCGACGCCCGAGAAGCGGTTAAGAAATAGAACGTTTCCCGACCCTTCCAACGATAGGGACGACATCAAAAGCATAGCTAAGAGCGACGCGATGGCTTACAAAGCTGATACGCTTAACAAAAGGCCGTGGCAAAGGAAAGAGGATGATAAAGTTAGGAACTCTGAAGAGAGGAGGGACAGTGCTGTGATAGAGAAGGGCGAGGAGCTTGGAGCGGGCGTGGAGAGCCCGGGGGGTGTTGGAGGCGTTGGGGGTGCGGGGGGCCCGGGGGGTGTGGGGGGCGCGGGGGGGTTCCGGGGGCTCGGGCACGTGCGCGCCGAGTGGGAGCGCCGCGCGCGCCAGGCCATGACCAAATAAACTCAGGTGCTACTCTCAAGGTAAATACTATTGTGAACCCTTTTGATTACTGTTGTGTAAGCTTGATTTTGATACCACTTCACGCATTAAGAGGCCTATTACATCTCGACTGTGATTTTTCGCGTAAAATGGCCAATTTTGGCGTTATGGATCTCAGAAACAAAAATACATTAACAATTATGACTTATTGAATAGTGTAGAATAGCTATTGGAATAGTGCGTAGCGGCCTCGCTTTTTGTAAATTTTGTTAAACTTTTTAATTAAACCCAAAATTGCAGAGAAAGATTTTCATAAAGTGCGCGAAGGCAATTTTTTGAGCTCATCGATTGAACTACTGTTCTAAACAAGTGAAATAAAAAAATTATAATGTTATTTCTTATATAGTCGAATAGTGCGTAGCGGCCTCGGAATTTTTAGACATTATTGATTTTATTAATGAAAAAAATCTTATTCTAAACCAAAAAACTTCAAAAATCGCTATAAGTTAACTGTGAATTTCTCCTATCTACGATAATATTATTGAGCAAAATTTATACCAGAGTAATTGTTATTGTTACTTCATGAGCAGTGATCGGCGTAGGTAGTGCCATTTGGGGTCAATGAACTTGAATGTTAGTGTTAAAATGGATACGCCCCGAGAATCCCGGAATCCGCGAAAATATTTTCCTAAATGTTGATGTATTAATTATTAAACGTAGATAGAGCAATCTGAAATCAATGAGATTGAATTTTAGTGTTGATATAGACATGCCTCGGAGTTTCGGTGAATGTTTCCGGAATGCCGATGTCTTTATTAATTAAAGTTAAAATGTTGTTTTATCTACAACGGGAAAGATCTTGGCCTTTATCTGACCTGATGGTAAGTGAAGAGAAGGCCGAAGGTGGGAGCGACCTTCACCCGGACTCCTCAATCACAAAGGTACTGTCTATCATACCTCTAATTGCCGAAAAAGAACAATGCTTATAACATTGTTGTTATGGCGACAAGCTTAAGATACGAGCCGAGTATTATTAGAACGACTAACTCATTTCCGACATAACCTGGGGTCCTTTTTATAAACGTGACAATTGTAAATTACTATAATTCGGAGGACATTGTCGATGCGATGAACAGCAATATATACTTCTTAGACAATATTCCATGTTATGTACTTAGTATAGTAATTTACTATTGTCACTTTTATGTCTCAATTTAATAATAAATTTAATAAAAACACAAATCTTTAAAAAAACTTTAATATATATTTAAATATATTGAAAATCAACAACATTCATTTATGTAAGTATATAAAATCAACGACATTTGGGCATAGAATAAAAAGATTTCCCGGGATTTAGAAGGCATATCCATATTAAGATAACAGTCAGTTAATCCCGAGAATAGCACTACCTACGCCGATCACTGTTCATGAGGAATAAAGATTTTATAATGAATTTATTATCCTATTTCGATAAAAACGATAAATACAACTGCAAAATTACTACAAAATGCGATGCGCCGGCCGTCCGAATTCAACTTATGCTCACAGAATGGAGATTTGTAATATTATGCACAAATTTATTATCCTATTTCGATAAAAACGATAAATACAACTGCAAAATTACTACAAAATGCAAAAATGGGCATTATACGCAAAAATCACATTCGAGATGTAATAGGCCTCTTAACGGTTTGACAGAAAATTGTGGATAAAGCTTCGATCACATATCAAAACTAGAAACACGTCCCATACTAAATCGTTCCGTAATAGTTTCAGCTTTGACATAAAGGATTTTTTTATCTGTGCACATAATTTTATAAATTATAGAGTTACTTAATTTAGAAAAATAAAGAAACTAAAATTGATACCATAGGATACCTAGGTTATGTTAGCTTTACGTCACACGTGACCTTTCGTTCGCCCGGAATCCACGAGTTATGGTTTAGTGTGCCGGACAAATTAAATAAATAATGAAAAAAAAAATATTTAAAAATATTAAAATGATGTCTAATAACGTTACTGAATGATATGAAAAATTATATGCACTCTTTTTGTGCGGAAGTGTTGAGGAGTTTGAACGTTGATTGTATACATCCATATAATCACCACTATTATCCCCGAAGGGTTAGTCAGAGACTAGACAATAAGAACAGCAATTTGGTGAAAGTGGACTATGGCAGAGGACTGTTTAGTCCTCTACCATAGTCCACTTTGCACCAAATAGCGACTGCAATTGTGCTCAGCGTGACAGGTGGTGAGCCCATCGCCGATATATGCTGTTGGATGTATGTGCAGTCTTTAGTCCGTTAGTCGCCTTTTACGACACCCAAGGGAAGAGAGGGAGACGTTGATTGTGCAACTAGTTTTTTTATATGATCGAAGGGTATCGTTTTGCAGGGCTTAGGGTCTGCCCTTGCATGTGCAAACGAAAATTTGAATTATTCCCCAGAGATACACTTTCCCCGTAGAGATACTTTTTATAAAACTACGCTTTTATAGGAATATATAATACAGGATGTAAGATACATTTTTAAAGCCTACCAATTGCTCTTCTTAGATACACTTTTCGGTACTGTTGTGTATAAAATCGCTTTGTTTCATGAATACTTTATTAAACAATGGATGAAGCCCAACATGATGCCTTACATTTGTTTTTATAGTCAGAGACACCGCACCACAAACTCACCGGTTGACTGGTAGAGAATGCCTTGTGGCGTTAAGTCCGCCTTTTGCTGTTTTTATGTGCAATAAAGATTAAATAAATAAATAAATAAATAAATAAATAGTAGGCTGGCTGGCACAACCGTCTAAATAAGAAAGTCGATTATTATTTGTTATTTGTTTTTCGGTTATTATGATTAAATGATTTTTTTTTATCTAAAAAATATTTCTATTTAGGTGTTCAAGCCGAAAGTGTATCTTTGGCGAATAGAAGCTTTAGTTTTGTTTTATATTGATTTATTTAGTTGTCCTTTTCATCTAAAACACTTTTCTATTTAAATGTTCAAGCCGAAAGTGTATCTCTGGGGAATAAAAGCGTAGTTTTATTAAAAATGTCTCTACGGGGAAAGTGTATCTTCAATTTTCGAATTATTGCCCAGCGATACACTTTCCCTGTAGAGATACTTTTAATAAAACTACGCTTTTATTCCTGTAAGATTCACATAAAACTGGATTAGTGAAATTGCTAGCGATTCTTATAAGTAGTGCACTTACGCGGGTTCGTCACTGTGGTTGTGAATTCGTATCATAGTGTGCAAGGGCGGATCCAGGATTTTTTCTGGGAGGGGCACAAGGGCCGGACGGGCAAAAAAATCAACAATAACTTGTAGAAATAAACTTAAAAAGTATCATACTTCAAGTTTTTTTCTACAAGTTCAAGTATGTATAGGAAGGTTTATGAAAGTGTCAAAATAATAGAACAATTAAATGTTTATTATAGATACTTTTCTTTTAACCTGTTAAAGATTTCCAGCGCTTCATTAGCGTCCATTTTTGCCATTCTGTTATTTTATTCATATACCGTCGTGGGGGGGGGGGGGGGGGGGGAGACTCGTGCCCCCCTTCTTTAATCCGCCCTTAATAGTGAGCTTAGGGCCTCACCATCAATTCTTATAGCAGTATTCATCATCGTCAGGATATAAACGTCCCACTGTAGGGCACAGGCCTTCCACGTGGACAATAGCACGTGGGGATATTGGGCCATAATCCACCACGCTGGCCCAATGCGGGTTGGTGGGATTAAACGACTGCCATCTTACGACTACAACTGGGACCAACGGCATAACGTGCCTTCCGAAGCACGGAGGAGCTACAGATGTTTTTAATTGGTCACCCATCCAGCGACCCGGCATTGAGAAAGTTGATTAGCGAGCAAGATCGCAAGCCGAACGCGCTAGTCGCTGCGCCATCGAGCTCGTCCTCGAGCAGTATTACTTTAACCTTACTTTAAAAATTTCAAGACGAATTTTGTGTAGTAAGATCACTACCCTTTAATTTCTAAATAAAATATAACTTTATATTATGTACTAAATAACATGTTTTTTTTCGTTTCAGGAAGTTGATGGTACCACGTTGTATACAACTATATAATAATTATATAATGATAGTGATAAACTAGCCTAGGGACACGTACGGACGTTTCAATAACTAATGTTATTATTAACTACTATAGAAATTTATCTAAAAACTGTTAAGATCACAATGTATTTTTGAGTGTTATTAAAAATTGAATAGCGAATAGTTATATTTTATTAAAAAAAGATAATTATTATTGTATGTAATAAAACATTAAACACTGTGAAATACAAATTTTATTACTTATAGTTTTGGGTTGTTTTATTTTCATTTGCCTTACATGTTCGCTGCCACTGCCCGCACCGGTGCGGACAAACAATTAAAGGACAACCGGCACTTTCCATTGAAAAAATGCTTAACGTATACAATAGAATTTGGTCATAAAGTAAAGCTAATATTATTTGCTACCTAAACCAAGTTTTCTCTTTTTTTTGTCAAATCGCGGATATGAGTTATTTAATTTGGTCCTTGGTCGAGTGGTTTGTACACCGGTTTTCATGGTGTCGCCATCTCAGAGGTCCCGGGTTCGATCCCCGGTCGGGTCAATTTAGAGAAAAACTGTTTTTCTAAATTGATTTCGGGTCTGGGTGTTTTTTCTATGTTTATGTATATTTATCCGTTATCTTACCATATAAACGAGTTTCACAAGAATACTCATCTTGGTCTAGATAATTGGTGTGAGCGTAAACAAAATTTATTTATTATTATTATAATTATTATTATTTTTTAATATGGAAACACTGAGTCTTCAAAAACAGACATGTTACTCTAAAAATGTCTAACGTGGCTGCATAAACCCTAATTAATTATTTTGCTTTTAAAAAAAGGGAAATGTCAACAATGCCGTCACGTCATGTTTGATTTGACAGCTAGCGACTTTAAAATAACTATTATTGTTCTGAGATAAAACTGTCATTTGTTGACAAATATTGCCAGATAGATATTGAATTACAGAATAAAACATTAAAAAAAGTATACAACTTAAGCATAAAACGCCGGCTCTCCTTTAAATGTTATTGTACCTGGTGTGTGGCAGTCAATGGGTTAAACCAGAGTGCTGTGGTTTGTACAGACGACGCCAGCATTTCAACTTACCACAAAATGCCAAATTACTTGAATACATTTGGAACTTTGTCCTTAGGATGTAAGGATCAAGATCGATTGCAGAAATTTGACAGTTTTGGATTGGTCTGCAGGCGTGTGTACCCACAGAAGTGTACCAAAATGTATCAAGTTTGTGTTATGAGTTTAGAGTTTGTGTCGAGGTTTTGATGTTGAGAGTTTAGAGTTTAGAGTCGACAATTAAAATTTAAATATTTGCACACCTACGTTAATAAGGTAAAAATATTGTAGATCTAGTAACATCTTGATTTACACAATATTTGAGCAAATAAATTATTTGATTTAATGTAAAGGGAGCAAGGTTTCCACCCAGCCCTCTTTACATGCGTTGGAAAGGGTAGAACTAAATCCTACTTGACAACCCTAATACCCTACAGCCCTAGCGCCCTAACAGCCATAGTAGCCGCCTTAACCATACGTTAATAATTACACATTCACTACCTAGAGGATCACTCGCTGCTCCATGATCGCCAGTATGGGTTCAGACCCAAGCGATCAACGGGTGATCTTCTAGCGTACGTTTCTCACGCATGGGGTGAAGCGATGGACAAGCATGGCGAATCCCTGGCAGTTAGCCTTGATGTCGCCAAAGATTTCGATAGAGTATGGCATCGCTCCCTTCTTTCCAGGTTGCCGGCCTTCGGTATGCCGCCCCGTTTGTGCGCCTGGGTTGCAGACTTTTCAGAAGAGCCGAGGATTCGTGTCCTTTGTGAGGCTAGTTCCTCCGAATTCTATAAAGTCAATGCCGGAGTGCCGCAGGCTTCTGTGCTCTCACCTACTCTATTTCTTCTGCATATCAATGACATGTTGTCCTTGGGCAATATTAATTGTTATGCGGATGACAGTACGGTGCATGAGCGGTACATAGGACATCCTGCGGCAAAGCAAACTGATATTTATTCTGTGCTGATATCGTGGTGAAATGGCAAGAACTGGTTGCCAAACTGAACCTGACTCTCGATCGTGTCTCAAAGTGGGGATCTGAAAACCTGGTCGAGTTTAATGCCAGAAAAACCCAGGTTTGTGCATTCTCGTCCAAGATAACTCCCTTCCTTACACCTCCCTCTCTTCAGAGCTCTCCTTTACCCATTTCAGTGGACCTCAGCATTCTTGGCATGGACTTCGGCCAGGAACTGAATCCAAAATGCTACATCGAAAGTGTTATTTTAACTGCCTCCCGTAAGTTGGGTATTCTCAATAAGGTGAGGCGGTTTTTCAATCCCGAGCAGCGCTGTTTGCTGTACAAGACTCAGGTGCGATCGAGTATGGAGTATTGTTTCCATCTATGGGACGGCTCCGCTAAATACCTCCTCGATGCCAGTTAAATTCCTTGTTTAGCAGTAACGGACGAAGCGCGAGTCATACCTACGCCGGGGTAACATTGTGGTGTTAGTTTGTGTGGGACAAATCTTGCAATTGCAACTGAATTTAAGACCAGTTTTCCTCAACCGATTGAGCTGAATTTGGTATACTTATGTAAGTACGATGACAATGCAATGTTATGGTACCATTGAGCTGGTCTGATGGTGGAGCCTGGAGGTGGCCATAGAAACTCCTAAACGAAGCGGCGGAATCGCATCGAGTTTGGGTTCGTTAGATTTGTCTTTTCGAATACTTTAGTGCTAGATGATGTCCAGGGTCCTGATGATGGAGTCGGGAGGTGGCCATGGGAACTCCTAAACGAAACGACGGAAACTCATCGAGTTTGGGTTCGATGGATTTGTCTTTTTGAGCACTTTAGTGCTAGATGATGTCCAGGGTCCTGATAATGGAGTTGGAAGGTGCCCATAGGAACTCCTAAACGAAACAGCGGAAACTCATCGAGTTTGAGTTCGTTGGATTTGTCTTTTCGAGCACTTTAGTGCTAGATGATGTCCAGGGTCTTGATGATCCAGTCGGGAGGTGGCCATGGTTCGGAATTAATGGCGTGAATAATAAGCTTAACAGCTTATTTTTTCTGTAAAAAAAACCTTTTTTAAAGAGGAAGCTTTTATTTAAATGCGCTAAAAAGAAAAAAATAAACTTTTGCTGTCAACTTATAACGTCGTTACACAATGTGTAATTATTATGATATAAAAAGTTGTCGCGAGATTTAGTTACTTGTGTAAATAAAAAAGTAAATTAAATAACTTGATGTGTTGATTAAAATTTTCAATCTAAGTTTAGTTAAATACGAGTAGGTAAGTACATAATCTCGCGAGAACCTTTTAAATTATGTAGTTATATAAATTGTATAACGACGTTATACTTTGATAGTAAAAGTTTATTTTTTCCTTTTAACGCAATTAAATAAAAGCTTGTTTTTTAAAAAGGTTTTCTTACAGTAATAATCAAGCTGTTAAGCTTATTCTTCACGCCATTAATTCCGAATAAGGAAATATATGGTTTAAATTCTACTAAATTAGTAGAATTTTTTTACAAAAAATTGAATGACACGGCATTAATGTAGATATTATTTTTATTGTTTTAAAAATGATTAGATAATTTGAAACGTGTGAACTGAGAGATCACGATTAAATATCAATTGTATGTAGTACATACAATTGATATTTAATGGGCACATTTGTGATGTCCTCTTTATTTTACAAAATTCCATAGTTATAACGTAGTGGCGCCAGTGTTGGTCATGGCACCGGTCATGGTCAGTTTTAATTTAAATTATTGTTATCTGAAGTAAATCTTCGTCTTTCAATACCGGCAAAATTTAATCATAGAGCTTAGACTGTCAGCTTTCATTTGACAAGAAATTATCTGTGTCGGCCATTAGGAATAAAAACGGCGAACTAAACCGTAACGTCGCGAGGGAGGAAACTTAAAAAATCTCTTTTTTTTAAGGAAATCTCTAAGGAGGCACATGATTAATTTGGCTTACAATTTTGCTTTGGTGGCATGTTTGTGAAATTGCGATTATTTTCATGTTTCCTAATGAAACATAGAATGCGTTTTGATTATTAGGATACTTAAAATTAACTCAAGGTTGAATTTGGAGCCGGTGCCCATGACTGGTTAAGGCAAACGTCTATTATCCAATAATGGTCAAAATGCCCATGACTGGATGACCATCACTGGCTTTCATATTCAAACGTAGGCCGAATGCCCATTATTGCATGACCATCACTGCCTTTAATATTTAAACATTATCCTAACGCCCATAAATGGAGGACCATTACTGGTTTTAATATTATCTTAGCAATATATTAATATTGCTCGAGTTTTCTAATGAAACTTTCTCAGAACTGTTATCGACTAATGATGATGATTTTTAACCACCTGTGGTCTAGTGGTATGACTGCTTGTATCAGATCCAGGGGTGCCGGGTTTGATTCCCAGCGGGGCTAAAAAATTAAAGCATGTCTCAAAGAGTTTACTTATGACTTTAACCATTCTTAAAATTTCCCAGATCCTGTTTTTATTATTTTTAGGTGGCACCTAAAAAGAGATATTCGAGCGACCAAATGCTGAAGGCTATATTAGCAGTACAAAGAGGAGAAAAAGTATCTGCAGCTGCAAAGCAGTATGGTGTTCACCCGTATGACTTCACAATAAAATTACTGGAAAAAGTCCAATGGAATGCCCTATGGGACCTAGCACCATTCTATCAAGACAAGCATTTTCCTATGACTAGGGATCAGTTTTTGGACAGCGCCCAAAGAATCAGTATGGATGGAAATAAGCCCAACCCTTTCACCAGGCCCATAGCAATCATCCCTCCTCTCAAAGGTCAGAGAGATCGCATTATCAACAAGCAGCTCCTCCTATATCTCGAGGATCGCCAGTTGATTTCCGACGGCTTCCGTCATGGGCGGTCAACGGGTGATCTCCTGGTACATCTCACACACCGTTGGGCAGAGGCCATAGAGAGTCGAGGTGAAACTCTAGCAGCTAGCTGAGACATTGCAAAGGCATTCGATAGGATCTGGCACAGAGCGCTTCTCGCGAAGTTACCAGCATACGGATATCCGAGGGAATATATAAATGGGTCGCTAGCTTTTTTTGTGGGCGCATCATTAAGGTCGCTGTCGACGGTTGCTGCTCTGATGTCATGCCCATAAATGCTGGCGTTCCCCAGGGCTCGGTTCTGTGTCCCACGCTGTTTCTGCTGCATATCAATGATATGGCCAACATTGAGAGTATGCATTGCTATGCGGATGACAGTACGGGAGACGCCCTGTACATCGGAAGACCTAATGTGCCTCGGACTTTTATACAGGAGAATCGGCTGAAACTTGTGTCCAAAGTTGAGTACTACTTGGGTAGGGTATTAAAATGGGGTGAATCGAACTTTGTTCAGTTCAACCACTCCAAGATACAGGTTTGCGTGTTCACCGCCAAAAGGAATCTATTTGTCGTAGCACCACAGTTCCAGAGCACTCCACTAAACATCTAAAGCAGCATTGGGATCCTTGGTGTTGATATATCAAGTGATGTACCTACAGTTCAGCAGGTATCTAGAGGACAAAGCGAAGATGGCATCCAAGAAATTAGAAGTTCTTAGGAAAGCGAGACGGTACTTCACGTCTAACCAGCGTTTAAAGTTGTACAAAGCCCAAGTTAGACCTCACATGGAGTACTGTTCTCATCTTTGGTCCGGAACTCCTAAATGCCAGCTTGACTCTCTGGAATCTTTGCAGCGACACGCCATTCGATTGGTCAACGATCCCAAACTCACAGACCGGTTAGAACCCCTAGCCTTGCGACGTGACATCGGCTCATTGTGTGTGTTCTACCGCCTGTATGATGGAGAATGCTCTGAGAAACTCTTTAATTTAGTGCCCACTTCTTCCTTCCACCATCGCACCGCTCGCCATCGGAACAAAGCACACGCACATTTCCTGGAGCCACTGTTCTCTCGAACGGTTCGCATCCAGAAGTGCTTTATTCCACGCCCTATTAAACTGTGGAATGAGCTGCCATCAGAAGTTTTCCCTTTAAACTACGACATGGACTCTTTCAGAAGGGGTGTAAAGAGGTTTTTCTCAGGTTGGCAACGCCATGCACGGCACGGTCCATGAGCGGCGTTGACGGCTCACCATCAGGCAGCTCGCCTGCTCGTTTGCCTCCTTCTTATATATTTTTTTTGCTAGCATATACTGTCACACTGCTGGGCAAAGACCTCCCCAAGTCCCTCTGTTACGGCGAAAGGCGGTTCGCCGTAACAGCGGCGAAATAAGGGTTAGGCAGGATATAAGGTAATTTCTGGGGCTTACCTGGTTCGGGCTGGAGCTGGCTGGAGCTGAAGGCGGGCGCGGGGGCGCAGGGGGCGCGGGCTTGAAGGCAGCAACACACAACACAAGTCACTCCACTAGGCACTGATCGGAGGCGTTTTAAGGAATAGTTGAGCTGGTACCAAGCGCTCTTAATTCACAAACACTGTAGTCGTGGTTGCTCGCGGGCTGAATTCTTGCGCGGGCGCGCGTGGATTCACACGGAAGGCTCGAAGCACACTGCGTGGGCGACCGCGTCATCCCGCGGTCTAGGAGGTTCGTCTAGTATAATTGTCGACTCGCGGTGATTGGCCGATCATTCGTTGCCCAGTCGTTGCACCAATATGCATCTTAATTGACCGGCGCAGAGACGGTTATCCGTCGCGCTGTGGCGCGAACATCTTCCCGGGCCCCAGAGGGTAGGAGGGGGGGGGGAAGGAATGGAAATTAAAGGGGAACTACAGCCCTGATTCGTGCTGTGTTGAGTTAATGTCGAGTGGGTGTGTATATGATGAGCTGGGAGGAATGCACGTGTGTGACTGTATGAGTACAATTGTATGAGGGCTGAAAGCCTGTGTCACGAAGCACAGGGGGCGCGGGGGCGCGAAGCGCCGAAGGCGCATAGGCGCACGGGGCGCGTAAGCGCAGAGGCGTGGGGGCGCGGGGGCGCAGAGGGCGCCGGGGGCGCGTAAGCGCAAAGGGCCGCGTCAACGCAAAGGCGTGGGGGCGCGGGGGCCGCAGTCAACGCAAAGGCGTGGGGGCGCGGGGGCGCAGAAGCGCAGGGGGCGCATAAGCGCGGGGGCCGCAGTCAACGCAAAGGCGTGGGGGCGCGGGGGCCGCAGTCATCGCAAAGGCGTGGGGGCGCGGGGGCCGCAGTCTACGCAAAGGCGTGGGGGCGCGGGGGCGCAGAAGCGCAGGGGGCGCAGAAGCGCAGGCGGCGCGGGGGCGCAAAAGCGCGTCTGATGTCATGCACCGTATAGGTGCGGGCTGACTACATGCTAAGTAAGATCGTGCACTGAGCACAGCACCAAATAGGCACAAAAACAACAACAAAAAAGGGCTGTACACTGGGCATACCATCATGTAGTCACTTGAATCGTGAACTGAGCACAATGGCATATAGGCACAAAAACAACAACAAAAAGGGCTGTACACTGGGCATACCATCATGTAGTCACTTGAATCGTGAACTGAGCACAATGGCATATAGGCACAAAAAAAGGGCTGTACACTGGGCACAAAAAAAAGGCTGTACACTGGGCATACCATTATGTAGTCACATGAGTCGTGCACTGAGCATAATGGCATATAGGCACAAAACAACAACAAAACGGGCTGTGCACTGAGCACGATAGCATACAGGCACAAAAACAACAACAAAAGGCTGTGCACTGAGCACGATAGCATACAGGCACAAAAACAACAACAAAAAGGGCTGTGCACTGAGCACGATAGCATACAGGCACAGAGGCACAGAAAAGCGCAATGCGCACTGTGGCGCAAAGAGCAAAGGCGCAATAAAAGCAAATACAAAGCAGACTGCATGTGTGTATGTGCTGCAGGCTGATGTGTGGGTGCACATGTGTAGAAGTACTATGCTCTTGTGGTGAGCACGCACGAGATTGAGTCGATTGCCAAGGCAAGAATTAAAAGCAGAAAAAACATAAAATTAACACGAGCGAAAAAATAAAGCACGCTATTTGGCACGCGTGGTGAGCATGCACGAGATTGAGTCGATTGCCAAGGCAAGACCATAAAAATTTCATTACAAAATAAAACGGGAAAAACAACAATATCGTCGTCTAGACGCGGGTGTGTTATACTTAACTAAAGTTATATGTGCAATCTAATTAGTAAGAAAAAATATAACACGAATCGAACACTGTTCTTTGAACACGTTCTTAATTTATTTTTGTAGGTAGGTTAATAATATTTCGCAATGCACTTTGCAACGTCTATCGTGCAGAAAGGGTCATGTAAGGTAATGTTACGCGTAAATTAGGAATGTTACGCGATAAGATTTAAAAATCAGAAATTAAAATTAAGTTACGTGATAACTACGAAATATGAGTAAATATTATTTTAACGGGTCGAATGACCAACATGTAATGAAATAGTTAATGGGCTGAAATAGTTATCCTATATATATAATAGTGGACTGTATTAATAATGTGGGGCTGAATGTCTACGGTAACTTGTACCTACTCCTGCGACCCCTCATGCGACCGCTGTGCATGCGAGGACGCATGCAGCGTTCTGTCGGTGGGTCGCTTTGCCGGAGTATCCCGCAGTTGGGGCGGAAGCCACCGCGCCGCCGATTCCGGCTGGTAATGCTGTGTGGCATCGTCCGGTCGGTGAAGGGATGTGTGGTGATCTGCGATGCCACACACTCGGCATGCCTTCACCGACTTGCATTCGTCCGGGTAATGCGGTCCGAGGCAGCGGGGACAGCGCTCGCGCGACACCACAAAGTCCCACCGGCCCTGCGTCGGCTGGGCATTGTAGGCAGCGCACGCTACTAATCTATGCCCCCTAGTCCTACAGTAAGGGCAGTAAGCGGTGTTTGGGCTGGCGTGCATTGTGTGGGTGTTGTGTGCAGTTGTGTAGACGTGTATGGGTGGCGGCACGAGTCGAGGCAAAAAGTAAAATGTGTACGGTAGGGTTTAAAAACTAGTGGACTGTATGTATCCGGCTCGTAGGATCAAAATGTTACGGCGAAAGGCATTCGCCGTAACAGCGACGGAATATGGGTTAGGCAGGAGGTAAGGGAATTTCTGGGGCTTACCTGGTTCGGGCTGGAGCTGGTTGGAGCTGAAGGCAGGCGCGGGGGCGCAGGGGGCGCGGGCTTGAAGGCAGCAACACACAACACAAGTCACTCCACTAGGCACTGATCGGAGGCGTTTTAAGGATAGTTGAGCTGGTACCAAGCGCTCTTAATTCACAAACACTGTAGTCGTGGTTGTTCGCGGGCTGAATTCTTGCGCGGGCGCGCGTGGATTCACACGGAAGGCTCGAAGCACACTTCCGTTGCGCGGCGCCGGCGGACACTTCGTCGAGTATAATTGTCAACTCGCTGTGATTGGCCGATCATTCGTTGCCCAGTCGTTGCACCAATATGCATCTTAATTGACCGGCGCAGAGACGGTTATCCGTCGCGCTGTGGCGCGAACACCCTCCATCTATCTCTATCCTAAGCCACCTCATGCCAGTTAGTCTGGTGCGCGTCCAGACCAGCGCCATGCGGCTAACGTGACCAGCCCAATCCCATTTGAGCTTGGCAGCTTTGTAGCCTAGTCGGTTAAGCCCGTTGTAGAACGCTATTACACTATTACGCACTCTGTCAGTTCGCTTTACCCCCAAGATGTTGCGCTCCATTGCTCGTTGTCAAACCCTAAGACAAAACTTGGTATATAAAAAATTCTTCTTCTTATATATAAAAAAGTAACTTAGATTAAGATTTGCCTTTGCTCAATTCAATAGTTTTACAGTAAAAGCTTGTAATAATAAGTAAAATTAGCGGTTACCTAGAAGATAAGCTGATCCCAAGACTTGCATCGTAGGGCAATTACGATTACCAAATCCATAATCATCATCAGCCTTTTGTGATATCCCCACTGCTGGGTCACAGGCTGGGGAAAAATTTATACATATCTACATAATTATTCTTACCTACCACAATGTCGCACATTTTATACTGTAAGTACATTTCTTTATAGTTAACTCATGTCATGACCATTACTGGGTGCCCATTAATGGATTTTGAATGACCATCATTGGTGTATTTTGAGTTCTCAAGTTTTTATTTTTTTATTAAAAAAGTGTTCAAAGAATATAAATTAAAAGTATGTAAAACGATTCCCTAATGGTTTTTCATTTTATATTTAAATCTGATCACCTATTGATTCAATTCCTTGTTAGTTAAGACCAAACAAAGACAACCATGTCCTTAAGCTGACCATCACTGGTGCCGTTACCTTAGTCAGTTACTTTTAAAATGTGAAATGGAAATAATATAGATTTATTTAAATAAAGTTGACCTGCCATCACTACAAATCTCATTTGTGTGAACTGAGCGGATCAATGAAAAAAACATTGTATTTTTTATACACGACGCCGTTTAATATGTTTTATAGTGGATTCATCATACTTAAATAAAGTTCTACTAAATATCCATAAGCAAAGATCTTGTTAAAATTTCATATTTTTTTATAGTTGCTAAGTGAGAACTGAGAGATCACATATTTCAGGCTGTATCTTTTTAATTATTTCTTTACAAATTTCAGGACGCAATTCTACAATTGTTTTACTACTTCTACTAAAACCTTACAATATTGTACTCACGAATATGAGAAGTGATCTCTCAGTGCTCCCATACACCATAGTCCACTTTTCACCAAATAGCGACTGCACATGTGCTTAGCGTGGCAGGTGGTGAGCCCATCGCCGCTTTATGCTGTTGGATGTATGTGCAGTCTTCGTCAGTTAGTCGCCTTTTACGACACACTAGGGAAGACATTGGTTGGTAATAAGTATTCTCTTAACCCTTCAAGGATCATTAGACCGCCGGCGGTCGTAAAACAATAGGTTTTTCAATTGTGTCTGCTTTCACGTTGCTTGAGGGAATGATGAGCCGCCCGCCACCAAACAGCCAGGTAAGTGAAATTTTTAGTAGTCTTCATAGTTCCTTATTTTAGTGAGTAAATGTATTCTAGTATAACTACATAGTAAACAATAAATTAAAAATCATAGTGAAATGTGTGCTGAGCATACATCTACGGTGAAACCTAAATCCCTGGGACTAATAATAAATAAACTTTCCTACACTCACACCAATTATCTAGCCCAAGAGAAGCTTCGTTATGAAACTCGTTAAATGGTTACTAGACAACGGATAAACGTACATAAAATACTTAAATACATACTTATTATACATAGAAAACACCCAGACCCGAGACAATTTAGAAAAACAATAAATTTCTAAATTGACCCGACCGGGGATCGAACCCGGGACCTCAGCGATGGCGACACCATGAAAACCGGTGTACAAACCACTCGACCAAAGAGGTTGTCGATGATGAATGTTTGTAAATAAATTACTGTTAATTCTTTGTTTTTTTTAAAAGTAACTGTTTTTAACCGCGTCGCGTAGCGGTGAAAGAATACTACACCTCCTCCTCTTCCCTTGGGTGTCGTAAAAAACGAAAAAAAAACTGCGCTTACATCAAAGAGCATGAGCGGCGATGAGCTCACCACCTGTCACGCTGAGCACATGTGCGAGTTTCTGACTAACCCTTCTGGAATAATATTCGTGAATGTATGTATCTACTATTGTTAGCTGTTTTCTCGTGAAACTCTCTCAAGAAAAGTAATAATCCGAGTGACAAATGTGACCAATTATTGACCAATAATACCAATACTTAGATGTCTTTATTATTTAAATTTTTGCATTCACAATGCCATATAGATATAGTTAGGATAAAATATTTACTAGAAAAAAAACAACCAGTCTCAGGAATGAAACACTTTTTTACGGCTTCGATCTGGACATGTTCCACTAAATAGATTTGGACATCTCATGAAAAAAGTTAGCTCCCCCAATTGTACAGTGTGTAGAAAAGTTGAAGTCCCATCATTTATTGGTGGAATGTGTCCTAAATCGAGCGCTGAGAGAATGCTTAGTCGCGAACCTAAAAGTCAACACAACAGCCTTGATATTGGAGTATTTCAAAGTGTATTTATTGTCTGACCCCACGTCCAGGGAAGCGACGCTGACTTACAGATTCGCGGCGCAAAGCCTTAAAATTCGGCAAGATTATAATCAACCGATGTAAGATAACTCATTAATTATTGGTTTACTATTTTTTATTTTTTACTTTAAGTGTAACAGTTACGATGGGGCTGACATGTAATTATTATACAAAAGCCCTTAAAAATAAATAAAGAGAAAAAAAAAGTTTTTATATTATCCTGAAGTTTCGAACCCTTTACAGGGTCCGCGGTCACAGGGAGACTGAGGTGTTGGTCGTCTCATAGAAGTTATTTGCCTACCGTCAATCATTTTTATATTTAAGTTTACACAATACGAGCTAACAATATTTTTAGGTCTGGCAATGTGTTGCTGTTGGGGCTGGAATTTAATGACCTGTATGATGGGGTCCCAGGCAGGTGGTAAATTCCAACCATCATCTCTATTGAAATTGTGATATTTTTTTTGTAACTATGTAAATAATAAATTAAACGCGAGTTAATCCGTTAAAAAGTGTTTCATTTCAATGTGTAGTGCTCGCTTAAACCTCAGAAAACAATACAGTCTCAGGATGCTCAAATGGGATAAAAACATACAATATAATCACGACTATTATCCCCGAGTGGTTTGTCAGAGACTAGGCAATGAGGACAGCACAAGCAGTCCTCTACCATAGTCCACTTCTCACTAAATAGCGACTGCACATGTGCTCAGCGTGGCAGGCGGTGAGCCCATAGCCGCTTTATGCTGTTGGAAGTATGTGCAGTATTTAGTCCGTTAGTCGCCTTTTACGACACCCAAGGGAAGAGAAGAGAGGGGTGGTATTCTTTCACCGCTATGCGACACGGTTAATGATATATTAAAAACATTCTTCTTTAACGAATTTGGCCGTAGTGATATAGCAATCGATAAGTGTAACGCCATTTGTCGACATTGCTAAGCTTTTGGTAGGATCTGTAAAAGAGAAATTTTTTCGTTCTCAAAATGTACATTGTAAGTTACGACTTTATAGTTATGATAAAATAAATGTCCGGAACCGTCGCTGGTCTAACTTTGTGACCCGTGCTTGCTTTTATGCAATTTCATTTGCCAATTAATAATTTGTACTTTTCAGAGGAAAAAGCGCTGAAAGTTAATAAACCCACCGCTCCATAGATGTCGCTATTTACTATATTTCTACAACGAGCTTGTTTATATGTAGTTTCGATACACCTGTGTTTAGTTCAGTAACTTTTTATTAAAACAAGAGTTTTTTTTCACATATTTTTTTTTTTTCATTTTTTTCATTGCTGTGTAAGGGTGAGATTTAGGTATAGAGCGTGCTTACGAGAAACTTTGACTTTACTTATGGCGAACTTGGCTCAGTGCATACTAAGTACGAGCTTTGATTTCGAATTGATAGTCATACAAAAGTTGAGACTAGGCTGAGCTTAGTGTTCCATTTCAAGCATAACCTTCTTAATTGTTCTTTAAACTTAAAAGAAAATAAAATACGATCCATAACGAATGTTTAGTCAATTGTCTCGTATAATTAAATCAATTTGCTACGAAATACAATAACTATCCTTAAATTAAAATCAATTAATTGAAGAGATACTGTTTTGGCAGAAAGATATCTTGTTTGGACAGAAAGATAACCCGTAAAATTTAAAAAGGCACGGAAACGCCGTAGAGCTGTTGACGTAGTGTGCTATTATTCACGTTCGGTTAATATCCTGAGTTTTTCGTAAGTCACCGATTTCGGTGACTTAACCTGTGCTAAGCCTGTGCTGAGCCAGCGTCGAAGCGTTGATTATAAATTCCAATTTTGTCTTAGCTCGCTAGATAAGTCTGAGTAAAGTGTAAGTACGATCTATAGATCTCAGCCTAAGATTTATAGAGCGTGCTTACGAAAAACTTTAACTTTACTTATGGCGAACTTGGCTCAGTGCATACTAAGTACGAGCTTTGATTTCGAATTGATAGTCATACAAAAGTTGAGACTAGGCTGAGCTTAGTGTTCCATTTCAAGCATAACCTTCTTAATTGTTCTTTAAACTTAGAAGAAAATAAAATGATTTAAAAAGTACTTTTAACTTGTACTAAATTTAATCATTAATTTGAATCATTAACAGTTATAAATTACAATATTTTCATAAACTTAACTAAAATAAGTCAAAATCTTTTTGTCGGTGTTGGCTAACATATTTTTTGAAACGGAACGGAACGCACTGGCCCCTCTGACAGTGACATGACAACTGCAGTCTGTCAAGTCAAATAAATTGGCTTTTGGGCGTTGTTTTTTACGATCCGTACGATCCGTACGATCCTTATCGAATGTTTAGTCAATTGTCTCGTATAATTAAATCAATTTGCTATGAAATACAATAACTATCCTTAAATTAAAATCAATTAATTGAAGAGATACTGTTTTGACAGAAAGATATCTTGTTTTGACAGAAAGATAACCCGTAAAATTTAAAAAGGCACGGAAACGCCGTAGAGCTGTTGACGTAGTGTGCTATTATTCACGTTCGGTTAATATCCTGAGTTTTTCGTAAGTCACCGATTTCGGTGACTTAACCTGTGCTAAGTCTGTGCTGAGCCAGCGTCGAAGCGTTGATTATAAATTCCAATTTTGTCTTAGCTCGCTAGATAAGTCTGAGTAAAGTGTAAGTACAATCTATAGATCTCAGCCAGATCCGAGTATAGAACGACCTTCACCGAGAAGGTTAATGGATGAAAAGTATTTTATATCAAATTTAATATGTTAAATAATATATCGCGAGTGGGTTGGCTGAAAAATTTCAGTCCAGTACCATTAATGATTAATTTAATATTAAAAAAATATTTTTTTTTTACATTGCACTAGTTTGGTGTGTGTGTGTGTGTTTGTAATAAGCTTATCTTTATATAAACATAAATTTTATTTATTTAACCAGACGGTTGCAAATTACTAATATTGACTTGCCTGTTTACACCTGCCTATATACCCAATGTTATGACAGGAAAAAAATAGTCAACCTAACGTTTGCATATTATAGATTATATACTTCATACTTTCGATTGGTACCTACCTATGTAATTTATCTATTATCGAAACTAGTGCAATATATAAAAAAATATATTTTTAAATATTTAATTAATCATATACTGGACTGAACCGCCTCTGTGGTCTAGTGGCTAAGCTACCTGTTTCAGACCCTGAGGTCCCGGGTTCGATTCCCAGCGGGGGGTACATCTTTGTGTGCTCGGTTTGGTTGGTGGTAGGGCTGTTAAGTCCGCCTGGCTAGCTACCACCATCTTATCTAAGTCTGTCGCCATAACAACGATGTTTATAGCATTGTTGTGTTCCGGCAGTTTGCGATAAGATAGCCAGTTCCTCAGTGGTTGAGGATTCCGGGTGAAGCGCGCTTCCACCTTCGGCCTTATCGTCACTTACCATCAGGTGAGATGAAGGCCAAGCGCGTACCCGTTGCAAATAATAAAAAAATAAAATAAAAAAAAAACTGAAATTTTTCAGCCAACTCACTCGCAATATATTTTTTAACACATTAAGTTTGATATAAAATACTTTTCATCCATTAACCGCTCGGTGAAGGTCGTTGTATACTCGGATCCTCTACTATAAGTTTGGTAGAGGTCTATATAGGTACCTAGGTATTTTTTTCCGTACTAAGTATATTATTTCCACAACGGACGGTATGTACGCACGTAAACGAAGATCGCGAGGGTGTAAAGGCACCCCAAGCGAAGGGCCGGCGCACGCGCGCATGCGCGAAAGCCCCTTAGCTAACCCCAATACGGCTTGCCTAAAAGCGCCACCATTTTGTACCTTCATTTATTTCTTATTTTCCGAGAGAATATCTTCTTCGCGGACAGTTACATAAGAATTGACGTTTCAAATTTGGAACCTACCAATTAGTGCAGTGCAATAAGAACCGTTTGCGTGTCTGTGGAGGATTTATTAAGTGTGCTTGACTTACGTAATATTTTTTTCGAATACACTACAAGATTGTGCAAGTCCTTTGGAAAGAGTGAGGTGAGGAAAACCTTAATTTTGTACTCTTTTTTCTTTTAAAACCACCTTTTTTGTAGATTGGTAAGGTTTCGTTGATACCTTGCTGTCTCTACGCGGAGTCACACATTGATTTTTACTTAAAATTTTGTATGTATCAAACATTCTTAAGACGCAAGTATGCACGTACCATATTAGGACCCTATGTCTAGTTTACGAAGGTCGATTTTTAATCTACGCAAAACGTGAAGGCTGTTCAATATTAAAGTGGTGCTCTTATAAGTCTGACATAACAATAATAATATAGATATGGCATTCGGCAATGTTAGATTGGTTTTTGCATGTATAAATACGGAATGAAGGTAAAAGGAGTCATTTTTGATCTTTATCTATGTAGAAATAAAAAATACTTAATTAACAGTAGAAATAGGTAGATAGGTACCTAGATCTGTTCTAAGTAACCTTTAATTTGTGTATATTTTATACCTAAAATTCAAATACTTATTAAATCGTAAAGGTACTACTTATCTGCCACACTCAGACACGGCAATTAACATTAATGAAAAGGTACTTAGTGCCCATGTTTTCTCATTCCAAAAAGGTGCTTAAACCGTCGTGATTAGACACTTTTTACAATGGGAAATTGTAGGGGTACAGTAATCATTAATGTTTAGTATTAGAGGTATTAGTTCGCACTACAACTCTGGTGGTTGTGAATCGTCATTACATTACAGACGTATTACGTAAAATGGTACCTACTGATCTTGATATCTGATCATTTTACATTACAAACATTAAAGACTATTATCCCCAAAGGGTTAGTCAGAGACTATAGGCTATGAGGACCTCTGAAGCAGTCCACTGCCATAGTCCACGTTTCGTAGTACGTCGTATATAGACGTTGCGTATAGACAAATTAAGAAAAATTAATAAGATAAGACAGATTAATTATTACCTATAAGATATTTATAGGTTTTTAATTTTTAAGTTATTTTGTTTTAGTTTATAGGTTTTTTTTCTTTTTGTTATGAGTAGTTGATGTTTGAATGTAAGTGTATTAAAATAAATATAATACGGAATCTACTTAGACAAATTAGATAATAATATCGATAATATCGTCCTTGGTAGTTCCTACTCAAAATGTAGCAGTCATCGAAATTCTGTAGCCTTGTGTCTTCTTACGACGACTAAAGCTAATACTTACTAAAGAGGTTTCTTAGTTTTGGAGTTATCGGCGACGTAAGATTAAGATAAAAAAATTGTAAAATGTCTACAAGAGTCGATTTGGTTGACACTGGATTACACTTTGCCCGTCTGACTAGCTACCACCATCTTCTTAAATCCGTCGAATAAGGAGCAATACGAGTAGAAGCATTATTGTGTTCCATTGTTAAGAGGAAAAACTTTGTCGAAGCGTCATGCAAAATTCTCATACAAACCACAGAAAAACGACGTTTTGTAGTCCCCTGTTTCCTCCTTCAGAACTGGACCAATTTTTATTACTTGATTTTTTTTAAACCAGCCACTTAATGTTTTAGAAGACGCCTTAAAACGGAGTGATTTTGCTAAATTTTAAAGGCTCCTGGTTATTAAATAAATGACTTAATGCAAAAAAATCAAAGACATAGAAAATCTCTTTCTTTAACCGATGCTGAAAAAGTGATAAAAATTGGTCCAGTTCTGAAGGAGGAAACAGAGGACTACGAAACGTCGTTTTTCTGTGTTTTGTATGAGAATTATGCATGCCACGTAGTGTTTCCTCTTAAGATATAAGATAACCAGTTCTTCAGTTGAGGATTGTGGGTGAAGTGATACCACCTTTAGCCTTACGTCACTTACCATTAGATGAGATTAAGGCCTAAAGTACAATAAGTCTGAGACTGAGACCAGTAACATTACTGGAACACGTCCTTAGTCGATAAGGCTGAAGTCGTCTTTCGCTTCAGTCAAATCCATCAATCTTTTAAATTTTAATGCACGACCGGCGGTTTTTGTCTATCGTCTACTGTGTCTGGCATTACGGTATCTGTGCTTTTATGCTCTTACTTACCGATGCTTTACAAATAACAGAAGTAAATAAGTAGTTATATTTTTAATAATAGGCTTTAGACCTTTTTTACACGACTACGAACGGGAAAAAGTAAAAATAGTGTTTCTCAATCAAACAAGCAATTAGACGAATAGTCTAAATAAGTTGAAGAATTCATCAAAAAGAGTATATTCTCAGACGTCGCGAAACGAGAGAAACCTTAAGGGGTTTCTCTCGTAAAACGATGTTTCGTCTACAAGTGTCGATTTGGTTGACACGGGATTATTTTTGGCCGCCTGACTAGCTATCTATCACCATCTTCTTAAACCCGTCGATAAAGGAGTAATACGACTAGAAGCATTATTGTGTTCCATTGTTAAGAGGAAACACTACGTCGAAGTGGCATGCAAAATTCTCATACAAAACACAGAAAAACGACGTTTCGTAGACCCCTGTTTCCTCCTTCAGAACTGGACCAATTTTTATTACTTTTTCAGCATCGATTAAAGAAACAGAGTTTCTATGTCTGTATGCTTTATTTTTATTAAACCAGCCACTTAATGTTTTTTAAAGACGCCTTAAAACGGAGTGATTTTGCTAAATTTTAAAGGCTCCTGGTTATTAAATAAATGACTTAATGCAAAAAAATCAAGCATACAGACATAGAAAATCTCTTTCTTTAACCGATGCTGAAAAAGTGATAAAAATTGGTCCAGTTTTGAAGGAGGAAACAGGGGACTACGAAACGTCGTTTCAAACAAGCAATTTGACGAATATTCAAATAAGTTGAAAGAATTCTTCAAAAAGAGTCTATATTCTCAGAGGTCGCGAAACGAGAGAATCCCTCAGGTTGTAAAGGTCGAGCGTCAGGGTACGAAACTATAAATAAAACAACAAGTTTTATTTATAGGTTGTTTTTCTATGCATACAACAATAAAAGTATGGTATCTTATTGTTTTATACATAAAAAAACAAAACCGACGACCATGTATAAAGAATTTTATGAGAGTTACAAACAAAAGAACTGTTTTCCATAACTGAATGAACGTTTCATTATACGTTCGAGTTTATTTCAGGTTTATTAGCGCAAAAAATCAAATACATACATATGTACATGTATATATACACATATGTATACATATATACAAACTAGCGGCCGCTCGCGGTTTCACCCGCGTGGTTCCCGTTCCCGTGGGAATATCGGGATTAAAGGTATCCTATAAGTTAATCCAGGTTATAAACTATCTGTATGGCGAATTTCATCCAAATCCATTGAGTAGATTTTACGTAAAAGAGTAACAAACATCCATCCATACTTACAAACTTTCGCGTTTATAATATTAGTAGGATAATCACGACTATCATCCCTGAAGGGTTATTCAGAGTCTAGGTAGGGACAACAAAGCAGTCCTCTACCAAAGTCCACTTTTCACCAAATGTACATGTGCTCAGCGTGACAGGTGGTGAGTCCATTGCCGCTTTGTGCTGTTGGATGTACGAGTATGTGCCCATTGGGCGTCGTAAAAGGCCACTAAAGGCCTAGACTTCACATACATCTAACATCATAGACCGGCGATAGGTTCACCACTGTCACGCTGAGCACATGTACAGTCGCTATTTGGTGAAAATTGGACTATAGCAGAAGACTGCTTTTGCGGTCCTCATTGCCTGGTCCCTGACTAACCCTTCGGTGATAATATGTCGTGATTATATGTATGTAGGGCTTGTAAAGTCCGCCTGGCTAGATAGCACCGTCTTATCTAAATCTAGCGTCATTGTGTACCGGCAGTTTAGAGATAAGATAGCCAGTTCCTCAGCGATTGAGGATTCCGGGTAAAGCGCTTCTACCTTTGGCCTTATTACTTACCATCAGGTGAGATGAAGGGCAAGTGCTTACCTGTAGTTTATAATAAAGGCACTGTTTACATACATACATACATACATATAATTACGGCTATTATCCCCGAAGGGTTAGTCAGAGACTAGGCAATGCAGACAGCAAAAGCAGTCCTCTACCATAGTCCACTTTTCACCAAATAGCGACTGTATAATGTGCTTAGCGTGACAGGTGGTGAGCCCATCGCCCCTCTATGCTGAAGGAAGTATGTGTAGTCTTTAGTCCGTTAGTCGCCTTTTACGACACCCAATCGAAAAGAGGGGGTGGTAGTATTCTATACCGTATCGACGACCTTCGTGGTCGAGTGGTTAACACGCGTCTAGTCTAGCGTCGCGCCATCTCTAAGGTCCCGGGTTCAATTCCCGGTCGGGTCAATTTATAGATAACTGTTTTTCTAAATTGATTTCGGGTCTGGGTGTTTTTCTTGTTTATGTATATTTATCCGATCTAGTTTAACCATATTAAGAAGTTTCAAAAGAAGCTTATCTTCGGTTAGTTAGATAATTGGTGTAAGCGTTTAATAAAAAAAATAATTAATAACTGCACATGGTGCTGCGTGCCAGCTGTCACGCTGAGCACATGTGCAGTCGCTATTTGGTGACTCACAACAGGTGGTGAGTTCATCGCCGCTCTATGCTGTTGGATATGTGCAGTATTTTTTTTTTACATAGGGTAATGAAGGGGTGGTAGTATTCTTTCACGGAAACGGTTTCTCCTCCCACAATGCCACTAATAGAGCCAAATGGAGATGCATGAGACCATAACCACGACCACTCTTTCAATAGAGCTCGACTAAGAAAAAGTATTAATAGCAAAATTAATTAATGTATGCACAAGTATACATGTACTATAGGGGCGTATATCAGCCGTATCAATGATACAGGGCTCCCGGGCTGGAGAGGCCCTGAACGTGTGTGATAAAATGTGTGCATGTCTACAGCTTCCTCATTCGGCATAGAGAAATTCTAAGCATGCCATATTTTTGTGCATATTATGTGCAATCAAACGTGTCAGTCCTAATTTTTGTGCCACTGCAACTTCGTTACTATGAGTTGTTTTATGTGTGTAATCTGGAGACACGTGTCACCAGCTCGCACACGCCCGTTAAGACAAACCAGTGAGGATAGGGTTTTAGGCTATAGCCAGAAATTTTGTGCATAATTTGTGCACTAGGAACAAAAAAAACTAACCATCATACTCAAATACTGTTGAAACTACGATCATAAAACTGTGTATGTGAGCTGGAAACACGGGTCTCTGGCTTGCACAGCTGTTTCTTCGTAATTGTTTAAGCTACGGTTATGAATTATACCTCAAAATTTTGTGCCTAATTTTTGCATAAGGCACAAAAATTTTCAAAACTTTAACTCAGAAGGTTTTTGAGCTACGAACCGATAAGTATGTGTAAGCTGGTGACACGTAACACGGGATAACACATGGTGAATTACTGTAACTGTATAAGATAGCGTTTCGTTTTAAAGATCAACTAATACGTTATAATTTGTGCAAACACGAGGCAAAATTTCAAATCTCTGGGCCTCTTAGTTTAAAAATTATAAGCCAAAAACTGTTTTCCCGCCAAAAAATTCAAAATAATGGCTCGGAAGTGGCTAAGCGCGCGCGCGTTCCGTGCGCTACACGATTGCAATCGAGTTTGAACTTAAGAGCTAGCAATATTAGAGTCATTTTAATTTGCGCTCTCGTTTGTTTTAATTTATGTACCGAGAATTTTAGACTAGGAGCCGTTTGCTTAGATTAAAACAAAAAGGGAAGATACGGCATTAGCGTCTCGTGAGTGAGCCGCCAAAATTAGGCCTAAAGGCACAATTTCACTTCAGTCACAATTTGCCGAGCGAACAGGCTACATCGCACTATTGCGGATATTCTACTGTGTGAAAAAGAGAAAGACGCTACTCCGCAGTGGCGTCGGAATCGGTCGTACGTACTCGTCTGTTGCGAAGCGACCGAGACGTCAACGCGCTACTCGCTGACTCCCTCGCGCTGACGTTGAAACTTACCGCTTTGTCTCGCTCGCTCGATTGCGTGTGTGAGTGTTTGCTTAAGTAGTTGAGTAGGACTATATTTTGAATGACTACAAGTAGGAGCATGCCGTATCTTCCCTTTTTGTTTTAATCTAAGGCCGTTTGTTAAAGCGATGCGCGACGCGACTAATTTAGTTTCACTATATGTACCTAACTAACCTACCCTACTTTTTATTTTAAGGCCCCAGTACTAGTGTTGTTGCAATACTGATAGTTTCACTATCGATAGTTGATCTTGAAAAATAGTCGATAGCGCGAATAGTACTATTGAACTTGGTTGATACTATCGATTCTAAAGTCAAAGTCAAAGTCAAATTATTTATTCAATGTTAACCTTTACAGGCACTTATTGACGTCAATACTAATAATAATGAAAAAACAGTTAACTTACTTATAGTTAAGACTTAACAACTAATCTATCGAGCTATAGTCTGTGCCAGATAAATGCGCATCGCTACCCCCAGTACCACTGCACGCCGAAACAGAATCGCGTCGATTCTATCGATACTATCGACATACGATACTATCAATAGGATCGAAACTATCTATAAACTATCGACGCGGTTCGATAGTAGCGATAGTTTTGCTTTAGAAACTATCGAAGAATTTTCGATACTATCGAGTGAGTATTGTAAATCTAATGATATGATGTGATAGATGACCTACGTAATTACCAGCTATATTACCTTTTATGAGCAAGCAATGGTATCGAAAATGTTTGACTATTGATGTTGAACAACTGTTACTATCGATCGAATGGTTTTTTGCTGATACTATCGATAGTATCGAAACTATTGATCTTTAGCAATAGTATTACTTATTGTTATTAATCGATACTACCGATAGTATTGTCAAGGGTTGATAGTTACTATCGATAGTACGATAGGACTATCGATAGTATGACTGATTTTCGAAGTCACGATAGTTTTACGATCCTACGCAACAACACTACCCAGTACACATTGGCGTATGTTGGCCCACTGCCGGCCATAGCCATTGTGTAGACGGGGTAATGGTGTACAGTCGCGGGCAATTTATCGATAGTGGCGCGCAATTTACCCCCTCTACACAATGGCGATTGCCGACAATGGGCCAACATACGCCAAGTCGCCAATGTGTACTGGGTAGTGTTGTTGCGATAGCGATAGTCAATCGATAGTATCGTGATACTATCGAGACCTCGAAAACCAGTCATACTATCAATAGTCCTATCGAAGGTCCTACATAGGTCATCTATCACATCATATCATTAGATTTACAATACTCACTTGATAATATCGAAAATTCGTCGATAGTTACTAAAGCAAAACTATCGATACTATCGAAACGTGTCGATAGTTTATAGATAGTATCGATCCCATTGATAGTATCGTATGTCGATAGTATCGCCCAGTTTAATAATATTACCTAATTTTCACTATCGATAGTATCGATAGTATCGCAGCATTTCGATATTTTCGATAGGACTATTCGCGCTATCGACTATATTTCAAGGTCAACTAACACTAGTACTGGGGCCTTAAAATAAATAGTAGGGTAGGTTAGTTAGGTACCTATAGTGAAACTAAATTAGTCACGTCGCGCATCCCTTTAACAAGCGGCTCCTAGTCTAAAATTCTCGGTACATAAATTACAACAATCGAGAGCGCAAATTAGAATGACTCTTAATAGCTCTTAAGTTCAAACTCGATTGCAATCGTGTAGCGCAGAGGCCCAGAGATTTGAAATTTTGCCTCGTGTTTGCACAAATTATAACGTATTAGTTGATCTTTAAAACGAAACGCTATCTTATACAGTTACAGTAATTCACCATGTGTTAGCCCGTGTTACGTGTCACCAGCTTACACATACTTAACGGTTCGTAGCTCAAAAACCTTCTGAGTTAAAGTTTTGAAATTTTTTGTGCCTTATGCACAAATTAGGCACAAAATTTTGAGGTATAATTCATAACCGTAGCTTAAACAATTACGAAGATACAGCTGTGCAAGCCAGAGACCCGTGTCTCCAGCTCGCACACAGTTTTATGATCGTAGTTTCAACAGTTTTATGATCGTAGTTACAACAGTGTTAGTTTTTTTTGTTCCTAGTGCACAAATTATGCACAAAATTTCTGGCTATAGCCTAAAACCCTATCCTCACTGGTTTGTCTTAACGGGCGTGTGCGAGCTGGTGACACGTGTCTCCAGATTACACACATAAAACAACTCATAGTAACGAAGTTGCAGTGGCACAAAAATTAGGACTGACACGTTTGATTGCACATAATATGCACAAAAATATGGCATGCTTAGAATTTCTCTATGCCGAATGAGGAAGCTGTAGACATGGACACTGATAAAATACCTATATCTTAGGACTTATAAGGGGACAGGAACAGCTATCAGACTTGTAATTATTGTCTCTAGCGGCAGAAAAGCAAGAAAAACTGAAATCAGTAGATGATGAAGGCCATAAAAGAGTATTGATGGACTTCTTGGCGGGAAAGTGAAGCGTCATGTCTGCAGTTTTGTTTTATTTACGAAAATTTTGTCTAATATTAATGTGAAATAATGGTGAATTACTAGCCGCCTCCCCTCTTCAAATTTTGATTTAGGGCTCGTCTAAATCAAGTTACGCCGCTCTGTAGGTACCTATATACATATAGACTAATTTAAGTCTACGAAATTGTCTACAAATTAGACGAACGCGGCGCACACCGCTACTTAGCATAATAGGCGGCCATCAATAACCATTTTGCTGCATTAAAATTTATCTCCCAGCGAAGGCGCTCTCGATACCTCGGCTTATTAAGGAGTTGGTACGGCTGTTTTAGTTGGCAGCTTCATTGTTAAAAAAGTGTGTTAAAATTCATTGTATGAAAACTTTTGAATAATTTCGTAAGACTATAACATTATATGTCGGAAAGTATCACTCCCCACGACACGGTTAACCCAAGCCGAGGTACCATGCCTCTTAGAGGCGCCCTCGGGTTTCCCGCTCTCGAACCGACTCGAACCCCTACAGAATCTGGGGGGCGATCAGAAACCCGCTTGGGAGATGCCATCCCCCGCCAGAAACCCTCTGGGTAATTTCCGGTCTCACGGCTTGAGCAACCTGTGTTTCTCGCCGCCGCCCCTAAACAAGCCTGGTAAAACTGTAAAGGTCATCTGCCACTGACTGCGACCGCCAGCAAGCACACTCAAAAAACCTAAGTATCAACACTAGTTATAAACTCGAAGACGAAAAGTTGTAAAAAAATACGCAAACAATCAAATATTACGAATGTAGTTACAGGGTTTTATATTACTAACACCAAATCCTATATCATTATTTTTTTTCCTTGTGTGACAGACCTTAGTAGGTAGTACTTATGTGGCAGCTTTGTCTAAGCGTACTTCTCAACTTGTCATACCACAAATTAAACCGGATACCTACCCACAACGTGTACAACACGTTCCCACTATGGAAATCGACCCGAAGATTTCAAGATTTACCGAGTCTTTCAACGACTACAATTTTTTTAAATTATTTTTTTTAAAGTACTTACCTACTTAAAAAATGTACAGTTCCTTTAAAATCAAATTTCAGTAAAATCTCATAGAGTCTAATTCACTTCAATTTCTTGTGTGATCGCATCTCTATGATTTAACCCGTGTATAATTCAAGACATAACTCCAAACCCTACTGACCCATTTCGATCACTCACTAGTTCACTACCCTCTACCGATAGACACCATCGACAACACAGAGCAAAGTCCACAAGGAGGTTTATAGTATCTGTGGTGCACTAAAGGCGTACCGCCCCATCCGTCACCGTGACGGACGGCTCGGGCCGTTACCGGTTTATTGCCGCCGGAAACAGGTTATTTATTCCATCTTTATTTATTTACTGCTCGCTACCTTCGCAAGGGCCTTTTCACATCTTCAATTGAAGGGTTCACCGGAAATATGCGTGTAAAGGAGTTTACGTTTGTTGTCTTTGGCACTAAACAGAGAATAGAGTCGTGTATGTAGCGGCTTACTAAAAGGACCCAACCAATCCCTCTTTTTCCTTGGGTGTCGTAAAAAGCGACTAACGGACTTAAGACTGAGAGAAGGACTATATCATCTATATTATTAAAAATCATTTGCCACGAATGGGTTCGGCATACGGCTTTATTTATTAGACTAAAGAGTTTTGTTATGTGATTATCAGGACAGGATGAAAGTTTTCGTTTTTGGAAACTCGTTGCGGTGTACGTTGTGTTCTCGCAAACAGGCCGCTAGTTAAACTCAAAACTAAATAGCTATAAATATAGTTAGTAAATAGCCGATATTGTCCAGTGCTGGGCAACCGACAAACCCGGCAATTGAACCGTGGACCTCCAACTTTCCCACTTTGCCACTCGCGCGTATTATAACAATTAAGTAACTTTTTTATGTAATTATCGTCGTAATATAAAACCTATTGTTCAGAGTGATGACTCTTGTGAGAACTACACAGAATGTGATACTTTTTCTTAATGAAGGACTAAGCTCACACTGTAAGAAAATATCATGTTTCACCAAAGTAATAAAAGCTGCATGCAGAGGGTGAATTTTTTGTTCTATGAGGAGGCACTAGAAAAAAGCAAAACTACAGTACAGTATATTTAAAGTACTTATTAACTAATAATAATAATAATAATAATCTTTATTTGCATAAGATACATGGTGTCGGTTACTGTTTACTGTTAGCCAGTCAGTTACAGTTTAGTAGTTATATTATGTTAATTAGGTATATAAAAGAAAAAAAAAAGAAATAAAAAGAACTATCATAAACAGTATTGAGAACTTCTGCTTTCTAAACTAGGTTAGACCTGTATTTTAGTCGGCAGCGATTCCTCCTACTTTTAAAGAACTAAATTAAATATTCTATATTGTACGTACCTAGACTTAACTATATAGCTAATAGTAAATTAGTCGTATGAGGTATGTAATTTTAAACAATAGATATAGTTGATGTATATGTATATGTATGTGTGTGTGTGTGTGTGCGTGTGCGTGTGCGTGTGCATGTGCATGTGTGTGTGCGTGTTCGTGTGCATGTGTGTGTGTATTTATTTAAAGTCTTATTTTATTTTTCTATTTTTAATATATCCTCAGTCTCATTGTATCCGAGTGTAAGTAGGAATTTAAACATTTCATTTAAACTAGGACTTCTTGGCAATAAAATAAAGGTTTTGTTTTCTAAAATTCATGTTTTGTTGAATAATAATATTTAAAATATCAAACCGTGTCGCGTAGCGGTGAATAATAAATACCACCACCCCCTCTCTTCCCTTGGGTGTCATAAAAGGCGACTAACGGACTAAAGATAAAATTTGCTTTATTATACACCACAGAACCCTATAAAAGGACAAACACATAGTACCTACATACAATTGACGGCCTTATCGCTAAAAAGCAATTTCTTCCAGGCAATTATGTTGGACTGGATAGAAGAAATAGTTAAAATTTAAAGGGCAGTCATGGTGTTTCATATATACCAGTATATTATATTATTTATATCACAGAAATATATAGATATTTCTGTGATTTATATTTATGAATAAACTTATACATAAAACATACATATACTTATATATTTATTATATAGTTACATACTTACATTTTTTATGGGTATTTTACGGGTCACCTGATGGAGAGTAATCACCGCCGCCCATGGACACCCGCAAAACCAGTGGAATCGCAGACGCCTTTAAGAAATAGAAATTGTGGGGAGGGGTGGGGGGGGGGTAGGGCCTCCGGAACCCTCACTGGCCGGACGAAACACAACAGCACCAAGTGCCGCCGGGCGAGCCGGCCCAATGCGTGCTGCAACGCAGTGTGGCTCTACCACTCAGTCAGTGTCACTCATTTAGCACCACCCAGGGGTCTCGTGTAGGGTCTCAAGGGTAAACCTACGGACTCGAGTAACTTTAACCCCCAAAATACATAAATAAATACAAAGTTTTTTATAAGGAATTTAAACAATAAATCATAGAGACCACTATATAGCTTAGTACGAAATTCGGATACGTGATCATATTTGCGTTGCGTAGTCCAAATTTGAATCTAATACAAAGTTCTAAACACGCTCAAGTCTATTCAGTTTCTCTTCAGTGAAGTCTAGATAGCTAACATCGGCGTAGTCCAAGAGGGGTTGAAGAAGATATTGTGCTAGCGCAGTTGTAGTGGCTATAATAGGGAGAAAATTACGTAAACGGTATACGGATCACCTGTTGTAGGCTGTAGCTGCGGTCCCCAAGTTAATTTTTTGTCAAACAACACGCCCGGGTTTTTAACACTGTCGCTAGGAGATATAGAGACGCCATCAAAAGTATAGGCGTATCCAACAGCATAGAGCGGCGATGGGCTTACCACCTGTCACGCTGAGCACATGTGCATGTGCAGTCGCTATTTAGTGAAAAGTGGACTATGGTAGAGGACTGCTTTTGCGGTCCTTATTGCCTAGTCTCTGACTAACCCTTCGGGGACAATAGTCGTGATTATTATGTATATATGTATGTAAAATAACAATTACAACATTTTCCAAATTGTAATTTATTCACATCAAAATTAGCGTTAAATTATTTAAAAAAATATATTGGAAATGAAACGACCAACTCTCACAAAGTCACTGGTCTTCTAACATTGAAGACTTAAAAACAATGACGTTGCAGGTTCAGTTTATGACCTTCCAAACAGAAACCGCTGAAGTGAAGCCAGATCACAATCGGACCATTTAAATAACTACAACATAAACACGACATTACGCCCTACGTTGGCATCAATGAGGTATTATAACTAGAGACGATACCATGAAGCAAGTTTTTGCGCACTGAGTCCGTAAACGCCTCGGTGAAGGGCTATCCATTAATCACGTGTCGTTGTCGTGTGTGTATCATTTTCTAACCCCCCCCCCCTCCCCTCCCACTTGGTGATACGTGGTGAGGTTTAAGACTAACCCCCCGCCCTCTACCCAAAATCACGTGTATTTTTTAGTACCTACTTACCTACTAAAAATCTTACAATTTTTAGAATATTATCGTTAAATACAGGTAAGTATAAATTATAATCTAATTTTAGTCTAGAAAATTAAGGATCATGATAAAAATGTCTATACAGAAAGGTTTCAGGTTCTTTTTTTTCAACGGCGAGTCAAGGTCTACACGCCGCTTACGGTTTAGAAATCGCGCGTTTGACGAAAAAATAAATACACATGATACTTACTACACCCCCCCTCCCCTCTTATGATTTTTCGTGATTTTTGCCGAACCCCCAGCTTTCGGGCCTCACGTGATTAACGGACGGCGATTGCGGCCTTGCGGCTGCAAATGAGTGCCCAAAAAGTGCTTCGCGGTGCGTCTCTAGCTGTTATAATACCTTGACGGTTGTTATTATTATCTTATTATTATAGTGTGGTGGTTGACCACCGGTCTCAGACCCAGAAGTCCCGCATTCGATTCTCAGCGGGTGATACATGTTTGTACTTGGTTTGGTTGGTGGTAAAACTTGTTGTGAGTCTAACTGACTAGCAACCACCATCTGCAATTCAACGCTAGCAACATTGTGTTGTGTTCTGACAGTTAGATACCCTTGGTAGCGTCTTAGTCCGGTGACCCGGCTTCGTGAGTGTAGCTTTATTCCATTTTTTTATTAGTACGATCACAACCCATCGGCTGCGCACACAGATATCAGATTCTGTATTCCGTGGCTGACCCCAGCAACTATTTATTTATTTTAATCTTTATTGCACAAAGAAAACAAAATGTAAAAAAGGCGGACTTAATGCCAAGTGGCATTCTCTACCAGTCAACCTTAGGGCTAGGCAGAAAGAGTTGTAGGCGGTACAATTCAAAATCTTGTGAATTATCAAATCAACTTACATAGGTAAATAATTATACAATAAATAACATTACACAATTTTAATCTAAACTACATGAACTTACTTAGATTTAATAAAGATAATGATATAAAACTCTTACGAGGATCTTGGAGAAGCATATCGCAGATCCTTTTCTTAAATATAATTTTGCTCGGAGCCCGTCTAACTTCTTCAGGGAGAGCGTTCCATAAACGGACGGCCTGTACTGTAAAGGAATTGCCCACGAAACCTGAGTGGTGAAGGGGAGTGGCAAGAAGAAGATTGTTTGATGAGCGAAGGTGCCGGGCATGAGAGGAGCTGAGAAGAGGGAAACAAGTTTTTAAATAAGAGGGAGAGTGAGGATCGTTTAAAATTGAGAATAAAGTTGAGAGAATCCTGGATATACGACGTTGCGGGATGGTCAGCCATTTCAGCTGGAGGCGATAAGATGATATATGATCGTATTTACGTAAGCCAAAGATGAAGCGAATTGAATTATTGAGAAGGCGATCCAATTAGTTTAGAAGATCTTTATTTAAATCGGGATAGCAAATATCAGCGTAATCAATAATCGGAGAATAAGGGTTTGTACAAGAGAAACCTTGGTTTTTAGGGGTAGAAAGTTCTTGAGCCTATAGAGAGAACGTAACGCAGCAGTCACTTTCCGGCTAACCTCAGTGACCTGAAGACACCAACTGAGTGTGCTGTCGATCTGCAGACCAAGGTCTTTCACACAGGAGCTAAAGGGGATGTTGACACCGTTAAAAGAGACTGGCGAGAGAACAGAGAGGTCAAGTTTGCGGAGTTGTCGTGGACTACCAATAACAATAGCTTGGCACTTGATGGGATTAACAGACACTCCGAACTGTTTGGACCAATCATTTACATTACGAAGGTCGCCAGTGAGGGCAGCTATCGTCTCGTCAATATCCTCAACATGACATTGCCGATACAATTGCAGATCGTCAGCGTACAAATGGTGGGAACAGCGAATGTGGGGGATCAGAGTGTCGATAAACAGGGAAAAAAGAAGGGGGGATAGGATACCTCCTTGTGAAACACCAGTGTGGAGCTTACACCATTTCGATATTTTCAGGTCAGCTCTGACAGCTTGTTCGCGGTTGCGAAGATAGGACGAGAACCACTCCAACGCTATTGAAGATACTTTTAAATGTGATAGAATGGCTAGCAGCAGGTCATGGTCAACAGTGTTGAAGGCGTTGGAAAAGTCGATAAGGACCAACACAGTAACCCTACCGTGCTCCATGCTCTTCCTCACATCCTCAGTCACTTTAAGCAGAGCAGTGCATGTACTGTGAGCAGGTCTAAAACCGGATTGAAAATCAGTTAGAAGCGAGTTCTTATGCACGTGCTGGGATATTTGCTTACTTACTACAGCTTCAAGGACTTTCGAGAGAAATAGTAATATGAGATAGGCTTATAGTTGTTTAAAGTACTGGGGTTTGATGTTTTTGGTAAGGGTAAGACATAAGCTTTACGCCAGATAGCAGGAAACGTTCCAGTACTTAAGGAAAAATTTACTAGGTGTAAAAGGGCAGGGGTAATCTCACCCAGGATGGTAATAATCATGGTACGGCTGATGTCATCAACGCCAGTCGCGTTCGACTTGATTGAGTGGATGAGCTTACAAAGTTCATCTGAGGACACTGAAGAGAATACAAAATATTCTAATATCCATATCCTCATCCATGAGGGCATGGAAGCTATGTATCTGAGGGTCCTTGATCTGGTGGCATGGTCGAGAGTCGTAGCAGACGAGAAATGTGTGTTAAGATCATCGAGAGAGAGAGAGTGGAGGACAGGGGATCGGTTGAGGCCTTAGCCAATGCCAAGACTTTTTAAAAATTTCCAGATATCAGATGGAGAGCAATTTGTAACGTTGTTGTGTATGTGTCTGCGTTTGGCGACCCTCACTATCTGATTGCAACGGTTTCTGGCAATCTTGTATGACTCCCAGTTGCCGTCTGAGCGCTCGCGTTTGAACTTTTGGTAAACCAGGGTGCAGGGGGCCGTTTCAGCTTGACCTGTCTTAACGGTGCATGTACATCAAACAAAGCCACGATAGCCCTATTCAAGTAGTCAAGCTTGACATCAACACTGGCAGCCTCAAACAAGGGGCACCAGTTAATAACACTAGCCCCATGCCTAAGAGCGTCATGATCGATGCGGGAAAAATTACGCATAGGTACCACGACTGGTTTCTGCTTAGTCGTATGGAGTTTATAACTGGCAAGTAAAAGGTCGTGACGTGAGAAACCAGGACCAGGATGCTGTGCATGGGTCCGGACATTGTCAGTACAAGAGGTAATAATTAGATCAAGCCAAGTGTCAGGAGAATGTAAATTGTGATGAGTTGGACTGAGTGGAAGGACAGAAAAATTAAGGGAGGAAATCATGTTCAGGAGTTTATGCGAGGAATTGGAGTTATTAAGAAGATCAGTGTTTAGGTCTCCCATGATAATGTGGTGTGAGTAGCTAGTACTGAGTGGCTCGAGTGCAGTTTCAAGCCGTCATGATAGTCAACACCGGGAGGGCAGTAGACTACACCGAGAACCGCCTTCTCACCCCTAATGATAATCTCAAGAAAAATTTACTCTGCTGTGGCCGAGTAAAGGGAAGGGGACATATCAAAAACCTTATACGGAATATTGCTACGTAGGTAGATGGCGACACCGCCCCCGCCCTTCCCTAGTCGGTCGTTACGTATAAGTACAAAACCAGGCAAGGGATAGACAGCAGAGACTAAATCAGGTTTAAGCCAACTTTCAGACACTAGAATGGCATGCACGCAGTCACCTGAAAATGTTGCCATGAGTTCACTATGATGTGACGGGATGCTTTGAGCATTAATATGGCAGACATTAAGGAACTTCTTAAATGCAATCAAGTCACGTTCAATCATGCTAGAAAGATCAAATTGAAAAAAAAGCGTTTGGCCTTCATCTCACCTGATACGTATATTTTTTTTCTGTTCCTCAATAAATGTTTGTCTCTCTCTCTCTCTCTTGACACTTCATTAAAAAACAATGTAATTCTAAATAAAATATTTATTAACATAGGTAAGTATATTGAATAATAACCCGTGTCGCGAAGCGGTGAATGAATACTACCAGTACTACCACCCCCTCTCTTCCCTTGAGTGTCGTAAAAGGCGACTAACGGATTAAAGACTGCACATACTTCCAACAGTATAGCGGCGATGGGCTCACCACCTGTCACGCTGAGCACATGTGCAGTTGTAACTTGGTGAAACGAGGACTATGGTAGTCTGTTACTACCCCTTTGGGGTTAATAGTCGTGAGTCTATGTGTGTATGTACAGTCACGAGTACCAATATGTTAACACTTGGCTCTTATTCCATCGTATTAAGAGTTACAATTGTTTGTGACTGTACGTATGCCACTTCATTAAAAAGCAGTATATTTTTTAATAAAAATATTGATTAAAACCGACTTTTAACCTTGATAGTTTCTTTACCGAATGCTTTAGTTAAAGTAGGAAGTCTGGCAACAAACAAATAAAACTCATATCAATTTTATCACCCTGTAAAGGCCCGTAAAAGACCTCCCATACGGCCAAAACCTTTCCCAATCAAACAAGGGAATCGGGTCACGGTACAACCTTCGATTAGGGATTAGCAAAGCGGGAATGTAGAACAAAGTGGAATCTATATGACATTTGTGGGTTAAGTGTGAGTTCTTTTCGGTGTTATTCGACGTTGAATACTTGGCTTTGGACTTTATTCGAAAAAGTTAATTCTACAATTTGTATGGGGTCGAAACATACCTGGCTTGTGTAACCAACTTGTAACGTTTTGATGTTAAACTTTGTTGTACTTACTGCGAAAACTAAGTAATTTGATGATAAATGTTGATGACGATAATCAAATAAATGTTTTTGTTACGTATGTCTTTATTATTTTTATTTTTTAACCTATTATTTATTTTTATTTATTAATTGATTATTTATTATTTTATTCGTTCTAATGCTAATTTATTAACTATAATTTATTAATTTTACATATTATTTGTGTCATTGTTGTAAATGTAGGAATTTCGTCATTTTATAATTTTTAATGTTTGAATTGATTTAGTTATTTTGCTTATAATTTAATTTGTTAAATTTTAATTTTGTAATCCATAGTTTTAATTCTATTTTTTTTGGTTATTTTTGTTTTGAATTATTTGATTTTGTACATGATTATGATCCCATGTTGGTTGAAACAAACGCATTTTATTTTATTAAATTTTTTTATAATATTTTGTTAAAAAACGTTCAGATAAGAAAAAAATCGTCCCGAAGTAAGAGCACGAAAAGCTGAGTCAATTTGTAGTGCTCTGCTTATTTTATGATTCTCTTGCAAAGAAATAGATTTGGTCACAGGCTACTACTTTTTACGGTGGGAAATCAACAGAATTCAACATCGTAGGCAGAGCCGCTTGACGGGAAACTAGTGTTAAATACTTAAATATATCTTGTGTGTCAATATGCGTGTAAGTCAATATGCGTGTAAGTCAATATGCGAGTAAGTCAATATGCGAGTAAGTCAAAATGCGTGTAGGTCAATATGCGTGTAAGTCAAAATGCGTGAAAGTCAATATGCGTGTAAGGGGTTCTTGTACATTCGCCACAAAGTTAGTTTGCCACAGAAAAAAGTATGTGTAAATTTGCCACACTCTTATTTTCGACAGAGACAGCAGAAAAATGAAACAAAGAGCGAAGTTTTTTTTTAAATTTATTTATCTTTTCACGAAAAATACACATAGTTAGCATATATTAATAGCAACAAAAAACCACTAAGATTTAACCTTGTGCTATCATGAGTCTACGTATAAACCAAAAACATAGGAAGGTCACAAAAGTAGTTATTTTTACATTCTGTTTACATACTTTTTACAAGTAAAAACATCAATAATTTTAGAATAAAATAACCTTTCATTACGAGCGCTCAAAACAAACTTTTCTTGCTATCGGTACTTTATGCAAAAATGATGTACTATGAAGACTTGTGGCGAATTTACTTCCAATGTATGGAGTTACAAAAACGTGGCAAACTATCTTTGTGGCGAATTACAACAACCCCGTGTAAGAAGTTAGTTATGCGAGTAACCCAACATGATTTGTGATTTCATCACTAGATAACCAAATGTTTAGCTAACATTAACGCCAGGTATCACTGATATCTTATAGGAAGCAAAAAGACACATTTCCAAATGTTATTTATAAAAAACAAAAGATTCCTAAAAAAATTGGAAATGTGTCTTTTTTAACCGTGTAGCGTAGCGGTGTTAGAATACTACCACCCCCCCTCTCCTCCTTTGGGTGTCGTACAAGGCGACTAACGGACTAAAGACTGCACATACTTCCAACAGCATAGAGCGGCGATGGGCTCACCACCTTTCACGCTAAGAACATGTGCAGTCGCTATTTGGTAAAAAGTTGACTATGGTAGAGGACTGCTTTCGCTGTCCTCATTGCCTAGTCTCTGACTAACCCTTCGGGGATAATAGTCGTGATTTATATGTACGTTATATGTTGTTTTCTTTAACAGATATCGGTAATATCTCGTAAAATATAAACTCTAAACCTCTACAAACGTTTGGATTTGTGATTTGTTCGACGGATCGGCTACAAGCGCTTGCAAACCAAGCCAAATGCTCTATCCACACGTTTGAATGTGTGACGGCTTGTAGAGGTTTGCCAAGTGTGTGGTCACGACAAAAGAGATACCATATATTGCGGGCCCTAGGCATTAGCCCAAAAGCCTATCACATTTGGAAATGTTTTTTTTGCTTTCTTCAGGTACTTACCTAGTTATTTTTTTTCAAAGTTTTACTATCTATCTTTAAAAAGACCATTTTATCATTATTTTCGACAGTGCGCGGGTGTGATGAGCGTGGCCCCTCGCTGATGCTCTGCGGGGCCATCTGGAGCGCCGCGCCGGTGTCGCTGCGCGGCCTGGCGCCCCCGCTGCCCGCGCCCCCGCCCCCCGCGCACCCCGCCCTGCTCGCCGCGCTCGTCATGCACGCGCTGCACGACCACCGTCTCGACGACGACTCGAGCTTCATAGGTAAGTGGCGCCATCTAGTACAACCACAGAACCGTTAAAAGTACAACTTATTGTTAACCAACGCCGCACCATAGTGGCGCCATCTAGTTCAGAAAAAGTAAATCAAAATAGCTATGATGTTATTCTATTGCCCTGCTCGCCGCGCTCGTTATGCAGGCGCTGCACGACCACCGTCTCGACGACGACTCGAGCTTCATAGGTGAGTGGCGCCATCTAGTACAACCACAGAACCGTTAAAAGTACAACTTATTGTTAACTACCGCCGCGCCGTAGTGGCGCCATCTAGTTCAGAAAAACTAAGCGCTATACAACTTATTGTTAACTACCGCCGGCCGCCGTAGTAGCGACTTCTAGTACGCAAAAAGTGTTATTCAATCAAAATATCTTTAATGTTATCCTATCGCCCTGCTCGCCGCGCTTGTCATGCACGCACTGAACGACCACCGTCTCGACGACGACGACTCGAGCTTCATAGGTGAGTGGCGCCATCTAGTACGCTAAAAGGAAATCAAAACATCAGGTCTACCGCCATATCAGCTTTTTCAATGACTACGAGACTTCCATAGGACAGGAACAGCTATCCAGATTTGTCATTTTTGTATACAGAGGCAGGAAATCTAGAAAAAGTGAAATCAGCTATCTGGTATTTAATAAAAAGGCCAGACAAGTGTACTGATTTTAATTGCTTGGCAAACATAGTTCCTAGGAGCGACAAACTTAACCTTAAATATTTTGTGTTACCTTCAAAAGAGAAGCACGCCCTAACACTTCATTTCTACTTAATAAAAAAGAAACCAAAAAAACAGCATCTCATTCCTTATTCAATCACTTTTGCAGGTAAAACCAGTCAACAATAAACCTCTTGGTTGTAACATTCCATGTCACTAACAAGATATGACAATACATGCCTCGTACATACAATCATTATGTTAAATAGGTGCTATCTCCGATCTGTGTTGATGGACAGGTCAGGTCATTAGAGCATTTTGTGCGATGCGGCGATCGCCCAAAGGCCAAATACTCAATAAACTGTTCCCTTCAAAGAGATAAATGGTGTGCTTTTGTTCAATGGAACCTTCAATGAATTTGAAATATATATTGAACTCAATTTAACTAATACTAACTCGTATATTTGAGTTAAAACTCGCGAAGTTATTTAATATTAAGTTTCTAAAAGTATTTTAATGTTATCGCTTTTCAAACATTTCAATTTAAGTTTGCAACGTTACTTGATAGAATGAGGGCCAGTTAAACAAATTTTTATGATCTGGAGAAATGTTTGCACAAGTAAATGTCATTAAAGTTAAACTAGATTTAAACTATTATTTTTTAGAGATGATGGAAGGTTTATTGAAACAAAATCTCTCATTATTTCACATTTGACATTTTTATTTTAATAATTTACATTCGTTTCTATTTTGTCAGCAAGTTTTTTATTAACCAGTTCACAGAAAACATTATCATGGATAAATGTCGTTTACACCACGTCGTACACACCATTAACTATTAAACGTAACCTTTAAACAAAATCATCCTCTAACCGAAACACAGAGTAGGAACTTAAATTAATTCAATAATTTGCCGACAGCGACAACCCTGCTCCACCGAAATAGTACCACGAGTCACGCCACGCCAGCCCTATCGGCAGACATCTTGGCGCCGACTCGTCCCCCCTTCCCCCCCTCTCCGCGCAGCCTTGGTGCATTGCTCATATTATATTCCATACGTAGGTAGAACTCTTTGAACGTTTAAGGGTTCAGTAGCCCTATTTAGTACTATCATGACTGCGTTTATTTTTAAAAACTTTGGAAAGGAGTTTGATGAAGTTTGGGTCAAACATCCAGATATTGCGGTAGAAAAGAACCTGGACATTAAAACAATAACGGTGTCGCATAAAGGTGAAAGAATATTACCACCCCCTCTCTTCCCAAGGGTGTCGTAAAAGGCGACTAATGGACTATAGACTGCTCGTACATCCAACAGCATAGAGGAGGATGGGCTCACCACCTGTCACGCTGAGCAAAATGTGCAGTCGCTATTTGGTGAAAATTGGACTATGGTAGAGGAATGCTTTTGCTGTCCTCATTGCCTAGTCTCTGACTAACCCTTCGGGGATAATAGTCCTCATTGTATGTATGTATGAGTTTGGTGTTTTGGGCCAAACATCCAGATCTTGCGGTAGCAAAGAACATGGAACTTAACGTACTCACCTTGCAGCATTATTTTAATATTATCTCCATTATTTATAATAAAAGCTGATGATTCATTAAATGACATCCTATACTTAATCTAAAAATGTGCAGCTATGGAATTATTGCACCTACCATATCATCTCTATAATATAATCTATGGTTGATTCTGTACCGCCACGTAATGCAATATAATTATTAAAATAAATAAATAAATTGGACCCCCGTTATACAGAACCCTCCGCCCGTGCGTTCTCACTCGCACGTTTTTTATTCGTCCACGGTTCATACAAGTTAATCGGCCATTACTAATTAAATTGAGTAGATTCGACTTCCGAAAGTTACGGTGCGTTTGGATAATAAGTTAATGCAGGGAATATAATGTATGTAGAGGTATGGAACGGATAGGTTAATTAGAACATTTTTCGTGCCACCCTTGAAATGAAATATACTTACTACTTGGATTGGATATAATGGTCTACTTTAATGTAACAAAGTTATAATCATGATAAGATTTATAAAATTTCTTCAAATAATGTACCTACCTAATAGTTCGAAATTATAACCATGAGTCCAATTAGTTCGATTGAATTTGATTCACGGTTGCGTATGAGTGTTTTGAAAAATTTACCATCATTATATGAGCTTGGTCGCTGCTCGTTAATAGAACCCATCTCGTCCCTTGGGTGTCGTAAAAGGCGACTAATGGACTAAAGACTGTACATCCAACAACATATATCGGCGATGGGCTCACCATACATCACACTGAGCACATGTGCAGTTGTTCGGTGAAACGTGGACTGCCTGGTCTCTGACTAACCCTCCGGGGATGATAGTCGTTTTTAGATGTGTGTACGTATGAACCATATACAGGATGTCCCACGGATATGCCACATGGAGGGAAAGTACCTTGGATTTTGTAGATGCAACGTTTTACTGAAAGAAGACATTATTTGAATTTAAAAAACAATTTAAACTGCATTCATAGATATTTAAATAATTACATGGTTGAACCGGGAATCGAACCCGTTACATGAGAAAAATAATCATCCTAGTAGTTTTATCATACTGATCGAAAGGCTTCATCATAAGGATTATTTTTTGCTATTTGACATAGTGTCACAAATAAAAGGAAGACCATAAATTTTAACATTTTTAATACTTACAAAATTAATCAAATGTGTATTTATTTCAATGTCAGTTGTATGAGTATGTCCTTACGGCAATGTCAGCTTTTCATTTTTCTGAACAAATTTTCACATCAAATGTTAAAATTCATGGCCTTCCTTTTATTTGTGACACTATGTCATTTAGCAAAAAATTATCCTTATGATGAAGCCTTTCGATTGATAAATTTCAATTGATGATAAAGCTACAGGATGATTATTTTTCTCATATAATGAGTTCGATTCCCGGTTCAACCATGTAATTATTTAAATATCTATGAATGCAAATTAAATTGTTTTTAAAATTCAAATAATGTCAGTAAAATGTTCCATCTACAATATTCAAGGTACTTTCCCTCCATGTGGCATATCCGTGGGACGCCCTGTATATAAGTAACTTTTCCTACTACCCAATACCGATTAGACTGAACCTAACTTCCGGTTTTGTAAAAGTGCTTTTGAATTTTTAATGCTAGTTAATTACGCGAAATATAGGTGAGATAGCGATATTGCCACCTCGCTTCGCCGTCACTGCTTCGCGGAACACCACATTACCGTGGGACGTACATTTACATATACACGTAATTTCGTTGTTCCACGTCATATGACACATAATTTTCTCGTCATCTACCTTTTACATTTATACATACATACACTCACGCCTATTCACTATTCACACTCACGTCATTCCAAGACAAAATAGAACAAGATACATGAACATAATATATCAGCCTCCTAGCCATAAATATATTTACGACGATTATGTTTTTAATATGTCGTGTATTTTAATTTTTAACAAGCTTCCTGACGATATAAAACTAATTAGTATAACAAAATAAATTTAAAACTGTATTAACAAATTGCTTTTAGTGAATTCATAAATAACAAAATGTAATAATTTTGTCACAATAATTAAGACTTTTGCACGCCTGCTTGCAGATTGAATATAATGTACTAAATTTATAAATGTACGTCCTAATTTACTGTATTCTAGCAAATAAATGAATTATCTTATCTTATATTATCCCCGAAGGGTTAGCCTCTGACTAGGCAATGAGGAATGCAAAAGCAGTCCATCACCACAGTCTATGTTTCACCAAATGAGAACTGCACATGTGCTCAGCGCTAAAGGTGGTGAGCCCATCGCCACTCTATGCTGTTGGATTTACGTGTAGTCCGTCAGTCGCATTTTACAACACCCAAACGGAAGAGATAATGAGATAGAGATGATATTAGCTAGAGAACATTTAAAACCGAATTCAATAAAAGTATAATATAGGCTTTTTCACTTTGAGTACTGAGGGCATGCCATAGACAGGTGAAATCACAGGCTGGAGGTAGCATCTAATTTTAGGTTACACAATAGGTCGCTAAGGTCACGACCGTACTGTACGCTAAAGGCTGCGGACGGGAATACGCTAATTTTTCATTAGGCCACGAAAACAAAGGACAATTACGGAGCCTCCTGTGAAAAGTAATACATCTCAAAATGAAAACATATATGTGCTGCAGCAATTGTGATAAAAAATGTATAAAAAGAAGAAAATTTATAATTTTTAAAACTTTAATGCAGTTTGAATGAGTGTAATAAGTATTATTTTAGATTTAACTAAATAATAGATTTTCCTTACGTATATCCTAGACTTCCTATCTCGAAGTACTAGAGCTCGATTTCAGGTAAGAGGCAATTTTTGAAGCCTTCTTGTCTATGTTGACTCAGGAAAAATTAAAAAATATACATAGATACATATAACCACGGCTATTGTCCCCGAAGGGTTAGTCAGAGACTAGGCAATGAGGACAGCAACAGCAATCCTCTACCATAGTTCACTTTTCACCAAATAGCGACTGCACATGTGCTCAGCGTGACAGGTGGTGAGCCTATCGCCGCTCTATGCTGTTAGGTGTATGTTCAGTCTTTAGTCCGTTAGTCGCCTTTTACGACACCCAATTGAAGAGAGGGGGTGGTAATATTCTTTCACCTTTATGCGACACGGTTAATAAAATAAAGCTCCCGATGAATTGAGAACCTCCACATTTTTACAGATTTACCTATAGATTTTATATTAGGTTTTCCCGTGAATATTTATTTTACCTTTAAATTTTCAAAAGTCGGTTAAAAATGGCGTCTAAAGCCTTTACGAGTTTTTTAGTTTTTGTGTTTTTATTGTTTTCACTACACATTGAAATGAAACACTTTTTTACGGATTAACTCGCGTTTAATTTACTATTTAAAACTTTGTGTTTTTGTTAATTGTCGTGAGATGGCAGTCGTTAGAATCCACCAAACCCTCCTTGTTGGGTAGAAGTATAAGGTTAGTATAGCCCAATCTGTCCCTTGCGGTGTAATTGCCCAGCAGTGGACTTCAATATGCTGATGATGTAGGTGTTTAATACAAACCGCGAGTACAGCCGAACGACAGGGTGGCGCCCGGTTGCGTTCGATGTTCTGAGTGACTCATGGCTTACGCGGGGTTTTCCACAACGCTGGAACAACACAGAAATAGGTTACCGGCGAACAGGGCCGCACTCCACAATGTTATTCAATTGCTGTTCGATTGTTTGGTTAATTTTGATCTGGAAATATTTGTAAAGGTTTATGGAAGATTTAAACGGTGAGAAGAAATAGTAAAAATCCTTTAAAAATAATTGTAGACGTCGTGCAATGTATGTAGTAAATATTAATTATTTGTTAGAAACTTTTGCAGTTTTCTATCTTCTTCTTCGCGACATTTGTCTTTTTCTTGTCAGTTGAGTTGTCATTGTGATTTGGACAGGACAACGTATGTGTCGGGTCTACTAGTTACCTAAATTACCTAAAAAAACTAGTACACAATCATTAAATCGTAGCGGAATAGTGGCATTTTAATACATACTTACATTTTGACGTGTTTTGGTAGAACTGCAAATTTATAAAGAGCTCTTCGTAATCAATAAATAAAATAAAAAACCATTAATTTCAGACAAATAGCCCATGGCGGGAATTGAACCACGCACCTTCCGCATTCCAGGCGGCTGCCTGGGCCACTTGGCTACCGAGATCTGCTTTTCACCCATCGAAATTTGTCATTGTGCTTAATGTTGATGCTTATGTTTTTTAGTCAACATTGATTCATCAAATCTTAGAAGTTTTCACCTCTGTTTCAGTGTTTAAATTTTACTAAAGTACAACATAATTATACATTAATAACAAACATTTTAGAAAACATTCATTAGGTACATTATTAAAAAATAAATTACAAAGGAATTAAATGGCAATTATTATAAAATAATCAAATTACATTAAAATCAAAAATACAATAACACAATAAAAAAAAATAGAAATGTTTACACTAAACTCGTACACTAATTAAAGAAATGAGTTTCTAAACATCTCGCTAGGTATTCTTTTTGAGCAGACGACGTTTTGAGAGCTTTGGTTGTGCATTTATTTAGTTTTTATTTGTGATCGAAGTTTGTAAGGATGGTTTTTGTCAGAGCTGTGCAAGATTAAATCAATAAATAAATAAATAAATAAATAAATAAATAAATAATTAAATAAATAAATAAACAAATAAATAATGAAATTAGTTTACGCTCACACCAATTATCTAGCCCAAGATAAGCTTCTATTGAAACTCGTTAATATGGTTAAACTAAATTAAAAAACCACCCAGACCAGAAATCAATTCAGAAAAACAGTTTTGTCTAAATTGGCCCGACTGGGAATTTAACCCGGGACCTCAGAGATGGCGCGACGCCAGACTTGCGCGCTAACCATTCGTCCACAGACGTCACTTTAAACGGCCTCGATAGAGCTCAGTGGCGCAGCGGCCAACCGATAGAGCTCGATCACGCAGCGGCAAACCGATAGAGCTCGATGGCGCAGCGTCCAACCGATAGAGCTCGATCGCGTAGCGGCAAACCGTTAGAGCTCGGTGGCGCAGCGGCCAACCGATAGAGCTCGATCGAGTAGCGGCAAACCGATAGAGCTCGATGGCGCAGCGACCAACCGATAGAGCTCGATCGCGTAGCGGCCAACCGATAGAGCTCGATCGCGCAGCGGCAAGCTGATAGAGCTCGATGGCGCAGCGGCCAACCGATAGAGCTCGATCGCGCAGCGGCGAACCGATAGAGCTCGATGGCGCAGCGGCCAACCGATAGAGCTCGATGGCGCAGCAGCCAACCGATAGAGCTCCATGGCGCAGCGGCCAACCGATAGAGCTCGATGGCGCAGCAGCCAACCGATAGAGCTCCATGGCGCAGCGGCCAAGGCGTTCAGTTTGCAATCTTGTCAGTTAAGCAACATTCGCAATGCCGGGTCACTGAATGGGTGACAAAATAAAAATTTTGTTAAATGCCATATTTTTCCATGTCCACGTCATAAAAGTCGTCTGCAAAATTGTATCGTTCTAGATCTTGAAGTTCAGCAAAGTTTTCTCTTTTCTATGTTAAGTAAGGTTACTGTTAGACCAAACTACAAACAATTTAATCACCTCAATTCCACATTTAAATGATATACTCATATGGAAAGACCTGAGTCCAGCTAAGGTACGTCTAAAGGCAAATTACTATAAAATGTAGATTTAAAATTCCATTCCATTCCGTATCCTTCAATCCGTCCCCGTCGTGTAACTTTAAAACGATATCCTCTGTTCCATTTTGAACTCTAATACCTCACGTAGTTTCAGTTCAGAGAAGTTCCGGATCCAATCGATTGTCAACCCTATCGTAGCGATATAAAACGAAGACGTTGCAATGTAACTCTGTGAAGTAGTTAAAGTTGTTTTTTCGATGTCCGGTAGGTTTTCATTGTTCCCGGTTCAGTACAGTGCCAGGTTCGATGTGTTTTTGTCATGTGTCGAATCGTACTGTCTGGACTACTGGTGTACATCTTCAAGAAAACCGTTAGGAGTAAGAACTTTTTAAATATTTTGTTTATAAATAAAGAAACGCATAATAATAATGCAAATGTTTTGGGAATTTTCAATGCTGCGTGCTGGTAGCGGCGCATTTATAGAATACTAGCGGCCGCTCGCTCTTTCATCCACGTGGTTCCCGTTCCCGTAGGAATATCGGGATAAAAATATTCTATGCGTTAATCCAGGTTATAAACTATCTGTATACCGAATTTCATCTAAATCCATTCAGTAGCTTTTACGTGAAAGAGTAACAAACATCCATCCATACTTATAAACTTTCGCGTTTATAATATTAGTAGGAAGAATTACCTCATCCCTTGGTTTCAAAGCGACTAACGGACTAAAGACTGCACTCGCGTCCGTAGGTTTCGTTTCCGAATTTCGTACTAAGCTAGTGGTCTCTATGATTTATTAGATTAATTCCTTATAGAAAACTTTGTATTTATTTATGTATTTTGGGGGTTAAAGTTACTCGCGTCCGTAGGTTTACCCTTGAGACCCTACACGTGACCCCTGGGTGGTGCTAAATGAGTGGACACTGTTCGGCGTGAAATAATGGCACTTGGTGCTGTTGTGTTTCGTCCGGCCAGTGTGGGTCCGGAGTAGACATGGGCGCCGCCGTGGCTCGCCGCCGCCGTTTAGGTATGGCGCGCCGCCGCCGCCGCCGACTGTTCAAAATTTTGCGCCGACTAGACTATTCCAATATGTAGGCTCTTGTAACAATAATCTCAGTTTATTCTTTACTCATGTGGGCCGTGCGGGCGCCGCGCGAGGCGTCAACTCAGGTGCTCGATGAGGACGAAGACGACCCTATTTCCGATCAAGAGGGAGAAGAATTAGAAGAACGCCCTTTGTTTTTGGGACTTCGCGAACGAGCCTAGCGTTAAGACGTCCACACCAACGCGTTGGCATAGTATCTTAAAAATGTTGGGGCGTATGGCACAGTGCTGTAACTGTAACCGGAACCCCGTCAGCTTTCTTAGCCTGAGTTAATGCTCGAGCGCGCAAAGCGTCGGGTACCCAGACCCTGAGAAAGCCCCAGTTAAAGAACATTACGTAGGGCACGATTCAATCACATCGGCCCCATCGGTGTTAAACATGCTTCGCACCCACTTGGAAATACCTTTATTTCCACCGAGAGCTTTAAGTACCTCCCCGCCGCGGACATGAAGCTCCCCGATAGAGGGGTCGGCTATATTTAATACAAATGGGTGCGAAACATTTGGAAATACCTTTATTTCCACCGCTGATAAAGCATGACGGCTCACTTGCCCACACTGCAGCTGAGAAGGTAGTTCCACTCTTTTTGCAAAGAACTCACGTCTGGAAGTCGCTAGCAAGGTTCCACCTAAGTTGCCTATAGCCGACCTCTCCATGGGAGAACCTCACATCAGCAGCAAAGAGGTACTCAAAGCTCTCCGTATTCTAACGTGAATAAGGCTAGTGGTCCTGATAGAATCCCGGCCATAGTCCGACATAACTGTGCACCTAACTTGTCTACTGTTCTAACACACCTGTATCGCTTCTCACTTGAGACTGGTCTAGTTCCTCAGTCGTAGAAGCTGGCTAATATGCAGCCTGTGCCCAAAAAAGGTAGCCGTGCCGATCCATCTTACTGTAAGACGATTTCAGTCAAGTCCATACTCTGCAAGAATACGGAACGTGTACTTAACTCTCGACTGCTGGCATACCTTGATCAATGATCTCCTCAGTGACTGCCAGTTCGAATTTCGCCTATTATAGATCTGAGAAGTTGGAACTCACTGGCTCATTGGACTTAGAAATAGTGGACAACTTTATATACCTGGGTTCCAACATCAGTTGCGCAGGAGAATTGGCATGGCTAAGAGCGCCATGTCTCAGCTTGCAAAAATCTGGAGAGATAGCAATATTTCCGTAAAAACCAAAACCAGACTGGTACGGACAGACTCGTGTCTTCTCGATCTTTTATACGGCGCTGAGACTTGGACACTAAAAGCTGTAGACCGCAAACGCATTGACGCTTTTGAGATGTGGTGCTGGAGAAAGATGCTCCGTATTCCTTGGACAGCATTTCGGACTAACGTCTATATTGCGAGAACTCAAAATCTCCTCGCGGCTGTCATCCTCGGATGTCTACGCAAAATTCTCGAATACTTCGGTCACATTGCAAGGAAAGACGGTGACAAACTCGAGAAGCTCATAGCGACCGGCAAAGTAGACGGGAAACGGCCTCGAGGACGCAGCCCAATACGTTGGTCTGACCAGATCCGCACCACTCTTAACTCTTCAGTTCACAGCGCCCTCCGGACCGCCAGATACAGAAACAGATGGAGAAAAACCATAAGAGAGAAAGTGATGCAGAAGGGACGTCACGACTCACGACCCTCAGCATTGAGGAACACGACGCAAGGAGGAACTCAATTATCAATTTTAATTACTTAGTGACTTTTCGCTCTACGGCGACGATATAATGATTTGTTGTTAAAATCTTTGTGAAGTGTTGGTTTTATTTATCGCTCTTATTTCTACCTTTAACTACATAACCAAAAACGACTTCAAAAATCCCACGCCGCCGGCTTCACGCCGCCGCCGAGCATATTTTTAAGGCGCGCCGCCGCTGGATTTTTTTTACTCGGCGCCCATGTCTAGTCCGGAGTCCTTCCCCCCCCCCCCCACATTCCTTATATCTATTCCGTCCTTAAAGGCTGGCAACGAGCCTGCGATTCCTCTGGTTTTGCGGGTGTCTATGGGCGGCGGTGACTCCATCAGGTGACCCGCCTACTCGTTTGCCTACTTCTTTTATAAAAAAACGTGCAACAGCATACAGCGGCGATGGGCTCACCACATGTCACGCTAAGCACATGTGCAGTTTTCATTTGGTGTACCGTGGGCTGTGGCGTGGACTGCTTTTGCGGTCCTCATTGCCAGTTCTCTGACTAACCCTTCGGGAAAATAGTCTTAAAGGAGAATTACCTTTATACTATGGGAGTTAGGCTAGTTTTTTAGCTAGCTAGCGTAATAAATAGTAATCAATAGCAGCAATGCTCTGAATTAAGAAGAAAAAATTACATTACAATATCATGTGGGAGTTTGAAGCTATCTTCATTTTTAGCTTAAGACTTTTTAGGTATTTTGAGGTTATGACAACTGTTATCGTATGACTATCAGTTCAGTTCAGCATTTATTTATCACTTGACTCTTAACGCGGCGTTCTATAGAAAACCTTTTTTAACAGTAATCATAATAACTTAAGAGAACACTTTTAATATGTGAATGATTAAGACGCAATAGATATCGAATAGGCTGGTTTGGTCATTCTCCTTTGATGTATGTGAATGTGTATGTTAATGGAATTTTCACAAAAATTGGTGACCTAGTTGTACCCCCAATGATGGCTGACATATTGATTGGTACGGTTCTCATTAATTACGTGAATAATTAATCACAATCGATTCTACGTTACACATACTCGTAGGTACATAGGAGCGCCCTTTATGTGCGTATGTTTCTGAATATTTTATTAAATACTATCATAGAGCTAAGAAACGTCGAATTTCTTAAGAAATGTAATGTCATTTTAATTACCTACAACGGACTATTGCAGTTGGTTTCGTCGTTGTCCTGTCCAAAAAACTTTAAAATGCAGTTAATGTTACGCTGTTTTTATATAAAACTAGAAGACCGCAGGCGACTTCGTTCGCGTGGACCCCGTACCGTACCCTGTGACGAATTTTCAAAATGACTCCCCTCCCAAGAACCCTTATTGTGACGTAACTAAAATAGTTAGACATATGTTATCGCTACACTTTTTGTAGATAATGGTGTGTTCAGCAAAGCCATAGTACACTATTTTATTCTATCATCAATAGTTTTCTTAGCGCACGCGATTTAAGGAATTAATTTAAATTTTAGTAAGGATCCCTAATTTTTTGAAAATATAATATAACCTATGTTACCAGGAGATAGTGTAGCTTCCTAACGGTTAAAATATTTTTTTAAATCGGTTTAGTAGTTTCGGAGCCTATTCAATACAAACAAACAATAAAATGTTTCCTTTTTATAAATTAGGATAGATAAAGGAATGTTGATTCATGTTTTTGAGTTTATGTACTTATAAAATATATTGGAGAATAGGGGTTGATTTTTTGACAGTATTACAGTTATTATTATTATTAGAAAGAGGTAAGTACCTAAGTATAAAAAACATGGGTAGATTTTGGTAAAACATCAACGAATTCCACCATCATTTTCTTGGTATCTACTTAATGGATACACTAGAAACATGTCACACATTTGTGTATGTGACTCAGAGGCCAGGTTGTTCTTGTTCCAAGTAAATCGTGTGAAAAGGTAAGGCCATGGGGAATATAATATCAAAGTAGAGTAGAGTAATCTACTGTGGTTTCCGAACAAATAATCGGTCTGATTTTAATTATTTATTTAAACTTGATTGCCAACGGTACAGCAAATGGCGGATTTAATGACATACGGCATTCTCTACCAGTCAACCGATGATGATATACAGACATTTTTATAGGCGGTAACATCTAGAAACCGCTTGAATTTGGTACTTTTAAGGAAAAAGAAAAAACCACTTGATTTAATTACATAAACAGTATAAACACACATAAATTATGCATATATATGTATAATACAAAACATAAACATACTCGTACATACCTAAATCATACACAAAAATATTTCACAATACACATGCATTATATACTATAGAATATATCAACTCAAGTGACATATACCGTAAGTAAGTTTAATTCTTTTAAATAGATTCACGTGTTAAACTCATAATACCCTGTGAATATCCAATTATGCGTACGTCTGCGTCTGCGTGCGTGCGTCTCTCGGTCAGTGGAGCGTCTTCAATCAGCTGTTGCACAATAGTTGCACAACACAACCACAATGCTGTAGCCGGCATCTACGCAGTTAATTAAACAGTACGCGTAAGTGCTAATTGCTAACAGCTACTAAACAGCTGGTAGGATGTACAACGTACAATGTGTACACCGTAACGCTTTCAACTCCATTCATATAACTGATTCTAACTAACAAAATACGTACCAACGACTTTCTCGTAATATCACCTTTTTTTTTTTTTTTTAATGTTTATGTGACAGGGGTTTTTGTCTTGATAGACATGCCAACCCCATCGTAACCTTATGCTATTCCGACCAATTCAGAGACAACCATTGCAAGATTTGCAAGGTCGTAACCAGGCGACATAATTTTTGTGCGACATCTGATTTTGGTTCTGACAGAATACTCTAAACAAGACCAAAACATCAAAAATATTTAAATTAAATTCCTTTAATAATAACTGCCTCTCACTGTTGTTTCTGACACATTCCATCAACAGATGCTGCACATCTTGACTCTTTGACATGTTGGACATTTGTCAGATTGTATTTTTTTCATCAGGAATGCGAATTTTGCTGATGGATAGTGCCCAGAACGAAGTCTTAAAGCTAACTTAATATAGATTCTACTTAAATTAGTATTATCAAACCAAGGCCCACGAAAAAGCTTATTTAGTATTGATTTGTACCAAATACTGTTTTATGAGCAGTCTTAAGTCCGTTACTAGGTTTTTACGACACACCAAATATAATGGAATAGGTTGGTAGATGTACTTACCCGTGGTACTACCGATGGTACTACTGGTAGTACCACGGGAATTTTTTTTGCCTGTGGTAGGTATTACTATTCTGTCTGGTAGTACCACGGTATATTTTACATTACTTTTGGTGGTAGGTACTACTTATCAATTTAATATTCCCTACAAACGTATTTCGAGGTATACATAAGCTTGAAAAATCGAGTGTTGTAGAACCTTTGTTTGTTGTTTTATGTTTTGTTTTTTTTTTGTTTTTGTTTTTTTTTGTTTTATACTTTCACAGCTAACCAGTACTTACCTGCATATTTGAAAAAGGTTCTACACTCGATTTTTCAAGCTTATGCATTTCCGAAATACGTTTGTAGGAATATTAAATTGATTAGTAATACCACGGGTAATGTAAAATCTCTACTACCAGACAGGATAGTAGTACTACGGGTATAAAAAAAATTCCCGTGGTACTACCAGTAGGAGCATCGGTAGTACCACGGGTAAGTCCAGGTTGGTAGTATTCATTCATATCATTCAGATCTCTCATGATAAGAATTCTAAGAGGTTCATGAGACACTGTTGCTATAACATTGCGGCTGTCGATGGGCGGCGGTGATTACTCTCCATCAGGTGACCCGCTTGCTCGTTTGCCTGCTTCTTTTATATTAAAAAAAAAAAAAAATTCAATATCGTTGAAAAATTTCGACAGGTCTTACAGTATCTCTGAGTTGGAAAGGCAGTTAAATGAGGCTAATTGTAGTTTAAGTACTCTAACCAATATCTCGCTTTCGATAACTTCGAGTTAATTTGAGCGCTATTGTCGCAAAAAAAAAATATAACGAATCCATTTATTCTTATTGTAGAGCAGTGTCCTTTCAAGAGCGTCTTTGGGGCATAGTTATCGTCGTGACGTCATCGCTAATATTCCGCCGAGCGTCGCCAGGGGCCGCTTTATCTGCCGTTAGAAAATGTCGCGCGAACCCTTTGCACGCCATTATGTGGAATCAGTTTCGTTACGTTCAGTTGGTTATTATACTGAGATATGTATCTAACTATCTAAATATCTAAAGAAAAATGAATAATTATTCCAAAATGTATGTTCGCGCATCGCAGCTCCTCGATCGATTTAACTTTTAAGAGGCCTATTACATCTCGACTGTGATATTTGCGTAAAATGGCCAATTTTGGCGATATCGCTTTTCGTAAATTTTGCTTAACTTTTAAATTAAACCCAAAATTGCAGACAAAGATTTTCATAAAATGCGCGAAGGCACTTTTTTGAGCTCCTAGATTGAACTACTGTTCTTAACAAATGAAATAAAAAAATTAGAATGTTATCTCTTATAAATTCGTAAAGTGCGTAGTGGCCTCGGAATTTTAAGATATCATTGATTTTATATTAATTTTTTTTTTTTATTATAAACCAAAAAACTTCGAAAATCGCTTTAAGTTAACTGTGAATTTCTCCTATCTACGATAATATTATTGAGCAAAATTTATACCACAATAATCGTTACTTCATAATGAATAAAGATTTTATAATGAATTTATTATCCAATTTCGATAAAAACGATAAATACAACTGCAAAATTACTTCAAAATGCGATGCGCCGGCCGTCCGAACTCAGCTTATCCTCGCATAGTGGACATTTGTAATATTAAACATGAATTTATTTCGATAAAAACGATATATACAACTGCAAAATTACAACAAAATGAGAAAATGGGCATTTTACACAAAAATCACAGTCGAGATGTAATAGGCCTCATAACTGTTTTTTTTTGTGTTCGTAGCACAGAACAGAAGACAGTTGTCTTCGGTTCTGTGGTTCATAGGTAGGTAATTTTCACAACCTCAGTGGTCGAATGGTTAGCACGTCGGTTCTAGCGACGCCATCATAAAAATAACTTTATATTTCCAATCTCATACCAGTTATCTAGAACAAGTTAAGCTTTTTATAAACTTGTTTCTTTGGTAAGATAACGGATAAACATATTTAATATAATATATAGAAAATATCCAGTTCCCTATATATATAGGAACTAAAGCCTCAAGAGATGGCGCGAGGCCTTAAGAAGGTCGTCAAAAAACGTGTAAAAATAAGACGCAAATTCAACTTCAACCTCAGTTCAATAAGCTAAGCTGAGTTCAATATTTAATATAAATTCAGGAGTTCGATGGCACAGCGGTTGAGACATGTGGTTTGCGATCTTGTCAGCTAAGCAACTTTCGCATTGCTAGGTCACTGGATGGCGATGGAAAAAACACTCGAGCTCCTTCATGCTTTGGAATCCACGTTAAACCGTTGGTCCCGGTTGTTCTCAAAAGATGGCAATCGTTAAAACCCTCTAACCCGCATTGGGCCAGTGTGGTGGGTTTTGGCACACAACCTCCCCATGTGTTGTGTTCTATGTGGGAAATTTTGTGTACAGAAGTTGGACGTTTACAGGCTGTTAATTGAAATATACATACATACACAGAATCACGACAATTATCCCAAAAAGGCAATGAAGACAGCAGAAGCAGTCCACAACCATGTTTTTTCCAAATTATAATTACAGATGTGCTCAGGTTGATAGGCGAGGAGCCCATCGCCGCATCGCCTTTAGTCCGTTAGTCGTCTTACCACACCCAAGGGAAAAGAGGGATATTCAATTGGTATTCTTTTAGTGACCCGCTATACCCCTGCTCTATTCGGCTCGCAAACATTTTAATAAACTATTCTAATTAACTTGTATATAACATTTTAATATCTAAAAGATACCTATTTTATAATTTTATTTTCTTCAGCTGAACACGATTCGGTATTAGTTGATGTCTATAGGACGTCGCTTTACAAGCCGCAAAGAAGCAATAACGCCGGCGTGTCTGAGCGCAGTCAATAATAACTCAGTACTAGCCATCCCAACCAACCCATCTCTAGCGCCCGAAATTAATATCGTATCCCGAGATTGTTTAGCCTTCTAAATTTAAATTTTGACTTAAGCTCAATACAAATTATGTCAAATTTACCACTCTGATAGGATCTTGGGCGCTAATCGACCACTTTATGTCCCGAAGAAAAGGAGGAATTTATTAGATTAGATAAAAATGTTATCTCTATTAAGTAGTTTTGCTTTGTAGTATTTGATGTTTTTTGCGTTAATAACACTCAAATATTGAGCTATACTCTAAGATATTGAAACGTTGAAAAAAAACCTGAGGTAATTTTTTTTCAACATTTTAATATCTTAAAGTAGTTTTGAGTTAACCCCGTTTAAATATTTATGTGTAATGAAAGGAGCGAAGCTTAAGTGTATGACTAAAAATCTTAAAAGCAATTCAGGTTTGTAGAAATTCAGAAATCCTGTGGGATAAATTGTACAGCGAGCTATAAATATTTGTGTTTTTGTCATAAATTGTAAATAATTATCAGATTCACTCATAACTTTTTATTTTGTAACTATGTGAATTATGTACACCAATTCATTTAAATAGGTACTTATTTACTAATATTCACAAAATAATGATGTTTTAAGAGGAAACACTACGTCGACGTGGCATGCAAAATTCTCATACAAAACACAGAAAAACGACGTTTCGTAGTTCCCTGTTTCCTCTTTCAGAACTGGACCAATTTTTATTACTTTTACAGCATCGGTTAAAGAAAGAGATTTTCTATGTCTATATGTTTGATTTTTTTGCATTAAGTCATTTATTTAATAAACAGGAGCCTTAATATCTTTCTTTACCCGATGCTGAAACATAATAAAAATTTGTCCAGTTCTGATTGTTCTGAAGGAGGAAACAGGGGACTACAACTACTAAAGAATTTAGCATGCCACTTCGACGTAATGTTTCCTCTTATATACGACAATGAAAAATGTGATGGAAATCAAACAAGCAAATTTATACATAACATATTGAATTAGAATCAATAAATCATAGTGTGCAGAAGAAACAATATTTTCTCGTAGCAGACAGGACACTGCAAGGTTGTGCTACTGCGTAGCATCATTGGCTACGACCGTAGACGTTCATATCGTAGCAGGGCGGGCGCCCCCCACCTCCCCCCAAACTCCTCCGCATTCAGTCAGTCTGCCCCAGGCAACTCTGGTGAACATACGCGCGCGTCACGCTCCGTCCGTAATTATTTAATTAAACAAAAAGCAATCCCCAGTTCGAATTATACCTGTTCGAAATTCAGTGACGTTGGTGTTTTTTGTTTTTCGTAAAAGGAGCTTCGGATTTTGACACAAAAAGTTTCGTCCGAAAAGGATGGATACATGTTCAATGTGTGGGTTCGCGTGAATGAGAATTTATTTCGGTGCGCACAGTGTTTATGAATCGTACACCAACTAAAGCCATTAAGGTGAGCTCCGGTTAGTTGGAAAATATTTGGTCAATGCGTATTGATTTTTCTGTGAATGCTGGTAATTGGCCGGCTGCTACGGGCCGTGCGTTCACAGTAAGGTCACTGGTATCGTAAAATGTGTTGTTATTAATATTCTTTCCGATAAATATTTGCCATAAATACTGGTGAACTAAACAAACCGCTATGGAGGTTTTCAGCTGAGAATTTCACCATACACCGAACATTTTTGTCTTACGTTTACGGTTTTACCTACAAATGAAAATGATAATCAATAAGGCATTGTACATGCAATAATAGCAATTTAAAACATTTTACGGCCTTACTTATAAACACTATATAAGAATTAGGTACCTATTTAGTACAACGTTGTTTTGTCTACGTCACACAAACGTCATTTTGAATTTAAGCTAAAAAGAAAACAATGTTTAATTAGGCAATGAGGACAGCAAAAGCAGTCCTCTACCGTAGTCCACTTCTCACCAAATAGCCCATTGCCGCTCTATGCTGTTTGATGTATATGCAATCTTTAGTCCGTTAGTCGCCTTTTACGACCCCCAAGGAAAGAGAGGGGGTGGTAGTATTCTTTCCCGCTACGCGGCACGGTTGATTCAATGTTTAATTAAATTGCTTAAATAGTGTTTATAAGTAAATCCCTTAATGTTTAAAAAACAATTAATTATATCATACTTAAAACAGTACTATGGCCGACTGGCAAACTCCTCGGCCTTTATCCAAAAGTACATACATAGTCATACATAGACATACACACATGACGGCCGCTTCCCAGAGGGGTAGGCAGAGACCACGGATTTCCATTTGCTACTATCCCCACTAGGGTTGTCACCCGAATAGAGTTTTGTGCTCTTTTTCATGTAGGCGTACTTTATAATCTACGTCACCAATAAAGTACCGCTAAAATACCCTATTTACGTAAAAGACAAATATATGTTAAATGTCGCAAAGTGCAACAAAAAATACGTTTTAAGTACAAATAAATACGTGAACGGTGTTGGACCAGCCAACTGTTGAATATTTCCTGAAAGAAAGTCATAGTTCAGAACTATTTTTATAAATTACGTGGACCCCTTATCCCCTTCCATAAATTTTCTTTTATAATAAATTTCTCCTGACAACATTGTCGCGTAGCGGTGAAAGAATACTACCACCCCATCTCCTTTAGTTAAACAGGCGATTAACGGACTAGAGACTGCATATACATCCAACAGTATAGAGCGGCGATGGGAATACTCTATTGTTGGCTATTTACTTTATTTTTGTTCTAATAAAATGAAAAAATACTTTATTTGTCATAAAAAAGGTGGCAACCCTAATCCCGACACACATCCTCAGCTTCACTTACTCTCATAACATTCTTCATACAATGCTCGTCGGTTTAGGGTACTCATCCAAAGGTGCTAGGTTGAAATCCTATGGCAGGGAATGTTTCGGATTTTTTCCGATACAGCATATAGTTTGAATACGCACATTAAGCGTGGAGCCCCAGCCAATACAAATCAATAAAATTATTAAAATTGTAGCAATAACTGGATTTCAATGATAGATGTTTTGGAAAATACATGTTTTGGACGAAGTGCTTATTTATTAAGTTTATTGATTGTATCATTTTGAGATAACGAAACGTTGAAAAAAAAATGTCTACCTCAGGCGGGAACGGACCCGCGTCCTCTGCAATCCAGGCAGCTGTGTTGACCACTCCATAGACATTTTTTTAACGTTTCGTTATCTTTGAGTTTATTTGAGGGTTTTTTAACGCAAATAATCAAATATTACAATAAACATTTTGACTTTGACTTTGACGTTGACTTTGGATCCGTTTGCTCAGATTTGGGATATGTAAATTATATAAAGAGTAGAGCAGACAATACCTAAGGCGCTTAGTGCATAAAGTTTCGACTTTAGCTTTTGACTGAAACAAAATAAAAACGAAACGTTAAAATTACGCCTTCAGTATTACACCCAAAAAAATCCTACCCCCCTCAAAAAAACGCTTGTAAGATATTAAAATAGTGATTTACGAAGGCGAAGATCTGAAACCACTATCCGTACAGTTAATGTAATTGCAATTAGTAACTTAATATCAACGATATACAGTTGCAGTTGTAATGCTGCCCTGCAACAGGTCCTGGGGGAGTTTTAATTAATTAGGGTTAAGCTGGGTTGTACTGAGATTATGGACTAACCCTCCCTCGCCACTTGCAAGGCTGCTCTATGTCACTGGGGTTCCGTACGTTAAGAGGCATATTACATCTAAAATGTGATTTTTGCGTAAAATGCCCAATTTCGCATTTTGTAGTAATTTTGCAGTTGTATTTATCGTTTTTATCGAAATAGGGTAATAAATTTATGCATAATATTACAAATCTCCATTCTGTGAGCATAAGTTGAATTCGGACAGCCAGCGCATCGCATTTTGTAGTCATTTTGCAGTTGTATTTATCGTTTTTATCGAAAGAGGATAATAAATTTATTATAAAATCTTTATTCCTCATGAAGTAACAATTACTCTGGTATAAATTTTGCTCAATAATATTATCGTAGATAGGAGATATTCACAGTTAACTTATAGCGATTTTCGAAGTTTTTTGGTTAAGAATAAGATTTTTTTCCTATATAAAATCAATGATATCGAAAAATTCCGAGGCCGCTACGCACTATTCGACTTTAAAAGAGATAACATTATAATTTTTTTATTTTACTTGTATAAAACAGTAGTTCAATCGATGAGCTCAAAAAAGTGCGCACTTTATGAAAATCTTTCTCTGCAATTTTGGGTTTAATTAAAAAGTTAAGCAAAATTTACAAAAAGCGAGGCCGGTACGCACTATTCATAAGTCATAATTATTAATGTATTTTTGTTTTTGAGATCCATAACGCCGAAATCGGCCATTTTACGCAAAAATCACAGTCAAGACTCCTCCTTTTATAACAGGTTACCGAAACTTCTCGGACGCCTCGGTGGGCGAATGGTTAAGAGCTTGGCCCGATAACAGGTTCAGGGTTCAATTCCCGACTCGGGCAAAGTGTGTTCCGGAACTTTTTTGCCGGATTTGTAATCACCAACCAGCATTCGGCTAGCGTGGTGATTACGCCAATAACCCATTAATTGTATCTTTATTGTTGAAATTTTGCATTCACAATGCTATATAGAAATAGGATAAAATGTTTACTAGAAAAAAATCAACCAGTCTCAGGAAGCTCGAGTGGGATTTGATTCGATTTATCCTATATCTATATAACATTGTGAATGCAAAATTTCAACAATAAAGATATTTTTAAGCAATTACGTCTTTATCGATTGTTAAATACTTGCAATAGTATTTCTTTCGAATGTGAGGGTAGACTTCACAGTGACGTAATGCCGCTGGCTTGCAGCGTTAATCAAACTACTAGGAAAAATTCAACGAGTCTTCTGTGGTCTCGGTAGCTCAGCGGTTAGAGCAGTGGACCGGCAATCCAAAGGTCGTGGGTTCGAATCCCACTCGAGCTTCCTGAGACCGGTTGATTTTTTTCTAGTAAACATTTTACCCATCAATTGTAGTAATGATGTTTTTCGCCTTGATCCCTGCCGCTGATTTCCTTCACCGCACTACACGCCATTGACTGTCATTCCATCCACATCACCTTGATGGATTGAGGTCTACTAATGTTTTTCACGAAATTTCTTACCTTGAACTACAGTGTTGTGGAACCAGCTCTCGGTGGCGGTATTTCCGGACCGTTACGACTTAGGGATCTTCAAGAAACGAGCCTATTCCTTCCTTAAAGGCCGGCAACGCGTCTGCGATTCCTCTGGTTTTGAGGGTGTCCATGGGCGGCGGTTTACTCTCTCTTTCTCTCACTCTCATCAGGTAATCCGTCTGCTCGTTTGCCTCCTTCTTTTATAAAAAAAATAAAAAATGACTTGTTTTCGATGTTGGAGGCCTTTGCCTGCAGTGGGACAGATACAAGCTGCACTATACTTACCGAAACTTGATGTAGGGACTAAGGCATTCCGTTTGCGAACTAGCCAGTTAAGTAACTTTCGCAATACCGAGTCAGTGGATGGGTGACCAAATGAAAAACTCTCGAGCTTCGGAGGGTGCGTAAAACCGTTGGTCCCGCTTGTAGCCGTAAGATATCTGCCGTTAAAACCAGAAGCATTGGACCAGCGTGTTAGGTTGTGGCTCAATCTTTCTAGGTGTAGACCATGTGGGAAGGAATGTGCACAGCAGTGGGGCGTTCATAGGCTGATGATGATGAATATAGCAAAGTCAATAGGTTTGTATATGTCTGTATATGTCTTATGACGACCAACGATGAAAACGTCTCTTAAAGTGACGTTGTCTGCTTACTATGGTCACAGCCTTATACTATGTTTATGTCGCATCAAATATTTCTTACGAGCTTATCTTGTGAGGCAATGGCAAATAAAATAAAATATTTATTGTCCAAAAAAATGGATACGAGTGATATGTAACAAAGGTCCATTTGACTCAGGCAGACCATTGTTTGTAAAGTTGGGCATACTAACCATTCCAATTATGTTCATATTAGAGATATACAACTTTGCCAAACAGCACCCAGAATTGTTTTTAATTACGAGCCAAGGATGTATTTCCTCGAAACAGAAGAGACAGTGATAGACTATTCTTAGATATCCGCCCAAATACTGCTCTTTGTCAAAAAAGTTATTACTCTATGTGCATAAAAGTATATAACAGAATCCCAAAACAATTTAAACAGGGACCTAAATAAGTTTATGACGAGAATTCTATGTATATGGTTGTTAGAAAATGTTAAGCTTATTGAGTTCTTTAATTATTAATTATCAATTATTTTTGCATGTCAATGTTTATTAATTGAATAGCGATTTTAATACCTATATTTGACATCTTGTTTATACCTGTTCTTTGCAAATAAAATACATTGACTATAACTTTCTCACATTCACACTATATAATTATCTAGCCCGAGTCAAGTTAATTTTTTCAACTTGTTAACTAGTTATCGGAAAAAAAAAACTACTTAAATACATACTTATTATAATACAACACCCAGACTCGATACAATATAGGAAATCAGTTATTTCTAATTGGCCCGACAGAGAATTAAACACGGGAACTTAAAGATGGCGACGCCAGATCCGGCGCGTGCTGATATTTTACGAGGCATTCTTGATTTTGTTTATGAATCATACATACATAAAGAGATTGTCGCTCAATCGTCAATTAAAAATTATGACGTCATCATTTTTTTATTCTCATTATGTTTCACCGGGTTATTTACAACGGTTCAAGGTTTAGCGAATCAAGTATGTGTCATCTGCTTCTGTTTAGTGGTTAGACAACCGGTCGTAGACTATTTCGATTCGGCGGAGGTACAATGTGTTAAGACTTGTTCTAAGTCTGTCTGGATATGTAGCACCATCTTATCTTATCTTTTCTTATAAGCAATGCTAGCAGGATTGTTGTGTTCAAACACAGACCATAGTTCCGTCTTTTCGATATTCGATAGAATATATCGATATCGATAGAATTCGATACACACACAAGAGTAAATATTGCGCTTCTGCCGTCACTTACATCGGGTAAGAAGAAGGCCAAGCGCCTCCAGTAGCAAAATATAATTGAAGAAACACAGTTTAAGATACCTCACTATTTTTTTTTGCGTTAATAACGCTCAAAGATTGGAAACGTTCAACAACAAACGTTGGAAAAAAATGACACCCCTGAGGTAGTGTTTTTTTCAAGGTTTCGTTATCTTTTATAATAATCATGTTTCACCATTTATCACGAACTCATTTTAGTCTGCACTATCTAGTTTTGATTTGACTATGATGATGATGTATCCCTTTCGACGCATAAAACCATATACGCGAAACACCACCTTTACGCAAAACACCCAACTTGGAAAAAACCGCTTACGCAAAACACCAACTAAGCGTAACACCAACTTAGACTTACGCAAAACACCAACTAAGCATAACACCAACTTAGACTTACGCAAAACACCAACTAAGCGTAACACCAACTTAGACTTACGCAAAACACCAACTAAGCATAACACCAACTTAGACTTACGCAAAACACCAACTAAGCGTAACACCAACTTAGACTTACGCAAAACACCAACTAAGCGTAACACCAACTTAGACTTACGCAAAACACCAACTAAGCATAACACAAACTTAGACTTACGCAAAACACCAACTAAGCATAACACCAACTTTGACTTACGCAAAATACCAACTAAGCATAACACCAACTTTGACTTACGCAAAATACCAACTAAGCATAACACAAACTTAGACTTACGCAAAACACCAACTAAGCATAACACAAACTTAGACTTACGCAAAACACCAACTAAGCATAACACCAACTTTGACTTACGCAAAATACCAACTAAGCATAACACCAACTTTGACTTACGCAAAATACCAACTAAGCATAACACCAACTTTGACTTACGCAAAATACCAACTAAGCATAACACCAACTTTTTTGTAACCGTCTGGAAGAACCAACATTCCGTACTTTAATTTGTAGGTAGTACATGAAACAATTAAAATGTAACATTATGAAATGAAACAATTAAAATTTAACTTTATGCTTAAATTTAGTTCTTACGAAAAAAAGAAAACAAAATTAAAATTAATTAGCTTCTAACTGAAACACAGCCCTTACTCAAAATTACACCGGATGTTTTAAGTTTTAATATTATTAATTTTCTCAAAAATTCAAAAGGCTGAATACGTCCTGTATCGCCCTGAGACAAACGCATATATATTCCAGATGTCGCACGTTCCATTTACTACGATTCTGACATACTTCTTTACATACATAGGTACATACATAGGTACATAACATACACTGAGGACTATCCAAAGGGTCAGTCAGAGACAAGGCGATGAGAACTGAAACGACTAAAAGCAGCACGATTCGTCAACGTTTTACCAAGTAACGGCTGCACACTGCACATGTGCTTAGCTTTATAGGTGGTGAAACCCATCGCCGCTTTATGCTGTTGGATGTGTGTGCGGTCTTTAGTCCGTTAGTCGCTTTTTACAACAACCCAAGAGAAGACATGGGTTGGTAGTATCATTACATATTATTAAGATAAAGTCGCCGTTTCCCTCTGTCCGTGGCACCGCACTATTCTCCTAAACCACGCAATGGATTTTTATGCGGTTTTCACTAAAAGATAGAGCGTTAACTGAGGATGGTTTTTGTTTATATTTTGTAGATATATTTTTTTGAAATGGCTGAAATATGACGGTCTTTCTAAGTTAGCGTGGACGAAAGCGCGGGCGGGCAGCTAGTTCTTTTAATGAACGAGCTGCCACCACACAGGACAGTTTTATTGCTTCATGTAATAGAGACATTTTTATAGAGACATATTAGTATATACTTAAAAAAATTAAGCCAATTGCAATCAGATCATCGCGTCGCACCAAGTCATTGAAGAATCTGGTGATACAATGATCGATGACATCAATCAGGCGGCAAAAATGAGTTCCCTTTTGGCTGGCAGCCATTTTGCTGGCGATCCATCACTCACGCACACTGAAAGGATAATCATGTTTTATATTGGGAACGTGGTGTACAGATATTTCCGTATAAATTTTAGTCAATAGTTTACTATATTATCCTACCGCAGGGAAAAATTCCTCCCACCATTGAAGTCAATTCATCGGTTGATATACTATGTTTGTATTTAAATATTTAAGTCTGTTTATTTAACTGCCATTAAAACAATGTTAATTAATGGAATCAGGCGTTACTTTGGATAAATCCATGATATACAAAAATGGAATAAAATATGTAGTGTTAATCCCGCTAACTCACTAATTTATCAAGCTTGGATGCTGCATGCAAGCACCGCCCTCCCGCCCGTAATGTATGCACATGCAAAAGGAGCGATGGATGCTAAATAAGGCATGAAAACCGAAACCCGACACGTGTGTCGCCCCTCCACGGGGCATCCTCAGGAGCTGTTGACTGGTCGAGTCGGTCGATGTCGGCGCGCAGCTCTCGACCACTCAACAGCTCCTGAGGATGCCCCGTGGAGGGGCGAAACACATGTCGGGTTTCGGTTTGCATGCCTTATTACGCTGGATAATTAGTGAGTTAGCGGGATTAACACTACATATTTTATTCCATTTTTGTATAAAACAATGTTTTAAAATAAGCTTTACTTACGATCAAGAACGATAAAATCTAGTTTGTCTATGGTCTAGTCTAGATTCGGTGTGAGAGTAAGGTTTATTTTTATTCACGTAAAACATATCATACTTATCATATTTCTTGGTAGATAACGTAAAAATCGTAAGTAAAAAAGCATGTCCCGTTTCATTAGCTTACCTACTCGGAAGAAACATTAAATTATGTTCAATAGCTTTCGCACAACAGGATATTTCCCTCCGAAAAATTACAATATCACCCCAATTTCTATATGCGCATAATCCAGAGTGTAATCTTAAAGGGAAAAAATGGCTTTGGCAATAAAAAGCCAAGACAGCAAAACAGCGAGGGCGTTGACCCGCGCTGCTGTATGTAGGGATAGGAACTATAACATGGTATGATTATGAATGACGGAGCAATTTTAATATAGATACTTTATGTACGGAGGATCGCGAGCGCTACTAACCGTTTTTCTTTTTGCGAGTATTTTGACGCTAATCAAAATTAGATTACATAAAGAATCTAGAGAAGAATTTAATCGTCACTAGAGATCGCGAGGTCGATTCCCACCGACGCACATGTCTGTACTCGGTTGAATTATTAATAATGTGTTGTGTATTATAAGCATTCAGGCTTTGTTTATTGCGTGTCATTATTAGTCAACCATATAAATTGTCAGCAGTCACTACTACTTACTAACTGATTGGGGTTGCGCGCGACCCCATTAAGCTTATTTAACACGCACGTTTACCCCGCCAAACCACACAGGGCCAGCGTGGTGGGGAATGGCCCAAGCTGTGGAAATACCCAGTAGCCAGTAGGACGTTTTTATTCTGATGATGAACAGTGAACAGAACACGCATGTTATCTTTATGAATCAGATGTGATTCTTATGAATCAGAGTGGCACATTTACGGATAACATGAGTACATATGTACATAACGTACCCAATCATATCTGAGCATACCATTTGAAATATACGACGTTTCGTTCGACCGAGTCGCACCAGCTGTAGTCACGGGATTTATGACTTCATATCAAACGTCCGACGTTTTGGTCAAGTCGTCGGACCGGTGTCTTAAAAACGCTGCCACTGCATAAACATTAGTTACATTAGTGAAGTTTGTAATTTCTGATACAACTCATCTAATTTTGAAAATTCTTTCATCAATATTTAGAATGAACCCTTAGGGACACATATTTTGTTTATTATCTCTTATGTTATATTATGAATGCGAAAGTGACTATGTTTGTTAGTTTGTTACGCTTTCACGTATTAACCGCTCAACGAATTATAATAAATTTTAGTATAGATTTACAGATTGAGCCCTAGAGACGGTTATAGGCTACTTTAAGCTAGTACAAAACCTAAAGCTGTGCTCATATAAAAAAAAAACCGTCACGTGACAGGGTGTTAAGTGTTCACGTGAACGATTTCAAAAGCGCACCGCACAATTTTGAATAAAAATACTTCTGTTTCCCACAACCATTGTGTTGGCATTGCGGCTTTGTTATTGCGTGTTATTATTAGTCGCTTTCAACGATATAAATTGTCAGCAGCCACTACAAACGGCGATTGGGGCTGGCCCTGTTACCCGTGTCTGACACGCACGCTCTCCTTAAATGTGGCAGTGTGCCGTTGAAAAGTGTGTCAACACAACAGACGTACTATTTGAAAAGGCTTTTGAAGATTTTATTACGTGCCCGCTGATAAAGATTTTACCGTTATCAACATTGTAACCCCATTAATTAGGTCATAGTAAAATATTTGTTTCTGTTTTTTATTGTTTCATTTCTGTGACGTAAAACAGTTTTTATTTTTCGGTCGACTCGATCGAAACGTCGAGTAGGTATAAAGAGTTTATAGAACGTCTTTACTAAGCAGTTTTGCGTTAAGCACCTTTCAAATGTGTTCAATTATGTGAAATTAAGTGAAACAGCTGTTAGAAATAAAGTACCTATTAGATATAGATAATGTAAGTGAATTGTTTGCTTGTTATAATACGAGTAATATGTAGTAACGAAACATGCACACTTTTTATACTGTCAGATCCGCATACCATGTTTAATGTATCGGTTATCATAAACATCTGCTAGGCTCTCGTGTCACGCCATTCTACATGGACGTCACAGAACACGGAACTGTGCGGTGGCGACTAAATGTTAAAAGAATACTACCACCCCTATTCTCTGGGTGTAGTAAAAGGCTACTAACGGACTGAGCACATGTGCAGTTGTTTATTTGGTGTGCTGTGGACTGTGACAGTGCACTGCGTTTGTATAATTAATAACGTTAAAGATGTCTTTAGTGTATGAACGAGGTAAAATACTGTAATTTGGTCACCCATCAATTTGGAGCAAACAATTGACGACGTTACTTAGTTTGCACTATCGCAACCTTACTACTTAATGCGTTAGGCTGCGTCCACTAGGTCCACTAATTTTATAAAAACACACTAAAAAATTGTCACCTTTAGTGACACTTCCCGTAAAATTGTATTAAAAAACTGTAAAACTGTATAAAAGTTAATGATATGATTGATAAAATTATTCAAAAATTACTGAATTTGAACGTTGTGAGTCTGGTTGGTCTCTTGTTGTGATAAGCCACCTAGAAATCAATGTTAACAAATATACTCCTATGTGATTTATTAATGTGGAAAGTGATGATAAGGCACACTACCGCTTAATAAAAAGCCCTGGCGCGATTAATTCGTAAGAAGGTATCATTATACAAGAATAAAATATACTTGTGTGATAGCTGTTTACATTTTTTTCCATGTAAAACAAAAGCTTCATACTCATGATTGCTTTTGTTTGCTAAAGACTGAATATATTAATATTGACATTATTGCTACTGCTTGTAAATCATGACATATCGTTTCCCCTCGCAAAAAGACGAGTACCATAAATAGAGACGTTTCTGCAGGATAACAAACGAGTCATGATAAAACTGATCGATGAATCATTCTGTGGCTAAAAATGTCAACCGTTGTAAACTTCAATTAAGTACTTAAAAAAAGTTTGAAAGAAGAACAACAATTTGTGAATTGTTGTCACCGTCACAAAAATAAACAAGAGGTCGCACTTACATAGAGCACACCTTTAAAAATACACTTTAACTTAACAGAACCTTTGTGAGGTCTCTCATCGAAAAGTTTTCGACAAATTACTAAGTTCGTCTGATTTCGAAACGGCTTACGAACACGAAGCCGGCACTCCGGATGGAATTTCAATATTTCCTCGCATTTAAGATACCCGCAAGTTTCGGCTCAGCTCTAAAGTAATGGACACGGTTTGTTTAAGCTTTGAATAACAAATTAACACCTTTGGAGAAGGTTTTTATGTGAAAAAGAAAGGTTATTAGATATTAAAGCCCTTCATGCTAAGGTAAAAAAAATGGAGAAAAAGTGTTGAATCGGTGTGTTGGCTTAGTCTGTTAAAATTGGTGGTAAATCATAAAATAGTTTTTATTCATTATGAGCTTTTGAGTAATTAACTCCATCGGCTAACGGACTAGAGACTATACGTAGGTACATCCAACATTTGCGTGGTCTCTGGTTAACCCTTTAGGGCTAATCTAGTGGTGAACGTATTTATGTAACTCCATCGGTTTTTTATTGTACTATGATATGAATCACATCTGTTATACTTGTATTAATGCAATCTAAGAATGTTAACAATTACGTTTATATGTTATACGGCAACAATTTAACACATGTTATTACAAAGAAATCTGATTTCCATCGCTTCGTCATAAATATTATTATTACAAATGGTTTCTCGTTAAGATTTAATGCAAAAACGAGACGTATCGCTTAGATAACAACGCATGTCGTTGTAGTCCGGATGTGTTGTTGTCAGTACGCGTGCGCTTTAATAGCTGCAATTAGAAAATAATGATGTCAGCGGGTGTTTAAATCGTATCAATAATTGTTTTATTACTTAATTGCGCGTGATATAGTTTTTATGTATCTTTATTATTGATTTTTTTTTCACAATGCTATAAGTATTGGAAGATATACCTATTATAAAATGTTTACTAGAAAAAAACAACTAACTTAGAGCAGTGGACCGGCAATCCAAAGGTCATGGGTTCGAATCCCATTCGAGCTTTCCTGAGACGGTTGTTTTTTTGCTAGTAAACATTTTATCCTAGTTTTTTGGTTTTGTTCAACGTCTAAGGTTTTTCTGTCGTCAAGAAAACATATTCAATCATATTACTGTTAGATTTTTCCATCGCATACCTTGTATAGCCTAAGACGTATAGTATAGCCTTCATCATATTCACTATCGTGAGCCTATAAATTTCCCACTGTTGGACAAAAGCCTTGGACAACAACACTTAAGGAGATTGGGCCTATAACCCACCACGCTGGGTCGCTGGCCTATGGCAAGTCCATTGGATAGGTTTGGTGGGTTATAAAAGATACCAAATCTTGGATTATTTAGAGGCCTATTACATTTCGACTGTGATTTTTGCGTAAAATGCCCATTTTCGCATTTGGTAGTAATTTTGCAGTTGTATTTATCGTTTTTATCGGAATAGGATAATAAATTGCATGCTTGTATTAGAAATCTCCACTCTGCGAGAATAAGCTGAGTTCGGATGGCTGCCGGCCGGCGCATCGCATTTTGTAATAATATTGCAGTTGTATTTATCGAAATAGATAATAAGTTCATTATACAATCTTTATTCTTAATGAAGTAACAAATAATCTGGTATAAATTTTGCTCAATAATATTATCGTAGATAGGAAGGAACAATTCACAGTTAACTTAAAGCGATTTTCGAAGTTTTTTTTTCTTTATAAAATCAATGTTATCTATAAATTCCGAGGCCGCTACGAAATACACGACTATATAAGAGATAACATTTTTTTTTATTTCATTTGTTTAGGACAGTAGTTCAATCTCTAGGAGCTCAAAAAAGTGCCTTCGCGCATTTTAAGAAAATCTTTCTGTGCAATTTTGAGTTTAATTAAAAAGTTAAGCAAAATTTACAAAAAGCGAGGCCGCTACGAGCTATGCCAATAGCTATTCTACACTACTCAATAAGTCGAAATTGTAAATGTATTTTTGTTTCTGAGATTAAGAACGCGAAAATTGGCCATTTTACGCAAAAATGACAGTCTAGATGTAATAGGGCTCTAATCATTTTGCGTGGAACTCCGTAAAATAAGAATGAATACTCAAACATATTTTGCTAACGGTTCAACAAATGTACTCATATATCACAGCCCATAAACCAACCTGTTTCTAAAGCAGTGTAGCAACCGTTTCCGCTGCACACTCCATTTGTAAATACCATAAATAAATACACATACCCACCGCCATTGTCTCAACGTCTCGATTAAGATAGAAAATCATACCGTGCAACTGTAGCGACCTTGTGACGTCACATCCGGCGCACGCGTGCAAGACAGTCATTAAATGTTAGCCCTTTGCGCCCACTGCGGGTTTTAGCAGCGATGCAAACGCGATTCAGATGCGATGCAAGGAACCGCGATTCAGTCGCGATGCAGTAGCAATGAAGCTACTTATCTTAGTGGGGCCTGCCGAGGTCTCCATGAAATTAGTATCTCGGTATTTTACTTTATCATTCAAAGTTTCATTAAAATTGGCTCATTCGTTATTAAATATTCAAATACTTGGAAGTTTGTTTAAGAAACCGAAATGCGTAAACCATCAAAAAGAGCGTTTGCATTGCTTTAAGTACAAAGTACCGCAGTGTGTAATAAGCCTTACACAGGTACGTAGTCGATCTATAGAAACGTTGTTGTCGGTCTGTAGAACTGGCAGAACGTATGTTTGCAATGATCTTAGCGACCAGTTTGGGTCAATTACTGTGCGTTTTGTGAACGAACTTTTCAAATCTAGTTTGTATCATCATTCATCATACTTTTGTTTTTAAATAAATCTTGGTGCTGTTAGTACATTCAACCAGTGCCGAGTAAGAGAGATAATAAATATTTTCTTTGCATGAAGTAGATGTTATTGAGTGACAACGTGAATGTTTAATTGTGAATGATATTCCCTCCAAAACACCTAGATTTTAAGTAAAAATATAGGACTGTACTGAGATCTCACACGGACTTCTTGAGAGAATCAGAAAAATGATGTTGCACCTCGTTCACGTTCACGTAAACTTAACGGTTAACAATTCACGATTATTTCACAATGATAAACATTTAAATTCTAGAAAATTAAGTAAAACTGCTGACATGACGATTCTTACGTTGTTTTTCCCCGACTGCGCCAGAAGGAGGGTTGAGTTAAATAACTCTACGTCGTCGTCGATACCTCCAACTGGTATTTTGGTTTCAACACGTCTCCCTTCGCCGGGTTCTTCGATGCGGCTTACCTCACTGTGTGACTGTGATAGCTGGTGCGGAACAGCGAAATATACTAGGTATATACTTACCTGGCCAGTTGTGCCATCGTGCTGTGTGGTGTCATTATTAAAGAATACTTACAACCTTAGATTAAAACAAAAAGGGAAGATACGGCATTAGCGTCTCGTGAGTGAGCCGCCAAAATTAGGCCTAAAGGCACAATTTCACTTCAGTCACAATCTGCCGAGCGAACAGGCTACATCGCTCTATTGCAGATATTCTACTGTGTGAAAAAGAGAAAGACGCTACTCCGCAGTGGCGTCGGAATCGGTCGTACGTACTCGCCTGTTGCGAAGCGACCGAGACGTCAACGCGCTACTCGCTGACTCCCTCGCGCTGACGTTGAAACTTACCGCTTTGTCTCGCTCGCTCGATTTACACTTTATAGGTGTGCGTGTGTGAGTGTTTGCTTAAGTAGTTGAGTAGGACTATATTTTGAATGACTACAAGTAGGAGCATGCCGTATCTTCCCTTTTTATTTTAATCTAAGCTTACAACACTTCGATTGACTTTTCCACTACTTTACACTTTTGTTATATTATTTGTATCTTCGATCTTATTCGGCTCATGGCGAAAATAGGACAAAGATCGCTGCAGGGCGTGGGACTGTATTTCCTGTCGTATCCACCTTCCGTGGCACCACCAATAGAATCCATACAAGATTATGAGACCACCAATAAATAAGAAGATGCAAATTGCCCCCCAAAAGGTAGTTGCCGTTGCTGGCGTGTGCCTTTATTTCTTGGAGAACTGATGCATGGTTCTCTCCACCAGCGCCAGCGTTCTGCGCAATGATGACGCCTTGATCCTTAGACGATTTTCCGCCCGTTTTCAATTTTTTCAAATAACGTTGGGTGTTCACTGACGTCAATTATGTAGATCACGGTTATTAGGAATGCCATCGTGATTTTATTTTACCAGAGACCGCTTCTTGTTTAATGTTCGTGCACCTTATTTAGAAACGCGGTTCAAGTAACGCTGTCTTGTCACGGTCGCCATATGCGGATGGCATTGGGAGTTAGAAATTATACGAGTAAATTATGAGTAAAAACTATCTTTATTATTATAAGATCCACGTTTATATAATTGTGGTACACAGATAGAAGAATACATGCAATATAGTCTACTAGCGGCCGCTCGCGGTTTCACCCGCGTGGTTCCCGTTTCAGTGGGAATATCGGGATAAAAAGTATCCTATGTGTTAATCCAGGGTGTCAGCTAACTCCATAGCAAATTTTATTAAAATTGCTCCAGCCGTTTAGACGTGAAGAAGTAACAAACATACACACTCACAAACTTTCGCCTTTATAATATTAGTGTGATTCATACTGTACCCTACCAACCAACCTCTTCTCTATAGGGTGTCGTAAAAGGTGATTAACTGAAGACTGCAATACATTCCAACAGCATACTTTGCCAGCAACCGGCAACGCGTGTGCGATTCCTCTGGTTTAGCGTGTGTCCACAGGCGGTTTTGATTGCTTTCCATCAGGTGAACCGCCTGCTCGTTTGCCTCCTTTTATTATAAAAAAACCAAAGCCGCTATTCTTTCCTGTTGTCACGCTGAGCACATGTGTGCAGTTGTCTATTCGTGTGCCGTGGTGAGTGTTTGTGCACTGATTTAGCGGTCCTCATTGCCTAGTCTCTAAGGATAAAAGTTGTAAGTATTTAATATGTAAGTATTATGTATGTTGTGTCATCGCCACAACAGCGGGCTGCGAATATCGAGTGACGAGTCACTGTGACCGATTAAATGTCACATCATTTATACGCGTGTGAAACTTTTTAAATGGTATGCGGCTTTTGTTTTGTTCTGTAGTTTGAATGTTACGTGTCCTTTTGAAATTGGAACATAACAATTTTTTCGTCTAACTGTAAATTCTTAACAAAGAAGTCGCTCTCCATTACCGTTACATAATTTTTAATGTAAAACCTTTTTATGGTGTTAGCAGAGCATTGTAATTGCAAAAAATTAAGAAATTTTTTCTCAAACAAGTTTCAGTTTAAATATTTATCTTTAGTCAGTATCTTTTTTTCTGTCTGTCAGTATAAACCCTGATAATAGTAGGTTATACAGTATAATGATTGGCATTATAATGCGAACTTTTACTAGCAAGTGACTATTTCTCATAAACAAACAATTTTTTTATATTTGTAGCGGTTTTTTTGGGGCATAGTTTACACAGACATAAATAAAATGACGACTTAAAATTAGAAATAAACGTTTTATAGACTTTGAAATGTAATTACACTTACTTCTATGAATTTGTACAATCATTGGCACTTGAGCATAGTGATGTAGATGTTTTCCCAGCAGTGGTACCTACACAATATAGGCTACAAAAAGAAAATGTTCTTTATAGCCCAATAAACGCTACTGTTAATGTAGGAAACCCAACACTGGGACGCTTGTAGACTGGCGATGTAACAATTGAGCAACTCGGCAAACGCAAACACTGCCATTAGTAATTGAGTAAGCAATCGATTTAATTGCAAGTGAACTAGTTGATTCACCCGACACGCCTCGCTGCACCGCACGTGTTGCGGCTCAAGACTTTGCCCGTTTAATATTCATAGGACGTATAAAAAACTCTGTTACTTAAACGTAGGAAAAAAACTGGTTAATTGTAACTTTGTACACAGTAGCCTAGTGGGGAGATGGGCCAGTTTAACCGTTTTTTTATTCGTTGTCCGGCAACAAAGTTACAAAAATAACAGGTCCATAGAATGTCTTCTGAACATAATTATACAATGTGATAGGGGTGGTACTTCTAACCTGTTAAGGCTAAGTACTACATCTAAATTTATCGACAATAAAAATAATATGGACTTAAAAAAATACATTTTAAATCACAAAATAATTAAGTAATGTATTTTTTTCTCACCAAAATAATCTGAAACATACGAAACAAAGTAAATTATTAGTTAGCCAGTGTCATTAGCTACCGTTTGCCATTTTTTTCATGTTTTTCCGACGTATGAAACCTTTGATATCGCATAAAGTAAAAATGGTCATAAATTATAGGGGGAGGGGGTAGGACCCCCATATTATTTTTTTTGTCGATGAATTTAGATGTAGTACTTAGCCTTAACGGGTTAGAAGTACCACCTCTATCACATTGTATATGTAATATAAATAAGCTCACGACTATAACCAGATATTCAGAGACAAGGCAATTGAGAACCGCAAAAGCAGTCCATACCATAGAATACATAGTTAGTTCACATTCCAAAAAAAATCTTAGTTTGTCCCATATCACTAATGAAGTTGTGCTTCGTCCCAAATTACAAGAAGATGGTTAAAAGTAAAGTAAAAAAAATTTGCTGACAATAAGATTAAAGCAAGTTTGACATATAAAAAAATATGGGCCGTAAAATTAATATAAAACAAGGCGAGAATAAAATAATTAAAATAATATTTTGGGACGAAGGAAGCATATTGTTTGGGACCAACCAGGATTTTTTATGTGGGACGAATCTCAGTGGGACGAACGAACCATAAATCTCCACGGTTCACCAACTAACAACTGCACATGTGCTCGGCTTGATAGGTGGTGAGCCCATCGCCGCTCTATGCTGTTGGAATTAATTAATTAAAAGGAGAACCGGCACTTTCCATAGAAAAAATGCTTATTTTGTATACAATTGAATTTGGTCATAAAGTAAAGCTACTATTATTACTACCTAAACCAAGTATTGTCATAATTTTATCGAATCGCGGATAAGAGTTATTAAGTTATTAATATTTTTTTAATATGAAAACACTGAGTCTTCAAAAGGGAGACATGTTACTTTAAAAATGTCTAACATGGCTGCATAAACCATAATTCTTTTGCTTTTAAAAAAGTGAAATGTCAACAATGTCGTCAAGTCATGTTTGATTTGACAGCTAGCGGATGTACAACTGTCATTTGTTAACAGATGTTGCCAGATAGATAATGAATAACAGATTAAAAATTATACAACTTAAGCATAAAACGCCTGGTCTCCTTTATGGTTATTTTCTCCTTGACGCAAAACGTAGCATAAATAGAACTCCTTGGATTTATTTGACATTTCTGTGAACTGCCATCTTGTAAATGTTGTTACGTCCTTACTCCCAGCGTCATTAAAATACATAATCAGAATAGTTTCTCACTATATGAACTTACATTGAGGCTAAATTAATGAACTCGGAACAATCACATACTTATTATAATAATGCGAAGCCGTCTGTTTGCGAGACGGAACGAAAGCGAAAACGACACAAAAATGTAGGTAAATGTGGCACCTATTGAGGTATTACAACTAGAGCAGCTATTATTTATTTTTTACTAGCGGCCCGCCCGCCCGCATCTTTCTTTGAATTTTATTTCTCACAAACCTAGTCACCACAAACCACAACAAAAAAAGAATTACCCAAATAGGTGCAGCCGTTCTGAAGTGATGCGTGTAGAAACATTTGCGCAATTGATTTTTATTAATATAGATTTATTAGATATAAACAAATCAATCGTGTATAAAATATGATTACCTACATTACGTTCTAAAAATAGTTATAGTTTCACTAAATATAAGCTAACGCAGCAATAGAATGTAGATTTACTTAAATATACTTCTATATAGTTTACGTTATTACTTTACATACTTACATACATATTATTACTACTATTATCCCCCAAGGGTTAGTCAGAGACTAGGCAACGAGGACCGCAAAAGCAGTCCTCTGCCATAGCCCACTTTTCACCAAATAGCGACTGCACAAGTGCTCAGATGGACAGGTAGTGAGCCCATCGCCGCTCTGTTGTTAAATATATGTGCAGTCTTTAGTCCGTTAGTCGCTTTTACTATGCCCAAGGGAAGAGAGGGGTGGTAGTATTATTTTACCGCTACGCGACACCGTTTACATATACGTTTACTAAAATATACATTTTAAATTAGAAATAGAGCAATTAAATAATTTATTCACACAGTCCATCATTTTTACTATCTTTTCCATTGAAAAAAAATGTCTACCTCAGGTGGGAATCGAACCCGCGCCCTCCGCAATCCGGGCGGCTGCGTTGACCACTCCGCCACCGAGGTATTCGTTAGACTTGACGAAATTTTTTAACGCTTTTTTGACTTCATGTTTTCCCCTCATATTTTTGATATATTCCGAATATTTGATATATATTACGAATCTTTTCCATCCATAAAATGTGCTCAGCTAGATGAAAGCGGGTAACGCGTGGAGCTTATGGAACAAATATTTGTTTTCAGGCGTTTTGTTTCCAGCCCATGGGCCGCAACGCAACTCATTGCGAAAAAACTTGCTTGGCGGTGTTATCTCTAGTCTAGTAGTTATAACACCTCACTGGGTCTGGCTTTCGTTCCTTTCATAATGGCATTCAGAACAGTTCCCAGGAGTATGGAGGTGGAGACACACCGCCGACTTAAGGCTGAGCCTACATAATCTTAGTCCTGTGTTTTGAAGTGTTAAGTCTTTGACTATGAATATGTATGTGAATGAATAAATAAAATGTAGGTTACGTACAAGTTTTGCGCGAATTTATCGTAATATAGCAGATGAACTGATTTAAGGTGATTTGAATTACATTTTAAGTTTTATGATGTTTAGTGTTTTGTTCATAAAAATACGCGATGAAACCTAATTTCAAACGAAATAGCGTTCAATTACAGACTGGTTCATCACTAAATGTTAGTCAGTCAGTTTGTCAGCATAACAGGCAATTCAATACTCCATATTCTTCTTATCAAAATACACATCTTAACTTAAAACAATTTAATTAATTAGCTACATTTTTAACGAAAACTTTAGCTTCGGTAGCTTCAAACAAATTATGCATGAAGGACCGTTCAATAAATTCTCATTCACCTGATACATTTTACTAGTAATCTAAATTCAAACGAAATAAGTTGATTTTTTCTAAAAATAGTGATGCAACCTTCTTAAAAAACCGGTACCGTGTGTTCTTAGCGCAACAGCTCTTCGCACGTAGAATAGTGATGTTACTGAAAGTGAAATGTGCTAGAAAGTGCTAGTTATACTGTTACATAGTGATGTGCTAGCGGCTCGGCAAACATGGGACTCCACAAACGAGAAAGTGAGTATTTAGTTAGTAAGCGCTAGTTTAAACAGAAGAAAGACTAGACTTGACTTTACAATTCTAGTATCTACTACATTATACTATGTGTAGTAAGTACAACTTTGAACTCTAGGAGGAAAAATAAGAAATAGATGTATTAATTAATTAATTGTATTGATTCCTTGCCTTACTTCTAGTCTCCCACATCCTTACCGCTGGTAGAGAATGCTATGTGGTGTTAAATTCGCCTTTTGCTGTTTTTTTATGCATAGAAGATTAAATAAATAAATAAATAACTAGATTTTTAAACTTGTCAAAACAGTAAGAAATTTATGAAATAATTATGAAGTCGGCATCAAGGAACCAAACTCAAAGAAACTTGAAAATTCGGCATAAGGGTAATCGTTGTGATATTTCAGTAAAGTCGACAAACAGGGAAAGTCGGCACATGGGTCCTAACTCGTTTATTAATTTCTGCAGTCACTGATGTGTATAATCAAGGGATACCAATACCCTTTTAAAGTCGTGGTAATTATATATTAGTTCTGATTATATTAATTAATCTGTGATAGAACCGAGTATTAAGAAAAGTAACTGTTAATTATGGTATGATATAATTACAATAAATACTTTTATACTTGATTAATGGGTGACCTTTAGGTTTAAGGTTATTGTTTCACCGCCTCTGTGGTTAGGATATTTTTTTAGGATTATTAATAATACTTTTGAAATTATTTGAAAGGTTGTTATTATCTTTTATTGGCGGATGGCGTTTACTTAACGATTACGCTTTATCGCCTCTGTGGTCTAGTGGCTAAGATTCCGTCATTTTAGACCGGGAGGTCTCGGGTTTACATTCCACTTTACATCACCGGGAACATCTTTGTGTACTTGGTTTGGTTGGTAGTAGGGCTTGTTAAGTCCGCCTGGCTAACCACCACCATCTTATCTAAAGTCTGCCGCCATAATAACAATGTTTATAGCATTGTTGTGTTCCGACAGTTTAGAGATAAGATAGCCAGTTCCTCAGTGGCTGAGGATTCTCCTTAGAATCCTCCAAGCGTTTACTCGTAGACCCCATACACTATAGTAGATAAAATAAAAAAATACTAAAATTGTGCACATTGACTACTTAGTCCAGTTTCACTTTTTCTCAAAACAAACTTGACTACTTAGTCTAGTTTCACTTTTTCTTAAAACAGTTTTTAAATACGCTAACATAAAATCGCACGTGACTGTACTATTACTATGTGACCGGTAGGGCTATCGCCTTATTTTTAGGAAGAATAAAGTACTTTTTTCATTTTGTTAGAAAAAAAATAAAGTACATAGCATGTAAAAAGGAGTATTCATTTATTTTGCTCTTTGCGACATTAAACAAATATTTGTCATAAGTAAAAAAAAAAACATAAGCATCAAGCACTGACAAATTTCGACGGGTGAAAACCAGACCTCGGTAGCCAAGTGGTTAAGGCAGCCGCCCGGAATGCGGAAGGTGCGTGGTTCGATTCCCGCCTGAGGTTGTCGTCTTTTTTCAGTGTTTAAAATTTTACTTAAGTATATTTAAGCGTTAATAAAACGCTAAAATATATATAAACATTAAATATTTGTCTTTTACGTAAATAGTTTTACGTAAATAGCGTATTTTAGCGTACTTTATTGGTGTCGTAGATTATAAAGTACGCCTACATAAAAAAGAGGACAAATACTCTATTTTGGAGTATGGGTGGCAGGCAACCCTAGGACCGGTGACCACACTGTTGATGTAATCGAGTGCCGCAATGATTGGCATGACTGTCAAGTAATTGTTTAAACAATTTGTGTCTTGTGTTTATGTATGGTTGTGTCTCATATGGGAGAAAACTAGTTTTTGCCTGTGGTTTCGCTCGTGTAAAATATTAGTTTTAAATCATTAGATTAATATATCAAATGTACATCACTACATAACATTACAATTAATAATTAATAATAATATTATTTTATTTTATGAAACAGTACATACCTCTACCACAATAGGTATATTAGAACTACTGTACATACATTTTTTATCAGCTTTGTAATATGCAACTAAATAAATATGGACATGAATTAGTTAATAAACAGTACCAAATATACAGACAACATACAAAATCAAGAAAATTTATGTTAAATCATAAAATAAATAACAGAGCGTTCGTAATAAGGGCTTGTGGATGGCGATGGTTGTGTGAAATTGGGCGCATTGTGGCTCATGAATAAGGCCAATTTGACTGAAACGAAGTGTCTACTCAGGGTTACCAAACGAGCTAGAAAAAACAGGACACAGTAGGAACACCGGTAGAAGTGGTAGCAGTAGGGCAGCAAACAATCCATGTTTATAAAATAAAAAACTGGCTGACTGAATCATACTTCCTTAAGATGTAAATAAATAAGGAATAAGACCGATTTTTCGAAATCGCGCGGGATTATGGAATACGAAGTCGCGAATTTACTATTAGCAAACTAAAAATAATTTTCTGTTTATCACGTTTTTAACCTAACGTAAAAAAGAAAGATAATTAATTGAGCTTAGATTTAAGAAAATAATGGATGCTCCATAATCCGGTTTTTATTTCACCCGAAAAAACAAAGAAAAACTGAACTGTCCTGGTGAGTATGGGACACCATGGTCACCATGTCTACAGTTCGTAGCCCCACAAATTATCTGTACATAGTTACGGCTTGTCATGTATGTACTTACTACACATACACATTAATTAATTGTAGTGATAGGAAGATTATTATCATACCTCATACATTAGGCGTTTATTGCTTTTCTATTTATTTAGAAGTTTAAAATAATTTCGAAAGAGTCGATTTTACATAATATTTTAGTTTATTGCTAAGAGAGAGAAATCTTTATCTTTCCTTATATTTTATTGATATTTTGAATGAAAAAGTAAAGATGTCTAGTCATAGCGCATGCTTAGAAGGAAACACTAGGTACGTGGAAGTGGCATGCAAAATTCTCATACAAAACACAGAAAACCGACGTTTCGTAGTCCCCTGTTTCCTCCTTCAGAACTGAACCAATTTTTATTACTTTTACATATCAGTTAAAGAAAGAGATTTTCTATTTCGGTATGTTTGATTTTTTTTAACCCACCCACTTAATGTTTCTGAAGACGCCTTAAAACGGAGTGATTTAGCTAAATTTTGAAGGGTCCTGGTTGTTAAATAAATGACTTAATGCAAAAAAATTAAACATAAACGTAGAAAATCTCTTTCATTACCCGATGCTGAATTCTGACGGAGGAAGGGGACTACGAAACGTTGTTTTTCTGTGTTTTGTATGAGAATTTTGTATTCCACTTCACGTAGTGTTTCCTCGAACATTTAGTATACATAAAAAAAAGTAAAGTAGGTTTTAGTTTACTTTTTTTGTATTCTGTCCCACTGCTGGGCAAAGGCCTCCATCATTGAAATCAAGTCATCGCTACTATTGATTTACATAAGATGACTGCTAGAAACCGCAAGAAACTTCAAGGGCTGTTCAGGTCAAGTGTTTTATACATGACAAAAATGACAAAAAAGGAATTCGTATTTTTTCGTAGGTACTTATCGCCCAGCTGACGCGGACGGGTCAACAGACGGCCGTATGCTTTGAAATAAATTAGATACTCAAAGACTATATATCCAATTAAAATTCACAAAATGAATTATTTAAAATACACGAATTCCTTTTTTGTAATTTTTGTCATGTTTAAACCATTTGACCTGACCAGCCCTTGAAGTTTCTTGCGGTTTCTAGCAGTCACCTTATATAAATTTTTGGTGATTAAAATGAAATGTATTTAACATCGAGAAAACGAAATAAATAAACAAAATGAGCAGACAGACACCAGCAGATCCCTCCCTAAAAAAGGAAACTGCTATACAATACTACCGACTATAATCCCCGAAGGGTTAGAGACTATTCAATGAGGACCGCAAAAGCAATCCATTGCCATAGTCCACGTTTCACCAAATAAAGACTGCACATGTGCTCAGCGTGATAGGTGGTGAGCCCATCGCCGTTTTATGCTTTTGGATATTATGTGCAGTCTTTAGTCCGTTAGTCGCCTTTAAGTACACCCAAGGGAAGAGATGGGTTGGTAGTATTCAATTACGAGCACAGCTCTATCTGTCATCCATTGAATAACTGCCGTCCTACAAATAACAGTCCGTCGAACTAAAAAAACTGGACAAGTGCGAGTCGGACTCGCCCACTGAGGATTCCGTACAAATTTGTAAGTGCATATTACAAAAGCTTTTTTAATTCTTTGTCATAAATAGAAAACAATACATCATAAACATAATTAAAAATCTGTTTAAAAGCTTGTGCCAATGAAGCCCTTTCATACGATACCCCACATGACACCGTTAACTCAATTCAAAATTTGGACCGCCGGCCGTTCTGCGCATAAAGACCCTGTGTTTTAATGATTTAATTACAAATGTATAGTTTTTAGATTTTTCCCTATACTTGTAGTATATGGCAGTAATACTTGCCAAATTTTATAGTTCTAGGTCAACGGAAAATACCCTATAAATTTTGATTCCCTTGAGAGTGTCAAAATAAACGTTATAAGCGGCATAAACAGCCGTATCTTTTTTTTTAACGTAAACTAAGGAGTTTAATTTTGTCACAGCTTAAGAAACTGTAGACCTGAGTATGTCGTGTTAATTTCAACTCGATACTTCCACGCGTTTCCGAGATAAAGGGTCTTGACAGACAGACAGACGCGCGGACAACAAAGTGATCCTATAAGGGTTCCAGTTTTTCCTTTTGAGGTACGGAACCCTAAAAACATCAAGTACCTAGTCGCAAAGCATGCATTAACGGCGGCGCGGTCGCTCGTTAAGGCGATTTAAGTCATCGGACGTAATGACGACGCGAAAGTCCCGTTGATGGTTGTTGAGGCACATTTTGGACTGCATACGAAATTTTACTACTTTATTTACGAAAGTATGACTTTGAATTACAACGTTAACTGTCTTAGTGTTTTATTTTAACATCACAAACACAACGTTAACTGCTTTAGTGTTTTATTTTAACGGCCTAGTGCAGTGGCTAGACCACGGCTAGATAGACCGCCACTATTGATAAACGTAAGTAATTTAGTTCTTGTTTTTTTTGCCTCGGTGGCCGAGTAGTTAAACAGTCGGCTCGATATCCGGAAGTCCCAGGTTCAATTCCTAGGTCGGGCAAAGTGTGTTTTCGGATTGTTCAATGCGTAGCCCGGGTTTGTGATCATTTTAACCCGTATTTGGCAAGTGTGGTGATTAAGCTATAGGTACCAATCATGGAAACCTTTGCCCTGAAGTCCCAAGTAACATTTAATTCAGGCTTAGGCTGTAAAAATGCCTTAGGTGTTACAAGAGTCATAAAAAGGTTAATGCTTTGTTATCTAGTCATATTATGTACTTGAAAATGATTAATAAGTCTTAAAACTAATAGTTTATTATTACAACCTGGGAGCCGCTGACAAGACTGACTGTTAAAATTAAAATTATTTTGACTTGTGTTACAAGAGCATATAGCCCCAGGATCATAAAGTTGTCTTAGACTCTTGAGTAAGTTCTGGAAAGGCTATAATGTAAAGCGAAAGTGAGATCTAAAGGTTTAGTTTTTAACTTTGATACAACCGTATGGTCTTGGGATGTTGAAATCGCTATAAGTTATTTCTAAAACCTATCTTAAACCTTTAGGTTGTATTCGAGTTAGCTAGGCAAACAAATCAGGACTGAGTAGCAAAAACCCAAACCATAAGTAATTGTTTAGGAGCTGAAGGCATTAACTTTTAGCTTGCAGTTCTGAAAGGTAAATCTTAATACTTTCTAGTAATTTCCTAATGACATGCAGCCATATTTATTTCTTGAAATAAAAATAAAATAGAAACAAAAAGCCATAATATACTTAAAAAAGGCATAATTAGGTTATATGTGCCACATTATTTAAAATATGTATTGTTTATATAAGTAAAAGTTTTGCTTTAATGCGATTTACCACCAAATAATAATTTAATAATTTTTATTACAGTAAAATATCTTGAAATTTTTTAACTTACGATAGGCCCCTCTCATATACAGCACTATTATCCTAAACTGTCACGATAAAATGCAAGGCGCATTACGTTTTTCAGTTTTCCTGACTTCAGCAATCTACTTTATACATAGTGTATGAATATAACAATTTTATCTAGCCATTTTGAATCTTGGTAAAATGACAGCGAATAGCGCCATTATAAATAAGTATTGACGTTTGCTATTTCTGTGTAAAAAAATCTTTCATAGAAAAGTTTTAAAACTCCATAATTTTAAGTTATCAAAGATTACATCCAAATCTTAAAAACTTAACAGCTACATTTCATGGTTTGACGTTAAATTTGGGTTGTGTAGGTTATATTTGGGTTCTGTTTAATTAGCTCTAAAGGTTCTGGATTTAATCTATAAGTTTTGCCGTAGCTCTGAATTGGTTCTAAAACGTGGGCCCTTTTTGCACTCAAGAGGTTAATATAAGGTAAATATAACAATATTGAGCGTGTTAAGACTTATGAGCCCATACAAAGGTTTTGGAACCCATTCGAAACCTTTCTAAAACCTAAATGTTACTTGGGGTGGGAGGTGGGACATTAATACAGACTGTACTTTTTTTAACTATCATGTCACTTAACCGTTACGCGTAGCGGGAAAGAATACTACCACCCCCTCTCTTCCCTTGGGTGTCGTAAAAGGCGACTAACGGACTAAAGACTGCACATACATCCAACAGCATACAGCGGCGATGAGCTCACCACCCAATGATATTATATACTTATTTTTATTTTTTATTTATTTATTTATTTTAGGATAGCTAACAGCTTACAATGCAAAAGATAACTACAAAAATAATAACACTAAGCTATTAACAAGCTACCACATTTAAAATTCTTACTAAACTTATCATAAGACTCAACATTTAATCTTAAATAGTAATTTCGGCGGTAAGCGCCTTTTTTATGCAATTGATACTACCACAAAATATGTCTATATCAGCATTAGAATTATTTATGTACATACAAGCTCTTACGAGAAAACTGCTCTGTCTATAGTTGGTGTGAGTGGAGGGGATGCTAAATGGCTTAAATGAATTGTTACGGGGTGCTCGCGTAGGTATTTTAAAAGCGATTTTGCTCAACAGATCAGGACAATCTAGTGTACTTCTGATTATCTTAACTAAAAGTACAATGTCTGCAATATTTCGTCTTAGACAAAGTGGCAAAAGATGAAACTTAGCGCAGCGTTGTTCATAAGGCATTTTAGGAATTTTGAATTTATAATTTAAATAACGAGTAAATTTTTTCTGATTTTTTTCTATATTAACTATATATGAATCATAACGAGGGTTCCAAATAGAGCTAGCGTACTCCAGGTGGCTACGGACGTATGCACAGTAAAGAATTTTAATAGTTTTCATATGTTTGAATGACTTAGACAAACGCATAACAAACCCCAAGGCACGGGATGCCTTATTAATAGAATAAGTTATATGCTTGTCGAATAAAAGTTTAGTGTCCAGAATAACTCCCAAATCTTTGGCCTCGCGCTGAATTGATAACTTTTCATTTTTTATTATGTAGCTATAACAGAAAGGATGTTTTTTACGGGTAAAACTAATGGAAAAGCACTTGGAAACATTTAGATTGAGTTTGTTTCGGCGGCAATAAGCATCTAACCTTACCAAATCTTCCTGAAGCTTGGCTGCATCATCTGTATTGTTAACAACTTTAAAAACTTTCATGTCGTCAGCAAATAGAAGATAGTTTGAATAAGAAAAACATTGCCCTATGTCGTTGATAAAGATTATAAATAAAAGAGGACCCAGAAGGGATCCTTGTGGGACTCCAGAAGGGATATCCGACCAAGAAGACGTATATCCATTGAGGACTACGGCCTGCGACCGTTTTTCAATATATGAAGAAAACCATCTAAAAAGATCCCCCCTAATGCCCACCCTCATGAGTTTTAATAGTAGCATCCGATGATCAAGACGATCAAATGCTTTCGCGTAATCCGTATAAACAGCATCAACTTGGTTACCACGATCCATCTGGTCAGTCAGATAATCCGTGAAGACAGCCAGATTCGTTACAGTGGAGCGATTCTTCAAAAATCCGTGTTGATGACAGTCAAAACCTAATTTCAAACTACTGTAAACTTGATTGTAACTACTGTAAACTTGATTGTAAACAACAGATATGGTTTATGCGCGCGCGATGTGAAGACTCAAATACGTCCTAATTAGGACGTCTTGTATTTTATTTGTATATTGTTTTGGTACCTATTTAAAATGAGTATTTTATTTCGTTTCTTTCATTTTTAATTATTTTATTTCTCCAATTTTCAATAAATATGATTCACTTTTATAAGATGTTTTATTTCTAACCTATGTACTTACTTTTCAATCAAGTGTCCACCTACGACTATAAATGTTACTCTATGGGCAAGAAACATTTCTGCAATCATTAAATTATACTATCTCTTTCATTTGCGCACATTTCGTGTCTTTTGTTTTACATATTTTACATAACAGTGAAACTTGTCAATATGTGCAGTTTTGGATTGCTCGGAACAGATTTAAAACGCAAATTACTATGAACGTAACATATCTATAGTTTATAATATCATTGTCACCACCTGTCACGCTGAGCACATGTGCAGTCGCTATTTAGTAAAAAGTGGACTATGGTAGAGAACTCTTTTGCGGTCCTCATTGCCTAGTCTCTGCCTAACCCTTCGGGGATAATAGTCGTGATTACGTATCATGTCACTTAAATTAGAATAATAAATTAACGGGAAACAGTGGACATGTTGAAAACACTCAGCCATTGCATTGTATACGGCTTCACCAAAAAGCTTTTAAACAAAACATTGAAAGTCACATAAACAAAAGTTTTCTTTGAGGTGCTTTTAAAAGGCATAAATATTCCAAATGTTACAAACACGCAAAGAAGCATCCAAAGCCTAAGAGCACTGCGTTAATCCAGCTGTTTAGATTCTAGCCAGACGTCTGAAGGTCGCCGGAAAATCAATAGAACACACTCTTTAGTCGACGCCGCGGGTCTGGCTGGCTACAAAACATCTCAACATTTATTCCTTTTTTATTTTTTTTAATTCTATAACGGGTAAGCGTTTGGCCTTAATTTCACCTGATGGTAAGTGAAGATATTGCCGAATATGGAAGCGCGCTTCAACCGGAATCCTTAACCACTGAGGAGCTGGCTATCTTGTCTCTAAACTGCCGGAACATAATGCTATATAAACATCGTCGCAGTATTTCACTATTTGGACATTGCGACATAACATACAACCAAGCATCGTCTAATACGAGAAGTACTTGTATTGGCAAAAGAGCTAAAACACTGCATCTTTTTATGTGCTTTTTCACTAATTTAGAATTTGTTTTATTTATAACATAAATGATCGGATTTTCGCCATAAACTTTGGGTAAAATGAAAATAACACCCTTGAATAATTGCATTAGGGAAAAAAATCAAGTTGTTGTTTTTTACTATTGTATATTTTCTTAAAATGAATGCAAAGAAATCATAAGAAGTTTTTTATCTGACTGTACAAAGCAGATATTTTTATTGGTGTTCGAATCGTCAGTGAAAAAAATAATAAAATTAAAAGTGTAAATTCGGACATTGTGTCCGAATATAATGTGTCCGAAACGTCAGCGAGCCGTCGCTGTCGCTAAGCCGACAGACTTAGATAAGATGGTGGTAGCTAGCCAGGCGGACTTAACAACCCTTCCGAACTTTTACATGCATAGAATCACGGCTATTATCCCCGAAAGGTTACTCAGAGACTAGGCAATGAGGACCGCAAAAGCAGTCCTCTACCATAGTCCACTTTTTACCATTTGGTGAAGGGCTCACCACCTGTCACGCTGAGCACATGTGCAGTCGCTATTTAGTGGAAAGTGGACTATGGCAAAGGAATGTTAGAGGCGCAAAGGCCTCCAACATTAATAGCAGTGGGACCTGACCTACAGTGAGACAGTAAACACAGGCTGTACGAGCAGTATCTGTTATAAAAAAGTAACAGATATTTTTAAATAATTTAGAACACTTTCCTTTTTGTATAGATCTGTTGGAGTTGTATTTGTTGAATATAAACATGCACATATTACAGCAACATAATATTAGAACATTATTATTAAGGGGATTATAACCAGGTGTTTCATTGTCTTTGTGTGATAATTATTCTTATGTTAATGACCAAAACGGTTTTAAAAGTTATAGCGCAAAATAATGTTTTTTAGAATAACTTTTCCCTTTTCACAATGAAGAGGAGGGCTAAACAACGCCATCAGAAAGATGAGTAAGAGAGCGTAACGCATAAAATATGTAAAAGCAGGTCTCTATTTATTTATGTGTTTAATAACTTTTTAACACAGTAATTGTATTGTGATACACAGTTATTAAGCCGTGTGGTATTAGCGGCGAACTTTAAGAATACTACCACTCTTCCCTTGGGTATCGTAAAAGGCGACTAGCGGATTAAAGACTGCACTTACATCCAACAGCATAGAAGGGCGATGGGCTCACCACCTGTCACACTGAGCACATGTGCAGTCATATTTGGTGAAAAGTGGACTATGGCAAAGGACTGCTTTTGCGGTCCTCATTGCCTAGTCTTTGACTATCCCTTCGGGGATAATAGTCATGATAATATGTGCTCTCATCTCTTGGGAGTCGTATAAGACGACTAGCGGACTAAAGACTACACTTACATCCGACAGCATAGAACAGCGATGGGCTCACCACCTCTCTCGCTGAGCATAATAATATGTACAGTTAATTTGGTGAAAAGTGGACTATGGTAGGGGACTGCTTTTGCTGCCCTATCTGCCTAGTATCTGACTAACCCTTTGGGGATAATAGTCGTGATTCTATTGTATGTATGTATATTAACATGGTAATTAAATACCAATTAGTTAGTACACGTGTACGTTCGTGCTAAATGTCATGAGCTGTAACATTTAATTGACATTTCTTCAATTCTGTTCAATTCCCATTAGCATGCAACTCTAATTGTATACCTAGTTTGAATCGTACACTTGCATAAGAGTACATCCATGGGATAACCGGTGGAAAAAAATGAATTCCGAAAAGGTAGTGGTAGAATTACAATAACAGTTTAAAAAGTTAAATTACCTTTTCAAAAAAATCGCCGGATAATACTTTTAAATAGTTTGATTTCTATAGCGCATTTGTAGTCTAGTTACCTGACTAGACACTAAACCTACGAAAATAAAAATTAACCTTGTCAAGATTTAATCACATTGGTGTCTATAAATGTGGACTGCAACGCCCATTTGACATGCTGACCTTCGAATCTCTGTAATTATAGTTTAATTATATATTACATTACGTAAAAATAACCACAACAAGCAATTTGTTGGTAACTCTCGTAAAATTCAATGTTGAAGTCGTATATAATAATTTTAATTGCATGGCGGACGATATAATGGAGATTTAGCACTGTTTGTTTTTACTTTAATTATGCATACAAAAAGATTTATTCGTTTACTTAGCTTTTATGGTAGATAATAATTTGTTACTCAAATGTTTAAGTATATCAAATAGGTTAAACAGCTGTATTTATTATGTTTTAAACTCTACTTTGCTTCAGTTAGTTTATAAATTTTACTTATCCCTATTCGGAACTTCTGAAGGAACGTAAAGGCAGCAGTGGACGTGTATAGGCCGATAATGATGATACTGTTTACGTCAAAGATATAGCAGATAGTCCATAGTCCCATGGTCTAAAAACAAAATTAGATCGCTGAGTCACGATTGTAGACTGACATAGCGGTATCGAGGTACTAATGTGTTGTTCTGGACAATTGTAGTAAGGTATTAGTTCTGTCCTGGGAAACGGCCAATCCCGTGCGTCTACCCTCTTTTGATGTCAAACCTTTTTGGTGCTTCATCATAGTTATTTTCAAAGGGTTTACTATTTTTTAACAAATGCAATAAGTACAATAATACGTGGCAAATTATTCCTTTTTTACATAAACGTTTACTGCCAAAAACAATAATGAATAATTCTGTAGTTTTGTTAAATCAAATTATCTCAAATTTCTCTCTCCTTATAGATTGATTAGGTATTAATTTTAGCCTTGTTAAATTATTATAACTTAATTTAGACCTTCGCAGTAGTTCTCAGCTGATAGTAAGTGAAAATGCCGGTAGTGCACTTAACCCTAATTATTAATAATATTGATTACATTTATTAGGCACTTAGGTGCAATTATACAATGGTATATAATAAAAAACCCGCAAACCAGCTTCCCCATTATTCAATAATGTGTACTAAATTAAAACTGGTTTGGAACAGATGCAGTATTTTTTTGTATAAACAGATCACGTACTTTAGTCTGCATTTTGGAATATCAGAGTCTAAGTTTGACTGCAATATTCTAACTACAAGTTATCTTAATATTATCATCAGCCTATAGACGTCCCACTGCTGGGCACAGGCCTCCCCACGTGGACAATAGCACATGGATAGATTGGGCTATAACCCACCACGCTGGCCCAATGCGGGTCGGTTGGTAAAAGACTCTTATCTTTCGCCAACTAAACGCAACAATGCTGAAACGAAACCAAAATAGAAAAAAGAAATAGTCCAAAAGTAAACATCATCCAACTTGACCGACCTCCGCATCCGATAACTATCAATTATTTTGTTCCCGCGTAATGCCGACCGCCATTTTGTACCGGAAGTGGGCACGGCGGCCATTACCGTTAGGTTTTGTGTGCAACACGCGTGTGGACGCACCTTTATGGCGCGAGGCAGGGGCGGCAAAGGGTTTCATAGGCTGAAGCGATTTAATCATTTTAACTTTTGTTACTGCGTGCGGGGTACTGCAGAGAAAACGCAACGAATAGAGATGGCTGGATAGATTTAATAGAATAAATTAAAATTACAAAAATCCGTTGTTAAATTTATGCTAACTTAATTCCCGCCAGTTCGTAGTTCGCCATTTTAATTCTGTATCAGTCAACCAGGATATATTTCTAGTTAGTGCAGCTATTTTCATATTCAATATCAATCCGTATCATTCAATCAAACCTCCTCACGCGAAGTCTGAGAAATTCGTGCAAATGAATGGAAAAGTCACACATGGCCAGCATCAGCAAGTGCTTTTAAAGAATGTTTATCTATTCCGTGACGTTTACCATACAGGGTGGCAAAAAGTTGGCACAAAAAATTTTTTTTTTGATTCTTGACTTCTAGGTGTGATGAAATAAATACTCCATGTATGTTCCGCGATTTTTTTGTAGTTTTCGGGCTATGATTTTTTTTATTTTGAGAATTTTCGACTTGAACGATTTAAAGTTTTTTTTAATTTCCGAAAAAAAAATTAAAGTCAAATCGAAAATTCTCAAAATAAAAAATCATAGCATTTTTGTAGAATAACTTGTTGCGTGTAGTACAGCGGAGCGGCTCACTAAAATATTTCTACTACTGACCTACCTCTTCTTTGGGTGTCGTACAAGGCGACTAACGGCCTAAAGATTGCACTACACCAAACAAAAAACAGCGACAATGGGCTCACTAGCTGTTAGGCTGATTTCACAGTCACGCGTTTGACCAGCGCCGACCACACACGCGCGGTTACAATTACACTAGATTGTAGTTGCGTTTCATAGTTATCACGCAGTTCAAACGCGCAACTACTATGTAGTGTATCGCGCGCGTGTGGCCGGCGCTGATCAAACGCGTGACTGTGAAATCAGCCTTACGCTGTGGTGCAGTTGTTTTGGTGAAACGTGGACTATGGCAGAGGTTTAATTTTTCGGTACTCATTGTCTAGTCTCTGGCTAACCCTTAGGGGATAGCCGTGAGTGTATGTATGTATGTATGAGAAGAGATGGGTTGGTACTTTTGGTAGTATTCTTTTAAGGGGGCTTAGGCGGTGAAAACGGAAAAATTGGCTATTTTCTATTTATTAGCTGTTATTCAAAATATTTTAGATTGCACTGAAATTTTCAATATGTTGGTATTACAGAACGTTTGTGTGAGGAGGTGACTGTTTCCAAAACACAATTGGAAAAAAAAAAATTATCGCAAAAATACCTGAAGTTACCTCTTTTCATATAAATGCACATTACGACTGTGTTTAACAATAATAATTCCTATAAAATCCATAAACACATAGGTATGATTTTGAAGGTATTTTTAAGATTTTTTGACTGTTTTGGATTTTCATAAAACAAAACATTTTCATTACTTTTTGATAAAAATGTGAATGGCGCTTACGAATTACCGCGGACCCTTTTATGCACCGTGCAATACCCGCGAGGGTAACCCTCCTTAATGACCCGCCACCTCACAGCTTATCACTTGCACCAAAATCACACTGGTTGTAATAGGGCTGTAACGCGAGCGATATTGTTATGTGCGTTATAACAGTTTGCGGCGGTGCGGCCCTCAATGGCTATTGGAACTGCTCCCGTGCCCGATAAATACTATGTAACAGCTATATGAGCGTGCGGTATCGGGTTATTGACAAAACATGATGCTCCAGTGATACATAATAATAATAACTTTAAATAATTATAACTCGTATATTAATTGTGTTGCGTAGCAGTGAAAGAATACTGCCAGCCCCTCTCTTCCTTGCATGTCGTAAAAAGCGACTAACAGACTAAAGGCTGCACATACATCCAACAGCATAGTGCGGCGATGGGATCACCACCTGTCACGCTGAGCACATGTGCAGTCGCTATTTGGTGAAAAGTGGACTATGGTAGAGGACTGTTTTTGCTGTAGTCGTTGCCAGTGTCTGACTAACCCTTCGGGGATAATAGTCGAGATTATATATATGTATAATGTAATAATAACTTTCTACGCTCACATCCAATTATTTCGTTCTCGTTTCGTTCGCTCATATTCGACCACAGAAATCTTCAAAAGGGCGATTGCTTTAAGATCGCTTTTTTGAACTCCTCTGTGCTTCGGAAGGCAGGTAATAAAGACGTTGGCCCTTGTTGTATATGATGTCAGTCGTTAAACCCACCAACCCGTAATGGACCATTCTGGTGGGTATTAGTGGGTAATAGCCTAGTCTCCCCATTTGCTGTTGTACATGTGGGAAGTTTATAAATGATGATAATGACAGATTTAAACTTCCCTGTTCCATAATTGACATTCTCCACCTAACGTAAAACATGTTGTTCAATTTTAAAATATGTTTTGGGGATTTAAACTCCCGTTTAATTATTGCGTATTATGTTATGCTGACTGTTCGTCGAACCCTTTTACTAAGTCCGTTGATGGGATAGAAAAATAATGAAAATAGAAAAAATAAAAGGCTTGAATAGCCCGCTCGTCAAAGTAAATTACCACCATCTAAGTAAGGCTGTCGTATTACCAATATGATGTAGTAGGTAATATTTTTGATTTTGGTGTTTCTGCTTAAAGATATAATAATATAGCCACAGTTTCTCAATACTTGAAGACTATTGTTTTCATCTTAAAGTCCTTACCAGCCGGTGAGACGAAGGTTTCCCTGTTGCGCAATATAATAAAAACGACATAGGGCAACAGCAGGCTACAGGCTTTATTTCTATCAATTATTAAAAATGTTATCTTAAACATTTCGACTTCCTCGTCTTGGAATAGAGTCTACATTCGCTTGTAACGCTTCGTTCTTTAACTTACGCCCAAACGTCGTATCTGACCTGACCTTCAACGTGACAGGCGACCTCATGGCACAGCGATAAGATTGATTTCGGCCTGAAGGCTCCCGTGGAACGCACGAAGCCTCGCAAGTGCGGAGGCTTTGACCGCGTGACGTATCGGTGATTCACTGCCTCAATTAGTTGTTACAGCGCCGCTGAAATGTAGGCCTTTGTCGTGGAAAGTCTTTGAGCTACCTATGTGCCGGGTGTCCCGAATATACACGATGACTTTTTATCGGTGATTAGGACCTACTGATTTCGACTAAGTAAAAAATGGCCATTGCAATAATAATAGTAGTTACATGTTTTTTTTTATAAATTCAATTATATATTTTTAATTAGGTAACCAAAATAATTAGAATTTATGGTCTTCCTACTTTATGAAGTTTAGAAGATACGATACTTATTTTTAACAAGGAGGAGTAGCATGACCATATTAACTTTACTTCACAAACAAAAAAATAAAAAATAGAACAATGATTTGTATTTTTTGTTATTATTGCAATGGCCATCATTTACGTAGTCGGAAACAATAGGTCCAGATCATCGATAAAAATTCTTCGTGTATTAAGTTACCGTTAACGTTTATTTAGCTCTATAGAAAGTTTAAATAAACGTTTTTTCAAAATGTTTTCAACAAACTATTTAGATCCATGTTGGTAAAATTGGCTTATTGGTTTTTAAAAATGTCGACTTGGAAGTTTGTATGGGAAACCGAAATGCGTATACCCTCTTAAGCCACAAAAAGACACTTTAAATTAATTACATTCATCAATCTCTTCGATCACATATAAAAACTAAATACACAATATTATACTTTATAGACTGGCTAAATTTACTGAATTATGAAACAACTGAAAACCTTTTGATAAAAATTACATAAAATTACTTTAAGTAATATAATTAAACATAATAATAAATAAATAATAAATTAAAGCAAATATAATTAATTATACACAAACTTATCGAGGCTTCAAATCCATACACACACACACACACACCCCCACACACACACTCAACACACACACGCATATACACTTTATTTATTACATTTATATTTATACACTTTATTTATTATATTTATACATATATTTACCTTGTTGTTTTTTATTTCGTTATTCTTAATATTTCATAACACAATATCTCACCTACCTACTGTGTTGGGAAAGAGCGAGTCAACCCCAACACGGTTATTGTATTACCCCCTGGGATGACTCATAATATTGTTATATCGAAATTGGGAAATAGAGCAATCTTTATTTATTTATTTTATCATTAATCGTAATGCATTAAGAGGAAACACTACGTCGATGAGGCATGCAAAATTCTGACATAAAACACAGAAAAACGACGTTTCGTAGTACCCTGTTTCCTCTTTCAGAACTGGACCAATTTTTATTACTTTTTCAGCATCGGTTAAAAAAAGAGATTTTTTATGTCTGTATGTTTGATTTTTTGTTTAAACCAGTCACTTAATGTTTCTGAAGACACTTAAAACGGAGTGATTTCGCTAAACTTTGAAGGCTCCTGGCTATTAAATAAATTACTTAATGCAAAAAAAACAAACATACAGACATAGAAAATCTCTTTCTTTAAAACCGATGCTGAAAAAGTAATCAAAATTGGTCCACTTCTGAAGGAGGAATCAGGGGACTACGAAACGTCGTTTTTATGTGTTTTGTATGAGAATTTTGCATGCCACGTCGACGTTGTTTCTTCTTAATGGGCAGCTTTGACATAATTATACATTTTTTGACGTAGCAATTTTCAAAGGAACACTTCGACATGACGATACTTGGCTCGCACACTACAAAGCGTAATGATTACCTAAACATCTCCCTAGGCACTCTTTTTGTAAATAACCTAACCATGTCGGCAGCGGTGAAAGAATACTACCACCCCCTCTCTTCCCTTGGGTGTCGTAAAAGGCGACGAACGGACTAAAGACTGCACATACATCCAATAGCACAGAGCGGCGATGGGCTCACCACCTGTCACGCTGAGCACATGTGCATTCGCTATTTGGTGAAAAGAGAACTATGGCAGAGGACTGCTTTTGCGGTCCTCATTTTCGAGTCTCTGACTAACCCTTCGGGGATAATAGTCGTGATTATACTAGTATGTATGTTCTAGCGGCCGCTCGCGGTTTCACCCGCGTGGTTCCCGTTCCCGTGGGAATATCGGGATAAAAAGTATCCTATGTGTTAATCCAGGCTATAAACTATCTGTATGCCGAGTTTCATCCAAATCCATTCAGTAGTTTTTACGTGAAAGAGTAAACATCCATCCATACTTACAAACTTTCGTGTTTATAATATTAGTAGGATAGTAGGACGTATCAAAGTCCTTCAACCACGTTACTTACTGCCTTAGCGTATTGACTAAAATACTGAAAATTTTCGTTTGCATTCACATTAGATACCTACAACAAATAAAAAAAACAAAACTAGCAATAACATACTTATCTTGTCTACAGAGAATGGTCTCCTCTCATATGAGAACCCAAACTACCACATGGACCCGTCACGGATGGAGTCTGCCATTTACAGCGAGCTGTACGACATGCAGGAGGACAAGGCGCTGCAGGACGAGTACGACTCGTATCTCGACAACAGGAGGTTAGTATCTCTATTTCAATTATAGCAGCTATCTCACTTTGCAATACTTGTGTAAAATTATTTTAAAATAGATGGCCCGCTCGTTACTCCATCTATCCACAGCGATCTGTACGACCGACGTGCGGCGTTATAGTATCTCTATCTCACTTAAAAAAAACTAATCAATCTACAGCGAGCTGTACGACATGCAGAAAGACAAGGCGCTGCAGGACGAGTACGTCTCGTATCTCGACAACAGTAGGTTAGTATCTCTATCTCACTTAGATGGAACTCATCCATCTACAGCCAACTGTACGATATGTAAGAGGACAAGGCGCTGCAGGATGAGTACGACTCGTATCTCGATAACAGGAGGTCAGTACCTATATCTATCTCACTTATAGCAGTCATCTAATTTTGCAATAAGTATGTAAAATTATTTTAAAATAGCGCCGGCTCGCGACAATCTGTCCACAGCGATATGTACGACGTGCGGTAGGACTGTATCTCTATCTCACTGACGTTTGTATAGTGTCGAAATAAGAGAATGCAGATTTGATAACTCACTGTGGATTCAGAATCGAGTGCCTTTACAGAATCGTGATTCTGGTAACAACTAATACTTGCAATTTTTCTTTACATTCTGATAAGCCCTTGGTAATTTCCTCATTGCACGATACTACATTTTTAATGCGCAACCTATAAAAGGAATTGTTTACGCAACCTGTGTAGCGTACCTACGTCAGCCAAAGGCTTTCTTTTGGCACATTACCAAATGCTGACTCTGTTTTACACAACTCCGGGTAAACAAGCTTTTGGCTTTATCTCAGATAGAGGACTAATGGCATAAACTTGATGAATGAACGGGATTGACATGTGCCAACGATACGTCATTTAACTTTAACTTTAAATTCATGAACATCGTTCGTTCTTACGTGGCAAATTATAAATTCTGTGATAGCGTTCGAATAAAGTGAGTGTCTGTACTCTTGCCCAACAATTTACGATCGACAACGCGTTATCGTTTAACGCAATACAATTGACATGAAGCTCATGCCACTTGTCTACCGAGATCACACCTATTGTAATCAAATTGTTCACTGACAAGAACGCCACCGAACGCAAACCTAACATAGTGTAAACCATTGAGCTATTTTTATTGTACCTCAATGGTGTAAACAGACGCATCGAGGGCGACTGCCCGCGCGAAATAAAACCTGACTTAGATGTATTTGAACATAGCAGTTACTAAATACTTAAGCGACGCTTTATAAATATAGTAAGTAGGGTCACGACTATTTTTTGCTAAAGGGTTAGTCAGATACTAGGCAATGAGGACCACATAAGAAGTCCACTACAGTAGTCCACTTTTCACTACAACTGCACGCACATGTGCTTATATAACGTGATACCTGATGAGCCTATATCGCCGTTCTATGCTTATGTATGTATGTGCAAACTTTAGACTTCTATCTTCTATCTTTTACAACACCCAAGGGAAGAAAGGAGTTGATAGTATTCTTTTAGCTAGAAAGATAATTAATAAATAAACTGTTTCCGAATTTTCTTCTGATGAAGATCTCGATGACGCACAGCATACATTCTCATATTACAGTCTGTTTATATGTCGCAGTCATATGATTAAAACAGAGATTTGGTCAATTCTCTAAGTGATTTGATCAAATCACGGAGGATGTTAAAATAACAACACGATTTTATCATTTCCCTAAACAAATCTAGGGATTTGAACACCACTAGAACATACATTGCCCTACTTCTGTAGGTCACGTGATAGGTTAGAAATTTAAGACTATCGCCAAGCGCAGCGTAGCGGTCTGGTAAGTCCATCGCCGCTCCATGCTGTTGGATGTATGTGCAGTCTAGTCTGTTAGTCGCCTTTTGCGACACCCAATGGAAAAGAGGGGGTGGTAGTATTCTTTTACCGATACGCGACACGGATAATCGCGCTGTATGTAACAAATAATGAATACCACTCCCAGCTGGGAAAATATAGATGGTGTATCAAGAACTACAGAATTAAAAGTGGCTGAAGCAAAAAGATCGGCTTGGAGATAAGAGTTTTGGCGCGTTGCCAGCTCTTGATATCGTGGTTAAAGCTGCCTTTCCACTACAATGAGGGATGTAGCTATAAAGCCGTGCACGGGATATAATCCTATAACATCCCACTGTTGGGCAAAGCTATTCCCACATGAACACAGCACATGGGGAGAGGATTATAGCTCAATCTCAAACTCAAAATTTCTTTATTCAATAAACTTAAAATAAGTATTTTGAATTGTCTAAATTTATTTGGATGGATGGGTTACCTGCCCACCCATTCCACCCATTCAGGAAGTCTTTTAGCTGTGGAGAAGAACGGGCACAAGACGCTCCACAGCTTTAAAATAATATAGAAGTAACGACATTTACAAAACAACATGTCGTTACCAAATTATACAATCAGCTATAAAGAAAATAGATTAAGAAAAAAATAATGTAAATATATTATTATAACCAGGCTGTTTTGTCTTCCAAATATTCCTTGACTGTGTAATAACCTTTCCTAAGTAAACAAGATTTATTAGCTGGCTGGTAGGTTTTAACGACTGCCATCTTACGACAACAACCAGGACCAACGGGTTTACGTGCTATCCCAACTACAGGGGTGCTCGAGTTGTTTTTAATTTGGTCACCAATTGAGTTACCGTACGGGGATAATAGTTGTAATTGAATGTATGTTAAGTAAACGCGAGTTGGTCAGTGTAAATAAATACCTAGTTTTTTTATTGCTAAAATCTTGCTGAAGGAGCTCGATGGCGCAGCGGCTGGCGGTTCGGCTTGCGATCTTGCCCGCTAAGTAACTTTCGCAATGCCGGGTCGCCTAATGGGTGACCAAATTAAAAACATCTCGAGCTCCTCCGTGCTTCGGAAGGCTCGTTAAGCCGTTGGTCCTGGTTGCTGTCGTAAGATGGTAGTCGTTAAAACCCACCAACCCGCATTGGGCCAGCGTGGTGGGTTATTGGCCCAATATCCCTACCACGTGCTGTTGTTCACGTGGGAGGCCTGTGCCCAGCAGTGGGACGTTTATGGGCTGATGATGATGATGCTAAAATACAGTTGGTGGATTGTACCTACCGCAGACCGCAGTAGAATTTATCGCTTGGCTATATCGTGCTTCGTGCAGCTTTGGTGGAAAGTCACACTAATGCGAGCTCGCTTTGTTCTTAGATTGCCTGCGATGGCACAGACTTCTAATTATATGAACAACTATATACTGGTCACCCACCTATTTGTAACTAAACTAAACTATAATAAACTTTCCTACACTCACACTAATTATCTAGCCCAAGAGAAGCTTCGAAGAAACTCGTTAAATGGTTACTAGACAACGGATAAACATACTTAAAATATTTAAATACATACTTATTATACATGGAAAACACCCAGACCCGAGACAATTTAGAAAAACAATAATTTCTAAATTGACCCGACCGGGGATCGAACCCGGGACCTCAGAGATGGCGCGACACCATGAAAACCGGTGAACAAACCACTTGACCAAGGAGGTCGTCGTAAATTATCGAAATTCTAAGCTTGTATGCGGCAGTGACGTCTGTAGGAAGAATTTCTGCCAGGATACATTTTTGAAGTATCCTTTTTTTAAATGCGTAAAACCGGTTTATGTTAGTCTTTTATTACAAAACTTTTTATTACAAAATCTAACATTTGCTACCCGCAAATGGTAGATTTTGTAATAAAAAGGTTTGATGCTACGCGGTAGGGTTCCTAACTGCCAGGATCAAGAGTTATTTAAAAAAGTGCGTCATGTCGTAGTCATATCTAAATTCGCTCCCGAAGATTGTAAAGTACTGTCATGCTAATCATTAATTGTATTAGAGACGATGTTTCGATCCTCGAATGAAATTTATCAGACAATTGAAAATTAAACTGCCAGCACTATTAAAAGATAAAAAAATCGTATCACCTACTCAATTTTTTAGCGTTAAAATAACGCTCAATAAACTCTTAGCTGAGGTACTCAGACTTTTTTTCAACGTTTCGTTACCGTCGAAACAATAAAAAAGGTTATTCTAAAGAGGTCAGCACTCACGTAATCCAGCATTCACTCGTGTTTAGGTTAGCAATGAGCAGTCGCATCCAGGCCGCCGCCCGTGACGGGCGCACGGGTGCATCGACCCGCTCACAGCGCAGCCGCACCGCATCGATCCGTTGCATTCCGCTTCCGATCCGGTGCACTGAGCTATGGGTAGGGTCGGGTGCTACGTACAGCGGAAAGTACGCGTCATTTAAAAGTAGAATATATTTATAATTTGGACAGTCAACAAAACATGTACTAACAAAAAGAAACAATGCCACTGATACAAACTTATGCCTAAAAAAGTACAGTTTTTAATTAAAGACAGCCATGGCATGCTTAGAATATACACTTTTAAATCTTTCGCGTTCCATTGTACATAAATATTTAAACGGGGTTTAAGACAAAACTACTTAAGGCATCCCACGCTGACTGAGTCAATCCGTGATCACAACCGGTGCAACTCGGTCGAAACGTCAGGTATTAAAGGTATGCGTAGGATGCCTTTTCTAAGTAGTTTTGCATTAAACCCCGTTCAAATATTTAGCTAAACGTAGAATTTCGATAGCAGCTGCACACTGCAAGTTGCAACTGCAGACCTGCAATCCACATGATATTCAATTATTTCGTTGGGTCTTGTAGTCTGCAGCCATCGCAGTCTATAGACGTCACCAAACTAACCGAAAGATAACCTTAAAGATGTAATACCCTTATTTAGATGATATAACATCTTAAATCAGCAGGTCACGATCAAACACAGAAATTAAACATTATACAGATACAGATCTATTTTTTGATCAGACTTTTAGGCTAAAATAATATGTAACTAACTTGGAACTAGTCGTAGATCCGTAAAATATATAATTTCTTTGCGTATTGTAGTATCATAAGCAAGTTTTTTTATTAATTAAAAGGATTGAGTGTTAGTTGGACATAGGAACTGTTCTAATACCGTGGCTTGCTACCACCATATTGTTTTAATTTTGTAGCCAGAGTGTCAATACTATTGCTGTAATCTGAAGTAAGAGTTTTTTAAAGAATTTTCTGAATACTTACACAATACCTTTGATAAACAAGCAGAATGCAGTAAACTGTTTATTATAAACTGAATACAAAATACAGTTCATAATAAATAATTTACTGAAAGTATTATATATCCGCTGCTACACGGGCCACACAACATCCGTAGCTCGTGTGGAGAATAACATCCGACGAACGTGCGATGTCGAATGCCATGTGCTGCAGTCCTGTCAACAAGCGGAGTGATTGTCTGTTGATTTATTATTGAAAAACAAACCAACAAGATTCTCTAAGCAACAATAAATTCGTAATAACCAAAACATAATTCTTACCAACTTACAATGTTATTGTTTGTATAATTTTAAAAGCAATTTTAGTTGCGAACAAACTGAAAAAGTCAGTGTCACACAAATAAAAAAATCATTTTTTTTGGCACTTGTCTTTTTCCATTTAAAATATCTAATTACCAACTTTTTTAAATGAAAATAAACTTTTCTGAATACCATTCTTTTAAATTATCATTGACATTGACATTCGAGAATTTATTAAAGGGATTCTATTCTGTTTTTTTTTATTTGAGTATGTGTGATCTGGCATAGTTGCAATCGCAAACCATCATCATCATCAGTTCACAAACGTCGTCCCATTGCTAAGCACAAGCCTTCTCACGTGGACAACGGCACATGGGAAGATTGAGCATAACCTGCCACGCAGACCCAATGGCTGGCTAGTTTTAACGACTGCTACCTTACGACAACTACCGGGACCATCGGATTTATGTGCCTTTCGAAGCACAGTTTTTATTACTTTATAACTTCTATTTCGCTGTAAGGTTGTGGATTTCCCAAAAGCTGCCATACTACTGCCAAAACGTCTTCTTACAAAATAAAATAAAAATCGAGGAACACCATTAAGAATTTTACATACTTAAACAAGTAATCTTTCATAGCTTTGATCATCTATTCGTCAAAAAAAGAAAATTCGTAAAAATCCAGTGTGTACGATAAAGACCATTCCGCTAACGCTCGCACTTGCACTCCACGTAATAACAAGACATTTTGTTCGCACTGGAAAACTAGGAAATCTTTTAGCGCATGCCGGGGATTCGTCTGCCGCGGCCCAGATTGGACCTACTTACGTACCTACTTTAATTTTTTTAATTTTTTATTGGGATAACAACATAAAATACAGTCTTTTGAATAATAAAATAAAAATAACAAAGATTATTAGAGCTAACTGTTACAATATTGTTTTCTGAGGTTTAAGCGAGCACTACACATTGAAATGAAACACTTTTTTACGGATTAACTCGCGTTTAATTTGCTATATTACATAGTTTATATATTATCCTGACGTTTCGAACCCTTTACAGTGTCCGTGGTCACAGGGAGTCTCACTAATCCGTAAAAAAGTGTTTCATTTCAATGTTTTTTACAATTAGTTAATTACAATTATAGATAATCACAACATGCAATACAGACACGAAATTAATCAAAATATCAATAAAAAAGTGAAATGCTTTTACACACACTCATCACGCCTGATTCCCGGAAGGTTGGCAGAGGTGGCTTTCCATTCTTCATGTACAGTCAGCATCAAAAGTAACTGAACAAAAACAAGGTGGCAAAACTAATAGTCACGTGTAAGTATCTTTACATACTCATCATTTAACATTTCAGAATTATATGACAATTTTTGTGTTCATAATTATAACTTCTCTGTAATTATTACCTATAGTGACAGTCATGTACTTTTGACTCAACAGCTATGACAAACAATGAGGAAGATGTACCTAAATAAAAATAAATTCCTTTTTTATAACACTAACAAAATATTTAAGTAATTAAAATAATAACTGTTAAAATTATGTTGATATCATGTAAAAGGATTTTTTTTAAACATTTCAACCGTAACAATCATTTGAAAATTTCATATGCCAAGCTACTTTTGATGCTGACTGTACTCTCATAGTACCTAATAACGATCATCATGTTATTTATATATTATTGAGCAGCAGATACAGCAGGCCACAGAAAGAAGTCCTAGGTACCATACCACCAAATAAAACTAACATTCTTTAACCCAATAAATAGATTTTCATTAGACCGTGAAGTAACTGTGTCGCGTAACGGTGAAAGAATACTACCGCCCCCTCTCTTCCCTTGGGTGTCGTAAAAGGCGACTAACGGATTAAAGACTGCACATACATCCAACAGCATAGAGCGGCGATGGGCTCACCGCCTGTCACGCAGAGCACATGTGCAGTCGCTATTTGATGAAAAGTGGACTATGGTAAAGGACTGCTTTTGCTTTTGCTGTCCTCATCGCCTGGCCTTTGACTAACCCATCGGGGTTAACAGTCGTGATTATACAATGTGATAGGGTTGGTACTTCTGACCCATTAAGGGTAAGTACAACATCTAAATTCATCGACAAAAAAAATAATATGGGGGGTCCAACACCTCCCGCCCACCACCTATGCGATATCAAAGGTTTCATATGTCCTTAAAGAGCATTCAAATGTCACATGAAAAAATGGCAAACGGTAGCTAATGACACTGGTTAGCTAATCAATTACTTTGTTTCGTATGTTTGTGATTATTTTGGTGAGAAAAAAATCATTCCTAAGTACTTAATTATTGTGTGATTTAAAATCACTTTTTTTTATATTTTCACAGATTATTCAAAACTAAGTTTATTTTTTTGTCGATGAATTTAGATGTAGTACTTAGCCTTAACGGGTTAGAATTACCACCCCTATCACATTGTATATGTATGTATGTATTAAGTATGCGGTGTTTCCCCATATGCTTTGGAGCGAGTTGTTATGAATTCATGATTAAAATATCTATATGCAGCACAAAATAGGGAGAAATGCATAGTGTTGTTGCTACTACTTTAATAAGACAATATTGAAAAGCCCGGAAACAATCTAAGTTAATAATGAATCGAACAACAGGCTCATTTCCATAGATATGGCGGAGTAACCCTATTAGCTCGGGGGCTTTGCGTCATTTGCATGGCGGTCACGTTGCAGCATGCTCCCTATTTGTCTGTGTATATACCTTTTTTAATTACTGAATTCCGAAAAATGATTCATTATCTCTATATCTAAGGCAATATAAAAGTGTTGTCCAAAGTATAAGCAAACGCTACACATATCAAATATTAAATTAAGTATTTTAACATGACACAGCGACTAAACAGCGACTAAGACATTTCGGTTTTCCATACAATTTTCCAAGTCGAAATTTTTAAAGACCAATAAGCCAATTTTAATGAAACTCGGCATGCTGAAGTAAAATATAGAGATCAAAATAGTTTGTTGAAAACATTTTAAAAAAAGGTTTATTTGGCTGAGTTATTACGATTTAAAGTCCACTATAGAAAGTTGGAAATCGCAATAACTAAGTTAAATAAACGTTTTTTAGAAATGTTTTTAACAAACTATTTGGATCTCTATATTTTACTTCAGCATTTTATTTATTTTTATTTATTTATTTAAACTTTTGCAACATTACATTACATGGCGGACTTAATGCCTGAGGCATTCTCTACCAGTCAACCATAGGGTGGTGCAGAGATGACATGGTAGGTGCAATTATCTGCGGTGACCAAAGTTTGATGAGACCATTAAATATTAAAACATACAATACGTATATTATTAATAAACAAAATATACATACTCGCAATACATAAATATTTTATAATATACCTACATACACTACTTGATAATATAATATATAAAAAGGACGTTATTGAGATGATTCTGCCATGGTTCTGTCGAAAAGGAGCAAATGGACTTTCTTTTTGAAAGCGTCACGACTCGCAGCCATGGCTTGGCTTACTTACTGGTTTTTAAAAATTTCAACTTGGAAATTTGTATGGGAAACCGAAATACGTAAACCCTCTTAGGGTTATTTTCAGTAAAACTACTTTCGCAAAGCCGGGTCAGGTGGGTGACCAAATAAAAGAAAACTTCTCGAGCTGTTGGTCCCGGTTGTTGTAAAAAGATGGCAATCATTAAAACCTACCAACCCGTCAGCGGCGATGGGCTCACCACCTGTCACACTGAGCACATGTGCAGTCGTTATTTAGTGAAAAGTGGGCTATGGCAGCGGACTGCTTTTGCAGTCCTCATTACCTGGTATCTGACTAACCCTTCGGGGATAGTAGTCGTGATTATATGCATGTATGTCCCACCATGCCAGCGCCAGCGTGGTGACATATGGCCCTATTTCTTCATTCATGTGCAGTTATCCATGTGGGAATGTCGGGTTATTCCCAGTTGCCTCCACCGGCATCACCCCCACAGAGGGCAACTGGGAATTTGTTGTTTCTAAACACTTCCAGTTCAACATTGAGCACAAAAACATCTTATATACTCAGTAAGCAAATTGCCGCGGAAGATTTGAAAAGATAACAACAACCTAGCTCTAAAGACTTCTTCTCTTCACCCCTTGCAAATCCAGCGACATGTAGGTACGGTATAATATTTTCTTGCAAGATGCGGCACATAGACCTACCTATTGCTATTGACACACGCGAGCGATTTATTGTTGTTTCTTAGATTTATGTAAAATCTGCATAAATTTATGTGGAATTATGTATGTCCTCTTGTCAAGCAGCTCAACTGACATCTCAGAGTAGGAGTGGCTGAAAAACAGCGTTGGTTAAGGTCCAGACCTCAACTAACTTAGGCTGAGCTATTTCCTTTTGTCTTTTTTTAATGAGTTATTTTTATTCTTATAGGTTTTTTTAAAGTATTAATTGCACTATTTGTACTGTTGATTGTTCTCATCTTTTATTCAAAAATGTAGGAAGACAATAAAATATATTTCTATTTCTATCTTTGTGTTTTCTCCTCTACCGTCTGTTATACTACGACTGTTATAAGAACCAGAGCTCCCAGGTTTGACTACCATTCCACTACTAATTTAACCTATAATAATGAATGTGGTAGTATAGTGGAAGTATAGCTTAATCACCTTGCCAAAATATGCTGGTCGGTGATCACAAGCCCTGGCTATGCATCGAGACATCCAAAACGCTCTTTGCCGGCCATCATCAGCCTATAAACGTCCCACCGATGGGCCCAGACCTTTCCACATGTACATCAGCACATAGGGAAATTGGGCCATACCCACTACGCTGGCTCAATGCGGGTTGGTGTTTGCCGGCCATTTTTTAAATATTATTTTTACATCAACGGTGTCGCGTAGCGGTGAAAGAATACTACCACCCCTCTCTTCCCTTGGGCGTCGTAAAAGGCGACTAACGGACTAAAGACTGCACATACATCCAAAAGCATAGAGCGGCGACAGACTCACCACCTGTCACGCTGAGTGCAGTGCATGTGCAGTCGCTATTTGGTGAAAAGTGGACAATAGTAGATTACTGCTTTTGCTGTCCTCATCGCCTAGTCTCTGACTAACCCTTCGGGGATAATAGTCGTGATTTGTGCCTGTATGTAAGTAATTTCGAAAAAAGGCAGTCCTTTTATTAATACAATACCAGCTTCATTTCCATAGATATCGTCGTTCCATAGAAAACTCCATTAGCGCGGGAGCCAGTTATCATTTTGATTGCGATCACGTGCATTGGTATGTGCATTCGCAGGATTGCGAGCTTGGGGATAGATTGCTTTCGACTGGTATGCAACTATGAGCCTTATCCTGTTGCGTTAGTTGCTGTATTCCCTTGTAAGTGGTGATAGAGTTAATTCTGTAATTTGCGATTGGAAGTTGGTAGGGTGAATGTTCCGAATAAGTCAATTTAGGGATGACTGAAGCTTTTGGCAATGGGAAATTTGTTGTAAGGAGACGTCGACGTTGAAACTTACCGCTCTGTCTCGTTGTATAACTACTTGGACAAACTTCTATTATTTTTTTCGAATCCAATAAGTTATATTTAGTAGTATAATAAATAAGACATTTTTCGTCGATTCTGTTATACTTACTGTATAACTAAAAGTATAACTAGATGGACTAACCCGTCAGTTTAAATGCATTTAAAAATGTTACCTTTGCTAATGTTTACCAAATAGGTACCTACATTAAATCAGCCACTCAAAATACATTAGTCTTCTAGACTAAAAAAGACTACGAACATTCAGCAATTAAGTACCTACACGTCTTTGCAAGTTCATAAGATATTTTTTGATAAGATGATAATGTTTGTTGTAAATGTTCTCGATCTAAACGTTTGATGGTGGCCGATAGCCTCGGACTCTCTCAACCGAACCTCCTCCTATTGTTTCGTTCCGTTAACTTGTTAATCGATGGAGGTAAGGACTCTTTGATTACCTTTTCGGATGACGAATGCAGATTATTATTAAAGTTGCAACTGCCACTAAGTATCATTCTAATAATAATATCCTTTTTGCTATTATATACCTACTTACTATTTTTTATGAGAACAGTTAGCTAAGCTCAGCTAATAGGAATACAGAAAGGCAAAGAATACACTACTTACTTAATATTCTTACTAATAATCCTGAGCTACCAGCACTATTCTAAGTCCAAGAGTAGAAATTCCCGAACAGAATTGCACTTCCGTTGTTTCTAAAGTAGCCACTTTACATGTTTTCGCAGAAGTGTCCACTTTTGTTTGGGGAGCATGTAAAAACCCGGCAAAGATGGCCGCTTTGAATTCTAAATCGGCATTAAAATTCAAAAATGGAAGAATGCGTTCACTCCACGCGTTTCTATGCAAATTCTGGGTCTTAGACAAGTACTTACTACATTACATGCATACGTAAACGCTTCCCGGAGGGGTAGAGACCAAGGCTTTCATTTGCTACGATCCTGACGCCAGGGCTAATAACCGGTACCGAAAATACAGGTATTATATCGGTAAGTACCGGTATTTTCCATTTCGGTTCCTGGATACCGATTCTTCCACGAGTACCGGTATGGTACCTCAAAAATACCGTTATCTATCTGCGACGTTGCCAGTCTGTTTGTCACGTGAATACCGGTATCTATCTGCGAGACATTGTCAGTCTGTTTGTCACGTGATATGCAGTGCACTCTGTGCACTGCGGCCTCTACGGCTGCAGCCGCCGTGCGAAATGCAGTGCAGTTAACCAATTTAAGCGCCACCTATTTATCTACTCGGTATCTTTCGTTCGCACAATTTAGTAACTTGGTACCGGTATTAGTACCGGTATAAGTACCTACCTGTATTATATCTGCATAACACCGGTACTACTACAATCCTACTTACCGGTACTCATCGGTTAACCTGTATTATGAATACCGGCATCAAATCGATACCGGTACCTTATTCGCTCAGCGCCATGTGTATCATTTTTGAAACACATTGCTAAAACATTGTGTATCATGTTTGATACACACGACTCGTTTTGGTAAAATCTTTGTATGCACACGCTTTACATACATTTTATATGCTCAATAATTAGCCCTGGCCCATAGGAACTTCTGAGTATATTTGGGTTTGTGATCGGGTGAAAAACTACAAAGATATACTAAAAATATATTTTATTTAAAAAAAATCAAACACTATTTGAAAATATTAGTGAATTAATGAATTATACAATTAGTGATAAAAACCAATTAAGATAGTTAGAAATTATGGAGTTATCAAGTTAGACAAATAAAAATCACAAAATAAACATTGAAAGTGACCATTAGATAATGAGTAATCAATCACTAATGTGTAGCATTGTAACATTTTTAGCACAGAAAAATTTCAATAACTGAACATTTAGTGAAAACTTGCGAGGCTTTCACTAGTTGGGAAATAGGTAACGCATAAAAACTATTCACAGGTCACGTGTATCAAAAATGATACACAAGTAGGAAAGGGGGAAAGTAATCAATGTCAGTTTTTGGTAATCAAAAAAGCCTTTTTAAAACAATAAAAAACAAAAAACAGAAATGTTATAAAATTGGTAGAATTCGTGAAACAGGCTTGGCGCAGAGCGTCATAAATACCGGTAAGTACCGGTAATTGAAAATACCGGTATTTCAAGCCCTGCCTGGCACATCCTTTGGTTTACTTACTCTCATAACGTTCCCCATACATGCTCGGGTTAAGGGAGGTACTTTTGACCTGATCTTTAATAAGCACATCACCTTACCGATCTGAGCTTAGTACGTTCGCCGCGGGTGGCCGAGGTCTTCCTCTTCCAACTATCCCATTCACTCTCGCCTCATGCACTTTTGTTGTAATTCTTTTTTCATTTATCCTCTCTACATGACCAAACCATCTTAGCATGCCTTTCTCAATTGCAAATGCAATATCAATATTATATATTACGTTGGAGAAAAAGTCTTTTCGCATACCATCATACATATTCATACATATGAACTTGTAATAAAATCTCTTTGGCTATACTATATTGTAACTATCTGGCTGGTTTTGGTATCATTAAAAGTTAAAATTTTAAAGAAGATAATTAAAAATTCAAATTAGGAAAATGTGTGATTTTCATTTGTTTTTCTTACTGTCAAGATGAGTGAATCTAATGAAGAAATTCGATACATTTTAAATTTTTACTACAAAAAAGGTAAAAACGCAACGTTAGCCGCGAAAATACGATGTTTATGGACCTAGTGCGGTGTATGTGAGAGTAGCACATTCAATCCGGAAATTTTAATGTCAAAGATGCACGTCACTCTGGTCGTTCTGGTCGCTCTATTACGGATAAAATGGATGCCATTTTTTAAAAAGTGGAGCAAGATCGGCATATCAGTAGTTATGACGTAGTTGAAGAACTAAGAATTGACCACAAAACAGTTTTGGCGCATTTGAAAAAAAACTGGGTAGGTACACAAAAAAGCTCGATATTTGGGTACCTATCTCACGAGCTCACTGAAAGAAACATAATGAACTGTGTACTCATTTGTGATTCTTTATTACGACGTAATGAGACCGAACCAAAATGTTCACATTCGAGGCAGTTTTAAAGTGACACCGATACCGGAGAAGGTTTTAGAGAGCCGCCTAAGGTGGTACGGTCATGTCATGCGGCGACCATCGGACCACATGACAAGAAAAGTACTTGACATGAGCACCCAGCCCAGAGAACGCGGTAGACCCCGCCTCACATGGATGTCCGTTATTGATAGAGATTTAAAAAATGCACAACTAACACCTCAGACGACCCAGGACAGAGCGTCTTGGCGAAGATTGACCAGAAGGGCCGACCCCAAATAAATGGAATTAAGGCTAGGCAGAAGAAGAATGAGACTGAACCATTTTTGAAAAAGCTGATAACTGGTGATGAAAAGTGGATCACGAACGACAAGAACGTGTGAAAAAGGTCGTGGGCAAAGGCCGGTCAGGCTTCAGAGACTGTGACGAAGCCCGGGTTAACTCGCAACCAGGTGATGATGTGTGTGTGGTGGGATTGGAAGGGCATTATTCATTATGAGGTGTTACCACCAGCCAGGACAATCTATTCTGAACTCTACTGCGAACAACTGATGAGATTAAAGCAAGAAGTTGAGAGAAAGCGGCCGGAATTAATCAACAGAAGGGGTGTGGTTTTTCATCATGATAACGCTAGACCTCACACATCTTTAGCCACTCAGCAAAAATTAAGAGAGTTTGGTTGGGAGGTGTTAATGCATCCGCCGTATAGTCCTGACCTTGTACCTTCAGGTTTCCATCCGAAACAGGTGGAGTTCTCTTCAGAATTCTTTAGGCAGTGTCAGGTTAACATCACGAGAGTACTGCCAAAACCAATTGTCGCGGTATTTTGATCAAAGGCCCCAAAATTTCTATAGCAATGGGATCATTTCCCTACCTACAAGATGGCAAAAAGTTATAGAACAAAATGGCACCTACATACTTTAGTTAAATGTAAATAAACTATGTAAAAAAAATCCCCAACCTATTATAACAGGGATGCACAGACTACGAATACTGGTGGCCCGCCGACAGCAAAAATAATACTCTCGTACATTCGAAAATATTGAGTTCTATTCCAGAATATCAATTTTTCATTGTCTTTAATTACCTATACTTCTGGTGGCCCACCATCAGTTCATAATTTGCCCGAGTGGCCCCTAGTCTTAATAAGTCTGTGCATCCATGTATTATAAGAAGCTAGCGATATCGGCCCGCCAGGGACTTTGTCAGCATGGAACCCGTTGGCGAATTTCCAAAAAAAAATCGTTTATACAAACTTGACAATAACAAACACAACATAAAAACTATTAGCCAAATAGGTGCAGCCGTTCTGAAGTGATGCGCGTACAAACATTTTTATTAATATAAGTAATTAGATCATCATTTTAATTTGCATACATCGTTGTTGGCCAAATGGGAGGAGCTTTATTGTAAAATATTTTAAAAACTATTTGTATGACCTCTTTTGATATGTGCCAGTCCCTTCTGTTCAGTGCCGTCCCATCCAGGTGCTGCCAGCGACCCTGACGATGTCATCAACCCAGCGTGCCTTCGGCCGTCCCCGATTTCTTTGGTCAGATTTTGGCCACCACTCTGTCAAAGTTTTACTAATATTAATATAGACAAGCCAAAAAGAGAGAAAAAGACTTCCTTCGAACATTTAGACTTTCCCATGAAATTTTCTCGAAACTTTTAACTCTGACCGTTGTATTAGCATCTAGACGACCCGCAAAGTGCCTAACAATAATTTGGGGATTCCGGTGTGACGTGATAAGTGCCTAAGTTGTCCCAACGACCCCACAAGTTTGGGGGCACTTCGATGTGCTTTAAGAGTTAGGCTTTCGCAATTACCTACTCGGGGAAAGGAGCGAGGTTATTTTTGTCTCTTCAAATTAAACTGTAAGTAAGTACGTTATATTACAGATTTTAGAATGTCTTTTTAGCGATAATAATAATATAATCTTTTTTGCCATTCCATTGGCAGTGGAATATTTTGAATATCTTGGAACTTACTTAGTTGATACGGTACTAGATATGATAGGGCACAAAAGCGCTACCTATAAAGTAAACTCGACTCTACATTATGTGAGTGTATGTGACAGTAACAGAGTGGTTAAAAATACAGAAAGCAAACTTTGATATTGTAAACTTAAATTACGTACAGTCTCCGACGAATAGACACGTTTAAAAGTTAATAAATCCAGTTTTATCTAAAACACTCTCGTACTCTGCAATTTGTTCATTTGAGAGCTTTTACGAGGGCTTGTGGCTTCACGTTTGCTGTTGGATTTTGGAACTTATGTCGTTAGGGGTAAGGTCGAGCTGAGCGGAAGCGTTAGAATGTATTACAAACGAGAAGCCGATGTAATGAAACTATAAAGTTTCTTGGAGCGTGAGCTGGGTGCAGGTGACGGAGCTGTAGGGTTGCAGGCAATGTAATAAGTACATACTTTTTTTTTAATAAAAAAAATTACATGTTCGACAACAAAAAAGATCAACATAAATGCGTGGTTACTTACCTTAATCTTCTTTATTAAGCAAACTTATTGTACATACATAACTGTCAAATACATACAATTCTGGCTTAAGAAGACTCCCGTGGTCGAGTGGTTAGCACGCCGCTTCTGGCTCGCCATCTCTGAGGTGTCCGGCTCAATTCCCGGGCGGGTCAATTTAGAAATAACAGTTTTTCTAAATTGATTTCGGATCAGGGTGCTTTCTATGTACAATAAGTATGATGGTGCGGCCGATCCTTACATATGGCAGCATCGTCTGGTGGCCTAGAACCAGGCTGAAAATCTGTAAGAATGCTTTAATCAAACTGCAGAGGACAGCATGCATGGCGATTACTGGGGTATTCAGAACCACACCGACGGCAGCTCTGGAGTTCCTTACGGACCTTCTACCATATAGAAACAGAGGCAAAGAAAGCTCTACATAGACTAAAGGTGGCCGGGCTGTGGGGCGCATCTAAGCCTCTGACCAGACATACAAAATGGGAGCCTAACGATTCCCTTCATAGGATCATGGAAATGGGGTGTGACAAAATTTCCCCCCATTACATGTTCGAAAAGAAATTCAGTATATATATGTCCCATCCCAACTAGGGATGAATGGAAACAAAGACCATCGTCTCCAGAGAAGAACAGCCTAATCTGGTACACCGATGGATCCAAAATGGAGTCGGGTACTGGAGCAGATATCTAGCAATGACGTCGAACATAGTCAAAGCATGGGAAAATTCGCAACTGTATACCAGGCCGAAACTTTTGCAATTCTCCTATGCGCAAAAAAGAATTTAGAACTCGCCCCCAGAAAGCGAAACATATTCATCCTGAGCGACAGCCAAGCAGCACTCAAGTCACTTATATCGCCACGGATCGATTCCAACCTTGTACTTGAAACCACAAAAGCTTTAAACAAGCTAGGTGGACAAAACAGGGTGAGATTGATCTGGGTACCAGGCTACATGGGAATCCATGGCAATGAGATGGCCGATGCACTTGCCAGGGAGGGCTCAGAGACCCCATTTATTGGTTCTGAGCCGTTTGTTGCACTGGCACCGAGCACCAGGGCACCGAGCACGAGCACAAGGACTTTAAGGACCAAATCCAAAACAGGCATAAAACCGAATAGGAAAAGCCACCGCTTAGCATGAAACACTCAAACTCCTTCATAGGTGGAGACGCCTAGGGCGGAGTAAAATCATATGCGGAGGTAGCAAAAGGCAGACACGAACAATCATCGGAGCCCTGACCGGGCACTATGCCACAAAACAAATTCTCCATAGAATGCAACTAGCAACAGACGGCTTGTGCAGGGCATGTGGGGAGAAAACGAAGTCCATGCAACACTTACTGTGTGACTGTGACTCCCTTGCTAGGAAAATAATGAGTCTCCTGGGATTGGCCTACCCGAAACCAGAAGATTTTAGGCTCTTCGCACTCAGAGACGTTGCCAAACTTATGGCAGTCGTTTTCACTGAGGAAACAGATTGATAGGACGAAGTTGCACAAAAGATCCCAATGGGTTGACGTGCTGCTGCGAGAGGGAGACCTCTGCAGGCCCCACTAAGATAAGATAAGATGTACAATTAGTATGTTGATCCGTTATCTAGTTTAACCTTTAAAATTAAGTTACAAAAGAAGCTTAACTGTGGCTAAGATAATTAGTGTGAGATAGATTGGTAAAGTAAAGTTCTTGTTTTTATATTTGGTGTAAGAGTGCAAAAGTTGCTTTTTAGAGGGTTAAAAAAAACCATTTTCATTATGAAACTAAAAGAAGTTAATACTTACTTACTTACGAGTACCTACATGAAAAAAACAATATTTTTATATGTTTTGATAGATTTTTAAAATAAAAAGTAAAGCGCGGCAACCCTGCGGCCGCGTCCCGCGGTCGACTCGCCCCTAGTTTTATTTTATGTTTACGCCGAAGGAACGCAACTTTTATATAAAACAAAGCCGGCAACTCGCGCTGGCCGCAAACTGCGCTAACTATGTTTTAGTTATGTTTGGGTTGCGTGTATCGTTAAGTTTATAAACTTTATAAAAAAACATTCTAACATTGATCACAAAGCCGGGCTATGCAACAAAAAATACGAAAGTCTGACTTGTATTATGTCCTACTCGTACTACTAAGTTAGACTTGTCGAAAAGCAATGGATCAGGCGGGCAGAGGATAGATAAAAATGGTGTGAGGAAGAGGATCTTTATACTTACTCAGCCATGGGTAGATGTGGGCTGAGTATTTAATGTTATATAGACAGACACATTACATACCAGCTACTTAATACATAATTCCTATTGGCTACGATCCTGTCAAACATTTTTTGTCTTATTTACTCTCTTATCGTTCTTTATTCTCTTAACCTGACTTTTCACGAAAACTAAAAGTGAAAAAAAAGTATGCATTTTTTATAAAAACAAAGACTTCTGTGCCGACTGTAATGGTTTATTTTCTTTTGTTACAGAGTGGAAGATGAAGCCACATCTCCAGTAAAAACAAAGTGAGTAACTTAATTAGCAAAAACTTAGTTGTCTACATCATCAGCGTATAAACGGTCCAATGCAAGACTCAGATGTAAGTTAATGATCACTGATCACAGACCAAATAAAATAATCGAAACACGCTTTACCTGATCTGGAAAGTGAACTCAGTGCTTCCGGATGTCCGATCGAGCGTTTTACCATTAAGTGACCGAGGAGCTTCGTTTACTAATTACAAAATATTAGTGGACCTAACTGTTACCAATAAATAAGTATTTGACACTACAAAAAAAGAAAAAAAAATCTCTTGGCTCCTATTTCCTCTATCATAATATGATAGGGACATTTTACAATATTTGTCTCTTTATTTATAAGAAAGGGGGAATAGAAATGCATTTGCGTATGAGGCCTATTGCATCTCGACTGTAATTTTTGCGTAAAATGGCCAATTTAGGCGTTATGGATATCAGAAACAAAAATACATTAACAATGACTTATTGAATAGTGTAGAATAGCTATTGAAATAGTGCGTAGTAGTCTCGCTTTTTGTAAATTTTGCTTAACTTTTTAATTAAACCCAAAATTGCAGAGAAATATTTTCATAAAGTGCGCTAAGGCACTTTTTTGAGCTCATCGATTGAACTACCGTTTTAAACAAGTGAAATAAAAAATATATAATGTTTTCTCTTAACAGTCGAATAGTGCGTAGCGGTCTCGGCATTTTTAGATATCATTGATTTTATATAGGAAAAAAATCTTATTCTAAACCATAAAACTTCGAAAATTGCTATTAGTTAACTGTGAATATCTCCTATCTACGATAATATTATTGAGCAAAATTTATACCAGAGTAATTGTTACTTCATGAGGAATAAAGATTTTATAATGAATTTATTATCCTATTTCGATAAAAACGATAAATACAACTGCAAAACTACTACAAAATGCGATGCGCCGGCCGTCCGAATTCAACTTATGCTCAGAGATTTGTAATATTATGCACAAATTTATTATCCTGTTTCGATAAAAACGATAAATACAACTGCAAAACTACTACAAAATGCGATGCGCCGGCCGTCCGAATTCAACTTATGCTCAGAGATTTGTAATATTATGCACAAATTTATTATCCTGTTTCGATAAATACTACTGCAAAATTACTACAAAATGCGAAAATGAGCATTTTACGCAAAAATCATAATCGTGATGTAGGTAATAGGCCTTTTAATGTTTTGATGGTTTGATGCAGATACTCCTCAATACGATTTCTTCCTGCCCGTACACCGTGTAGTGACACTTATTCAAAAGAGCTCTATTATTGGTAGCCAACATTTTGAGTAAAAAACAAAGTATTGCCTAGCCTTTATAGTCTATTAGGTCTCCATGTGATCACTGATCACAAACCTGGGCTATGAATCGAAAAATCGGAAACATACTTTGTCAGGGGTATTGAACCGTAGACCTCCGGTTATCATACCGAGCGCTTATCCACACGCCACCGAATGTACTAAAACAATATAATTATCGTAAACATAACCCACTTAACCGTTTCCAATGTTTACAAATTGCCATCTGTCGTTATTCGGCTATAATTAATTAGCGTATAATACAATTAAAACAAGTGTAATTAGGTGAACTTGTTTCGTGTCATCATAAGCCGGGCGGGTGTCGTGGCCCGCGCACGTGTTCGGGTTCCGTTGTGCCTTATTGTGTGGTGTTAGAGTTCAAATTGGCGCAATGCGGCGACGGAGGTGGTGCAAGCGAAGACGGTCTGTTGCTGTATATTATGTGTAATTTTTGTGCATCGGTACTTTTGTCAGTGATCGGATCTCGTTTAAGAGGGCATAAATAAATGTCTAGATGGAGCTATTGCACTCCGTAAACAAAAAAGCAAAATCCTTTGCAAACAGTTTACATGACCTGACCTGAGTCAAAATATCCGCACTAGACGGAATGCCACGTTATGCAGGTATGGTCTCTTCCGTCAAAAGCAACATTATCTTATAACTATCTATGAGTCATAACGAGAATGACTCATCTCACACGGCCTTTGTCTGGGCCGATTCTCACGAGACGAGACTAGAACAGTTTCAAGTCCTTGGCCATTGTAGATCATTAGTGAGAAGGAAATATAATTATTCTAGATTATTAATTTAGTTTTTGTGTACAACCAACCGAATAACAAGAGTTAGTTCGTGCTTAATAAGTACGTAATAAAGGTAATGTTCGTAATGCTAGTTTTGCTCGATGTGTGGTCTATTGTTTTTTTTATATTTTTTTTTATTGGAGACTGATTGCGCGTTTGTCCCCGATTTCACCTGTTGGAAAGTGATAATGAGGACGAAGGTGGAGCACGCGCAGTCAGTAAATGCCTGTTTACTCTAGCCTTTAAGACGCCCAAGTTGTAGCGTTCAGGAAAAACAGACGCAGGGAGGTCATTCCACATCCTAGCTGTCCTAATAAGGAAGCTAGAAGCAAATCGCTTCGTCCGGGCGGGTGGAATATCGACAACATAGGGATGAAAGCCCTCCCTCCGTCTAGTAGTCCGATAATGGAACGGGGAAGGAGGTATGAGGTTATGTAACTCCTGAGCACACTCTCCGAAATGTAACCTGTAGAAGACTGATAAGCAAGCCACTTTGCGTCGGTGTTCCAAACTTAAAAGTTTGTTATTGACCAGCTCATCGTCACCAATCAGCCTCTTTGCTCTTCGCTCTATAGAGTCCAGGGCAGCTAGCTGGTGCTTTGCAGATCCATCCCAAAGATGAGAACAGTACTCCATGCTCGATCGGACCTGAGCTTGGTAAAGAGTAAGAAGCTGTCCCGGGGTGGAGTACCGTCTCACCCTTGAGAGAATACCGACGAATTGGGGTCCGGTGACAAATCTAAGCCAAGAAGATTTAAATGGTCGCTAATATCAACTCGTCGCTAATATTGTATTTACTTAGTGCTGTTAAATTGGATTTTATTCAGTAACTGAAAAAAATGATATTTTTAAATACTTACTTAATTATTATCTTTGATAACTTATAATCACTGAGCTAATGTTCTTCATGACCCTCCCGGGCCAAACGAGTTAGAGAATCTAAAAAAAAAGAATATTGTCCCACAGCTTGGCAAATGCTTCCCTCCCCTCTTTCCAATATTTACGGTTTGTTGTGTTGGCCAATCCTTTATATAAACATAATGATCGTCCCTCCCTCTCCGTCTAGTTCGGCCTCGCTGCGTTTAACAAAAATAAAAATATAACCGATTAAAGACTGCACATATTCCAACATCGTAGAGCGGCGATAAGCTTACCATACCCACTTATCACGCTGAGTACCTCCCAACAAACATTTAGAGAGGGATAAGAGTTTTAAGAGATCTATTAAGTCGTTGACTGTATTATTATTGTTATTATTATAAGCCTATATTTTCCCACTGCTAGCAAAGGCCTCCCTTCCCTCTTTCCACTTTTCGCGGTCTGTTGCTTGTGCGGGCCAATCCTTTGCATGGCATCATTATCATCATCGTTGACAAGGAATAGTGATAGGAGCTACAAGGGAGTTATTGCATGCACTAACCCTCCTGTACCTCCGGATTGGGCTGAACTATATTTATAGGCTAAGACTCTACAACGCCTATGTAACATATATATAACAGCTGTGCAGTCGTAATTTGGTGAAACGGCAGTAGACTGCTTCTGCGGTACTCGTTGCCTACCTCTGTACCTCCGGATTGGGCAAAATTATTTATAGGCTAAGACTCTACAACACCTATGTAACATCTAAATAACAGCTGCATGTGTAGTTGTGATTCGGTGAAACGTATGGAATATGGCAGTAGACTGCTTCTCTGCTCTGATATGAAAGAAGTCGGCTAAGAGCGGCTCCGAAGCTCGGAGATACATTAGTTAGTAAAAAGCAGTTAAATATCTAGTTTCGCGCGTTTTTTGGATTTCTCTCGAAATGTACATTTCGTGAATCTATGAATAAAAATATGAATTATCTACATTCTAGTGAAAAGAACGGGTACATCACAACGTCCCAACAAAATGGGGGGGAGGAGTCCCCACCCCCAGAGAAGGAGAGGGCGGACCAAGAGGACACGGAGAAGAGTCACGCGGGCCCCGTGCCCCACTGCGCGGAGGGGCCCAACGACGACCTCTACGCCATCCCTGTCAAGCTGCGGCCGAAGAAGGAACTACTGCCGCCGGGATGGGAGAAGCACGAAGGTAACTGATCGCTATGCAATTCTTCTGGATACTTTGAAGGCTTCTGGTAGCTAAACAGTTATGCTGCACTCGTACCCAATAGGCACAATTACGTTCAAAGCGGCCAAACAGGCTATCCTAAGCAGGGGCGTAGCTACCTCGTACAAGGATACGGAGCCCCGAAGGTGTATGATAAGAAAATATCTTAGGACCTCTATGGGGATTCTATTATTGTATAATAGAGGCAAAAAATCTAGAAAAACTGAAATTGGCTAAAGAGGATATAATAAAAAGCCTGACACGCCCCCCCCCCCCCCATCCCTCTAGACATACACACATGGCCCGTCTAATCACTGATCTTAAGAAAAAAATGCTTCTAGAATTGTTTTCTTGATCATCAAATGGGGTATCAGAGGACTGATTTTACTGTCCTTGTTGCCTACTAGCCTCTGACAAACCCTTTGGGATAAATAGTCGTGATTCGTGAATGTATGAAATGTATGTATCTATCTATTTGCAGACAACGACGGCCCCTACTACTGGCACATAAAGAGCGGTACCATCCAGCGCGAAATCCCCAAAATGCCGCCAGTTGAGGCGAAAGAGCAGAGGATCTCCATGGTACGGGACTGTTCCAACCTGTCAGAGGTGAACAAATACGAGCCTAGCGTGATGACGGGATCCGTCACCAGGAGTACCACCAGCGGCGCTCTGGACCAGGCCGACCAGGAAGACCACCGGCGGAGGAAGGAGGAGATGTCTTACAAGTGAGTAAAAAATGTCATCATCAGCCTTCGATCACAGATAAAAACTAAGTATAGATGCACAGTAAATGCTCTTAAGACGAAACACTACGTGGAAGTGGCATGCAAAATTCCAATACAAAACACAGATCTAAAACAGAAAAACGACGTTTCGTATAGTCCCCTGTTTCCTCCTTCAGAACTGGACCAATTTTTATTACTTTTTCAGCCTCTGTTAAAGAAAGAGATTTCCTATGTCTGTATGTTTGTTTTTTTTTTAAGCCAGTCAATGTTTCTGAAGACGCCTTAAAACGGAGTGATTTCGCTAAATTTTGAAGGCTCCTGGTTGTTAAATAAATGAACAATATACAGACGTAGAAAACCTCTTTCTTTAACCGATGCTGAAAAAACATAAAAAATGGTCCAGTTCTGAAGGAGGAAACAGGGGACTACGAAACGTCGTTTTTCTGTTTTAGATCTGTGATTTTGTTGTTTAGTGTTACCACTACGTGGAAGTGGTGTCCAAAATTCTCATACAAAACACAGATATAAAACAGTATGACGCACAAAAATTGTACCTACCTAGCGAGTAGCGAGATGTTACATTTTTGCAGCTTTACAACATCTGTTTACCTTACTGGAGGCCTTTGTCTTCCATTCCCTGTAGATACGTCACTCCAAATAAGTAATTGGTATAAGTAGGTACTCCCAATAAACATTTTGCTTTTCGGCGTGTTCTAACCCTGCGTTGTGACCTAACGAACTATTTATTGTAGGTATGTACACGCGCCAGCTAATCAACCCATCCAAAAGTGTAAGATTTCTCCAACCGATATTGATCCAAATTATAAAGTTAATTCATTGAAGAAATACATTTTGTGTTGTAGGTAGGTTAATATGCTGGCGAGTGTTATATTATTTATTGTATATTATTTTTTTCTGATGTTGTTTTTCAACGACATCAACTGAAACTGCCTAAATTGAATACATCATTCTTCATATTTCCCCATTTCAGACGCCGCAGCTACCCCGCCCGCCCGGAACCGGACAACGGGCGCGCCGTCCGGTTCTTCGTGCGCTCCCTCGGCTGGGTGGAGATCTCTGAGGCGGACTTAACGCCGGAGCGGTCGAGCCGGGCCGTCAACAAGTGCATCGTCGACCTCAGTCTGGGGCGCAACGACCTGCTCGACCAAGTCGGACGTTGGGGAGATGTAAGTATGTTTGTCTACGGAGCACAGCAAAGTATGGATGAAAGAATAGCTAATAATTAACGGTTCTTAAATTATTAGAGTACACCAAATGCATTATTATGTAATGATAATGATATTATTACAAATGAAAAATGTGCCGATGCCTAAGATAGGCTTTAACCTTCTTCGTCTCATAAAAAAACTGAATGAATGATGTGAGTGATTCATTATCACACGTGATACAAAGCAATTGATTTAAACTAGATATTATTCTTGGACAGCGAACCTGTTTGCGCTCATCACTGTTTTAAGTTATTACCATAAAAATATAGTTTCTATCAGTAAGGACCTTTTAAAATTCATAACAACGTATCACGATTCAATAATCAAATGCCTTTGAAAAATTAAAACTTACATTATCAATTTATCACGTGTGAATGAAATGGACAGGGGTGGTCTTTCTCGTTTGTACAAGATCACCATCCAAAAAAACGTATGTAAGGCCTACTAAATAAAAGCAAGTTAATTCGTAAAAAATATTTGAATGTATAGTATTCGCGTAAAAACAATAAAGACTGCTTGTAGGTCTTTAGTCTATTACCCATGCTATGCTTCAGTTAACGTACGCAATTGCAGGGTAAAGACCTGTTTATGGACCTGGACGACGGCGCCTTGAAGCTGATGGATCCCGAGAGTCTCACTACACTGCACACACAACCCATACACACCATACGCGTGTGGGGAGTGGGCCGCGACAACGGACGGTAAATATGCTTAGCTCATGAGGGTTCTCACATTGCGGCAGCCATACAAACTTCCACGTTAGAAATTTTACAAACCACAATTTTTATGGCCCTATCTCCGCATGGGCTGTTTGCATGCTAATGAGAAAATACTGAATTTGCTCTAATTTTCCTTTTAGCATGCATAGTTTCATTTAAATTGACTTAGGTATTGGTTTGTAAAATTACTAATTTGGAAGCTTGTAAGGGATACATATTTACATTTATAAGATGGCACTTATGCAAATAATAATTGCAAATATTTTGAGAAATGCAGGTCATTTACGCCTGGTAAAAATAAGAGTTACTACTGGTTTAGCGAAAAATGTAAACTAACTTAGGTACCTTTTGCTTTTTAATGAGTTTATACACTCGCACTCGATTCAATGTCCACTTTTCTAATATTTTATTACACTTACATACATTTTATTTCATTACCTACGTATCTATACCTACCTACATTACGTTGGTTAAATATTTCCTATATAAATATAAAATGATATTTATTATTTTTATATACCTTTAAAATATCAAAATATGGTTTGGTTTGGCCAACTTACTCACTTAATAAAAAACTTTTCTTTCTCCTTCCTGCGATCTTGGAACAGCGAAAGGTATGGTGCCTCTAGAGGCGGGTTTGCGATTAGTTCATCAACATTGTGCCTTTTGCTACATGCACTGTGATTGTTAATTCATATGGTTCGGAAATCTCATTTGAGATTGCATTATGTTAAATTTTAATATTTTACAGCACACTTTTTATTTTACTAGGTAGATATCATCAAAAGTTATTTTTTTTATCATCTGAATGCTCAGCTAGTGCTGAAGAACAAGTTTTTCTATTGCTATTCATTCACGTACTTAGTTGGTTTTGGGACGACAAACCTAGAGTTTTCATAAGATCGAACAGTATTTTCGATATTAACTATTCGAATGAAAATGTCATCAATCTTAAAATATGAGACAGCACGACCGAAATTTTCAAGACATTTTCAAAGATTGTAATATGGGCCTTTCTCTGTAAGCTTGCACAGGACCCATATAAATGCTGTCCTGGCAATTATTATTATTATTTGACATAAACCAGAGTTCTATTTAGAAGAAAATCAACTATTATTTCACTTAGGCAAGGAAGCCCACTGAATCTATACATATTTTCCGAGTTATTAGCGATTTTCCAAAAAATCATGACAGGGGACTGTTTTGAACGTGTCAGGGGATTGTGTAGTGAGGTAGAGGACTGTTTTACTTAGAAAAAAGTCAATTTATATTAATCAATCATTTATTATTTTTATGGCATATTTGCGTATTAACAATCAACAAAAGTTTCTTTAGAAAATATCAACTAAAAACATAACATTCTTCAAACATCCATATCAAAAATTAGCCTTAAGTACTAGAAACATTTTGTACTCACTGAGATCAATAGTCTTATTATTATAATATCAATCTGTAAATGCTTTATGCAGTATACATTGAAATAATTACTCTTATTAGTATAATTATTAGAAAACAGTCTTTCAAATACATTTAAGGCAGAGGACTGTTGCCAGGGGACTGTGTATTTCGGATAAATTCCGCAATGTTTAGAAAACGGATGTAAATTAGTTTTTTAAGAACCTACCTATCTTTTTAGGCATACATAACAAACCAATAAACTATATAACAGAGATAATTAAAGCAATTAATATGAGTATTATTACTTACCAGAGGACTGTTTCGGGTAGCAGTCCAAACGCGTGTTCACGTCACAAGTGACGCTCTGACACTAAACAAAATGGCGTCTCGCCGGCGATTTCTTCATGGTCGCCAACTTCACGACAGTTGCGTTTCGTTTCACTCAAAGAAACGTTTGTAAACCTTATAGTTTTCTTTTATTATGGCTTTGATTTTTTGACAGGGGACTGTATAGAAATTCAGGGGACAAAGTTTACAAGTTTACTTAATATATATTAAATAGGTAATCAGAATCCTTGTTTTACGACAATTATATAATTTTATTATTTTAGTGTATCATATTACTTGCCAAATGTATTTAGCTTCACTAGTTTCTTCGTAAATCTCATTTCTATGTTGGAATACAGTGATGGGGACAGCCAGGGGACTGTAATTTCAGGGCTTCTATCACGTCTAAAAAAAAACTTAAAATAGTCACGACTTTAAAAACAATTTGCCTGTAGAGTTTAGGGTTTAGGTTTTATTAGAAGTGATGTCTATTTGAATATTTAAATTACTTTTTGTAAAAATTGACCGGGACAGCCGATTACAAGCTTACAGAGAAAGGCCCATATAATAAACAGTGGTCTTTGGTAGGTACAAGTATAATACGATATCACAAAAGTTTCATCTTAGAATTGATAATAGCTTTAGATAAGTAAGACAACTTAAAGCAGTACTTTTTAACCTTAGCGGCGACACCCTAGTGCACAAGATGGGGTAAACTTTGCTCGGGTACAGTAAAAAGTAAGGGTGACTCTTAATGTTAACTACGCTAAGCTTTAATTTTTGAAACCCAAATAATCACAGTTGGTCTTTGCATTATTTTATGAGGAACTCCATGGTTTATTATTGGAGGATTGAAGAAATTTTCTTTTAAAATAACTGACAGTTTTTAACTCATTTAGAGTTGTGTATTCAAAAAAGTTGAAAAGTACTGACAAATGGCCGAAAATAATAATCAATCTACCTATTTGTTGTTTTTGCTTACTAGATTTAGAGATTAGACATTATTTGTATAGAGCTAAGTTAAATTTCTTAATTCTAGTAGGCAAAACAACGAAATAAATTAATTACTAATTTCAGCCGTTAAAGAAACTCAAATACAGATCAACAAAAGCATTTAACGTACCTACGTACAAATTGACCACAGGGACTTCGCGTACGTCGCCCGCGACCGCGCGACGCGCAAGCACATGTGCCACGTGTTCCGCTGCGAGGCGCCCGCGCGCTCCATCGCCAACGCGCTGCGGGACATCTGCAAGCGGATCATGATCGAGCGCTCGCTGCAACCGCCGCCCCGCCCCACCGACCTGCCGGCGGCGCGCCGCCCGAGAGCTTTGGCTGGTGAGTCTTTACTGCTGTATCATCAGCCTAAAGACGTCAACTATTGGACAAAGCTCGTTAGGATCTTCACCACATCTTTACTGCTGCATCATCAGCCTAAAGACTTCAACTATTGGACAAAGCTCATCAGGATCTTCACCACGTCTTTAGTGCTGCATCATCAGCCTAAAGACGTCCACTATTGGACAAAGCTCTTAAGGATCTTCACCACGTCTTTACTGCTGCATCACCAGCCTAAAGACGTCCACTATTGGACAAATGCTTCCTCCAAGGATCTTCAACACGTCCGTTCTAGTGCTGCTCGCATCCAGCGGCAACCTTCACGAGATCGTCGGTCCACCTGTTTCCACAGCTGCAACATTATCAGCCTATAAACATCCCAGTGCAGGGAACAGGCGTTCCAAAACGAACAACAGCATATGGGGAGATTTGGCCATAGGACAAAGCTATCAGGGCTTTGGCCGGTCAGTCTTTACAGCTGCATCATCATCATCATCATAATCATTAGCCTATAAAAGTCCCACTGCTGGGCACATGGACAACAGCTCGTGGGGTGATTCAACCATAACCCACCACGCTGGCCCGGTGAGGGTAGGTACATCATCAACATCCACTTGGTTGCATCCCACTGCTATACTTCGGCCAAACTTGATAAAGAATGTTTGTTAACCAATAACTATTGACATTTCTTTTTGCAAATGCAAGTCACTCGGTGTTTTTACTTTTTATCGAGATAGATTCACGTGAAAACAGCTAACGATGGTCTCTCTTTCAAAAAACAGTAGCAATCCGAGTGAAAATAGATATTTGTACAAATAAATGACAGTGATTTTGCCATAGGACAATAAAGGCTTACCTCAAGGCTCTCTACCACGTCCGGCATTGTGCTTTCGACAGATAGACAGTCCACCTGGTTTCACAGCAGCATTATCACCATTATTATGTCTATAAGCGCCCCACTGCTGGGCCCAGGCCTCCCACATGGACAAAAGCACGTAGGGAGATTGGATCATAACGCACCACGCCCGGCCCAGTGAGGGTAGGATGTGTACATCATCAGCCAAAAGAACGTCTATTGTTGGACAAAGGCTTCCCCCAAGGAACCACCTCATCCAGTCTTCTGCTGCTCGCATCCAGCGTGGACTACGGCAGAGGACTGATTTTGATGTCCTCCTTGCTTAGTCTCTGACTAACATTTAGGGGATAATAGTCGTGAGTGTATGTAATGTAAAGGCCTCGGTACACAATGGCCTGTGATGGGCCATGCGTTCTATGCACTTACTGTAGGCCACGGTTACTTGGTGTTCACACAATGGCGCATGGCTCATTGCTGCCTGGTGTAACACTTGCAAAAGACCGGACGTGGAAATAATTATTACTTTTGAACTAAGTTGTTTACGGCTTATTTTTAACCTTTAGGCACATGTCTACAGATTCCCAATTCTACAGATTCTCAATTCTACAAATTCCCAATTTTACAGATTCTCATGTATACAGATTCCCAATACTACAGATTCGCAATTCTACAGATTCTCATGTCTACAATATTCCCAAGTTTTACATTCTCATCTTAACAGTAACATATTTCTACTGATTCTTAATTAAACAGATTCCGAACAATACAGACAGATTCTCAGCTGTACCAATTCTTTATTCAGATTCTTAACTCTACAGATTACCATTCTTAAAATTTTGCTTACTTTTCTCTTGCAGCAAAGTGCTTTATTATTATCACGCAACGAAAGAGCACGTTGAAAAAGTATGCAATAAAATTAATAGGTTTTCGTACGCCCTATATAAAGTAACAAAAACAGCAACTAGAAATACAGCCCTTACTGCGTACTTCGCTTATGTTGAGTCTGTTCTGCGATACGGACTCATCATATGGGGTAATAGCACTGACATAAACAGGGCCTTCATAGCTCAAAAAAAGTGTATAAGGGCAATATGTGGTACTGCGCCTGACGAACCTTGCAGACCACTCTTTAAAAAGTTAGGCATACTACCACTTCCATGTCTATATATATTTGAAGCTGCTAAATTCGTAAAAAAGAATTTAAATTATTTTAAACAGGCTAAGGAAGTTTATCCACGATGCACACGAAATTTCAATAGGTTGGTCTCTGCTATAATTCCCAAAAGTACTCGTTTTAAAAAAAACTGTTACTGGATGAGTATTACAATATTTAATAAAATACCTGAATTCTTAAAAGAATTGCCATTTAATAGATTTAAAAGGGCCTTATACAACTGGCTTATGGAACATGCTTTTTATACGATTAATGATTTTTTTAATAAAACTTGACATTTAATAATTAATAATGTTTATATAATAATTGTAAAAATATGTAATTTAAATTAAATACGTTAATTGAGTTTTATACTTTGACAATAATTTGATTTTAATTTTAATGTTAATTATAGATATTTGCATGCTGTTTGTAATGGCTGAATAGGCAGATTTTATATATTTTGCTTCAAACATC